>CM060921.1:387181320-388547987 GCA_030737875.1 Allium sativum
ACTTATAAGATCTTGATGGATGCCACAACCAAATGGATGAAGATCCTTCAAGTGGAGATGATAACAACGGTTGAGAATGCTTAAGGAAATGATAGAGGGAAGAATTTTGTAGTACTTCGTCACCGCCCGGATCCCCCCTTATGGTGGAAGCCATGGCTTATTTATAGGTGAGCCCCCTGCAGAAATGAGCTGAAATTCACATACGCAGGCTACAGGTTACTCGTCTCATTAATTACGAACATGCCACTGCTCAGTTGTAGCCAACAAGAGACAGTTGTTTTTAGTTGTCTCATGTGAGCGAGCTTCATGTGTACGAACAGTTGCATAGACCCTAGCCGTTTGAACGGGCGGTTAGGCAATGGGTACGCGGGCAACTGGTTAGAGCCTTTGGATTGGTGCATAGGCGACCGACCAAGCGCTATGTTTAGCCTTCTAATGATTGTCCAATAGGTGGTATGTGGTTGATGCAGCTTGTTTGATTATAGATGAACAGTTGATTAGTACTATAGTCCATAAGCGAATGATCAAGGCTTGTAGAACAGAATGTAAGTGCGACCCTTTAGGAGCTAGTATCCGACCGACCGATAGGTAGCATCTGATTGAAGCTCTAGTGACTAACTGAGGAACGAGCGAGCGGATATGGGAGGTGTGTGAAACTTCTGCCATTTTTGTGCTCCCTTTTATGCACGATTGATCATGGTAGTGTGAACGGACGACTACAGAGTGGAATGTGTAGCCAGAGCCAATCCTCTTCCTTGTCATGTACGTATGACCTTTCCCCATGGTTGAGCTAATTTGTTATATTCGACCCATTTTGATGAGCGGTCGAACTAACCATTCTTGTTAAGTCTTCTTTATGACTGAGCGTTGAATGCCCTTTTCGTCGTAGAGGTGAGTAACTTTTCCTGATATGAGAGACCGACCTCTTTGGATATGGACGGCCGGTCCTTTGAACTGTGCTCGTTCTTTCAGTTTATGTTGTATTCCTGGGCCATATTGTCTCTTTGTACGGTCCAACCATGTCGCATAACTGGCATGCGACCCATCAGTTTTGATGTTGTGTGTCCTTACTTGTCGTGCTCAGACCTTATTGATACGTTCGGCCTTGGTTATGTGGGGCTGCCTTTTACCTTGTACGAACAACCCAAGTGTCCTAGATCGTTCATGCATATCTAAGCCCTTGTAGTGGTCGTCCCATAGGTCTTACGAAGATTTGATACACCAATTATACACATGCCTTTTGGGGATAAACATTTGCCCCTCGAAGTTCGTGATTTTCTTGTTTGACAAAATATTACGGACTTCAAAATAATTGATCATAATGAAATTTGGTGAACTAAATCTTCGTTTTCTAAGGGCTAATCGTCCATGGCTTTCGGTTGTTCTGGGCTAAACAAGACCAAACCTACCCTAGGTCGCTCGTACTGTCAGGCACATCATGATGGTTCGAGCGAGTCGGTTTTGGTCGGTCATTATACTTGTTCAACTGGGCAATTTTGAATTTGACTCGGGTGACGTGGAAATAACATTCTGGACTTGTTTATTTTATATACTTTCCTCTTTCCTCATTTCACCTCTTTTCTTCGAAGAACTCTCTTGATGGTAGCAATGTTCTAGAGAGCTTTACAAGGTAATCCACATCCTTTAATTTTCGCCCAGATTTTTCTTAAAAATTCTTAGTTTTTTCAACTCACTTTTCTGTTTAACACTTCCAACAACAACTAATTGTTTATAACAACTTTTCTTTGCATCCGAAGCACCATGATTGTTTTGGGTGAGTTTTACTTTTTACGGCGCCTTGTTTTGTTTGAGTAGTTGTCGATGTCTTAGATAGCTTCGAACTAGGGTTTTTTAAGTGTGGTTTGATTGATTTGAATATAGATTGGGATTCTAGCAACAATTAGGTCTGTTTGATAATGGTGTTGTTTTTGTATTCATTTGACGAATCCGAATCACATGGAACATTTTGAAGTTTTGATTTTGATATTGCCTATAAGTTGTTTGTTGGAATGCCCCAAACATTACTGGCTTAAATCAAATGTGGTTCTTGTTCATGCCTAAATCCGGTTAGGTTGTGCATGATCTCTACTCACGCCCAGATTACCATGTTTTGATCAATATTCAAACTACAGACTAAAACAGCCCTTTGGTGCTCAACACATATTGCATTTCTTTTTGGTCTTTTCCTATGGTCCAAGGATGAAATTTCTTATGTTAAGAATACCAAAGAAGAAGGCGATGAAGATGGTTGGCAGGAAAAGCAGGCTGAAGAGTAGAAAGAGTTCGGGCAAAAGTGACCCTCAAAGATGTCATATACTGGACGAACCTCTCGTCCCAACGATTCAAGCTACCTCTGACCAACTATCTTTGGCTTCTCCATTCATCACTTCAAATTCTTCTAATCCTCAAAAGAACATATAGGAGCCTCTTTATGTTCCGAACCCATGCCATCCTACACTTGTTGACCGATTCAAGGGTTGGTGTTTAGAAGGTATGTGCTCTGACTTGAACATAGACCCGTATGACAAGTGGATTGTTGCTGGCAAGATGGATGCTATGTAAGAGTGCATACTGGCTGAATTTGATCAGTTGAAGGCACATCCAAATTTGGTTGGAGACCTTATTGTGGAAGTTAAGGACTATATTATGAGGCAATTGGATGCTTGGCATACTCTTGCTGGTGATTATCAGAGGTTGAATAGAGAGAAAATCGATCGAATCCATACTTTGGAGAAAGACAAGTTTGAGCTTATCAAGGCCCTTGAATCCTGGGAGAAGGTCACTGCCTGTCCTACCTATAGGCTATGACTGGCTAGCTTCACCTTTCATTATTTCCGTTGTTACTTTAATATGTTGCATTTAGACTGGCTTGTATATGCGAGTGCCAGCCCCGCTTATCATCACACGCTTATGTTGGTGACTTTATGACTGATTTGGGCCATGGTTTATTGTACTGTGTTTTTTTGGCTTAGCTACCTTCTCGCTAGTGCGCAGCATGTTACACCTTTATCACAATTCATTTGTATAGTCGAGCGCTTTGTTAATCGTATAACTGCGCCCGACTTATGGTGTGTAAGATTATCAATATCATTACTGGTTCGTTTTAATGCTACTATTATCGAATTTCGTTGTTATCTTAGAATTTCACAATTTACTCGTGTTTTCAATAACTCGTTAATTCAAAACCTTCGAAGTTTGAACTTGAAATCGTGCCCCCTGAAGTGGTTTATGTGCTTTATATTTAATTCAAGTTTCTCACTGACCTGATGTCCCAAGCCCTTCGGAGACTCGATTAAATACGCATTCGTATATATATATATATATATGTGTTTGTTGCTTTTTATTAAAATATATTCAACCCCATATCTCACTGACTCGGTGACCCAAGCCCTTCGGAGACTGTCCTTGAATACATGCCCCCAGGAGAGGGCTTGGGTTTCAAGTTTCGATCCATTCTAGGTCCTTTTCGATCTGGTTATTTTGAAATCAAAAAAGACCTAAAATGGATACCCCCTTTCGGCTAAGATTTCTTTTACCCTTTTTCGGCTAGGATTTCTATTACCCCCTTTCGGCTAGGATTTTTGATTGCGCTGGTCCTTCCAGCATGTTTGCTAGTCCTTCCGACACTACAACTGGTGCTTTCAGCCTAGGTGTTGTTGATCCTTCCAATTTTATGCATCACCCTGGGAGGTGGGTACTAATTCCTCTTATCGAATTCTATTTTGATTTATGGAATTTATTTCCTGCACCTAACAAGGTGCCTCTTTTGGGGCTAGCAATTTTATCCGTGGGACAAATTTGATACTACCTTTGTATTTTTCTCAAAGCTTGATGCTAGCCCCTTCAATGGATGCTTGCTAAGATTTTGGTGTATTTCATAGTGAAAATTGCAGCCTTCTGACTTGATGTTTGTTTACTATGCTTTTCACTATTTGCCCCAGAACAACTTATTCTTTTGAAGGGACGTGCTTATTTATCCTACTTAATTTGCATGATGTTTTTGGCTCTCAAGTTGCTTTGCTTGAAATATGCTTTGGGAAGCTTCCCGTTACGGTTTAGCTGTAGATGAGCGATCGCTTCTACCATGCCTAATTTTAAGAAACCGACTTTAGTATGAGAAGTATGTTAGGTAAGCACATAATTTTGATTTATAGGGCCTTTGTAAGTAAATTATCGTCAATTGCTTACAAGAATATAGAAAGTAATAGAGCAAAGTAAAGTGGCTACCGGTTCTTAAGCAATAAGGAAAAAACAAAGTAATAAAGCTAAGTAAAGCAATGGAGGTCACTTTTTCAAAGAAACCATAACCAGAACGCTGACTACTAATCTTTAAACAAGTGTTGGCCTTGGATTGGTTGAATAATCTACTCATTACTTGTTTCCCCTTGCTCGTAGAGGGTTGGGGCAGTGTTCGTGGACTTGTGCATATTGCTGCAAATGATTCTTCCTGATTAGTCCCTCAATCAATGATTTTAAATGCATATAGTCATTAGTATCGTGACCTGGCTAGTTATGAAATTGACAAAACCTTCCTGATCTTATAGCGATGTCTTTGACCTGTATTAGTTTTGGGATCAGATATTTCTCGGTATCCTTAGTTGCCATGAAGATATTCCCTATGGTGTCATTAAGGTGAGTGAGCTCAGAATTCTTAAAAAAGCGTAGCTTCTTCTTAGCCTAGTTATCTTTTCCTTCGTTGCTCCTCTTCTGGCTATCAAAGCTACTTTGCGCACTACCTTTCCTTTCTTGTTGCTCACACACTGAATTCTCTTCTACGCTCATATATTTTTTAGCTTTATTGAGTAGTTGTTCGAGTGTACTTGGTTTCTTCTTCTTAACCCACTGTCCTGACTTGGTCTTTTTATATATGGCCCCTTTCAAAGCCATCAGAACTAGATGGGGCTCATAATTTTCAACTTTAGTCACTGCCATATTAAAGCGGGTGAGAAAAGCTTTGATGGACTCTCCTGGTCTTTGTTGTAGTTTGTTTATCCCTTAAGGATCATACATGCATCGAAGAATTAAGTCCATACTAGAACCATAGAACGAGCATTCATGAGATTCATACATGTATGCCTCAACAAAGATCGTTCGTACGCAACAAGGTCAAACATGGACTATGGCTCAAACACGAGAGAAAAAGGTAGTCATAAAGTGCAGCATGATTATACAGAGAAGTCGCGCGTTAAGAATGGTAATGCCTAAAAACTACGAGGCCCACACATTTTTCAGAGATTGCTCATATCAAGAAATTTGCTTATTCTCACATCAAAGAAATTGGTCGCACAAAACATAGAAGGGAGCCGGCTTCAGTCACATGATCCGTTCCGCAGTCATTCGACCACAAAACCACCCATGGACCTCACATCCGCTCATGAAATTACAACCTCGAACTCTCGCTCTTCCCTTGATCTATCACTAGTACAACAATCAGAGCAATCGCATACATATCATCTTTACAGGTTCTGATCAACTGCTCGTCCACCTTCAGATATGAGTACTCCAATCAGATGACGTATGTGCAAAGGACTCATGTAATGACCCGCACTGGCAGAAGTATTATGATTAGTTTATTTGATTTTATAAATGGTGATATAGTGAATTAAGTGGTCGTGGAATTTAATAATGGTGAATTATTTAATTAAAATAGTAAATTAAATAATATATTTAATTATGAAATAATCAGAATTGGCTGAAATGACGATATGGTGTGAACTGGATCATCTGTGATATGAAATTCAGCTTGGAATTGAATTTAAATAACGAATATATTCAACTGTCGACAGTTGAACGTATAGTTTATAAAATAATTATAAACGAGCTCGAAATGGTGCTGTAGTTCGTAAATTGGCGATTCGAACTTCAACTGAATATACAGGATTCGTTTTAAATCGAATTTCTGTGAAACAAGAAACGTGTGGAGCTGGTGGAGTATATCTTTCTAGTGGAAGAGAAAAATCAGGATTTCGTCGTATAGATTTTGAGATATGTCCAAATCAAATTTTAAAATAGTCGCTATAGAATAGTTTATTGACCGTAATGGTTTATTCGATATAACTAGAGATCGTGTTTGAATTTAGATAATGTTCTTTAGAGACATAGTGATAAGTTAATTTTTAGAATTTTACTATAATTTTTAATTAATTTAATAAGCGACTTTTTATTTGAAATATTTCGCACCCTGAAATCAACATTTTGAAGTTTCAAAATATGAGTCCACCTACCGGTATTATTATATTTTTGGAATCACAACACATCGCTTGTCATGATCGTACTTTTATTTCTGTTCTTAGTGGCTTGTATTTGCACGAAATGGAGATCGTATGAACTGATTTTAAGGTGGTGCTTCATAGCTAAGTTATAACATAAGTAAATATAATTTGATGGTCCAAATTCACTTATATAAAAGGATTCAGCGTGGGCTTGTTTTGCTCAAACGATATTTTGGGGTCCAAATTTGATTTACGTGGTGCCGCCACTCTACATAAACCAAAACTAAATCTAATACATATATATTTTTGAACAAATGAAACACGCACGTCTCTCCTGCCAGAAACGAAAGAACAAAACCAAGCCACCACGTCCTCAAAACAAACCACGCATCATCCAATTCCAACCATAATTCTTACCAACCAAACAAAGGCTTATATAAGCCGTAGAATCCACACACAGCAAGAGGAAAAATTCCAAATGAAAAATCAAAAGAAAACAATGGAAATTCCTTTAAATCATCACACAAATGTATTCGAATCCCTGTGGTAAACTGCTTCGAGTTCGTGCCCATTTCAGGTGGCTCGAGCTTCCTTTTTCCGCGGGTTTGTACTACGGTGAACCTAGGGTAAATGAATTTGGGGATTTAAGGCTTTAATTCAGGAAATGGATGTAGTAGTTGAATTCAGGTTGGAGTTTGGCTTCGTATGTGGTTCCTGTGTGAAACTCGGTGCAGTTGAAGTCGTGAGCTTCCTGAGAAGCTCGAAGTTGAGCCCGATAGTGTGGCTTCGAGTTTGATGATGCGATGCGTGGCAGGTGGAGGAGGGGAAGTCGAGATTATTGGTGGTGATCTCGCTTAGTAGTGGTGGCCGAGTCAATGGGGAAAGATGGTCAACGGTGAGTCAACACGATGGGATTGGGTTTCTTTTTACTGGAGGCGTGATTTGTGAATTAGGGGAAGAAGGAGTAGGTTTATACGGGTGGGCTTTGAAAGGAGGAATGGGCCGGATAAAAGGGGTAAAGGCCCAATGTTAATTTAAGTTAGTCCATTTAAATTCAATTATGTATTAACTTGAAATGGCCGTATCTAGCTCGTACGAAGTCGGATTGACGAACCGTAAGTTGCGTTGGGATCGTATGGACGGAAGCAACACAATGAGACTAGCCGGGGGTGAATCCGAGCTTATTACAATTTATGGCGAAATAAATTGTCCGACTGAATCAAATAACGCAAACCGTTATTTAACGGTTAACGGGCTAATGTGAGTAAATCTTACTAACTCTAAACAGTTTATAATTTCATGTTGTATTTTTAGAACTGTATATTGGTTGATTTACTGTATGTTGACCGTTTGATTGAACTGCTAGTCAGTTAGTTAAATTTTCTATATTTGATTCTGTTTAACAGAATATATCATATAGAACTGAAAAGTGATGTTATCTATATTGTTTAACATCTGTGATGCAGGGAAATAGGTTGGAGGAATCCAACTGGATTCCTCAACATTTATTTTACTGTTTTCATATATTGTGATATATGATGTGTTATATAATCTGTTATGGATTATGTGTGTTGGAATGATGTTGATCATTGTTATTCGATATTGAAAATATCATAAATGACCCTGGGATGTAAAAAGAAGTATTTCAATGTATATTGAAATAAAGGAATTTTATAAAATCACAGGATTTTATAAAAGGAATTATTTATAAAACGAACACGGTTTTATAAAAGGGATATTTATTTAGAGAATAAATAGAAATAGAAAAGGAATATTTATTTAGAAAATAAATAGAAGTTATAAAAAGAAATATTTGTAACGGTAAATAGAAGTTATAAATAGGATATATTTGTAATGATAAATAGAAGTTATAAATAGGATATATTTGTAATGATAAATAGAAGTTATAAATAGGATATATTTGTAATGGTAAATAGAAGTTATAAAAAAGAAATATTTGTAATGGTAAATAGAAGTTATAAAAAGGAAATATTTGTAACGGTAAATAGAAGTTATAAATAGGATATATTTGTAACGGTAAGTAAACGTTATAAAAAGGAAATAGTTGTAACGGAAAACGTAGTTTAGTAAAAGGAGTTAATCGATGTTAGTTAATCGATTAGTGATAAAGTAAAGGAGTTAATCGATGTTCGTTAATCGATTAGTGATAAAGTTAAAAAGAGTTAATCGATGTTAGTTAATCGATTAGTGATAAAGTAAAGGAGTTAATCGATGTTCGTTAATCGATTAGTGATAAAGTTAAAAAGAGTTAATCGATGTTAGTTAATCGATTAGTGATAAAGTAAAGGAGTTAATCGATGTTAGTTAATCGATTAGTGTTAAAGTTAAAAGGAGTTAATCGATGTTCGTTAATCGATTAGTGATAAAGTTAAAAAGAGTTAATCGATGTTAGTTAATCGATTAGTGATAAAGTTAAAAAGAGTTAATCGATGTTAGTTAATCGATTAGTGATAAAGTAAAGGAGTTAATCGATGTTAGTTAATCGATTAGTGATAAAGTTAAAGGAGTTAATCGATGTTAGTTTAATCGATTAGAGAATAAAGTTAAAAGGAGTTAATCGATGTTAGTTTATTCGAATAAAGTTAGTAAATCGAATATAGTTATTCGAAGGAGGGTTAAGTAAGGAAGTTAGTAAATGGAATACAAAGTGAACTTTGCCCATTTCAAAGTTAGAAATGTTGTTCAGTTAAGATCTGAGAGGTAGTTCTACCCCAACTTAATTGGCTTCGTTTTTAACTAAGGAATAGTTAATGTTCGGCCGTAAAAAGGAAATGGTTTGAGTTGGCATCGCGATGGTTTGTTTAAACATCTGTCTAAGTCCAATGAAGAAGCTTTGGAAATGTTTTCCAAAGAAGAAACCAGAAATGTTTTCTAATAAAGAAAACAAGAAATGGAAATGTTTTCCATTGTTAATAACGTATATTTTCCCAATTTAGAAAATAAGGAATATTGAACGTAGGGAAACATGAGAGAAGTAAATTAATGAACTAAAGAGATGAATGTTGAATGATGTTTTGATCGATATAATTTCCATTTGGAAATAATATCATTGTTTGCACACCTATTTTTATTCGATAGTTAAATCACAGACTATCGAAGTTTTGACCATTTTAACGTTGTTAATATGGAGAGACCGGTTGGATTATTATCCAAAGAACCACTCTGTATTGGCATAAGCGTTGCGAATCATATATGCCAAAGATAATTGAAGACGGAGTTATGAAAGGGCTATCCTGTTTACAGAATAGTGCCTTCGGTTCATCCTGTTCCTGGATGACTTGTATGGACGGATGTCTGACAGAGTATGTCCAGACGATCACGTATATTGATTTCTCCAACTGTACCAAGAGTGGAAGCGGAGAAGGAAACTTCTTTTAGCTAACGCGTAATGTATGGTTGAGGACGTCGATCGGTGATTTGATGGATTTGATGATGTGACATTCGAAGTGAATCTGATGTGATGATAAGCGTAGCTTCTAGCCTCACCATCCGGTAAATGACAGAAATCGGGCAGGCAGCATGGCTAAGTCGGTCGCACCGAAGTAGGGTGTATAATCACCTGATCTAGAGTTTCATTTACTTCTAAAAATCTATTGTTGATGCTGTCCCATTCGGGAAACAGTTGCTGATCCCAACTGTTGGTGATATACATTCGATACACTCAAGCGAAATGAGTGGTCGGTCATGTGTGGCCGGGTTGCAAGATGTTCTTGTGGAACCCAGTGTATTCCTCTCTAGAGGTACATTAGCGAAAGGTGGATCCATACCTTGTCATAGTTGGAAATCCATTACCCAATACGTGCTTGCGGTTTTGATTGTATACTATATATGTAGAACGTGAGATGAAAGCGTTTCTACTAGATGATTATATATACTGTGGTTGATAGACATTATGATAATATCAAAAGGTTTTGATATAAAGATATTTTGGATTCTCATAAGGGAAAAACCCGTTCCGTTATGCGGCGTGGTCTTATGAGATATCATTTACTTGTTCAACTGTTTTTAAACTGTTTTACTCATACCAGTCCCATGACTGACCCGGAGTTTACTTTGTTGTTTTCCCTAAACTCTTGGGTGCCTAAATTTGTACGGGCAGTCAAGTAGTCGGGATTTACAGATATACTGGAAGAGCTTGGAGCAGGAGGCTTCAGGATCATATAGCTATAGTTTATTTCCGCTGTGTTGTAAGTGCTGTACTTTGATAATGATATGTATATTCAAGTACCAAGTTTGTATTTCAAAGTTATGTTATGAAATATATTTATTCGTTCCGCTGTGAGATTCGTGTTACTCTGATGTTGTGTTCTTCTTCTTCTTCTATTCTAAGTTTCTATCTTATCTATCCTCACCCTCTAATTTCTTTCACTAATTACCAGGATTTCTCGACGTTTTGGTTATCGACGTCGTGCTTACGTCGATAACCAAAGTCTCTCGAAATCCGGGTCGTTACAGTTGGTATCAGAGCTTAAGTTAAGAATTACTTGGCTCTGTGGCGTGACTCGGTAGAGATAGGGTTAGTAATACCCTAGACTGAGATTGAGTGTATATATACGTGTGAACGTATTTGTTATTGATATAAAAATAATTTTTATATTGTGGAGATTCATTGGTTGAGTCGGTTATGAGTTCTGGTCGATCAGTTTGATCCACTGTATCGGTAGGGATTTTGTAAACACTTGAATACGATGAACCATCATGGTATGTTTTGAAAAGAGGGTAAATGAAAATAGTTTACCCAACGTATATTTTGATACATATTGGATATATTGGTTGTTATTATAATCGAGTAAGATTATAAATTAAATGGTTATGAGAATAACCAATCAGAATTCATATAAGTGAAATGCGTGAACCAGATGAGTTAAATCTGAAATTTAAACCAGAAATTGAAGCTAAAACTCTGGAGAATTGGATAAGTGTTTGTAAACGGATTTAGATTAAAAATAAGGAAAATTTAAGATCCTGGGAGATTTTAAATTGTTTTACAAGCAGTGTGAATTATATTTTGAAACGAATTTCAAAGTGGAAATGTTTAGAAATGGTTTTATAGTATTGAACTCACTTCGATCGCTGGAAAATAGATTCTGATGATGACAGCTGCATCATCAGTATTCATTTTTGAGTTGTAAGTGATGAATTACTACCAGAGATACTGTTTCGAATTTGTTTTGGGAAAGACAAGTTGTGTTGAATTTCAATTGGGATTTAAAATATAGAATTTGAACTTTTAAATAGATTTGAAATATTAACTTGTTTAAAAGAAATAAAACGAGAAGTTCCTTTATAAACGAAGTTTATAAATAGTTCTTTTATAAGCGAAGTTTATAAAAGAAGTGAAGAGAATCATCATTGGATAATTCTGAAATAAAAATACAAGTGTGGAATTAAAAGGGAAATCTATTTTCAAAAGGTAGAAATATCGTTTTCAAAAGAAATTGAAATCAAGGCTTATGTAAAGAATGAATAAAGAAAGTTTGAAAAGGAATTTGAATAAAGGAAGTTCAAACATAGAATTTGAATAAGAAGATTCAAAGAGGATTTGAATATAGAAAATTCAAAGGGGATTTGGATGTAGAGAATTCAAATAGAAATTGAATATAGAAATTCAAATGGAATTCAAATATAGAATTTGAATATAGAAAATATAAAGGAATTCAAATATAGGATTTGAATATCGAAAGTGAAAATGAAATTTGAATGTAGAGGATTCAAATAGAATTGAATTTGAAATTTGAATATAGAAGATTCAAAGGGAATTAAAATGAAATAAAGAGAATTCAAATAAATTTGAATAATGAAATTCAAATATGGGATTTGAAATGAAATTCAAATATAGAATTTGAATAAGAGAATCGAAATGGAATTTGAATATAGGAAATTCAAATAAAATTGAAAAGGAATTCAATTAGTTGATAAACAAGTTAAAATATATTTGAACATGTTATACTCAAATATGAAGGTGAAATGGGCAAACCAGTAATTTGAAAATCACTTAACGAACTAAGTTAAAACGATTGGATTAAGTTGAAATGAATTAGAAATGTATGAATATATATGAGGTAGGTATGGATAATGCAAGAGTTATAAATAGATTGCTCGACAAAAGGTATGTATTTAATTCATATATGAGATTTTATGCGCCGTATCGGCTAGCCGCTTGGCTTTTCTTTTTCTTTTTGATGGGAAAAGGCCTGTGTGGTAGTTTGGGGATTTTCCCGATGCTCCTAGTACAAAGGAGGTTATGGCGAATTTTTCCGGGAATTTAAGGAGTTAGAATATTTTTAAGATAATTTGATAGTTAGAAATCTATATATCAATATATATAGAAGTCGATAAGGAAACGAACTTAGAAGTAGGATAGTATAATCAAAAAGGAAGTCTAGAATAAAATCTAGTAAGAATAGAAAGAGGAAGTGTATAGGTGTTTAAAGGTGAATAAGTAGTTGTATGGTATTGATTATTCGAGTAAGTAGTCATATCTGTTTTGACGTTATAAATGTTATTCAGTCAAGGTCTGAGAGGTAGTTATACCCCAACTTGATTGATTTCATTATTAACAAATAAACAGTAAGGTTTCGGGCTCGAAGATCAATGTTGAATAAGAGTTAGTTGAATATAGTATTTGGGTTGTCGTAACAATGTTTTACACAACATCCGTTTTAACCCAAATAAGTGTAAGCAAAAGAGATAAGTAATTGGAATATTTTCCAATTATAAATAGCATATATTTTCTAAAGTTTAGGAAATAAAGGAAGGCGATATTCGGAAATGTTTTCCAATTAACATAAAAGGGCCAATATGGTTATTGAAAATATTTGGTTAACAAATATTGATAAAGAAATAGAGAAGTGATTTAACTAATGGAATATTGATTATGGGCTCAGTTGAATTTCAAAAAGGAAAATTTGATTTTTTGAAAAGAGTGAACTGTTTAAAATTCCCAGGAAAAGACTGTTTGAATTAAAAACAAATTTAACAGAAATTTGTGAAAGCAGAATTAAATTAAAGCAAAGACAGTTAAGTGGTAACTGAAGTTGAATTGAAATCGAATAAGATTGGATTTGTGAAATTAGAATCCGAAATGGTATTGGATTGAGGAGTTAAGGAATTGAAAAGCAAGAATTGAACTTGAGTTGAAGTGATATTTGGCTCGGATATAAGCGAATGGTCGTGTCGTGGATAAAAGCAAATTGAATTTGATTGGGATAACACTGGCATATGCTGAGTTGATAGCATATGGAAGTGATAGAGTTGATATGCCAGACAAAAAGGTACAAGTTTATATTTCTATTGGATATAAGATTTATGAGCCGAATTGGCAAGCCGCTTGGCTGTTTGGTTTTCTTTTGAGTTGGAGATGGCCCAGATAGGCAAGTTGGAGTTTGGGATATTAACCAGTACAAAGGAGGTGCTGGTGAAATTTTTCGAAGAGTTAAGGCGTTAGAAAATTTTCAGGATTTTTGGAAATTTTCATTGCTAAGAATTAATTAATAATTTAATTGAAATTAAATTCGTTCAGTTGAAACTGAAGTTAAAAAGTGAACAAATATGTTCTAACCAGTCGATAGGGTCGTTCTCTACCTTTTTGCAATTTCGAGGACGAAATTATTTTTAAGTGGGGAAGATTGTAATGACCCGCACTGGCAGAAGTATTATGATAAGTTTATTTGATTTTATAAATGGTGATATAGTGAATTAAGTGGTCGTGGAATTTAATAATGGTGAATTATTTAATTAAAATAGTAAATTAAATAATATATTTAATTATGAAATAATCAGAATTGGCTGAAATGACGATATGGTGTGAACTGGATCATCTGTGATATGAAATTCAGCTTGGAATTGAATTTAAATAACGAATATATTCAACTGTCGACAGTTGAACGTATAGTTTATAAAATAATTATAAACGAGCTCGAAATGGTGCTGTAGTTCGTAAATTGGCGATTCGAACTTCAACTGAATATACAGGATTCGTTTTAAATCGAATTTCTGTGAAACAAGAAACGTGTGGAGCTGGTGGAGTATATCTTTCTAGTGGAAGAGAAAAATCGGGATTTCGTCGTATAGATTTTGAGATATGTCCAAATCAAATTTTAAAATAGTCGCTATAGAATAGTTTATTGACCGTAATGGTTTATTCGATATAACTAGAGATCGTGTTTGAATTTAGATAATGTTCTTTAGAGACATAGTGATAAGTTAATTTTTAGAATTTTACTATAATTTTTAATTAATTTAATAAGCGACTTTTTATTTGAAATATTTCGCACCCTGAAATCAACATTTTGAAGTTTCAAAATATGAGTCCACCTACCGGTATTATTATATTTTTGGAATCACAACACATCGCTTGTCATGATCGTACTTTTATTTCTGTTCTTAGTGGCTTGTATTTGCACGAAATGGAGATCGTATGAACTGATTTTAAGGTGGTGCTTCATAGCTAAGTTATAACATAAGTAAATATAATTTGATGGTCCAAATTCACTTATATAAAAGGATTCAGCGTGGGCTTGTTTTGCTCAAACGATATTTTGGGGTCCAAATTTGATTTACGTGGTGCCGCCACTCTACATAAACCAAAACTAAATCTAATACATATATATTTTTGAACAAATGAAACACGCACGTCTCTCCTGCCAGAAACGAAAGAACAAAACCAAGCCACCACGTCCTCAAAACAAACCACGCATCATCCAATTCCAACCATAATTCTTACCAACCAAACAAAGGCTTATATAAGCCGTAGAATCCACACACAGCAAGAGGAAAAATTCCAAATGAAAAATCAAAAGAAAACAATGGAAATTCCTTTAAATCATCACACAAATGTATTCGAATCCCTGTGGTAAACTGCTTCGAGTTCGTGCCCATTTCAGGTGGCTCGAGCTTCCTTTTTCCGCGGGTTTGTACTACGGTGAACCTAGGGTAAATGAATTTGGGGATTTAAGGCTTTAATTCAGGAAATGGATGTAGTAGTTGAATTCAGGTTGGAGTTTGGCTTCGTATGTGGTTCCTGTGTGAAACTCGGTGCAGTTGAAGTCGTGAGCTTCCTGAGAAGCTCGAAGTTGAGCCCGATAGTGTGGCTTCGAGTTTGATGATGCGATGCGTGGCAGGTGGAGGAGGGGAAGTCGAGATTATTGGTGGTGATCTCGCTTAGTAGTGGTGGCCGAGTCAATGGGGAAAGATGGTCAACGGTGAGTCAACACGATGGGATTGGGTTTCTTTTTACTGGAGGCGTGATTTGTGAATTAGGGGAAGAAGGAGTAGGTTTATACGGGTGGGCTTTGAAAGGAGGAATGGGCCGGATAAAAGGGGTAAAGGCCCAATGTTAATTTAAGTTAGTCCATTTAAATTCAATTATGTATTAACTTGAAATGGCCGTATCTAGCTCGTACGAAGTCGGATTGACGAACCGTAAGTTGCGTTGGGATCGTATGGACGGAAGCAACACAATGAGACTAGCCGGGGGTGAATCCGAGCTTATTACAATTTATGGCGAAATAAATTGTCCGACTGAATCAAATAACGCAAACCGTTATTTAACGGTTAACGCGCTAATGTGAGTAAATCTTACTAACTCTGAACAGTTTATAATTTCATGTTGTATTTTTAGAACTGTTAGATATTGGTTGATTTACTGTATGTTGACCGTTTGATTGAACTGCTAGTCAGTTAGTTAAATTTTCTATATTTGATTCTGTTTAACAGAATATATCATATAGAACTGAAAAGTGATGTTATCTATATTGTTTAACATCTGTGATGCAGGGAAATAGGTTGGAGGAATCCAACTGGATTCCTCAACATTTATTTTACTGTTTTCATATATTGTGATATATGATGTGTTATATAATCTGTTATGGATTATGTGTGTTGGAATGATGTTGATCATTGTTATTCGATATTGAAAATATCATAAATGACCCTGGGATGTAAAAAGAAGTATTTCAATGTATATTGAAATAAAGGAATTTTATAAAATCACAGGATTTTATAAAAGGAATTATTTATAAAACGAACACGGTTTTATAAAAGGGATATTTATTTAGAGAATAAATAGAAATAGAAAAGGAATATTTATTTAGAAAATAAATAGAAGTTATAAAAAGAAATATTTGTAACGGTAAATAGAAGTTATAAATAGGATATATTTGTAATGATAAATAGAAGTTATAAATAGGATATATTTGTAATGATAAATAGAAGTTATAAATAGGATATATTTGTAATGGTAAATAGAAGTTATAAAAAAGAAATATTTGTAATGGTAAATAGAAGTTATAAAAAGGAAATATTTGTAACGGTAAATAGAAGTTATAAATAGGATATATTTGTAACGGTAAGTAAACGTTATAAAAAGGAAATAGTTGTAACGGAAAACGTAGTTTAGTAAAAGGAGTTAATCGATGTTAGTTAATCGATTAGTGATAAAGTAAAGGAGTTAATCGATGTTCGTTAATCGATTAGTGATAAAGTTAAAAAGAGTTAATCGATGTTAGTTAATCGATTAGTGATAAAGTAAAGGAGTTAATCGATGTTCGTTAATCGATTAGTGATAAAGTTAAAAAGAGTTAATCGATGTTAGTTAATCGATTAGTGATAAAGTAAAGGAGTTAATCGATGTTAGTTAATCGATTAGTGTTAAAGTTAAAAGGAGTTAATCGATGTTCGTTAATCGATTAGTGATAAAGTTAAAAAGAGTTAATCGATGTTAGTTAATCGATTAGTGATAAAGTTAAAAAGAGTTAATCGATGTTAGTTAATCGATTAGTGATAAAGTAAAGGAGTTAATCGATGTTAGTTAATCGATTAGTGATAAAGTTAAAAGGAGTTAATCGATGTTAGTTTAATCGATTAGAGAATAAAGTTAAAAGGAGTTAATCGATGTTAGTTTATTCGAATAAAGTTAGTAAATCGAATATAGTTATTCGAAGGAGGGTTAAGTAAGGAAGTTAGTAAATGGAATACAAAGTGAACTTTGCCCATTTCAAAGTTAGAAATGTTGTTCAGTTAAGATCTGAGAGGTAGTTCTACCCCAACTTAATTGGCTTCGTTTTTAACTAAGGAATAGTTAATGTTCGGCCGTAAAAAGGAAATGGTTTGAGTTGGCATCGCGATGGTTTGTTTAAACATCTGTCTAAGTCCAATGAAGAAGCTTTGGAAATGTTTTCCAAAGAAGAAACCAGAAATGTTTTCTAATAAAGAAAACAAGAAATGGAAATGTTTTCCATTGTTAATAACGTATATTTTCCCAATTTAGAAAATAAGGAATATTGAACGTAGGGAAACATGAGAGAAGTAAATTAATGAACTAAAGAGATGAATGTTGAATGATGTTTTGATCGATATAATTTCCATTTGGAAATAATATCATTGTTTGCACACCTATTTTTATTCGATAGTTAAATCACAGACTATCGAAGTTTTGACCATTTTAACGTTGTTAATATGGAGAGACCGGTTGGATTATTATCCAAAGAACCACTCTGTATTGGCATAAGCGTTGCGAATCATATATGCCAAAGATAATTGAAGACGGAGTTATGAAAGGGCTATCCTGTTTACAGAATAGTGCCTTCGGTTCATCCTGTTCCTGGATGACTTGTATGGACGGATGTCTGACAGAGTATGTCCAGACGATCACGTATATTGATTTCTCCAACTGTACCAAGAGTGGAAGCGGAGAAGGAAACTTCTTTTAGCTAACGCGTAATGTATGGTTGAGGACGTCGATCGGTGATTTGATGGATTTGATGATGTGACATTCGAAGTGAATCTGATGTGATGATAAGCGTAGCTTCTAGCCTCACCATCCGGTAAATGACAGAAATCGGGCAGGCAGCATGGCTAAGTCGGTCGCACCGAAGTAGGGTGTATAATCACCTGATCTAGAGTTTCATTTACTTCTAAAAATCTATTGTTGATGCTGTCCCATTCGGGAAACAGTTGCTGATCCCAACTGTTGGTGATATACATTCGATACACTCAAGCGAAATGAGTGGTCGGTCATGTGTGGCCGGGTTGCAAGATGTTCTTGTGGAACCCAGTGTATTCCTCTCTAGAGGTACATTAGCGAAAGGTGGATCCATACCTTGTCATAGTTGGAAATCCATTACCCAATACGTGCTTGCGGTTTTGATTGTATACTATATATGTAGAACGTGAGATGAAAGCGTTTCTACTAGATGATTATATATACTGTGGTTGATAGACATTATGATAATATCAAAAGGTTTTGATATAAAGATATTTTGGATTCTCATAAGGGAAAAACCCGTTCCGTTATGCGGCGTGGTCTTATGAGATATCATTTACTTGTTCAACTGTTTTTAAACTGTTTTACTCATACCAGTCCCATGACTGACCCGGAGTTTACTTTGTTGTTTTCCCTAAACTCTTGGGTGCCTAAATTTGTACGGGCAGTCAAGTAGTCGGGATTTACAGATATACTGGAAGAGCTTGGAGCAGGAGGCTTCAGGATCATATAGCTATAGTTTATTTCCGCTGTGTTGTAAGTGCTGTACTTTGATAATGATATGTATATTCAAGTACCAAGTTTGTATTTCAAAGTTATGTTATGAAATATATTTATTCGTTCCGCTGTGAGATTCGTGTTACTCTGATGTTGTGTTCTTCTTCTTCTTCTATTCTAAGTTTCTATCTTATCTATCCTCACCCTCTAATTTCTTTCACTAATTACCAGGATTTCTCGACGTTTTGGTTATCGACGTCGTGCTTACGTCGATAACCAAAGTCTCTCGAAATCCGGGTCGTTACAACTCAAACGCGATAACACATCACTCGTTCCTATGCAATCGCTCACACAGGATAGCCGAAAACAGCTGTCACTAGTTGGCTACAGCTAAGAAGTGGCATGTTCGTAATTAATAAGACGGGCGATCCATAGCCTACAAAGTGGGACTCCATTCATTTCTCGAGGGAGGAGGCACACCTATAAATAAGCCATAGTTACCACTGGAAAGAGGAGACCTCTGGCCACCACGAAGTGCTGCTAAATTCCATCCTTAGCCATTCCTTAAACATTTCAGCCATGATCATCATCACCATCTGAAGATCTTTCATCCATTTGGCCATGGTGTCAGTCAAAATCCTATAGGTGCAAAAGATCGAAGACCTCCTCCTTCTCCGTCGCCTAGCCGTCCTACTCCATCATAGATCCTTCCATTCCTCCATTGAATCTTGTGAATCTAAACGAAATTTGTATGTAAAAGTGAGAATATATTGAGTGAATAAGAAGATGTACAAAGATCAAGAGTTAATATGTCATGTAATCATCATCATGATAATGCAAATTCCTTTCACAGTGGATGTAGGCCTAACACAAGGCTGAACCACTCTAAAACCTCGTCTCCATTTTGTTTTCCTTAGCATTTTTACTTTCAATAGTTGTTGAGTACGGCTCCACTTATTTTCTAACCATACTGGTGAAGTTACCCTTGATGTTTGTACCATTTTTGGTGAAAACATTTGGCGCCCACCGTAGGGCCGTATTTGCATCCTTCCCTGTGGAAATTCAATAAGATCTTCCAAGAAAACTTTGCTTGAAATCATGACTATAGCAAAGGAAACCATCCGCGAAGTCAATGAACCCGCCGACAATACTAATATTGTCACATTGCCCGCCACTCATTTCGAGACAGGAGAATCGTCGAGAGTCGAGGTTACAGTAACAAAAAGAGAATTGGAAGAAGCAATAGCGGGGCTGACAAGTCAGATAACCATCACAAACAGTGCAATGATGAAAAAAAATTGAGTCAATGTTAGCTATTCAAGCCGCTACTGCAAAAACCACGCTAAGTGCCACTTGTTTTCTACCTACTCGAACAAGTCAAGCCTACAATAAAGAATCCTCTGCTTTGAGCACAAAACAAATAAATTATGTTCGGAAAGTTACATATCATGCTAATCTGGACCACAGAAAAGCTAAAGCACTTATGTGCAATCCCTCCGATGGCACAACCTCTTGATGACCAGATGATCCTATGAAAGGGGCATTCCTCTCGAAGGAAACCCCATATTCCCCATCTCCAAATTGTAATTACACGCTTGGGCAAGGTGGCAAGGAAGAAGGTGCTCGTTCCATGGGTCATAACAAAGAGCAGGAATATATTTCAGAAATGGTGTGTGAAATTGTGGAAAAGAGCTTGAAAAAAGTGGACAATCGAAAGTAATGGGAATTTCTCCCTACTAAGACCCCACTCACCGAGAGAATTAAAATGGCTATACATCCTCAAGAATTTAAGCCTCAAGCACTGCAATCCTATGAAGGAACAAGCGACCCCAATGTATTCATGTGCAAATATGATCAGCATATGGACGAGGCACGCTACCAACGAGATCAAATGTCTATAATCTCCTACTTATTTAGAGGGGGTGGCCTACCTCTGGTTCACAAAGCTACCGCCAAAATCTATGGACAACTTCACTACCTTGGTCAAATTATTCAGTAAGTAATTCAAATTCCAAGCAGCCAGATTACGGGATGTCATGGAGTTAAGTGAAATACAACAAAGATCAGGAAAGTCCATCAAAGATTTTCTCACCTGCTTTAATATGGCAGTGGCCGAAGTTGAAAATTATGAGCCCTGACTGGTTATGATGGCCTTGAAGGGGGCTGTATGTAAAAATACCAAGTTAGGACGATGGATTAAGGAAAAGAGACCAAGTACACTTGACAGATACTTAATAAAGCTGAAAAATATATGAGCATTGAAGAGAACTCGATGTGTGATAGGTTAAAAAGGAAAGATAGCATGCAAGGCAGTTTTGATAGTTGGAAGAGGTTCAATGAAAGAAAAGATAACTGGGCTAAGAAGAAGATGCGCTTCTTTAAAAATTCTGAGCTCACTCCCCTCAATGATACCATAGGGAATATTTTCATGGAAACTAAGGATACGGAGAAATATCCGATCCCGAAACAAATGCAGGCTAAAGATGGTGCTCTAAGATCACGAAGGTTTTGTCGTTTCCATAACCAGCCAGGGCACGACACAGATGATTGTAGGCATCTAAAATCATTAATCGAGGGGCCGGTTAGGAAGAATCATTTGCAAAAATACGTACAAGCTCAAGAACACTGCTTAAACTCTCCACATGCAAAAAGTAATGAGAAGATCGCTCAGGTTGGTTCAAGGCCAATATTTACTTGAGGATCAATTATCAGCGTCCTAACTACGGCGGTTCTTAAAAAAATAACAATCTCCATTATTTTACTTTGCTTTACTACTTAAAAACTAGTAGTCATTTTATTCTACTCTTTTAGTCACGATATTCTTAGTAGATGATTCACCTATGTTATATTAAACAAAAGTCATATAAATCGAAAGTTATATGCTAACCTAAATGATGTAATTGTAAGACCATACTAAGGGCCAATTTCTTAATTGCAGACATAGTTGGAGCAATCGCTTATCCCCAATTAAACCATAACAGAAAACTTTCCCAAAGCACATTCCAAGAAAAGCAACTTAAAGACCAAAAACATCATGCCAAATAAGCATATCATTTCTAGAAGATAAGCTGCTCTGGGGCAAATAATGAAAAGCATGGTAAACAAACAGCAAGTCAGGAAGCTGCACTTTTCACTATGAAACACGCCAAATTCTTAGCAAGCATCCATTGAAGGAGTTGGCACCAAGCTTTGAGGAAAATACAAAGGTAGTATTAAATTTGTCCCACGGATTTAAAATTTCTTTTTGCCAATCCCAAAAGAGGCACCTTGTTAGGTGCAGGGCATGAATTCTTCGAATCGAACAAAAACTCGATAAGAAGAATTAGTGTTCACCTATCGGGATGAAGCATAAAGGTATATAAAAAATTGGGTTCGAAGCACCAGTCCTAGTGCAGGAAGGACCAAAACAAACAGAAATCCCAACCGAAAGGGGGTAACAGAAGTCCTAGTCGAAAGGGGGTAACAGATATCCTAGCCAAAAAGGGGTAATAGAAATCCTAGCCGAAAGAGGGTATCCAACAAGGTCTTTTTCGTTTCTAGAGAAATCAGAACAAACAAGACCGAACTTGGATCGAAATTGAAACCCAAGACCTCCCATGGGGGCATCCAAAAAAAAAATGTAATAACCTTGCGTATTTAAAATCTAATCCCCGGAGGGCTTGTACTACCAGGTTAGTGGGAAATACGGTTGACTACCAACCTAATAAACACGAGCTGATCGACCAAAAATGAAGTCGTGACTATAACTTAGAAAATTCGCAAAAAATTGGTTATTTCACAAGTTCGCTGCAACTCTACAACGAAAAATGAACGTCCAATAAAATCATTTGGCTAACAAGAATGAATTCCTAAAAGACATTGTCTTCCGCAAAAGCGAATGACGAAACCGTTATAATATCAAACATAACTACAAAAGAGCATAGGAGCATAAAATATTAGGCGAGGACTAGCACTCGCATATACAACCGATCTAAGTGCACGACAATAAGAAAGTGGGTTGAGATCAAAACATAACTACATAAGGGTCACAAATGCAGCTACTTAAACAGAAGAAAAGAGGAGGTGAACCAACTGCTTAACATCTATCTTTTGTTCTTTTGTCTACATTATCAAGAGAGGACAGGTTGATAATTCCTGGGCTTTCTGCAACGGGTTTCCCTCTGCATATCAGAACAGACACGACGTTAGTATTCCAAGCTTCATCCTCAACTTCTTGGTCGGACATGTTAAGTAGTGTTGGATCGCCTGGTAAAGGTGTGGTGCATAGACTAATGTCGATTAATACTAAAACAGAATCAACAGTGGCAGTTTGAACAGTGGTACCGCTAGCAGACAAAAGAAGTGGCAAGGGTGGACCTGGCATAAACGAATAGGAAGCACAAAATTTAGCAAACCCAGGTGAAGAGGTAAGGTAATCCAAGTCCTGCGCAGACCGATAAATATCAATTTTACCTGGAGTTATTGGATATGTAAAGTAGACCCTGTAGCGATTTAAAGGAGTATCATCATGACTCACGCGTTGCTTAAGGACATCCTCTTGAATGGTGTGTTCCCTAATGGGTCGAACTCCAACAACATCTTAGACAAAATAATTCACACAGGGAGCCTGAGGGCTTGAAGCTTCGATATCAATAGGACCGGACAGGTTACGAGTGAAAGTAACATCCAGGGATTTCCCCTTGGAAGATCGAGCTCGCTCGTCTGCCAAGATTTTCCTTCCTCCAGCCAAAGCCTTATGATCTCCTCCTTCCAAAAGGTTCTCCTGCAGATATTCATCATCGTCACCACCAGAGTATGAGAGCACTTATTCCCAGACAAGAGCCAAAGTCCGTGGAAATTCCTTTTTCAGATAGCTCAAACTTCCGCGACTCATCACACTGTAAACATAAAGTTTGAACAGATTATTATTAGCCCTAATTCGGGTTTCATCAATTTCTTTGCACAACTTGATCTTTTTCTCTTCCAAAATCCTAGGAGTCTCATTTTGAGAATTAATCCTGCTCTCAAGAACTGCTTTCTCTCGCTAATGAGAGGCCGAAGCTCGCCTCTATAAAGCTAACTAACGTTTAGCAAGTTCTTGGGCGGATTGAGCCTCTCGGAGTTCCCCCTTATAGTCTCGAGCTTCCTTCTGAGTTCCTTATTTCTAGCCTCTAAGTTGTTCACTCTAACACTTCCACTTTTTAAAGAGGCAATTTTAGATTCCTAAAACTTGATCAAGTGAACTAACCTAGCTTTGTCATTTTCCAAAACTTCAATATGGTCAAGATGCCGGGCATTCAACCTCTAGAACTCATAACCAAACTTGGCTCAATGCTCTAACCGCCTATCAATTGTGCTCATGGCTAGATTCAACTGTGTTTCAAGTTGACTTCTGGCGGTGTTAAACTGGGTAATCATGTAATTTTTGATAGTACTTAAACCCTCAACAGAATCTCGTCTATCGTTTGGATGCAGATCTAAGTCAAAATGCATTCCTCTTGAATCCCAACCTCCGAACGATCCTTGAGCATCAAGTTACTAGGCGAAAACCTGTAAGAAGTTCGATCGAGGATTGTCTGAATTTGGGTAGAAGTTGGAATGATAGATCGTCCGGGGAAAGTAGGGACATCAAGGTTTAAAAAATCAGACGATGAAGAACGTTCGTGAATTTTACTTTTTCCATAGTCATACCTGCCCTTTTCTTTTTCTCTCCTTCTGTAAGGTGTCCACTCGTATTTCCCTTATCCGATACCCCTACATAATCAGATTCTTTCCTCCTTAAAGAATCACTCAGCAGAAGTTCGAGAATGTGTTAAGGTTGAGAACACAAGGACGATTGGGAGCACTTCAAATGATGAGAGAGGCGAGATTCTAAAAGACTTTGTGGATCAATGGAGCCAGTTTGTTGGAAGAAACTATCTGATACTGAGTGTAGCATGCCCATACCTGGCCAAGGGAACGAAACAAAACATTAACAAGCATACATAGAAACTGTAAAGTTTGCAGAAAATGTCTATAATAGTTATTTTAGTGCACATCCAGTAACGAACCAATGTCAAGGGAAACTCCTAAATCGATTGCCTCCCCAGGACAATAGGAAGTTTCTCGAGTTTTCTTCGTGACAGACATTATAGGATCAAAAGTCACAATATCACCTTGACTAAGATAATTGGTGGTGCCTAAATCTCCCAAGCCTCCGAAAGTTCCTGTAGAATTCTCTTCTTGGGTAAAGAGAATGGAAGGATTTTCAATAATCTTGTCGGAGAGTATATCATCTTTTATACCATCTATTTCACTTTTCACAATAACTGGAAGCAAGGGAGATCCTGGGGAAGACTAGCAACTAACACCCAAGACTAAGCGTTTCTTTTTGGTAAAGGATTTGCCTATGGCACTTTGCATATAAGCCAAGGTTTTCTTAATGGACCTTTAAGGATGGAGTAGCTGATATTTGCGAAGGTTTCCATTTGAAAGCATCACTTGTCTACTTCTCTCAGCCTTGTCAATAGCGACCAAAGAATCAAAAAGAGCCCGGTCGAGGACGAGGCCTTCATTGGAAGGAATTGCTGCAAGATAGAAGGAGACCCGTTAAGAAGAGGAAAGAAGAAAAGAAACTCCAAGTAGGGGGCAGTTACCTCCTTCCATCCACCGCCCATAGAAGCTCGGAGGGCATCAAAGATAAAAGTATTGGTCTGGAAACCCTTTGACACCATCTGTTAGGCCTGTAATAATCCTACAATATCTGTCCTCCATAGAAATGAAAGAAGGACAATCTTCCTCCCTTGTTTTGAAAACATATTAGGAATTGATGTCCTAAGACGTAGGTGCTCGTTGCTTGACTCTCATAAAAAGTATGTATAGCCCCAGTAAAATATGATATCCATCGGGATGCAATTGATACGAGGAAATAGCCAAATACCGCAAAACGGACTCTAAATAGGAGTTAAAAGGAGGAACTGCACTGCTAGACAACATACGATGGTTGACTGCTACATACCTAGGGGAGGACAATCAACCAAATCTTCTTTCCTAGGAACCCTAACTTCATCTTTCGGGAGTTTGAAACGAGCACACATTTTTAGATATAAGTTGAATGGGAGTAACAATTTACGACTGGAAGAAGGCACCTATACAAGGGTCAGGGTTGAGGATAAATTTGACTAACAGAACCAACAGTTGGGGCAACCTCAACCACCTGACCAGAACCTCCGGCTTCTTCAGACATAGTACTTTCATTGAGGCCTTGACTAGGTTAGTTTTTGATTTGCATTTCTACATGGATAAACATGAAATAAGCTTCAGCTAGGTTGTTAATAGTAAAGGAAGAGCAATTTTTAAGCGAATGTTCCCTTCAAACCAAGCATTCCATCAAACATACCTAGTTCCTAAGACTTACCAGTTATACAAACAAGCTCAAAGGTATGCGATAAGGTTTGCCATTACAGCATTACAAAGAAAGAAAACCAGGTTCAATTGGTCGCTTGTAATGCCTAAATATATGAAGGTTCTAACCCAGTCGCTTATCAAATGACTATTGGATGCTCATAACAAATGAACACTGCCAGCAACGAACAAAACATAAAGTAATAACAGCAATATCAAAGATCTATGACACAGACATTTCATCAAGTATTTGGCAAAGGCATGGTAAATTGAAATCATCGTTGTAGAAACATTCTAACAAGCAACCTGTAAACATTTCGCTGCAATCAAAGAACAAGAAGGGACTATTGTGCAAATCGACTCTGTCAAACCAATGAATTTAAACTCCTGAACACACTAAGTCAAATTGATTAAAGTTTCAATACATGGTCAGATAATTCGGCTTTTACCATTCAGAAACTTTCATGGGGAAAGCTGAATTAACTCAAGAAGAAAAGTTGAAGGAGAAATTTATTTACATACCAGCAAGCGAGTTCGATTAGGAAGAAGAAGCTCTCTGACCAATTTCATAATTGAGGGAATCCAAGCGAGAGAAAATTAAGAAAGGTAATAATTGGAGGCAATGAGGAATCTCCTGTAGCAGAGCAGCCATTAAAGAAAGTTTTTAGAAAAACAAAATATATAAAGAGCGGGAAAACAAAGAGACAATATTCTAAGAAGACTAAAAGGTCCTTTCAAATTAAAGAGATGCGACAGCTTTGTCAGACCCGGGTAAAACACTTAATTATCCCGGAAAATAGACCATCAAGGCCCAATCAACAAAACAATTATGTATGTGCACGAGAGATCTTAAGGATATTCAATAAGTGCAGAACGTTAGTAAGTGTTACGGAGAATTGGACTTAATCCGTCAATTACCGTTACATTTCATTATTTCGAAGCATGTAATCTTCGCAAGCCGAGAATTACAAACTTCAAGGGTAAAATGGTTATCTCTTAAGGATCATATATGCATCAAAGAATTAAGTCCATACTAGAACCATAGAACAAGCATTCACGAGATTCGTACATGTATGCCTCAACCAAGATCGTTCGTATGCAACAAGGTCAAACATGGACTATGGCTCGAACAACATAGCAAAAGGTAGTCATAAAGTGCAACATGATTATACAGAGAGGTCGCGCATTAAGAATGGTAATGCCTAAAGACTATAAGGCCTACACATTCTGCAGAGATAGCTCATATCAAAAAAGTTTCTTATTCTCGCATCAAAGAAATCGGTCGCACAAGACATAGAAGGGAACCGGCTTCAGTCACATGATCCATTCGGCAATCATTCGACCACAAAACCACCCATGGACCTCACATCTGCTCATGGAATTACAACCTCAAACTCTCGCTCTTCCCTACATTTGTCAGTAGTACTACAATTAGAGAAATTCACACATATCAGCTTTACAGGTTCTGATCAACCGCTCGTCTACCTTCAGATATGAGCACTCCAATCAGATGATGTATGTGCGAAGGCCTCAAATGCGATAACACGTCACTCGTTCCTATGCAGTCGCTCATACAGGATAGCTGGAAATAGCTGCCATCAGTTGGCTACAGCTAAGCAGTGGCTTGTTCGTAATTAATAAGACGGGCGATCCATAGCCTACAAAGTGGAACTCCATTCATTTCTCGAGAGAGGGAGGCGCACCTATAAATAATCCATAGTTACCACTGGAAAAAGGGAGACCTCTGGCCACCACCAAGTGCTGCTAAATTCTATCCTTAGTTATTCCTTAAGAATTTCCGCCATGATCATCATCACCATCCGAAGATCTTTCTTCCATTTGGCCATGGTATCCGTCAAAATCCTATAGGTGCAAAAGATCGAAGACCTCCTCCTTCTTCGTCGCCTATCCATCCTACTACATCATAGATCCTTCCATTCCTCTATTGAATCTTGTGAATCTAAACGAAATTTGTATGTAAAAGTGAGAATATATTGAATGAATAAGAAGATGTACAAAGATCAAGAGCTGATATGTCTTGCAATCATCATCATGATAATCCAAATTCCATTCACAGTGGATGTAGGCCGAACACAAGGCTGAACCACTCTAAAACCATTTTGTTTTCCATGGTATTTTTACTTTCAATAGTTGTTGAGTACGGCTCCACTTATTTTCTAACCATATTGGTGAAGTACATTCATTATACCCTTGGTGTTTGAACCATTTTTGGTGAAAACATAGTTTACCTAGCTCCATAACATCCCGAGCCCGGGCTACTTGGAACCTGAACTGCTTAATGAATAGCCTAGCCAAGGTAGTGAAGTCGTCTACATACTTTGGCGGTAGCTTTGTGAACCAGAACTCCTTCTAAATAAGTTGGGAAATACAGGCATTTAATCTCGTTAGTGGTGCGCGCCCCGTTCACATGCTGATCATATTTGCACAGGAACACGCTGGAATCTCTTAGCCCATTATAGGATTGCAACGTTGGAGGTTTAAATTTCTGCGGATATATAGCCATTTTAATTCTTTAGGTGAGTGGGGTCTTAGTAGGAAAAAATTCCCACTCTCTTCGATTATCCTCTTTTTTCAAAGTCTCCTTCACAATTTTGTGTGCCATTCCTAAAATATACTCCTACTTTTCGCTCCGATCCGTGGAACGAGCGCCTTCTTCCTCGCCATATTCTCATCTATGTTTGTAATTTTGATCTGGAGTCTGGGAATCTAGGCTTTCTTTTGAGAGAAATGCCCCTTTGGTGGGATCACCAACCCGTTGAGAGGTTGTGTCATCAGAATAGTTACGCATAGGTGCTTTAGCTTTTCCACAGTCCAGAATAGAATGATATGCAACTTTTTGAATAGAGTTTCCCTATTTCGCGCTTGAAGCAGAAATTTCTATATCGTGTGTGTGACTCGTTCGAGCGGGTGGAAGACAAGTGGTACTTAGTGTGGTCTTTGTGATAGCGTCTTGAATAGCGAACATCAACTCAAGTTTCTTCATCATTGCATTGTTTGCAACAGTTATTTGACTAGTTAGTCCTACCATTGCTTCTTCCAACTCTCTCTTGGTTATAGCTACCTCAATTTCCGACGATTCTCCTGCCTCAAATGTGTGGTGGGAGATGTGACAATATTAACATTGCCGGTGAGGTTGTCGATTTTGCAAGTAACTTCCTTTGGCACATCCATAATCTCAAGCAAAGTTTTTCTTATAAAATCTCATTGGACTTCAACGGGGAAATATGCAAATACGACCCCACGGTGGGCGCCAAATGTTTTCACCAAAAAATGGCTCTAACGCCAGGGGTACGAGAATCGTACTTCATTAATATGGACAAAAAGTAAATGGAGCCATACTCAAAAACGGTTGAAAGAAAAAAGCATGGAATGTAAAATGGAGACAAGGTTTTTGAGTGGTTCAGCCCTAAGCTAGGCCTACATCCACTATGAAGGTAGTTTGAATTATTATGATGATTACAAAACATGTAAACTCTCTTTGTAAATACATCTTATCATCCTCTCAACTCTCAACATATTCTCACTTTTACATACAAATCTCGCTTAGATTCACGGAATTTAATGGGAGAATGGTAGAATTCGTGGAGGACGACGGATAAGCAACAGAGAAGGAGGATGCCTTTGGCGTCTTTCACTTATAAGATCTTGATGGATGCCACAGACAAATGGTTGAAGATCCTTCAAGTGGAGATGATGACAATGGTTGAGAATGCTTAAGGAAATGATAGAAGTAAGAATTTTGCAGTACTTCATCACCGCCCGGATCCCCCCTTATGGTGAAAGCCATGGCCTATTTATAGGTGAGCCCCCCTGAAGAAATGAGTTGAAATTCACATACGCAGGCTGCAGGTCGCTCATTTCATTAATTACGAACATGCCACCACTCAGCTATAGCCAACTAGTGACAGTTGTATTCAGTTGTCTCATGCGAGTGAGCTTCATGTGTATGAACGGTTGCATAGAACCTATCCGTTTGAAAGGGCGGTAAGGCGATGGGTACGTGGGGAACTGGTTAGAGCCTTTGGATTGGTGCATAGGCGACCGACCAAGCGCTATGTTTAGCCTTCTAATGATTGTCTGATTGGTGGTATGTGGTTGATGCAGCTTGTTTGATTATAGATGAACGGGAAATTAGTACCATAGTCTGTAAGAGAGTGATCAAGGCTTGTAGAACGGAATGTAAGTGCGACCCTTTAGGAGCTGGTATCTGACCGACCGATAGGTAGCATATGATTGAACCTCTGGTGACTAACTGAGGAACGAGCGAGCGGATATGGGAGGCATGTGCGACTTCTGGCATCTTTGAGTTCCCTGTTATGTACGATTGATCAGGGTGGTAGTGTGAACGGACCACTGCAGAGTGGAACGTATGGCCAGAACCAATCTTGTTCCTTGTCTTGAACATGGTCGAGCTAATCAGTTATATTTGACCCATTTTGATGAGCGGTCGAACTAACCATTCTTATTAATTCTTCATTATGCCTGAGCGTTTGAATGCCCTTTTTGTCGTGGAGGTGGATAACTTTTCCTGATATGAGCGACCGACCTCTTTGGATATGGACGGCCGGTCCTTTGAATTTTGCTCGTTCTTTCAGTTTATGTTGTATTCCTGGGCCATATTATCTCTTTGTATGGTCGAACCATGTTGCATAACTGGCGTGCGACCCATCAATTTTGATGTTGTGTGTCCTTCCTTGTCGTGCTCAGACCTTATTGATACGTTCGGCTTTGGTTATATGGGGCCTGCCTTTTACCTTGTATGAATGACCTGAGAGTCCTGGATCATTCGTGCATATCTAAGCCCTTGTAGCGGTCGTCCCGTAAGTCTTATGAGATTTGTTACACCAATTATACACATGCTTTTTGGGGATAAACACCGAGGTAATATCAGCCACTTTGGGAGATAAAAGAGCCAGTTTTACAAGTCTATCACAATCTGAGACTGGCGGAGGAGGTACGGAAGAAGAAACAGGCTGAGAGGAGGAAGGAGCCGGAAGATCAAGCCTTCTCCCACCTATCTCACCGAGAGCATCGAAGGTGACAGGGCTGCCCGTATACTTACCTTTCGGAGAGACTTCGGGGAAGATTCAATATCAACCACTTGTTCATCAACTATAGTTGAAGGATCAAAAGTCTACCTTGTTTTCAGAATAGTAGCAGCGTTTCCTGAGAAGCCAACTGGCTTGTCACAATTAGACTTCTTCGATGGAGGATAAATGGTAGATTGGGCAAGCCTTTTCATGGCCTAAACACTGGACCTGCTACAAGCAGCAAGGGCAGTTGTGTCCCCCGGGGTTAAAGATCCCAGAAAAAGAGAAGGTTGAATTAGAGAATGAAACAACTAGAAAACACGAGAAAGAATAACGGAAGTTGCCGAAACAAATGGACAAATCTCATCAAAATCACCTGCATGGATGGGAGAACCTGCGTTGAAGAAATTAGAGTTCAACAGTATTCCTTTAGAGCTAGAGAATTGAATGAGAGGTTGCCCCAATATCTTCTGTCCGGAGGGAAGCAAGCCATATTCACGAAGCCTGTTAGCAGTCAAGAGAAATGATTGACACATATGTTTACCGGTGCTTTGAAAATAGCATCGACCACTCGAGCCTCCTTCGGGATTAAAATAACGTATTTAGAGGGGGTTTTACGATAAGAGGAAGATACTGATAACTAAAACCACAAGTGTGGGACATTTTACCTTCCAATATAAGAAACCTGCCATCATCAACAAAATTGCCTGATATATCGGGGGGACATTTGACAAGGAAATATTGGTCTTCCCACGACCTGGTTTTATTAATACCATCACTAACCAGTCTCCTCATGGGGTTGACACTCCATATCAGTGATTCGGAGCTTTTTTACAACATGTTCATATGGCGGATGGGTTTAGGGCTTAAAGAACCTTGGCCCGAAATGAGCGCTAGAGCCTCCAAGCACAAGAGAGTTGTGTACGTATTAGGTGAAAGATGAATAGGAGAAACTTTCAAGTCAACCAAGAGCCTGTGCAAGAGGGGGAGAGGAAGAAAGCCTCCATGCCATATACGAATTGCCGAATATGCAAATTACCCTTCTGGGGATTCTTGAGGAAATCCAAAGAAGCAGCTATCATAGCATCCATATCCGCTATACCAAAGCTACCCAATATGGCATCCACAGAACATAGAGAAATGATTAAGGATGGCTTGGGCACAAATGCCTTCTTAGGACGAGAAGCCTTGGATTCTTGGGTTTTCTCCTTAGCAGGGCTTTTATTAGACATGACTCTACTAGGTAATATCGTTCCATAACAATGCAATTAGTACACATATCTCTTACACAAACACACATATCACAATTAAACATCAATGAATACCATTATGTCCTATTTAACACAAAGGTAAGTTAGACAAAAATCCAAATCAAATCCAAATAGGGGGTATTAGAGGATTATATCTTTGTACTTTACCCAACGCACGACTAAGCCAAACATAATCACCTCAAAACCTAGATAAACTAACACAATCGATGATGGAAAATCGACACTAATGATATTGAAACCATTTCATTTTATGGCAATGGTATAGAACTTTAATTTGTGAGAAATCATCTCCTCCATACCTCGCGGAGTGCCTTAAACCGGGTAGCCTGTGAAACAGGCAACCACTAATATTGGACATTTAGCACGATGACAGAAAGATTGACACCTAAACCAATTTTATGATCAGCATAATCTAACCAACTTTCCTGTTAATTTTGACATGTAATTAGGGTTGCGATTCATATAAGAAGTAAGAATACTCACAAATAATCAGGCTTGGATCTTCAAAAGGAAAATTTTGAGCAGCTTCTTAGAGGAGCAATAATCTTGTTCAAGGATTTGATTTGCAGGTAAAAGATGGAAACGAGAAGAAGAATTTATGTTCAAATTTCAAGATCAATTTGAACCATACTGGCAAAGATCAATCAACGCTTCTGGTCGAGGGAGATCAAAAGACCCAGAAGTAAAACTTCGGAAAAGACAAAAAAAGTTAACTTGAAAAGTCAGAAAATGCCCCTTCACTAGGGGGGGATGTTACTACCAAAATTAACTCCAAGACTAGCTGGCAATGAAGGTGTGTCGGAAGAATACAGGCATAGAAAAGTCTCCCGAAAATAGAAAGCCAAGCAATAGACTGAAAAGAAAGCCAAAGAGAATGGTTGGAAAGCAGCACAAACCAACACCTTCCCAAAGGGAAGAAGCTCAAAGCCTGCAAAATGCCAACAAAGAGAACCTGACAAGAACCTTCCAACAAGGCCTATTCAATAGAAAATTCTGTAGCGAAAGGCCACCTAAGACAGGAACTAAGGAAGAAGAAGGCATGAGCTCCCCAACTGGAAACCCGAAAGGGATTATTAGTATTAACTTGCCTAATATCGATACATCTGAAGGCGAGGGTATCAAAGGTGCCAAACCAGGGGAACGCGAGGATCATCCAGAACTAGCTTCCGAAGCAACTGCCGTACAGATGCCGAAAGGCTACATTAACAAATAGCAGAAACATCACCGAAAGCCACCTTTCGGAAAACCAAGCTATTGCAAAAGATCCACCGAAAGGCCAACCGGGGTCAAGCGGAGATACAGGTTACCCGTATTAATCTACCTAGTATAGAAACCTACAGCAGTTTTGAACCAGCAGTTATCTACGTACATCATGAGGGAAGGCTCCTCTAAGTATTCACGATAAAGCCGGAAGCCTACATCTGAGAGCCTACACTCAAGAACTGCTAACAAGGATTCAAATACCATCCAAAGGCCACCACATTGACAAGCCCATATTTATCCTGAAGAAGCCCCTATTGACCAGGACCCCCACTTCAAAGACTATAATTAGCACTCCGAAAACGGTCGGAAGACAAGCATTCGAGACCAAGGAAAAAGCGGTCGGCAAAGGCCCCTGCAGGCCCAATAGCCCAACAGTGGAAGGGTCCCCAAATTCCGAATAAATATGACCCTAAGACCTAGATAGAGAAGGGAGGGATTTTTATTTTTCCTTTTTTTCTTGTACTCTTACCTTTTTAAAGGTCTAATGCAGAGAGGAATTTGAGAACTTCTTCCATTGTGTTCATGTACTCCAAATCAAAGATTAATAAGAAGGGAATCTACGAGTAGAATATGGCTCTATGAGTTCAACGTATCATTTCTAATTATGACTATTGCAATTTATTGTTTGTTTTCTAGATAGACGTAGATCCTCATCAAAACTCCCCACAGATCGGATAGAAAAAACCTCTTTCCCCAAGTTTAGACCCCTCCTAGTAGTTTTTAGCGAGTCTGCTCCTCCAGGCCTTGGTACTCGGGAATGGCGACTCAATTTGACTCGCAAAAGCTGAATAACCTATTTTTACCTTTAGATCCGCTCCTGTTGACCCATCTCCGGTGTTAACGAAAAATATCGTTAACAGTTTATGTAGAAAAATAGTTCAACTAAAAACAAAAAATTTGAACAATAAACACTGATTCTCAATGGTTTAAAGAATGAAAATCATGCAGAAATGTAAGCAGGTGTAACATGCATATGCACACGAATATTTACATGACAACATATACATAAGAAGTTGATTGAAAGATTAATTAAGCTAATAAAAAAATAGAAAAAGTAAGAAAAAAATAAGAGTTTACTTTATTAAAATAATAACATACCTCTTACACACGTCATCTCCTTACATAAGCATACACTTACACACAACATGCTCTTACACATTGTCATGTCCTTGGACATAGTTCGCCCAAATAAAGGGAAGGAAATGGGAAGGGGATGCAAAAGCAAAGGGTTTTTGGTGTTTTCCACTTCTTATTTTATTATCTAAGTTTTCTTATAAATACCTCCACTTCTTTCTCTCATTTCTTTCCAAAAAATTTGTTTTCTTCTTCATCCTCTTAAACAACTTTAATACCTTCTAAATCTTGCTAAAATATAAGAAAATAAAATAAAAATATCACTCCATTGAAACAATTAGCCAAAGACATTGAAATTTTCACCAAACCTCTTCTCATCAACATTGATTAGCCATCATCACTTGACATAGCTTTAAGGCTAAGCACTATCCATTTTAAGAGTGAGGCCTAGAGAAAATCAAGAAGGAGAAGGAGTTTAGGTTGCTTTGGAAAAGCATACGTAGGTTCAGAACGATTCAGAGGCAATTAGGAAAGGTTGTAGGAAGTTCGTACCAATAAGTTCAAATTCAAGGTAATAATCTTAGCTTTAAATAACAATAACTATTCATATGTTATAAAAATGATCATGCTTGATATAATGATATTTTATAATATTTGTGTTTCATATGATGATTGTTTATCAAATTTTGATTAATAATATATTTATTGTATGGATTATTTAACAAATTAAGTTAAATGCACGTCGATAAGCAGGAAAAAAATCACCTTTTTCTTGAATGAAATGGTATAATAAAATAAATCTCTTGAAAATTGTTCAAAATATTTTTCAAAAGACTTATAAACACTTCTAAGTGCAATTATGAAGTCCGCAAAGAATACGAATTTGAACATATTTTAATTCATTGCGAAATAGTTTCATGATTTCACTCCTTAAAAAAATGAATCTTTTGTATACGAAAAAGTATAAATACAAATTCTTTAAAATAAGATTTACCGCATATAACAATAGCTTTCCAAAAAAAAAGATCAAGATTCAATTAAGTAGATTTTGAAATATGATCAATTAAATTAGATAAGCATTTTCCAATTCTTTTCGCAACACTTTCCAGTAATGATTGAAATCGGATTTTTAAACTTAATGGATCTTCTCCAAAGATTCAGTGAATGTTTTTAAATGATTAATGAAGTAATTTAATGCTTGTTTGAAGGATCCATGACTTATTTAGATGTGTTTATGTAGCATCCCCCCTCTGGTACACTTACCCAAAAGAGATGATGTTATATATATAAGCCATGGTGCTAATAGACTAGTATCACAACATAATAAAAGTACATCGGATAAAATCATTCAAAGTACATGATTTTAAACGGAAGAATAATTATACTATCATCTCCTAATATAACATGTTTACAAGTATCCAAGAATTTAACTATCAAATAATTATACATTTGGATACACAAAGAAATAATATACATAATAAAAGTCTGCACTAACTAACCATCTAAACTTGAAATGTTTCAAGTGTAGCATAATAAGAAACACATACCAAGTGAGATAACTATTTAAGCTATAGTTTTCAAGTCATATCTTGATGGATTGTATTATAGTTTCAGTATAATTCTCTTCTTCAGAGGTTTTGCCAATCCAAAATTTAAAGTAATAAATAAGGAAGACTTCAAGATGTTAAATCAAACAAGTTTATAATAAACTTCATTCCATCAAAACCCAATATTTATCAAAATACATGTTTATGAATCCAAACCACAACCTCGACTTAGTTTAAATTCTAGGATATGTTATCCTATATCGGCTGGCATCCCATCACTAAGTAGGGACGTACTCTACTCGACTCAATACCAACATAGAGTAATAGTGCACTACCCAAGATCTATTGTCTTATACCGCACCCCCAAAGAAATATAATTCATAAAATGTTTCCCAAAAGTAATCTTAATTTACCTTTTTTTAAGTTCATGCTTTTAAGGGTTTAAAACAAACCTGAAACCACCTCTGAAATATTCCAATATATGTTAGGAAGGACCTCAAAACTATTGAGCTAAGTGGTTACATTTATAGTTATTTCATAAAGGTTTTAAAGTCCAAAAGAAAAGGAAAAGACAGCTTTCAAAAAGTGCTATAAAAAGCTTCATCATCAATAAGAATGTTGAAATAAAAACTGCATCACTTATTGAAGTAAGTGGTTACATTTATAGTTATTTCATAAAGGTTTTAAAGTCCAAAAGAAAAAGAAAAGACATCGTTCAAAAAGTGCTATACAAAGCTTCATCATCAATAAGAATGTTGAAATAAAAACTGCAGCACTTATAAAGCATTATGAAAAGATCTATGATAGTTTATAATGGTTTTGACTCAAGATAGCTATTGCAGTTTTCTGGTGCGTTATGAATTTTTTTTGGTAGTTTATAATGTTTTTACTCAAAACAGCTATTGTATCTTTTCTGGTGCATTATAAAAAGTTATAGGCTTGTTTGTGTGCTTTATAAATAATTCAAAGAAAAGATAGCGTTTCAAAAATGGTACGATAAGTTCTGGTTTGAGTTACACTTCAGTGTTAGGAACATTTGAAAAGCGTTTCAAATTTCAGAAATTCAGATTTTTGGCTAGCATTTTAGCAGAATGTTTGATTTTATTTCTCTATGATAAACACAGTTTTTGACTCCAATTTTTATACGGTAGGAAGCTTTTTTAGTCTGCTTAATTACCATGAAAAGAAACCCTTAAACTCCTTTATCAATTTAATAAATGAAATTCAACAACGCAAGATATTTAAACATGTTCATTTCGGGTAGAATTTTACCTGACTTTTCTTATAAATTTTAGGTACACAGAACTTCAAATTAGGAGAAGTAGTCAACAAGAAAGTTGTTGGTCCTTGAGTTATCTTTCTAGATTATTAAGAAAACGGAATTTCATTAAAAATTGAGGAAGTTATGGTCAAATTACCGAATGTCATTTTCATAGGTTCGAGCACTATCATTCATTCTTAATATTCACATCTTTTCTTCAAAATATGAAATGAATGCATACACTTAAGTAGTTTTTCTCACTTTGGAATTATAGCTTGAAATTGTATTTTATTCTCTTGGATTCTTCTAAACTTCTCCTCTTTATCATACTTTGTTTTTGTTTTGTGAATGTATGAAAACAAATAAGCATTTCTACCCCATTTATAGCATTCCTTAAGTCTAGTTTGGTAATTTGGTTTTGGACACTTGTCCACCTTTTCTCTATGCCAGCATTAGGATGTAAAAACATGCCACCCCTTAGGTGCCTTAGAGTGTTTCTGCACATGGACACCTAATGTGTTCATATGTCCTTTTTTCATTTAATCTAATGACAAGTGTATGGTTCATTTTATGCCACATGTCCTTATCATTTCATGCCACTTATCTTATTTTAAAATATCTATACATATACCATTTACTTATAGTTATAAGCTATATGTTATATATATATATACGATTTTCATACATACATACATACATACATATATATATATATATATATATTTGTGTGTGTACTCATTATACTTAAATCAGATCGAATTAGTATATTCAAAAAAATTAGAAATTTTTTATACCTGATTTCTGAGTTAGGCTGTTACACTCCACTAACCTTAGAAAAAGATTTCGTCCTCGAGATCTAAATTCTAACCAATTCTAGATAATCTCTACGGATTTCTGACTCAACGTCTCATGATGCTTCGTCTTCATTGTGATGGCTCCATTAAACTTTCATTAAGGGAATTTCTTTCGTTCATAGTTTCTTAACTTTTCTGTCAAGAATTCAAATAGGCCTTTCAATGTACTTGGTCCTTGTAACACCCGTAATTTTAAAAACATGACATAAGGGATAATTAAAGAATACTTAATTTTTATAAGAAGAATTAATGGAAATGGGTTGCGCCATTGTGTTCGCCTCGAAATTCTACTTGGGGTAGAGTCCGAGTTTGCGTAAAACGGATACAGTATGAAGAAGTTATGAAGCTTGGAAGAATTCAAGAATTAGTAGAATTTAATAATAATTAAATAACAAATCAAAAATGAATTTAAAAATCTAAATCAGCCGATTATGGGTGAGCGGGAAATCTCCCGCTCTAAGGTGTCAACCCCCCTAGAGGAGTCGACATAGGTGTCGACCCCCCTATAGGGGTGTCGATCCCCATCTGCCCAGAACTGGCAGACATGTTTTGGTGGTCTAGGGCTGATGTGTCCTTCTGGGATTGGCTGGAAAACATATTTTTCTGGTTTGGATGGTTTAGATAGATCCTAATCTAATCTAAGGGTCCTAATTCACCTAGAGCATCTACAAAATACCCCTAAACCTAACCCTTATCTCATTGTTATTCATACTTGGAGCCTCTATGCTGCTCTAATCTAAATTGAAACTAGCCTCTTTTCTCTTCTCCAAAGCCAATCAAAATAGGAGTATTCAAATTGGAAGATAAGAATCAAATTCTACAACGGTTTAGCTAATCAATTCAGAATTCAGATCTATTCTCTCTTCTAAATCCTGCCGCTGTGAGTCTATGTTACTTTCACATATAATTAAAAAGTAATTGTGATAGGATCGTAAATTGGTTTTAATGATTATTCCTGTAAGTAAGACGAATTATATCAACTCTTGTAGATTCTTATCTTTCAGATTCATACCTAAATTACTGTTATCATATGCCTAATTGGATCTATTTTATTGTTCTATGCCAGTTCATGTTTCATATGCCTATTTTATGCCAATTTTGATGACATGATTCTCTTCCCTTCTTCTTTTCCTTTTTCTTTATGAGATTAGGCTAACTTCGATTCTAACATATTACGTTGAGATTTGCGTACGAATAACGTTTGAACGAATGGGAAAAGTTTGGGGAAATTTGTAATAAAATGAGATTATTGGCATAAATCAATTTGAGCATAATTGTGTATAAATTGTATAAATGAGATTTGGCAAAAATTGGATTGGGCAATAATTAGATATAATTTGTATACATGAGGTTTGGCATAAATTGTTAATAACAATGAACGCAAATCAATTTGGGCGTAATTTGGCATAACATGTATACATAAGATTATAGGCCTAATTTGGATTAAAATTATAAACATAATTTAGATTGGAAATTAAGGGTAATTGGAATATATTCTAATCCAAGATTTAAAATTGGGACTTAAATCAAGAAAGTATTAATGAACGCCTAATACACGAGGTTAGATTTGAATTGCGGTATAAGATTGCCTGGAACCGCCTGGCACATCCAGCGACCGCAATTTGATAATCTAATGTGAGAGGTCAAAGGCAGAAATTAGATACGTAATAATGCAAAGACACGAGGTTAGATTCGGATTGCGGTATAAGACCGCCCGGAACTGCCCGGCATATCCAGCAACCGCAAAACGGCAATCTAATGTGGGAGGTCTTGCAAGATTACGATTATAATGAATTAATGAACACTTAACCAAGATAAGACATGTGGTAAGACATGGGATTGATAAAGGGTTAACTGGGTAACATGGATAGCATGTGAAACATGATTAAAACACTTAACCAAGATGAGACATGTGATTAGACATAGTGATAAAGAAGGGTTAAATGGGAATTCCTATTGGGGACCAAGCTTAGGAGGGAAGCTTGTGTCAAGTGGATGGACCATTTTCAACCAGTAACCCATTTAGTATCTATGTGAGCTCGAACTAGGTCGAGGATGGGACACGCTTACTGGGTTTGATTGCAAGAGGTCAATAAAGAGTTAGCGATGACAGTGCAAGTCCAATGGAGTCATGTGCGTGCGTGGGTCCGGGCTGGTAGGTAAGACGTTGTTGCATCGTGTAGGTATAAGCCGTGCATTTTAGTAGTATCGATTGCCACTTTAGGGAGTGATACACCCTGCTGTGGGACCAGCACGAGTATCTACGAGTTAGGGAGCCAATCGAATGGGAAGGTTAGTGGGTACAACTAGTGGAGATAGGAGCAGGCAACACCTATGGTAGCAGCTAGGAGTACACGAAACTACCATCATCATCATTATTATTATGTTTAGTAAGAGGGATCAACTTTCATTGGTGCGGTGTAGGAATTATCTTATAGTGATTAGAAGCGCAATCAACATTATATCTTGTTCATCTTCTTTACCTTGTCATATCTGCTTATGTTACAGTCATCTCTTATATCCAGTTTTTGTTCTTATCCTGTTGCTTTAATGATTATATTGTTAAAGTCACTGGACTCACCAGACGTATGTGTGCCCCCTTTTGTTTTGCCTCTTTTCTTTCTCCCCCCCCCCCCCCAGGTCCTCAGGGTGGGATTAGTGAAGCTTGACTTGGATTTCTTTTCTTCTTGAAGTGATTGGAAGTGTTGAAAAATGCTCGGCTTTATCTCTTTTCCAGTATGACTATTTGGAGTGGGATTATGGTTTTATTTTTGTGTACTCTGACAATACTTTTGTACAAGATGGATATTTGTGTACTTGACTTTTGTATGTGGTTTTGATGTTGTAACCAAACATGTTTTGCTTTTTCGCCGCAATGAATAAATTTTGAATTTTCTTAAGTACCATTTTATATATCTGTCTTGTGATATTCTGTTCCATACTCTTATAATACTCCATGAAAGTTAGTGCATTCCCTTAGTGAGTGACATTAATGGACGTGGGGTGTTACGTGTAGTATCAAAGCTGAAGGTTACCAGAAACGATAAAAGATTTTGAAAACCGTTTTCGAAAGTATTTTGAGAAAGAAGTATTTTCAAAAACTTGTTTTAAAGAGGGTATTTTCAAGACAAAAGTTTATTATGAAAAACATAACCCCTAAAGGCCATATATCTATCTTTCGATTCTCTGTTTTGAATCTCTTCCCTTTTCCTTTCAGCATGTCTGGGGATCATAATCTTGCAGAGGGCATACATATACCGGGATGGTTCCGAAGGTATCTGGAAGCTAGGCCTACTACTGCAGGCCCAACAGACGTTCCTCCTCCCCCAGCTGCAGCCGCTCCTCCTCCTCTTCCCTGTGTAGATGCCTGGAAAGCTGTTTTATGGAACTAATACGTTTGTTGAGGCTCGGCATTAGCTCAAGGAAATGGAGGATTTGTTTAGTATCTTTGAGATAGACGAGGGAAGGAAGGTTCAGCTAGCTTCTTGGTTAATGAAGTATGAAGCTTCCTTTTGGTGGGAAGTAACTAATGGAGGACGTGCAGTGGAGACATAGATAGACTTCAGACGAAGGTTCGAGTTGAAATTACTTTCACAAGCAGAGGAGAGTTTATACACGGAGAGGTTCTTGGCTTTGAAACAAGGGAGTTTGTCTATGAAGGAGTACGTTAACAAGTTTACCAATTAGCAAGATTTGGTATGGAATTAGTGAATACACCACATAAGAAGGCTTTGAGATTTTCCAAGGGTCTGAGTGAACTATTACATGGGTTGGCTATGTCCCACATTCCTATGGGGGCTACTTTCGAGAAACTTATTGACATGGCGTTGATGCATGAAGAGGAGAAAGGTGCTAATGTAGTTAACGCACAGGATAAGAAAGTGGATCCAAAGAAAGCACAGCAACAACAAAAGAAAGGTGGTAAGGATAACAAGGGCCAAGGGAAGAAACGGTGTTTTAATTGTGGAACACCGGTCCACTTAAGCAAGGACTGTAGGAAGAAGAAGAAGACGGGTTGCTTCCAATGTGGTGAGGCAGGACATATGATAAAAGACCGCCCGAGGAGGCAAGGACACGGGCAAGGGAAGAGGACAGGACCTACTTCTGGAGGGTAGGTTCATGCTCTCATGGCACCAGGACAGAAGAGAGGTAGAAACATTTTTGTTGGAAGTTTGATTTTCCTTTTTGATCATCTTGTTCGAACTTTGTTTGATTCTGGTGCTTCACATTCGTTTATATCTGCTTCGTTAGTTGAAACACTGCACCTAAATACTAGTCTAGTTATGGATCCCGTAGTTGTCTCAAATCCTATTGCGGTATGCTCATCTTTCTATGTTATGTCTGGATTTGAGAATATATGTGTATGGCATTGAGTTCGAATGCAACGCTTATGTGCTTGGCTTCACGGGCTATAGGTTGATTCTAGGAATGGATTGGTTAGCCAGGTTTGGCGCCATTCTCGACTGTGAAAAGAGGGCAGTTAGATTGTTGATTAGTTTGGGTAGTACTCTTAATATCTCATGTGATCCTAAGGGTATCGTTATGCTTAGCTACCTAGAATCTCTTAACACATCTATTGATGGTTTGTAATCTGTTCGAGTAGTCCATGAGTATGCAGATGTCTTTGAGGAGGTTAGGGGCTTACCTCCAAAACGAGAGATAGATTTCTGTATATATATTTGGTGGACAATGCAAAACCAGTTGCATTTCCTGTGCGCCACATGGCTCCTAGAGAAAGGAGGGAGCTTAGTAAACAAGTGAAAGAGTTGCTTGAGAAAGCGTTCATAAGAAGAAGTATCTCGGAGTGGGGTGCTCCTGTTGTTTTTGCTACGAAGGCTGATGGTTCACTTAGATTGTGTGTGGACTATAGGGAGCTGAATAAGCTCATGAAGAAGAACAGACACCCATTGCCAAGGATAGATGATTTGTTCGATCAGTTGGTTGGTGCTTCGGTTTTATCACAGTTGGACTTAGCTACAGGATTTCATCTGTTGAGGGTAGCTGAGGACAGTATAGATAAGACTGCTTTTAGAACTCCCGATGGTTTCTTATTGTGGCTTGCCATGCCTTTTAGTTTGACGAATGCACCCATATATTTCGTAGACTTGATGAATAGGGTGTTTAGGGAGTTTCTAAACAAGTTTGTAGTAGTCTTTGTGGATGATATCTTGATATTCTCTAAAAGCGAGGAAGAACATACCCTACATCTTAGGGAAGTCTTAGACACCCTTCGAGCACATCAACTCAAAGCTAAGTTCTCCAAATGTCATTTTTGGAGAAAGGAAGTGAGGTTCTTAGGGCACGTGGTCTCCAAGGAAGGGATAGCTGTGGATCCCGCGAAGGTGGTAGTAATCCAAGATTGGAAGATTCCTAAGAACGCTATAGAAGTAAGAAATTTTCTTTGTTTGGCGGTCTATAATAGAAAGTTCATCAAGGACCTTGCAAAGATATCGACCCCACTTACACGGTTAACGAAAAAGAATTTGACCTTTTCTCAAGATGTTGACTGTGACGATGCTTTCCAACGTTTGAAGAGGGCATTGACGACAACTCCAGTTTTAGTTTTGCCTGAAGGAGTAAGCCATTCATAATGTATACCGAGGCTTGCGGGACAGGGCTTGGCGCAGTTCTGATGCAAGAGGGAAGGGTGATATGCTATGATGGAAGGAAGTTAAAGGACCATGAGAAGAATTACTCAACCCACAACTTAGAGTTGGCTGCCATAGTTTTTGTGCTTAAGTCCTGGCGTCACTATTTGCTTGGTGAGAGGTTTGAGTTGTATACAGACCATAAGTCACTAAAGTACCTGTTCTCTCAAAAAGATTTAAACTTAAGACAACAAAGGTGGATGGAGTTCTTATCATCCTACGATTTTGAGATTGCATATACCCCTGGAAAGGGTAACGTTGTAGTTGACGCCTTGAGTAGAAAGAAGTTGACTTTGAGTCCTTTGTTTGTCAAGTGGCAGAGTTTAGAGTATATCTCTACCTTTGACTTTAGACCCTCTATTGATTATGTACCCGGTTTGTTGGCATTTTTAGAGGAACGACCTACGCTTTTGGGACAATAGGTGCGGCACAGCAAGATGACCCACAGTTGATAAAGATAGTAGACAAGCTCATAAGAGGGAAGTCTTCGAGCCATCTTAGTAGGTATACTATCGATGACAAAGGTTGGTTGCGTAGGGATGGGAGACTATGCGTACCTCGAGATGAGAGTTTGAGAAAGAGAATCCTTGAAGAAGCACATCGTTCTAAGCTGATCATACATCCCGGTGGAGACAAGATGTATAGGGACATGAAGCGAGTTTTCTTTTGGGTTGGAATGAAGAAGGATGCGGCTGAGTTCGTTTCTAGATGCTTAGTGTGCCAGCAAGTCAAGGTTGAGCAAAAGAAGCCTGGTGGTTTGCTTCTCCCTTTAGATGTTCCACATTGGAAATGGGAAAGTGTTTCCATGGATTTCGTCGAAGGGTTGCCGAGGTCAAGGAAGGGTAATACATGGATTTGGGTAGTAGTAGATAGACTTACCAAGAGCGCCCATTTGATTCCCATCAAGAGTAAAAGAATAACGACATGGTTAGCATCTGTTTATCTCTGAGAGATAGTTCTTCTACATGGCATACCTTCTAGTATCGTAAGTGACCGAGATCCCATTTTTACCAGTGAATTTTGGAAGAGCTTGCAAGAGGCGGTAGGAACGCAATTGTGTTTGAGCACTGCTTATCACCCTCAGACGGATGGCCAAACAAAAAGAGTGAATCGGATTTTAGAAGATCATTTTAGGTTATGCATCTTGGACTTTGGAGGGACATAGGAGGAACATCTTCCATTAGTAGAGTTCGCCTACAACAACAGCTATCAGACTAGTATCAACATAGCACCTTTTAAGGCTCTACATGGACGACCTTGCCGATCACCGACTTGTTGGTGGGAGTCAATGGATAAGATTTTACTTGGGCTCGAGATGATTAGGGAAACTTCAGAGAAGATAGACTTGATTCGAAGACGCATGGAGACGGCACAGGACCAGCAAAAGTCATATGCTGGTAAGAGAAGAACCGATCTTGAGTTCAGTGTTGGAGACATGGTCTTTATTAAAGAATCACCATTGAGGAATGTAGTTTGTTTTGGGTCTGTAGGGAAATTGGCACCAAGATTCGTAGGGCCATTCCCCATTACAGAAAGAATTGGACAGATGGCCTACAGAGTGAACTTACCCGAGAAGCTTAGTGGTGTTCATGACGTATTTCATGTGTCGCATTTGCGGAAGCGTTTACATGATACCGCAAAAGTAGTAGAGCTGGGTATGCTTAGGGAAGTGGAAGTGGAGCGAGATGCCACGATTAGACGAGCTCCTACATGCATCCTTGGAACAGAGGTCAAGAAATTACGCAACCGAGAGGTCAAGTTGGTTAAAGTCCAATGGGGAGATGATCAAGGAGACGTGACATGGGAGACTGAAGACTTCTCCCAAGTGCCTAACATATCTTAACATATCTTCTATGACTCAGTTCACCCTTTCAGTTTGTCTTTCTGTTTGAGGATGAAAGGCTATACTTAGGTTTAGTGATGTACCTAGAGCTTTTTGAAGACTTCTCCAAAATCTTGAAGTGAACCGTGAGTCTCTACCTAAAACAATGGTAATTGGTATACCATGAAATCGAACAATTTCTTTCAGATAGAGCCTACTCAATTCTCCATTGAGTAGGTCATGTTATAAGACATGATATGTGCTTACTTTGTCAAGCGATCCACCACTACCCATATTGCGTCATGACCTTGTTTTGTCATTGGCAATTCATGATAAAATCCATTTTTATGTGCTACAATTTCCATTGGGCAATAGGAAGTGGTTGTAGAAGTTCTGCTAGTCATTGCTGCTCAGCTTTAATTTGTTGGCACGTAAAAAACTTTGCTACAAATTCAGCTACATCCTTCTTTGTTATATTCCACCAAAATTGGCGCTTAAGTTCCTTAAACAATATTTTGCTTCCTGGATGCACCATAAGCCTTGAGCGATGTGCTTCACTAAGAATTTCATTTTTCAATTCATTTTGATTTGGAACACAAAGTCAATTTTTGAATCAATAACCTCCATCTTTACCAATGTTCCAAGCTGTAGGTTCTTTGATCCTCAGCTTCATAATTAACTCCTTTAATTCCTTATCTCCTTCTTGTGCTTTCAACATTATAATCAGTAGAGTTGGATGAATAATAAGATTACATAAAAGTGCTACTTAGTTAACCATGGCCCCATTAATCATCATTGTGCAAGCGTTCATATCAGCAAAAGTCTCTAGAGATTTCCATTCTCTTATCATTAAGTTAGCTATTATTCCATAGGTTTTTCGACTTAATGCATCCCCAACTATATTTTCCTTTCATGGTTAATAATTTAGTGCAAAATCATAATCTTTTAAAAATTCCATCCATCTTCTTTGCCTCATATTTAATTCTTTTTAAGAGAAAAATATTTTAAACTCTTTTGGTCAGAGTAAAGATGGAATTGTTCCCTATATATGTAATGCATCCAAAATATTAAAGAAAATATAATTGTAGCCAATTCTAAGTCATGAGTTGGATAACTGGTTTCATGTGGCTTTAATTAATGAGAGCCATAAGCAATAACCTTTTCTTCCAGCATTAGTACACATCCTAATCCTTATCCGTATGCATCGGAATATACTTTATATGGGACTCTACTCTTTGAAAAAGACAGAATTGGTGCCTCAGTCAATCTTTTCTTTAAGGTTTCAAATTTTGTCTTACATTTTCCATTCCAAATAAACTTGGTTTCCTTACGAGTTAACTTTGTTAATGGCGATGCTATCTTTGAGAAATTTTGAATAAATCTCTGGTAATAACGGGCTAATCCTAGAAAAATTCGAAATTCTACTGGTGTTGTCGAAGGGTTCCATTTCAATACAACCTCAACTTTGATGGGTCGATTCGAATTCCATTCCTTGAGATAACATATCCAAGAAATTTTACTTCCTCCAACCAGAATTCAGATTTACCTAATTTTGCATATAGCTGGTGTTCTTTAGTGTTTGGAGACATAAATGCAAATGCCATTCACATTCTTCCTTTATCTTAAAGTAGATAAGGATATCATCAATAAACATAATGACGAAATGATCAAGATATGTATAGATTCATTAAATCCATGACTATAACTGGAGCATTGGTAAGGACAAAAGGCACCACCAAGAATTTGTAGTATCCATACCACGTTTGAAAGTTGCCTTTGGACCGTCTTCTTCTTTTATTTCAAATTGATGATACCCAGATCTTAAGTCAGTTTTCGAAAATACTATAGCTCTTTGGAGTTGGTCAAATTGATCATAGATCCGAGGTAATAGGTATTTTTTTCATAATTGTAACCTTATTAAGCTCTCGATAATCTACGCACAAGAGAAACGTTCCATCATGCTTTGTCACAAACAACACAGTTGCTCCCTAATGAGATTTACTAGGTCTAACTAATACTTGATCCTCCATCTCCTTAATTTGTTTCTTTAATCCTTGATTTTCTGTAAGAGACATACGATAAGCTGCTTTAGCAATAGGAATGGTACCAAGGATTAAATAGATACTAAAATCAATTTCTCTTTTTGGTTGTAATCTTGGTTTTCCTGAAAAGCTTCTTTAAATTCCTTTACTATCGAGATTCGGTCAACTATTTGACCCTTATCCTCAATATTGATATGAGCAATATATCTAAATATAAAAATGGCTTCAACTTGAGTAAACAAAGGTTTCGTGTTCTCGAATAGCCAAACTTATGGGCTTGCTGTAGAAATTCAAGATGGCTTGACTTTTTAAAAGCCAATCCATCCCAAGATGATATCAAACATTCCACTCAGAAGATAATTAAATTAGCCCCCATATCCTGACCTTCAAAGTTAGGATATAGTTCTTACACATATTCTCAAGTTTAATCCTCCCTCCTGCTAAACTGTCTACTATCAAAGGGTTCGATAGTTGCCTAATAGTTAATCCTATCTTAGTAGCAAATATTTCAGATATAAAAGAATGTGTGGCACCAGTACTGAATAAAATTCTAGCTTGAAAGTCAAAAGGAAACATGGTGCCTTCTACTTGAGACTGTTCAGAAGCAACTGCATATACTCGTTTTGTTGGCTCCTATTGTCATTCCTCGCCTTCCTGCAATTCCGACTAATGTCCCCAGATTCACTACAATTATAACACATGATTTCCATTGTACAATTTGTAGAAATGTGTCATTTTTCATTGTACCGATAACACCCCCTTACCTTGTTAGACCACTTTTCTCATCTGGTCGGTCCTTTACTTTCTCCATTTTGTTTCTTCCTTTTCTCATCTGGTTTCTTTTGATTGTCAGAAAATTTGTTTGGTTTTCTTTTATCTAAAGCCATCCTTTCTTGCCGGAACTCAAGATAATCTTCTTTTAGATTTAAAGCTTCAAGTATTATCATCTCATAAGTTTTACGTCGATCGCCAATAACATGTCTTCTTATGAGACAAATTAATCCTTTCGCAAATGCTCTAGCACACTTTTTAGGTATATCAATTAAATGATTTCCAAATCGGGATTGGGCTTCGAATTTATTTGATATTGGGTTACTAACATACCTTCTTGGGTAAGATTTTGAAATTATGTTTCCATCTTCTCTAGGAAATAATTATCCAAGAATTTTTCCTTACATTCTTCCCATGTCATCTGTTCCATCTCATCTGGACAAGTTGTTGTTCGAACTAAATCCACCAATTTCGAGCTTCCTCTGATAATTGGTAGACTACCAACTTCCTCTTGTCGACTTCACTACATTTCAAAACTTCAAATATGTAACATCCCGTATTTTAATGGTTGAATAATTAATTAATTTAATTATTTAAATAGCGATTTGGAAATTTAAATGACTTAAATTAAATAGTTTTGCATATTTAATTAATATAAATAGTGAAAAAATATATTTAATTCCAAAATAGTTGATTTTGCAATATTGTGTGAATTGGATAATATAAGAAATTTAGTTGAGTTTAGATTCGAGTTATATTCAAGAATTTATTTAATAAACGAAGTTTGAACGTATGAATTATAATTAAATTATAAACGAGCTCGCATCAGCACGGTGGTTCGTAGTATTACGTTTTGAACTTTAAATGAATGTACAAGATTCGTTATGAGTCGGAATTCATTGAAACAAGAAACATTCGAATATATTGAACTATATTTTTCTAATGAAAGTGAAAAATTGAGATGTCTTCTTGTAAATTGTGAGTTATGTCCAAATCAGATTTTTAGAAAGTCGCTATGGAATTGTTTATAAACCATGACGATTTATTCAATAAAATAAAAGGATTGTTATATAAATTGAATATCAATTTAACTTGGATTTTGAAATATCGAGTTATAAATCCAAGTTTGCTTATTTTGGAGCTATACGATATTTTATTTTAATATATATACATGATAACATTAATCTATTATTATTAAATTGAATTTTTTTGAACTTGTTTATATTTTCTTGGTTTTATTTAAGCCTTAAAAATAGTCATTTTGCAAACGATCTCCGCTTTTAATGAAACAAATTTTATTGAATCTGTATTGATTAGTTATTGCTAAATTTCTAATTTTGTGCCATTGGAGTTATTTTGTGACTACACGAAATTAAAATGTGAATCAATCAATAATTTGTGTTTAAAATAATGTTGTTTGAGCAAACAGACTCGGATTTCGGTGAAACAAGTTTCATTGGGTCTGTAATGTCAAACAATAGTAGTATGCCCATTTTCATTGAAATGGGATATCGTATGTGATCATACAGATTTTTAAATAACAAATGCAAATAGCAGTAGCATAAGAATTAATATAATAACCAACAAAATTAATATTAAATCTACCTTTATATATATCCAAACACTCCTCTAACCCTAACTTATTTTAATCTTTAGTCAAATACTTCAGCCGCCATCATTTTCTTCCATAAACCAAAAATGTGAATCTTAAAAATAAAAAATAAATCAACAAAAAATCCATTAATTCCAAAACTTATGTATTTGGATTCACACAAGCTAGTTTGTACACATTGCTTGAGTTTTGTTGGGTGTGAAACACTTTGTGTTTGCTGTCTATAAACTGCGCACGACTAGGGTTAGAATCTTTGAGGGATTTAAGCTTTAATGGGAGAAATGGATGTTGGTTTTGGATTTGTGGTGAGATATTAAGCTTGTATGTAAATTTTGGAAGTATTCGAACAAAATAAGGTTCACTGGGTATACTGGGAAAGCGCGATAGGTTGTTTCAAATGCAAGATAGAAGAAGATCTCGAGTTGGAGTTTAATGGTAGGAGTAGATATAGAGGTTAAAGAGCAGATTAATGGTTAATTTTGTGTGATTTTTAATTGTGTATGGAGGGAGTAGTGGGAGTTTAAAAAGGCGGCTATGGTGTTGAATAACTGGAGTTGTTGCGTGTATAACCTGGAGAAGAAGACGTGTGAGCGGTTAATAGTTTAAAACGTGGATTAGGATTTTAAAAGGTAATTAATAATTATTTTATTGATAATGACCTTGTGTGTTTATATATATACATACACACAAACTTATTAAATTGATAACTTTCTAATACATTATCGGAATTGAGCGAAATGAGATCCGTTGAGATTGTATGAACGCAAGCTACATAAAATGAAACCGATTTGGAGCGATTTGGAATCCAATTTATGGCGAAATAAAATGCCTGATTGAATTATTGGAAATTAATTGTATTCAACAATTAACGACTTATGTGAGTAAACTCACTAACTTGGTACAGTTTAATAATATTATAAACATATTTCAAATTTTAAATGTGATGATTGAATTCTGTGTGACTATTGTTTAGATGGATTGATATATTAGTATCAATTGTTACAATTATACGTATAATTATATTTTAGGTTGATAGTTGGATATTTCCCACAATACTATTAGCAGATGTGACCTTATGCCCCCCGTAATAACGGATGACAATCTATACCATAATATTCCGTCTTGAAGCGAAATCAGTATTATTTACGTTGTCTAACATTGTGGATGTAGGAAAAACAGGCTAGAAGGATCCAACTGTATTCCTTAAAATTATTATCGTTTGTGTAACGACCCAAATTTTGGTTAATTTCATAGACGATATATTATAAATCTAAATAATTTGAATTTCAATTAAAAATAACATTTTATCTAAAAAGTGAGATATGTATATATTTAAAATAGCAAATTGTTTTCAAAATTTAAAATCTAAATGACTTAAGCAATTTATAATAAAAAAAGAAGGGAATAATCCTTAAATAAATTTTCCTTATAATAACTAACATTTGAAACTTTTGTTATTTTATAAGATAACATCGACAAATGAAAATCTAAAAGAGAAATCAAATAAATTATAAGTCAAATGACTTATTTTGTTTTAATTAAAAATTTACATACATGAAAACATGTATGTATACAAGTCCATAAGAATGTGTTTTTCCATTTCATGAAAATTCAAATAAACATTTTTGTTGGCTAGCTTTTGACCAAGCCATTGACGACTTAAGCATTAACAATTAGGTGGGAGAAAACCCTCATACTCACATGTTCAAGATAAACGTTCTGGCTCACAAAGATGGATAACTGACCAGTCAACAGGACCAGCTCGTGGACCTCCGTTTTTTCACCATCGGTTCGTGACTCGAGGCCTTGACCCACTCGTGACATAGGGTCACGACCCAACCTTGCCATCAGGAAAGAATGGGCAGGACTTGGTCAAGCTCCATGATCACTACCAACCGGATATCATGGATCAAATGACACACGTTAGTAATGGCTACACTGACCATTTCTATACCCACGATGAACAGCTCCCAGATTTTCGCGATGGATGCCACGTGTCTTCACGAACCACCTGCAGGAGTTGCCTATAAATTGCCCAACATTTGACATTTTTTGGGATATATTGGCACTTGAGAGATCTCTATCCTCCATTATTATTCCTTAGTCATTTCTAATCAGATTTAACTCCAAAGAATTAAGTTTTATTTGATAATTATTGAGTGATTAATCATTGTAAATGTGAGATTGAGTGGAGTACTTGATTGTACTTGTATTCAATCGTATAATCGAAATCATATAAAGTGGACACAGGCTCGTTAACGCCGAACCACAATAAGTCTCGTGTGTTCACTATATTTTCTTTCATTTCTAGTTACAATTCTCTACGAATTTAGATAATTCGGGTGTTAGAACCATATTTTGGTCTAACATTTTGGTGCTTTCACTAAGATCGAATTCTCAGCATATCGGATTATTATTCTAATGTTTGGATTTTTGAGTCCGAAGAAGATAGTCCACATTCCTACTATTTTGTTTTTGAAGACTTCAGTAAAGTCTGAACATTACGGCTGCAATGAAATCCAAGGATTCACGAGCCTCTCGAGCAAATGAAGCAAACGAAGAGAATGTCCAGGAGCAGGCCAAGGTGGTCTCCCCGACTTATGGCTCTCAAGAGGCGACCCGACCCCAGGAGGGGTCACAACCTAGTCCTAAGAAAGGGTCATGAACCGGTCCCAAAAAGGTATCACAAACTGGTCCGAACAAGTGGTCACGAACCGGTCCCAACAAGAGACCACGACCCGCCTCGGAATGGAAAATGTGACCCGCTTCCCCTATGATGTTGCTTCTGCTCGACCTGGCTCAAGTGCCCCAAATCCAACTGTGAATGTTAATGACCAACTAACTACCTGCCTCTACCCCTATAACATAAAGATATATTTCTTGTGTACTCAACATGTTGGAAAGGACGAACAATGCTTTGGAAGCTCAAAGACGCGAAAGTTCCTTGATATGGGAGAATATGACTGCAATGAGTAGGCAAATAGATGAACTCGAAGGCAGAGAACACCTTCACCAACTCATCGCTTTACTACAGATTATTCATCTTCATCAGAGGAGACTCCAAGACCCCAACAACAACCTTTAGAAAGGCCTAAAAATGTAGAACAACTTCGTTTTGGGTCACTTCCTTCTCGAGAAGAAATGACACTTAATGTGGGACCTGACAATCATCATTTAAATAATCCCGCTTTGTTACCAATGGAGAGATCCCGAATGTTACCCAGGGGTCAGAGCATTGTTAATCCTACTCAGAATCAACCACTACAACCCCCTCGCCGCATGACTGACCATGACCATAGGGGGCAAGGAAGCTCCGCTCAGGTCTTGGACCAGGCGGCGACGCACCGAAGAGATATTAGAGGTTCTTGTAAAGCAAGAAATCCTGACCATGAGTCCACCTTGACTGATGCTGACGTTGAGGCGATGGTGAGGCAAATTATGGAAAACAGCCGAGAACAAATAATCGAGGATTCGGGTGTAGACCGCAGTCATATGCCTTTCACTGATGACATACTAGACATCCGATTCTGAGATGATTTAATCTACCGACTATGAACCATTATGCAGGTAAGACATATCTGGTTCAGCGCTTGATGAGAAATTCATGGTATATGAACGTTGTTGCCGCTCCAAACGCGGTTAAATGCAAAGCATTCCCGATCTTCCTAGAGGATGTGACGTTAATGTGGTTTACCCTGCTACCACCGTGATCAATTTCCAGCTTCAAAGAATTGAGCGAAAGGTTTATAAACCAATTCTGACTTCATGCTCAGAGGTCTAAGAATGTCATTGAACTATCCGTCATTATACAATGCCCTAATGAAACTCTGAGGTTATACTTAGATCGCTTTAATTTAGCAGTCACGGAGGTAAGAGACCCTCACGAGCAGTCCATCCTGATGGCACTAATCGACTGAGCAGATAAAGCTACTGAGTTTGATAAATAGTTAGCCGAAAAACCGCCACCGACTAGGGAGATATTCTATGAGAAAGCCAATATCCGCCTATGTCAGGAAGAGGTATATGATAATTGAAAGAGGAAAGTCATTGATAAGGAAGATATGCAGAGTAATGTGGCCATCAAACAGTCTGGCAACAGCTCTGGGAAGTTAGAGGTCAACGTTGGAAATAAGAACCAGGGCAATGACCGCCAAACCGGAAATGGCAACAAGAAAAAGAATCGGAGGAACGACTCACAAAAGAGACCACGATTCAAAACTTTTGAAAACCTCACACCGTTGAATGACATGCTAGAGAACATCTACTTGGATACTTACAATGTTCTTCAATACAAGAAGCCTCCACCAAGGGATTCAACGGAAAAGGAGCGTGAAAAAGGAAAATTCCTTCTTTTCCATGAGACTTATGGGCATTCGACGAATGAATGCCGCCATTTAAGAGACTTGGTAGAGGAACTTCTTAGGGAGGGAAAGTTGGATGAATATAAGGCAACCCCAAGGAACTGGGGCCAAGCCAGTCCAGAGAAAAATAAAAGGCAACAACCTAAAAGAGCCATTGTTCAACAAAAAGGTAAAGGCATCGTCGTCAGTACTATATTCGTAGGACCCCATCCAGCTGGACATAGCAACTGGGCAATGAATCAATATGTTAACGCAGCCAAGTGCCCGGAAGTGGGAGAGTGCAGCAATCCAGAAGATACTGCCCCGGTAAAACAGTAGAAAACGATGCCATATGATGTCATATTCCATGACAGAGAAAGTATTGGAGTTCAAGCCCCTACCGAAGATCCCTTAGTGATTACTACCACCATCGATCTTGCCCTAGTTCACAAGGTCCTAGTAGATAATGTCTTAACATTTTATTTAAAAAGGCGTTCAACCAGATGAAGCTCAAAGTGAAGGACTTGGAGCCCTATGAAGGATGGATACACGGCTTCAACGGAGCATCAACAGCTCTGGTGTGATTCATTGAATTGTAAGTAACTCTTGATGAAGGAGGCCGCCGGTGAGTGAGAATTCTCCTGTTCATAGTTATGAATGTTGATTCACCTTATAATGCCTTTTTGGGTCAACCAGCCCTTGCGGAGTTCAGGGCCTGTATTGCATCTTAGTGCTTACTATTGAAATTTCTAACTGAAGCAGGAGTAGGAATGATTTTAGGTAATCAAGTAACCGGACGAGCCTGCTATATAGCAGAACTAAAAAAGCTACGCAATGGAAAGGCGGTAAAGACCAGGGGTACTTCCTCCCCGCAAAGGAAGATTGAGAATAGCAATTGAAGAGGACATTTCCAAAGGGGTCGTCCGGAGACCTACCAAAGGACAGAAATCCCAGAGAGGATGGTGAGCCTAGGGGCAGAATGGGGACACCTAATTAAACAACTATGGACATTCCGATCGATGATAATGACCCAGTGAAGGTCTTAAATATCGGATCCCAATTGGATACTCTCCGAGCAATGGAACTAACAGACATTTCGAAGGCAAACCTGGACATGTTTGCTTGGACCCACGCTGACATGTGTGGGATATCTCCCTCAATCATGAGCCATTCACTGAACATCAAACCAAAGCTCCACCTGTTAAGCGGAAAAGGTGAATGCTTGGCCCAGAGAGGTCGGATGACTTAAAAGAGGAAGTTAAGAAGTTAAGAAGCAACATATTCATTAGATATTCGACTTATCCCGAATGGATTTCCAACCTTGTCTTGGTCAAGAAGTGTGAAGACCCGTTATTTTTAACGGTCCAAAATCAATTATAAACGTCATCAAACATGCTTACAACAAATTTTAGATATTAAAAGTAGCGGACCTTAAGTAAAAAAAATACTAAAGACAATTACTAATATGGAAGATCTCATAATGTAATAAAATAAAATAAATTAAATAATTAGAACATCATAATCAATTTTATTACATTAAACATCCACAAAACAAAATGGCAGCGAAACAATAAGAAGTAAATTTAAACAACAACCTCTAGATCCAACATGCAGGCTAGGCTCCTTTCTTCTTCATTTTTTTTCTTTTTGCCCTCATATCTTCCAATTTTACAAATTCTTTTCAAAGATCAAAAAGAGTGTCAACTATGTTTGGACTGCGCCTAACCCTATACACCCCGACCCATTCTAAGGGTTCTGGTGGCTATTGCATAGGAAAAGACTGCCTACGTACCCCTTTTTAGGGATCAAGCCTATGTAGTTCCATTTCCTGTTCTTCTCTTGCATCCAAATACTCGTTAGTACATTACAACCATTGCATTCATTCAACCATTTCATCCGTTCAACCATTGAAATCAATATAATTTAGTACAATCAATGTGAACATTGAAATTGATGCAAACAACATAATTAATACAACTACTGCACTAATGCGGTCAATTAAGAGCAGAAAATAGTGTCGTACACATGTATCACAACATAGCAGCAGATGAACCAAACAAAAGAAAGTATACATGCAATCTTTAAATACCAGCAACATCCAATGACAATTCCAACTTATAAAATAAGATGGTAACAATATTAATATACTTACAAATTATTATTCATCAATCAATAATTATACGCCATCCATGCAAGCATAAACCATTTTGTGTATACTCATCATTCCAAAAGAGTAACACGGTCACCAAAGCATAATAATCCAATCAATATTGTTTATACAAAACTCATCGCAAAATAACCATAACTAACTACACATCAATTTGTAGTAATCAATGGTAAAAAATCACATAAACATTCTTGATGTGATCCATCAACGTAAGATAAAACATAATGTATTAGAACCAATCACATTTACCACAATTGTTTTATTTCAAGTATAAGATTATAATATTATTGTTCATTGTAAAGGAAACTTTCTTATTTCATTCAGTTTTGGAATTTCCATTATTCCTTATCTTTCAAAACTTTATATTCTATCAAAACATAACATGTCAATAACTTTACAAACCAACTATATTATTGTCTTACATAAAAAAAACAATAACAATACTTTTAACACACTAGAAAGTTATTTTATTGCATTTACTCCAAAGGAGCGCAAATTTCATTCAAACTGGAAAACTATTTACATAATCTTATTTTGTTGAATAACAATAAGCATTGGTTGTTACTATCCATGATTATCTTTAAAAAAATTATAAATAATAATAAACATATCAAAACACCCCAAATTAATTTTATCATTTCTTTTTCCAAAAATGATTATTTATAATCAACACATACCAACTATGGGTGATCACACTTTTCCTTATTTATCCTATTTTAATGCCATTACTAAACTTTATTCATTTTATTTTGATGAATAACTCATATATTCAAATCCATCATTTATTTCAATTAAAATTCTAATAGCGCAAAGATCAATAAAGAAAATAATAAATTTAGACTCGATGCATCCAAAATGTCTCAAATATCATATTATTGTCAATATATCATGCTATAAATTAATAATTATAAGTGTTCTTCGAGTGACACTAAAGTTTATAATTTAAATTCAGTTAAAAAACTCATACCAAAGCTTTTGCGAATAGTCTTCAACCTTATACAAGCCATATACGTGTTTTCTCTCCCTTTTATTTGACACATATTCTCCTTCGCTATAGCAAATTGGTTGTGAGCCTTCCATAAGCTTTCTTCCTATTTCTCTTTTGTTTTGATCGTCTTTCCATTCTTTAATTTAGCATGTAATCTTCTCATTATTTATATTAAGGAAAATTTGGAGAAGAATACTAGATGCGCTATGGAATTTTTAGAAGGGAAGAAGAAAACTAAAGAAGAAGAGGATGGAGATTATGTTAGATTTGGCTTGTTTATATAGGAGCTAAAGATTGATTTTGTCCATTCGATTAAACCTAGCAAATTCCCAAATTAAATAATAGTCGCTCTCTTATTTACTTTGTAATGAAGTAAGAATCTTATAATGCTTCTTTTGTTATTTTCATCCAATCCATAACAAAAGATTTGAATATACCATTTAAGAATATAATAAATGATCATTTTAGAAATTTACCCTTTTTACAAAAGAATTATTTCCTAAAACTATAGGAAACAAATGTATATTAAAACATATTAATGACCTATTTGTCAACCAATGTTTTAATTTTACAACATGCACAATTACACCTTTCCTGTATATAAAATTAAAATATTTTCATATATACATATATAGGATAATCCAACTCCATACCGGTTAATTACAAGAATATGAAATTAACTTTCCCTTTATACTATATGAAGCCAACAAAAATAGAAATCAATCAATATTAAATAGAATATAAGGACAATTAATGCATAATTTATTGCTAACCTATCCAATTATTTCACACAAACTGAAACAATAAATATATATTTTGAATCTTATTTGCTAGTTTCCTATAACATATATAATCAATGCATAATTAGTTACATATGTATGTGTATATAAACCCAATATTTGCGAAACATGACAATCAATATGCGATTAATTCATAATATATGGAATCATGGCACAATTAGCTCACAATATATAAATCAATACATTACAACAATATGCATTATATGCAAATGCATACATATTAATTTCCTACAATTCATTTTTTTACCATATCTATTTCTCATTTATGTATCCATATGTAGATGCACCCACTTACTAGTTGAAACATGTAACTTTTTGATTGTTAACATATCTTCAAAAGTGGAAATCAAGCATATAATTTTAATTCCTTTTTTTCTCTACTTTCCCGTACAAATTTAATGCATAATCAATTTATATACATGCATATATATATTTATACACACACATACATACATATAGGATTTGAATAACATGTAATGTGTAATTAATTCACAACCTATGAAATTAATGTATTATAATTTGGAAAGAACATGAGCCTTATATATATGTATACATGCATACAAATATATGTACATGTTACATATAAAATCTTTACTTATATGCAACTTTTAATCTTATATATCCCTCATTTTTATATGCCTCCGTACACACATACTTCTTACTTGGAACAAATATCTCTCTTTTTAAAAAAAAATCAAAAATATGTCAATGATGGGAATCGAACTCATGGACTCCATGTATTAAAGTCCACAACTTAACAACTACACCAAACACATTTCATGTTCTTAAAATTAGAACATTGAAAATTAGTGGTTTCATATGCGCATCTTTCATTTTAAAAAAAGAAATATCTTGTAAATGATAATTTCAAATATATAAAAATTATATATCAAACTGATTATCTCAGAAAGACCTTCGCAATGGTAATAAATACGACATCCTGTTTATCTTCTAGCAATAGTTAATTCTTAATTACTTAACTTTTTGAACTGTAAAAGTTGCGAGATGTTACATTCTTCCCCCTTAAAAGTATTGCACCCTCGCAATTCCCCAAATATGAAACCCATTCAAAATAATGAATCTTTCATTAGGATTTTAAAAATAAAATCATTCGTCATAAGTTAACTTCCCGTATGTAATAACCATAGTTTCTTGCCAATCACAACACACCACACACTATAATAAAATATGTATTTTCTTGTTGTTCTATGGAACATGTGGTGTGTAAAAATAAAAATCCATCAACAAACAATAGTTATTATAACATCCTCATACAAAGAAAAGAACACTTATAAATTAACAATCAATGTGGTTCACAAGAGTAAACCAAAAGAACAATTAACACATCATTAAACTAACATTGAACACATGTATGTTCATTAATGTGCTAATCATATAATCGTCCTACTGCGATGAAATTTCTTAAAGCCTCACATTTGTACTAATCATGTGTCCTTTCTTTCTTTCCTCTTTAAGAATATCTTATGCACCCAATTATGGTCATTCCTTCAAAATAATAAGTGCACATTCATAAATTTATAGATCTTTAAATGGTTAGTACGACATCTCCTATTACTATTGTCCATCATTCATTATGACATCTACTTACTCAGCGCGTAAAGCATATGGAATTCACTATTTTCGACTATCCACCCAATTCTGGTATAGCGAATGCCCCCAAGCAAATGACAGATAGACTAATTCCTAACACAGTGGAACCGACATTTGGAACCCCTCACATGGTGGAGTCCCTGCCTTCCCTGTACCAACCTCTCAAGGATGCACCGAAGTCTCAAACGCCAGTTGCCCTTTTGCAAAAGTCCCGCGGCAAAGCCCAAATTTGGAAGTTGAAACATTGGTTCCTACTTGGACCCTTGGTTCCCACTTGAACCCCTTGATTCCATCTTGAATCCCTACTTGGACCATTAAAGACAACTTCCTTCTTGAGCTACCTTTGCATCTCGGATTTTAATCGATTGAGTTTATCTTCAGAAGAGTTCTTCGTCGTTGCATTGGAGTAGTGATAATCCATATATAGCAAGTTCCTTCATTTGGTAATAAAGTTAAACCATCCAAAATACTAAGAGGGATCGACTAGATAGGAGTGCTTCATATGCCTTTTAAAAAATTTAAAGATTTTGCTTTCAAATCAAAACTTCCATCTATGCTTAAAATAAAAATCCTTTGGCAAAATTCTCGTGTTCATAAAACTTCATTTTTTTTAAGTTATGGAAGCTGGTATTATTTGAAAAACATTAAATATGCATTTTGAATCACTCCAACTTTCATACGTATCCCTAAGTGGTAAACATTAAGTCTTTAATCACTAAAATTCTCGATTTTACTCTTCTCACCTTCAAGGAACATCTCAAAAACTTTTAGTTATTCCAAATACTAGTCTTCTTTAGTTTAGAACACAACATATTCACACTATGCCTAAACTAATCATGTCCCCCTTCAGTCTCGAGTGTAGATTCAATCAATAGTCAATACTAGCTTACTATCTAATTATACAATTAACATAAACAACAAACAAACAAATAACATACAAGCAAACTAAACATATCAAATAAGAAAACAATAATCAATTCAATTAAAAGAATTAATCCAAACAATCATGACATGAACTAATAAGGAAACATCAAGCATAGAGTGTAAAGTGGAAGTGTGTGTGTCATGGTGCTAGCAAACATCAAACTAGCAATCGTCCTCACATCTCTCACTCAGTGCGTAAAGCATACAATATACATCGCTTTGATCACCAGAACCATTTGGGGCCATGAAGGAGCCCAGCTCCATCCAAACCTTACTATAACTACTTTGCCCTTGGGGGTCCTGATGGAGTTTGACTCCATACAACTTTGACCCCACCGCACTGGTCCATAGTCAATGCCCCTCCCATCAATAGTAAATCAAAGTTATAGATATCGATAAACCTTTTGCACATGTCCTGCAGCGAAGTCCAACCCTTGAAGTTTACTCGTTGGTTTCCATCTGGGTACTGAGTAATAATTTCCCACTTGACTTCCTTTGCATCTCGGGTTTTGGTCAAATTGGAGTTGGTTTTCAGAAGAGTCGTCGTGTAGAAGTAGAAGTACACGCCTGGTTCGGTTCGATCACCCTCGGTTCGGTTCGGGTATATAGTGTTCAAGTCCCTCATTCGGTCCGGTTCGGTTACCCTTGCTTGGTCCGTTTCGCTGCTCCACTCCGACTCCAACCATAAGCATGTGGCCCTCATTTTTACCATGTTCCAATTCGGTTTGGTCGTATTATCCGATTCGGTTCGGATCCTTGCATAATTTCTAGCAAGCTATTTTTTGCCAAACGATTGCGTTTTCAACCATTCTAACTTTTCTATGCAACCATAAAACATACCAAATAATAGTAACAACATATAGGTTCAATTAAAAAGATCAAAACAACACTCATGTTCATAGAGTGGGACTAATTAACCCTAATTACTCTTAATCCCCTAATTAGCACTAACATGCAAATCATTCACAAATGATCATTTTCTATTAACTAAGGAGATAGCTTTAAAATAAATGATATATGTTAAAAACGATAATTTTAGACCATTATTGTTCTCTTAAAACGATTTATCTTTACTAAGCTTGGGTATCTTTGCAACCTAATCACCATATGAATGTCATTTTGGTTATAACCAAACACATAACTTTCCTCATAAGTGTTTATCTTGCCTCACTCTTGTTTTCTTTATCCTCCCAAAAAGGTTTCTCATAAATAAGCAACATTGTAAAGTTAGGTAATAATGACCAAACAAACAGTACACATACTTCAAGCATGCTATTAAAAACAAAAACATTTTCTCTCATATTCAAACCAACCTTAAGGTGCAAATTATTAAAGACATAATGATTAAACCTACCCAAGGCTCAGATAATCGCCAGACCTAAGCTCTGATACCAAATGTGAAGGCCCGTTATTTTTAACGGTCCAAAATCAATTATAAATGTCATCAAACACGCTTACAACTAATTTTAGATATTAAAAGTAGCAGACCTTAAGTAAAAAAAATACTAGAGACGATTACTAATATGGAAGATCTCATGATGTAATAAAATAAAATAAATTACATAATTAGAACATCATAATCCATTTTATTACATTAAACATCTACAAAACAAAATAGCAGCGAAACAATAAGAAGTAAATTTAAATAAAACCCTCTAGATCCAAAATGCAGACTAGGCTTCTTTCTTCTTCATTTTTTTCTTTTTGCCCTCATATCTTCCAACTTTACAAATTCTTTTCAAAGAGGAAAAGAGTTTCAACTATGTTTGGACTGCGCCTAACCCTATACACCTCGACCCAATCTAAGGGTTCCGGTGTCTATTTCATAGGAAAGGCTGCATACGTACCCCTTTTTAGGGATCAAGCCTATATAGTTCTATTTCCATTCTTCTCCTACATCCAAATACTCGTTAGTACATTACAACCATTGCATTCATTCAACCATTTCATCCGTTCAACCATTGAAATCAATATAATTTAGTACAATCAATGTGAACATTGAAATTGGTGCAAACAACATAATTAATACAACTACTGCACTAACGCAGTCAATTAAGAGCAGAAAATAGTGTCGTACACATCTATCACAACATAGCAGCAGATGAACCAAACAAAAGAAAGTATACATGCAATCTTTGAATACCAACAACATCCAATGACAATTCCAACTTATAAAATAAGATGGTAACAATATTAATATACTTACAAATTATTATTCATCAATCAATAATTGTACGCCATCCATGCAAGCATAAACCATTTTGTGTATACTCATCATTCCTGTTGGCTAGTTTTTAGACCAAGCCACTGAGATTCAAACACAAGTCTAATATGAAGGCTCGCTCATGAAGTTACACTCATCACGATCGCGATCGCCCCCTATCATGCGATCTGATCCGTCCCCTTTGCCTCTTCACGGTCCAGTCCTAGAAACCAAGATAAAGGTCGAGACTAAGTCTACCACGATCCGAGAATGCAGGATCTCACGACATCTGTCCATAATGGCTATTTTGACTATTTCTTCATCAAGCCACGAACCAGTCCGAGATCTTCGGGATTTGTGCCACCTATGACCGCGATCCGTCTGTAGATATCACCTATAAATAGCCCCAGGCTTGGCATTTTTCAGGATCTTTTTTGGCAATCCTGAGCTCTGATTCCACCATTATCATATCTCCATTATTCCTATTCAGAACTGTCTTGAATTTACTGAGTGAACCAACATTGTAAAAGTGAGGTTGAGAGATAAATCATTGATTGTACTCAAATCTTAAGTATAATCATAGATATAAAGTGGACGTAGGCTCGTTAATGCCGAACCACTATAACTCTTGTGTCTTTTCTGCTTTTCTTGCATTTTTTCTGATATTAATCTCTGCAAAATTGAACAATTTGGGTGTTAGAGCCAATTTTGGATCTAACATTTTGGTGCTTTCACTGAGAAACCGTAGTCTCAGTATATTGGATTGTTGCTCTATTATTTGGATATTCAAGTCCGAAGAAGAAAGTCCAAAACTTAACAGTTTCTATTTTTGAAGATTTCAACAAAGTTCAGATACCATGGCTGGAAAGAAGTCTAAGGAAGTACGAACTTCACAAGCGAATGAAGCTGCAAATGAAGCAATTGAAGAAAGCATGCACGAACAGGTCGAAGTTGAGCTACAGTCCTCAAATTGTGAGGAAAGGGGGCGATCGCGAGTCAAAGGAGGTACCATGAACCAAGCAGCTAAAGGAGTCACTACCCGATCGCAGGACCACGCCGCGATCCCTCCTGCACCCTTCATCACGATCCAATCCCAGGGGACCACCACGAACCGATGCCAAGAGGGTACCACGAGCCATCAACCTAGGAGGACTACGATCCGAACTAACAATCAGATTACTACTCGACCTGGGAAGGAAATTATGGCTCATTTTGCTCGTGCTAGTACTTCCGCTCAACCTGGTTCAAGTTCCTTGCGTATAAGAGAAGATGAATATGACCCGTTCGATCCTTCTACTCTAGTTACCGAAAGACATCTGGCTCGAATACTTGAAGCATTGGATAAGCATACTGATGAATTGGCTGCCCAAAGGCATGAGAGCTCGTTATTACTTCAGAATATTACTGCCTTAGGAAGACAAATTGATGATATTCAAAGGTAGGTTTCGCCACCTTCAGTTTACCCTTTATCTCCGGAACATACATCCTCATCTGAAGAACCTCGGAGAAACTGGCGGTGGCCTCCATTGGAAAGGGCTGAAAATATAGAAGTGCTTAATCAGGAAACCAATAATCGTAACTTAACTGAGCCCATACTGCCGCCTAGGAATGGAGGCATTATTGATCATGCTCAGAATTGACCTGTTCCTCCCGCTCGTCGTGCGACTGATCATGGCAATAAGGGGCAAGGGAGTTCTGCTCAGGGCCCAGACTTTGCAGCAGCATGTCAAAGAAATGCTGGAGGGGGCCGTCGGGCAAGAAGTGCTGATCCCGAATCTATCCTGACCCATGTAGGGGTTGGAGCAATGATTAGGCAAGTCATGGTAGATAGCCGTGGACAGAGGAACGAAGATTGGGGCATAGATCGCCGTCATACGCCTTTTACTGACGAAATACTGGATGTTACATTCCCAAGGCGCTTCAATATGCCAACCATGAATCGCTATGCGGGCAAGACTGACCCAATCTAGCATCTAATGTGATACTCCTGGTCAATGAATGCCGTTGCAGCTACTGATGCGGTAAAATGTAAAGCATTCCCTATATTCCTAGAAGATGTGGCGTTATTGTGGTTTACCCGCTTACCAGCACATTCAATATCCAGCTTCAGGGAGTTGAGTGAGAAATTCGTGAACCAATTCTGTCTTCATGCCCAGAGGTCTAAGAATGTGATTGAGCTATCACTTACTAAACAACGACCGGACGAAAGCCTGATGTCGTATTTGGATCGTTTCAACTTGTCTATCACAGAAGTCAGAGATCCGCATGATCAAACTGTGTTGATGGCCCTGATCGATGGCGTCAATAAAGATACCGAGTTTGGAAGATATCTGGCTGGCAAGCCACCCCTGACCAAAGAAATATTTTATGAAAAAGCTAATGTTTGCTTGCGTCAGGAGGAGATATACGCTAATCGGAAAAGGAAGGCTACTAATAAGGAAGATATCCAAAGCAACGTGGCCATCAAGCAGACGGGAGATACCTCAGGAAAAGTTGAAGTTAATGTCGTGAACAAGAATCAAGGCAGTGGTCGCCAATTGAGGAAAAATAATAACAATAATCGAAAAAGAAATCGAGGAAATGACCCTCAGAGAAGATCCCGACCTAGACCATTTGAGAGCTTCACACCGTTAAATGATACGTTGGAGAACATTTTCCTGGATACATATAATGTCCTCCAATACAAAGGCCTCCTCCGAGAGAATCTACAGAAAAAGAGCGTGAAACTGAGAAATTATGTCTTTTTCATCAGGTCCATGGTTATTCCACAGACGAATGTCGTCATATGAGAGATGTGATTGAAAAACTACTCCGAGAAGGGAAGCTTGATGAATATAAGGTGATTCCTAGGGATATGGGGCAAGCTGTACAAGCCCCGAACCCAAGCCAACCTGCTGCTATACCGATGGCTTAGCAAAAAGGAAAAAAATATTGTTATTAATACTATAGTTGGTGGGCTTCACTTGGCAGGGCACAGTTTCAGAGCTATGGATCAATACGTGAATGCAGCCAAACAACATTTTGAAGTGGGGGAATGTAGCAACCCCGAGGATAACGCTCCGGTTAAGCAGCAAAAGACGATGTCCGATGACGTCATATTTCGCGAGCGAGAGAGTATTGGGGTTCACTCCCCAACTGGAGACCCATTAGTGATCACCGTCACCATCGGCCCAGCTATAGTTCATAAAGTCTTGGTAGATAACGGGAATTTAGTCAACACTCTGTTCAAGAAAACATTCGACCAAATGAAACTCGAGCCGAAGGATTGAAACCATGCGAGGGTTGGATATGTTGATGTAATGGGGCCTCGACCGCTCCAATAGGATACGTGGAATTATTAGTAACCCTTGGGGAAGGAGAACGCCAGAGAGTGAGAATTCTCCCTTTTGTAGTCCTGGACATTGAGTCGCCGTACAATGCCTTCTTGGGCCGGCAAGCCCTAGCCAAATTTAGAGCCTGCATTGCACCCTGGTGCCTGTTGTTGAAGTTCCCGACGGATGTCGGCATAGGCATAATCAGAGGAGATCAAGTTGTTGCACGAGCATGCTACATTACAGAGTTAAAGTTGCTCCACAAAGGGAAAGATGTAGAAGCAAAAGGTGGTTCTTCCCCTCCGTGGAAGGAATCGTCGTAGCAACTAAAGAAAATACCTCCAGGAGGGTCGCCCAGAGAGTTGCCCAAGGACATAGATCCCAGAGAGGATGAAGAGCCTGGGGGCAGAATGGCGACTCAAAATGAAGCGACTGTGGATGTACCAATCGATGATAGTGACCCAGAGAAGGTCCTGAAGATTGGATCCCAGTTGGATCCTGTTCGAGCCAAATAATTAACAAATTTCCTTAAAGCTAACTTGGATGTATTCGCCTGGACCCATGCGGACATGTGTGGGATATCTCCCTCGATTATGAGTCATTCATTAAGCATCAACCCGAAACATCCTCCTGTCAAGCAGAAAAGGCGAATGCTTGGCCCAGAAAGGTCTGCCGCCTTGAAGGAAGAAGTCAAAAAACTGAGGAGTAATGGATTTATTGAAGATTCAGTGTACTCTGACTGGATTTCAAACCCGGTTTCGGTAAAAAAAAGGCTAATGGAAAGTGGCGTACGTGCATCGACTTTTCAGATCTAAACAAAGCCTACCCAAAAGACAGCTTTCCGTTACCTCGAATCGATCAGTTGGTAGATTCAACCGCGGGTCATGAACTTCTTTCTTTTATGGATGCATACTCGGGGTACAATCAGATCCCCGTGCATGTCCCAGACCAAGAGCATACTAGTTTCATTACAGATTTCAGATTATACTGCTATGAGGTGATGCCTTTCAGTTTGAAGAATGTCGGCACTACATATCTGTGATTGGTGAATAGAATGTTCTACAACCAAATCGGGAAAACGATGGAGGTATACGTTGACGACATGTTAGTAAAGTCCAGACAATTACTAACGATTTAGCAGAGATGTTTGAGATTCTCCGAAAATATGGGATGAAACCGAATCCTTTGAAATGTTCATTTGGGGTAGCATTTGGAAAATTCCTAGGATTCATCGTCAGCTCACGTGGAATCGAAATCAGTCCAGTTCAAATTACAGCAATTCGAAATATCCAAGAACCAAAGCAAATTAAGGACGTCCAGAACCTCGCTGGAAAGGTGGCGGCGCTGAGTAGGTTTATCTCCAAAGCTACAGATAAATGCATCCCGTTTTTTGAGCTGATAAAGCGAGGCAAACGCAACTTTAAATGGACTTTCGATTGTATAGAAGCGTTCTAGAATCTATTGAACCATTTGGAAAGACCCCCGATACTGTCTAAGCATATGGATCACGAGGATTTATTTAGGTACCTGGCAGTGTCATCTCACGCAATCAGTTCGGCTTTGGTAAGAGAGGAGGATAAAGTACAAAGACTGGTGCACTATGTGAGTAAGAAATTGGCGGCCGTAGAACGAAATTATCCAAAAATAAAAAAGCTGGCATATAGCTTACTAATTGCATCTAGAAAACTTTGCCACTACTTCCAAGCTCATTCCATTATTGTGTATACCGATAACCCGCTTAAATAGGTTCTGCAAAGGCCAGAAGCATCAGGGAGACTACTCAAGTGGAACATTGAGTTAAGTCAGTTCGATTTGAATTTCCAGCCCCGAAGGTCGATAAGGGGGCAAGTGCTTGCGGACTTCATAGCGGAGTTCACGATCCCGGATGATGATGTAGTAATAGAAGAGGACGATCCGCCAAAACTACTCCTTGACCATAATTCCTGAAAACTATACATAGATGGAGCTAAAAATGACAGACGATCTGATGCGGGAGTCGTTCTCGAAACTCCGAAAAAACGGTTAATTTATTACGTTCTTAGGCTGGAGTTCCATGCCACTAATAACGACTCCGAGTACGAAGCCCTAATTGCCGGGCTGAAACTTGCCAAGGAGTTGAATATTACAAAGCTAGCCATCTTTTGCGATTCCAAGATAGTCGCAAACTAGGTTACTGGAAAGTTTCAGGCCAAGAGTCCAAGGCTGATATCGTACTTGGAAAAAGTGAAGAAGTTGCTGGATGGTTTTGACCACCACAGCATATCTCATATTCCCCGAATGGAGAATCAAAAGGTTGACAAGTTAGCAAAAATGGCTAGTTCAGATAACCCTCAAGATATGGAGCTGGTCCCAATTGAAGTACTACAGTCTACTAGCATAAATCAGATGGAAGTTGATCTAGTACTGGAGATTGAGCCTGAGAGAGAGTCATGGATGACTCCTCTAAAGAAGTTTTTGATAAATGGAACGCTTCCAACAAAGAAAAGTGAGAGGCGTGCCGTTATATGAAAAGCTTCCCGATATGTGTTGTAAGGCAATGTCCTATACAGACAAGGTTTCTCGATGCCCCTCCTCCGGTGTATCGCCCATGATGACAACAAGCGTGTTCTGAAAGAGGTCCATGAAGGCGAATGTGGCGATCACACTGGAGGGAAAACGCTGGCAAAGAAGATATTGCGATATGGCTATTTCTAGTCTACCATAAACAAGGATGTGGCCATGTATGCACGATGTTGTGATGCTTGCCAGAAATTCTCCAAGATTCCTAGGGCGCCACCTAGCCGGTTGAAGACAATGACAAGCCCGTGGCCTTTTGCTATGTGGGGAATTGACATTATTGGGAGCCTTCGCATAGCAAAGGGCGGAGCAAAGTTCGCTATTGTGGCCGTGGATTACTTTACTAAATGGGTAAAAGAAGAGCCTTTGACCACGATCACAACCAAACGAGTGATCACCTTTGTCGTTAAGAACATTATATGTCGGTTCAGGATTCCAAAAGTCATCGTAATCGATAATGGGACCCAATTTGACAGCACTGAGTTTCGAGATTTCTGTCAGAAGTATCACATCAAGAAAACGTACACCTCTGTGGCACATCCGCAGTCGAACGGACAAGTTGAAGCAGCAAACAAGGTGATCAAATCCATTCTAAAGAAAATATTGAAGAGGGCCAAAGCCATGTGGGTTGATGAATTACCCCTGGCACTATGGGCCTATTGTACAACGTACAAGTCAACGACGGGTCACACCCCGTTTTCCCTTGCTTTCGGAGCTAAAGCGGTCATTCCGGTCGAGTTGGGAGTACCATCTCATCGAACCATTTATTACGATCCGATGACCAACAATGAGGTGCTCCTTGAAACTCTGGACATGGTTGAGGAAAAAAGGGACGAAGTCGACTTACGTGCCCTGAGGCATAAACAACGAATAGCTTGGTATTACAACAAAAGAGTCCAAGCTCGAACATTTAAACCCGGAGACTTGGTTCTAAAGCGTGTCTTTCCGCCCCCAGTACATATGGGCCCGAAATGGGAAGGACCGTACTCCATTTTACGAAGACTTGATAATGGAACTTTCAAGCTAGCAACCGTGGATGGAGATGAAATCCCCAGAGTGTGGAATGCCCAGCATTTGCGACCTTATCTGACATGAAATTGTCAGTTAATTCTTTTGTTTTTTAGGACCATGTAAAAAGGCTCGACTTGCCTAGAACAGTCTGGTTACTTGAACAAAAGATTATAACGTGGATGTAGGTCATGATTCAACCGAACCACTATAAAAACATAGTGTGTCATTTACCTTTACTGCACCATCTTTTTATTTATTTATTTATTTTTTATTTGTTCTTTTATTTTGATTAATACATCATTACCACTTTGAAGTTTTTTTAATTATGTAGTAATCTCAAAACAGCTGATCCAAAACGCCATCCATCAGATCGGAAAGTTAACACTTACTAAAGCTCTAAATGATGCAACGAGGTAAATCATACTACTGTTTGCACTCTAACTCCCGAGATCAGGGAGAGAGTATAAAGGACGCAAAGATAACGTCCCCAAGGCGTGAAGGTGCACCATGATAAAACCGCTTTGATAACACTCTAACCCGCCGAAGGATCGGGAGAGTATAAAGGCGCTAGAGACTTAGCACCCCCAGAACTTCTGCCCCGCTAAGGGATCGGTGTGCAGACCAAGAATCAAGCTCGAACTCTAACCCGCTGGAGGATCGGGAGAGTATAAAGGCGCTAGAGACTTAGCGCCACTAGAACCATTACCCCGTTGAAAGATCGGGATAGTACAAATACAATCCTAATCGATCACCAATAAGCCCTGGCCAGGCACTATAATGACGATTGATTGGGGGCATATACGTGCACCACTACACATTTACGTAGCACGCGTATTTCTCGATGATTGTTTCGGTTATGATTAATGATTGTTACTCATGACTTTAGTATTTAATTATGATTGTTCTGGTTATGATTATTTAAACTCTGCTAACATGATGAATTTGTAGGAACGCAATGGCGCAAAAGAAATAGTTTTTCATTTACTGAAAGCAGATTTACAAAAAGTAGAAGCTAAACAAAAGTGAGGGCCACTCTCACAGCTACATTTTTTGGCAAAAGGAAATCCTAAAGATAAAATACAAGCTAATAAGTGCATCTATTTATGCTTGGGTGATGATTTTGATTTCTTTTCCCCCTTCTGTTTCTCCAACCCCTCTTTGTTAACATCAGAGCAGTTACTTTTCTTCCTCTTCCTCTTATCAACAAGAGGCTCCAGGGGAGGACTAGAAGGTTGGGAGGCAAGTTGTGAAGTTATTGATTTGGAAGAGAATCTTATAACCAATCCAGTCTTGGGGTCAATTTCAGAAATAGGGGGCATGAATACAGGGTCATGTTCCCCCTTCTTAAGAACCAACTGCTTTTCTATCCTATCCTACACATCAGCCAAGGTTTCACTATCATCATCCTTGGCCTCATCTATGATTACAACTTCCTCTTCCTCATCTCTGTGACCACCACCTGTGTCTTGCAAAGCCTCAATAATCTCAACGTCTGTAGGAGCGCCAGTGTCGGGTTCCGTGGGTGCTACCGTGACTCTCTCACTTGTTGTACCCTCGCTTTTCTTTGGAATCTCATAAACTTCAATACCAGAACCCGGTGAGACATCAACTTTCTTTGCCACTGCCTTCTCCTCTGCACCTTTTTCGACCAATTCGGTACCTACACCATGAGAAGCAAAGGTTAGTGAAACAGGGGGAGATGTGGCCATGTCAGTTGTCTGTCCCGTGAGACGACAAGTCACGATTGCTTTGAAGAACTGTGGAGAGAATATGGAGATACCTTCAGCCGACTCATCTCCCAGATTTTTAGTGGTGGTCCCGACAATTGGAGGGGTTGAAGCCAAGGGGATCAACGGATCATCAGGGTTATATTCCTCAACCTCAAAGGTTTTGGGCTCCACCACCGAGCTCGAGCTTTCGCCAACTTTATCCTTGCCCTTGAGCCTACTCTTCTCCCTCTCGATCTCTTCATGGATTAGGCGTCCACCTTTCTCCAAAGCCTCAGGTTCTTCACCTCTAAGAAAGGTATGCATCAGTTGGTTTTCGTCAATCTCGTCGACCATCAATCGTCACTTCTCGCCTTCAGCAATTGCATCCCATACATTGGCCAAAGTAACATAAGAGTCCGGAATCCAAGAGATGTCTCGAGTCTTGATGACTTGACCAAAGAAGTCTAACAACAGTTCCTCAAAACCAGCTATATCTTTCTCTTTTTCAGCGAGCTTATCAGCAGCAGCAGTGGCCGATTCAAGAGCATTACTGGCGTTACTTTCAGCGATAGCTGCACGCTCCTTAGCTTGGGCAAGTTGATCATTTAAAACCTCTTTTTCCTTCTTGGCGGGAGCGAGGTCGTCTTTTAAGCTCGCCCTCTCTTTCTCACAGGCATCTTTCTCAGCCGCAAAGCGTTCCTATGCTGTCTTCAGTTTGGTATTAATTGCCCTGAGATCTTCCACTTCCTTCCTTAGAGCCACCCGTTCCTGGCTGTTTAAGTCAAGCTCACTGCGAAAATGCTCCCTAGCACTCTCCAGCTCGGACCTGTAATTCTCTGCATCTTGCCGAGCTAAGGCCAGTTGGGCCTGTGCATCCTCTAGTTCTTTTTCCATTTTACTCCTAGCCTTAGCATCATCATCAATCTTCACTCTTGCTCTGGTTGCTTCCATCTCTATCTGGCAGATGATTGTAGAAAGTGTAACAGCATGCTTCTTCATTACCCCGTATTTTTTAGCCACATGGCATACGTACCCTATCACCTCTGTGTCCCAATCCTCGGGGACCGGTTCAAGATCCAGGATGAATATCATCCTCTCAAAGAAAATATCAGGGAACTTCTTTTGTAAGCGTTCTACCCTGGCCTGAATTTCAGAACTGGGAGCAATATTCTGCGCAGCGGTGGTATCCAAGTCGTGCTCGCTAGAAGAAACATGAGATGTCTTTCTCGTCTCTACGATCTTACCCTCATCTTTATTTCTGTCCTCTGGCTTGTGGTGTTTTTTAGAAGACTGGATATGAGAAGGCGTACTCTTCGGAGGGGTCAAATCTCTAGGAAGTTGCTTGCCCCCAGCCAGTAACGATGGACGACTGTCAGGCTTTTCAGAACCTTTCCTTGATGGAGATCGATATCGTGTGGAATAAGGTTGATGAGAATCCCGAGGCCGACGACTATCCCTTCCCCGACTATCACTATGGCCATGCTCGGTATCTGGAAGGAGGCTTGGTGTGCCCTCACGAAGGGAACGATAAGAATAAGACCGTTTGCGAGACATTTTCCCTACAAAAGAAATAGGTGCATGTTAAAATTATGAACGACAGTGGTATAAGAGTGTTATGATAAACGGTGCATGTGATTTGTGCATCCCATGAAAACCCCTTTTTAACGGACCAGGGCCCAGAGTTAGGCTCGTTTGGATGACTTCTTTTTTCTCCAACTGGGGCACTCGTCTCTTCAGAGATAAGAAAAATTGGTTCCCCTCTGAAATCTTCCTGAGTATAAATATCGTCTGGTAAAGGAATCTTATTTAATTCCCCGAGTATCTGTTCCTCCGTTAACTCATCCCGAGTGACAGACTCAACCGGTGATGAAGTTCTTAAGGGAGACTGCTCCCCAGAGGTCGGGGCCTCCTTTGATTCGTCAGCTCACCCCTCGTCTCCTTTGTATACGTTTAAGTCCTCGTCATCCTGATTAATCATTGGCGAAGGACTCTTGCGAAGGGTAGTTGTCTTTACAGCTTGAGAAGTTCCTTCTTCCTCAGTCGGAGGTATATACCTTTAAGGTTTGCCGCCCGCTCCAAGTCCGAATCATATATCTAAGAGATGGTGTTTGTGAAGGTTCCCGTCGGTGATACATTTCTTAGTCCTTAAGAAATCTGAGTTACTCTTAAGAAGGCGGGACATTCAGTCTTCGTATATCGATCCTTCCGTTCTCTCAAAGTTGTGATCTGTATGGAACAAAATGATTTGTTAGCACTGAGACTATGCATTCGAATTAGATGCGGGAAAGTCGAAAACATACTCGCTTGTTGCCACTTCCTCGCACATCCAGCTTGGTGTTTTATATAAAACCAGTCGGATTTGATATCCCCTATGTTACTATAGTCATCCGTCATAACTATTCCGTTGGCAACTGATTCGAAGAAACAAAAATTGGGAGCTCCGACGGAATGATGCTTGAAATGATAATAGAACTTCAGATCTTTAAGGGTAATTTCGGTCTGTAGAATCTCCACATATGCAATGTACAGAGTATACAAAGCTGCGTAAGAGTTAGGATGGAGTTGCATGGGGGCAATGTGTTACTATCTTAAGAGATCGACAACAAGTGGAGGAAAAGGAGGAATAGCCCATACCCAACACATGAGTCGACTAACAGTCATGTACCCCTCTGGGGCAGAATGAGGTCTATCTTCGCTTTTTGGAGTTTTCACATCGTCCCAGGGAATTTCTTGTCTTAAACATATCTTCTTAAGTTTTATATCATCTAACTTGGAGGGTAAAGAATCGGTGTCTTTCTCTATTTCCTTAACACCTGGAATTTCATCAGGAGATCGATCATCCTCATCTTCAAGGGATGTGCTCTCAGAAGTCGTTGACTCTATACCGGTACCCATCTCATAATCAGGATCGGATTTTTCCTCATTTGAATATGAGGGAAGCACATCAGGGCTGTGATGTGTTGATGTCTCTGATTCAGTACTTTCATTCGGTGTCTCAGTCACTTGTTTATCCAACATAGCTGTGTTGGCGAGTAAAAATTAGAACACAAATTACCCGTTCCCCGTGTGTGTAAGTGCAAGTGTGTGTTTATGCGTACATAAGAAAAGCATGAAGTTAGTTAAATAAATAGGATATTGGTCGTGATATGCCATCAAGTTAAGTTTTTCAGTCCAGAAGTTCATCTCGAAGGCTCTAGCCTAACTGTCCGATATGTATTATGATCATGATGCATTGTTTAAGTTAAAGTATGTATGGGATCGCTGACCAGTTCGGTTCACTCGGAATGTAAGGATCGGATCGTGGGATGTGTATCGAATCAAAGGGAATGGATCTCCCCTTTGTCTCGCCAACGGATCGTTGATGGTTCGGGATGCAGTTCAGATAGGAGTATATAAGCGAATCGTGGAATCTCTATAACACAAGGCGCCACGACCCGAATACTCCCCAGCGTTGCGATCCGATCCACTGCCTGACTTCAAACCATGAGTTTTTCCCTCATTTTTCTATCTCCACGATCCATCCCAATCCCACAACCCAATCCGATCGACACCAACCACATCTACGATTCAAGCTGGTCAACTTCTTCTCCTTCTTTTTCTCTCCTCTTCACTCACGAACTCGAACAGCTGAACCCATCAACCAACGTCACCTCTAAAGCCTTGGACACCAAAAAATTCCGGCATCCTCTCCTCTCAAATCAGTGAAAACTCAAGAAAAACGAGGGTGAAATTGCATGAAAACATTTTTAATATGATTACCTTTCTAAAGTTAGGAGACGAGTGTGTTTGTGGAAATTTAAAATTAGGGTTTCACTCAAGAGAACTGGCGGCGGCAACAAAAGAAGAAGAAAGGGAAAAGTGGAGAAGGTTCGGGTTATATAGACCAGGTAGTATCCGTTCGTATTCCCTTTTTTTGTCTTATTTGAAGCAATCAGGTTATGAGTAGGGGCCCATTTCAATTCGTGATGTAGCCCGCTCCACTAAAAAGGTGTGGCCATAACCAAAAGAACTACCGCGATTTAAAAAGGAGCCCGCTTCGTCATCGGATCGTGACGAAGGATGCATCAACGGATCGTGATAATGTCTCACGACCTAAACTCGAGTGTGACCGCTAAAGGGAAAACAAAGAAAGTATTTATAAAAATTTGAAGACTTGTCTGGCAAATTATCAGCAATACACCCAGATGATCAGAAGACAAAAATTATTCAGCAAATGAAGAAATAACCAAAGGATTAACCTGATATTTGTACTAGTTAAGGGGTGCAATTTCCCGAAATGATACGACATCTCAAACAAACATAACCTTTGGTTCACATCGCTTCAGGAAAAGATAGCTTAGTAGTTTCGAAGCATGTTCCATCCTCGATAAAACATACTTCGAGGGGGCAAAATGTTGGCTAGTTTTTGGACCAAGCCACCGAGATTCAAACACAAGTCTAATACGAAGGTTTGCTCATGAAGTTACACTCATCATGATCGCGATCGCCCCCTATCACGCGATCCGGTCCGTCCCCTCTGCCTCTTCATGGTCCGGTCCTAGAAACCAAGATAAAGGTCGAGACCAAGTCTGCCACGATTCGAGAAAGCAGGATCTCACGACATCTGTCCATAATGGCTATTTTGACTATTTCTTCATCAAGCCATGAGCCAGTCCGAGATCTTCGGGATTTGTGTCACGTATGACCGCGATCCGTCTGTAGATATCACCTATAAATAGCCCCAGGCTTGGCATTTTTCAGGATCTTTTTTGGCAATTCTGAGCTCTGATTCCACCATTATCATATCTCCATTATTCCTATTCAGAGTTGTCTTGAATTTACTAAGTGAACCAACATTGTAAAAGTGAGGTTGAGAGATAAATCATTGATTGTACTCAAATCTTAAGTACAATCATAGATATAAAGTGGACGTAGGCTCGTTAACGCCGAACCACTATAAATCTTGTGTCTTTTCTGCTTTTCTTGCATTTTTTTCTGATATTAATCTCTGCAAAATCGAACAATTTGGGTGTTAAAGCCAATTTTGGATCTAACGATTCGAAAAGAGTAACACAGTCACCAATGCATAATAATCCAACTGGTTATACAAAATTCATCGCTAAATAACCATAACTAACTATACATCAATTTGTAGTAGTCAATGGTAAAAAAATCGCATAAACATTCTTAATGCGATCGATCAACGTGAGATAAAACATAACGTATTAGAACCAATCATATTTACCACAATTGTTTTGTTTCAAGTATAAGATTATCATATTATTGTTCATTGTAAAGGAAACTTTCTTATTTCATTCAATTTTGGAATTTCCATTATTCCTTATCTTTCAAAACTTTATATTCTATCAAAACATAACATGTCGATAACTTTACAAACCAACTATATTATTGTCTTACATAAAAAAAACAATAACAATACTTTTAACACACTAGAATGTTATTTTATTGCATTTACTCCAAAGGAGTGCAAATTTCATTCAAACTAGAAAACTATTTACAAAATCTTATTTTGTTGAATAACAATAAGCATTCGTTGTTACTATTCATGAATATCTTTAAAAAAATTATAAATAATAATAAACATATCAAAACACCCCAAATTAATTTTATCATTTCTTTTTCCAAAAATGATTATTTATAATCAACACATACCAACTACGGGTGATCACACTTTTCCTTGTTTATCCTATTTTAATGCCATTACTAAACTTTATTCATTTTATTTTGATGAATAACTCATATATTCAAATCCATCATTTATTTCAATTAAAATTCAAATATCGCAAGATCAGTAAAGAAAATAATAAATTTAGACTCGATGCATCCAAAGTGTCTCAAATATCATATTATTGTCAACATATCATGCTATAAATTAATAATTATAAGTGTTCTTCGAGAGACACTAAATTTTATAATTTAAATTCAATTAAAGAACTCATACCAATGCTTTTGCGAATAGTCTTCAACCTTATACAAGCCGTACACGTGTTTTCTCTCCCTTTTATTTGAAACATATTCTCCTTCATTGTAGCAAATTGGTTGTGAGCCTTCCAAAAGCTTTCTTCCTATTTCTCTTTTGTTTTGATCCTCTTTCCATTCTTTAATTTAGCATGAAATCTTCTCATTATTTATATTTAGGAAAATTTGGAAAAGAAAACTAGATGCGCCATGGAACTTTTAGAAGGGAAGAAAACTAAAGAAGAAGATGATGGAGGTTATGTTAGATTTGGAAAAGAAAACTAGATGCGCCATGGAACTTATAGTTCATTTTTTCTACCATATCTATTTCTCATTTATGTATCCATATGCAGATGCACCCACTTACTACTTGAAACATGTAACTTTTTGATTGTTAACATATCTTCAAAAGTGGAAATCAAGCATATAATTTTAATTTTTTTTCTCTACTTTCCCATACAAATTTAATGCATAATCAATTTATATACATGCATATATATTTATATACACACATACATACATATAGGATTTGAATAAAATGTAATGTGCAATTAATTCACAACCTATGGAATTAATGTATTATAATTTGGAAACAACATGCAACCTATATATATGTATACATATATACACGTTACATATAAAATCTTTACTTATATGCAACTTTTAGTCTTATATATCTCTCATTTTTATATGCCTCCATACACACATACTTCTTACTTGGAACAAATATCTTTTTTTTAATTCAAAAATATATCAATGACGGGAATCGAACTCATGGACTTCATGTATCAAAGTCCACTAACTTAACAACTACACCAAACACATTTCTTGTTCTTAAAATTAGAACATTGAAAATTAATGGTTTCATGTGTGCATCTTTCATTCTAAAAAAAAAGAAATATCTTGTAAATGATAATTTCAAATATATCAAACTGATTGTCTCGGAAAGACGTTTGCAACGGTAATAAATACGACAACCGGTTTATCTTCTTGTAATAATTAATTCTTAATTACTTAACTTTTAAAACTATAAAAGTTGCGCGATGTTACAAGAAGGATAATGGGAAGCGACGCACATGTATTGATTTCTCGGATCTAAATAAAGCTTGCCGGAAGGACAGCTTCCCGCTCTGCAGAATCGACCAGCTAGTGGACTCAACAGCGGGTTACGAATTTCTCTCTTTTATGGATGCATACTCAGGATATAACCAGATCCCCATGCATGTCCCGAATCAGGAACATGCCGGCTTTATCACTGACTTGGGGCTGTACTGCTATATGGTGTTGCCATTCGGCCTGAAGAACGCCGGAGCAACATACTAATGCTTAGTGAATCGGATGTTCTACAATCATATCGAGAAAACAATGGAAGTATATATCGATGATATGCTTGTGAAATCCAGGCGATCATCCAACCATACAGCTGACTTAGCTGAGATGTTCGATATTCTCCGATAATATGGAATGAAGCTCAACCCCCTGAAGTGTTCATTTGGAGTTGTCTCTGGAAAATTCCTTGGTTTTATCGTTAGTTCGCGTGGAATTGAAATTAATCCAGATCAGATTGAGGCAACCAAGAATATCCAAGAACCAAGGAAGATCAAAGATGTACAGAGACTTGCCGAAAAAGTTGCTTCATTAAGCAAATTTATCTCCAAAGATAAAGATAAGTGCATTCCGTTCTTTGACATAATAAAGAGAGGCAAACATAAGTACCAATGGACTCCTGATTGTGTTGAGACTTTCCAGAACGTTCTGACTTGTTTGGAAGACCCCCGATGCTATCCAAGCCAGTTGACCACGAGGATTTATTCTTTTACTTGGAAGTGTCATCTCGTGCAATAAGATCAGCCTTAGTAAGAGAGGAAGATAAAGTTCAAAGGTCGGTGTACTACGTGAGTAGGAAGCTAGCGGCAGCAGAGCGAAACTACCCGAGGATAGAAAAACTTGTGTATAGCCTGCTGATCGCATCCAAAAAACTTCATCACTATTTCCAGGCTCATCCTATCAACATATACACCGACTATCCGCTTCGACAAGCAAAAGCGTCCGAAAGGCTGCTCAAACGAAATATCGAGTTAAGTCAATTTGATTTAAACTTCCAGCCCCGAAGGTCAATAAGGGGGCAAACATTGGCTGACTTCGTAGCTGAGTTCACCATTCCCGAGGAGAATATACCAAGTGAAGAAGCTAGTCCCTCAGAACGACAGTTCGAATCTAACACCTGGAAGCTATATACAGATGGTGCTAAGAATGATAGACGGTCCAACTCCGGAGTTGTCCTCGTCAATCCTAAAGATAGTCGATCTGTTATGATATAAGATTAGAGTTTCATGCCACAAACAATGACTCCAAGTATGAGGCCCTGATTGCCAGGCTAAAACTCGGAAGTTAGGAATAAAAAGGTTGGGCATTTCCTACAACTCGAAGGTAGTCAAAAACCAACTTCAGAAGGAGTTTCAAGCCAAAGAGCCAAGACCTGTATCATACTTAAGAGAGGTTGGAAAGTTATTAGGTGGTTTTGAACACTACAGCATCTCTCATATCCCTCGGTTATAGAATCAAAAGGTAGATAAATTGGCCAAACTGGCCAGCTCTGACCACCCTAAAGACATGGAAATGGTCCCAATTGAAACGTTGGAGGTTCCGAGTATTGATCAGATGGAAATTGACCCAATATTGGAGACCAAACCGGAAAAGGAGTCGTGGGTGTCACCCATAAAGAACTTCCTGGTAAGTGGGATGGTTCCAACCGAGAAAAGCGAAAGGCATGTCGTTAGTTGTAAAGCCTCTAGATATATTATGCAAGGCGAAGTTCTTTATCGACAAGGATTCTCGATGCCACTCCTCCGGTGTATAGCCTATGTCGACATCAAGCGGGTACTAAAGGAAGTACACGAAGGTGAATGTGGCGACCATACCGAAGGCCAGAGTTTGGCTAAGAAGATACCGTGATATGGCTATTTCTGGCGTACTGTGAGTAAAGATGCGGTTAGTTATGCACGGCGTTGCGACAGGTGCCGGAAATTTGCAAAGATTCCCAGAGAACTCCCTAGCCAACTAAAGACAATGGTGAGCCCGTGGTCGTTCGCTGTCTAGGGAATTAATATTATTGGAAGCTTTCCAATCGCCAAAGGTGGAGAAAAATTTGCAATCGTGGCTGTGGATTACTTTACGAAATGGGCGAAGCAGAACCATTAACCACGATCACGACAAAGCAAGTGATAACTTCAACGTCAGAAATATCATATGTCAGTTTGGGATTCCGAAAGACATTATAACTGAGAATGGGACGCAATTTGATAGCACAGAATTTCGAGATTTCTGCCAGAAGTATTATATCGGAAAAAGATATACCGCCTTAGCGCACCAGCAATCGAATGGATAAGTAGAATCGGTCAATAAAATTATTAAGTCCATTCTAAAGAAGTGATTGAAATAAGCCAGAGCCATATGGGTCGATGAATTGCCTTTAGCATTATGGGTCTACAGAACTACCTACAAATCGGCAATAGGTAACACCCCATTCTCCCTAGCATTCGGATCAGAGGCAGTTATTCCAGTGGAATTGGAAGTATCATCCCACATGACAACTTATTACAATTCGATGACTAACCACGAGCTACTCCTCGAGTCCTTGGACATGATAGAGGAAAAAAGGGATGAGGCGGATCTATGTGCCTCAAGGCACAAGCAACAGGTCGCCCGATATTACAACAGGAAGTTTTAGGCTCAACTTCTGAACCTGGTGACCTGGTTCTAAAACATGTCTTCCTAGACCTCGTCTTCTTAGGTCCAAAATGGGGAGGACCATATACCATCCGACGGAAGCCTGATAATGGATCCTTCAAGCTAGCGACCGTGGACGGTAAAGAAATCCCCAGAGTTTGGAACGCCTAATATTTACGGCATTACTTAACATGAATTGTCATTTTTACATTTTTGTTTTTAGGACCATGTAAAAAGGTACGACTTGCCTAGAACAATCTGGTTACATAAGCAAAAGATTATGAAGTGGACATAGGTCATGATTCGACCGAACCACTATAAAAATATCGTGTGTCATTTGCCTTTACTGCCCTGTTTCGTGCTTATTCTTTTGTTTCTATTCATACATGCTATTATGCTCGTGATTTTCATCATAGGCCCTGTGATGATCCCAAGGTACATTGAAATAGAGTCTAAAAAATAAAATAAATGACACAACCACCAGTACTCTAACTCTCGTGACTCGAGAGAGAGTATAAAAGATAAGAAAATGAATTTTCCATAAGGCGTGAAGGTGCACCACGATTAAAAACTGCCTTAGCCTTACTCTACCCTTAGCATCTGATGTGAGAATACAAAGATGCCAGGGACTGAGCGCCATAAACGAACTCCTACCCACTGATGGATTGGGGGCAGACTGAAAGCTGAGTTCAAACTCCATCCTGGGCATACGACACGAGAGTATAAAGGCATTCTGATTAAGTGCCATAAAAGGGCTCTTACCCCGCTGCAGGATCGGGGGAAAGAGTGAAAGCTGATCCCAAATCCTTCATCCCGGACATGGGGAGCAATACGTAGTTGATCCTAATCAATCCTCAACAAGTCCTGACCAGGCACCATGTTAATGATTGATTGGGGGCATATATATACACACACACGTCCCAATGAATGAAGATAATTTTTAATGCTTGATGTGGATTTAACTTAGTTATGGTTTGAATGTTTATGTACATGAATAATATGACAAATTTGCAGGTATGCAACAATGAAAAAGAAACAAAACTTTCATTTACTAAGTGCAGGACTGCTAAATGAAACTGGTCAAAACGCGAGGGCCACTATCGCAACTACAACAAAAGGCCAGTGGAAACTTAAAACAAACAAAAACAAACGAGCTCTATTAGGGCTTCGGAGATGAATTAGGCTTCTTCTCCTTATATTATTTCTTTGGTTCCTCCTTACTAGCATCATAGACACCATGCTTTTTCCTTTTCTTGTTCTCTGAAGGAGGATCTTGTGGAGTGCCAGAGGACTGAGATGCAAGCTGTGTAGTTATTGACTTAGACACTTTTATAATTAGCCTAGAACCAGGGGCAACTACAGCGAGAGGTGGTATATTTAAAGGCTCTTCCTAGGATTTTACCTTTAGAAGATCATCATTCTTAGCCTTTCTCTCGGCTAAGGTCATACCATCGTCCTCCTTAGTACCCCCGTGATGGCAACATCCTCTTCTTCATCTCCGGTGTCACCATCAGTGTCCTTCACTACTCCAATTATCTCAGCGCTTTTAGGAATATCTGTGCTTAACGGTATAATGGTCTTCTCAACCGCCTCCATTTCTACTTGCTTCTCTCCAGTTCCTTCAGTGGGTTTGACACCTACATCACGAGAAGCAACAGTTATTAATTTAGGATAGAGCATGGTCCTCTCAACTGTTTGCTCCACAATGTGATGACAAGTTATAACATCCTCAACAAATTGTGGAGAGAATATAGAGATATCTTCCGCTGATTGCTCATCTGGAGTTGTAATAGAAACCTCAACAAGGTGGAGAAACATGAACTTCAGAAATTAGCGGGTCATCGAGATTGTACTCCTCGACTCCAGCAGCTTTGAATTCCACTACTGAGCTAGAACCTTCCTTAACCTGATTTTTGCCTTTAAGCTTACACCTCTCCTCCTTTATGGATTCTTTAATTAGACGCCTTCCTTCTGCCAGACGCTCAGGTTCCTCACCTTTGAGATAAGTTCGCATGAGCTAGTCCTCATCAATAGCCTCAACCTGTAAACATTTCTTTTCACTTTCAATAATTTGGTCCCATACGTCAACCAGAGTGGTAGATAGTTCTTGATCCATGAAATGTCTCGTGTTCGAATGCCCTGAGCAAAGAAGTCTATCAGCAACTCATCAAACTCTTCTATATCCTGCTCAGCTGTGGCAAGTTTAGTGGTAGCATCGGAAGCAGACTCGAGGGCATTATTAGCGTGTCCTTCAGCGAGAACTGCTCTTTCCTCAACTTGAGCTAGTTTTTCCTTCAAACTTGTCATTTCCCTCTCTCAATCAGCTTCTCCTCGGCAAAGCGATCGTGCGACAGTTTCAGCTTGGTATTAGTTGATCTGAGGTCCTCCATCTCTTTTCTCATGGTTGTACGTTCCTTGCTATTTGAGTCGAGCTCAATGTGAAAATGACTCTCCGCGTCCTCGAATTGCTTCTTGTAATTTTCGACATCCAGCTGGGCTATGACAAGCTAACCTTGAGTATCTTCTAGTTCTTTCTCGACCTTTCCATGGTCTTAATATCGTATTCAACCTTTTCTTTACCATCAGCCACATCTAATTCAAGATAGCGGATGATCTGAAGGCTTCTTGGCATGCCTCTTCATTCCATTATACTGTTTAGCCACAAGCCAACTCAGTCCTAGACCTCTGTTTCCCAATCATCGGGGACCGGTTCAAGATGCGGGTCAAAGTGCATACTTCCGAAGTAGAGATCAGGCAACTGCTCTCGCAAACGTTTTAGCTTTGCTTGATTTTCAGTAGTAAGAACTATTGGCTGTGTAGTGGTAATGTCGATGTTACGCTATCCAGAAGGGACAAGAGCTTTGTAACGTCCCGTATTTTCTGGCCAGCTATTTAAATACGTTGATTTGAATTTAAATAATCGATTATTTTGATTATTTATTTATACTAATAATATAATAATATTTTAATTCCAAAATAATTTTGGAAAAATGTTGAATTTGAAGAATAATGTGACCGGGCAATTTAAAATGGTTTAATATTGATTTTATTGAAATTATAGTAACAATTTCATTTTTAAATGGCAGTTGAATGATTAGTTTATAATTATATTATAAAACGAGTTGTAGCAGCGCAGTAGTTCATAGTATGGGAATTTGAACTTTAAGCAGCTGTACAGGATCCAATATTAGTCGGATTTCTTTGAAACAAGAAACGTTCGAATCTATTGGATAATATTTTTCTAATGAAAGAGAAAATTCCAGTTTTCAAAGTATAGATTTTGTTTTATATCCAAATCAAATTTTAGAATAGTCGCTATGGAATTCCGTTATAAATTATAAAGTTATTTATATTAAATAAAGGGTTTTTTAAATAATTATAATATCGATTTATCTTGGAAATCAACCTAGATATTTTATTTTGGTAGTGTATGAAATTCTGCTCATATACGACCGATAACAACATTTTATTAATATTATATTAAGGTATTTTAAAATTGGTTTATTTTAATTTAAATTGGGCAGTTAAAAAGAGACTTTATTCAAACGACCTCTGTTTTCGATGAAACAAATTTTATTGAGACCATAATAGCTAATTATTGCTAGATTTCAAGTTGCGCGTCAATCGGAGTTAATTTGTGAGCGCAGCAAAATTAAATGCAAATAAAATGACTATTTGGACGTGAACGAGCATCGTTTGAGCAAACGGACTCGGAATTCGATGAAACAAGATTCATTAGGACCGTAACATCGAATTATACGATGACGTCCATTCTCGCTACGATTGGAGTTCGTATGTGAGCACAATAACCAATAAATATTGTCCGGGAATTTCGATAGGTATGAATAAAAGTCGTCGGTCTCATCAGATAAAAACCTTCAGTCACATCGAAATAAATAATATAATATTATATTATATTTTACCCTATAAAATACCCCCACCGTGATCCTTCTTATAACGACCCACATTCTACGTATCGAAGGATCATGGAATATTTATTTCTTTTTCATATGAGGTTGTATGGTCATGTAATTTTGGGGAACGACTACTGGGTTCATTTCCCATGTTCATGATTTTTGCCAATTTTTAAATGACTATTTTACCCCTCGCGAATCTTGTTTTCACCATAACTTTTGATTGGTAAGGAGTTTTGACCTAAAACCACTTCCATTTGATTCGGATGATGGTTTAGTTTTCCGTAGAATGGTCACATTAGCCAAACGGGCTTACCGTTTGGGAGATATGGCTGAAATAAGGTTTAGAAGGTGAAAAACAGCTTAACTGTGCCTAATTAAGGTGATTAGCAGCTAGACCCATAACCATTTCAGGATTAGGGTTATAGGAGGGCTGATAGGGTTAGGAAAAACATTTCATTTCAGTTTTTACCGTCGCCACTTTCATCCTTTGAACCCTAGTAATGGCCCCCATCCTCTAAATCATCCCTAATCACCTTTAAATCACTAATTAATAAGATCTACACCAAATCAAGGCAAATCAACACCAAATCAGAGTTGGAGTTGTTGTGATGTATAGGAAAACGTCCCAAAACAGTAGAGTTTCATATCTAAAGTTTTATTTGTGGCTAAGGTGAGTGATTTGCATTGTTTTTCACTAATTACGGCTAATTAGGGGTGATTAGTGTTAATTAGCGAAATTATGCATGTTAAAATTCTAGAAAAATATGTAAAAATTCTTAAATATTATTTTAAGGCTCTGATAGAAATTTGGGTTAATTTGGATATGTTTTGCTAATTGTATGCTTAAATCAAGATTAAGGGGATTAAGGGGGAAAACCATAGATTTGGGCATGTTTGATCCAAAATAACTCATATTGATGTTTGGATGCTTATGATTGATTCATTTGTTGCTATTACTGTTTGGAATGTTAAGTAATCTTGTAGGAAAGTTAGAATGGTTGAAAACGTCGTCGTATGGCGAGAGTGGACGAAAATTTGCTCGTTGAAAAATGTGCAAGGTTTCGGATCGGATCAGATATGTGGCTCGGATCAGATATGGGGCTCGGATTAGATAAGAGAACCGGACAAGGGGATTCGATTTGGATCGGAACCTGGCGTCTTAAGGAGCGTGAAAATGAAGGAGGCAACAAGAAAGGCTAGATCGGATCAGGTTGGAGTTTGAATGGAGAACTGAACTGGAGTAGCACCGAGCCGAACCGCCTCAGGAGCACCGAGCCAAGCCACAAGGGGAGCACCGAACCGAACTGCACCATGGAGCTTCATGATCAAACTGAGGCGATGACTAAGGACCCAGACCAAACCAAGGAGGTGACCCAATGATGATCCGAGCTGAACCAGGGTGACAAACCAAAACCGAACTGGATGTGTACTTCTGCTTATACGCAACGACTCTTCTGAAGACTATAATACCTTGTATTTTAATAACATATTAAGATCATAAATCAAGGCAGTATTAAATTTTAAAATAAGAATCAAGGAAAACAGGTTGTCCCATTGCGTTCGTCTCGGAATTCTGCATGAAATCGAATCCGAGTTTTCGAAAAACGGAGTCCGTATGAGGGAGATATGACCCTTCGAAGTTTCAGGAAACTTCAGAATCGAAAACCGCTCGAAATTCGAATTCGAAATTCGAATTCAAACCCCAGCGCAGGCTGGGCGGGAAATTTCCTGCCCAGGACCAGGTCGACCTGGAGGTCGACACTGTGGTCGACCTCCCAGGGTCCAGGTCGATACTATGGTCGACCTGGGGGTCGACCTGGTGATGAAACCCAGTTTTTGAACTGGGTGCATTCTGATGTTTGTAGACACGTTTTCTGACTAGATTCGTTCTCCTAATCCTATATAAACCCACCTAATCCCCATTCCTCCTCGCACCATTCTTCTCTAACCTTATGCTGCACAAATTCTTGATGGACATGACTTCTTCTTCTTCAAAGATTCAAATAAAAATTAATCAAATCTAGAGAGTTCTTCTACCTTTTCTTCAAGCAACGCAAGATTCGCAAATTGGGGATTTTCAATCAAATTGAGATTCAATGTTCAACAACTGCTTTCTAGAATCAACTTCAACATCTTAATTTCTCAGTCCACGATCTGTAAGTTCTAGTTACTGTGAGATTTAAACTTGTTAATTGTAATTTGGACATGAGATAAAGTGAAATTGGACTTAAGTATGATAATCGATTCACATCTATTCTAGTTTCCATCTTGGATCTTGACATTTGGGATTCATGTTGTAAATCAAACTCCTTCATGCCCATAGTATTATCATGCCTGTGATGTTGAATCAATCTACTTTTCATAAGTTTGGATTATCACCTTTTATCATGACTATCACCTTATTATGCTAGATCTGTAATCCTAATGTTCTGGGACTATTATTTTATATGCCAGTGATGTTATAACCAATTATCTCAAGCTATATCGTGCTAGGTTTATCACATTGTGCTCGTTCTTTTGCCTATCATAGTTTTGATGTTATTCCCTTTTATTTTGGATTTGGATTTACTTGTAATCTAGATCAATTCACGTTTACGTGCGATGGGAATACGATTTGGGTAGATTAGGCAAAACATGAATTGGTTATGAACATGAATCACGAAACTTGACATGAAACTGACATGAAACTTGACATGAAACTTGCCATGAAACTTGACACGAACTTGACATGAAACTTTAACAAGGACATGACACTAGAGTGAACTTGAAAATGGCCAACTCGAGGTTGGGTTAAGTTTGCAGTGTAATTCTGCCCTCAACCGCCCGGAAAATCTAGTGACTGCAAACAATAGGATCTAATGTGGGTACTCGGTCATATCGCGCTTGAAACCCGAGGTCAGACTGAGTTGTGATGTAAATCTGTCCTGAACCGCCCGGCATATCCAGTGACCACAACAACAGGTCTGATGTGAGAGGTTGGGGTGAATTAATGAATTAATGCCACATGATAGGGTTAAGTCATGAACATGAAAGACAACACTTAACCAACTTGACACATGATTAGTGGGTTTAAGTCATGAAACTGAAAGACAACACTTAACCAACTTGATATGCTAGACTGATAAGTGTTAAGTCACGAATTTAAATGACAACACTTAACCTGTTGGACGGAAACCCTAGTTATGCGGTCCATTTCAGCAGTAACCCACTTAGATGTATCATGGTACCCTGGAACTAGGCAGGGTGGGGCACGATTACTGGGCTGATTGTAAGCGACCAGAACGACGGCTGAGTTGGTGCGCCAGTGTAGGTTCAGGCGGGCTATGGTCATGCAAGTAGTCCGAAGTTGAAAAAGCAGGCATTGGGCATCAATAGGTTTACACTGTGCGTGCTTGATTCGTGTCGGGGGTTGGCACCCTAGGGCTTGATACACCCTATGGTGGACTCAGCACAGGTAACTACATTCGTGATAGGGTCGTATGACACAGACATGTGAACGAGCTAGGACTTGTAAGGAGCCGATTGATTAATAGATCGTTTTGTGGGACCAAGTAATGGGTCATTTCATGACATTGGGCAAGGGATCATTTTATAGTCAACACATGACATGGGTTGGGATACTAGTACGGGTAGTGCAGAGCAAATAGATATCATAGAAATATTTTAATGGTGAAGCAGAGAAATCTTGCGATGCTTGATAGAAATCTTGCGAAATTATACTTAGTTTATCTTGAATGGGAACCATGCGATGTCATACTTGACAAAAATCATATGATGTTATTCTTAGTTATCTTGCCTATAGCTTATCTTGTCATCATGCTTATGTTTACTTTCAGTTTATTCATGCCATATTATCTTTACCTGTTTTTATGCTGAAAGTCACTACGACTTACTCAGTCTTTGTGACTGACCCGTTTTGTTTCGCCTATTTTTCTTCCATTTCCCCCAGGTTTGCAGGGTGGGAATACAACTTAGTTCAAATTTTACCCAGCTCCAAGGCTCCTTCATGTATGGCTTGGATCTCTCTTGGCTTTGGCTTGCTTTGCTTTATTGGGGAATATTACAATTTATTTTTATGCTTCTTTGTTTTTGAGAAAGACATATATTTTAGCTATGTAATTGGGTATTGGAAGTTGATGGGCTTTTATTATAAATAATTATATTTAATAAATGATTTGAAGTACTTCTACTTTACCTTCCGCTGTTTTATATATGTCTGTCTTGTAATATTTCTGTTCCAGTACCCATAATGCTCCATTGAAGTTAAGGCATTCCCTTTGTGAGTGACCTTAACGGATGTGTGGTGTTACATTTGGTATCTGAGCAGAAGGTTACCAGACTGGGCAAAAGCTTTTAAAAACCTTCTGAAATTATTTTCAAAACGTTTACAAAGAAGCATTTTTCTAAAGAAAAGTTTTGTTTTACGAAAGGCATTTTCCCCAAAGTCATATGCACTATCTTTTGATTCTCTCTTTGAATCTCTTCTTTCTCTCTTTTCACCATAGTTTTGTAGGCGTACGACACATGTCAGAGGGCAAAGGAGTGCCCAACCTCCATCTCTAATCGCAGTAGTTTTACTTGCGACTAATCTTATTTCAAGCTTTGTAGGGTTTCCGTGCGATGGAGGTAGCTTTCGAGAAACTTGTCAACAAGCTATACAAGGATAGTAAGAACGAGGATAAAGAACACAAGCCTAAGGATGAGAAACTTGTTGATATGGCTTAATCTACGAAGGAGGAAAAGGTGAAAGGGAAGAGGCCAAAGTGAAAGAATAATAAAACCCATGACAAGAGAGAGTATCGTTAGTATGGTAAAAAGGGACATGTAGTTAAGTGTTATAGGACAAGGACAAGGGCAAAGGACAAGATCGTCGAGAGGGAAATTGTATGCTTTCACTACTAGCATACCTAAGAGAGGTGGTAACGTTTCTGTTAAAAGTGTAGCTTTTCTTTTCTATCATACCATGGGAACTTTGTTTTTGTACATCACATCCTTTTAATTCTGCTTCGATAGTTGAGTCTCTGCACCTTAGTACTAGCGTGGTAGAGGAATCCCTTTTTGTCTCAAATACTATTGGGGAATCGGCTCATTTATTCATGAATTACTTGGATTTGAGAATTTTTATGCTAAGTGTTGAGTTTAGAAGAAATGCTTATGTTTTTGGGCTATGGGTTGATTCTAGGGATGGAGTGATTATCCAGAAATGATACCATTCTCGAGTATGAAAAGAGGGTAGTTAGACTCTTGACTTGCCTCAGTAATGCCCTCGAAGTCAAGTGTAACCCTTAGGGTTCTGCCATGCTTAGTTACCTAGAATCTCTCGATACATTTATTGATCCGCTCGAGTAGTGTTCGCCACCAAGGCAGATGGTTCATTTCGCTTATGCATGAGTTATAGAAAATCACCTTAGTAAGTACATTTGGAAACATGGTTGACATCTGTTTATTTTCAAGAGATAGTTCTTCTGCGTGGAAATACCTTATAGTGAGTAAACGAGATCCAGGATTCAATGGTGAATTTTGGAGAGCTTGCATGAAACCATGAGTACGCAGTTATGTTTGAGCCGAGTATACTAGAAGAAGAATAAGTGAAAGTGGAACGAGAGGCAGTATGAAATGAGTTCCAACTCATATTTTGGAAACAAGAATTAAGAAGCTACGAAATTGTGAAGTTAAAGACGGTCAAAGCACAATGGAGTTAAGCTCAAGGAAATGCGACTTAGAAGATTGAAGACTGGATACGTGCATCATATCTCTTTTTAAGAGTATATCCTTGATCCCTCTTTTCCTGTAGAGCTTACTTGCATGTTATCTTTTATGTATATCCTCTCGGTCCTATTCTCAATCCTATTTCTGTTGCAAACCCCATAGGGAGTATGACTCATCTGTATGTTGGGGCTTGAGGGTGTTCGTTGGGTTGACTAAACTTTTTGGGTTTTATAGAATATGGGTTAGTTTTAGGAAGGGATTTCTTGTGACCTAAAAGGAGTCCATCATGTTAGTTTCCTAGAAACATATATATATATTGGTTGGGTTGAGTAATTCTTTGGGTGTCAGTTTGATGTTGATTTCGGTCTTCGGGGCAGGTGCTTAGGGAGCTCTTCTCCTAATCAGTATATATGTGACGTAGATTTCCAGTTTTGACATTGCCTAACGGGTACAAAGTTTTTACTTGCTTCTATCATTCGATTATATCTTCAGGTAGGAAAAATTGGGTGAAAACATGTGTTTAAGACATGTTATGATTGATGGTTGCAAGTGGTTGTGAGTGGTTGCTCGTGGATGCATACACACGCACATTAGACACTAGACCAGCTCAGTCACCTTTCATACTGCATATGCATGAGTGTTTATACTTGTTTATAGATGAAATTGAATGTGTTATCATGTGGATGTTGCATATGGATGGATGTTTGTGCACATGTATAGTGTTTATGTGAATAGGACTATTTGCATACATGTTGGACTCATGGCACTAAACAAATTTTGCATTAAGAAGATCAATCAAGCCTGATCATTTGCATTAGATAAGGAACATATACACACACTTTCTGCATATGTTCATACAGCATTAGAAATCTTTTAAGGACAATGAATGCTCGTGGATGATGTTTTGAGTAGATGGATGATGGATGGTAGGACACATTCTTCTTAACTTGGAGATTTCGGGGACGAAATCCTTTAAGGAGGAGAGAATGTAATACCCTGTATTTTAATAACATATTAAGATCATAAATCAAGGCAGAATTAAATTTTAAAATAAGAATAAGGGAAAACGGGTTGCTACATTGTGTTCATCTCGGAATTCTGCATGAAATTGAGTCCGAGTTTTGAAAAAACGGTCCATATGAGGGAGATATGACCCTCCGAAATTTCAGGAATTTTCAGAATCGAAAATAGCTCGAAATTCGAATTCAAACCCCAACGATCGCTGGGTGGGAAATTTCCCGCCCAGGACCAGGTCGACCTGGGGGTCAACACTATGGTCGACCTCCTAGGGACCGGGTTGACACTATGGTCGACCTGGGGGTCGACCTGGTGACGAAACCCAGTGTTTGAACTGGGTGCATTCTGATGTTTTAAGACACGTTTTCTGACTAGATTCGTTCTCCTAATCCTATATTAACCCACCTAATCCCCATTCTTCCTCGCACCATTCTTCTCAAAACTTATGCTGCACAAATTCTTGATGCACATGACTTCTTCTTCTTCAAAGATTCAAATAAAAATTAATCAAGTCTAGAGAGTTCTTCTACATTCTTCTTCAAGCAACGCAAGATTCGCAAATTAGGGATTTTCAATCAAATTGAGATTTAATGTTCAACGACTGCTTTCTAGAATCAAATTCTGCATCTTAATTTCTCAGTCCACGATCTGTAAGTTCTAGTTACTTTGAGATTTAAACTTGTTAATTTTAATTCGGACATGAGATAAAGTGAAATTGGACTTAAGTATGATAATCGATTCACATCTATTCTAGTTTCCATCTTGGATCTTGACATTTGGGATTCATGTTGTAAATCAAACTCCTTCATATCCATAGTATTATCATTCATGTGATGTTGAATAAATCTACTTTTCACAAGTTTGGATTATCACCTTTATCATGACTATCACCTTATTATGCTAGATCTATAATCATAATGTTCTGGGACTATTATTCTATATGCTAGTGATGTTATAACCAATTATCTCAAGTTATATCATGCTAGATTTATCACCTTGTGCTCGTTCTTTTGCCTATCATAGTTTTGATGTTATTCCCTTTTTTTTGGATTTGGATTTACTTGTAATCTAGATCGATTCACGTTTACGTGCGATGGGAATACGATTTGGGTAGATTAGGCAAAACATGAATTGGTTATGAACATGAATCATGAAACTTGACATGAAACTGACATGAAACTTGCCATGAAACTTGAAACGAACTTGACATAAAACTTGAACATGGACATGACACTAGAGTGAACTTGAAAATGGCCAACTCGAGGTTGGGTTGAGTTTGCAATGTAATTCTGCCCGGAACCGCCCGGCAAATCCAGTGACTGCAAACAATAGGATCCAATGTGGGTACTTAGTCATATCGCGCTTGAAACCCGAGGTTAGACTGAGTTGTAGTGTAAATCTGCCCGGAACCGCCCGGCATATCCAGTGACCACAACAACAGGTCTGATGTGAGAGGTTGGGGGTGCATTAATGAATTAATGCCACATGATAGGGTTAAGCCATGAACATGAAAGACAACACTTAACCAACTTGACACATGATTAGTGGGGTTAAGTCATGAAATTGAAAGACAACACTTAACCAACTTGACATGCTAGACTGATAAGGGTTAAGTCACGAATTTAAATGACAACACTTAACCTGTTGGACGAAAACCCTAGTTACGCGATCCATTTCAGCAGTAACCCACTTAGATGTATCATGGTACCTTGGAACTAGGAAGGGTATGGCACGATTACTGGGTTGATTGTAAGTGACCAGAACGATGGCTGAGTTGGTGTGCCAGTGTAGGTTCAGGCGGACTATGGTCGTGCACGTAGTCCGAAGTTGAAAAAGCATGCATTGGGCATCAGTAAGTTTACACTGTGCGTGCTTGATTCGTGTCAGGGGTTGGCACCCTAGGGCATGATACACCCTATGGTGGACTCAGCATAGGTAACTACATTTGTGATAGGGTCGTATGACACAGACACATGAACGAGCTAGGACTTGTAAGGAGCCGATTGATTAATAGATCGTTTTGTGGGACCATGTAATAGGTCATTTCATGACATTAGGCAAGGGATCATTTTATAGTCAACACATGACACGGGTTGGGATACTAGTACGGGCGGTGCAGAGCAAATAGATATTATAGAAATATTTTAATGGTGAAGCAGAGAAATCTTGCGATGCTTGATAGAAATCTTGCGAAATTATACTTAGTTTATCTTGAATGGGAACCTTGCGATGTTATACTTGACAAAAATCATATGATGTTATTCTTAGTTATCGTGCCTGTAGCTTATCTTGTCATCATGCTTATGTTTACTTTCAGTTTATTCATGCCATGTTATCTTTACCTGTTTTTATGCTGAAAGTCACCAGGACTTACTCAGTCTTTATGAACTGGCCCATTTTGTTTTGTCTTTTTTTCTTCCATTCCCCCCCCCCCCAGGTTCGCAGGTTGGGAATACAGCTTAGTTCGGATCTTACCCAGCTCCAAGGCTCTTTCATGCACGGCTTGGATCTCTCTTGGCTATGGCTTGCTTTGCTTTATTGGGGAATATCACAATTTATTTTTATGCTTCTTTATTTTTGAGCAAGACAGATATTTTAGCTATGTAATTGGGTATTGGAAGTTGATGGGCTTTTATTGTAAACAATTAAATTTAATAAATGATTTGAAGTACTTCTACTTTACCTTCCGCTGTTTTATATATGTCTGTCTTGTAATATTTCTGTTACAGTACTCATAATGCTCCATTGAAGTTAAGGCATTCCCTTCGTGAGTGGCCTTAACGGATGTGGGGTGTTACAAAGACCAACTCCAATTCAACCAAAACCCGAGATGCAAAGGAAGTCCAAATAGGAGGTTATTACTTAGAATCCAAATGGGGATCAACGAGTTAACTTCACGAGTTGGACTTTGCTGCTTATACGCGACGGCTCTTCTGCACTGGCACATAGCCTTGCACCGAACCGAACCGGATGTGTACTTCTGCTTATACGCGACGGCTCTTCTGAAGACCAACTCCAATTTGACCAAAAACCGAGATGTAGAGGAAGTCTAAATGGGTGGTTATTACTCAGAATCCAAATTGGGATCAACAAGTTAACTTCACGAGTTGGACTTTGCTGCAAGACGTGTGCATAGGGGTTATCGATGCCTATAGCTTTGACTCACCATTGAGGGGCGGATATTGGCTATGGATCAGTGCAGTGGAGTTGTCATAACTCCATGGGGGCAAAGTGATCTTAGCAAGGCTATGTGCCAGTGCAGTGGAGTTGTTATGACTCCATGGGGTAGAGTGGACATGGAAAAGGATTAGTGGCTATGGATCAGTGTAGTAGGGTTATCGTGACTCCATGGGGCAGAGTGATCATAGCAAAGGATTGAGTGATCAAACTGGTGGATTTCGTATGCTTTATGCACTGAGTGAGAGGTGTGAGGATGATTGGTATGTTTGATGTTTGCTATCACCATGTCATGTACACCCCTCCCCATTATTTTCACACCATGTGTTAGTGTCACCTTAGAGTATTGTACATCCTTTTGTGCTAACTCTTTGGTTGCAGGTCCAAATTCAGGATTGGTTATGTATACCTTTTATTGTTCTGTTTTTGCTACTTATCGCTCATACCAGACTTTTGACTGACCTAGTGTTTTATGTCTCTTCTTATTACTCTGGGTACTCTTAAACGGGCAGACTAGAGATAGGTCAGGTGACTATGCACGAGTAGCTGTACCAAAGACGAGTAGGAGGCTTCCACGTATGATATATATATAATCTCCTTGTGTTGTTGATAGTCACTACTTTGGGCATTAGTAGTGTACCTCTTTCTTTTGCTTTAGGGATAGTATTTCAAATTTGTAATAATGTCGGTGTGGATGATAAGCTATATTTTGGATTTCTGCTGCTATGATGATTTAGTTTTCAGCTTATGCACTATCTCGCCTGTTTTATGTCAAAGTTATGTTATTATTATATTTATCCCATGAGCTGTGAGACATTCTACAGGTTCCTTGTTAGTTCAAATCCCTTTCTTTTCCTTTCTTTGGCGACCGTCCCATGCTAGTCGGGCATTGGCACAACGCACTTTCATTGGAAATGTCGGCTGGTGCGGGGTGGGCCGTCACACTTGGTATCAGAGCTCTAGGTTGCATAGTTAACCTAGGGAAAGACACAAGGGAGAGATAATATACGTATATGAGAGCGCGTATTCATGATATTTTGGTTTTCAAAAGTTATATATATACTATTAGTATATCTAAGGATGGTGTCGCACTGCACTGGCACCACTAAAGAGATGGTTGATCGCTTTCTCCTTACAGATTGAACGATGAGCCGATATACGAGGAATACTGGTTCATGAGCCAATAATAGGAATGCTTCTGATATGAGAATGATGTTCACTGACTTTATGGGGGAGATGCTTAGGGATGTTCAGAGAGCAACTTCTAATGCTACAACAAATTGTGGTGGTGCAAGCGCCTAGGGCCGATTTCGCCAAGCTTTGTAAGGACAACACTGGTGTTGGTGGGAAGCTGTTCCACTGAACGGAATCGGCTACAGAAGTTCAGGATTGGCTCGATAGTTGTGAGCGCATCTTCGAGGGCTTAGGGATCCATGATGCGAGGAAGAGGAAGCTAGCATCCCTTCAGCTGCAAGGACGGGCTATGAATTGGTGGAATGCTACAAAGGCAGCTACCCCTGAGGATCAAGTTACTTGGGATCAGTTCAAGGCCCGATTCAGCGATAAGTTTATCCCAGCTGCTCAAAAATCAGAATTGTTTAGGAAGCTCTTGGAGCTTAAGCAGAATGGTAGGGCTGTCTTGGAATATATTGCCGAGTTCGATACTTTATCGAAGTATGGATTACCCCTTATTGACACTCCCGAGAAGAAAAATGAGAAGTTCATAATAGGCTTAGATCAGTACTTGGGGGAAAGGCTTGTAAACCATATTGATGAGACTTTTGAATCGATTGTTGGGAAAGCATTGAGATCAAAGAGCCTTTATCCTAAGCCCAAGGCTGAAGCCGTTGTTGCATCTGCAGAGGGGCCAAAGCCGTAAGCATGCAGTGGAGGCAAGAATAATTCTCAGAATAAAAGGAAGTAGAGTCAGACCAAGGATGGTCAGAAAAAGAAAGACAGGAAAGATGTTGAGTGCTTTAGCTGTAGCAAGAAGGGCCACTATGCCAAATAATGTCGAGAAAAGCCAGTGGATAGGAAGTGCTTCAACTATGGCCAAGTGGGACATCACAAGGATAAATGTCCACAACCCCTTAAAGAGAAGCAGATTGTGAAAGCATATGCTATTAACGCTGTTCCTTCTTCGTCGAGTGCCCAACTGTGGCGGAGAAAGGAAAGAATGTCATCATTCAAGGTATGCTTTCTATTCATGATGTTCCTGTTCGAGTATTGTTTGATACTGGGACTTCCCGTTCCTTTATATCTAGTGACCTAGTAGATAGGTTGGGATTGGAACCCGAGATAGTCGATAAACCTTTAGCGGTGACGAACCCGATTGGTGGTTCAACTAGCCTTAATATGATTTGTTGTAATGTGATCTTATCGAGTTATGGATGTATGTTTGCTTGTGATTGCTTTGTTTTGGCTTTACTGGGTATGGCATTATTTTGGGAGTCGATTGGCTCCAAAGGTATGGGGTGGTGGTAGACTGTGAGGGATTTTCGGTGACTATTAGGGCGGACGATGGGCGAAGGGTACTTCTTGGTAGCCTACCTAGTGATGAGGTGATGGCTAATTTTCTAAATTCCCTCGACATTCCACAAGACGAGTTATCAGGGGTTCCAGTTGCTGGCCAGTATCCGGATATCTTCAAGGAAGTGACCGGGCTTCCACCATACCGAGAGGTTGAGTTCCGTATTGATTTAGTGAAAGATGTTGGACCTATAGTAATGCCACTTCGTTGTATGGCACCAAGGGACCAGAGAGAGCTTGGGGTGCAAGTCAGCAATCTTTTGAAGAAGTGATTTATCCGAAGGAGTGTCTCCGAGTAGGGAGCACCAGTTGTATTCGCTACTAAGGCAGATGGTTCCCTTCATTTATGTGTAGATTATCGCGAGTTGAATAAGGTGACTAGGAATAATAAGTATCCTCTTCCACGGATAGATGATTTGTTTGATCAACTGGAAGGAGCAAGAGTGTTCTCCCAATTGGACCTCGTGACAGGATTTCATCTACTCCGAGTAGCAGCTGAGAGTATTCCTAAAATGGCATTTTGGATGTTGTCTGGATTTTCTGAGTGGTTGTTCATGCCATTCGGGTTGACCAATGCACCAGCATATTTTGTGGATCTTATGAATAGAGTATTTCGAGTTCAATTGAATAAGTTTGTCCTTGTGTTTGTGGATGATATCCTTGTTTACTCGAGGAAAGAGGAAGAACGCAAGGAACATTTGAGGATAGTGAAGGAGGTGTCGAGAAAACACCAATTGAAAGCGAAATTTTCTAAGTGTCACTTCTGGAGGAGGGAAGTGAGGTTCTTGGGCCATGTTGTTTCAGAGAATGGTATTTCCGTGGACCCTGCGAAGGTGGCTAAGGTACAAGATTGGTCTACGCCCAAGAATGCAACAGACGTAAGAAGTTTCTTGCGATTAGCTGGATATTATCGTAAGTTTATCCAAGACTTTTGCAAGATAGCGGCACCGTTAACTCAGTTGACCAAGAAGAATCAAGCTTTCGTTTGGGACGAAAGGTGTGAAAATGCATTCAAGAGTCTAAAGGAAAAGTTGATGCGTGCGCCAGTGTGAGTCATTCCTAAAGGGAATGAAGAGATGACGGTATACACGGATGCCTATGGTACCAGACTAGATGTTGTATTGATGTAAGGAGGTAGGGTTGTAGCTTATGCTAGTCGACAACTGAAACCGCATGAGAAAAGATATCCTACCCATGATTTGGAATTGGCAGCAATCGTGTTCACATTGAAGATGTGGAGACATTATATCTTGGGAGAAAGATTCGAGTTGTTTACCGATCATAAGTTATTAAAGTATCTCTTTTCTCGGAAGGATCTAAATCTCCGACAGCAAAGATGGTAAGAATTCTTGGCTTCCTATGATTTCGATATCGCATATACACTAGGAAAGGGAAATGCGGTAGCCGATGCATTGAGTAGGAGACATGCCAGTTTAGGGGCTATGTTTCTTGAATGGAAGCAACTGGAGTGTATCACTGGGTATGATTTCAGAACAAAGTGTGAATTGGATCCAGAGATGTTAGCAAGTTTGACGGTCAGATCCACTTTGATTGAGCAGATTGGTTTCAATCTGAGGGGCGATCCTAGTCTACTAGAAATCATCTCCAAGCTAGAAATGGGTATCGACGGTGAGGAGATGAACAAGTATGGGCTTGATCGAGAAGGATGGCTTAGAAAGAATGAGAGACTAGTTGTACCCAATGTCAATGGATTGAGAGATGAAGTGCTTGGAGAATGTCATCACTCAAAACTAACTATACATCTCGGTGGTAACAAAATGTATCAAGACATGAAGCGGACCTACTACTGGGAAGGGACGAAAAGAGACGTTGGGAAGTTTATATCCAAATGCATGAACTGCCAGCTAGTTAAAGCCGAGAAAAAGAAGCCTAGTGGTTCGTTGAAACCATCAGAAATTCCATAATGGAAATGGGAACAAGTCTCAATGGATTTCATTGATGGTTACCAAGGACTAGATCGGGCCATGATAGTATTTGGTGATTGTGGACCGATTAACCAAGAGTGTAAGGTTCATACCGGTCAAGTCAAACAGAACGACAGCTAAGTTATCAGAACAATATATGAAGTGGGTAGTGAGATTTCATGGAATACCCAAAGGCATTGTGAGTGACCGAGATCCGTTACTTACTAGTGGATTTTGGAAGAGCTTACAAGAGGCTTTAGGATCAGAATTACATCTCAGTACTGCGTATCATCTTCAAACCGATGGTCAGGCAGAGAGGATGAATTGTATATTAGAGGATCTCTTGAGAGCTTGTATATTGGATTTTGGAGGATCATGGGATGACCATTTGCATCTAGTGGAGTTCGCATATAATAATGGTTATCAGTCCAGTATTGATATGGCTCCATTTGAAGCTTTGCATGGAAGATCGTGCAACTCACCATCATGTTGGTTAGAAACCGGTGAAAAGTTTATGCTTGGGCCAGATGTGATAAGAGAAACTTCAGACAAGATCAGGGTTATCCAACAGCGAATGAAGGCTGCCCAAGATAGACAGAAGAGTTATCTTGATAAGAGGCGGAGAGATTTAAAATTCTCCACTGGTGACTTGGTGTTTGTCAAGATTTCTCCATTAAAGAGCATGATTCGATTTGGCAGGAGAGGCAAGTTAGCACCAAGATTTGTTGGTCCATTCCTAGTTCTCGAGCAAGTTGGGAATTTGGCATATAAAGTTGAGTTGCTAGACAAGATGGCGGGAGTTCATAACGTGTTTCATGTTTCCTGGTTAAGAAAGTTCGTGCACGACCCCAATATGACTATTCCACCGGATCAATTGGAAGACATCGAAGTAGAACCCGAGGCAGTTGAGAACCGCAAGCCAATCTGTATTGTCGAGAGCGATACGAAGCAACTTCGAAGGAAGGCGGTGAAATTGGTCAAGGTTCAGTGGGGCGAGAATGAGAGTGACTATACTTGGGAAACAGAGGAGAGCATAAGGGAATCGCATCCTGAACACTTTGCTTGGTAAGATTTTAATAGTGATAGTTTCTTCCCTTGTTAGTAAACTGCATGGTAGGTTAGGCTTGTTGTGTATGTTTGATTGTTTGTGAATGACTGATAGGCATGCGGAACACCTTTGTTTGTTTTTGGTTAAGGAATTTCGGGTGCGAAATTTCTTGGGGAGGGGGGAGAGTGTAACGACCCGCATTTTTATGTATCGAAGGATCGTGGAATATTTATTTCTTTTCCATATGAGGTCGTATGGTCGTGTAACTTTGGGTAATGAATATTGGGGTCATTTCCCATGTTCATGATTTTTACCGATTTTTAAATGACCATTTTTCCCCTAGCGAATCTTGTTTTGCCCATAACTTTTGATTAGTAAGGAGTTTGACCTGAAACCACTTTCATTGGATTCGAATGATGGTTTAGCTTTCCGTAGAGTGTCACATTAGATAAACGGACTTACCGTTTGGGAGATATGGCTGAAATAAGGTTTAGAAGGTGAAAAACAGCTTAAACGGGCCTAATTAAGGTGATTAGAAACCAAGCCCATAACCTATTTCAGGATTAGGGTTATGGGAGGGCTGACAGGGTTAGGAAAAACATTTCATTTCAGTTCTTATAGCCGCCACTTTCATCCTTTGAACCCTAGTAATGGCCTCCATCCTCTAAATCATCCCAAATCACCTTCAAATCACTAATTAAGAAGATCTACACCAAATCAATGAAAATCAACACCAAACCAGAGTTGGAGTTGTTGTGTTGTATAGGAAAACGCCCCAAAACAGTAGAGTTTCATATCTAAAGTTTTATTTGTGGCTAAGGTGAGTGATTTGCATTGTTTTTCACTAATTACGGCTAATTAGGGATGATTAGTGTTAATTAGAGAAATTACGCATGTTAAAATTCTAGGAAAATATGTAAAAATTCTTAAGTATTATTTTAGGGCTCTGATAGAAACTTGGGTTAATTTGGATATGTTTTGCTAATTGTATGCTTAAATCATGATTAAGGGTATTAAGGGGAAAAACCATAGATTTGGGCATGTTTGATCCAAAATAACTCATATGATTAATGTTTGGATGTTTATGGTTGATTCTGTTTGTTGCTATTACTGTTTGGAATGTTAAGTAATCTTGTAGGAAAGTTAGAATGGTTGAAAACGCCGTCGTATGGCGAGAATGGATGAAAATTTTCTTGTTGGAAAATATGCAGGGTTTCAGATCGGATTAGATATGGGGCTCGGATCGGATAAGAGAACTGGGCAAGGGGATTCGAATCGGATTGGAAACTGGAATCTTCAGGAGCGTGCAAATGAAGGAGGCAACAAGGAAGGCCAGATCGGATTGGGTTGGAGTAGGGTTGGAGTTTGAATGGAGCACTGAACTGGAGTAGCACCGAACCGAACCGCCTCAGGAGCACCGAGCTGAGCCAGAAGGGGAGCACCGAACCGAACTGCACCATGGAGATTCATGACTAAACCATGGCGATGACCAAGGACCCAAACCGAACCGAGGAGGTGACTTAATGATGATCCGAACTGAACCAGGTTGACAAGCCGAACCGAACCGGATGTGTACTTCTGCTTATACGCGACGGCTCTTCTGAAGACCAACTCCAATTTGACCAAAAACTGAGATGTAGAGGAAGTCTAAATGGGTGGTTATTACTCAGAATCCAAATTGGGATCAACAAGTTAACTTCACGAGTTGGACTTTGCTGCAAGACGTGTGCATAGGGGTTATCGATGCCTATAGCTTTGACTCACCACTGAGAGAAGGATATTGGCTGTGGATCAGTGCAGTGGAGTTTTCATAACTCCATGGGGAAAGTGATCGTAGCAAGGCTATGAACCAGTGCAGTGGAGTTGTTATGACTCCATGGGGGCAGAGTGGACATAGCAAAGGATTTGTGGCTATGGATCAGTGCAGTGGGGTCATCGTGACTCCATGGGGCAGAGTGATCATAGCAAAGGATTGGGTGATCAAAGTGGTAGATATCATATGCTTTACGCACTAAGTGAGAGATGTGAGGATGACTGCTATGTTTGATGTTTTTTATCACCATGTCATGCACACTCCCTCCCCATTATTTTCACACCATGTGTTAGTGTCACCTTAGAGTATTGTACATCCTGTTGTGCTAACTCTTTGGTTGCAGGTCCAGGTTCAGGTATGGTTATGTATACTTGTTATTGTTATGTTTTTGTTGCTTATCGCTCATACCAGACTTTTGTCTAACCCAAAGTTTTACGTCTCTTCTTATTACTCTAGGTTCTCTTAAACGGGTAGACTAGAGACAGGTCAGGTGATTATGCACGAGTAGGTGTACCAGAGACAAGCAGGAGGCTTCCATGTATGACATATATATATATATATATATATATATATATATATATATATCTCCATGTGTTATTGATGGTCACTACTTTGGACATTAGTAGTGTACCTCTTTCTTTTACTTTAGGGGAAGTATTTCAAAGTTGTAATAATGTTGGTGTGGATGATAAGCTGTATTTTGGATTTCCGCTGCTATGATGGTTTAGTTCTCAACTTATGCACTGTCTCTCCTGTTTTATGTCGAAGTTATGTTATTATTATATTTTATCCCATGAGCTGTGAGACATTCCACAGGTTCCTTATTAGTTCAAATCCCTTTCTTTTCCATTCTTTGGTGACCGTCCCGTGCAAGTCGGGCATTGGCACAGTGCACTTTCATTGGAAATATCGGCTGTTGCGGGGCGGGCCGTTACACTTCTCCACAACCAAAATCACTCTTTACCTTTCCCATTCTTTTTTCTTACTTCGTACCATTCCTTCACTAAATTCTTCCACCTGTTAATTCAAATATAATCCCATGAAATTTCTATAAATTCCATGAATTACGTATATAGATTTCTGCTGGGATAAGCTTCAGATCCATTTGTAATAGGTGTGTTGCGATTGTTATTTTTGAGTCCCTTTCTTTTGAACGATGGGTTAGAGTTAGTGGCGATTTTTGGGACGGTGGAGGAGTTGTAGGCTGTCGATGGTGGCCGGTCTTGGTCGAGGAGGAAGCTGGGTCGAGGGGGGTTGTTGCGATGGAGGTCTAAAGGGGGTCCGGTGACTAGAAAACGATGGTCAGACAAGGTGAACAGAGGGAATTTCTATGCTTTATTTTTGGAAGTTGGTTGCGAGTTTTGGACCTATGTGGGGTCTATGGAGCATCGGGGGACGTGTGGTTGGGGTGAAGTGGATGCTAGGAGAGTGGCGGTCGTCATTGCAGAGGTCCGGTGGGTTCGGATCTACCTAAGGCGGCGCAGTATGGAGTTGAATGGTGGCTAGTTTCTGGTTTAGTTTTTTGTTATTGGGTTCGTTTTTTGGGTCGACAACTGGAATGTGGACCACCGGAGTAGGTAGCGATGGTCTCAACCGAAGGAGGAAAGTGCGGCGCTCCGATCTGCAGCGGTGTCGGGTTGCCAGATGGGCTGAGGCGGTCCAATTTGGTCGAGAAGTGGATTCCATTCGAAGCTAGAATCTGGGCGGAGGAGAGGACCTCGGAGGCTGGGGTTTCTGGCGTGGGAGGTACTTGAGGTGGCGTTTGCCGTGGTACAATCGTCGTGGTGTCAATCCGCATGAATCCGTGGCAGTGGAGCCTTGGGGGAGCCACTGTTTCGTTCGAAGCAAGGACCGGGTTTTTATTTCACTGAGGAAGATAACCACGTGAGGAACAATAACCCACACTGATGTTTTAAGGGAAAAGGTAATTAATCTATCATTAATAAATTATTAACATGTTTAATTAATATTTAAGGTAATAAATAGTTTAATAAATTAATTTATATTGTTTTAAAAGATATTATCAATCTTGTAAAGATCATAACTTCCACATACATTAACGAAATTCCACGAAACATGATCCGTTGGGATCGCAGAGACAAGACCTAAATGATGGTGCTGATTTGGAATTGATTGGAGCCGCTTGGAATTTCAGATAATTTTAAACATTCATTTAAAGTTAAATGGAGAAAACATATCGACCATCAACCGAAATAAAACTGGTGAGTTAATTCTCATACCTTCTGGAATCCTGTGATGTGTTAAATTCATAGTAAAATATAATTTATCGCTAACAGTATAAATTGGATAATTGGCTGCTATGGATGCTACTGGTCGTTATTGTTTAATTGGTTGTCATTATTTGTATTTCATCGTTTTAAATGCATCATATTATTGAAATTCATTTTGTATATTATTATTAAATGTTATTTGTGATGTAGAGAAGAATAGGTTGGAGGAATCTGACCGGATTCCTTAAAAAAACTGTATATTATTTGTTGTGCATATTATTCATATATATGAATTGTTCACCCTGAATGATATTAAAACTGGTTTGAATGTTGATGGTTGAATGGATATTCATCATGGTTATGATTATAATCAATCAAAAGTATAGATTGGGTAGTTGGTAGTGAATTGCCTGAAATGTATTGTTTTTAGACATCGTTCTACCGTCAAGTGAATGGACGTAGTTTTAAAGTTATTAACTATTTTATAACTGAACTGAAGTTTTTCAGTCATTTTATATAAATAATTAAATTAGGAATTTATAAATATATATATATATATATATTTTAATGGAGTTTATAAAAGAAATTATTTAAATGGTTTATCTTATAGTTTATTTAAGTTCTAAAAGCAGAAAACCAAAGAATTTACATATGGGTTAGTAAAATAGGATAATTGTTTTAAAATAATTAAATAGTGTTTTTTAAATTAATTAAGTTATTTAATTAATTTAAAAAGGGGAAATGACAATGAAAACCAGTTAATAGTTAACAGGTATGCACGGTTGGTAAAAATAAACTGTTCTTAATTGCAATTGATAATGAAATTAATTTGATTTAATTTTTTTGAATATTCGTTAAATTTAATGAACAGTGTTAAATATTAGTTAATTTCCAGTTAACTGTAAATTAAGGAAATTATTGAATTGTTTATTGTTAATGAAGTTAATTTTTATTTAATAAGTTTTTCAAAATGATAATTGTACTATTTTTCGTTAATAGCAAAGTTAACTATTTTTAATATATTAAATATTAAAGTTACTTGTTATTTTAATTAATAATAATTAAAATGATGACCTTTAATTGGAAATTAATTAATAAGTGATTAAGTGGTGATAAGGTTAGATTAAAGGGGCATAAGAGTTTTATAAAGGGGATTTATAATCCAAATTTCAAACGAGATTTGTAAATGGGATAGGTAAGTAAATGTGGAGATTTAAATAAGATTTTACTTAATTGCTAAATTAAGTAAAGTAAATTCAATTGAAATGATCAAGGGAGATGATAAATATATTAGTAATAGACTGAAAGATGGTAATGGTTTTAGAATAAAATATAAAAAGTAGTTAAGATGCTTAACGGATTGTTATAAGTGATGTGGTAGAAATTCAAAAAAGGTTTCCAAAATGATGACTTAATTGTTAAAGAATTAAATTAAGCACGATAATTGAAATAAGGTTTTCAAAACGGAAAGGAAAATACATACAATTGGGTTGTGTTAAATATTGGTAAATGGTTTTTGGAAATAAATTCCAAGTAATGATGTCTTGTTGTAAAGAAGTGGTAAGTGGATTTCAAACCCAAGATAAAGTTATTATAAGAATGCCCAAATATATTGAAGCAGATTATTTGATGTGGGATTTTTATTAAAATCCAAAAGTTATAAGTGAAATTACGTTTAGACTAAAAGTGGTGTTTTAGTAAATATTTACTTAATTGAAGGAATTAAGTAAAGAGATTGTTGAAGGAGGATTTCAAATATAAGAAATTATTTATAAAACCAGATTTGAAATCGAGATGGTAAATAAGTTTTTATGATGGTTTAATATAAGCTATTAAGTAACAAACTATTATTTATTCTGAGGTGAAAATGTTGTCGATCAAGGTCTGAAAGGTAAATAAAATACCCCAACTTGGACGACTCCACTATTATTGGGGAATGGTATTAGTTTGTGGTGAGTAAAAGGTGTTGAAATTGGTTTTTATCCCATTCGAAGAATATTGAACACTAGTGCAAGATTTTGGAATATAAATAATACTAAGATGATTGGTTACAAGGTAAATAAGAAAATTTGTTTCTAAATTATATAATTCGACGTGTGATTTACCCACATCAGGATCGGTAATTGGTTTTATACCATTATGTATTATATATATAAATTTATATATCAAGATACCCGAATTTAAGAAATGGGAAAAAGGTTTGTAGGAATATAACAATATTTCCAATGGTAAAGGAAATGGAAATTTGGATATATATATATACGTACTCTTAAGCATATAGTTTTTGAGAATCTTGTTATAATTAGAATAAATATAATGTTTTAAATATATTGCAAGGATTAAAAGTTGATTAACCATTTATTAATTATTTTTAAATAGGCCAAGTAATGCCAAGTACTGAATCAATAAACTCATTTTATTTACACGGTTGTTTTTTGATAGTTAAATCACCGACTATCAAACCTGACCAATACGATTGTTGGTACGGAAAGACCGGGATCGAATTTATATTTGAAAACCATTCCGAACCAGCAAATATGTGTAGATGTTAATTGAAGACGGAGCAATTGAAGACCGTGGATCTTCATAAGCGGAAGGATTACTTGTCGAATATTCTCTATGTTGCAAAGCAGAGTTATTCTGACGTGATTCGGTCGTGGTTGAGATTTTGCGGATTGCAAAGACTACTCGCTACTGATCTTTAGGGTGATTTCTATATAAGGATGTAGTAGGAGCGTGCCTTCGGTTCATCCTGTTCCTGGATGACTTGTATGGACGAATGTCTGACAAAGTATTTCCTAAAAACCACATACATTGATTTTTCCAAATATACCAAGTTGGTGGCGAAGAGGGGCAATTCTTCTATACCCAAAGTATATTTGTGGATGTCAATTAGTGATTTAACGGATCTGACAATGTGGAATTCAAGGTGAATGATGACCAGATGTTCTAAAGGTAAATTCTAACCTCAAGCCTCATCAATCGGGAAATGACAAAAATCGGGCAGGCAGCATGGCTATATGGGTCGCTCCCAATAGGAGGTATAATCACCTATCTAGAGAAATTCCTTTTGCTTCTTTAATCTATTTCGATGCTGTCCTTTTTTTGGGAAATGGTTACTGATCCCAACCGTCGGTGATATACATTCGATACACTCATGCGAACTGAGTGGTTGGTAATGTGTGGGTCGGGCTGTAAGACGTTCTTGTTGCACCCAGTGTATTCCCCTCTGGAGATACACTATTGTCAGGTGGTTCCATACCTTGTCATAGTCGGAATTCAATCACCAATAAGCGCCCGCGGTTTTGATTGTATACTATTTATATGGAGCGTGAGATGCAAGCGTTTTGCTAGATTGTTATTTATTTGTATTTAGACAATATTATAATATCAGAATAAGTTACGATTTCAAAAATGTTTTGGGTTGTTGTAAGGTAAAAATCGTCCGTGTTTATGTGTGGGTTGGTCTTACTATTATCCTTTCCTTTCAAAAGGATTTTCCTAAGTTAAACAAGTTGTTTGTGCTGTGAATTTATCACTAAAAGTAATCCAGATTGACCTAGGGAATTTTTCCTTGCTTTAAATGTGCTCGGGTCAGACCGAGTATATTCCCAGGTTAGGTTTCACTTGGAGTTTCAAGAGCTGGAAGCAGGAGGCTTCACCACTAATTATATAAAGTTATTTTCCGCTGTGATAGATATATGTTGTACTCTGATGATTGGTATGTATATACAGTTCTTTTGTATAAAGAGATTTGATATTATATTTTATTCATTCCGCTGTGAGATTCTGATGTGATGTTCTTCTTCTTTCTACTATTCCAATATTTAATTATTTCTACTTCTCATTGAAGCAACCCAATCTTCCCCGTAAAGGAAAGCCCGGATTGAGTTAAGAACACGACAAATCAGAACACAAACAGAAGAAAAATTAATTGTTTATTACAACAATTTACATCAGAGTACAAGAATATACTGAGTATGAATAATTATTATACATCAGAGAAATATCAGAGATTTACAAGTTACAATGCAGCGGAAAATAATACAAAATACAACTGAAAGAGATACACGGATACAGAGCTTTCTGAATATCATTCCAGTTGTAAACCAGGATCCTGTGAATATAAATCTGCAAAACAAAAACTACTAGCTGTCTGTGTGGAAAATAAGGGCACCCAGAGTTTAGGTTAAAACAATAAACTCCAGGTCAGTCATGTGACTGGTGTGAGAACTGAAACAGTTATTTAAAACTTTACTTTAAAATCAGATATATCAAGGGACCACACTGTATAACACAGAACGGTTTTCCTCCCCAGAATACCAGTGCATATAACAAAACAGCGCAATGCTTTTTGAAAAAAATGAAGCTATTATAAGACTCAGGTCCCATCACATAATGCAACGCAAGCCGGATGTAACGACAAGGATTTTGCCCGATCTTAATCAATCGCAAAATCGACCAAGACCGTTCAAAACCCGAGTACGTTAACTTTGGGAATACAACACATTAGAACAAATAACAACGGACTTTAATAACATCATAATAAATGTTACATCAGAGTACAGAATATATATCAGAGTACATTAATTAAATTACAGTGGAAGAAAAATTACAATAATTTAATTCATTGCAGCGGAAACAAATAGACTTAGTACAGCGGAAGACTTTTCTATGCTCTGGACACAGCTTTAAGCTTCAATCCAGGATCCTGCTAAAGAGGTAAATATCTGCAAAAAGCTACTCGACTGCCCGTGTGGAAAAGAGGGCACCCGAGTTTGCAAAACTGGAAACAAACAACAGGTCAGTCGTGGGACTGGTGTGAGAATTCTTAACTAATATAACTAATAGTAATAAGGCAAATCCAAGGACCACGCCGCTAACGCGGAACGGGTTTTATTCCAATGGATTTTCTGTGCATAAATTAAAGTTAATCGTCAAAACAACGCAATGCTTTTTAGAAAAATGAAACCACCATAAGATTCAGGTCCCATCACACAATGCAACGCACACCAGAGGATAGAGTTTTACCTTATGGCGATTAAAAGATGATAAATACGTAAAAACGATATTATTATTAGTGTGTATATGTTTTAATAAAACATTTCAATCATAATGTATCAATCCTACGAAGCATAGGTACCCATATATTATGCCTCCGTACTAGTAATACAATCAAAACCGCATGGGACATATTGGAAATTGGGTTTCCATCATGAGTCAAGGCTAGGGAGGAGCTCCTTACCGATTCGAGACACTCTAGCTAATGCCCCAGGATTCCCCGTAGTGAACCCTTGGAAACAGCAGGGCCGGTCCTCACATACAGCTTTGAGGATTGGCAATTCCTGAACACACGTTTCCCGGTCCTATAGGACCTATCATCTGAGGCGCCTCATTCCATCATCCACGTAAGTAAAATGTCTGGGCTCCATACCATGACACTACTTCTAGCTAGAAAGAAACGTGTTGCTCTCCCTGCGTTCCCTTCTCCCGTTTTAGACTCGACCGGGTTGTGAGGCTCGCGAAGTCACGCTATACACAAAGCTATGCCTAAATAGACTATGCTTTGATCATCCCACAATGCCTGCTTTTCAACAAAAACCTTGATCATATGCATCTTAGCATGCCACATTGTCAAACTCTACCATATCATTGATCATCTACCAATATATATAACCTCTAAGCTCATACGTCTTAGAGAAGGGTGTTAAGTAGAGAATAAATTCTCTACCACCAAACAGAAATATATAATTAGTAGCATTCAACAAATACAGTAGAAAGGAATATAATGTCAGAAACACAATCCATTTACAAGTTCGCTCTAGGTCTGAGCGAAACAACGTGTCCGTCGATCTCCAAATACGTTTGGACGATCATTACCAAATACCTTGCCTTGGGATGTCCAGTCCCAATTCAAGATACCAGTCATCATCATCCCAACGATGTGAAAACCTTCGGTCTTCAACCACCATCTTCATCTTCGATTCTTGATCGTCGTGACGATTATTCAGAATGGGTTAAATCCGGTCTTTCTGAATAACTCGCGTAATTTGTGATTAAAAATCAAATATTGGAAATCACACATTACGCCGCATTCCGACTCCGAATATTCTTTTAAATAGAATACTCATATTAAAAGGTTCTCATTTTATCAAAGATAAACTTTGAAAATAAAATTTTAAATCTTTCTTAAAAGATTTATCAAAACTCCAATTTTTAATTTGATATCAAAAATCATTATTTCAAGGTTATTTATTTTAAGAAATAAATCTTGTCTTAAACGGGTTAAAGAACTAGTGTCCTTTAAAACACAGTTCACGATAAACCCACAAATCAATTTTCAAAATATGGAATTCCACAGAAATATCGGTCTTCTGTTACAGAAGCCCATCTCGATTATTACCAATCGAATTTCCACTTAATTCCAATTTTATATATTAAATTGGAAAATTTGATTTTTATAAAATGCCTTTTTAAAAATCTATAAACTAGATTTATAAATCCCAAATAATAATTTCAATGTAATTTGGATTAAAGGACAAATGTCATTTTAAAAACATCGTCCACGATAAATCCACTTCACATCTCAATTTATTTCATTTCATTAAATATAATTTCAAAATCTAATAATCTTAATTAAAAGATTTCTCTTTAAATGTTAATTCATTATAAAGAAAACATATTTTAAAATAATTATTAAAATATTCTTTATATAATTTTTTTTATGTATAAATATTCTTCTTTAAAAGAACACCTGAATCGGAGTGCGACTCAATCAATCACCATATAATTTGGATTATATGGATTTCACATACATCATATAAATGACAATAACAATATAATCATCAAGTCATCCATTTACATCCAGTGTGTAAATTCCACTGTGTAAGCGTTAAAATTAAATAATAACGCTTAACGCAGCCTGTCGATCTAACGATAGACATACCATTTAACATTGGGATTTGTGTCAGTCAAATATTGTCCCAATACCCGTGTGCAGTTTTCAGCCAACACACTTCATATAGATATACAAATAAATAATTGGTTAATGGATTTAACCAATTTAAATGTCGCTAACAGTAGACGATAATAAGCATATCATTTATTCCCCATGTTGAATAAAAATATAATTTTCTCGAAATATAATTTAATATGGCATTCCATTTATTTCTTTTATTCATATCGTAAAATTTCTTTTTTTTTAACTACATTAAAAGTTAAAATCAATATTATAATGTAAATTTTCTATCTTTCATTTCATTGTAAAATTTTCTTTTTAACTACATTATAAATGTAATTAATATTACAGTGAAAATTTTTAACTTTTTAAATTACATTAAAAATGTAATTTTCATAACCGTTCCAATCTTTATCCTTCAAATTTATATTAAAAAGATTAATTTGATGCTATGACCAACTCTCCTTCCTAATTACATTAAAATGTACTTTTTCCATACGATGCAAGTTTTCACGTCTTTTAATTACATAAAAATGTAATTTTCTATATCATGCGAATTCTCAACTTTTAATTACATATAAAAATGTAAATTTTATTCTACAATGTAAATCTCATCCTAAATTACATATAAAAATTGTAATTTTTAATTTTCATCGCAAATCCCTTTTTCTAATTACATAAAAAAAACGAAATCTTTAATTTACAATGCAAGTCCTCTTTCCTAATTACATATAAAACGTAATTTTTAATTTTAATGTGAATCTTACCTCTTTATTACATTATAAAAATGTAATTTTTATCTTACATTATAAGTTCAAGTCCCAATTACATGAAGAAATGTAATTGTTATAATACAATACAAATTCATATTCTAATTTCATTGAAAAATGTAATCTTTATCATATCGTTATAACTCATATATAAATTACATAGAAAAATGTCATTTTTATTTTACCGTTCTAATTCACATCAAAATTACATAGAAAAATGTAATTTTTCTCATGCGGCACAAAATCAATTTAAATTACATAGAAAAATGTAATTTTTATCATGCGATGGAAATTCATATTTTAATTACATAGAAAAATGTAACTCCTATCATGCGACATAAATTCATATTTAAATTACATCTAAAAATGTAATTTTTATCCTACAGTGTAAATTCACATTTTAATTACATGTAAAAATGTAATTTTCATTCTATCGTTATCATTCATATCTAAATTACATAGAAAAATGTAATTTTTGTCGTACGGTGCAAATTCATATATAAATTACATATAAAAATGTAACTTTTGTTATGCAATGTAAATTCACATTTAAATTACGTATAAAAATGTAATTTTATTCATACGGTGTGAATTCATTCATAAATTACGTATAAAAATGTTATTTATTTCATGCGATGAAAATTCATTCATAACTAACATATAAAAATGTTATTTATTCCATACGATGGAAAATCATTCATAAATAACAAAATAAAAATGTTATTTAATTCATGCTGTGGAAATTCATTCATAAATTCCATAATAAAATATGTTTTATTTCATACAATGTAAAAACATTTTCTTTTTATGTACAATGTAAAAATATCATCTTTTTATATTTATAATGTAAAAATATCAGTTTTTATATTTTACAATGTAAAAATATCAACCTTACTATTTTACGATGTAAAAATATCAACTTTACTATTTTACGATGTAAAAATATTAACTTTACTATTTTACAAAGTAAAAATATTAACCTTCCTATTTTACAATGTAAAAATGTAATCTTTTCTATTTTAAATATAAAAAGATCATCTTTTTATTTTCATTGTCAAAATTTCATCTTTTACATTTTCAATATAAAAGATTTTTTTTATTTATTAACATCCTAAAGTTTTCATCTTTTAATTTTCACTATAAAAAGATTATCTTTTTTATTAATCAACATAAAATAGCCATCTTCTAATTTTCACTATAAAACAATTATCTTTTTATTAATCAACATAATATTGTCATCTTTAATTTACAATATAAAAAGATGATCTTTTTGTTAATCAACATAAAATTATCATCTTTAATTTACAATATAAAAAGATGATCTTTTTGTTAATCAACATAAAATTGTCATCTTTAATTTACAATATAAAAAGATGATCTTTTTATTAATCAACATAAAATTGTCATCTTTAATTTACAATATAAAAAGATGATCTTTTTATCAATCAACATAAAATTGTCATCTTTAATTTACAATATAAAAAGATGATCTTTTTATTAATCAACATAAAATTGTCATCTTTTTATTTTCTTCCTCGTCCAACGTTTTCATATCCAATTTCACCACAAATGATAAATATCACATCATAAATTTAGATCTAGCGCTTTAACCTCAGATCTAATATCATATCATCTAAACACAAATCGAATTCACAACATAGAATAACATCCATCGCATAACGATTCATATTTGCCATTCAACATTAAACAACAAAAGAATAATAATTAAATTAATTAATATTAAATTAAAAATAAATTCTCACCTTGCTTGATTCTGAAATGAAAGTGGTTTAAATCAGATCTCGTGTTTGGAGTCACGGCGGTTACGGATCTGAAAGATTTCAATTTGAAATTTATGTAAAAATTAGAATTCTGGCTTTTAACAACTGCCGCCGTAACGCCTAAAAACGTCGCAAAATCTGAAATAATTTACCTTAGTTTGTTCAAAACTTCAAATTCGGATTTCGGGAGCTGTAGTCGACAGTTTTACGAACGGTTTGCGGGAGATTGGAGAGCTACGAGAGGGCTATCTTCACCGGGAGTTGGAGGAGGTGCGGCGGCTTGTGGGTGGCGCGGTAGGGGCGCAAAGGCGGCGGCTTTGGAGGCTTGTGGCGGTGGCTACGATCGATGAGAGGTGGTGATTCTTGTCGGAGAAGAAAGAGCTCGAAATTCTCTTCGAAACGTGTATTTACACGAAGGATTTCGTTGAGAATTGGAAGAGAAATCGAAGAATGAAATTTTGAATGCTCATGGGTTCATACGGCCGAAAAAAAGATGGGAGGAGGAAGAAAACACTGTTCACGCGATTATATAATATTATATTAGGTTTTCCTAATCATTATTTAATAATTTAATTAGCCCGTTAAAGCCCGTTTTGGTCCGAACTCCGATTTAGGCCCAACGACTGTCGTTCCCATCATTTAGCCCCTATTCCGGACTCATCTGGACCTATCCCGTCAGCCCAAATGGTCATCTTGGCCTCTGTTTTTCAGTTTTAAAATTTAATTCCTTTATTTTTAATTTTTCCGTACAAATAATTTTACCGGGGACACAAATCAACTTAGAAAAATCCAAAAAAATTATTTTTGGCTTTCTTATGATGATACGGTCCTAACAAAATTTATTTCGTTGAATTCTGAAACTTTTTGAAAAATGGCTATTTTTCAGTCGATTAAAATTCACTGAAATTGACAGAACTGAAATCTTTTCGCCACGGCCACAAATTAATTCCAAAAATTATGAAAAATTAAACTTAACAATATTTTGACATTCCGGATCCAACAAAAGTGGTTTCGTCGAAAACGGAGGTCGTTTGCAAAATGACTATTTTCAAAGGCTATATATATTTAATATTAAAAATACATTTTTAAACAAATAATTTCCGTAACTCGAAATATATAAGTGTTTACTGTTTTTCAATGCAGAAACATCATTCCGGACTCAATGGAAGTGGTTTCGAGTCCAAATTCATTCGTATGTGAAAAGTAGCCTTTTGGGCCGTATATATTATATATAATTATATTCTACAGCGACCTTTCAGAAAATTGAATTAGCCATAACTTTTTATTTTTAAAACGAAATTTCAATTTTTTAGATTCGTTAGAAAGATATGATTAAACATATTTAAATATTTCTTGTTTCACTCAATTCTGATTTATTTTCAGTCTTAAAATTAAATTTTCAAACTACCTCGCCATTTCAAGCTCGTTTTATAATTAAATTATATTCGTTTTAACTTCGATTAAAATAAATTTTAACCATTATTATTTAAATAAATCATTTTATATACTCAAAATTCATTAAAATTTTCTAAAATAAAAATTTTAAATTGGCCCCAAAATTCCGGGTTGTTACACCGGACAGAGTTTTACCTTATAATAGCCAAACATGCTTGGTACGTTTAAAACAAATCATTTTGATACTATTATAGTGTAAATTATATGAAAACAACTTCAAATATAAATGTACCAATCATAGATGGCATAGTGCCCCATCCCACTATGTCTCCGTACTAGGCTCTACAAATAAAACCGAAATGTCATGTATTGGAAGTTTGGATTTCCGTCTGTAAACCAAGGCAAGGGATCGTCCTTCCCACTTCAAGACAATCTAGCCCATCTCTCAAGCAAGTACTCAGTCAAGCCTTTGGATCGTCAGGGCCGGTCCACTCGATGTGGATTAAAATGCCTGAACACTACGTTTCCTCTCCCTATGGGGCGTAAAATTGGTTTGTATAAAGACCATACCATCCATCGGCCCCGCGGTGCCGATATTTCCGAGGCGCCTCACTATCCATCATCCATATAAGTAAAACGCCTGGGCGTACAAAACCCAGACGCCACTCTTAGTTAGAAGGACACGCATGTCCTCCCTGATGTCCTTTCCTGTTTCTAGTTCACACCGGGGTGTGAGGCTCGCGAATTAACGCTATAAACAAAGCTACGCTATATTAAAGTCATGCTTTGATCATCAACCACAAGACTTTGCTTTTCAACAAAAGCCTTGATCATTTGCATCTCATCATGCCACACAGGCAGTTCACGCTATGCAACCGATGTCTATCAATCACACAGAATGAAATCCAATGTCAGACGCACATCCATTTACAAGTTCGTTCTAGGTCTGAAAGAAACTGGAGGCACCTTATTCCTCGTCCTATATGTCCAATACAGGAGAGAGGTCCTTGCATATCCGGTCGATCTCCAAGTACGTCTGGATGATCACCACTTATTACCTTGTCTTGGGTGTACAGCCCAATCAAGACATCAGTAATCATCCAAACGATGTGAAGACCTCCGGTCTTTAACCACCGTCTTCATCGTCAACTCATCGTCGATTCAGTTATTCAGAATGGGATAAACCCGGTCTTTCTGAATAACTCGCATATATAATAAACAAGTGCTATAAGAACACGACATACGCCTCATTCCAATTCTGAATAATCTTTTATTTAAATATTCATATCTTTTAGGAAAGGTTCCCATTAATTTTATCAAAGATAAATTCTTTAAATTTATTCTTTAATCTTCCTTTATATGTCGATTCAAACCAAATTATGGTTTATCCAAACTAGTCCGGATTAACGCAGCTTACCGAAGTAATCATTTGTTATATTTCTCAATCCCAACCTATTCATCCCATGAAGCAAAACTGGTAATACTTCATATCTAACACCACAGTGTTATCTGTAAAGTTAATTACCATTTCATGTTCAAATCTAATTAAAGATTAAACTATCGCTTGGAGCAAAACTGGTTATACTCCATTCCCGTTCATTCCACGAATTCGATAAATTTAATTATCTCATTCACATTTCAATCTAATTAAAGATTCATTAAAACTCTAATTCTGTTTTAATTCCAAAAATCATTACTTAATGATTATTCAAAGTTAAGAAATTAATCTCATCTTTAACTGGGTTAAAGAACTAATGTTATTTAAAACACAGTTCACGATAAACCCAAAATCACATTCCATTAAAAAGGAATCTTCACGGAAAACAAATCAATATATATAATTGATATAAACTTCTATATCCGACCGATAATATAAATGGAATAATGGCTAAGCCTTTTAAATTCCATGTATAGTAACAGTCTTCCACCACAGAAGCTCACTTCGATTATTATCAAATCGAACTCCATTCCATTCCAATTTATTGTATTAAATGAGAAAACTTTACTTTAGAAAATCTCCACTAAATCTTTAATAAAAAGATTTATAAGTTCCAAATATCATTTTCCTGTAAATCGGGTAAAAGAACGAATGTCGTTAAAAACACATTTCACAATAAACCCAATTCACATTTCATTTCAAATCCAATTAAATGTTAATTAGTTGGTAATTCTTCTCTACATCTTAATTACAAGATTTATTCTTTTCACACGGAGTTTAAGAATAGTGTTACTGAAGACCCCATCCCATTAGTCTCTAACCGTAAATTAATAAGAGAACAACCCCCTAAGTATTAATCCCGAAGGCTGAAACCAACATCTGATCAATACCCAGGAAACCATTCAACTTAGCTAATCTCTAGTTATTTTCTAATTTTCTTAACTCCATTGGGTTTAAGAACAGTATTATTAAAGATACCATTAACGACAAACCCAAAATCTCATTCCATTATTAATCGGGTTAAAGAACAAGTGTTATTTAAAAAACCATTCACGATTAACCCACAACCAACTTCAATTCTATTCCAATTGAATATCAGTTAATTGGTAAACTCCTTTAAATCTTATTTAAAAGATTTATTCTTTTCTCATTTGGGTTTAAGAACAGTGGTAATGAAGACACTGTTCACGACAAACCCAAAACCCAGTTTGATATTAAATACAAGGCTCTGAATAGAAAATATATCGGCTTATACTCAATATCAAATTCTCAAATCAACAAATATTGTATTGGAATAACGATATATATATATATATATATATCTTCTAAATTCCTTCACAATATCTGTTTAACCACGGAATCCAATATCGAGATATTCCGACGATAATTTCGATTCAAATCCATTCCAATTCATATATTGGAAATTCTGGTTACATTAAAACTCATTCTCAATCCAATTTATTTATTTTAAAAAAATAATTGGATTATAATTCTAGTTCATAATTAGTTCATTTTGATAAAAATATAATTTTATCTTTTCAAATATGGAATTTTTTTATCCTAGTTCTTTCTAAACCATTTATTATGATTTCACACAAATTATTAATATTTTTAATAAATTTATCAAGGCCCGTACAATCGATTTTCATAAACGGCCATCGAACTGCACTTACAATGTAATAACCCGGAAATGCGAGCCAAATTTTTTTTTTTTTGGCAATTTTAGCGAATTTTGATTATTTAAAATGAATTATTTTAAATAATAAAGACGAGAAATTTATTTTGAATAGAATTCGAACGTATATATTTATATAGATCGTCGTTAGAATATAAATATTTATTAATAATTATAAAAGGAATTGAAAATGGCGCGGTAGTTCGATAATTCGATTTCAAAATTCAAATGAATGTACCGGGTGCAAAATAAACCGGATTTTAATGAAACCAAAAATATTTGAATCCATTTGACAGTATCTTTCCAACGAATCCGAAAAACTGAAATTTCATAGCGGGGATAAAAGGATACATCCAGTTGAAATTTCAGAATAGTCGCTATGGAATTCGGGCCCTTGAAAATGGGAATTTTGCAAACGATCTCAGATTTCGATGAAACCACTTTTGTTGGATCCGCGATGTCAAGTTATTGCTAGGTTTCAAATTTCATAATTTTTCGAATCAATATGTGAGCATGGTAAAGGAAAACGCGTTTGACCAGTTTCAGTTGATTTTAATCGATTGGAAAATGACCATTTTTCAAACAGTCTAAGAATTTGACGAAATTAGTTTTGTAAGGACCGTATCGTCAGTACGAAGCTAGAAAATATTTTTCTAGAATTTTTCGAGTTAGTATGTGGCCCCGGTAAATTGAAATGCGCATTTAAATTCAATATGCAGAGTTATATGTTGATTTTGATAAAAATTGATCGTAACGATCGAATTAGCCTACGATACATATCCCATTGTGTTCGGAATGGGGGTAATTAGCTAGGGGTGACAGTCGTTGGGTCTCGTTTCGAGTCCGAATAAAAAGTCAACAAATTAATGAATTAAATAATAACATAATATATATATTATTATATAACTACACTCACATCTCTCCCCCCTCTCTCTCTCTCTCTTCGATTTCAGAAAGAAAAAAAAGGAAAGGAAAAAAACTTTTGATCGACGATCGTTCACCGCCGTTCTCCCCCCCTCGCGCGCCACCGCGCCACAGGCGCGGCTACCTCCGACGCACCCCCCTTCTTCCTTCTCCCCTCCGCCTCCTCGTTCTCCTCTCCCTCCCCTTCCGCCATTCCTCTCTCCTCCACGAACGCCATCGCGTCGCCAGCCCCCTCCCCCCGATCCAACCACCTCCGCCCCCCTTTACTCCACCTGTGCCGACCCTCTTTCTTCTCCTCCTCCTGAAACCGACGTGAAGCCCCTCCGCCTCTTCCAGCCTCAACGCAACAGCATCGGCCCCCTCTCTCTTAGAAAAAAAAACGCTGTAAGTTTTCCTTATTTTCATTTAATAAAAATCGAATTTTTTATACATTGAAGTGGTTTTTTTTTTTAATTATATAAGTTAGGGTTTTAGATTATATAAGTGGTGAGTTTAGTCATAGAAAAAGAAGGGATTTTGAAAGCAAAAGGATGCGATTTTTGAAATCGAAAAGATTTTTAATGAAATAAAGTTAGGATTTTTATGTTGTAAAAAATATAATTTTTAACCCATGAAGAAAATATAATTTTTATAAGGTAGAGAATATAAAAATATGATTTTTATATATGCAGCATAATAAAAATCTGATTTTTTTTATATATATAGTGGAATAAAAATGTGATTTTTATAGCGATGAAATAAAAATGTGAATTTTATTATGAACAGTGTGAATAAAGGTGCGATGGAAATTGTCCGGTAGCAAAATCCAAATATTCAGAAATTCAGAAATAAAACTGGAGGAGTGGAACCCTCGGTGAGAGCTTCTCACTTTTAATTTAATTTTCTAGTTAAAATATATACTAGGATGCAGACGGTGTTTAGTAGCACCCGACTCCCGTCGTCCACAGACCATCGACAGCTTGTATGCTTGTTTGTTTGATTTTGATTTGTAGTTGATTGTGTGATGTGATGTGAAATGAAATAAAATATTTATACAGTAGAAAATATTTTATAGTTCAAAATAGAATTTTTAACGTGTACATGGAATGAAATAAAAATAAACAAATCGGACGATTTGTTTATATACATACATTTGACTGATATTGATTGGGATGATAAATTTTACACATCGCCCAACTGCACAAATAAAATCTGTGTTTGATTGATTGAAACCCCACACGGGTATTGGGATGAAATTGAACATACACTAATCCCAACAATTAGCTGTATGTCAATCGATTGATTGACAGACTGTGTAAGCGTCAAATATTTATATTTAATGCTTGTATAGTGTAGAATGCACTCTGGATGATGGATTGCTGGTTGTTATACACATTTGTTGTGTGAAATCCATATAATCACATTATATGGTAATTGGATGTGCCTGATTCCAGTTCAGAATTATCAAATATTTGAAGTGAAATATTTGAAATGAAATATTTGAAATGAAATATTTGAATAGAAATATTTGAATAGAAATATTTGAATTAGAAATATATAAAGTCGTGTCGATTAGATTGACGCCATTTTGACGTGAACGATATTTATATCGATTTTATTCGTTTTTTTATAATGAATATAAAAAAGGAATTGATTTCAAAATATAACGTTCTGAAAATATTATCATTTGTATATCGATGATATGGAATATTCAATTTTGATTAGAAATTGAATAGGAAGTTGAAATTGTTTTGAAAACGAAGTTAAAACGATTTATAAAATACATTTTGAATTGAAATCGACGAAGTATATATTATATATATAATATAATGGCCTGAATAGAACGCGCCGCGTTGCGGTAGTTCGTGAATTTCGACCATTGGCTTCGAATGGATATTGCGGGAGATCCAACCATCGGATTCTCCTAAAACCGGAGCAGTTGGGTTCGTATCGAAAAGAGCTTTCTAACGAATATTAGAAATTAGAAATCTAACGGTTGGATTTGGAATTATGTACAAATCAAATTTGGAAAAGGTCGTTGTAAGTGCAGTTCGATGACCGTTGATGGAAATCGACTGTACAGGCCTTGATAAAATTATTAAAAATAGTAATAATTTGTGTTAAATCATAAGAATTGATTTGGGAAGAATTGGGATGAAAAACTCCATATTTGAAAAGATAAAAATAGATTTTTATCGAAATGAACTAGTTTTGAACTAGAATAATAATTTATTTATTTTTAAAATAAATAAATTGGATTTGAAATGGTTTTGAAAATAACCAGGATTTCCAATAACTGAATTGGAATGGATTTGAATCGAAATTGTCTTTGGAATATTTCGATGTTGGATTTCGTGATTATACAGATATTGTTATGGAAATTTGAAAGATATATTTATATCGTTATTTCCAATACGATATTTGTTGGTCGTAGAATTTGATATTGAATATAAGCCGATATATTTTCTATTCATAGCCTTGTATTTAATATCAAATGAGATTTGGGTTTGCCGTGAACGGTGTCTTCATTAACACTGTTCTTAAGCCCAGTTGAGGAAAAGATTAAATCTTTTTATTTAAATTTAATGAAGTGTATCAATTAAATAATATTTAACTGGAATTAAATTGGTATTGATTTTTGAGTTTATCGTGAACAGTGTTTTAAATAACACTTGTTCTTTAACCCGATAATTAATGGAATGTGATTTTGGGTTGTCGTGAACGGTATCTTCAATAATACCGTTCTTAGACCCAAAGGAGTTAAGAAAATCAGAAACTAACTAGAGATTAGTTAAGTTGAATGGTTTTTGGGGTATTGATCTGATGTTGGTTTCGGCCTTCGGGGTTAATACTTAGGGAATTGCTCACTTGCTAATTTACGGTTAGGGACTGGTTGAAATGTTATGTGATTTTTGGGTTTATCGTGAACCGTGTTTTAAATGACATTGATTCTTTAACCCAATTAAAGATTAAAACTTAGTGGAGTTTTAATGAATCTTTAATTAGATTACAAAGATCGAGAATGGAGTATCACCAGTTTTACTCCAGGCGGTAGTTAAATCTTTAATTAGATTTGAACGTGAAATGGTAATTGAATTTACCGATAACACTGTGGTGTTAGATATGAAGTATGACCAGTTTTACTTCATGGGATATATAGGTTGGGATTGGGAGATAAATAAATAATTACTTCGGTGTGGTTCGCTAATCCCGACTAGTTAGAAGTGATATTCAAAGGAAGATTAATGAATAAATCTAAAAGAATTTATCTTTGATAAAATTAATGGGAACCTATCCCTAAGAATGTGAAATTTAGAAACTAACTGTAGGTTGGCTAAGAGGAATGACTTCCTGGGTATTGATCTGATGTTGGTTTCGGCCTTCGGGGTTAATATTTGGGGAATTATTCTCTTGCTAATTTACGGTTAGTGACTGATGAATTGGAATAAGGCGTATGTTGTGTTTGTGTAACACTTGTTTATTATATATGCGAGTTATTCAGAAAGACCGGGTTTATCCCATTCTGAATAACTGATTCGGCGATTAGTCGAAGATGAAGACGGTAGTTGAAGACCGGAGGTCTTCACGTCGTTTGGATAATTACTGATGATCTTGATTGGGTCGTACACCCAATAGGAGGGAATCAGTTGGTGATCGTCCAGACGTACTTGGAGATCGATGGATATGCGCGGTACTAGGTGCCTCCGGTTTCGTTCAGACCCGGAACGAACTTGTAAATAGACTGTATGTCTGACATTGGATATCATTCTGTGTCATTGATGGATATCGGTTGCATGGAGTGGTTTGCCTGTGTGGCATGCTAAGATGCAATTGATCAAGGCTACTGTTGAAAAGCAAAGTCTTGTGGTTGATAATCAAAGTACGGCCTGTATGGCATAGCTTTGTGTAACGTGAATTCGCGAGCCTCACACCCCGGTTGTGAACTAAAAATGGGAGAAGGACCTCAGGGAGGTCATGCGTTTCTTTCTAGTTAGAAGTGGCGTCAGTGGTTTTACACGCCCTGACGAGTTTGACTTATGTGGTTGTTGTTGTTGCGAGGCGCCTCGGTTAGATCGGATGATCCGGGTCCGATGGAGTCATTCGTTGGCTCATTTACGCCCCAAAGGGCGGGGAAACGCTGTGTTCAAGCATTTTAATCCACATCGGTGGACCGGCCCTGTCACTCCAAGACTTGACTAAGTACTTGCCTGAGACACGTGCTAGAGCATCTCGAATCGGTTGAGGACTATCTTTTGCCTCGGTTCACAGATGGAAATCCAACTTCCAAATACGTGACATTTGCGGTTTTGATTGTAGAGCCTAGTATGGCGACATGATATATGGTACCCATGCCGTCTATGATTGATATTTATGATTTGAAGTTGTTTTATACACTTTGCACTTATAATGGTATCAAATTATTTGTTTTAAACGTACTAAGCATGTTTGGCTATTATAAGGGAATACCCTATCCCCCGGTTTGCGTTGCATTGTGTGATAGGACCCGAGTCTTATAATAGCTTCATTTTTCTTTACTTAGCATTGCGCTGTTTGTTTTATGCACTGGTATTCTTGGGAGGAAACCCGTTCCGTGTTATACGGCGTGATCCCTTGATTTACCTAACTTTAAAAATAAAGACTAATAACTGTTTTAGTTCTCACACCAGTCCCATGACTGACCTGGAGTTTATTGTTTTCACCTAAACTCTGGGTGCCCTTATTTTGACACGGGCAGCTAGTAGTTTTGGTTTTGCAGATTTATATTCACAGGATGCTGGTTTGCATCTGGAATGATATCCGGAAAGCTTTGTATCCGTATATCTCCTTCAGTTGTGTTTTGTACTATTTTCCGCTGCTGCGTAATTTATTGTAATCTCTGATATTTTATGATGTATATTATTTGTTTATACTCTGTATATTCTTGTATTCTGATGGTATTGTTGTAATATAGCAATGAAATGTTCTTCCGTCTGCGTTCTGATGTGGCTTGTCCTCAACTCAATCCGTGATTTCCTGTAAGGGGGATTTTTTGTTGTTTCAAGCAACGACCTTTTCCAAATTTGACTTGGACATAATTCCAAATCTAACTGTTAGATTTCTAATTTCTTTTATTCATTAGGAAGCTCTTTTCGATACGAACCCAACGATTCCAGTTTTAGGAGAATCTGATGGTCGGATCTCCCATAACGTCAATTCGAAGTCAATGGTCGAAATTCGCAAACTGTCACGGCGTAGCGGGTTCTATTTAGACCATTAAATGTATATAATATATATATTATTTATATTTCGTCGATTTCCATTTAAAAAAGTGTTTTATAAATCGTTTTAAATTCGTTTTCAAAACGATTTCAACTTCATATTCAATTTCAAATCAAAATTGAATATTCCATATCATTAATATTTAAATGATAATATTTTCAAAACATTAGATTTTGAAATCAATTCCTTTTCGATATTCATTTTAAAAATGAATAAAATCGACATAAATATCGTACACGTCAAAATGGCGTTAATCTAATCAACATGACTTTATATATTTGACTATATTCGTGTCCATCCCAAATCAGACATCAAAATCAGATTTTGATTCTTTTTTGAATATTATTTTAAAATATTCCATATTTTAAAATATTCGTTATTTTAAAATATCCGTTCTCTCTGAATTGGAATCAGACACAGTCAATTACCATATAATGTTATTTATATGGATTTCATACAACACATGTGTATCACAACGACGATAAATAATCAACTATCATCTAGAGTGCACCACACAACTGTATAAGCGATAAATATAAATAATTAACGCATATAACAGTCCGTCAACCAATTGATTGACATACAACTAAACAATTGGGATTAATGTACGTCAAATATCATCCCAATACCCATGTGGGGCTTCAACCAACAAATACTGAATATTATTTGTGCAGTTGGGCGATGTGTAAAATTTATCGTCCCAATCAATATTAGTCAAATGGGTGTACATAAACAAATCATCCGATTTGTAAATGAATATTTATTCTCATTCATATACATGTTAAAAATTATATTTTTAACGATAAAATATTTTATTCAACTCATGGATATTTTATACAGTCCATTTATATAATAAAAATGATATTTTTGTTCTTTAAATATTTTATTCAACATATGAATATTTTGTACAGTCCATTTATACAATAAAAATGATATTTTTATTCTTCAAATATTTTATTCAACATATGAATGTTTTATACAGTCCATTTTACATCACAATCAATTTCAATAACACAATACAATCAAACAAACAAGTCATCCATGGTCTGTGGACGACAGGGAGCAGTCCATATATGCAGTTATAAATAAATAATTGTACAGAAATAGTTCTAGTAAGAAGTTCTCACATTGGTTCTTTTATTTCTGAATTTCATCGCCGTTCGGGTCTGAATTTGTCTAAAATTCTAGTGTGCTCCAAATTGAACCCAGTCCATCTTGTTCTCGTCCCCACGATCGCAATGGATCCAATTTCGCGCGATTTCGACCTCGCATGTAAAAGTTATGAATTTTTAAAGGTTCATGACATTTTAAAAGTAATTAATAAAATAATTAATTAAAATTAAACCTCTCTTCTTTGTTATATCTCCTGATATCGAAACCCATCCTCCTTCCAAACTAGGTTTCCACTTTGCCGCCCCTAGACTCGACCGGATGTCGATCACCCGCCACTGCCACCTCGGCCTCTACGTCACCATCCAGCGCCCCCACCCGGAGCCTACTCGGTGGACCCTCAATGCCAGAAATTGGCTGGAAATGCGACACCTTCGAGGACTGATTTCTTCCAAATTGAGCTACGATAAACCATGAAACCAGTCATGAAGATTCGAATGATTTGCAGTGGATTCAGAATTATTGGGGAGGGAAATATGGAGCAATTTCATGCGTCCGTACACACAGGCGGCTAGGGTTTCTGAAAGGGTGTGGGGGAGTTTTATATATTTTTTATATTATATTGTATTATTTTAAATCCAAAAATACCCTTATATTGATACGAACTCCAAATCAAACCCAACGAGTGTCGTCCCTAGCGTATTACCCCATTTCGAACACATTGCGATATGTCACGTAAGCCAATTCGACTGTTTTGATTAGTTTTTCTTTAAATTAAAATAAAAATCATTATATTTTCGATTTAAACGTACATTTTAATTTACCGGGACCACATACTGACTCTAAAAATTCCCGAAAAATAAATCTAGCTTTGTTTTGACAATACGGTCCTAACAAAACTAATTTTGTTGAATTTTGAGACCATTTGAAAAATGGCCATTTTTTGGTTGATCCAAATTGACTAAAACTGTCAAAGCACATTTTCTTAACTCCAAAAATTATGAATTTTAGAATCTAGCAATAACTTGACATTCTGGATCCAACAAAAGTGGTTTCATCGAAAATGGAGGTCGTTTGCAAAATGGCTATTTTTAAGGGCTATGTTTCCTTAGCGACTATTTTGAATTTTCAGATTCATTGGAAAGATATTTTCAAATAGATTTAAATATTTCTGGTTTCACTAAAATCCGGTTTATTTTTGGATCCTGTACGTTCATTTGAAATTTGAAATCGAATTTTCAAACTACCGCGCCATTTTCAATTCCTTTTATAATTAAAATAAATCTTTATATTCTAACTTCGATTTAAATAAAATTATACGTTCTAATTCTATTCAAAAATAAATTTCTAGTCGTTATTATTTAAAATAAATCATTTAAATATTCAAAATTCATTAAAATTGCCAAAAATAAAAAATTTAAATTGGTTCTGATTTTTCGAGTTTTTACAATCTCCCCCACTTAAAATCTTTTCGTCCTCGAAAAGGAACGGAGCAGAAAGTTGTTTAACTAACCAACTCAACTTTCATTCTGGCTTTCACTCTTCAACTTTTCAGTTTCTACGAATTTTCTAATTTCTCAAAAATTTGTCTAACACCCTAAATTTTAGAAAAATTTCGCCATAACCTCCTTTGTATGGGGAGCATTGGGAAATCCCCAAACCGCCACACAGGCCCTCTCATCTCAAAAAGAAAAAGACAAAGCCAAGCGGCTAGCCAATCGGCTCATAAAATCATCCAAACCCAATAAATTATTAAACATGTACCTATTTGTCGGACATACAATTTTATTCCTCTTCTCTAGCCTCCTTGTTATGACCTATTCAATATATACATGCACATATGTATGCAATTTCGCACAATTTTCCATTCAGTTCAATATTTGTTCAATTTGGCTAAATGGTTCAAAATTTTAATTAATCAAACAACACAACCAGTAGTCAATTAGTTGATTAATTTTTCAAATTCATAACTTTGATATATATACACAAAATCATGTTTTTGATGCCAATTCACAACAGTTACCCTATCTAGTTTTGGTTGTCACACCAGTCTAATGGAAATATATAGATATCTCACTTTCAAAACTCGAATATAAATTCTGATGATGAAGCTTCAATCATCGGAACCATCTTCGGGCGACTAGAGTGTGATTCTATATCTATCCTGTATATTTGAAGCTTCGAATACACGTAAATTACGTGTATATTCAAAATCTCCATATACTCGATTGCCCAAATCAATCTAAAATAAAATATTCAAATTTTCGAAAAATTTCTCCATAACCTCCTTTGTACGGGGAGCGTTGGGAAATCCCCAAACCGCCACACAGGCCCTCTCATCTTGAAAAGAAAAAGAAAAAGCGAAGCGGCTAGCCAATTGACTCATAAAATCATCCAAACCTAATAAATTAGTAAACATGTACCTATTTGTCGGGCATACAATTTTATTCCTCTTCTCTAGCCTCCTTGCTAAGACCGTTCAATATATACATGCACATATGTATACAATTTCGCACAATTTTCCATTCAGTTCAATATTTGTTCAATTTGGCTAAATGGTTCAAAATTTTAATTAATCAAACAACACAACCAACAATCAATTAGTTGGTTAATTTATTTTTCAAATTCATAACTATGATATATATACACAAAATCATGTTTTTGATGCCACTTCACAACAATTACCCTATCTAGTTTTGATTCACATCAGTCTAATGGAAATATACAGATATCTCACTTTCGAAACTCGAATATAAATTCTGATGATGAAGCTTCAATCATCAGAATCATCTTCGGGCGACTAGAGTGCGATTTTATATCTATCCAGTATATTTGAAGCTTCGAATACACGTTAATTATGCATTAATTCAAAATCTCCATATACTCGATTGTCCAAATCAATCTAAAATAGAATATTCAAATATGTATGAAATGGTTTAAATTTCCAAAACAAAATTTCTTTTCATCTTTATTTGAAAAACAACACTCTTCTGACTCATTCTAGGATACTACTGATCCCATCTCTAATGAGTCAATCTCATTGGATGTTACTAATCCAATATATGATGAATTCTTTTGTTTGGTTCTAACGTGCCTTGTTCACGAGCTTTGTAAACCAAAGCTCTAATACCAAATGAAACAACCCGAACTTCCCCTTAAAGGAAAGCCCTGATTGAGTTGAGAACACCACAAATTAGAACACAAACAGAAGAACATTTCATTGCTTATTACAACAATTTACATCAGAGTACAAGGATATACAGAGTATGAATAATTATTATACATCAGAGAAATATCAGAGACTTACAAGTTACAATGCAGCGGAAAATAATACAAAACACAACTGAAAGAGATACACGAATACAGAGCTTTTCGAATATCATTCCAGCTGTAAACCAGGATCCTGTGAATATAAATCTGCAAAACCAAAACTACTAGCTTCCCGTGTGGAAAATAAAGGCACCCAGAGTTAGGTTAAAACACTAAACTCCAGGTCGGTCATGTGACTGGAGTGAGAACTAAAACAGTTATTTAAAACTTTACTTTAAAATCAGATATATCAAGGGACCACATCGTATAACACGGAACGGGTTTTCTCCCTAGAATACTAGGGCATATAACAAAACAACGCAATGTTTTTTGGAAAAAATGAAGCTATTATAAGGCTTAGGTCCCATCACACAATGCAACGTAGGCCGGAGGATAGATTTTTACCTTATAATAGCCAAAAATGCTTGGTATGTTTAATACAAATTATTTTGATACTATTATAGTGTAAAGTGTATGAAAACAACTTCAAATATAAATGTATCAATCATAGACGGCATAGTGCCCCATCCCACTATGTCGTCATACTAGGCTCTACAAATAAAACCGAAATGACACGTATTGGAAGTTTGGATTTTCGTCTGTGAACCAAGGCAAGGGATCGTCCTTCCCGCTTCGAGACAATCCAGCCCATGTCTCAGGCAAGTACTCAGTCAAGCCTTTGGATTATCAGGGCCGGTCCACTCGATGTGGATTAAAATGCCTGAACACTACGTTTCCTTGCCCTATGGGGCGTAAAATTGGTCTGTATAAAGACCATACCATCCATCGGCCCCGCAGTGTCGATATATCCGAGGCGCCTCGCTATCCATCATCCACATAAGTAAAATGTCTAGGCGTGCAAAATCCAGACGCCACTCCTAGCTAGAAGGAAACGCATGTCCTCCCTGATGTCCTCTCCCGTTTCTGGATCACCCGGGGTGTGAGGCTCGTGAATTAACGCTACACACAAAGCTACGCTATATTAAAGCCATGCTTTGACCATCAACCACAAGACTCTTCTTTTCAACAGAAGCCTTGATCATTTGCATCTCAGCTTGCCACACAGGCAATTCATGCTATGCAACCAATGTCTATCAATCACATAGAATGAAATCCAATGTCAGACACACATCCATTTAAAAGTTCGTTCTGGGTCTGAGCGAAACCGGAGGCACCTTATTCCTCGTCCCATATGTCCAATACAGGAGAGAGGTCCTCGCATATCCGGTCGATCTCCAAGTACGTCTAGACGATCACCACATATTACCTTGTCTTGGGTGTATAGCCCAATCAAGACATTAGTAATCATTCAAACGACGTGAAGACCTCCGGTCTTCAACCACCGTCTTCATCGTCGACTCATCTTCGATTCAATTATTCAGAATGGGATAAACCCGGTCTTTCTGAATAACTCGCGTATATAATAAACAAGTGCTATAAAAACACAACATATGCCTCATTCCAATTCTGAATATTCTTTTATTTAAATATTCATATCTTTTGGGAAAGGTTCCCATTAATTTTATCAAAGATAAATTCTTTGAATTTATTCTTTAATCTTCCTTTGGATGTCAATTCAAACCAAATTATGGTTTATCCAAACTAGTCGGGATTAACGCACCTTACCGAAGTAATCATTTGTTATATTTCTCAATCCCAACCTATTCATCTCATTAAGTAAAACTAGTAATACTTCATATCTAACACCACGGTGTTATGGTAAAGTTAATTACCATTTCACATTCAAATCTAATTAAAGATTTAACTATCGCTTGGAGCAAAACTGGTGATACTCCATTCCCAATCATTCCATGAATTCAATGAATTTAATTATTTCATTCTCATTCCAATCTAATTAAAGATTCATTTAAACTCTAATTCAGTTTTAATTCCAAAAATCATTACTTAATGATTATTCAAAGTTAAGAAATTAATCTCGTCTTTAACTGGGTTAAAGAGCTAATGTTATTTAAAACATAGTTCACGATAAACCCAAAATCACATTCCATTAAAAATGGAATCTTCACGGAAAACAAATCAATATATATATAATCAATATAAACTTCCATATCCGACCGATAATATAAATGGATTAACGGCTAAGCCTTTTAAATTCCATGTATGGTAACAGTCTTCCTCCACAGAAGCTAACTTCGATTATTATCAAATCGAATTCCACTCCATTCCAAATTATTTTATTAAATTGGAAAACTATACTTTCGAAAATCTCCACTAAATCTTTAATATAAAGATTTATAAGTTCCAAATCTCATTTCATTGTAAATCGGGTTAAAGAACGAATTTCGTTAGAAACACAGTTCACAATAAGCCCAAATTCACATTCCATTTCAAATCCAATTAAATGTTAATTAATTGGTAATTCTTCTCTACATCTTAATTACAAGATTTATTCTTTTCACACGAGGTTTATGAACAGTGTTACTGAAGACCCCATCCCATTAGTCTCTAACCGTAAATTAGTAAGAGAACAACCCCCTAAGTATTAATCCCGAAGGCCGAAATCATCATCAGATTAATACTCAGGAAACCATTCAACTTAGTCGATCTCCAGTTAGTTTCTAATTTTCTTAACTCCATTGGGTTTAAGAATAGTATTATTAAAGATACCATTCACAATAAACCCAAAATCTCATTCCGTTGTAAATCGGGTTAAAAAATAAGTGTTATTTAAAACACCGTTCACGATAAACCTAAAACCAATTTCAATTCAATTCCAACTAAATATCAATTAATTGGTAAACTCCTTTAAATATTATTTAAAATATTTATTCTTTTCTCATTTGGGTTTAAGAACAGTGGTACTGAAGATACCGTTCACGACAAACCCAAAATTCAATTTGATATTAAATACAAGGCTCTGAATAGAAAATATATTAGCTTATATTCAATATCAAATTCTCAAATCAACAAATATCGTATTGGAATAATGATATATATATATATCTTCCAAATTTCCCTACAATATCCATATAATCACGGAATCCAATATCGAAATATTCCGAAGATAATTTAGATTCAAATCCCTTCCAATTCATATATTGGATATTCTGGTTACATTAAAACTCATTCTCAATCCAATTTATTTATTTTAAAAAAATAATTGGATTATAATTCTAGTTCATAACTAGTTCATTTTGATTAAAATACATTTTTATCTTTTCAAATATGGAATTTTTCGTCCCAATTCTTTCCAAACCATTTATTATGATTTTACACAAATTATAAATTATTTTAATAATCTTAGCAAGGCCCGTACAGTCGATTTCCATAAACAGCCATCGAACTGCACTAACAACAACCTTTTCCAAATTTGATTTGACATAGTTCCAAATATAGTCGTTAGATTTCTCATTTCTTGTATTCGTTAGAATGCTCTTTTCGATACAAACCCAACGGTTTCGGTTTTATGAGAATCCGATGGTCGGATCTCTCGTAACGTCAGTTCGAAGTCAATGGTCGAAATTCGCGAACTGTCATGGCGCGGCGCGTTCTATTCAGGAAATTTAATATATATTATCTATATTTCATCAATTTCCATTTAAACCATATTTTATATATTGTTTTAAATTCGTTTTCAAAATGATTTCAACTTCATATTCAATTTCAAATCAAAATTAAATATACCATACCATTAATATATAAATGATAATATTTTCAAAACATTTGATTTTGAAATCAATTCTTTTTCGATATTCATTTTAAAAATGAATAAAATCGACATGAATATCGTTTGCGTCAAAATGGCGTTAATCTAATCAACACGGCTTTATATATTTAAATATATTCGTGCTCACCCCGAATCGGACATCAAAATCAGATTTTGATTCTTTTCTGAATATTATTTTAAAATATTCATTATTTTAAAATATTCGTTATTTTAAAATATCCGTTTATTCTGAATTGGAATCAGACACGGTCAATTACCATATAATGTTATTTATATGGATTTCATACTACACTTGTGTATCACAATGATGAAAAATAATCAACCATCATCCAGAGTGCACCACACAACTGTATAAGCGATAAATATAAATAATTAACGCATATAACAGTCCGTCAACCAATTGATTGGCATACGACTATACAATTGGGATTAGTGTACGTCAAATATCATCCCAATACCCATGTGGGGTTTCAAACAAAGAATACTGAATATTATTTGTGCAGTTGGGCAATGTGTAAAATTTATGGTCCCAATCAATATCAGTCAAATGGGTGTACATAAACAAATCGTTCGATTTGTGAATGAATATTTATTCACATTCATATACATGTTAAAAAATATATTTTTAACGATAAAATATTTTATTCAACTCATGAATATTTTATGCAGTCCATTTATACAATAAAAATGATATTTTTATTCTTTAAATATTTTATTCAACATATGAATATTTTATACGGTCCATTTATATAGTAAAATTAATATTTTTATTCTTCAAATATTTTATTCAACATATGAATATTTTGTACAGTCCATTTATACAGTAAAAATGATATTTTTATTCTTCAAATATTTTATTCAACATATGAATATTTTATATAGTCCATTTCACATCACAATCAATATCAACAACATAATACAATCAAACAAACAAGTCGTCCATGCTCTGTAGACGACGGGGAGCAGTCCATATATGCAGTTATAAACAAACTACTGTACAGAAATAATTCTAGTGAGAAGTTCCCACACTGGTTCTTTTATTTTTGAATTTCACCGCCGTTCGGGTCTAAATTTGTCTAAAATTCTAGAGTGCTCCAAATTGAACCCAGTCCGTCTTGTTGTGAAGTTCTCGTCCCCACGATCACAACGGATCCAGTTTCACGCGATTTCGACCTCGCATGTAAAAGTTATGAATTTTTAAAGGTTCATGACATTTTGAAAGTAGTTAATAAAATAATTAATTAAAATTAAACCTCTCTTCTTCGATTTAACTCCTGACGTCGAAACCCATCCTCCTTCCAAACTAGGTTTTCACTTTGCTGCCCCTAGCCTCGACCAGACATCGATCACCCGCCACCGCCACCTTGGCCTCCACGTCACCGTCCAACGCCCCCACCCATAGCCCACTGAGTGGACCCTCGATGCCGGAAATCGGCTGGAAATGCAACACCTTCGGGGACTGATTTCTTCCAAATCAATCTACGATAAACCATGAAAATGGTGTTGATTTAAAGAGCTTTCCTCCCTCTTTGATTTCATATTTGAAGATTCGAATGATTTGCAGTGGATTCAAAATTATTAGGGAGGGAAATATGGAGCAATTTCGTGCATCCGTTCACATTGACGACTAGGTTTTTTGAAAGGGTGTGGGGTTTTTTTTACATAAATTTATATTATATTTTATTATTTTAAATCCAAAAATACCCTTATATTGATACGAACTCCAAAACAAACCCAACGAGTCCAAACACGATGGGATATGTCCCGTAAGCCAATTCGACTGTTTTGATTAGTTTTGCTTTAAATTAAAATATAAATCATTATATTTTCAATTTAAGCGTACATTTTAATTCACCGGGGCCACATACTGACTCTAGAAATTTCCGAAAAATAAATCTAGCTTTGTTTTGATGATACAGTCCTAACAAAACTAATTTTGTCGAGTTCAAAGACCGTTTGAAAAATGGCCATTTTCTGGTCGATCCAAATTGACTAAAACTGTCAAAACACGTTTTCTTTTGCCAAGCGCACATATTAACTCCAAAAATTATGAATTTTGGAACCTAGCAATAACCTGACATTCTGGATCCAACAAAATTGGTTTCGTTGAAAACGGAGGCCGTTTGCAAAATGGCTATTTTTAAGGGCTATATTTCCATAGCGACTATTCTGAATTTTCAACTGGGCATAACTTTTTATTCCTGCGATCAAATTTGGATTTTTCAGATTTGTTGGAAAGATATTTTCAAACAGATTTAAATATTTTTGGTTTCACTAAAATCCAGTTTATTTTGAATCATGTACGTTCATTTGAAATTTGAAATCGAATTTTCAAACTACCGCGCCATTTTTAGTTCCTTTTATAATTAAAATAAATATTTATATTCTAACTTCGATTTAAATAAACTTATACGTTCTAATTCTATTCAAAATAAGTTTCTAGTCGTTATTATTTAAAATAAATTATTTTAAATTTTCAAAATTAATTATAATTGCCAAAATAAAAAAAATTAAATTGGTTCTGATTTTCCGGGTTGTTACACTTTCATCCTCTAACTTCTTTCTAATGGCAGTCTGGGTTTTCGATACTTGGGTTTTTGGCAAGTAATATGGGATTGTGTATTATTGTCAAAAATTCGAGCATCAAAATTCCTGGGTCGTTACAGTGGTATCAGAGCGGGGTTTAGTGATAACCTTGGCTCTGTGGCATTACTCAATAGAGATAGGGTTAGTAGTACTCTAGATTGAGTTTGAGTGTATATATATGAGAGCACATACTTGTAATTTGATATAAAATTATTTTTGAAATTATTTTTACCCAATTTATTTTATAAAGTAATTAAAGTAATGATTTACACAAATTATTTTTATATGGGCAATCATTTAGATTTGCTAATATTAATTTGAATGATATGTTTGGATTGTGTGCTCTATTTCATGAATATAAGCCTGAAAATGGATAGACTTTGTTGAAAACCAATCTGAAATGAATAAGTTAAAAAAAATCAATCCAAATTTAACGAATCTGAATGGATATTTAAAGGGAATCTCAAATATGAGATGTATAAATCGAAATATTAATATTTAATCTAACTTATGCTATGTTAAAGTAAACCGTATAAGATGTGATCGTACTTGAAAATTTTTAGAATTTGACTTGGCTTGGAAAATTGTAAGTCAATGGAATATTTGGAAATCATTGAATTGTTTGGATTGTATAGTCGGTTGCGTGGATATTGATTTGAAACTTGATTGAGGACCAATGAATAATTAATTTGAATGGATATTTAAGGATATAAATGGATTGCTAAGATTTGGTTATTAACAATTATAATCTCATATGAATTGAACTATGTGTAGAATTGGTTGGAATGGATGATATGGATATTTGAAACTAATTGACATTTTTTTGGAGACTAACAAAGTTCATTGGAGTTGAGAACAGGTGCAAAAGAGCTAATTAAACTTTAAAGTTCATCCAAGAAATTCTAGAGTTAATCGAATCCAGTTTGAATAGAGCTGCATAATAAATAAGCAAGCTCAAGTATGGTTTATCGTTTATTGTATAATAATGCTCGCAAAAAGGTACGCCTATGCAGAATATAAAATTTTGGTTTTATTTGGATTTTGAGATTGGATTTTGAATTTTTCTGACCGTGTCGGTCGATGTATGTATATATATATATATATATATATACATATATATATATATATATATATATATTTGTTGAACCTGTGATATTGCAGATGTACCTCCGTATAGGGGAGACTTTACCAAAAAAAATCCAATTTTTTTTGAATTTTTTGGAAAATTTTGTTATTTAAAATAAATTAGTTTTAATACCCATTGATTTGTTTTAAAAATAAAAATCGAGTTTAAAATTTAAATAATGGGTTGTAGCGTTCTTTCTACCATAATAATTTCGGGGACGATATTCTTTTAAGGGGGAAGGAATGTAATGTCCCGTATTTTCTGGCCAATTTTAAATTGTTTTATTTTTTAAATATGCTAACTTGAATTTAAATAATCGATTTGACCATTTTATTTTGAATATTTATTTATGTTAATAATATAATAATATTTTAATTCCAAAATATTTGGAAAAATGTTGAATTTGAAGTATAATGTGAATCGGGCAATTTAAAATGTTTTAATATTGATTTTATTGAAATTATAGTAATGATTTCATTTTTAAAACAGCGGTTGAACGACTAATTTATAATTATATTATAAAATGAGCTGCAGCGGCGCGGTAGTTTGTAATATGGCGTTTTGAACTTTAAACAGCTGTACAGGATCCAATACTAGTCAGATTCCTTTGAAACAAGAAACGTCCGAATCTGTTGGATAATATTTTTCTAATAAAAGAGAAAAATCCAGTTTTCATATTGTAGATTTTGTTTTATGTCCAAATCAAAATTTAAAATAGTCGCTATGAGTTCCTTTATAAATTAAAACATTTATTTATACTAAATAAAGGGTTTTTTTAATATTTATAATATTGATTTGGCTTGGAATTCAACCCGGGTTATTTTATTTTGGTAGTGTATGAAATTTTGCTCGTGTATCGCCGATAATAATATTTTATTAATATTATATTGAGCTATTTTAAAATTGTTTTATTTTAATTTAAATTAGGCAGTTAAAAAGGGACTTTATTCAAACGACCTCCGTTTTTGACGAAACAAATTTTGTTGAGACCGTAATAGCTAATTATTGCTAGATTTCAAGTTGCGCATCAATCAGAGTTAATTTGTGAGCACAGCAAAATTAAATGCAAGTAAAATGACCATTTGGATGTGAACGAGTGTCGTTTGAGCAAATGGACTCGGAATTCGATGAAACAAGACTCATTAGGACTGTAACATCGAATTATACGATGACATCCATTCTCGTTACGATTGGAGTTCATATGTGAGCACAATAACAAATAAACATTGTTTGGGATTGCAATAGGTATGAATAAAAATCGTCGGTCTCGTCATATAAAAATCTTCAGTCACATCGAAATAAATTATATTATATTATATTATATTTTACCCTATAAAATACCCCTACCGTGACCCTTCTACACAACCAAAATCACTCAACTTTCCCGTACTTCAGACCATTCCTTCACTGAATTCTTCCACCCATTAATTAAAATTCAATTCCACGAAATCTATATAAATTCCATGAATTACATATGTATATTACTGCTGGGATAAGCTTCAGATCCATTTGTAATAGGTGTGTTGCGATTGTTATTTTGGAGTCCCTTTCTTTTGAACGATGAGTTAAAGTCCACGGCGATTTTTGGGACGGTGGTGTTGTAGGTTGCCGATGGTGGCTGGGCTTGATCGAGGAGGAAGCTGGGTCGAGGGGGATTGTTGCGATGGAGGTCTAAGGGGTCCAGTGACTAGAAAATGACGGTCAGGCAAGGTGAACAGAGGGAATTTCTGTACTTTATTTTTGGAAGTTGGTTGTGGGTTTTGGACCCGTGTGAGGTCTATGGGGCATCGGGGGATGTGCGGTCAGGGTGAAGTGGATGATTGGAGAATGGCGGTCAACATGGCAGAGGTCCAGTGGGTTCAGATCTAACTTAGGCGACGCGGTATGGAGTTGAACAGAGGCTAGTTTATGGTTTAGTTTTTCATTGTTTGGTTCGGTTTTTGGGTCGACAACTAGAAGGTGGACTACCAGAGTAGGCGGCGATGGTTTCAACTGAAGGAGGGAGGAGCGGCGCTCCGATTTGCAGCGGTGTCGGGTTGTCAGATGGGCTGAGGCAGTCCAATTTGGTCGAGAAGTGGATTCCTTTCAAAGATGGAACTCGGGCGGAGGAGAGGACCTGAGAGGCTAGGGTTTCTGGCGTAGGAGGTACTTGAGGCGGTGGTTGTCGTGGTACGCTCATCGTGGTGTCAGTCCGCCCGAATCGGTGGCGGTGGAGCATTGGGGGAGCCGTTGTTTCCATTCGAAGCAAGGATCGGGTTTTTATTTCATTGAGGAAGATAACCGCGTGAGGAACAGTAACCCACGCTGGCGTGTTAAGGGAAAAGGCAATTAAGCTAACAGGTTTAATTAATATTCAAGGTAAGAAATAGTTTAATCAATTAATTTATATTGTTTTAAAAAAATTATCAATCTTGTAAAGATAATAACTTCCATGTACATTGACGAAATTCCACGAAACAGGATCCATTAGGATCGAAGAGATGAGGCCTGGATGATGGTGCTGATTTGGAATTGATTGGAGTTGCTTAGAATTTTAGATAATTTTAAACATTCATTTAAAATTAAATGGAGCAAACATATCGACCGTCAGCCAAAATAAAACTGGTGAGTTAATTCTCACACCTTCTGGAATCATGTGACGTTTTTAATTCATAGTAAAATATAATTTATCGCTAACAGTATAAATTGGATGATTGGTTGCTATGGATGCTATTGGTCGTTATTGTCTGATTGGTTGCCGTTATTTATATTTCGTCATTATAAATGCATCATATTATTGAAATTCATTTTGTGTATTATTATTAAATGTTATTTGCGATGCAAAGAAGAACGGGTTGGAGGGATCCGACAGGATTCCTCAAATAAATTGTATATGATTTGTTGTGTATATTATTCATATATATATATATATGAATTGTTCACCTCGGATGATATTAAAACCGGTTTGAATGTTGATGGTTGAATGGATATTCATCATGGTTATGATTATAATCAATCGACAGTATTGATTGGATAGTTGGCAGTGAATGGCTTGAAATGTATTGTTTTTAGACATCGTTCTACGGTCAAGTGAATGGTCGCATTTTTAAAGTTATAAATTATTTTATAACTGAACTGAAGTTTTTCAGTCATTTTATATAAATAATTAAATTAGGAATTTATAAATATATTTTTTAATTGGGTTTATGAAAGAAATTATTTAAATGGTTTATCTTATAATTTATATAAGTTCTAAAAGTAGAAAATCAAAGAATTTACATATGGGTTAGTAAAATAGGATAATTGTTTTTAAAACAATTAAATAGTATTTTTAAATTAATTAGGTTATTTAATTAATTTAAAAAGGGGAAATGACAATGAAAACCAGTTAATAGTTAACTGATATGTACGGTTGGCAAAAATAAATTATTTTAATTGAAATTGATAATGGGATTAATTTGATTTAAATTTTATGAATATTCATTAAATTTAACTAATAATGTTAAATATTAGTTAATCTCCGGCTAACTATAAATTAAGGAAATTATTGAATTGTTTAGTGTTAATGAAGTTAATTTTTATTTAATAAGCTTTTCAAAATAATAATTAAACTATTTTTAGTTAATAGCAAAGTTAATTATTTTTAATATAGTAAATATTAAATTTAATTGTTATTTTAATTAATAATAATTAAAAAGATGACTTTTAATTGGAAATTAATTAAAAACTTATTAAATGGTGATAAGGTTTGATCAAAGGGGCGATAAGAGTTTTATAAAGGGGATTTATAATCCAAATTTCAAACGAGATTTGTAAATGGGATAGGTAAGTGAGTGTGGAGATTTAAATAAGATTTTACTTAATAGAAAAATTAAGTAAAGTAAATTCAATTGAAATGATTAAGGGAGATGATAAATATATTAGTAATAGATTGGAAGATGGTAATGATTTTAGAATAAAATATAAAAAGTTGCTAAGATGCTTAACGGATTATTATAAGTGATGTGGTAGCAATCCAAAAAAGGTTCTAAAAGGGTTTTTAAACCAAAATGATGACTTAAATGTTAAAGAATTAAATTAAGCACATAACTGAAATAAGGTTTTCAAAACGGAAAGGAAAATACATACAATTGGGTTGTGTTAAATATTGGTAAATGACTTTGGCAATAAATTCCAAGTAATGATGTCTTATTGTAAAGAAGGTGGTAAGTTGATTTCAAACCCAAGATAAAGTTATTATAAGAATGCCCGAATATATGGAAGCAGATTATTTGATGTGGGATTTTTATTAAAATCCAATAGTTATAAGTGAAATTATGTTTAGACTAAAAGTGGTATTTAGTTAAATATTTACTTAATTAAAGGAATTAAGTAAAGAGATTATTGAACAAGGATTTCAAAAATAAGAAATTATTTATAAAACCAAATTTGAAATCGAGATGGTAAATAAGTTTTTATGATGGTTTAATATCAGCTGTTAAGTGACAAACTATTATTTATTCTGATATGAAAACGTTGTCGATCAAGGTCTGAGAGGTAAATAAAATACTCCAACTTGGACGACTCCACTACTATTGAAGAATGTTATTAGTTTGTGATGAATAAAAGGTGTTGAAATTGGTTTTATCCCATACGAAGAATATTGAACACTAGTGCAGGATTTTGGAATATAAATAATACTGAGATGATTAGTTACAAGGTAAATAAGAATATTTGGTTTTAAAATATATAATTCGACATGTGCTTTACCTGTATCAGGATTGGTAATTGATTTTATATCATTAAGGATTATATATATAAATGTATATATTGAGATACTTAAATTTAAGAAACGGGAAAAAAGTTTGTAGGAATACAACGATATTTCCAATGGTAAAGGAAATGGAAATTTGGATATATATATATACATACTCTTAAGCATATAGTTTTTGAGAATCTTGTTATAATTAAAATAAATATAAAGTTTTAAATATATTGCAAGGATTAAAAGTTGATTAACCATTTATTAATTATTTTTAAATAGGCCAAGTAATGCCAAGTACTGAATCAATAAACTCATTTTATTTACACAATTGTTATTTGATAGTTAAATCACCGACTATCTAACCTGACCAATACGATTATTGGTATGGAAAGACCGGGATAGAATTTATATTCTAAAACCTTTCCAAACCAGCAAATACATGAATATGCTGATTGAAGATGGAGCAATTGAAGACCATGGATCTTCATAAGCGGAAGGATTACTTGTCGAATATTCTCTATGTTGCAACGCAGAGGTATTCTGACGTGATTCGTTTGTGGCTGAGATTTTGCGGAATGCAAGGATTACTCGCTACTGATCCTTAGGGTGATTCCTATATAAGGATGCAGTAGGAGGGTGCCTTCGGTTCATCCTGTTCCTGGATGACTTGTATGGATGAATGTCTAACAAAGTATTTCCTAAAATCCACAAACATTGATTTTTACAAATATACCAAGTTGGTGGCAAAGAGGGGCACTTCTTTTATACCCAGAGTATATTTGTGAACATCAATTAGTGATTTGATGGATCTGACAATGTCGCTTTCAAAGTGAATGATGATAAGATGTTCTAAAGGTAAATTCTAACCTCAAGCCTCATCATCTGGGAAATGACAAAAATCGGGCAGGCAGCATGGCTATGTGGGTTGCTCCCCATTAGGGTGTATAATCACCTGTCTAGAGAAATTCCATTTGCTTCTTTAATCTATTTCGATGTTGTCCCTTTTTTGGGAAACGGTTGTTGATCCCAACCGTTGGTGATATACATTCGATACACTCAAGCGAAATGAGTGGTCGGTCATGTGTGGGCCGGGTTGCAAGACTTTCTTGTTAAACCCAGTGTATTCCCCTCTAGAGATACGCTATCGACAGATGGTTCCATACCTTGTCATAGTCGGAATCCAATCTCCAATAAGCCCCGCGGTTTTGATTGTATACTATATAAGTGGAGCGCGAGATGCAAGTGTTCCGCTAGATTGTTATTTACTTATATTTAAACACTTTTATAATATTAGAATAAGTTATGATTTCAAAAATGTTTTGGTTATAGTAAGGTAAAAACCGCCCGTGTTTATATGTGGGTTGGTCTTACTATTATCCTTTCCTTTCAAAAGGACATGCCAAAGATTGTGCTATGAATTTATCACTAAAAGTATTCCAGACTGACCCGGTGAATTTTCCTTTGCTTCAAATGTGCTTGGGTCAGACCGAGTATATTCTCAGGTTAGATTTCACTTGGAGTTTCAGGAGTTGGAAGCAGTAGGCTTCACCACTAGTTATATAAAGTTATTTTCCGCTGTGACAGATATATGTTGTACTCTGATGATTGGTATGTATATACAGTTCTTTTGTGTAAAGAGATTTGATATTATATTTTATTCATTCCGTTGTGAGATTCTGATGTGCTATTCTTCTTCTTTCTTCAATTCTAATATTTCTTTCTTTCTACTTCTCATCCTGTAACTTCTTTCTAATGACAGTCTGTGTTTTCGATACTTGAGTTTTTGTCAAGTAATACGGGATTACGTATTATTGTTGAAAATTCGAGCATCGAATTTCCCGGGTCATTACATTCTTTCTTTCCCTTTTCCAACTTTTTGCTTGGGGCCTTATGCTTGCCATTGGCCTCATAATGCTTTTTGGTAGATTTCTTCTGAGGACAGACACTCTTTGGAGGGATCTGAACTTTGGGTGGCTGTTTGCCTCCCTCACGATTAATTTAATGACCAAGATGCTTCTCGATATCATGCCTTAGGGGAGAACGAGAACGCGAAGAATGAGGTTGGCAGGAGTCGTAGTGCTTCCTTGTAACGACCCGCATTCTACGCATCATAGGATTGAAGAATATTTATTTCTTTCACATACGAAGTCGTATGGTCATGTAACTTTGGGGGACGACTACTGGGGTCATTTCCCATGTTCATGATTTTTCCCGATTTTTAAATGACCATTTTACCCCTAGTTGGCACTGTTTTGGCCATAACTTTTGACTGGAAAGGAATTTTGACCTGAGACCACTTCCATTAGCTCCGGATGATGGTTTCTCTTTCCGTAGAGTGGTCACATTAGCCAAACGGACTCACCGTTTGGGAGATATGGCTGAAACAAGTTTCAGATGGTGAAAAACAGCTTAATTGGGCTTAACCGGGTGATTAGCAGCTAGGCCCAGAGGAGAATTTCGGGTTTAGAGGTATAGGAGGACTGATTAGGGTTAGGTTATCACTTTCATTTCAGTTTTGAGCCGCCACAAACCTTCTTGAGACCTTAGTAATGGCTTCCGTCCTCTAAAACCACCCCAAAACACATTTTTAGTGAAGATTAAGCCTAAACTACATCAAAATAAGGCCAAATAGCAACAAAGCAAGGTTGGAGCTGATGCTATACATAGGAATTCGACCCAAACAGAGGGTACTTCAGATTTGGTGTTTTATTTTGTGGCCAAGGTGAGTGATAGCATCGTTTTGACACTAATTACAGTTAATTAAGGGTAATTAGTGAAGATTAGCGAATTTATACACTAATAAATTCTGGAAAAATGTTTAGAAATTCTTAAATAATATTTCATGCCTCTGTCAGAAAATTTAGACGATTTGATTAAGTTTTACTAAGTATGTGCTTAAACATGTTTAAGAGGGATTATAGGGAAAATGTGAGGTTTTAGCCACTTTTGATCCATTTTGGTTCATTTGAATTGTTGTTTGGTGTTTGTGGTTGTTCTTACATGTTGCTATGACTCTATGGTATGTTTTATGATTGATTAGAATAGTTAGATTGGTCGAAAATGCCGTTGAATGGCGTAGAAAGCTCGCTGGAAAGTTGCAGAAGTGTGCAGGTTCCGAACCGGTTCGGATCGGAGTAAGGGGTCGGATCGGACTTGTGAACTGACCAAGGAAATTCGAACTGGATTGGAACTTGTCACTAGAGGAGGCTTGGCGAGAAGGAAGGCCGTTTACTTAGAGTTGGAGTGGACAAGGGGATCAGATCGGAAGCAAACATTTGGGAGAACTAGCAAGAGGGAAGGCCACGCGGATCAGATGGCAAGGAGGGATTGGATCGGAATACGTGAAGAAATGAGGGAGCGGATCGGAGCACTGGAAGGAAGGACACCCGACCCGACCCGGAGGAGGACACCGACCCGACCCGAAGTGGAGTACCCGACCCGAACCGAATGGAAAGATGACAAGGAAGGAGGACCGACCCGAACCGATGAAGGTGATGGCTCCCGACCCGAACCGATGAAGGTGATGATTACCGAACCGAACCGAATTCTAGGACTGTTAATGTGCGACAACTCTTCTGAAGACCCACTCCAATTCGACCAAACCCGAGATGCAAAGGTAGTCTAAATGAGAAGTTAGAGCTTAAGATTCAGATGGGAATCAACGAGTTCGCTTCATGGTTGGGCTTTGCTGCGGGACGCGTGCCAAGGAGTTATCGACGTCTATAGCTTTGGACCACTATGGTAGGAGGTACGAAGGCGGATTCAGGGCCATTATGTCATCGGAAGAACCAAGGGCTACAACCAATGAAGTGGGTCATTGAAATGTTTGGTCATGACTCCATATGTTTAGCTTGGTCATAGCAGGGTTTCTACAAGTCGGGATTCGTCGTTGCCTCAGTTTGTCTAGTGTTCCAAAGTGGTAGATATCGTATGCTTTACACACTGAGTGAGAGATGTGAGGATGGTTGCTATGGATGATTTGTTTGCTATCATTGTGACATGCACACCCCACCCCCGTATCCTTACACTATTTGTTATGGCACCTTAGAGTATTGTACGGTATGTGGTACTAACTCTTTGGTTGCAGTTCCAGGTTCAGGTATGGTTTAGTATACCTGTTATTATTCTGTTTAGATGCTTATCGCTCATACCAGGCTTTATGTCTGACCCAGAGTTTTATGTCTCCTCTTATTACTCTGGGTGCTCACACGAGCAGACTAGAGACAGGTTAGCTGGTGATGCACGGGTAGATGATCCGGAGGCGAGCAGGAGGCTTCCACGTAATATACATATATAGTATCCTCCCTGTGTTGTTGAAGATCACTGCTTGGACGTTGGTGGTGTATCTTCCATTTTAGCTTTCTTTTGCTTTGAGACAGTTTTGAAAGTTGTAATAAGCTGTATTCTGAATTTTCCGCTGCTATGATGTTTAGTTCTGATTTTCAGCTTATGCACTGTCTCTCCTGTTTTATGTCAAGTATGTTATTATTATATTTTGTTCGATGCGCTGTGAGACATTCTACAGGTTTCTCATTAGTTCATTTCCTTCTTTTCTTTCTTCTGACGACCGTTCCGTGCTAGTCGGGCATGTGTACAGCGCACTTTCGGAGGAAATGCAGGCTGGTGCGGGGCGGACCGTCACACTTGGTATCAGAGCTCTAGGTTGCGTAGTTAACCTAGGGAAGTTATCAGGGAGAGATAATATACGTATACGAGAGAGCGTATTTGTGATTATTTTGGTTTTTAAAAGCTATATATATATATACTATTAGTAGTATAAGGATGAAGTCGTACTGCACTAGCACCACTATGGAGTCGTTAATCATTTCCTTTTTCAGATTGACGATGAGCCGATATACTAGAGGTGCTGGTAGGGGAGCCAGTAATGGGAATGCTGCTGACATGAGGACGATGTTTACTGACCTCATGAGAGAGATGCTTAGAGATGTGCAGAGGGCAGCTCCCAATGGTGGAAATGGTGGTGGTCCAATAGTGCAGGCGCCTAGAGTCGACTTCGCCAAGCTGAATAAGGATTATACTAGCCTTGGTGGGAAGCCGTTCCACGGAACGGAGTCGGCCACGGATGTTCAAGATTGGTTGGATAGTTGCGAACGTATCTTCGAGGATTTGGGTATCGAGGATGCAATGAAGAGAAAGCTAGCGTCCCGTCAGCTGCAAGGGCGGGCAATGAATTGGTGGAATGCTATAAAGGCAGCTACTCCCGAAGATCAGATTACTTGGGAGCAGTTTAAAGCTCGCTTTAGCGAGAAGTTCATTCCAGCTACTCAGAAGTCAGTGTTGTTTAAGAAATTCTTGGAGCTCAAGCAGAATGGCAGAGCTGTCTCGGAATACATTGCTGAATTCGACACTTTGTCGAAGTATGGGTTATCTCTTATTGATACTGCCGAGAAGAAAAATGAGAAATTCATAACTGGTTTGGATCAGTACTTAGGGGAAAAGCTTATTAACCACATCAATGAGACGTTTGAGTCGATTGTGGGGAAAGCATTAAGATCAGAGAGTCTCTACCCTAAGTCGAAGACTGAGGTTGCGTCCGCAGGTGAGCCAAAGCCACAAGCAAGTGGTGAAGGCAAGGGTGGTTCCCAGAATAAGAGAAAGCAGAATCAGACTAAGGATGGCCAGAAGAAAAAGAATAAGCAAGATGTTGAGTGCTTCAGCTGTGGTAAGAAGGGCCATTATGCTAGCAATTGTCGGGCCAAGCCAGCGGATAGGAAGTGCTTCAACTGTGGCCAAATGGGACATCACAAGGACAAGTGCCCACAGCCCCCTAAGGAAAAGCAAATGGTGAAAGCCTACGCTCATAATGCTATTCCTTCTTCGTCGAATGCCCCAACAGCGGCGGAGAAGGGAAAGAATGTCGTCATTCAAGGTATGCTTTCTGTTTATGATGTTCCTGTTAGAGTTTTGTTTGATACCGGAGCTTCCAGTTCTTTCATATCTAGTGACCTGGTAGATAGGTTGGGATTGGAGCCCGAGATTGTCGATAGACCTTTAGTAGTGACGAACCCGATTGGTGGTTCGACTAGCCTTAGCATGATTTGTCATAATGTGGTCTTATCGAGTCATGGATGCATGTTTGTTTGTGATTGCTTTGTTTTGGGCTTTACTGGGTTTGGCATTATTTTGGGAGTAGATTGGCTCCGAAGGTATGGGGTGGTGGTAGACTGTGAGGGATTTTTGGTGACAGCTAGAGCGGATGATGGGCGGAGGATAGTGTTTGGTGGTCTACCCAGTAAGGGGGTATTGGCTAGTTTTCTAAACTCCCTCGACATTCCACATAGTGAGTTGTCAGGTTTGCCCATGGTTGGCCAGTATCCGGATGTTTTCGAAGAAGTGACCGGACTTCCACCACACCGAGAGATTGAGTTTCGTATTGATTTGGTAAAGGACGCCAGACCTATAGTGATGCCACTTCGTCATATGGCACCAAGAGAGCAGCGAGAGCTCGAGGTGCAAGTCAGCGATCTTTTGAAGAAGGGATTTATCAGAAGGAGTGTTTCTGAATGGGGAGCACCAGTTGTGTTTGCTACCAAGGCGGATGGTTCCCTTCGTTTGTGTGTAGACTACCGCGAGTTGAATAAAGTGACGAGGAAGAACAAGTATCCTCTACCGCGGATAGATGATTTATTTGATCAGTTGAGTGGCGCGAGAGTATTTTCTCAGTTGGATCTCGCGACAGGTTTTCATCAACTTAGAGTGGAAGCTGAAAGTATAGCTAAAACGCCGTCTGGATTTTATGAGTGGTTGGTCATGCCATTCGGGCTGACCAATGCCCCAGCATATTTTGTGGATCTTATGAATAGGGTATTCAGAGATCAGTTGAATAAGTTTGTCCTTGTGTTCATTGATGATATTTTGGTCTATTCGAGGACAGAGGAAGAACACAAGGAACATTTAAGAGTAGTGATGGAGGTGTTGAGAAAACACCAATTGAAAGCAAAGTTTTCTAAGTGTCACTTCTGGAAGAGGGAAGTGAGGTTCTTGGGCCATGTTGTATCAGAGAATGGTATTGCCGTGGACCCGGCAAAGGTGGCTACAGTACAGGATTGGCCTACGCCCAAGAACGCAACAGATGTAAGAAGTTTCTTGGGGTTAGCTGGATATTATCGTAAGTTTATCCAAGGTTTCTCCAAGACAGCAGCACCATTGACCCAGTTGACCAAGAAGAATCAAGCTTTTGTCTGGGATGAAAGGTGCGAGAATGCATTCAAAAGTCTAAAGGACAAGTTGACAAGCGCACCAGTATTAGTCATTCCTAAGGGGAATGAAGAGATGACGGTATACACGGATGCCTGTGGTACCGGACTGGGTGCTGTATTGATGCAAGGCGGTAGGGTTATAGCTTACGCAAGTCGGCAATTGAAGCCGCATGAGAGAAGATACCCTACCCATGATTTAGAATTAGCAGCGATCGTGTTCGCGTTAAAGATGTGGAGACACTATCTCTTGGGAGAAAGATTTGAGCTATTTACAGATCATAAGTCGTTGAAGTATTTATTCTCCCAGAAGGATTTAAATCTCCGTCAACAGAGATGGTTAGAGTTCTTGGCTTCCTATGATTTTGACATCGCATACACACCTGGAAAGGGCAATGCGGTGGCTGATGCATTGAGTAGGAGACATGCCAGCTTAGGGGCTATGTTTCTAGAATGGAAGCAACTGGAGTATATCGCGGGGTTTGATTTCAGACCAAAGTGCGAATTGGATCCAGAAATGTTAGCAAGTTTGACGATCAGACCCACTTTAATTGAGCGGATCGGCTCTAGTCAGAGGGACGATCCTAATCTATTGGAAGTCATCTCCAAGTTAGAGATGGGTATTGATGAGGAGATGAACAAGTATGGGCTTGATCGAGATGGATGGCTTAGAAAGAATGGAAAGCTTGTTGTACCCAATGTCAATGGATTGAGAGATGAAGTGCTTAGAGAATGTCATCACTCAAAGCTGACTATACACCCCGGTGGTAATAAGATGTATCGAGATATGAAGCAGACCTACTACTGGGAAGGGATGAAAAGAGACGTTGGGAAGTTTATATCCAAATGCATGAATTGCCAGCTAGTTAAACCAGAGCAAAAGAAGCCTAGTGGGTTGTTACAACCATTAGAAATTCCCAAATGGAAATGGGAGCAAGTCTCGATGGATTTCATCGATGGTTTACCAAGGACTAGATCGGGACATGATAGCATTTGGGTGATTGTGGATCGACTGACTAAAAGTGCAAGATTTATACCAGTCAAATCGACCAGAACGGCAACCAAGTTGGCAGAATTGTATATGAAGTGGGTAGTGAGATTTCATGGAGTACCTAAAAGCATTGTGAGCGACCGAGACCCGTTGTTCACTAGTGGGTTTTGGAAGAGCTTACAAGAGGCTCTAGGGTCAGAGTTACATCTCAGTACCACATATCATCCTCAGACTGACGGTCAGACGGAGAGGGTGAACCGTATTTTGGAAGATCTCTTGAGAGCATGTATATTGGATTTCGGTGGATCATGGGATGACCATTTGCACCTAGTAGAGTTTGCATATAATAATAGCTACCAATCCAGTATCGGTATGGCTCCATATGAAGCTTTGTACGGAAGACCGTGCAACTCACCATCATGTTGGATAGAGACTGGCGAGAAGTTTGTGCTTGGACCAGGTGTGGTGAGAGAAACGTCGGATAAGATTAAGATCATTCAACAACGAATGAAGGCTGCCCAAGATAGGCAGAAGAGTTATGCTGATAAGAGGAGAAGAGACTTAAAATTCTCCGTTGGCGACTTGGTGTTTGTCAAGATTTCTCCGTTGAAGAGCGTAATACGATTTGGCAGGAGAGGCAAGTTGGCACCAAGATTCATTGGCCTATTCCCTGTTCTTGAACTAGTCGGGAATTTGGCATATAGAATTGACTTACCAGAGAAGATGGCAGGAGTTCACAACGTATTTCATGTTTCCCAACTAAGGAAGTTCGTTCACGACTCAGATATGACTATTTCACCTGATCAGTTAGAGGACTTCGAAGTAGAACCCGAGGCGGTTGGGAACCGCAAGCCGGCCCGTATTGTCGAGCACGACATGAAGCGACTTCGAAGGAAGGCGGTGAAGCTAGTCAAGGTTCAGTGGGGCGAGGACGAGAATGATTGTACTTGGGAGACGGAGGAGAACATTGGGAAGACACACCCAGAACTCTTTGCCTGGTAAGATTTTGACTTCGATTTAGTTTTCCGCATGCTAGGATAGGTTTGTTTTGCTTGTTTTACATGTTTGATCGATGTATGTGGTTGTTAGGCATGCGGGATCCTTTGTATGTCTTGGGTTAAGGAATTTCGGGGGCGAAATTTCTTAAGGGGGGAGAGTGTAACGACCCGCATTCTACGCATCATAGGATTGAAGAATATTTATTTCTTTCACATACGAAGTCGTATGGTCATGTAACTTTGGGGGACGACTACTGGGGTCATTTCCCATGTTCATGATTTTTCCCGATTTTTAAATGACCATTTTACCCCTAGTTGGCACTGTTTTGGCTATAACTTTTGACTGGAAAGGAATTTTGACCTAAGACCACTTCCATTAGCTTCGGATGATGGTTTCTCTTTCCGTAGAGTGGTCACATTAGCCAAACGGACTCACCGTTTGGGAGATATGGCTGAAACAAGTTTCAGATGGTGAAAAACAGCTTAATTGGGCTTAACCGGGTGATTAGCAGCTAGGCCCAGAGGAGAATTTCGGGTTTAGAGGTATAGGAGGACTGATTAGGGTTAGGTTATCACTTTCATTTCAGTTTTGAGCCGCCACAAACCTTCTTGAGACCTTAGTAATGGCTTCCGTCCTCTAAAACCACCCCCAAAACACATTTTTAGTGAAGATTAAGCCTAAACTACATCAAAACAAGGCCAAATAGCAACAAAGCAAGGTTGGAGCTGATGCTATACATAGGAATTCGACCCAAACAGAGGATACTTCAGATTTGGTGTTTTATTTTGTGGCCAAGGTGAGTGATAGCATCGTTTTGACACTAATTACAGTTAATTAAGGGTAATTAGTGAAGATTAGCGAATTTATACACTAATAAATTCTGGAAAAATGTTTAGAAATTCTTAAATAATATTTCATGCCTCTGTCAGAAAATTTAGACGATTTGATTAAGTTTTACTAAGTATGTGCTTAAACATGTTTAAGAGGGATTATAGGAAAAATGTGAGGTTTTAGCCACTTTTGATCCATTTTGGTTCATTTGAATTGTTGTTTGGTGTTTGTGGTTGTTCTTACATGTTGCTATGACTCTGTGGTATGTTTTATGATTGATTAGAATAGTTAGATTGGTCGAAAATGCCGTCGAATGGCGTAGAAAGCTCGCTGGAAAGTTGCAGAAGTGTGCAGGTTCCGAACCGGTTCGGATCGAAGTAAGGGGTCGGATCGGACTTGTGAACTGACCAAGGAAATTCGAACTGGATTGGAACTTGTCACTAGAGGAGGCTTGGCGAGAAGGAAGGCCGTTTACTTAGAGTTGGAGTGGACAAGGGGATCGGATCGGAAGCAAACATTTGGGAGAACTAGCAAGAGGGAAGGCCACGCGGATCAGATGGCAAGGAGGGATTGGATCGGAATACGTGAAGAAATGAGGGAGCGGATCGGAGCACTGGAAGGAAGGACACCCGACCCGACCCGGAGGAGGACACCGACCCGACCCGAAGTGGAGTACCCGACCCGAACCAAATGGAAAGATGACAAGGAAGGAGGACCGACCCGAACCGATGAAGGTGATGGCTCCCGACCCGAACCGATGAAGGTGATGACTACCGAACCGAACCGAATTCTAGGACTGTTAATGTGCGACAACTCTTCTGAAGACCCACTCCAATTCGACCAAACCCGAGATGCAAAGGTAGTCCAAATGAGAAGTTAGAGCTTAAGATTCAGATGGGAATCAACGAGTTCGCTACATGGTTGGGCTTTGCTGCGGGACGCGTGCCAAGGAGTTATCAACGACTATAGCTTTGGACCACTATGGTAGGAGGTACGAAGGCGGATTCAGGGCCATTATGGCATCGGTAGAACCAAGGGCTACAACCAATGAAGTGGGTCATTGAAATGTTTGGTCATGACTCCATATGTTTAGCTTGGTCATAGCAGGGTTTCTACAAGTCGGGATTCCTCGTTGCCTCAGTTTGTCTAGTGTTCCAAAGTGGTAGATATCGTATGCTTTACGCACTGAGTGAGAGATGTGAGGATGGTTGCTATGGATGATTTGTTTGCTATCATTGTGACATGCACACCCCACCCCCGTATCCTTACACTATTTGTTATGGCACCTTAGAGTATTGTACGGTATGTGGTACTAACTCTTTGGTTGCAGGTCCAGGTTCAGGTATGGTTTAGTATACCTGTTATTATTCTGTTTAGATGCTTATCGCTCATACCAGGCTTTATGTCTGACCCAGAGTTTTATGTCTCCTCTTATTACTCTGGGTGCTCACACGAGCAGACTAGAGACAGGTTAGCTGGTGATGCACGGGTAGATGATCCGGAGGCGAGCAGGAGGCTTCCACGTAATATACATATATAGTATCCTCCCTGTGTTGTTGAAGATCACTGCTTGGACATTGGTGGTGTATCTTCCATTTTAGCTTTCTTTTGCTTTGAGACAGTTTTGAAAGTTGTAATAAGCTGTATTCTGAATTTTCCGCTGCTATGATGTTTAGTTCTGATTTTCAGCTTATGCACTGTCTCTCCTGTTTTATGTCAAGTATGTTATTATTATATTTTGTTCGATGCGCTGTGAGACATTCTACAGGTTTCTCATTAGTTCATTTCCTTCTTTTCTTTCTTCTGACGACCGTTCCGTGCTAGTCGGGCATGTGTACAGCGCACTTTCGGAGGAAATGCAGGCTGGTGTGGGGCGGGCCGTCACATTCCTGCTATCTCTTCTACGACTGTCACCGCGGTCGTGTTCAGTAACAGTGTTGAATCTGGGCGTGTACTCGCGAAGATCTCGGTGAGGATAATGACGACGAGTCATTTTTCCTGCAAAAACAACAAACAAGTATAAGAATCATGGGTCAACACAATATATCAGTGTTGTGACATGCGGTGCATGTGATGTGTGTGTTTTGTGTGATCCCTCTAACAGAGCAGGGCCCGGAGCCAGCCTTGTCTGTACAGTATCTTCTTCTTTAATAGGAGTAGGCTCTTCCTCAGAGGTAGGAAATAATGACGATGTTCCAATGTTCTCAGTAGTGTAGATATCAGCTGGCGAAGGAAGCCTGGCCGAACCTCCAAATATTTGTTCTTCCGTTTGTAAGTCACGAGTTGGAGACTTAGTCGGTGGCGGTGTTTGTGGAGAGGGCTACCTTTCGGGAATGGAAGCACATCTCGGTTCATCGCCTTGAACTTCACCTCCAGTATACACATTCAGATCGTCATCATCGTGGACACTCATAGGAGAAGGACTTCTGGGAAGCTTAATCGTCGCTCCAATCTCTACGGTCACCTGTCCCTCGATTGGGAGCAAGCTACTAGATTCCCCAGGAACATGGACTATAGGAGCGTCAGCTGGGGGCATACTTGTAGGGCTTGCCTCCTTAACTAAGGCCTCGCCTTATATCCAGAAGTTGGTGTTTATGAAGATTCTCATTGTTTATGCATTTCTTGATTCTAAGAAATTCGGACTTGCTTTCCCTAAGGCAGGTCAAACGATCTTCGTATATTTCTCCCTCTTGCTTCTTAGGATTGGGAACTGTAAAAAGAAAAGAAATATTAGTGTATTGGTTTATGCAGTTGAAGTAAACACTTAAGGATCTGAAACTTGCCTGACTTCAGCTACCTCCTTGCACACCCAGCCTGGCGCTTTATATAAAACCACTCAGATTTAGCATCGCCGAAGTTGCTATGTCCATCATTCAAGACTTTCTTAGTAGGGATAAACTTGAAGAAAACAAAATTCGGGGTCCCTTGTAGAACAATGTTTAAAATGGATATAGCAGTTCATATCTTCATAAAAGAGCTTAATTTTGAGAACTTCTGTATATGCGATGTACAGGATATTTAAAGCAATGTAGGCATTAGGGTGAAGCTGCATGGGAGCATACGCATTCGTCTCAGAAAGTCAACGACGAGTGGACGAAATGGAGGAATAGCGCCTATTGAACACATGACCTTGTTGATGGCCATATACCCTTCCAGAGCAGAATGGGGCCTATCTGTTCCCTCCACAACTTTAACGTTATCCCACGGAATCCATGCTTTAACATATTTTCTCGAATTCATCGGGGGAACAACTATTCCCAGTTCCCCCTTCATTTTCTTCTTCCTCGAGTGATGTACTCTCAAAAGATGATGACTCTGCTTTGATATTTGTTTCATACTCTGATCCGGAGATATCCCAGTCTGGGTTTGACGGAAGTACATCAAGGCTGTAACAACTTGAAGATTTCGAAGTTGTACTCTTATTTGATAACCTTGCTGAACATCATATAACATATTTTCTGTGTTGACAAACAAGCATAAAAAATTAGAGCATAGATACCCGTGACCCCCGTGTGTGCAAGTGCTTATGTGTGCCAGTGTGTGCAATACTGAAAGAAAATGCTTGAGGTAAAATACATAAGCACGTAATCGGTCGCCTTATGTTGATAAGTCACGTCCTTGTCTAATCCAGATTAGTCCGTCTGAAGGCTCTAACCTATCTGTTTATCGATTTACCCCAATTATAGTTGATTCTCAGCCAAAGTATATGTTGGCATATTTAGTTAACTTATGTCACTCAAACAAGTACATTTGTAAACGAGAATTGACTCGAAGGCAGAGTGACTCGTGTGCTTATATGACACGGTTCATAGGTAAGGTCCAACTCATGGTCGTGGGAAGTTAAAGGCACCATCAGAGGCTCGCAATATGAGGTTAATTCGCAAACGCAGGATCCGCTCATGCCATAGGTCGACTCGTAAAAGTGTTGCGGCTTGCGGTCTCAAAGTGCAAGTCCCACTCACGGCGGAGTTATGACCCGTATGACAAACGGACTCGCGATTATGAGATCAAAATATGTGAACACACCGTTTCGTATGGAAAGGCTGGCTCTTGCTCAAAGGTTGGCTCGCTTAATCAACAACTCGCAGATACCTCCTCAGGACAAGGATGGAAGCGGGTCGCTAAAACATGACCCGACCCAACACCTCTCCCCCCTGCACGACCCAGACCATCAAGGCACACCTCTTCACCAATCCTCTCGCCTACCCTCTTCATGAAAGGGTCTTCAATGGTAAAACTTTTCCCTAACCACTTCCCTGACCTGACTCACATGAGCCTATCATTTCTCCTAACTCCATCCATACCCTTTCACCTTACAAATCGCCATAGTTACTCGCAAACTCAAACCCCAAATTTAACTATCTCACTAACTAACACTCTCGCCCCTAAGAGTGAGAATATCAGCTACTCACACACGCGTCGCCTAAAGATGGGGAGGTGTTATGAACGTCGGCGACAAACTTGGAAAGGAGAAAAATCGAAACCGTTAGTAAGGGATATCGATGGTAAAGACTAGATTATCACGTTAAGAATGTCAATTGAAATAATCAAAAGCTCAAATCGCTTTTACTTATTGGATCGATTCAGAGATTTAAATGATAAGTTGGATTTGGGGGTTAGGGTTCCAATTGTTTTAGAAGAACGAAAGAAGTAAAAAGTAAATAAAGAAAAGTAAAAATGACTAATATACAGTGGTCATCGAGCCGATTGCATACTCTTTCACTTGATCGCTTGGTTCATCCCAAGGACCTTACACGAGGCAACTGGGTTTTGGCCCAGAGTGACGCATATGCTCACGGTTCAAACCGATATGAAGGAAGTCCATTAGCTAGGCGCGCAAGCGATTCAAAGGGAACAAGCCCGGTTCAGTTAAAAATTGTTCGAAGTGGTGCCTGCCTAGGTGAATAAAAATACAAAAAAGTGACATGTCAAACAATTGAAAATTTAAAAATCTCTAAGAATTTACCTGATGGATTATTTGCAATATAGCTCAAACTGAAAAATCGACAAGTATACGACAGAATAATTTAAACTAGATTTTGTATTTATACTCGCCCCCAAGATCAAGAAACACAATTTTATGAAGTGACGCGGCTATGCAAACAGACTTGACTATTGACGCCCGTCAGTTCAAAAGCAATCAGATACAGCTGTTAGTGTTCATCAGTCCAGGAACGGACACACTCATTATTTTGAAGCACATCTCATCCTTGATCAAATGTACTTTGACGGGGAAAAATATTGGCTTGCTTTTTGACTAAGCCATCGACGACTTAAGCATTAACAATTAGGTGGGAGAAAACCCTCATACTCACAAGTTCAAGATAAACGTTCTGGCTTACAAAGATGGTTCACTGACCAGACAACAGGACCGGCTCGTGAATCTCCCTTTTTTCACCATCGGCTCGTGACTCAAGACCCTGACCCACTCGTGACATGGGGTCACGACCCGACCATGCCATCAGGAAAGAATGGCCAGGACTTGGTCAAGCTCCACGACCACCACGAACAGGATATAACAGATCAAATGAGACGTGTTATAAACGACTACTCTGACCATGTCTACACCCACTCACGAACAGCTCCGAGATTTTCGGGATGGATGCCACATGTCTTCACGGACTACCTACAGGAGTTTCCTATAAATAGCCCAACACTTGACATTTTTTAGGATCTTTTGGCACTTAAGAGTTCTCCATCCTCCATTATTATTCCTTAGTCATTTCTAACCAGATTTAACTCCAAATAACTGAATTTTATTTGATAATCATTGAGTGATTAATCATTGTAAGAGCGGAGAACTTGATTGTACTTGTATTCAATCGTATAATTGAAATCATATAAAGTGGACATAAGCTTGTTAATGTCGAACCACTATAAGTCTCATTTGTTCACTATATTTTCTTTCATTTCTTGCTATAATTCTCTACAAATTCAGATAATTTGGGTGTTAGAATCATATTTTGGTCTAACAATTTTATTGCATTTTAATAACAATGGGTTAAAATACAACACAAATAGGTACATGGCAGTATGAAATCAAAAATAATCAGTCACATAAAACAAGGTAAGTAGGATGGAAATATATAATGAAGAAATATACATATGTAAGATCATATAAGGTAAAGTAAATAATCTGACTTGTCTTTTTACATTATATGTAAAACAAACATATAAAACCAAAATATAATAAATGTGATAACAAAACAATTTAATGAACAAAATATCAAAATAACACTACAAACTGTAGACAACAAGCTAATAAGATGAAAGAGATAAAAACATCATGTATTTAAGAAGAACAGATTTTATACAATAAGGTATAATAGAAGAAACAAACAACTGGAAATGCAAAACCAGAGTACCATCTTGATATAAACAAATCATACTAAGGAATAAATTTCCTACATAATGTTTAGATAGGCATTAAAATTGAAAACCAAAAAGCTTTCCAATAAGATGCCTGGAAGCTTGCAACATTTAATAGCCTTAAGACAAATTAACCAATCATATTAAGCTCTAAGTTATAAGTTGCAGGAAACATCGCTGTTGAAATAGATCGACACAAAGGCAAAGTATTTTAGCCGCAAGAAGAACGGAAAAATCATAAGCAATAGTAAAAACATGTGAAAACACTCCAGGTTAACTAGTATATGTTTAGTATTCACACTAATTATTGGACCAGCAAAGCTACTCAAAACAGTAGAAAAATCTTATGCATTTAATAAACTGTATAAACTATATTATCCCATTCTAATCACACTAAATGTTTTTTTTATTCTTTACGTGCTTGCCAATGATCTTTGAACGCAAACTAATCTATATATAGCACTTTAAGTTAAAGAAAAATTGTACATTGAGAAATAAAAATAAAGCAAAAATTTGAAGAAAGAAAGGAAGAGAAAGGAAAAAAAAAACACTGTAAGTAAACACCTAAGTTTTTTTTACTACTTGTATATTCAAATCCTTGATTTAAATTCAAGTAGATGTATGCCCATATCTATATGTATCTGATGATTGTTGAATACCTAAGTATAATTGGGTTTGATGTTCTTGGATGTTGAGTATTCCTAGAAATGAGCATACTGATAAAAGAACATAGCCATTATAATTTTTAACAAAAATCAAATTACTCTCAATCTACTCCATTTTAAACCTGATGATCAACATGAAGTTTGTTAATACTCATCTCAAGTTAATTTTAATTTTTTTTGGTTACAAATCATCACACATATACACTATTAATCTTGTATTATAGTTAGAAAGGTTCTAAACTCAAGAATTCGATTGTCTTGTTTCTAAGATCTGAATATATGTATGGAATAACCATTAAAAATCATGAATTTTGATGGTTATATTAACATTTTTAGTTGAGTTTCTAGTGAGAACTCTGATATGAAAGTAATTTAGATCTTTGATCAATTTCCGTCAATCTCGTTGATGGATGAACTCTTCGTCTGTTCTGGACAAGTATGAGACATCCTAGATCCTAGGAAAAATACTATATAAAAATCCGATGCATTGGTTTTTGAGAACGAGGAAGAAATAGTGGTTTTGGGTTCGATTTTTAGGGCCCAAACAATGGTGAACTGCGCCATCTACGGTGCATAAGAAGGGATCGCACCAAGTGCATTTGAAAGGGGGAACAGTTGGCATCGTTCGACCTGAATTTGCTGCAAATGGTCTTGAATTGGGGCGAGGCGTGGAGTTTTTCTGAAGATAGTTTTGTGAAGCTTTGTGTTGAAGGTCCTAATTTTGAATTCATAGAGGATAATGGGTTTTGAAATCGGCAATGATATGGGAGGGGGAGAAGACGTTTTTGGCAACCGTCGCGGAGTCAAGATCACTGAAGACTGATGCATGCATGTGCACGGTGCATATAGGTGCACTGTGCACATAGGTGCACTGTGAAAAATAAATAGCATAGAAAGTAAGGGAGGAAGTGGAACGAGTTGCTTGCATCTTACTGATGCTTGCGTGATGGGTTCAAAAAAAGATGCCATTTGAAAAACTAAAACCTTTCTAAATGTGTCGGGTTTTTCATATACCATGCAAGCCTTTAACACCTGGTCATATCATGCAAGAAGCATCAAGTTTTTTTTAGTTGTGTGGGGAAAAACTAGGCTAGTTTGGCCAAAAGAAAAGAAAAAAAGAAATGAAAGGGGGAGCTAGCATGGAAAGCATGCAGAACTGGCAAATTGAATAAGTGTAGTTGCTTGGGTATAGTTGCGTGGGTAAGTGGGTTGCATTGTGTTTGGGCCTGGAAAAAAATATGTATTTAACCATTGAAAAAAATGCAACTGGGTTCGGTTGTAGATGCATGATGGTAGGCATCAAGTAGTTCCATTCATTTATACTAGATTCGGTTGTAGATGCATGATGGAATGCATCAAGTAGTTCCATTCGTTTATAGCTGCTCAAGGCAGTTTGCTTGAGAATGGGAATGGTGGTAGATGTATGATGGAATGCATCAATGCATGCATGAAGGAAACAGTATGGCACTCGACATGAATAGTGTAATGTCCCGTATTTTTACGGGATAATAATTAATTTATTTAATTATTTAAATAATGGTTTGGAGATTTAATTGGTCGTCTAATTAAATAATGTTGAATATTTAATTAATATAAATAATATATTTAATTCTAAAATAATCAGAAATAGTGAATTGACAATATAATGTGAACTGGGCAATTCAAATTATATAATTCGGTTTAAAATTGAATTAGAATAACGAATATATTATTTAAAAGAAGTTTGAACGTAAAATTATAATATAATTATAATCGAGCTCGAAATGGCGCGACAGTTCATAATTTGGTGATTCGAACTTTAACTGAATATTCAAAAGTCGTTTTAAGTCTGATTTCTTTGAAACGAGAAATGTTCAGAGCTGGTAAAGTATATTTTTCTAAAGGAAGAGAAAAATCGGGATTTCATCGTATAGATTTTGATTTATGTCCAAATCAAATTTTAGAAAAGTCACTGTGGAATTCCTTTATAATTTATAGCGATTAATTTATATTTTAAAAAGGAATTTCATTATAAATCGAATATCGATTTTTATCGGGATTTGAAATATCAAGTTAGAAATTCATATAGGAATATTCTGAAGCTGTACGGTATTCCATGTGAATATATATACGATAATATTTATTTTTAAATACTAAATTTAATTATTTTTAAATATAATTATATATTTAAATGGGTAATTTAGAGCTTTAAAAATAGCCAGTTTTGCAAACGATCTCTGTTTTGGACGAAACTAATTTTATTGGATCCGTAATATTAAATTATTGTTAGATGTCAGGTTTCGTGATTTTTAGAGTCAGTATGTGGCCGTACGGGATTTTAATGTGAAAACAGTCAGTATTTTGACGGTTAAAAATACGCTGTGTGAGCAAACGAAATCGAAATTCAACGAAACCCATTTCGTTGGGACCGTAATGTCAAACTGTAGCTGCATGCCAATTTTCATGATTTTTAGATATCGTGTGTGAGTACACGGATTTTTTTTAAGGACAAAAACAGATATAAAATGAGAGAAATAAATATAAAAAATAATATAAAAATACCCTATAAATATCCTAACTGATTTCAACAATCAAACAAAGGTCCACGTTCCATTCTTCTCAAACCGCCCGTTCTCTGTGGCCTCAAAACAAAGTCATGGCCCTTAGAAAATCCTCACAAATCAAAAACAAATTCTATAAATTGCAAGAGGTAATCCTTTGCACTAGTTTTTCATTTCTCTTTAACCTTGTATTGATTTCAACTTGTTCGACGTCCATTTCTTCTCTCTCAAAACTGACGCAGCGAACTAGGGTTCGAAATACCCGGATATACAAGCATGGATTCAAGGATTTGGTGATGTATTTGGATTCAGCGTTGAATTTCGAGACTTGTGTGCTTTTTTTTGGGAATTCGACAAGAATTGATGTCGATTTTCTTCCCTGTACCCGACGTGACGCTCGAAGTCGCATTTCGATTGAGGGGTTCGAATGGAGCAATATTGGTATGGAGTTGAGGGGATTTCGATGGAGAGGTCAATGGTGATGTCGGTTTTGATTTTAAGTGAAGACATGATGGATAAGGGATTGGAGAAGTTGTTGTAATGGTGGAGGATACGGGTTTGCGGGTTAACTGGAGTGGAAGAAATAAAAGTTGTGCGGTAGTGGGTTTAAGGGTAATAGTGGGCCGGGATTGTTGGAATTTGGCAAAAAACAAGATCCGTTGGGATCGTATGGACGGACACTACACAATGGAACTGACTGGGAATGGATTGGAGCTCGTTACAATATATAGCAAAATAAATTGTCCGTCTGAATCAAGCGATGGTTATCGTTATTAACGATGATCGTCCAATGTGAGTAAAACTCACCAACTCTGAACAGTTATATTTTTATAACGTATTCTTAGAGCTGATAATTTTCTGTTGATTGTTGTGTGTCAACTGTTTGGTTGAATTGATTATGTAATGGTTGAAATTATAGATAACGATATATAGATATAAATCGTTAAACAAACATTGATTATGTTTAGCAGAATATTTCGTATTGAAATGAAATCGATGTTAATTATATTGTTTAACATCTGTGATGCAGGGAAACAGGTTGGAGGGACCCAATTGGGTTCCTTAATATATAAAATACTGTTTTGTTTCATATATTGTGATATATGATGTGATATATAATTTGTTGTTGATTATGTGTGTTTGAATGATATCGATCACTGTTGTTTGGTATTTTAAATACCGTAAGAAAACCCTGGGATGAAAAACGAAAATTTCAATAACTATATTGAAATAAAATATTTTATAAAATCGAAAGATTATGTATAGAAGGAAGATTTCAAACTGTATATTGAAATAGAATATGTATAAAATCAAAATATTTTATATGAAGGAATATTTATAAAATCAAGGGACTTTATAAAGGAAAATATTTGTAAAACAAATATGAAAAGGATATATTTTTAAACCATTTACAAATAGAAATGAAAAGGATATATTTGTAAACCATTTACAAATAGAAATGAAAAGGGTATATTTGTAAACCATTTACAAATAGATTTGGAAAGGGAATATTTGTAAAACATTTACAAATAGAGTTGAAAGAAAATATTTATTTGTTAAATAAATAGGATTGGAAAAGAATGTTTATTTGTTAAATAAATAGAGTTATAAAAAGGAAATATTTATTTAGAAAATAAATAGAGTTATAAAAGGGATTTATTAGGAAATGAAAAAGGATGTCATATAAGGAAATATTTGGCAAATGAATAGAATTTTACATCAGGAAAGTTTAGACTCGTGCTTCCCACACGGGTATAACATGATATAGATTTAAAGAAAAGATTTTAAACAGATTCTGTTGTAACCAATAAATTGAGAAGATTAATTTATAAATAATATTTTATAAATTAAATAAAATATTTATCATTGGATAAATAGAATATATAAGTCAGGACTTATATAGAAAAGTAAGAATCGATTTCAACATCGATATTTGAAACTGAATATGGACGTAGAGTTAATCAAAGGAGTTAATCGAAATGTGTTAATCAAAATAAGTTAGCGGAGTTAATCGATTAGAGTTAGAGTGAATCTATTAGAATTAGAATTAATCGATTAGAGTTAGAGTTAATCAGTTAGAGTTAATCGATTAAGAGTTAAATCGAAATTAGTTATTCGAAGTGAGTTAATCGATTAGAGTTAAATCAGTTAGAGTTAGTCGAGTGTTAGTTAATCAAATAGAGTTCGTCGAGTATTAGTTAATCGAAGATAAGAATTTATCAAATATAGTTATTCGAAAAGGAGTTATTCGAAATAGTTTATTCGAAAGAAAGAGTAATCGAATATAGTTTATTCGAAAGAAAGAGAGTAATCAAATATTAGTTATTCGAAGAAAGTAATCGAATGTTAGTTATTCGAAAGAAGTTATCGAATATTTGTTATTCGAAAGGGTTATCGAATGTTAGTTATTCGAAAAGAGTTATCGAATGTTAGTTTATTTGAATAGAGTTAAAAGGAGTTGTCGAATATAGTTTATTCGAATAGAGAAAGGAGTAAATCGAATATGGTCTATTCGAAAGGGGTTAATCAAATATAGTTTATTTGATAGGAGTAAATTGATAGGAGTAAATTGATAAGAGTTAATCGATTAGGGTTAATCAAAAAGAGTTAATCCAATAGAGTAAATCAAATAGAGTTAATAGAATTGAGTTAATCAAATAGAGCTAACTGATAAGGGTAAATCGATTAGAGTTAATCGAATAGTGTTAATTGAATAGAGTTAATCGAATATAGCTATTCGAAGTGTGATTATCTAATATAGTTTATTCGAAGGAAAGGGTTATCGAATAGAGTATATTCAAAGGGGAGTTATACGTTGAAATTCGATTATATCAAATTCGGGAAAGTAATATTTACTTTCCGGTTTTTAAACCAAGATTTATTTATTTAATAAATCGTTTAGTTATTTATTCAAATTAAAGAATAAAAGTTATATTTGAAGTTAGATATTTCGAAAGTAGGAATTATAACGTTATCGTTATAACCAATGTTTTTTATGAAAGAAGTGGATTCGTAAATATAATTTGTGAGGTTCGCAAGGAAGTTGTTAAAAGTTTGAAAAGATGAACTTTGACTATTTCAAAGTTAAAACATTGTTCAATTAAGGTCTGAGAGGTAATTATACCCCAACTTGATTGACTTCCTTCTTAACTAAGGAATGGTTAAGTTTGATAGTGAAGGTTGGTTAAGTGAATATAGTTAATGAAGGTAATGGTGAATTGGCATAGCGATGTTTTATTTAAACATCTGTTTAAATCCAAGGAATGAGTTTTGGAAACGTTTTCCAAATATAATCAGAGATATTTTCTAATTATAGAAAATGAAATGTTGGATGGTAAAGAATACTGGAATGACAGTGATACATGGAAAGGAGATGGAAATGTTTTCCAATGATTAATAACGTATATTTTCTAAATTTAGAAAATAAGAATTTTTGTGTATATATATATATATATATATATATATATATATATGGAAACAGTAAATGGAGAATGAATAAATTAATGGTAAATTAATTTAAGAGATAAATGATGAATGATGAATGATGATTGATCGATATAATTTCCATCCGGAAATAATATCGTTGTTTGCACACGTGTTTTTCTTTGATAGTTAACTCACCGACTATCGAAGTTTTTGACCATTTTAACGTTGTTAATATGGAGAGACCGGTTGGATTATTATCCGAAGAACAACTCTATATTGGCATAAGCGTTGCGAATCATATATGCCAAAGATAATTGAAGACGGAGTAAAGTGCAAGGGCTGTTGTATAAATCTTAGGTAAAGATTGCCTAAGATAGATGTACTGAATAGTGCATTCGGTTTGTCCAGTCCCAGGACAACTTGTATGGACGAATGTGTGATAGAGTATATTTAATAGATCGCGTAAGTTGATCTCTTCAAACGTATTTACGTTTGGTGGCGGAGGAATTCGTTTCTCTTAGCTGTATACCCATGGTATTTTTGGGGAAATCAATTTGTGATTTGGCGGGTATGACGATGTGACATTCAAAGTGAATAATTTTGTGATCTGTCAGAGATAAGCGTGGCCTCTAGCCTCACAACTGGGAAATGACAAAAATCGGGCAGGCGGCATGGCTATGTAGGTTGCACCTATTAGGGTGTATAATCACATGATCTAGAGTTTCATTTACTTCTAAAAATCTATTGTCGATGCTGTCCCGTTCGAGAAACGGTTGTTGATCCCAACCGTTGGTGATATACATTCGATACACTCAAGCGAAATGAGTGGTCGGTCATGTGTGGCCGGGTTGCAAGATGTTCTTGTTGAACCCAGTGTATTCCTCTCTAGATGTACACTAGCGAAAGGTGGTTCCATACCTTGTCATAGTTGGAAATCCATTATCCAATAAGCACTCGCGGTTTTGATTGTATACTATATATGTAGAACGTGAGATGAAAGCGTTTCTGCCAGATGATTATTATATTGTGGTTGATAGATATTATTATAATATCAATGAGTTTTGATATAAAGATTATTTTGGATTCTCATAAGGGAAAAACCCGTTCCGTTATATGGCGTGGTCTTATGAGATATCGTTTAATGGCTCAAACTGTTTTACTCACACCAGTCCCATGACTGACCCGGAGTTTATTTTGTTTTCCCTAAGCTCTTGGGTGCTCAATTTTATACGGACAGCCAAGTAGTCGGGATTTACAGATACTTGAAGAGCTGGAGGCCTCAGGATCATATAGCTATTGTTTATTTCCGTTGTGTTGTAAGTGTTGTACTTTGGAAATGATATGTATATTCAAGTACAGATTTATATTTTAAAATTTGATATATATTATATGTCATTTGTTCCGCTGTGAGGTTCATGTTACTTCTGATGTTGTGTTCTTCTTCTTTTTCTATTCTAAGTTTCTATCTTATCTATTCTCACCCTCTATTTTTTTCCATTAGTTTTCTGTTTTCCAGTGCAATTGGGTTGGACTTGTGTTATTTGGTCAGCTCAAATTGGATCGGAATTTCGGGACACTACATATAGATCAAAAAAAAAGAAATTGGACTGAAATCTGAAATGGCAGCATACACAAGGATCAGGCAGGGTTCATGTACCTTGTCTATATACCAAAAATGGTAATCCAGCTTGATTGATTAAATCTAATACATATAGGTAATTAAATTATTCCAGATAATTGAATAATTGGTAGGTGAAGATGTACAAGTTTTATGAGCCTTGAGTTAAACCTGCAAAGGAAGAAGTTAGAATGTGAGCCAAAAATTGTAGGGTGTGCATTTGGTTTATGCATGGAACTATGACTTTGTGGGAAGTATGGAATGGTTGCTTTACTATATTAGGTCGTATTAAGCCAAATAGTTTATAAATAAACTTAAATTAATTTTCATAAAAATAGGTGTAAGTTTAACCTAGGAAGTTAATTATAAATTAATACTTATATATAGAATAAAATTCTCATTATATAAGTTAGTTGTCCATTTGCATACGCTATTTACTTAATTTAATAAATCAACAAACATTATTTGAAAACTACATTGCAACAATGGATTGGTAACTTAAAAATAATAATAATGTGAACACATTTGTTAAGTTTAATCCTTTATTTTAGAATTAGATATTTTATTTGAACCATTAATTTAAATCCAAGTGGATGGGTCATGATATTTATTATGAATTGAATTTCCAAATGAAATAATTTCTTAAAATACAACTTGGCCTAAATAATATTAATGTTCATAGATTCAAAGAATCTGGGATCGGTTTTCAATATGAAATCTGAATGCCACTTTGTTTTAATCTAGACGTTCGATTAAATTGAATTCAAGTTGAAGATATTGAAGAGCAAGGGCTGCTGCTACTAACTTTGAGGGTGATTCCAAAATGGATGTAGTAGAGTTTGTATCTTCGGTTTCGTTAAGTCCCAAAACGAACGTGTATGGACGACTGTCTGACAGGGTATTTCCAAATAATCATGTACATTGATTTCCTCAAACGTATTTATGTTTGGTGGCGGGGAAGACACCTTATCTTAAGCTTAACACCCAGAGTAATTTTGTGGATGTCGATTAGTGATTTAATGGATCTAACAATGTGACATTCAAAGGAAATGATGAAGTGATATTCTAAAAGGAAATCGTAGCCTCAAGCTTCATCAACCGGGAAATAACTGAAATTGGGTAGGCCGCACAACTAACTGGGTCATACCCATTAGGGTATATCATCAACTGATCTAGGGAAATCTATTGTCCACTTTTACATGTTTTGGAATGAATTCGATTGACTGGCTACCAACTGTGGTGATGATATATTCAGCGCACTCAAGTTAAATGGGTGGCCGGTTCTATGTGGTCGGGTTGCAAGATGTTCTTGTTGAACCCCAGTGTTTCATCTCTAGAGAACATTGATTGGAAGGTGGTCCCATACCTAGCCATGTTGGAAATCCAAACTCCAATATGAGCCATACAGTTTTAGTTGTAAACCTACTATGTCGAAAAGTGAGATGCAAGCTTTTCGGTTGTATTCCTATTTATTTATGAATTGATAGACATTATTATAGTATCGCTGGATTTGATATACCAGTGATTTGGCTATCGTAAGGGAAAAACACTTATCATATTTATTGGTGGTCATGTCTTACGAGAATTCCATTCTTTTCAAAAAGATACTTCTAAAGTTAAACAAATCACCTATTATGTAACATGGTTTATAAAACACTCTTAACTTCTCATCTATTTTTAAATAAAAATTGTTTACTTACATCAGGCTTATGTCTGACCCAGAGTTTATTTTTCTTGTGCTTTCGTAAACTCTTAGGTACTCATAATACTTATTATGAGTAGTCAAGTGATCCAGGTTCTGAATCACTATCTATGGAGAAGTTTCACAGGACTCTAAGATAACAATCACGCTAGTACTCATATATGCAACCTTATGTTATATTATGGTGTGTAAGATGGACAGGTCTTGAGAATATATGTATGTATTATTTGTATGGTAGAAACTTTGATGTATATTTATTACGATGTCTATAATTTTTATGTTGTATTATACTTTATCCAGTTCCTATGTGAGATTCTGATGTTTGTTTTACATTTAATCTTCTATCTCTTTCTTTTTCTTTATAATGACTCGACTTCCGAAGTGTACAAAAGTTGGGCCATTATAGTTTGTTTTATATTGTGATATATGATGTGATAATATTTTGCCATAGATTTTGTTGTGTTTGGATGCTTAAATAACACTAACCCTAAATTAATTAGTATTTAAATACCGCAAAAATATATTCGAATGAAATGGAAAATGAATTTGGGTTTTAGAAGGAAAATTCTATTTTTAAAATATAAATTGAATTCCAAAAAGGGATATAGTATAGTAACTTGTTTTTAATAATAAAAACAAATGGTAAATTTTATAAGCGATGTTTACAAATTAAGTAAAATAATCATCATCAGATTATTTGGTAATGTATATTCAAAATAGATTTTAAAAGGGAAATCAGATCATTTCAAAAGGAAACGATAAAATTTATTTCGATGTTCGGAACGTGAATAGAATTAAAATAAATCCTTAAGGATTTACAATTGGAATTCAAAAATGTCGAGTATTATAAAAATAATTTATTTTCAGAAATTATATACTGTATAATTGAAAACTTGAGGGGACAATTAATATTTTGTTTTGAACCAATAGTTTATGACTAAATATGAAGTCGAGATTAAGTTATAAACATGATATATAATTAACAAAAAGTTGACGTGTAAATAGAGTTTATGAATGAAATATGATGTGGATTATAAAGTGACTCGGTAAATGAGATTAGAACCTATAATAGTATTTATAAATTTACTTGATAAAATGAGTCTAGATTTCTATAAAGGAATAATATTCATATTTTAAAATGGATATTGGTTAAAAGCAAACGTTTTGCAGATTGGAATGGTTTTAGGAGAAATTAGTAAGGAATTGGGAGTGTTGAGTTCAAAGATGAATTTCAAATGTAGAAAGTATAGTTAACCCAAAACGATAAATTAATATGAAGTTCGGAACGTTAATCGAATAGAGATTTTTCGAAAGAGATTTATCAAATAGAGAAGGTTCGAAAGAGAGTTATCAAATAAAGATTATTCAAAAGAGAATATACATTGAAATTCGACTATATCTAATTCAGGAAAGTACTACTTACTTTCCATTTCAATCAATATTTAATTAATTAATTAATTAATTAGTTATTATTTCATTTATTCAAATTAATGAATCAAAGTTATATTTTAATATTTAATACTTCGGAGCATGGATTAATTATAACACTATTGTTATATTAATGATTTTCGTTAAGAAAGTGGATTCGTAAATTGAATTCGAGAGTTGCGTAAGCGATGTTTTGTTGATAATTGAAGTTGTGAGCTTTGCCTATTCCAAAGTTAAAAATGTTGTTCAGTTAAGGTCTGAGAGGTAATTATAACCCAACTTGATTAACTTCATTATTGATTAAGTAATGGTTAAGGTTAGATGGCGAAGATTAGTTAGGGGTACGGCTAGTTAATGAACGATTAATAGGTCGAGTTGTCATTACGATGTTTTGTACAGCACTCGTTTAAATCCATGTAAATGAGTTTCAGAAACCTTTTCCAAATATAATCAGAGTGTTTTCTATACATAGAAAATGGAATATTCTGTTGATTAGAACATAAGAAATGTGAATATATGAAAATGTTTTTCGATGTCAATAACGTATATTTTCTAAATATAGAAAATAAGAATTTGTAAATATATGGAAATGTTTTCTAATATAAATAAGAAATATTTTCTGGCATATAGAAAATAACGAGTTTATGATATATGGAAATGTTTTCCAAGAATCATAAGAGGCCAAACGGGTTTAGAGAAATATCCGGGGAAAACGTAAAAAGAAGAAAATGAGAAATTTGAAAATGATAATTAATAAGACATTAATTTAAAAGGAATCATTGTTGCTTGATGTTTTATTAGTACAATTTCCATTTGGAAATAGGAACGTTAGCTGTATGGATGTTTCCTTTGATAGTTAAATAATCGGCTGTCAAAGTTTTGGGCTATTTTACTTTTCTGTTGTCAATACGGAGAGACCGGGATTAGGTTTATTATCTGAAAACCGCTCCATACGGGGATAAGTATTGTGAATCAAATATGTTCAAGATAATCGAAGATGGAGTAAAGTGCAATGGTTGTTCTGTTAATCCTAGGCAGAAATTGCCTAATATTGATTAATGGAATAGTGCCTTTGGTTTGTAAGGTCCCAGCACAACTTGTATGGACGAATATCTGACAGAGTATGCCTATTAGATCATCTACATTGATCTCTTTAAGCATATTAACATTAATGGCGGAGAAGTTCATTTCTCTTAGCTTCGGAATGGTTGCTGATCCCAACCATTGGTGATAATACATTCGATACACTCAAACGAAATGAGTGGCTGCTCGTGTGTGGCCTGGGTTACAAGATGTTTTTGTGGAACCCTGTGTATTCTTCTTTAGAGATTACTATCAGAAGGTGATTCCATGCCTTGTCATAGTTGGAAATCTATTACCCAAAAAGCACCCATGGTTTTGATTGTATACTATGTATGTGGAGTGTGAGATGCAAGCGTGTCGTGATATCGGAATGTGATTTCTGAATTGATTCATGAACTGTGATTTCCGATGGGTATGCAAGTGGTGATTGCGAGGTGGTTCGTCTGCTCGATTTCTGTTTGTTGCAGTTCGAATTAGGTTAGATTTTGATTGGGTGAGTTGTTCGAGGCTATCAATGTAACACCCCGAATTTTAGTTAATACTAAAATTCACTAATTACAGGATAAATAATCTCAGATGTGGGAATTGGGGGTAACGGGCTACGTTATTACGTTCGTCTCGGAAAAATACGCGAAATAGAGTCCGAGTTTTCGAAAATCGGAGTCCGTATGGCCCGGTTATGGCCCGAAGAAGTTTGCTGAAAATTCAAAACTGAAAACAGAATTAAGAATTTAAAATTCAGATTTTAAATTGGACAAGTGGGGTCAGGCGGGAAAAATCCCGCCCTACCCATGTCGACAGGGCTGTCGACAGGCCTGTCGATAGGGGGTGTCGACTTGCCTGTCGACTTGCCTGTCGACAGGGGTGCGGCGTTCTGTGAACCTGGGTGCACCAGGTTGCACCAGGTTGGGTTCTAGGCTGGCTTGGAGGGCTGGTTCTAGAGATTTCCTAAATCTAAGGGTCCTAATCTAATCTAGGGTTAATCTAAGGGCCTAAAACACTCTCCTAATCTATAAATACACCCTAAACCTACCTTAATCCTTACCAAAAATAGAAATAATGGCCTCATGCCGCCAAATTAAATCCTAAGAGAAGCCTCCACTAATCTAAGAAGAAAGTTGCAAGCTAATTCCTCTCTAATCAATCTTTAATCATCATTATCTTCATAGTTAGCAACTAATTCTACTTCATAAGGTTGCTAATCTTGAGTTTGGTGAGTTTCTATCACTTTAACATCAATTGTTAAAGTAAGTAGATTGGGTGTAATGAGACCTATGGTCTTAAATGCGGATTAGTGAGTTTGAATCATGTATAATGATATGTTACTCTATGTTGTTCTATGTTTATGCATATTTGATAAGTTGGTTTATGCATGCTTAATAAGTTGATTTATGCATGTTTACCAAGTTGATATATGCATGTTTAATAAGTGGATTTATGCATATTTAATAAGTGGAATTATGCATGTTTAGCAAAGTGAGTTATGCAAGTTGAAAGTGATATGCAAGTTAAGTATATGTTTAAATGTAAGTTGAAAGTGATATGCAAGTTATGCATGCTTATGCAAGTGTATGGATGCTTATGCAAGTCATGTATATGTTTAAATGCAAGATTTATGTGATATGCAAGTTATGCATGCTTATGCGAGTATATGAATACTTTTGCAAGATATGTATATGCTTAAATGACATGATATGCAAGTTATGTAAGTATGTGAATGCTTATGCAAGTATGTGGATGCTTATGCAAGTATGTGAATGCTTATGCAAGTTATGTGTATGCTTAAATGCATGTTTAACATGTTATGCAAGTTATGAGAATGCCTATATGCAAGTTCAACATGTTATGCAAGATATGTGTATGATAATATGCAAGCTCATATGCAACATGTTATGCAAATCATGTGTATGATAATATGCAAGTTTGGGTTATATGTAGTTGGGTTAATATATGCTCATATATGCAAGTTGACATCCTCTTAACCCATGACAAAGTTGTATGTTAAACCCATGATATTTGTGATGATCTTCCCCTTATTTATGTCATGAAATGAGAACGATTTACGTGGGGAACGATGGGGTTGGTAAATATGTTAATAAATGAATGATTGGGTATGATTAAGCATACCATAAAAATAAATTACCATAAGTGGGAATTTACCTATTGAGTTAGGTCTACCCCATGGGAATTTACCTATTGAGTTAGGTCTACCCATGTTATGGAAAAAACTTGATATTAATTAGGGATAATTAATATGGGGGTGATTAATTAGGTGTAATTAATCGACTAAGACACGAGGTTGGACTCATTTGTAGTGTAAAACTGCCCGGACCCGACCGGCTTAACCAGTTGCTACAAATGTCAGCCCAATGTGAGAGGTCTTAGCCATAAATTAAATACGTGATTAAGGTAAAGACACGAGGTTAGACTCTGTTATGACGTAAGACTGCCCGGATTCTACCGGCTTAACCAGGCGGTCATAACAGCCAGTCTAATGTGGGAGGTCTTTACGGGAGATCACGGTCTTAATTAATTAAGAAACACTTAACCATAATAGCATGTAGTGGGACATGAGGGGTTAAGTGGGTGCCTTGGGTGGCATGAGGAAATTCTGTGGTTGCCTTGGGTGGCATGTGGAATCTAGTGGGTTGCCTTGGGTGGCAATAGAAAATACGATTAGAATACTTAACCAAGTGGAAACATGTAATTAAACATGATTAAAGGGTTAAGTGGGATACACTAGATATTTGACAAGCTTAAGTGGGTAGCTTGTGGGGGCCCATTTCAACCAATATCCCAAACGTATCTTTGTGGGCTCGACCCATGTCGAGTGACGGGACACGCATATTGGGCTTGATTATAAGAGGCCAAAACGGGTTAGCGGTGGCAACGCAAGTCCAACGGGTTTCATATGCGTGTGTGGGCCCGGGCTGGTAGATAAGCCGTTGTTGCATCGTGTAGATATAAAGCCGTGCACCGTTAGTATTGGGTAGCCACTTTAGGGGAGTGATACACCCCACTGTGGGACCAGCACGGGTATCTACGGTAGGGAGCCGATCGCTTGGGGAGTAGTGGGTACACCTAATGAAGATAGGGGCAGACGGCACCTATGTAGGAGTACACGAAACTACTGGGTAAGAATTACTGGGTACACCTAGTGGAGATAGGGGCAGACGGCACCTATGTAGTGGGCTAGGGGTACATGAAACTACTAGGGAAATTTTCTAAGTCCTTGGAAGGGATCAACCTTTAAGTAGGAATGACTGGTGTGGTGCAGTTAGTAATTATCCTTGGGTGGGTAGATGCGTCCTTACGGTTATCTTAGTTTATCCTAAGTTCACCAAGCTGCTTAGTGTAGCCATTCATCCCCAGATATTACCGTAGGTCAAGTTTATGTCTTCTCTGGTTACTTTAATGATTGTATTGTTAAAGTTATAGGACTCACTCAGACTTATGTCTGACCCCGTTGTTTTTATCTTTTTCCCAACCCTCAGGTCCTACGGTGGATCCTAGCGGTAGTAGAGCTTGATCGGATTGCTGTTCCAGTCTTTAGGAGCTTGGGTAGATGTAAAGCTCCAGTTATCCAGTTATCTTTTCTTTTGTTCTGGCTATTGTATATGAGAGTGGGATTATGTACTTCTTTATTTTGATGGATATTGTACTTGAGTTTTATCGTGGTTTTATGATGTAACCAGACATGTTTATTTCCGCTGTTATGAGATGATGTTTTAAAATTTCAAGTACTATTTATATCTGTCTTGTTGTAATTTTTCTGTTCTATATTCACCAAAATACTCCACCGATGCTATGGCATTCCCTTTGTGAGTGACCCTAGCGGGCGTGGGGTGTTACACGTGGTATCAGAGCAAAGGTTACCGGAACAGATAAAATTTTTAGAAAACTATTTTTCGAAAACATTTTTGGAAAAAAATATTTTCAAAAACATGTCTTTTAAGAGAAAAGTTTTTGAAAGAAAAGCATAATCCCCAATAGCCATATCTATATCCTTCGAATTCTCCGTTTTGAATCTTTCCTTTTTCGTTTCAGCATGACCGAGAATCTTAATCTTCCGGAGGGTGTGACGGTACCAGTATGGTATAGGAGATTGATGGAGGCTAGGGCCACCACTGCGGGTCCAGCAAATATTCCTCCACCAACCGTAGCACCCGATCTTCCTCCTTCCCCTCCTCCTTGCACGGATACTTTTGCTAAGACTTGCAAGGAATTTAAAGCTATGGGAGGGAAACCTTTTCAAGGATCTGAAACCTTTGTGGAGGCTAGAGATTGGCTTAAGGAGGTGGAAGAGTTGATAGATATCTTTGAGATGGAAGAAGGGAAGAAAGTCAAGTTGGCTGCTTGGTTAATGAAGGGAGAGGCCTCATTCTGGTGGGAAGTTACTAATGGAGAACGCCCCGTTGACTCTTGGGCGGATTTTAGGCAAAGATTTGTGGCAAAGTTTCTCTCAAGGGCGGAGGAAAACTTGTATATGGAAAGATTCTTGACTCTAAAGCAAGGAAATCTCTCGGTGAAGGAATATATTAACAAGTTTAATCAATTGGCAAGATTTGGCCTAGACATGGTGAATACACCGGAGAAGAAGGCTTTGAGGTTCGTGAAAGGCTTGAATGAACCGATACATGGGTTGGCTATGACTCACATCCCTATGGGGGCCACCTTTGAGAAGCTAGTTGACATGGCACTCATGTATGAGGAAGAGAAGGGTCCTAATGCTAATAAGGCACCCGAGAAGAAGGGAGATCAAAAGAGACCTCAACAACAGCAAAGCAAAGGTGGGAAAGGCAATGGTGGCAAGGGCAAGAAGAAGAAGTGTTTCAATTGTGGGACACCTGGCCACCTAAGCAAGGATTGTCGCAAGAAGAAGAAGACCGGCTGCTTCCACTGTGGCGAAGCAGGGCATTTAGTGAAGGATTGCCCTAAGAAAGGGCAAAGGACGGGATCTACCTCAGGAGGACAGGTGCAAGCTCTTATGGCACCGAGTCAGGCTAGGGGGCAAGTACAGGCTCTCGCGGTTCCACCGATTCAGGAGAGAGGTAGAACTATTTCCGTTGAAAGTCTGGTTTTTCTATTTGACCATCCTGTCCGTACATTGTTTGATTCAGGCGCATCGCATTCGTTTATCTCATCATCATTAGTTGAGTTACTGCACCTAGACACCAGTCTGGTAGATGATCCCTTGGTTGTTTCAAACCCAATTGGGGGCTCCACTTATTTGTCCATGATATGTTTGGGTTTGAAGATTTCTATACTTAGCATTGAGTTTAGATGTGATGCTTTTGTATTGGGCTTCACGGGCTATGGGTTGATATTGGGCATGGACTGGTTATCCAGTAATGGTGCCGTTCTTGATTGCGAAAGGAGAGTTGTTAGGCTCATGACCCTCTTGGGTAACATTCTCGAGATTTCTTGTAATCCCAGGGACTCTGTTATGCTAAGTTATCTTGAATCGCTTGACGCTTCGGTCGAGAGTTTGCAGTCTGTTAGAGTGGTCCGGGAATATCCGGATGTGTTTGAGGAGGTGAAGGGCTTACCTCCGAAGCGGGAGATTGACTTCCGAATATATTTGGTGGATAATGCTAAACCGGTATCTTTACCAGTGCGCCACATGGCTCCTCGTGAGAGGAGGGAACTCCATAAGCAAGTAGGGGAGTTGCTTGAGAAGGGGTTCATAAGACAGAGCATATCGGAGTGGGGTGCTCCAGTAGTATTTGCTACGAAGGCGGATGGGTCCCTCAGACTTTGTGTAGACTATAGAGAACTCAATAAGCTCACAAAGAAGAATAGACACCCATTGCCGAGGATAGATGATCTTTTCGATCAGTTGGTTGGCGCTTCAGTATTTTCTCAGTTGGACTTGGCCACGGGGTTTCATCAGTTGAGGGTGGCTGAGGATAGCATAGACAAGACTGCCTTTAGGACTCCGGATGGTTTCTATGAGTGGCTGGTGATGCCATTTGGGTTGACGAACGCCCCTGCATACTTTGTTGATTTGATGAGTAGGGTGTTCAGGGAGTTCCTTAATAAGTTTGTGGTGGTCTTTGTGGATGATATCTTAGTATTTTCTAAGAGTGAAGAAGAGCATGCCCTACATCTTGGGGAAGTGTTGAGGACTCTTCGAGCACATAGCCTTAAGGCTAAATTCTCTAAATGTCACTTCTGGAGGAAGGAAGTACGGTTCTTGGGGCACGTGGTCTCCAAGGAAGGGATAGCTGTGGATCCCGCGAAGGTAGTATCAATTCAGGATTGGAAGGTTCCGAAGAATGCTACCGAAGTAAGAAGTTTCTTGGGGTTGGCGGGTTATTATAGGAAGTTCATCAAAGACTTCGCGAAGATATCAGCCCCATTAACCCGCTTAACAAAGAAGAATCTTGTTTTCACATGGGACGTAGATTGTGATGATGCGTTCCGACGGTTAAAGAGAGCTTTAACCACCGCTCCAGTTTTAGTGTTGCCAGATGGGAGCAAGCCATTTGTTGTCTATACCGATGCTTGTGGGACAGGACTTGGCGCAGTCTTAATGCAAGAGGGAAGGGTAATATCCCATGGTGGAAGGCAGTTGAGGGCACATGAGAAAAATTACCCTACCCATGATTTAGAGCTGGCCGCTATTGTTATTGCGCTTAAGATTTGGCGCCATTATCTTCTTGGTGAGAGGTTCGAGTTGTTCACTGACCATAAATCATTGAAGTACTTGTTCTCTCAGAAGGATTTAAACTTAAGACAACAAAGGTGGATGGAGTTCTTAGCATCCTATGACTTCGAGATATCGTATACCCCTGGCAAGGGTAACGTGGTGGCAGACGCCTTGAGCAGGAAGAGGTTGTCCTTGAGTCCATTGTTCGTGGAACGACGAAGCTTGGAGTTTATCTCGATGTTTGATTTCAGACCTTCCATTGATTATGTACCCGGTCTGCTAGCTTCCTTGGAAGTTAGGCCTACTCTTTTGGGGCGAATTGGGGAAGCCCAGAAGGACGACCCACAGTTGGTTGAGTTGATAGAGAAGCTCATAAGGGGGGAGTCGTCCAGCCATTTGAGTAGGTACACCCTAGACGATAGGGGGTACTTGCGTAGAGACGGTAGACTTTGCATACCGCAAGACGAGGGTTTGAGGAAGGCTATTCTTGATGATGCACACCGTTCTAGGATGACCATTCATCCCAGTGGGGATAAGATGTACCAAGACATAAAGAGGGTTTTCTTCTGGGCCGGTATGAAGAAAGATGTGGCCGAGTATGTCGCTCGATGTTTGGTGTGCCAGCAAGTGAAGGCGGAGCAAAGGAAACCAGGTGGGTTGCTTCACCCATTGGAGGTTCCGCAATGGAAGTGGGATAGCGTCTCGATGGATTTTATTGACGGGTTACCCAGGTCGAGAAAGGGTAATACAGGAATTTGGGTGGTGGTAGACAGACTTACTAAGAGCGCCCATTTCATACCTGTGAAGAGCAAGAGGACTGCTCCATGGCTGGATTCAGTATATCTTCGAGAGATAGTTCGTTTACATGGGGTACCCTCTAGCATAGTTAGTGATCGAGATCCTATCTTCACTAGCGAGTTCTGGAGAAGTTTGCAAGAAGCAGTGGGGACTCAATTGTGTCTGAGCACCGCATATCATCCTCAGACAGACGGCCAGACTGAGAGGGTGAATCGTGTTCTAGAAGACCTTTTGAGGCTTTGTATCTTAGATTTTGGAGGTACATGGGAAGAGCATCTTCCACTGGTGGAGTTCGCATATAATAACAGCTTTCAGTCCAGTATTGGTATGGCTCCTTTCGAAGCTCTCTATGGAAGGCCTTGTCGATCACCTACATGCTGGTGGGAATCTACGGATAAGATCTTGCTTGGGCCCGATATGGTTAGGGAGACTTCTGAGAAGATTGACTTGATTCGAAGAAGGATGAAAGCAGCGCAGGATAGGCAAAAATCTTATGCGGACAAGAGAAGAACGGATCTTGAGTTTGAGGTTGGGGATATGGTTTTTGTTAAGGTATCTCCGTTGAGAAATGTTGTTCGCTTCGGATCCGTTGGGAAGTTAGCACCGAGGTTTGTTGGGCCATTTCCTATCAAGGAAAGGATTGGACGGATGGCATATAGGGTGGAGTTGCCCGACAGACTTAGTGGTGTTCATGATGTATTCCATGTATCACATCTGAGGAAGTGCTTACATGAGACGGCAGAGGTGGTAGAGCCGAGCTTCCTTAGAGATGTAGAGGTAGAGCGTGATGCGACTATTCGACGAGCTCCTACTCGCATCCTTGGGTCAGAGACTAGGAAGTTGAGAAACAGAGAGGTTCAACTAGTCAAAGTGCAATGGGGAGAAGATGAGAGCAACGCGACTTGGGAGACGGAAGCGAAGATGCGTTCATTATACCCATTTCTTTTTGAGGGTATGTCTTTACTTTCTCCTTTATCGCTTGTCTAGTACTTATCTTATCTTTGGTATGTCCTCTCGTTAGTACCTTTGACCTTTAGATAGGGTAAACCTATGGTTGAAACATGTGTTTGAGACATGTTATGGTTGATGGATGCAAGTGGATGCAAGTGTTTGCTAGTGGTTGCTCGTGGATGCATATACACACACTCTAGGCACTAGATCGGCTCAGTCACTTCATATTGCATATTGCATAAAATTGTGTGTAGGAAAATATATTTATGGATGTATAATGGTTGTGTTATCACATGGATGATGCATTTTGGTGAATGATTGTGCACTCATATAGATACTGTATGTGTCGATAGGGTTCTCTCGCATACATAATGGATGCATGGCACTATCATGGTTTGCATATGTTCATACATTAGATAGGGAACATATACACACACTTTTTGCATATGCTCATACATCATTAGAAACTATTCAAGGACAATGGGTGCCCGTGGTTGATGATTTGAGTAGATGGTTGTTTGGATGGTAGGATATGCATTCTCCTTAGCTTAGAGATTTCGGGGACGAAATCCTTTAAGGAGGGGAGAATGTAACACCCCGAATTTTAGTTAATACTAAAATTCACTAATTACAGGATAAATAATCTCAGATGTGGGAATTGGGGGTAACAGGCTGCGTTATTACGTTCGTCTCGGAAAAATACGCGAAATAGAGTCCGAGTTTTCGAAAATCGGAGTCCGTATGGCCTGGTTATGGCCCGAAGAAGTTTGCTGAAAATTCAAAACTAAAAACAGAATTAAGAATTTAAAATTCAGATTTTAAATTGGACAAGTGGGGTCAGGCGGGAAAAATCCCGCCCTACCCATGTCGACAGGGCTGTCGACAGGCCTGTCGACAGGGGGTGTCGACTTGCCTGTCGACTTGCCTGTCGACAGGGGTGCGGCGTTCTGTGAACCTGGGTGCACCAGGTTGCACCAGGTTGGGTTCTAGGCTGGCTTGGAGGGCTGGTTCTAGAGATTTCCTAAATCTAAGGGTCCTAATCTAATCTAGGGTTAATCTAAGGGCCTAAAACACTCTCCTAATCTATAAATACACCCTAAACCTACCTTAATCCTTACCAAAAATAGAAATAATGGCCTCATGCCGCCAAATTAAATCCTAAGAGAAGCCTCCACTAATCTAAGAAGAAAGTTGCAAGCTAATTCCTCTCTAATCAATCTTTAATCATCATTATCTTCATAGTTAGCAACTAATTCTACTTCATAAGGTTGCTAATCTTGAGTTTGGTGAGTTTCTATCACTTTAACATCAATTGTTAAAGTAAGTAGATTGGGTGTAATGAGACCTATGGTCTTAAATGCGGATTAGTGAGTTTGAATCATGTATAATGATATGTTACTCTATGTTGTTCTATGTTTATGCATATTTGATAAGTTGGTTTATGCATGCTTAATAAGTTGATTTATGCATGTTTACCAAGTTGATATATGCATGTTTAATAAGTGGATTTATGCATATTTAATAAGTGGAATTATGCATGTTTAGCAAAGTGAGTTATGCAAGTTGAAAGTGATATGCAAGTTAAGTATATGTTTAAATGTAAGTTGAAAGTGATATGCAAGTTATGCATGCTTATGCAAGTGTATGGATGCTTATGCAAGTCATGTATATGTTTAAATGCAAGATTTATGTGATATGCAAGTTATGCATGCTTATGCGAGTATATGAATACTTTTGCAAGATATGTATATGCTTAAATGACATGATATGCAAGTTATGTAAGTATGTGAATGCTTATGCAAGTATGTGGATGCTTATGCAAGTATGTGAATGCTTATGCAAGTTATGTGTATGCTTAAATGCATGTTTAACATGTTATGCAAGTTATGAGAATGCCTATATGCAAGTTCAACATGTTATGCAAGATATGTGTATGATAATATGCAAGCTCATATGCAACATGTTATGCAAATCATGTGTATGATAATATGCAAGTTTGGGTTATATGTAGTTGGGTTAATATATGCTCATATATGCAAGTTGACATCCTTTTAACCCATGACAAAGTTGTATGTTAAACCCATGATATTTGTGATGATCTTCCCCTTATTTATGTCATGAAATGAGAACGATTTACGTGGGGAACGATGGGGTTGGTAAATATGTTAATAAATGAATGATTGGGTATGATTAAGCATACCATAAAAATAAATTACCATAAGTGGGAATTTACCTATTGAGTTAGGTCTACCCCATGGGAATTTACCTATTGAGTTAGGTCTACCCATGTTATGGAAAAAACTTGATATTAATTAGGGATAATTAATATGGGGGTGATTAATTAGGTGTAATTAATCGACTAAGACACGAGGTTGGACTCATTTGTAGTGTAAAACTGCCCGGACCCGACCGGCTTAACCAGTTGCTACAAATGTCAGACCAATGTGAGAGGTCTTAGCCATAAATTAAATACGTGATTAAGGTAAAGACACAAGGTTAGACTCTGTTATGACGTAAGACTGCCCGGATTCTACCGGCTTAACCAGGCGGTCATAACAGCCAGTCTAATGTGGGAGGTCTTTACGGGAGATCACGGTCTTAATTAATTAAGAAACACTTAACCATAATAGCATGTAGTGGGACATGAGGGGTTAAGTGGGTGCCTTGGGTGGCATGAGGAAATTCTGTGGTTGCCTTGGGTGGCATGTGGAATCTAGTGGGTTGCCTTGGGTGGCAATAGAAAATACGATTAGAATACTTAACCAAGTGGAAACATGTAATTAAACATGATTAAAGGGTTAAGTGGGATACACTAGATATTTGACAAGCTTAAGTGGGTAGCTTGTGGGGGCCCATTTCAACCAATATCCCAAACGTATCTTTGTGGGCTCGACCCATGTCGAGTGACGGGACACGCATATTGGGCTTGATTATAAGAGGCCAAAACGGGTTAGCGGTGGCAACGCAAGTCCAACGGGTTTCATATGCGTGTGTGGGCCCGGGCTGGTAGATAAGCCGTTGTTGCATCGTGTAGATATAAAGCCGTGCACCGTTAGTATTGGGTAGCCACTTTAGGGGAGTGATACACCCCACTGTGGGACCAGCACGGGTATCTACGGTAGGGAGCCGATCGCTTGGGGAGTAGTGGGTACACCTAATGAAGATAGGGGCAGACGGCACCTATGTAGGAGTACACGAAACTACTGGGTAAGAATTACTGGGTACACCTAGTGGAGATAGGGGCAGACGGCACCTATGTAGTGGGCTAGGGGTACATGAAACTACTAGGGAAATTTTCTAAGTCCTTGGAAGGGATCAACCTTTAAGTAGGAATGACTGGTGTGGTGCAGTTAGTAATTATCCTTGGGTGGGTAGATGCGTCCTTACGGTTATCTTAGTTTATCCTAAGTTCACCAAGCTGCTTAGTGTAGCCATTCATCCCCAGATATTACCGTAGGTCAAGTTTATGTCTTCTCTGGTTACTTTAATGATTGTATTGTTAAAGTTATAGGACTCACTCAGACTTATGTCTGACCCCGTTGTTTTTATCTTTTTCCCAACCCTCAGGTCCTACGGTGGATCCTAGCGGTAGTAGAGCTTGATCGGATTGCTGTTCCAGTCTTTAGGAGCTTGGGTAGATGTAAAGCTCCAGTTATCCAGTTATCTTTTCTTTTGTTCTGGCTATTGTATATGAGAGTGGGATTATGTACTTCTTTATTTTGATGGATATTGTACTTGACTTTTATCGTGGTTTTATGATGTAACCAGACATGTTTATTTCCGCTGTTATGAGATGATGTTTTAAAATTTCAAGTACTATTTATATCTGTCTTGTTGTAATTTTTCTGTTCTATATTCACCAAAATACTCCACCGATGCTATGGCATTCCCTTTGTGAGTGACCCTAGCGGGCGTGGGGTGTTACAATCAATATGTGCGCTGGTAGACAGACTTGGAGGAAGAGGGTGATGTTGTAGTTTTGGCATTGTTGATAGTGAAGATGAAATGTAACAGAATGTGTAAACAGTGTATTAAAAGGGGATTGTTTTGTTAAAACAGTATAATGCAAATAGTGTAAACAGAAAAACAATTATTGTGTGAAACTCGAAAAGCTCTGTTTGAAACTGAACTGGATGCACTGCTGCAAAACAACCCAAGTGCACAATGAAATGCAAGTGCACAGATTATCCCTAACCAAGAAAGTGAATAAACAGATAATGAAGAGAAACGGAAAATGATGTAATGCTCAATTTTTTTATGAATGAAAAACAGTAAAATGGAAAACACAATCCCTAAGTTTTTTAAAATGATAAAATGTAGTAGAAGCAATATGCAAAGAAGAAAATGAAGAGCAATGCAAATGCAGTAACAGAAAATGAATGGCAATGCACAGTATGCTAAATGATTTGTATGAAAACTTAATAAACACAAGACATAACGCACATACAAAAAGCAAACTAACAAAAGAAAACAGAGAATGACTCTAAATAAAGGAGAACTGATATTTATTTTTATTTTTTATTTTCAAAGAAACAAAATAAAGATAAATAAAAACAAACACACAAACAAATACAAACAACAAATAACAATGAACACAACAAAATTTCTAAATGCAAATCTTTGTTTTAAACAAAAACAAAAAAACAAGAAAATTAATTCGAAGAATAAAAATAAAATCAAAATTAGAACTATTTCCCCGACAATGGCGCCAAAAACTTGTTTGACAACAAATATTCTTTCAATTATAAATCCATCATGATTGTATCAAACCACAAATGCACGGCATAAACTTGTAGTACGTGGAGAATACAGGTCGATCCGCAGAGAAAGAAGTAATTCTAAGTTCTACTCAATCGAATTATACCATTTCAGAATTTGATTAACTAAAAGTTACAAAACTAAAAAAATAGACCAAGTTGAAAGTTAACAAATGAGATGAGAGCAATTTAGAAGCAACTTCACCCTCATGACTACATAAATCAACATATAACGATTTCATAATCTTTTATGTAACTAGTTAGTAGATTTCTCATAAACACAGACTAATTGTGTTATTAGTTAACACACTTAATTCGTTGAACTTTAATACACTCTATAATCCACATTTATACTTTCATGAAATGACAAAAAAAGTTGAAACAAAAATTTACTTTAGGTATACTCTATTTACTATTAAGTTAGTAACATAAAGTATCAAATTTTGAATTTTAGTCACACTATAATTACCATATTCATATGTAGATGAAGAGGCAATCTTGTGTTTATGTTGACTAAGTATATCCTATATGTTGTTAACAACATAGACTATCAAAACCAAAACTCAAACAACAATGTAATTACTACTTCAAACATTCCATTAAGCATAGAAAGAGATCATAAAAACCAAAATATTTTGCATTTACATAATCAAGAGGGCTTCATTGTCCCTAAATTAAAGGTATTAGCCTCTCATGTTTGTTATTATATCAACAAAGGTAGATTGCAACATTAAACAAAAACTAAAGGAATGAGAGAACTAAAGAACAAGATTAGATTAAACTAATCTACTTGCATGAAATGTAAATCTACACTAATTGAATTAAATAAATCTAATCTAAAAACAACAAAAGGAAAGCATAGAAATTAAAGTAAACATAAGAATGACATAAGAGAAAGAGGCCTAGAAGTCATTTTTATTCACTTTATCAACTTATACTTTTATGAGATAAAAAGAAGATGAAAATTCGTTGAAACATAAGGGTATATATATATACGTGATCTAAAACCCTAATCACTCTTTTGGGAATTACCCAAAATGTCCTATTCATGAAGCTTCTAATTTTGTCTTTAGCCACTAATCAATCATGTGAAATGCATGAAGCCTTTTTTTTGTCTCATCCAATTAGTGCATTATCCTCTAATATGAATCCTTAAGAGTAAGTAAGTTAGTTGAGTGGGTGGAGTCCTCCACTTTCCATAGGCTGAATTATTTCTTTCCCTCTTCTTGTGTATGTGCATGCCTTTCTTCATATCTACATGTGCATACTTCATTTTTGCTCATTAACTCCTACGAAAGACAACTACAAGGAACATGTAAATTCTATCACAAATTAGAACATGCACAAATGACCGTTTTACCCCCTAAATGAGTGATGATTTTGAAAACATTGAAATCCTGGCTTGATCATATAGAATACCCAAAAATGTTCATTTATTTAACTAAAAAAAAGATTAAATGTGTGAATATAAATGTACACATTTACGTGCACATCAAATACCCCTACCTTATCTTTTTTATTTGTCCTCGAATAATGGGGAAAAAAAAACTAAGATAAATTCACTTTCATAGGGAGCACGACTGCATTGAGCGTATACAACAAGCCGTTAAACCTCCAAGTGTCACTACTAGGATGAATGTTGTCTCGTTACGATTTTGACTCTTCTATTAATCAATCACTCTATTAATCACTCTAAATCAACAAGTCGTTAAACCTTATCGCAAGTACTCTAAATCAACCACTCTATTAATCAAAGATTACAATTTAGGAAGCACTTCATGCTCATCACCTACGAATCTCCCTATATACCAACTATACTAAAGTTGTTCATAATTTAAACTCTTCCTTCGTTATCCATTAAGAGAAGTAATATTCCAAAAAAAATTGATTTGACGACCAAAATTGTATGTTTACTTCATCGCTATTCATTTAAAGTGCTTAGCAATTCTATAGCGGTGGAGGTGCAAAAAGGTGTATGGGGATATAACGGAGGTGCAAAAAGATTCATTAGACGTAAAACCAAATATTTGAAAATTAATTAATCATCATTCTCACATTATATGTATACAAGAAGCTAATATTAATTAAACTTATATAACAAAATCAAGGAATATCATTGTTATGCTAAATTTGATGAGCTTAATGTATTGTTACCATATATTAGTCACTTATGCCTTAAATTTAGCACTTTATGCTAACTTTACTGAATTTTTTAGAAAAAGAACTAGTCAAATCAAGTTCCATATACTAAAATTGCTTAAACGGATACTAAAAGCCTTGGTTTGGTGGATGCAGCGAAAAATAGCGGGGCTAAAAGCGGATCTACTATTCATTAGTGCTAAATTGAATTAGCGTAGCGGTTGAAGAATGCTATGGGCTATAGCGGGGATATTGCAGGGTTTTGGCAGGGCTTTAACTACATAGCTTCATCATGCCCATTTAAAAGTAAATTAAAATGTATTTTTTTGGAATGCAAAAAGAAAAGAGAAAAAAAATCTATGCATAACCGAAATAAATATGAAGCTCCCCCACATTTGATTTGGACTGTGTCCCTACAGTCAACCCAAGTGAAAGGATTAAAGGAAATGAAAATTTTGAAAATATAACCTATATTTACAAGAAACAATTATTATTTACACTATATCAGAAAATATATCGACAAGAAGTAAATGAAATGGTCTTCCAAAGACTGATTCACTTGTCACTTCAGAGAGACACAGCTTAAGCCCAAAAAACCAAATTGTAAAAGATTTCAAAGTTAAATGTTGATCTGGAAAAAGAATGTCGTTTTATTAAATATCAAATGAGTTATTTTGTTTTCAGTGATTTTTGGTTGAAGTTCAAGTTTAATTTCACCAATTTCAAATTTAATTCCATCATTGACAAATTCTTCAAAATTATTAATTTTAAAATCAAAATGGTGATTTAAATCTACCTCTTCAGAATTCGACAACTCAACCTTGAAAAGACCAAAGAATTTGTGTTCGTCAAATTCGTCTTCCTTTGAATTATTCACAAGTTCATTGCATATATCATTTTCAAAGTCTAAAGTCGTTGTTTGAAATTCATTATTTTCAGAAAAAGGAAGATTGAGTTTGAGATTTGGTTCCACCCATCAAAAGAATTGAAATCCAATTAAGTTACCTTATTTTTAACAACTTCATTAAGATCGTCATTTTCCATTTTGAAAGTCGTTATTTGACAATCGTCGATTGTGGTAAAAGATGGATTATTATTTGACTCATCACACTTTGGGATTTGATTATTTTGTTTCTCACGAAAATTCAAATGGGTTTCAAATAACAAATCCGTGTGGTTATTGTAAATTTTGTTGATTTGCTCAACAAAATCAAATTTATAATTATTTATTTGAGAATTCTCAATTTGATATTGTTGAGAACAAAAGTTTTCAGTTGCATAACAATTGAAATTATTCCCATTACCAAAATCTTTTGAAATGTGATTCATATTTTCATTTTGAATTTGATATTCATTTTGGTGTTCAAAATTGAATTGGCAAGGGTTATAATCAAAATTGTTTAAATCTGGAGGTGAATTTGAATTCTGATTATTTTAAAAACTTTGACTTAAATTGTTGCACAAGTATGGATCACATCATTTATTTATTCTTTGAATTTGTTGTGTACTCATTTCAAGTAATGATTTAATACTTGTTCCCAAAGTTGAGGGTTGATTGTTAATCTGAAAGTTTTGTTGTGCAAAATCCGAATTGTTTGTATAATAGTTGTTATTAAAATTTTCATATGAATTTAGTGTGAAATTATATGGATTATAGTGATTTTCACAACAACCGTAAAATTCTATCGAGTAAGGAAATCCGGACATTTTCAAAAATGGAGTTTTTTTTATATTTTATTTTTGGTTTTAAACGAGAAAAGAAAATATATATTTACAAAAGAAAAGCATTTTTCAGTTTTACTTATTTTTTGAATGTTTTTTTAAACAAAATGCTTAAATAAAAATGAAAAGAAGTTGTTTACAAATGGAAAATATAATTTTCTTTTTGGACTCTTGTTTTTTTTTTTTTTTTTTTTTTGAAGATTTTGAGGTTTTTTAGATTTTTTATGTATGCATGTGCCTAATGCAACATATGTATGCAAATTACTTATTTACAAATTTTCTAAAGTTATATAATTACGATTAGATTAATTTCAAAAAAAATTCTCAACTAGTTAATAGACAGAAGTTATCGGTGCACTAGGAATCACCCTAGCAATGCAGCCAAAGGTTTAAGTACCTTCAGAGAAACAGTCATTATAATATTTACGAATCACCGTAATATTTATAAACGATTATTGTTCTGTAGTAGTTTAATCACCGAGAAAAAATTCTTTGGAAAGAAACCATTTTTTCTAAATATAAAAATTCCCTGATAAAGTAAAAACAAAATAAGATGAATGTAAAACAGAGAATAAACGTGAATTACAATGCAACTATGAATGGTTTTTTTTTTGTTTTTTTTAAAATATTTAAATGCAAATGCAAGCAAACAAAAATACATGTAAAAAAACAGAGGAGAGAAATAAGATACTAGAGTGTGTAGAATTATTAGCAAATTTTATTTAGTAGCAAATTTTGTTTAGGAGTAAGCACGATTTTTCCTAGCAATTTTCGCTTAGCAAGCCAAGCAGAGCAATTCCCTACGATTTTCTACAACTTCAAAACAAATTGGAAACGGTATCCTCTTTCCTTTTCTTTTCTTTTCCTTTTTTTAGATAAAGACTAATCCAAACAAAATAAAAAAGGCTGGAAAAACTAGAAATAAATTAGAAACCAAAACTTTAAACAAGAAGTGAAATACCGGCCCGCATAGAGGATCACAGGCCCAGGAGCCCACACTTTAATCCGCTTTCTAAAATGTATGACTAATTCTATTAGCCCCCCTCTTTCCTCCTTACACACCCCGCCGATCTCCTTTTCCCCTTCCCACCACTGTTTCTCCTCTTTCCACCCCATTTCCCAAACTAAAATCACGGGGATATTGTAGTAATTAACCCAAAAAAATAAATAATGGGGTGTGGACAGTAAATAGTGGGGGGGACAATAGAATTAGCCAAAATGTATTCTTGTTGTTAACACAAATGAAAGCATTTGTATATGTAAAAAAGAAAGTAAAAAAGGGGAATAAACCCAGAAAAAGGAAAAATTGAGACCACGAAATCAAATTCGCAGATGTAAGAGAAAATTGGTGATTTCTAAATTGATTTGTGAACTGTGATTTCCACAGGGTATGCAAGTGGCGATTGCGAGGTGGTTGGGCTGCTTTATTTCTTCTTGTTGCAGTTCGAATTGGGTCAGATTTTTATTGTGGTGAGTTGTTCGTGTAGTCGGAGGGAAGATGGTAGGGATTCAAGGAGGAATTGAGGGTCATGGAGTTTGGTTTTTGGATTTATTGGTTCGATTGACTGCTTTAGGTGAAGGTTGCGTGAGTGGTATTGTTTGCGTGGGGAGTTGCAAGCAGTTGAATGTCTGGGAATGAATGTAAGTGTGGATGGATTTTCTTGGCAAGGGCGTTTTGTAGTTTGATGTGCAGGATGTAATGGTTAAGGGTGGGGTTGGTTGCAGGTTGAGATGAAGTGATTGAAGGTTGCAGTTTGGGACGGTGATTTTGCAGTTGGTTTGTTGAATGTATGGTAAGTGTGGATGGGGGAGGTGTGTGAAGAGCTTTGTTGATGGGTGAGCTTGCAGTTTGAGGTGAGATGTTGGTCTTGGGTTGTTGATGTTTGTATGGGGGAATGAAGGTTGGAGTGTGGTGTGTAGTGATTGCTGATGCAGTGCGGTTGTTGAATGCTGTTTGTTGTGAATGTAGGGTGTTTGATGAATAGTGGGGCAGAATGGTGCGATGTAGAAGGAAATTGGATGGATGGTGATGAAGTATGAAGATGACTTGCGCGGAATGCTTGGAGGTTGTGAATGGTGGTAGGCAGCAGGCGGTTTAGGGAGGTTCTGGTGTTGAATGTTTAGTGAAGCTGACTGGAAGAGGGTGTGATTTGCGAATGAGTCGCAAAGGGGTTTTGGTGATGAATGATACAGATTTTGGTGATCAGTAATGGAGTAGTGTTTTTGAAGTAGGGAGATGGAAAGAGGTTGGCTTGTTGATGTGTGTGAATGAGACAGGTTTTGGTGAGGGAAAGTAAGAGGATGTAGGATGGTTTTTGACTGTATGGGTTGAGGCTGTCGATATGTGTGTCTATAGACGAAGTTGGAGGAAGCTGGTGATGTTGTAGTTTTGGCTTTGTTGAAAGTGAAGATGAAATGTAATAGAATGTGTAAACAATGTAATGAAAAGAGATCGTTTTGTGAAAACAGTGTAAACAGAAAAGTAATTGTTTTGTGAAACTTGAAAAGCTCAGTTTGGAACTGAACTAGATGCACTGCTGCAAAACAACCCAAGTGCACAATGAAATGCAGGTGTACAGATTATCCTACCAAGAAAGTGAACAAACAGAAAATGATGAGAAGACAGAAAATGATGAAATGCTCAGTTTTTTTTATGAATGAAAAACAGTAAAATGGAAAACACAACCCCAATTTTTTTTAAATGATAAAATGTAATAGAAGCAAAATGCAAAATGGAAAGATGAAAACGAAGAGCAATGCAAATGTTGTAACAGAGAATGAATGCAATGCACAGTTTGCCAAATAGTTCGTATGAAAACTTAACAGACACAAGACAAAGCACACACAGAGAAAGCAAACTAAAAAAAGAAAACAAAGAATGGCTCTAAACAGAGGAGAACTGAGATTTCAAAGAAACAAAGTAAAGATAAATATAAAGAAATGCACAAACAAATACAAACAACAAATAACAATGAACACAACAAACTTTACTACTAAATGCAAATCTTTTTTTAAGAAAAACAACAAACAAAAAAATTAATTCGAAGAACAAAATTAAAAAAAATTCCCTGGCAACGGCGCCAAAAACTTTTCGACAATGAATGTTCTATCAATTAGAAATCCATCGCGAAGTGTATTAAACTGCAAACGCACGGCGTACACTTGTAGCACTTGGCGAATACAGATCGATCCACGGAGAAAGGAATAATTCTACGTTCTACTCAATCGAATTATACCACATGAGATTTTGATTAACTAAAAATTACAAAACTAACAAAAAAGAACAAGTTGAAAGTTAATAAGTGAAATGAGAGCAATTTAGAAGCAACTTTACCCTTATGACCACATAAATCAACATATAATGATTTCATGTATCTTTTGTGTAATTAGTTAGCGTATTTATCATAAGCACGACCTAATTGTGTTATTAGCTAACACCTTTAAACTGTCAAACTTTAATACACTCTCTAATCCACATTTATACTTTCATGAGATGACAACAAAAGTTGAAACTAAAATTTACTTTAAATATACTCTATTTACTAATAAGTTAATAACATAGAGTATCAAATTTGAATTTAAATCACACTTTAATTATCGTATTTATATGTGGATGAAGAGGCAATCTTGTGTTTATGTCGACTAAGCATAGCATATGTGTTATTAACAACATAGACTATCAAATCCAAAACTCAAACAACAATGTAATTACTACTTCAACCATTCTATTAAGCATAGAAAGAGATCATAAAAATCAAAATATGTTTCATCTACATAATCAAGAGGGCTTCATTACCCCTAAATCAAAGGGATTAGCCTCTCATGTTTGTTATTATATCAACATAGCTAGATTGCAACATTAAACAAACAAAAGGAATGAGAGAACTAAAGAACAAGAATAAACTAAACTAATATACTTGCATGAAATGTAAATCTACAATAATTGCATTAAATAAGTCTAATCTATAAACAACAAAGGAAAAATATAGAAATTAAAATAAGCATAAGAATAACATTAGAGAAAGAGGCTTGGAAGCCATTTTTATTCGCTTTATCAACTTACAATTTCATGAGATAAAAAGAAGATGAAAATTACATGAAGCATGGAGGTATATATACATGATCTAAAACCCTAATCACTCTTTTTGGAAATTACCCAAAATGTCCTCTTCATGAAGCTTCTAATTTTGTCTTTAGCCACTAATTAATCATGTGAAATGCATGAAGTCTTTTTTGTCTCATCCAATTAGTGCATTATCTTCTAATATGAAGCCTTAAGAGTAAGTGAGTTAGTTAAGTGGATAGGGTCCTCCACTTTCCATAGGATGAATTATTATTTTCCCTCTTTTTGTATATGTGCATGACTTTCTTCATATCTACATGTGCATACTTCATTTTTCTTCATAAATTCTCATAAGAGACGACTACAAGGAACAAGTAAATGCTATCACAAATTAGAACATGCACAAATGACTGTTTTGCCCCCCAAATGAGCGATGATTTTGAAAACATTTAAATCATGGCTTGATCATATAAAGTACCCAAAAATGTTCATTTATCTAACTAAAACAAGAATAAATGTGTGAATATAAATATACAAATTTACGTGCACATCAATAATTCTCTCCTTTAGAGGTTTCGTCAATCCAAAATTTAAAGTAATAAACATGGAAGACTTTGAAATATTAAATCAAGCAAGTTTATAATAAATTTCGTTCCATCAAAACCCATTATTTATCAGAATACACATTTATGAATCCAAGATATGTTATCCTCTTGCGGTCGGCATACCATCACTAAGTAAGGACGTACTCTGCTCGGCTCAATACCAACATAGAGTAATGATGCATTGCCCAAGTTCTATTGTCATATACCGCACCTCCAAAAAATATAATTAAGAAAATGTTACCCAAAAGTAATCTTAAATTACCTTTTTAATGTTCATACTTTTAAGGGTTTAAAACAAACCTTAAACTACCTTATAAATATTCCAAAATATTTTAAGAAGGACCTCGAAACTATTATAGTAAGGGTTACATTTATGATTACTTCGGAAAGGTTTTAAAGTAAAAAAGAAAACGAAAAGGCAGCGTTTCAAAACATGTTATAAAATGCTTCAACATCAATAAAAATGTTAAATAAAAACTACAGCAGTTATAAAGCATTATGAAAAGATCTATGGTAGTTTATAGTGATTTTAGACTTAAAACTGCTAAGCGTTTCTGGTACATTATAAAAAGATCTATGGTAGCTTATAATGGTTTTAGACTCAAAACAACTGTTGCAACGTTTTTGGTGCGTTATGAAAAGTTACTGGCAGTGCTTTATAAATAATTCAGAGAAAAGATAACGTTTTAGAAATGCTACGAAAAGTTTGGGTTTGAGTTACACTTCAGTGTTAGGAACATTAAAAAAGCATTACAAATTTCAGAAGTGTTTCGAATTTCAGAAATTTAGGATTTTGGGCAAATTGTTTGATTTTACGTCTCTGTGGTAAATATAGTTTTTGACTTCAAATTTTCTATAGTAAGAAGCTTTCTTAGTCTACTTAATTGCCATGAAAAGAAATCCTTAAAATCCCTTATCAATTTAATAAACAAAAATCAACAATGTAAGGTATTTTCAACATGTTCATTTCGGGCAAAATTTTACCCAATTTCCTTCTAATTTTCAGATACACAAACTTTCAAAATAGGAAAAGTTGTCAACATGAAAGTTGGTCCTTGAATTATCTTTTTAGATCATTATAGAAATCAAAATTTCATAAATAATTGAGGAAGTTATGGTAAAATTACCGAACGTCATTTTCATCGGTTCAAGCCCTGTCATTCATTCTTAATATTCACATCTTTTCTTAGAAATGAATACATACACTTAATAGTTTTTCTCACCTTAGAATTGTAGCTTGAACTTGTATTTTACTCTCTTGGTTTCTTCTAAGATTCTCCCCTTTATCTTACTTTATTTTTGTTTATGTTTTGTAATTGTACGAAAACAAATAAACATTTCCACCATATTTATAGCATTTCTTAAGGTTAGTTTGGTAATTTGGTTTTGGAAACTTGTCCACTTTATCTATATGCAAGTTTTAGGATGTAAACATATGCCCCTCTTAGGTGTCTTAGGATGTTTCTACATATGGACACCAAATGTGTTTACGTGTCTTTATTTCATTTAATCTAATGACATGTGTATAGTTTATTTTATGCCACATGTCTTTATCATTTCATGTCAACTATCTTATTTTAAATGTATATACACATATACCATTTGTTTTTAGTTATAAGCTATGTGTTATATACAATTACGAGCATAACGGCACGATCTTTTCGCGTGATGAAGGCATGTGCTTCGCGTGTGATTAAGGGAGCGCGAAGCGAAGAATCGATGTTTTAGGAAATATTAATCGGATAAAGAGAGTAATAAACCATTGAGTCAATATATATGTACAGAACTGTGATAAACATTAAAATTGGCAGTTGCAATAGTTTGAGACGTAAAAAATTTGCATCGTCTCTATTGTAAAATGCAATACGTCAGCCTTTTAATATAGGGTTATCAACGAGTAGCTGAAAATTTTGAAATTTGTATGCATCCGCATTGGAAAGGCAGATAAATATCCAAGATATGGAAGAATGGATGCGGATATAGATACAATCACATTCAAAAATAGTCCGTCTATTTTTTTTTCATAATCATAGTTTAAATTATGTGTATTTTAGTAAAATGAAATATACTAATTTATTATTTTATTAAGTTGAAAGTATGTATTATACACTATAAACGCACATTAATTAGTCAAAATTATTTATTATCATTATGTTTATTTATTTTTAGTACTGTAATAATCAATTAGGTCGAATCTTTTTATGTTAAACTAAAATTTTCATTTGTATTCCTTGAATCATTGATCGTTGGAGAATAACTATAAGATATTTGTCTGTATCCGCGGACGCAAATATGACATTATCTGCTTCTAATAACATCAGTTGTGATGACCACCTATAGCCCCACATTAAACAATAGGAATAATGCGCTGAAAGGTGTGCCAGGCAGTTTGGACGAACATCATAGGTAGTCAACACAATCGTACATGTCGTAGAACTCACAATGCAAGGATAAAATATAGTAGAAAATATACAACATGTAATAATAGTGAAGCATCATATAACAAACTTTTGAAACTTTCACAATATCTTGAAAGATTATTCAAACATCGTAGGAAATATCAAAGTCTGTACATAAAGCCTTACTACAATACTCATAGAACAACTCAAACAACAAAAACATAAATTCTAGATAGTAATAAAACTGGTACGTAAGCCTCCAGCTCGCCTCCGAACTGCAACATCGTTCTCACTAAGCTATCACCTTCCACCTAGTATATATATGCCCATCCACAACCGGATGAACAACCCAAGGTAATAAGAGGGAAACATAAAACCTTGAGTCAAATAACAGTTTTAGTGGGCTATAAAACAGCTAACAAACATCAACAATAAAACATATGAGAATTGATAGATAAACATACCGATATACCCACAACACCAGAGAAGAACTCAGCCCCGTTTTCGCTACATCGGACATTGATAGCCTTTACAACAACATTTAAACCATACATCCATGGAAACCAGCACACACATTTAATCATGGCAAAGCACTCATGGCATCTAAATTATATATCTTATGTAAACCATCCTAATTGAACTTAACATCCTTCAAGCACAATCCCCAGAGGCCTAAACCAATATCAGACAAGCACCTAAAGAACATGTCCTTCAACATTGGACAATCTACGTGAGACAGTTCAAACAAGGCAACTAATTAACCATGACAGACTCTGTCTATCACCGCCAATCCTGCTTCAAGACCACCGTTAATCATATGACTACCAACCTTGCCATATGTCAAGGACTAATGGTAACCTTAGTTCTAGCATAAACTCCATACGCCTTTCAACGATACGTTTGTTTGTCCAACCTTGACAACTAGGCCTTTCAATGATACCTGGGTACTCGACCTACAACCAGTCTTTTAGATGACTTTATTATACCCCTGCTTCGAGCCTGCTAGAACTTACGATAATCTCTCATATCTCTAGTCATCCAACCCGACGACTTTTCTTAACTCAAGCAACCTTCTCGAGCAACTATTATCCACCAACTCACGACCTTTGAGTTGTCACCTCATTCGTTGTTCTATACTGATCAACGAACACCTTTCAACACTTCAAACCTTCCTAATTGAATTTCCTTTGAAGTTACAACCTCACTGAGCCAAATTACATTAATGTTTTGCGACTAAGATTCAGGGAGTTGCCCCCGAAAAAAATTTGCAGGCCCTTTGGCTCAAATCTGGATCGTACGCAAAAAATAAAATTTTCAAAAATGACCCTGTTATGCACGACCGATCGACCCCTTTCCTGGCACACGAGACCGACCGACACAGAGAAGACTAACCCGGTCGACCTCTCTTTTCTTTCTTCCTAGGCCACGACTGATCCAGCATTGAACAACTGATCCATCTCTAGAAAGTCAGACTGACCGACCCAACATGGAGAAGCATGACCGACCCCATATGCACCCATATCACGACCGACTGACCACTCTTTATGGGATATGACCGACCCAACTTGTGGCCAATCCCTCCTTGCACGTCCACCTGCTCGACCGACCCCCTATGCTCGACCGACCCTGTCTTGTCATGTTCTCCAGGATATTTTGCAACCCAATCACACCATGGTGCGCCCGACCGACCTACCATGGCTGGCCCCTTTCCTGCATATTCTAATACAAATTCGATTTCAACCAAAACTTCGCCGAATGATAAATTCGACGAAACCAACTCGTCCAACTCATCAAATATGACCATAAACATGATATGAAATCACTAGCAACATGAAAACGACGATTATCACCACAATTACACAATTTTACCAAAATAATGATAAATGAACATATGATCTAAGTTTCGGATCTAACTTGCATAATCATGTGAAATGACATAGGAATTACCGGTTTAAACATGCTAACTTAGATCCTATAGTGATTCATATGAAAATGGACCTACCAAGGTATAAATCCATGGTAAAACACTTGAATTTGGTGAATACATGATCAAACATTCATATACTTCATTGCATCCCTGTAAGAGATGCAAATCACTCACCGATTCTCCAAATCAAGCTAAAATTGATGTATTAAGATTCCGGACAGCAAGCAACTCGAACAAAACCCCTTGATCCGATGAATTATCACTTCAAATGATGTAGATCTAGCATCCAATGGCGTAGATCTTCGATTTCCTTCCTTAGATTTTGATTTTTAATGGTGGAAAGGTGTTAGAGGAAGAAGGAATATAGGCCACCAAATGAGAGAATAGAGAAACTAAACCATTTCCTATACCTCCTACCCCTATTTATACCCTTCTACTAGCCCACTAATGGGCCTCTCCAAATCAACCCATTAAGGCTTCACAAACGTGAACAACCAACTTATAAACCTTAAAATAGCGATTCCTTCCAAAGTGTTGAGCCAAATCTTTAATGTAACCACTCTACAGAAAGGCAATCATCATTTCCTTTCCAATGGCACATGTCTCACCACTTTATTCGACTTGAGTCAAAAGTTATTCCTTGTACAAGGCTGACAGGGGAAAATGGTCACACAAAAAAATTGGTAAAAATTATGGACATGTCTCACACCCCCATAAGAAACATATTAAAATATGAGAATGATCCAACCTTCAGGAAATAAAATAAAAATATTTTATGATCCTCCGATACGTAAAACACGGGTTGTTACATCAGTTGACAACTATATATACATACACACTCACACACACACGCATATATATATATATATATATATATATATATATATATATATATATATATATATAATTTCCAGCTATGAAGATCTTAGCTCACATGGCCTTCCTTGCCTCACGAATGCTCAATACTTGATGAAGTGGATAAACAACTTGATGCAAGTGTATGAACTTAATGCTTTACAATTATATTATAATGAAATATTGTAACACTTAATTTAGTGCAATATTTTTTCTATCGACATTTCATGTTTGTTGCCAATAGTAATACATTGAAAGTAATCTGACTCTATTATATAACCTGATTCTAGAATCAATATTCATAAGCCACGTGATTTATAAAATATAGCAAAGCATGTTGTATATATAGTACTATATGCACAAAGTACTGCAGTTGGAAGATAAGTCAATACAAATAAGAAGAACTTAATTTAAGTAAATTAAGTACTTATAAGGTACTATAATCCATGTCGATGTTGTTGAAGCAAAATAAAAATTGACTGAAATATTACAAATTATAGCAAGTGCTTGCATGGAAAAATGAGAATATAATGAAATCATACAACTTTGGGTCCGTTTGATTTTGAACGAGAAGGGTTATTTGGAAGGGGAATTTGAAGGAAATTTTTACGAACAAGAAATGTGTTTTTTTACGAAAGAGGCAAATTTATAATTTTAATTGTTTTTGTTTTTATTATTTCAATGTTTGTGTTTTTGTTTTTGTGTGTATATTGTCGAACAGGATAGTTGAATGCAGAATAAAAAATACTGAATTGAAATACGCATTACAACACAATCACTACAACACATCCATTACAACACATCACAACAACACAACCACAAAAGAAAACACCACCACAACACAACCACGAAATAAAACACAAGTACAAGAAATTCACAAAAGAAAACGTCACATCTGTCCAGCTCTAATCTTCCTAACAAAATGAATAACACAACCCCTAAGCTGTGCGGGCTTGTCAAGCAGAGAATAAAAAGGGTTGTGGCCCAATCTGTCATGTTCTGATAGAACAACCGCTACCTCCCACTTATGATAGTCATCATCCTCATGGCGTACTGACATGCATAGATCTATAAGCTCATCTCGGTCCATGCGCGAAGGAGCTGAACGAGAAGGGTCAGCACTGGACCTGACCTGCCTATGAGTCGGATGACTGGATATCTCCGCATTATCGCCACGAATGAAATTGCCATAGAGTTGAGCCTCATGCAGATGAACTAGTGAAGCATCCGGAATTACGTACTGACATCTGTCAGTATGAATGTAGTCTGCAAACATGGAGTCCAACTCTCTGAATCGCGCCGGAGACCCACTATTGTATTTGCGCGCCGCTATTCGCACCGTCGCCCACCAATCGTCCGATCCTACGATGGAATCCAACTGCTCGTTCCACGCCCCTCCACCAAACTGTAGCAGTCTGTTCCACTGAGCCCAATGTCTTTTCATGTTATCGAACTTGTTCTTCATCTGACCAGCATTGTAGTTCAATCCGGTGCGCTCATTGAACGCCGTTGCAATCAGCTGGTACCATCCTCCAACATTGTGCACACGGGAACAAGGTTTTAAATCTCGGATATCAATCGCGTTTCGTCTCGGGAATTTCATAGATTCGGTCTCGTATCGGGGGAGATCTTGGACGAGATGAGTCTAACTCGGAAGTTCGTCTCGGATTTTCATCTCGGGTCTGAAAGTTCATATCGGAACAATCTCGGGGTACATGATATGTTAAAAATGATATTTTAACAAAATAATTTTTTATGAATACTATCAAAAACATAGTAACTTAAACTTAAAATGCAAAATAACTTTATTATTCTCTATTTTGCGAAAGATCATTCATACTCTAAATCATAATATGCTTAAAACAGGAATATTGTCAAAAATAGGAAACATTAAAAAGATCCAAAACATTAAAAAATTCAGTATAAATAGACCATAAAATACATAGTTTCGTAAGTAACATATATGTAAAAAGACGAATATGAAAATCATAAGCATTGTAAAACATATACGAACATACAATATAGTCATTTGATATGCAAAATGTAAAATGACAAAAGATTGATATGGCTAGATTTGAGTTTTTTAATTATAGTTCTAGTTCAGGCACAAATTTAAATTTTAACCAAAAAAACTAAGATCTCGGACGATATTCCAGTATTTTGTCTCGGTCAATATATCGTTCGATATTACAATATCTCGGGCAATATATTCTAAAGGAGATTTAGAGTGATATTTGTTGTTTCGTTTCGGAAGGAGCCTAAAACAAGATCTCAAAGGAGATCTCGGCGATATATGCGAGATTTGAAACAGTGCACGGGAGAATTGAAATGTTGCATACACACATCGATGAAAGCGTTGGTCATGTCGTTGTTTCATTCGGCAATGGAACGGGTAGATGAAGATTGACTTCCTGCCATTCTGAAAAAAAAAACCTAAAAATTACGAATAAAATATATATAGGAATAAGGAAGCTAAAAAATACAAATATAAAAGCAAAAACCTGAAAAGATCGACGAGTAGACGGTGATTGGAGCTTTTATTTTCGGGTTTGTGGCTGTTTTGGTGATGGTAGGGGAATGAAACACACCAGTTATATAGATGGAGGGGAAGGAATCGGCTGTTCTAGAAATTTCGTTGCGTCGGACGTGCGTCCGAAGAGTCGGACGCGAAAGCCACCTTTTCAACCGTTTGTCTTAAAAGGGCAAATGTATGGGCCCCACTGTGGACGCGTCAGACGCAAACGCGAATTTAACTGGCTATTTCGTAAATCAAACGATATATCTTTGTTTATTGAACAACGTTGATTAAAGTACATATAATCATATCATACAGCTTAAACAAACATTCTCGGAAATAGAACAACGCTATATAATGTAATAAAAATACAGAAATAATTTATAATATTGTTTTGAATTGAGTACAACTGAATCAGAAAAATAAAACCCTGCAAAATGTTCTAATCTAAATCTCTACTCTCTTCATGTTTTCTACTCATTGATTATTTTCTTCTAGCTGTTAACAACAATAGATAACGGTACAAAAATCCACCTAAATTTGCTTAACTACAGTAAAGCCAAAAATAGTGTATAATGCTGCAAATTTATCTGCAAGTAAATAAGTGACTACGAAGTAAACCAAGTATCCACTAAGACCAAAATAAATATTCTGACAACACATGTTTAAAGCTTGAATCCCCAGCACCAATTAGTAATCATATGAAAATTACGTTTTTCATCCTTTTAGTACATTATTAGTTTCAGAGGATTGAAATCTACAACTCATTCAAGCAAAAAAGTCATACTTCCTCATAACATTATTTTATTAAGTGGTCCATATTATATTGACAGACTGCTTTATTGGGCATAGTGTTACTTTCAGTTTTATGCTTGTTTAAAGAAAAATGAAGGTTTTGAAAGAAGGCGAAAAATGAAGGTTTCGAAAGAAGGCTGATAAATTGTTATAATAGGTTTTAATAAAAATGAAACAATAACAGGCTCGCTTTTGATCTAGAAAAGCATAATTTAAAGCGTAATAGTAACAACGGCATACCACATCTCTTGCTGACAATTGATGTGAGCCTGAAATTTTGAAAAACATCGCATTGCACTCTATTGCCAGAGCCTTTGCTAGCATCGTATAAAAATAAGAAAGATTTAAAAATAAAAATTATATTATTTGCAGTGATGTTAAAGTTTATATTTAGCACACATAAAACACTTGTAAATTGGTTTAAACGCAAAGAACTACTAAGACTATAAACCTCTCCTGCACCAAGATGGCAAAATACTTTTGCTAGGTGAGAGAAGGCCAGTAAAATACCTAGGTACAAAGGAATATTTTGCATTCCTTTGAAATATTATTACACGCATGCTTTTGGTGTAGTAGTCTGCTTTCCTTTGCTTATTACTTTGAACACATAAACGATTAGCTAGTGTAATAATAATGACATATGATGCTCAGTAAAAACCATCAGTATGAAGATATCATAAGAAAATGAATGAGAAAGGTGCTACAATTGTAAGAAATAGTTATTATATTTATCAGTCAATTAAAAGCACCAAATTTAGGACTTTTGCAAAACTAAAAGTACTTTTATATATAAAAAAAAAGGGTAAACCGCCTCGTTAAAAACCTGTGCATGTATTCAGCGTGAATACAAGACAGGAAAAAAGAGTGCGGCACTTTATTGACAATGCATCAATAAAAAGTACATGAAATACAATGTACCAAGGGCAAAAACACAACAACAAAAAAACAATCTGCCTAACCCAAAAAATGAACAAAATAGCATACAGTTGATTACATCACATATGATAAAACAGAACAAAGCTGTCATAAATTCAACATGATCTATTAGACACGTGGACCATTTCAACATCCATCTTTCTCAATTTGAAAGGGAAATAAAACCCTCAGAGCATCGTCAATGGCAGCACCCCATGTCCCGCATCTAGGAAATCAAAGCCCCAACTATCTAGAGCCCTCGAATCACCACTCAATATCCCCTTATTGGATTTCTCTTAACTGGTATTTAATATCTAGTTCAATAATATCCCATATTTGAAACATATGTTTGTTGATTTTACCATGTATACGAGCATTTCTCTCACCCCAAATGTGATAAACTATAGCAACGACGCTGCAGAAGGCCAGATCTTGCACAAAACCTTTGGATGCAAACTTCGATTTGAGGAATCGTAACTCTTCTTCAAGTGTAATCAAATCAGTCCAGTTCGAAGGTAATTCAATCTTCATCCTGCATCTGGTCCATAAGTAAGCTGAGTATGGACATATAAAAAACAGTTGATCCCTATTTTCCTCAATTTCCTAATAAAGAACACATATATGATTAATGTCATAACCCCAACTTATCATATGATCTATCATATTAAGTCTATTCAGCATGGCTTTGTACATGCATAGAGACATTTTAGGACTGTTTAAATAGTGCCAAGTAATTTTACACCAATCCTTCTCCTCATCGTGATCTCTAGAAATATCCCAAACCGACTGAAAGGAAAAGCCCTAGGATTATCATTCCAGCAATAGTAATCCTGATCCACATTAGAATGCATATTAATCTCCTTAAATGGGTTAGAAATCAACCTTGTTGCTTTCAACTTGTTAAGATTAATAATGCCATCTTGTATAAGGCAACTAACCTTAAGATTATCTCCCACGCAAATGCTTAGGCAGTCCCACCCAAGCAGTTTAGCCAATATGTCACTATTCAACCATGAGTCAAACAAAAATAAGGTGTCGGTACCATTAGCGATACATCGGTTAATACATTTTAAACCCGAATTTCTTTGTCTAAGAATAGCTTTCCATGTGCATGAACAGTTGTTATCTATGTCCATCACCCAGAACAATTTCCCATCACAATATTTACTATCCATCTCTTCCAAGACTATTTAATTGTACAAAGTGCCATAATAAATTCAACGCACCTGTAGATTTTATGCCTTTGAAGATCCTTAGACCAACACCACCTTCAGACTTTGGTGTGCACATAGTATCCCATGCAATTTTGTATTTTTTGCCTGCCCACACAAAATTAGCGCATAGTTTATTACTTTTCTCAAGCGTAGCATTGGGGATTTGATATGTTAGAATCCAATACAAGGCCATATGAGTAATGACTGATTGAACTAGTTAAATACGACCAGCTAACGATAGAAGCCTGCAGTCCCAACTATCCATCCGTTTTCTAATTTATCAAAAAGCTCTCCACAATCTGAAAAATGGAGATAATTATTTAAGAGAGGTACTCCCAAATATTTTATCGGAAGCAGACCTTCTTTCATATCAAGCATTTGAGTAAGTGCACATTTATTTCTCACCCCTTTGCTAAAGAAAATCTTCGATTTCAAGCAATTTATTTTTAGCCCAGCCCACTCTCTCAAGTCATCAAATATATTGATAATTTCTTTGGAACTTTTGATTTTAGGTTTAGGGAAAATCATAAGGTCATCCGCATAAATCAAATGATTAACATGGGGTTCATTCTTATAAATAGGGGGAGAAATCCATCTGAGATGCTCTGTACATTCTTATGGAAAAAAATTCCATATCAGCACAAAAAAGATAGGGGGAGAGTGGATCCCCTTGTCTCAATCCACGATTACTCCGAATAAAACCTTTAGGACTCCCTTTCATTAAGTAGAAAAAGTAGGTGTCGAAATACAAGATTTTATAATTTTAACGATAACTCTAGGGAAGCCTATCATTCGCAGCATATGACATACAAATTCTGTTAATCATGTCATAGGATTTCTAGAGATCAATTTTAATGCACATTTTTTTCGCCACCATTCCTATTAAAGAGTCCAATATGTTTATGAGCTAGAAGGATATTTTCAATGACGTATCATCCCGGTATAAAAGCAGATTGATTTTCCGAGATTAAATGCATAAGATAACGTTTTATTCTATTGCAGATAATCTTGGAGATAATCTTATAAATCACATTACAGCATGAAATAGGTCTATAGTCTGAAATGTTCGTAGGATTGTCAGACATAGGAATCAGACTGATAAAAATAAGATTCATACCTTTAGCTAGCTTACCAAGTCTGAACACTTCCTAATAAACATCAAGCAGTTTAACTTTAAACATCTCCCAATGCACCTTAAAAAAACTTAGCCGTGAAATCGTCAGGCCCTGGGATTTTATCATCTGGTATGGAGAACGTGGTCTTGTGAACCTCTTCCAAACTAATTTTAGTGGCTAAATGTTCCTTACCCCTGTCATTAATGGTATACATGCACTTAATTTCAGAAAAGTTAGATATCATATTGCTGTCAGCATTGAAAATATTATTGAAATGACTAATAGCTTCAAATTCAATATTATCCGTATCCTGCAACAATTTTCCGTTAGCAAGAGTAATATTGCTCCAGTCGTTAACATGCCTCCTTAAAGACATCTTGGCATGAAAAAACTTAGTGCAAGAATCCCCTTCGTTCAGCCAAGAAATTTTAGCTTTTTAACAAGCATTTTTGTGTTCAATAACACTCTGGTCCTTCCATCTCCTGTACATCCTTTCTAGATCCTCATAAAGTTCATGATCCATAGGACTTTCATCAACTTTCTTTAAAATGTCTAAATACCTTTACTCTAAAGCTTTGCAGTTTTCATGATTTCTCAAGTTTAAGTAGTAGCATTTTTTTTAATCTGAATTTACATATTTTCAAGAATTGATGAAATATATAAAATTTGGATCCCTGCCAAAAAGAACAATTCACCTGTTCCCAAGTACTGTTTACACATTCCATATATCCCTCTTGGTCATTCCAAGTATTAATGTATCTAAAAGGGACACATTTCTTGTTTTTATTTTCTGCCATTAAATCGACACAAATGGGTATATGATCGCTCATGGGGTTAGCAGTCCCAAAAACATTAATGTCGGGGAAAAGATCCAGAAAACCATTATTAAAGAAAATTCTATCGATTTTCGTGGCCACGCCCTTTCTGCTCTATGTGAATTTAAAACCAGTAATAGGAATTTCCATAAGTCCCGAGCTCGTAATACATTCAATGAAGCCTGACAAGTGCCTGAAGGGGACCTGCATTCCTCCTTTTTTATCATTCATAGATAAAATGTTATTAAAGTCTCCCAAAACCAGCCAAGGTAAATTAACTAGATGAGCTTCCTTCACAATATCAACCCAAAGCTTTTCTCTGTCAATAGGAAAGTTGATGGCATAAATGAAAGATATTCTACACAACAGACCCCCCCCCCCCCCCCCCACACATTATAAAAGCAGATTGATTCCATATTAAGCGTAATATTAGATCTAATATTCATCGTAGGAGCAGTGTTTTGATGGTTGGTGGTGTTGGAAATAAACTTGGTTTTTAGGAAAATATTAATTGTGCAATAAAGTTAATTATCGTATTAAGGGAAGGTTAAAATATATGGTAAGAAATTTTAGATTTATCAAATGGAGAATTCTAGAATTGATTTGTTGAGAAAAGTAGAAATTAGAGAATAAAAGAAAACTCTAGAATAAGAAGACTCTAGATAATTGGCTATGTTATGAAAGAGTTGTACTCTCTCATTTGTAATCAAGTTGAATGAAAGAAAAGCGAAGAAATAAAAATGTAGTCGACAAAGAGAAAGAGATCGTGTGATTTACTGAACACAATCCCTTTTACAAAGACACACGTAGTGAGGACCTAAGTACAGCTAGAGCTTGCACATCCCCAATTATTAATTCAGAACTACACAAGTACGTACTTCCAAACCCCATAAACCTTAATCAAACCGTGCCACCAATACAAAGCCATTGCCCAATAAAGAGCTGCTCGCATACAAGATTAGGGTTCAAGTCCTTAAATTTCCCTTCCGTAAGGCTGAATTTTCGCCCTACAGCAAAGCAAGTATCATTCGTTTGCACTCCATAAGCTTCCGTGCATAATGGTGCCGACGTTTCAAATCCATCTGTTATTCATTTTATCATCAAATAAATAGGCGTCAATATGATCTTATATGCATGCATGCATGCATTATAAAAAAATATAGGAGACTTACAACTCAGCATCAGAAGAAGAGAAAGCAGAAAAGCAACGTTAAGGACAATAGCAGCAGTTTTGTTTTTCAGCATGGCCATGTTTTCTTTACTAGTTGTATTACTTTTTGATGCTATAATCTGTTTATTGTTTGAACTGAATCGCCCGCTGTATATATAGCAAAGATTCATAATAGCTCATGTTTTATTTTACCAAGCATGCATATATAGTTTATTACGTTGGTTTATATAACTCATGCATTTGTTTTAATATTCATTTTTGTTTTTGTTGTTCTTTCAAATACTGTATAAATTTGATTATGAAAGGACAGAAAGTTGACCTTGTAAAATATTTGATGCGAAGATTCTTAGGAGATATAATAGAGCATATCGAAAAGAAAGGGCTGGATTAAAACACGAACTGAATGGCAGGCGTTGACAATATGCATAACATATTTTAATAGGTGGCTTGTTCAGATGAAAGTGAGGTGGTTTAACAAGCAAACAATAGTAAATGTTAGTGTGTGCGCTTGTTGGTAGCAGACTAACACTACTAGTGTGCGAGCGCGCGATACAATCACAAGCAAATAATAATAAATGTGAGTATCACATATCCAACACAGGTCTGTAAGAAATATGATTGAAATATTCTGATTTTTGATTTATTATAGTTTCAGAGATGTGAAATGTAAAGTGTAGAGAGATTTTTGTATACTGTTTCGAATGATGCATATTCTTCACGGTTACAAGCTTTTATATGTAATAATAAAGATAATGGGCTAAAACACTGCACGGCCCATAATACACAAAGTTTATAAAATACAGCCCAGCTCGGTTTGATAAAGATTGATCCATTTGTTAACACGCCGCCTCAAATCGAACTAGGGTTTCTTTCTTCTTTATACTCTACGCCGCCTTGAAAAACTTTGAGCTCTGCTCTTAATCTCTCAAAATTACTTCTGGACAGTGCCTTGGTAAGGATGTCCGCCTTCTGGTAGAACGCTGGAAGGTGATTGATAACGAGCTTTCCAGACTCTGTCCGTTCTCTGATGAAATGAAGATCAATTTCAATGTGTTTGGTCCTCGTATGCTGTATGGGATTCATGGAAAGAGATACAGAACTTCTATTATCACACCATAAAGTGGGTTTCTTTGAGGTTTGAAACCCTAATTCTTCAATTAGGGTTTCTACCCAAATGATTTCGGCAGTGGCTGCTGCTATCGCTCTGTATTCTGCCTCTGTACTAGACCTCGAGATTGTGGATTGCTTTTTAATACACCAAGAGATCGGATTTGGTCCCATGAACAAGCAGTAGCCAGTAGTTGATCTCCTATCATCTGGATCATTCGCCCAATCAGCATCACTGTAAGCGTTTAGACTAATATCTTTATTAGCTTGAATTCTTAATCCATAGTCTTTTGTGTCTTGTAAATAACGTAAAATACGCTTCACAGCTTTCCAATGATCGCTTAAGGGGTTAGACATAAACTGGCAGACTTTATTCACACTAAAACTGATTTCAGGTCTAGTAATGGTCAAATACTGCAATGCTCCAACAATACTACGATATTGTTTGCAATTTTCTATAGTATCACCCTTGTACTTGGACAAACGTAAATTACTGACCATAGGAGTGCTGTAGGGTTTAGCTTTATCCATGTTTGCTCTGACCAGAATATCTGATATATATTTCTTTTGTGAAAGAAAAATTTCTGATTGTGATTTTCTTTGAACTTGAACACCCAGAAAATAATCCACTTCACCCATATCTTTTATAGCAAATGTTTGATCTAAATGAGTGATGACTTTGTCAATTTCTGTGGTGTTATTTCCAGTGATTAAAATGTCATCTACATACACAAGTATGTATATAGTACACTGGTTATTAAGTTTGGTGTACAAAGAATTGTCAGACTTTGTTGCTTTGTAGCCCAATGACCTCAATGTCTCCTTTAATTTGATGTATCATACCCTGGATGCTTGTTTTAAACCATATATAGCCTTATGTAACTTGCAAACATGATTTTCTTTACCTTGAATCTCATACCCCTTTGGTTGTTGCATATACACATCCTCATATAATTCTCCATTCAAAAATGCATTGCAAACATCCATTTGCCTTATATTCCAACCTTTGTGTAGAGCTAAAGTTAAAATAATTCTGATTGTAGTAGGCTTGACCACTGGAGAGAATATTTGATCAAAATCAAAACCATATTGTTGTGTGAAACCCCTTGCAACTAACATGGCTTTATGTTTAGAAATACTTCCATTAGCATCTCTTTTGAGCTTAAAAATCCATTTGCATCCCACAATGTTTTTATCCTTTGGTGCAGTAACAAGAGTCCATGTTTTGTTTTTAATTAGTGCATCATATTCTTCATCCATAGCCTTGCTCCAAGACTTACTTTTAATTGCTTGTTCATACATGGCTGGTTCAATTGTATCAACAGTGTCATTAGTTGTGGCAGCATACACTTTGGGCTTGAAAATCCCACTTTTAGCTCTAGCAACCATATGATGTCCTGTTTGTGGTTCTTCTTTATCACTATTTTCATTGTCTGCATCTGATGTTTGGTTATCATTGCTGTTGTGTGGTAGGTCTTCATCGGTCATTGGTTCACTTGAACTGTATCCAGACCTAATGCTGGATACAGTTGGAGTGGTTGGTGTCTGATGCAATGATTCATCTCTGTATGTTTGATGCAATAATCCATCTCCATTTGTTTGCACACTCCATTCAGACAAAGGTGGTAAGGTCTGCATTGTATTTTTGCACTGATCCTTTACTTGATTGATCTTGTTTTCCTTGTCTGCAAAAGGAAAAACACATTCATTAAAAACAACATGCCTGGAAACAATTATCTTACCCTTATTATCCATGCACTTGTATTCCTTTTGGTCTTTTGCATAACCTAGAAAAGTACATGGACTTGATCTTAGGGCAAGTTTGTGATTGTTATAAGGTCGGAGGCATGGAAAACACAAGCATCCAAATGTTCTCAGAATTGTATAGTCAGGTTTATTTCCAAAAATGACCTCATGAGGACACTTGTATTTCAGCACTTTTGTAGGCATCTTATTAATTAAATAAACTGCTGTACAAAAGGCCTCATCCCAATATTTCATAGGCAAAGATGAATTAGATAACAGTGTTAAACCTGTTTCTACAATATGCCTATGTTTTCTTTCAACAATGCCATTTTGCTCAGATGTATAGGGGCAAGTTTTTCTATGTATTATGCCTTTTTGATTAAAATAATTTGTGAGTGGAAAAAATTCACTGCCCCCATCTGTCTGAACTATTTTAATGTTGCTGTTCAGTTGTCTTTCTATAAATTTTATGAACTGCAACATGACATTGTGTGTTTCAGATTTAGTTTTAAGATAGAAAATCCAAGTATATCTTGTGTAGGCATCAACAATGGATAGATAATACCTGTAACCTTGTCTGGAGTTCAATGGTGCAGAACCCCAAAGGTCTGCTGTAACCAACTCAAGTGGTTTAGAATAGACAGTTTCAGATCTGCCAAAAGGTAACTTATGGCTTTTGCCAAGTTGACAATGAACACAAAAGCTGGATATGGGTGAGTGTTTGTATGCAATATTATTATCCTTTAAAACTTTCAAAACCAAGTCATAACTGGGATGTCCTAACTTACAATGCCATATATCAAGATCATTCTTCATATAGTCATTGTTTTTGTTCTTGACAGAATCATCTTTAACAATGTCATTATTAACAGGAATTTTTGTTCTGGTACAATATTTGTCATTATTAACAGAACTAATCTCAACATTATCACAACTGAAATGAATATTTGCATTACAGCACAAGATATCTTTGCTATTTTCCAATCTTGACTGCATGTTGTTGAATTTGTATAGCCCATTGTCCAAACTACCCTGTAACAATATGTCCTTATTATGAACATCTCTAATTAGACAATATTTTGGGTGAAACTCAAAATACACCTTATTGTCATTAGTAAATTGGGACACACTGATTAAATTTTTCTTAACACTAGGAACTCTGAGTAGGTTGTTGAGGTAAAGTTTTCTTTTCCCCTTAACAACACCTGCCCCAATATGAGATATATTCATAGTTTCACCATTACAAGTATGAATAACTTGCGTACCTGAGTAGTTTTTATTGCCAAGATTAAGATTTTGAAGATTGTTAGTAATGTGATTGGTTGCCCCTGAATCTGGATACCAATCTTCTGGATTGTAATCATCTCCTTTGACAGAATCATCATTACTTGTGACTTGTGCTGTAGTACTATCACCACTCGACCTGGTTTGATTGTTAGTTTGGGCCATGTTAATGTTTAGCCTTCCTTGACCAGATTGATTTTGTTGTGGATTATTAACATCTGAATTGAATCTTGAATAAGATCTGTTAGCTGTATGACCAGGTTTCTCACATATTTGACATTTAACTCTGTTTGTATTGTTAAATCTGCCTCTTCCTCTGCCTCTGGGATTCTGATTCCCTCTCTGTCCTGGTGCATTTCCTCTACCATAGCCAGGTATGTTTCTTGTCTGATTTTGATTTCTTGAACTAGAAGCCAGATTTATACTGTAATCATTCTGCATAGCTTTCCTTTGTTCTACCCTGCCTTCATGGGCTAATAATGCCGAGTAAACTGACTGAATGTCTGGTAGGGTAGGTTGTGTAGCAATAAATGTGACCAATGATTCATACTCCTCATCAAGACCATTAGTTAAGGTCAAGATTTGCTCACTGTCTGAAATATGATGCCCTACTGAATTCAGTTTGTCAACCTGTAACAACCCGTATTTTCAATAACCTGTTATAACATAAATGGAGGCAGAATTAAACTGTAAAATCTGAATCAAGGGAAACGGGCTATGCCATTGCGTTCGTCTCGGAAAAATACGCGAAATAGAGTCCGAGTTTTCGAAAATCGGAGTCCGTATGACCAAGATATGGCCTCGCGAATTTTCACGAAAAATTCTCAAATTAAAGTATACTTAATTAAGTGAAATGGGTTGCGCAGAGAAATATATATATATTGATATATATATATATATATATATATATATATATATATAATTGAAAATTAAATAAATAAATATGCAAAAATGTTCAAAACAGCGAATTGGGAGAGGGGAATAACCGAACCGGCTGATTTTTGAGGTCGACCCAAGCCCGCTGGGTCGACTAGGGGTTAATCCAGGGTGTTTGGCTGTCAACACGTGGGCCAATTCGGTCAAATGCAGATTTTGCATTTGGATGGTTCTCATGGTTCATCTTTAATCTAAAGGCCCTAGATGGTTCCTACACTTGACTTCTTCCCCAAGACATGCTTTGATGGCTTGGATTGAATCTAGGTTTAATCCTATGGCCTAAAACACTTGCCTAATCTATAAATAAGACCCTAACCTGTCCTAAATCCTCATTATTCATTCATGCAACTAAACTATGGCAAAATTTTACCTCTCATGGCCTCCACTCTCTTCATAAAATTTCTAAATGGTTTCTATGAGAGATTTTCCATGCATACAAGTGTTTTCAAGCTTGTATGAGTGTCATTAGCTTGCATTCAAGTCAAGTTTCTATCTTTGCATCATAAAGCAAGGGTTTTGATCATTTTGGCTCAAGGGTTTTTATGTTAGAGCTTGCATTTTGGATCTATTTGATTGCATAAGGGCTTTGTCATATCTTTTGTGCCTTCATAGCAATGTAAGCCCTTTCCCTACTCTTAGATATTAACTATGAAGTTAAATGTTCATGTTGCAAGTTTGGGTTTGATCATTGAGTATGATACATGCTATCATGTCATGCAAGTTTATGAAGTCATTATCTTGATCTTGTGAGCTAAAAGCTACAACCTTTATGTTGAAATGTTGCATTAGGCAACATGAGAACCCTCATAACCTTTATGTCAACTTGCATATGAAGTCATAACCCTTATATGATGATATATGCGAGTTACTAGTCATCATTCCATATCTTTTGTCACCATGATTCGCTTATGTGCCAAGTTTGGGTTTATGCATGTTTTGAGGCTTAAGAATGTAACATGCAAGTTAATGAACACATTTGTGCCTCATTTGCCACCATGATTAACTTGTGGCTTAATATCCATTTTTGTCATGCCTTTGCCAAGTCTCTTCTTTTAATCCATTACGTTGTCGCGAACGTATATGCGAGTTTAAAAGCGTTGGGTTATGTTATGGGTAATTTCTAATGACATGAAAATACAACTTGAAAACATGACTTGAAATATAACATGGAAGTTGACATGTAAGTATGCATAAAAACATAAGCTTGGGAATTTACCTATTAAGTTAGGTCTACCCTTTGGGAATTTACCTATTAAGTTAGGTCTACCCAAATGCTTGAAAACTTGTAACATGTTTTGGGAAACATGATGGACATGACACTTAGATAATATAAGTGTGGCCAACTCGAGGTTGGGTTGAGTTTGCAACGTAAAACTACCCGGAACCGACCGGCCTAACTAGTAGTTGCAAACAATAGGACCCAATGTGAGAAGTTGGTCATGTTGTGCTTGAACCCGAGGTTAGACCAAGTTGTGGTGTAAAGCTACCCGGAACCGACCGGCTTAACTAGTAACCACAACAAAGTCTAATGTGAGAGGTGAAGGTGCATTAAGTAATTAATGTCATATGATAGGGTTAAGTTAATTTGATTAATGACTCTTAACCAAATATGACATGGACAAATGGGTTAAGTAATTTGATTAGGCTAATGATACTTAACAAAACATGACAAGGTTGGGTAGGTTAAGTAACTTGATTTGCCTAATGACACTTAACCATTTTTATATGACTAGTGGATGGGGTTAAGTTAACCAACACTTAATCAATCCAACGCGATAACCTAGTAAGGTTAAGTAAGTTTTCTTAATGACGCTTAACCGAAAAATACGGTTAACGAATGGGGTTAAGATTAGACTCAACTAGTCTAAACATGGAAATCAGATGGGGTTAAGTTAGTCTAGACTTAATTAATCCCACTTGGTAGTTTAATGGGGTTAAGTTAAACACTTAACTAATCTAAACATGATGAATTGATGTGGTTAAGTGACCTATACTTATCCAATCTAACTCGTTAATTTATTGTGGTTAAGTTAACCAATACTTAACCAATATAACGTGAAAACATGATAAGGCTAAGTCACGAATCGCTTGAATACACTTGACCGATTTGACTAAGTAAATTGATAGGGTCAAGTTAATATATACTTAACCAATCTAGAATGAAAATTGGACGAGGTTAAGTCGTGAATTGCTTAATATACTTAACCAACTTGAGCATGGTTTGTAGGGTTAAGCCTTGAACTTGGATACTTAGCCAATTTTGACAGGATTTGTAGACGGGTTAAGTCATGAACTTAAGTGACACTTAATCCATTATGTAAACCCTAGTTCTGAGGATTAGGTGGATAACCGTAGTTAACAAGGATAACGGGAACAATGCTAAGTGGTAAACCTTAGTTGAAGAATAACTAAGTAATGATTCTTAGTCAAGGAAATTTAGACCAGTTCATAGATAGATGAGTAACCTGATACGGTAGGTCATCGTTTAAGTATACGAGTAGGAGCAAGTATCTGATTTAGATAAAGGCTCCAGCGAACTGGGTAACGAAGCAGCGGCTTCGGGGAACGTGAGGATATTCTTGGTATCCCTCTATGAGCTGCCAGGTGATTATACTAGGCTCATGAGAGGTTAAGGTCTGCGTTAGAAGAACCAAGAGTATGCCTTGGTTGCTATACGAGCGACCTAAAGACGGGGATGGATAGGGGATAGTCGACGATACACGGTCGTACCCTAGATAGCATTTCGTCAGGCTACCTACCATCTTTGGTCAAGCGTGTACGTACGGAAAGGCAGAGAACACCCAAAAGACCATAATTGCCATCTAATTATGGTTGCGGTAAGGCTTGGATGTGGGTTGGCCAGTGTTGTGTTCTCATACAGGATTTATCCTGTCTTGTCTTTCACTAGTTGAGGGAGTGGTCTCGTGGGACCATAGCCACGTATAAGAAAAACAGACCTTAGCATCTGCATCGGCAGATAAATCGAAAGCTCCCGACCGAGTCCTGTATTTCTTGATTTGCCCTGTGACAGGACTCGGATGGCACGATGTGATACATGTGCATACAGTCATGGAAAAGCGATTCACGATGAATGCGTGGGAAAAAGGGCGCGGTTGGCGGTTAGCGTAATCCCTAGTGGCCCTAGGTGGTTGAACCCAAGCCGAGATACGAAAACATACAATAGGTAAGCATAATCCCTAGCAGCCCTAGGTAGCATAAGTCCTAGTTGTACAAACAATAATTCATGTTGGAAGACCCTAGCTAGGTTTAGGGTAACAGTCCAAACCGATCTTAAGGATCATGGAACTATGTTAAAGTAATATAGAATCTCATGGGAAAGCCCGTATGGTCTACGGCAAGGGACTGAACATTTACATGGAATAAAACATACAAGTTGATTAACCTATATATGCGATATATTAGGTTGACATGGACCATTACACGACTTTTGAGTGAGGGTCATTCTTGGTTAACACATGACACGGTGGGGATACTAGTACGGTAGGTGCAGAGCTAAAATACAGGATAGATATCACAGGGCGTTATACGTGACAGATATCTTGGGGATATTATACTTGATAGAAACCTGACGATGTGATACCTTGTTTTATCTTGACATCGTAATTTATCATGACACCTTAGTTTATCTGAGTTCAGTAGTTCATCCTGTTATTTTGATTTAGCTTATCTATCTTGTTATCATGCTTATGTTCATCTCAGTTTCTCATGTCAGTTAACTTTACTAGTTTTTATGCTAATAGTAGATAGGGCTTACTCAGTATTTTTGACTGACCCGTTTTGTTTCGCCTCTTTTCTTCCGTTCCCCCCCCCCCCCCCCCAGTTTACAGGGAGGAAATACTGTTGTTTAGTTCGGACTTCTTCTGCTTGAAGGTCATCATGGATGGCTTGGACTTTTCTTGGCTAATGGCTACTTTACTGTTTTTACTCGGGGAATAATTTATGAAAATGTCTTTATGCTTCTTTACTATTGCAAGACAGGTTTTGATGTACTCTGATGTAAAAGGCTTTAGACCTTATTTATTCATGTTATGAAAGTTTGATTTTACTTCCGCTATTTTATATGTTCCGTCTTGTGATATTTCTGTGCATGTTTACCAATAATGCCCCTCTAAAGCTAGTGCATTCCTTTGCGAGTGACCCTAGCGGAGGCGGGGTGTTACACAACCAGAGATTTTACCTTAGCAATGTAGTCTCTCATAGTTAATTCTCCTTTTCTTGTATTCTGAAACTCCCTCCTGTAGTGCATCATTCTAGCAGAAGACTGAGAACTGAATATTTGTTGAATTGTATTCCAAATTTCATAAGATGATTTGCATCCTATTACTTGTGATAAGAGATTTGCACTTAATGAAGATACCAGCCATGATGACAGTAAGTTGTCTTGTTTATGATGATGTATATAGGCTGGATTACTAACCATGCTTCCATCTTGACTTGCAATCATTGCAGGTGGTGTGGGTTTGGTTCCATTGATATAATCTTGAAGGTCATAGCCCTTCAAGGTTGTCTCAACTTGGAATTTCCATAACAAATAGTTATCCTCATCCAATGGAATAGTAATCACCTGGCTTTTTGGTTTGACAAGAACTGGTGGCGGATTTATGGGGTCAGCTGTTACGTTTCTTGAGGTGGCAGATGAATTATCAACACTTCCTCCAGCCATTCTTTAGTACGAAATAGACCCAGAGGTGAGAAATGAGTATATGGCGTGGCCACTGCAAGAAATGGCAGCCTATACAGAAAAGGTAAAGGAAAAATACAGTGGTAATTCTTGTCTCTTTGAAAGATTCAAGAATTGCCTAAACACTGCAATGAGGGCTATCAAATGATGAGATTTATAATCTCTGATGATTAGAAACTGCTGCAGCCGCTTTGGATCTTGATTCTTGGCTTGGCAAGGCACAGTTTCGATGAGAACAGATACTAGACTGATCGGAGAGGTATGATCTCCGATGATGATGCTAAATTCTGAGGAGACTCAAGATCATGCCCCTCTCTTTAATGAGAAACTAGAATATGATGCCGTTTGGCTGATTCTAGCTCTGATACCATGTAAGAAATATGATTGAAATATTCTGATTTTTGATTTATTATAGTTTCAGAGATGTGAAATGTAAAGTGTAGAGAGATTTGTGTATACTGTTTCGAATGATGCATATTCTTCACGGTTACAAGCTTTTATATGTAATAATAAAGATAATGGGCTAAAACACTGCACGGCCCATAATACACAAAGTTTATAAAATACAGCCCAGTTTGATTTGATAATACATGCAGATTGATCCATTTGTTAACAAGGTCTAACATCATAAGTCCTCGATGAGTTATCCCGATCGCTGTCCATTCTTAAAGAAGCCCGGACCGTTTACAATTTCAGTGGGAAATTCAGTCGAAAGCTAGTAGTGCACGAACGATCTACGTTCGAAATGGTTCAACGATTCATTTTACCTGATTAAATCGTGATAATCTTACCATCCTTTGTTTTCTCATCGTGTCATTCCCTTTCGTTGTCATTTTACCCGATTAAAATGTTATTAAAGTCGCCCAAAACCAGCCAAGGTAAATAAACTAGATGAGCTTCCTTCACAATATCAATCCAAAGCTTCTCTCTGTCAATAAGAAAGTTGATGGCATAAATGAAAGATATTCTACACAACAGACCCTCCACATTTTGAGCTGACAACGAGATATGCTGTGTAGATTTATTCTCCACCAAAACCTTTGTCCATTAGAGTCCCACGCTATAAGAATTCTACCTCTGCATCCGCTGTCATTATTATTTATAGAACTCCAATTTTGCTGAAATCTTCCTTGTAGATTACTAATCATGTCAGTACTTAGTTTGTTCTCTAACAGACCAATCATCGATTGTCTATACTTGTTAAGGAATTTGATCAATTCTAACTGCTTATTTGAAGCGTTCAAACCATAGTTGTGAAGACCGAACCGTACGTCAAACCGTGACTGCGAAAGGTCCAAGGTTTTCGTGGTTCAACCGGTCAGACCATGAGAACCGCGCTGATAGTTTATTTTTATTTTTTGACTTAAATGTAAAATTAATTTAAACATAGATAAAATTTAAGCAATTATGACAAACATCCGTGTTCAAACTACCTAATTGAAATAATTATAGTTGTAAATTTGCTAATTTTCTATAGTAAAAGAGGATTGATTCAATAATATCGTAAAATGTACATAATAATGAATTATATAATCCAAAATTTAATAACAATTGCTATAAAATTATTTGTTAAATTTATTATAGTAAAAAATAAAGAGTGAAGTAATTATATTTTCGCAAATTTGAAGAACCGTGAGGTTCAAAGAGGTTGAACCAGAGGTTTTTATAGGGTTTTGAGGTTAAACCGCGGGTCTGTGAACGCGCAAGGTCATTTCATTTTAAGAGTCGTGGCGCTCCAAGGTCGAAGGTTAACCGTGGTCGAACCGAGGTTGGGTTGGGTCTTTAAAACACTGGTTCAAACCCCTAACGTTCCAAGCAATAATATTCATTTAATTTTACTCTGGCTCCTTGCCGCGACTTTAGGAGGAGCGGTGGTAACAGATTTATTATTACCTTTCTTTTTAGTGCTTTTGTTCAAAAAAATTCAATTTCTTCAAAGAACTTATTATTTTTCTCCACATTAGCTGACACGTCCATTTCTTTTGCAGGTAATTCATTTGTTGTCTCTCTGTTGTCAAGTAATTCCACAAGTTCTTCTTTGTTCGCCCAACAATGCGTGTCTTCTTCGCTACTAGCATCAGAAAGGACAAAAGGGTCTCAGCAGTTTCTCTATCGGTAGACATATCACCTAGATTTGTTGTTTCCGGATTTAAAACATCAGACTTATTCGCCACATTTGTATGAATGATATTGTGTATATCTTCAGGGCATTTATTTGAAACCAAATTTTCTGATAAAAGGCTGTTAGGTCCAAGAATTTCATTTCCATTTTCTATGTTTTTACTATTTGCATGTTTCGTCTTCAAAGAGTCATTAGAAGAAGTAATTTTCATGCTATCCATATCACTGCTGATCTCGATATGTGTAGTATCTATAGTTTGTATTTCGTTATTATCAATTGTTTTGTTATCAATGGTACCAATCTTGGACGTGTTATCATTGTTCTTTCTATGTTTGTCCTCATCCTTCTCACATATAGAATCCCCATTATTTTTGTTTCCATGATCAGCAATGTCGTCTTCTACAGACCGGTTATTCCCATGTGTAACATTAAGCACTTCTCCCGTGTGTAACTTTACATCCACTTCATTGGAAAATTCGGACGACGCCTCCATTTCAATCAATATCTTGGCAAACGTCACCCTTGATTCATCTGCGGTAATTTTGTTCATTCTAATTAGTCTTCCCGGAACACTCGCAATAGCACTCAGTGCCTCTTTGTCCCATAATTCTAGTTTCAAATTAGTCAGTTTGCCCAAGTAGGCATAGCAGAAAGCAAGTCTTTTTAAATTGCATGCCCATACTCTGTTTCTATAAAATTATAATTCTATTATCAAATAAATACGGTCCTCCTTTAAGAATATTTTCGCAATCACTACTATAATCAAACCGTATAATAAAAAAACCATTCTCTTTTGATAATAGCTGAAAATTTCCCGTTGGTTTCCGCGTCTTCTCCACGTAGCGGCATAAATGCTGATGATATGGTCTTGAACCATATACGTAAAAAATTAATGAATTAATCCATTTACCCACGGATCGTAAAGCTGCGTGTTCAGGAACGCAAGCTTTCTTCCTGTTATTGATAACTTTGGGGGCGATAAAACTCAGATCCATAAACGCATCATGAGTTTGTCCAATTCCACCTGATTTCGCTTGTTTTCATGATTTCGAGTTACTTTCCTTAACTTCATCATGGATAAATTTCCAATTCTTTTCATGAAAGGACGAATTCACTCTTTGGATCAGTGAAATTCCAGATTTGGATCGAGCATACGCTCCCCCAACAACCGGGAATTCAGAAGGATGAACTACGGTGGCAGTATTTTGTGTTACACGAACCCCGTCTCTTCGTTAACCAGCACGATAAGAACTGCCTATATCGAATCTCTTTCCTCCACCTGAAATATTAGATTTGGGCATAGGATTTCCCGATGCTCTTCTCTGAAACGCGGGCTCTTTTCCTTTCCTCCGATCTGGAGGACGACCTCTACCGTGAAAACCTCATGAAATTGCGTCTGCCATTAGCTTAGAGTCCGCCATTATTAAATCATAAAATATTTATTTATATTTACATTTTTTATACTTCAACGAATTTGTAATTTGTAGCTAACATTTTCCAAAATTTTCCATTGAATATGTCAGGTTTACAAACTACCATAAATTCAGCTATAAAATTTTCCAAATATGTCAGGTTTACAAACTTCCATTGAATCAACAACATACATACATAAATTCAATTATAAAATTTTCCAAAATATTTAGCCAAAAACTGTAGACAAAAAAGAGAATTAATTAAACTGAACAAATTGAGCTTTACCAACAGCATCCCAAAAAAAAAAAAAAAATCCAAACACCAATCCCAAACTGTTCTCTCCCTAACTTCTCAAACTGAGGAGGAGGAACCACTACACGCGGTGTTGCTACCACCTTACTTGGAGATACATTACTCGAATGCACATGACATGCCTAAGATATAGAAATTTCTAATGAAAATTGCTTAGTAAGTGACACATGTCTGAATGGAAATTTTTACCATAAAATATTCAGATGCAAGTATGATTTTGAACCCAAAACCTAATTATAATGAAATTACCATCTGTTAGAAAGTTTTGTAAATACACGATTGTATTACAAAGTTATATCTTTTGTCATTACATGATTGTACTACAAATTAAATAGTAACAACAAATTGTTAGAAGTTTTGTAAATACACGATTGTATTACAAAGTTATATCTTTTGTCAATACATGATTGTGTTGCAAATTAAACAGTAATAACAATCAATGTTACTCAAGAATTATGCAACAATTGTTACGTCAAACTGTGTTTACAATAATCACAGAAAGCGTAACCGATTCGTGCACAAGATAGAAGATAAACATAAAGAATTATGTTTTAGTAATGTCCGAGTCCAGAAATTTTCTGTTTCCTTAAAACAATATTGTCGTCGTATGCACCAATTGACGTAGTTGCAATTTGTTTCCCAGGATAAAACGGACCAACTTCGTTGCGTAGTGCCAGCAAACGGAGCTCTGACGAACTGAAGTTGATTATAGAAACTAGATCAGAGAATTACTTTGAAGAAGAAGAGGAAATAATGTGACATAAAAAGTGATTTTTGTCTTGTTTTGGGCAGTGTATTTATAGGCAAGGAGGAGTGCCTGTTCGCATGCATTAGTAACCACCAGAATAGGAAAGGTTGCGACCCTTTAACCACTCGGTTATTAATACGCGTACGTTGAGAATTCAAATGGTTGTACTCATTCAGCTAACAGATATTCCTTTCGAATTCTGGACTGAAAGGACACACCTTTAAAATTCTGAGAAAAATATTCTCATGTTAGTGCACTAGCCCAATCAGCAACCGTCGGCCATATCCAATCAAGAGACCCCAAGAGCCCCAAGGCCCTTATCTTTGACATTTTAATGTATTATTATGTCATGGCCAAGCCCACATCCTCATATCATCCCTCTCCTTTCTATTTTACATAAGCCTGTTTGGCTTCTAATATATTAGGAGAGATTGTGCTAATAATTCTATGATGTGGGACTTTAAATGTTGTTGTCTCTTCTTCTTCCCTATCCTTCTTCTTCTTCCCACTTTCCTCTTTCTTTGCTCATTCATTTCCAACAATCCCCTACATGAATGAACAATCGATCTTAGTTTCACGAACCATTTATCGCATCGGTTAAAGTAGCACATGGGCTTTGAACTTTCCTAGTGATTACCTATTTGAATCACAGGCGAATCGGTAGACATAGACTATCCTTGAACTGTAAGCCTTTTTTGTAATTCCAAAGTAGATAACACACGATAAATGTTTCTGATAACCCTTCATTCTCTATATGTGTTCGTTTTTGCCTTGAACACCTGCCTGGTCTCATAAGTGCTTAGAGAATTTGGCCTCATAATTCTCTTTGAAGCGGCGCCTTCGCACTTACGCAGGTGATTCGGTAAAGGGTATTCTCTAATTCCTCAAATACAGACATCACTAAAAGTACTAATACTTATCCTTATGCAACATATAATGCACTGACTTATCATAGGAATGGTTGGTGTATAACAGTGCCATCAAGTTTCTCTTAAACTTCGTTGTCCCTTTGAACCTAGATCTTGGGATCTCCAGTCAACTAGGTGGGGTTTCCATTTTAGAAAAATCTTTAGTTTACAGGCCTTAGCTCCATTCCCTTCAATAAGGTTTGAACTTTCTCTCTTGGCAAGCCTTTTGTAAGTGGATCCGCTAAGTTATCTTTAGATCGAAGTTAATTTATTGTGATAACCTCCGTTAGAGAGAAGTTGTCTTATCTTTTTATGTCTACGACGGATATGCCTAGACTTACCATTGTATAGTGTACTATTGACTATCACAATGTATACATATTGGAGGCATATGTTTTCTCCAATTAGGAATGTCTTCTAAGAAGATTCAAATCCATTCTGCTTATTATGCAGTCTTATCTAGTGCATTAAACTTCAATTTCATCGTTGATCTAGTGATACAAGTCTGTTTGGATGATTTCCATAAAATTGCCCCATTTCCTAATGTGAACACATATCCACTTATAGACTTTGTATCACGTAATCCAGTGATCCAATTTCCATCATTGTATCCTTCCACTATTGAAGGATATTTTGTATAGTATAGACCATAGCTCTGCGTATACATTCGATATCCTAGAGCTCTGATTATCGCTTTCCAATGATGTTTACCAGGATTGCTTGTAAATCTTCTTAGTTTTCTTACAACATATGCGATATCAAGCCTAATACAATTCATAACATGTATGATACTTCCTAGTATACGAGAGTATTTTAACTGGTAGATACCATCACCAGTGTTCTTTACCCAATTTTGGTTCATATCTACTGGTGAATTTGCAATAATTATATTATATTGCTTGAAATTTTCAAGTATTTTGGTGATGTGATGCGATTGGGATAATGCATTTCCCTGTGGTGTTCTTAGAATTTTTACACCCAATATGACATCATCCAGTTCTAGGTCTTTCATATCCAATCTAGAGGATAACATATCCTTTATAGATGTTATTATGACCTTGTTATTGCCTAGGAGCAACATGCCATCAACATAGAGACAAACAATGACATATCCAATATGTGTGTGTTTTATGTACACACATTTGTCTGATTCATTTATCGTGAATCCATTTTATAACATAGTTTTATCAAACTTCTCATGCCACTGTTTTGGAGCTTGCTTAAGATCATAAAGTGATTTTACCAGTTTGCAAACTTTATTGTCATTTTCAGATCTTTGAAATCCTTCAGGTTGTTTCATATAGATTTCTTCCTCTAATTCACCATTCAAAGGTGCAGTTTTAACATCCATTTGATGTAATTCTAAGTCATGCAATTGCAATAAGCATTCTTATTGACATTATCCTTGTTTCTAAGGAAATATACATGACAGTATCTGGTACATTTGTCAATGAATGTAATAAAGTACATTTTCCACCTCTAGTTTGACACATTTTCCAAATTACATACATCATTATGTATTAAATCTAGAGGCTCGGTCTCTCGTTCAACATGATGAAACGAGGTTCTTGTCAATTTTGCTTCTGCACAAACTTGACATTAATAGTTGGAATTTATATTGCATTTTGGTGTAAATTCTAGATTAATCAATTTTCGCAATGTATGAAAGTTTACAGGCCATATGTTAGAAGATTCAATAATATAAGCAAAATATTCACTTTTATTTATATCAGTGCGTGGTACAATAGTGGTTGCATTTGCTTTAAACAAACCATCACACGCATATACTCTTCCAACATACACTCCATTCTTGGAAAGTACAAATTTATCAGCTTTAAAGATTAATTTGAAACCATGCTTGCTTAGCGTATTTCTGGAACATGGAGAACATCATTAGTTCCTTTCCAGAAGTCAGTTTCAACACAATTTTTCCTTTGCCTTCCATCTTTGAAGTAGATGAATGGCCTATAAAAGTTTGTTCATCAGCATTTGCTGTTTTGTATTTGTCTGTTGAACCATCAGGTTTCAATTTCAGTTTAAATATCCATTTATTACCTAAGGTCTTACACCCTTGAGGTAAATTGACCAATTCCCATGTAGGATTGGACATAATGGTTCAATCTTATTGTTAATCGCCTCCTTACAATAAGGGGCATCGCTGGAAGACACATCTTGATTGTATGTCAATGGATCATCTTCTAACACAAAGGTATAGAAGTTCGGTCCAAAGGTTTTTTAAGGTACTTGACTTTTTTTTTTTTTTTGTTCCTCCACTTGCTGCTCAGCACTACTTTGCTGAGTTTTATTTTGTTCAGTATTCTCAAGAGAATAAGGAACTCCATCCTCCCTTGGTCTCTTTGTTTCAAGGAGAATATATGTTCGAAAAATCTAGCATTTCTCGACTCAATGATGGTATTTTCATGAATATCATCAATTTCAAATTTGTGTATCAAAAATCGGTATACAACACTGTTTAGTGCATATCCAATGAATACACAATCAATTGTTTTTGGTCCAGTTTTGACCTTCTTTGGTTTTGGTACCTCTACTTTGGCAAAACACCCCTACATTTTAAGTAATTTTAGGATGGCGGTTTGTTTTTCCAAAGTTGATGAGGAGACTTAGAAGTTTTCTTTTGGGGTATTTTATTTAAAAATATGATTTCCCGAAAGAATAGCTTCTCCCCAAAAGTTATCTGGCAAGCCACAAACTAACCTTAAAGCATACATTTGAGAGCCCCAATTTGATATCAATAAAATATTGTGTCATGGACTCCAAGAGTCCCAAGGGGCTAGGCCCAATTTGACATCAATATAATATTGTGTCTTAGCTTAGCCACATCTGCTTACAAGCCCCTTTCTCCTTTATTTATATAAGCATATAGAGAGGTGGGTACTAATATTTCATAATGTGGGACTTTTGTTTGCTTTCCTCTTTCCATTTTGTTTTTCATTTTCTTGTTAAGTTGATTATCAACTTCCTTTTTGTATTGTTTAAACACATCAAATGCTAACATTACGCCTAAAAAAATTGCAAGCTACATGGAAATATTGAAAAGTCAGACCATGGAAAGCAAGCCAAAAAGGCAATTTCATAATATAATTCATACCGTTCACACAACGATTTGAATATGCTAAACATGTTACATGCCAAAATTATTTATTAAACAGACTTTTAAAGCATAAATCATTTTGAATATGAAGAGTCAGATGTCATCTAGGAACATAAGAATTTCATATTTAATTCACACAAGTTACGAATTTCAGAAGAAGAAAAGTCTGATAATGTATATGTGTGATCTTTAAACGATGAAGTGTTTGAATATAAATAAATCATTTGATACTTGAAGATGTTTGCAAGCACTGATTCAAAAGGAAAAAATGAATTTTAAGAAAATCAGTACAATCCAAACAAATTCAACGTATCTTAAGATTCAAACGTTTCAATAATTCACGTCTTAAATAAAAACAAAGATTTCTCAATAGAATTAACCATGAGTGGCTCTGATACCACTCGTTGGAAATACAATGCTTTTAAATCTGAACATGAAACTCAGGTTGATTTAATCTGAATCAGCAACAAAACATACCTGAGTCTATAACATACGTTCAAACAAGTAAAATATTGTTTTAAGATTGTTAGAAAGTTTTGTAAATACACGATTGTATTACAAAGTTATATCTTTTGTCATTACATGATTGTACTACAAATTAAACAGTAACAACAAATTGTTAGAAGTTTTGTAAATACACGATTGTATTACAAAGTTATATCTTTAGTCAATATATGATTGTATTGCAAATTAAACAGTAACAACAATCAATGTTGCTCAAGAATTATGCAACAATTGTTACGTCAAACTGTGTTTACAATAATCACAGAAAGCGTAACCGATTTGTGCACAAGATTGAAGATAAACATAAAGAATTATGTTTTAGTAATGTCTGAGTCCAGAAATTTTCTGTTTCCTTAAAACAATATTGCCGTCGTATGCACCAATTGACGTAGTTCCAATTTGTTTCCCAGGATAAAACGGACCATGTAACACCCCACGTCCATTAATGTAACTCACAAAGGGAATGCATTAACTTCCATGGAGGTTTTAAGTGAATATAGAACAGAAAAATTACAACAAGACAGATAATAAGTAGTACTTGGAAATCTAAAACTTTATTTTATTGCAGCAGAATTTAAACATGTTTGTTACATCATAAAACCATAAATCAGAGTCAAGTACAATATCCATCTTCATAAAAAACAAAATACATAATCCCATTACACAAATAGCCATTAAAGAAGATAACAAGATGGACTTTACTTCAATGGTCCAAGCTTTCCAAGAGAGATAAAGCAATCCAATCAAACTCGACTAGAGCTGGGCCCAACCTGAGGACCTGGAGGGGGAAAAAGGATAGAAATGGAGGGGGTCAGACATAAAGTCTGGTGAGTATGATTATTCTAACAATAATATTATCAAAATAACTAGACTAAGGCATAAGCGAGAAGACAAGTAAATGTCTATGAACTATTAGGTATGGAAGAGCAGATAAAGATAACGTTTAAGATAACGTTAAAGGTAACGTTAAAAGCCTACCTAATTACTAACAAATAATTACTTCACTGCACTGCACATTACTACACTGCACCACACCAGTCACCCTAAAGGTTGATCTCACTTGCTTCACACAGAAACTATATAAATAGCCTTACGTACCCCTAGCTGACTACATAGGTGCCGTCTGCCCCTATCTCCACTAGGTGTACCCCACTACCCACTTGCGATCGGCTCCCTACTCGTAGATACCTGTGTTGGCCCCACAGTGGGTTGTATCACTCTCCTAAAGTGGCAACCCGATACAACTTGAGAATGCACGGCTTATACCTACACGATGCAACAACGTCTTACCTACGAGGCCGGGTCCACACACGCATATGAAACCCGTTGGACTTGCGTTGCCACCGCTCCCCGTTTTGGCCTCTTATAGTCAAACCCAGCATGCGTGTCCCGTCCTCGACTTGGGTCGAGCCCACAAAGATACTTTTGGGATACTGGTTGAAATGGGCCCCCATAAGCTACCCACCTAAGCTTGTCACCACTAGTATATCCCACTTAACCCTCTTAGTCATGTTCATTTACATGTGTGTTTGGTTAAGTCTTACTAATCGTATTTCACCTGCCACTAAGGGCACCCACTAGATTCCTCATGCCACACAAGGCACCTAATTAACTCCCATGTCCCACTTTACATGTTTATCAGGTTAAGTATTTCTTAATTCATTCAGGCCACAACCTCATAAAGACCTCTCACATTAGACTGACATTTATGGCAGCTGGATTTGTCGGGCGGGTCCGGGCAGTCTTACACCATAAAAGAGTCTAACCTCGTGTCTTTACAATTATTATGCTTTAGTTTAGGCCTAGGACCTCTCACATTGGGCTGAAATTTGTGACCACTGGATTTGCCGGGCGGGTCCGGGCAGGTTTACGTCACAAACGAGTCCAACCTCGTGTCCTAAGCATTGATTATCACTTATAATATTTTATAGCTGCGATATCAAGAAGAAGAAGGTAGTTCTGAGCTTTAATAATTCCCTATTCAAATTATTAATTACTTCCAATTTTTAATGATGTCCATAATTGACTCAATTATGGTCATCCACTCATGGCATGCAAAATCATATCAATTGCACCCCAACTTCTTTATATTAAATCCTTAATATTACCCCTACCCCACGTTTATATGTTCACTTATTCAACGCAGAATATACGTTAGACTCGAATAGTCTAACTCATAACACAGAAATAAATTATCACAACATATAGACAATTAAAATGAATCTAATCATAATAGGGGTGAAACTTGCATAAGCTACACATGTTAAGGATCTAAAGGTGTCAACTTGTTAAATGACACAATTTACACGATATGATCATAACCCAAATTTATGTATAAACTTGCATATGGGGTTTTAGGCAACATAATGATGGTGTGAACTAGCATAGAATCTCACATATGTCATAGCATAATTGTAGATGTCATAATAGATGTCATGGCATATGTTCATAACTTTTACTAATCAACCTAAACTTGCGTATGTGACTTGTCATATAGATCAACATAGCCCAAATAGTATCAACATCATGATTTGATTAACATGAACTAATTAGCATAGATAGTAACATCATGGCTTTTTAACATGTATGATTCAACACAACTTAGCATAGAAACTCTCAACATACATAACATCATCATAGCATGATTTACAACATATAGGATATCATCACCACATAGCATAGGATTTATAACATACATGATAGTATAAGGTTTACAACAACATATATGACAATTCACATCATCTACTCATAATCCATTCATGACCTATTCTAATTAATTTAACAATAATCTTGTTAAGATCATCATACTCACCGATTAGAGAAGAAAAGAGAGTCTTCATTTGCTTTAGAGTTGAGTAGAATTAGAATTTGATTAGCCTTTCTTCCTTCTTAGTTGGCGGCGGCTAGACTGAGTTCCATGGCGGCGGTATGACGGTAGCTATTCTATTTTTCATATGAATTAGGGTGAGAGACTACCTAGGTATTTATAGAGTTTAGGGTTTATTTAGACCGTCAGATCAACTCAGAACTAACCTGAACCGTTTAATTTGCCAACTCAGCCCTAAAGACACATCAGCAGCTCAGGATTGGGCTCAGTCAAAACCCTAGCCGACTGACCAGGTCGACACCCAGGTCGACACTATAGTCGACCTGGGGGGGGGAGGGGAGGGGAGATCGACACTAGTGTCGACTCCCCAGTCGACCTGCTTGGGCAGGAACTTTTCCCGCCCAGTCCGTTTCTGCACTTTCAGTTTGAATTTTAAATTTCCTGCGAGCTGTTTTGAATTTTCTGAAACTTTCGATGGCCATAACTTCTTCATACGAAGTCCAATTCACGCAAACTCGGACTCTATTTCAACCAGAATTCCGAGACGAACACAATGGCACAACCCGTTTCCCACAATTCTCACGTCTGAGATTGGTTATTCCTTAATTTGTGAATATTAATATTAACAGAATTACGGGGTGTTACATTCTCCCCTCCTTAAAGTATTTCGTCCCCGAAATCTTCAAGTTAAGAAGAATGTATATCCTAACATCCAATCGTCCATCTACTCAACCATCAAACACAGGCATCCATTGTCCTTATAGACTTCTAATGCTTTTATGTTTAAATGCACAGTGTGTGTATATGTCCCTTATCTAATGCAAAATCAGGCGGTACACTGATTCAGTTGACCTCCTTAATGCAAACCATGATAGTGCCATGCGTCCATTATGTATGCAAAAGTTCCCTAATGCTACATATTATCTCTATATGTGTGCACAAACACCATCTGAATGCAGCATCCATATGATAAACAATCATCATACATCCATTTTACTAAATACATCCATTTATATGCAATATGCAATATGAAGTGACTGAGCCGATCTAGTGCCTAATAGTGTGTGTATATGCGTCCACGAGCAACCACTAGCAAACACTTGCATCCACTTTGCATCCATCATACATAACATGTCTCAAACACATGTTTCAACCATAGGATTATCCTAACTAAAGGTCAAGAATACTAGCGAGAGGATACTCTAAAGGTAAGATAAGTACAAGATAAGCGATAAAGGAGAAATTAAAGGACATACCCTCGAAAAGAAAAGGGTATCGTGAACGCAACTTCTCTTCTGTCTCCCAAGTAGCGTTGCTCTCATCATCTCCCCATTGTACTTTGACTAGTCTGACCTCTCGATTCCTCAGCCTCTTGATTTCCGACCCAAGAATGCGCGTAGGAGCTCGTCGAATCGTCGCATCATGCTCTATCTCCACCTCTCTAAGCAAGCTCGGCTCTACCACCTCCGCGATCTCGTGCAAGCACTTCCTCAAATGTGACACATGGAATACGTCGTGTACACCACTAAGTCTCTCAGGCAACTCCACTCCATATGCCATCTTTCCAATCCTTTCCTTAATAGGAAACGGCCCTACGAATCTTGGTGCTAATTTCCCAACGGACCCAAAGCGAACAACATTCCGTAATGGAGACACTTTGATAAAGACCATGTCCCTAACTTCAAACTCAAGATCTATCCTCCTCTTGTCCGCATAAGATTTCTGCCTATCTTGCGCTGCTTTCATCCTTTTTCGAATCAAGTCGATCTTCTCCGAAGTCTCCCTAATCATATCGGGCCCAAGTAAGATCTTATCTGTAGATTCCCACCAACATGTAGGTAAACGACAAGGTCGTCCATAAAGAGCTTCGAAAGGTGCCATGCCAATGCTGGACTGAAAGCTATTATTATATGCGAACTCCACCAATGGAAGATGCTCTTCCCATGTACCCCCAAAGTTTAGGATACATAGCCTCAAAAGATCCTCTAGAATGCGATTCACCCTCTCGGTCTGGCCGTCCGTCTGAGGATGATATGCGGTGCTCAAACATAACTGAGTCCCTACCGCCTCTTGTAAGCTTCTCCAAAATTCGCTAGTGAAAATAGGATCGCGGTCGCTCACTATGCTAGAAGGAATACCGTGCAAACGAACTATTTCTCGAACGTATACAGAAGCTAACCATGGAGCAGTCCTCTTACTCTTCACGGGAATGAAATGGGCGCTTTTAGTAAGTCTATCTACTATAACCCAAATCCCTGTATTACCCTTCCTTGATCGCGATAATCCATCCACAAAATCCATCGAGACGCTTTCCCATTTCCATAGTGGAACCTCCAATGGGTGAAGCAATCCACCGGGTTTCTTTTGCTCTGCCTTTACTTGTTGGCATACCAAGCATCTAGCGACATGCTCGGCCACGTACCTCTTCATACCGGCCCAAAAGAAAACTCGCTTCATGTCTTTGTAAATCTTGTCCCCGTCGGGATGAATGGTCATCTTCGAACGATGTGCATCGTCAAGAATAGTCTTCCTTAGGTCATCGTCTTTTGGTACACAAAGTCTACCGTCCCTACGTAACCAACCCTTATCATCTAGGGTATACCTACGGAGATGGCTTGATGACTCCCCTCCTTTGAGCTTTTTTACTAACTCAACCAACTGTGGGTCGTCTCGTTGTGCCTCGCCAATCCGTCCCAAAAGCGTAGGTCTGACCTCCAAGGATGCTAGCAAACCGGGTACAAAGTCAACGGAAGGTCTAAAGTCAAACATCGAAACGAATTCTAAGCTTCGCCCCTCAACAAACAAAGGACTTAAGGATAATCTTTTTCTACTTAAGGCGTCCGCCACCACGTTACCCTTGCTAGGGGTATATGCTATCTCGAAGTCGTAGGATGCTAAGAACTCCATCCACCTTTGCTGCCTTAAGTTCAAGTACTTCTGAGAGAATAAGTATTTTAGCGATTTGTGGTCAGTAAATAATTCGAATCTTTCGCCAAGAAGATAATGACGCCAAGACTTAAGCGCGAAAACAATAGCGGCCAACTCTAGGTCATGTGTAGGGTAATTTTTCTCATGCGCTCTCAACTGCCTTCCACCATAGGCTATTACCCTTCCCTCTTGCATTAAGACTGCGCCTAGTCCTGTCCCACAAGCGTCAGTATAAACGGTAAATGGCTTACTCCCGTCTGGCAGCACTAAGACGGGGGCTGGGGTCAAAGCTCTCTTCAACCGTTGGAATGCATCATCACACTCTACGTCCCATGTGAAAACTAGGTTCTTCTTCGTCAAGCGTGTCAATGGAGCTGATATCTTTGCGAAGTCTTTGATAAACTTCTTATAATAGCCAGCCAACCCCAAGAAACTTCTCACTTTGGTAGCATTTTTAGGGACCTTCCAATCTTGGATGGCCACCACCTTCGCGGGATCCACATCTATCCCCTCCTTGGAAACCACGTGCCCTAGGAATCGTACTTCCTTCCTCCAGAAGTGACACTTAGAAAATTTAGCTTTAAGATTATGCGCTCGTAGGGTCTCCAACACTTCCCTAAGATGTAGCGCATGCTCTTCTTCATCCTTAGAAAAGATCAGGATGTCGTCTACAAAGACTACCACGAATATGTTAAGGTACTCCCTAAACACCCTACTCATCAAATCAACAAAGTATGCGGGGGCGTTTATCAAACCAAATGGCATTACTAGCCATTCATAGAAACCGTCCGGAGTCCTAAAGGCAGCCTTGTCTATGCTATCCTCAACCACTCTCAATTGATGGAAACCAGTGGCAAAGTCCAACTGCAAAAACACTGAGGCGCCAACTAACTGATCGAAGAGATCGTCAATCCTCGGCAGTGGGTGTCTGTTTTTCTTAGTAAGCTTATTAAGTTCTCTATAGTCCACACAAAGTCTAAGGGACCCATCCGCCTTCATGGCAAATACTACTGGAGCACCCCACTCCGATATACTTCGTCTTATTAACCCCTTCTCAAGCAACTCCTTCACTCGCTTATCGAGTTCCCTCCTTTCACGTGGAGCCATGTGGCGTACTGGCAAAGATACTGGTTTCGCATTATCCACAAGATATATTCGAAAATCTATCTCCCGCTTCGGAGGCAAGCCCTTCACCTCCTCAAACACATCCGAGTATTCTCGGACCACTCTAACAGATCATAGATTTTCCTCAGCCGCATCAAGCGATTCTAAATAACTTAGCATAACGGAATTTATGGGATTACAAAAGATTTCGAGAGTGTTGCCAAGGCGAGTCACGAGCCTAACTACTCTCCTTTCACAATCAAGAACGGCCCTATTTCTGGATAACCAATCCATTCCTAAAATTATCCCATAGCCCGTGAAGCCCAACACATAAGCATCACATCTAAACTCAACGCTAAGTATAGAAATTTTCAAATCCAAACACATCATGGACAAATAAGCTGAGCCCCCTATTGGATTCGAAACAACTAAGGGATCCTCTACTAGACTGGTGTTTAAGTGCAGTGATTCAACTAATGATGTAGAGATAAACGAATGCGATGCGCCCGAATCAAATAAGGTACGGACAGGATGGTCAAACAGAAAAACTAAGCTTTCAACAGAAATGGTTCTACCTCGTTCTTGCAGCGGTGGGGCCGCGAGAGCCTGAACTTGTCCCCTTTCCTGCCCTGGTGCCATAAGAGCCTGCACCTGTCCTCCCAAGGTAGCTCCTTCCCTCTGCCCCTTCTTTGGGCAGTCCTTCACTAAATGTCCCGCATCGCCACAGTGAAAACAGCCAGTCTTCTTTTTCTTTCGGCAATCCTTGCTGAGATGGCCTGGTGTCCCACAGTTAAAACATTTCTTCTTTCCCTTGCCATTACCGTCTTTACCACCCTTCTTGTTTTGCTGTTGAGGATTCTTCTGATCCCCTTTCTTCTCGGGTGCCTTATCAGCTTTAGCGCCCTTCTCTTCGTGCGTGAGTGCCATGTCTATAAGCTTCTCAAAGGTGGCCCCCATAGGGATGTGGGTCATAGCCAACCCTTGCAACGGTTCATTCAATCCATTAACGAACCTCAGAGCCTTCTTCCCCGGCTTGTTCACTAAGTCTAATCCAAACCTTGCTAATTGATTAAATTTGTTGACATATTCTTTCACTGATGAGCTTCCTTGCTTTAATGTCAAGAACCTTTCCATATATAGATTCTCTTCTGCCCTTGAGAGAAACTTTGCCTCAAACCTACGTCTGAAATCTGCCCAAGAATCAACAGGACGCACCCCATTAGTGACCTCCCACCAGAACGAGGCCTCTCCCTTCATTAACCAAGCTGCTAATTTAACTCTCCTCCCTTCTTCTACTTCAAAGATTTCTAGCAATTCTTCCACCTCCCTAAGCCAATCTCTAGCTTCCACAAACGTTTCTGACCCTTGAAAAGGTTTTCCACCCATAGCCTTAAATTCCTTGCACGTCTTTGCAAAAGTATCTACGCGAGGAGGAGGAGGAACGGGTGCAACTGGTGGTGGAGGAACATTGGCCGAACCTGCGGCGGCCCTAGCCTCTAATAACCTCCTATACCATCCTGGTATCGTTACACCGTCAGGTAGGTTAAGATCTTCAGACATGCTGAAACGAAAAAGGAAAGATTCAAAATGGAGAATTCGAAAGATACAGATATATGGCTATTGGGGATTATGTTTTTCTTAAAAAAAACTTTCCTCTTCAAATTACTCATTAAAACATGTTTTTGAAAGCACTTCTTCCAAAAATACTTTAGGAAAATAGTTTTTCTAAAAATTTTATCAGTTCTGGTAACCTTAAGCTCTGATACCACGTGTAACACCCCACGTCCATTAATGCCACTCACAAAGGGAATGCATTAACGTCCATGGAGGTTTTAAGTGAATATAGAACAGAAAAATTACAACAAGACAGATAATAAGTAGTACTTGGAAATCTAAAACTTTATTTTATTGCAGTAGAAGTTAAACATGTTTGTTACATCATAAAACCATAAATCAGAGTCAAGTACAATATCCATCTTCATAAAAACAAAATACATAATCCCATTACACAAATAGCCATTAAAGAAGATAACAAGCTGGACTTTACTTCAATGGTCCAAGCTTTCCAAGAGAGATAAAGCAATCCAATCAAACTCCACTAGAGCTGGGCCCAACCTGAGGACCTGGAGGGGGAAAAAGGATAGAAATGGAGGGGGTCAGACATAAAGTCTGGCGAGTATGATAATTCTAACAATACTATTATCAAAATAACTAGACTAAGGCATAAGCTGGAAGACAAGTAAATGTCTATGAACTATTAGGTATGGAAGAGCAGATAAAGATAACGTTTAAGATAACGTTAAAGGTAACATTAAAGGCCCACCTAATTACTAACGAATAATTACTTCTCTGCACCGCACCAGTCACCCTAAAGGTTGATCCCACTTGCTTCACACAGAAACTATATAAATAGCCTTACGTACCCCTAGCTGACTACATAGGTGTCGTCTGCCCCTATCTCCACTAGGTGTACCCCACTATCCACTTGCGATCGGCTCCCTACTCGTAGATACCCGTGCTGGCCCCATAGTGGGGGTGTATCACTCCCCTAAAGTGGCAACCCGATACAACTTGAGAATGCACGGCTTATACCTACACGATGCAACAACGTCTTACCTACCAGCCTGGGTCCACACACGCATATGAAACCCGTTGGACTTGCATTGCCACCGCTCCCCGTTTTGGCCTCTTATAGTCAAACCCAGCATGCGTGTCCCGTCCTCGACTTGGGTCGAGCCCACAAAGATACGTTTGGGATACTAGTTGAAATGGGCCCCCACAAGCTACCCACCTAAGCTTGTCACCACTAGTATATCCCACTTAACCCTCTTAGTCATGTTCATTTACATGTGTGTTTGGTTAAGTCTTACTAATCGTATTTTACCTGCCACTAAGGGCACCCACTAGATTCCTCATGCCACACAAGGCACCTACTTAACCCCCATGTCCCACTTTACATGTTTATCTGGTTAAGTATATCTTAATTCATTCAGGCCATAACCTCATAAAGACCTCTCACATTAGACTGGCATTTATGGCCGCTGGATTTGCCGGGCGGGTCCGGGCAGTCTTACACCATAAAAGAGTCTAACCTCCTGTCTTTACAATTGTTATGCTTTAGTTTAGGCCTAGGACCTCTCACATTGGGCTGACATTTGTGACCACTGGATTTGCCGGGCGGGTCCGGGCAGGTTTACGTCACAAACGAGTCCAACCTCATGTCCTAAGCATTGATTATCACCTATAATCTTTTACCCCAGCTTTAATAATTCCCTATTCAAAATATTAATTACTTCCAATTTTTAATGATGTCCATAATTGACTCAATTATGGTCATCCACTCATGGCATGCAAAATCATATCAATTGCACCCCAACTTCTTTATATTAAATCCTTAATATTACCCCTACCCCACGTTTATATGTTCGCTTATTCAACGCAGAATATACGTTAGACTCGAATAGTCTAACTCATAACATAGAAATAAATTATCACAACATATAGACAATTAAAATGAATCTAATCATAATAGGGGTGAAACTTGCATAAGCTACACATGTTAAGGATCTAAAGGGGTCAACTTGTTAAATGGCACAATTTACATGATATGATCATAACCCAAATTTATGTATAAACTTGCATATGGGATTTTAGGCAACATAATGATGGTGTGAACTAGCATAGAATCTCACATATGTCATAGCATAATTGTAGATGTCATAATAGATGTCATGGCATATGTTCATAACTTTTACTAATCAACCTAAACTTGCATATGTGACTTGTCATATAGATCAACATAGCCCAAATAGTATCAACATCATGATTTGATTAACATGAACTAATTAGCATAGATAGTAACATCATGGCTTTTTAACATGTATGATTCATCATAACTTAGCATAGAAACTCTCAACATACATAACATCATCATAGCATGATTTACAACATATAGGATATCATCACCACATAGCATAGGATTTATAACATACATGATAGTATAAGGTTTACAACAACATATATGACAATTCACATCATCTACTCATAATCCATTCATGACCTATTCTAATTAATTTAACAATAATCTTGTTAAGACCATCATACTCACCGATTAGAGAAGAAAAGAGAGTCTTGATTTTCTTTATAGTTGAGTAGAATTAGAATTTGATTAGCCTTTCTTCCTTCTTAGTTGGCGGCGGCTAGACTGAGTTCCATGGCGGCGGTATGACGGTAGCTATTCTATTTTTCATATGAATTAGGATGAGAGACTACCTATGTATTTATAGAGTTTAGGGTTTATTTAGACCGTCAGATAAACTCAGAACTAACCTGAACCGTTTAATTTGCCAACTCAGCAATAAAGACACATCAGCAGCTCAGGATTGGGCTCAGTCAAAACCCTAGCCTACTGACCAGGTCGACACCCAGGTCGACACTATAGTCGACCTAGTGGAGGGAGGTCGACACTAGTGTCGACTCCCCAATCGACCTGCCTGGGCGGGAAATTTTCCCGCCCAGCCCGCTTCTGCACTTTCAGTTTGAATTTTAAATTTCCTGCGGGCTGTTTTGAATTTTCTGAAACTTCCGATGGCCATAACTTCTTCACACGAAGTCCAATTCACGCAAACTCGGACTCTATTTCAATCATAATTCCGAGACGAACACAATGGCGCAACCCATTTCCCACAATTCTCACGTCTGAGATTAGTTATTCCTTAATTTGTGAATATTAATATTAACAGAATTACGGGGTGTTACAGACCAACTCCGTTGTGTAGTGCCAGCAAACGGAGCTCTGACGAACTGAAGTTGATTATAGAAAGTAGATCAGAGAATTACTTTGAAGAAGAAGAGGAAATAATGTGACATAAAAAGTGATTTTTGTCTTGTTTTGGGCAGTGTATTTATAGGCAAGGAGGAGTGTCTGTTCACATGCATTAGTAACCACCAGAATAGGAAAGGTTGCGACCCTTTAACCACTCGGTTATTAATATGCGTACGTTGAGAATTCAAATGGTTGTACTCATTCAGCTAACAGACATTCCTTTCGAATTCTGGACTGAAAGGACACACCTTTAAAATTCTGAGAAAAATATTCTCATGTTAGTGCACTAGCCCAATCAGCAACCGTCGACCATATCCAATCAAGAGACCCCAAGAGCCCCAAGGCCCTTATCTTTGACATTTTAATGTATTATTATGTCATGGCCAAGCCCACATCCTCATATCATCCCTCTCCTTTCTATTTTACATAAGCCTATTTGGCTTCTAATATATTAGGAGAGATTGTGCTAATAATTCTATGATGTGGGACTTTAAATGTTGTTGTCTCTTCTTCTTCCCTATCTCTTCTTCTTCTTCCCACTTTCCTCTTTCTTTGCTCATTCATTTCCAGCACCATAAAATGCATAATGGTGGTAACAATAAAAGTCCTCAGATACCAAGCACATCATAGATAGTTTAAGCATAACTGAGTTTAAATTACATATAATAAAGTTGTGTTTATTACCTCATTTTTCTACGGAAATCAAAGATTTTGTATTTTGTATTTCCATAACATCACTGTGTCATCCTGTTGGGGCAAAGTGTGTTAGTCTACCTTCACATGCACTTCCTCCTGTTATACCATAACCAGTTGAACTCGCGCAACAGTTATACTGTATCCTCAGTTCATTGGAGCTTACAGTTCTCCTTCCCAATTTTAGTAACCGTTAAATATCCATGTCACCAATTTCGTTCATGAAGCCATATTGCAACCTCATTTCATAACAGCAGTTTCTCCTCTACCTCAGTTGAACAACAACCCAGTTTCCTTGACGAAGCCCTAATGCTTGTCAGTCATATCTCAGTTCATCTATGTTGATTTTGCTAAGTATGCACACAAATCATGTGCACTCACCATACTCACAGCATGCATTCCAACTTCTCATAACCTAGGAGCACATACTACATTAACAAAACATATTATTCTAACATCTTTAAGTCCAATGAATGAATAAATAATAAATATCACTTTGAAAGTAAATAATCATTAAGGATGATCATGTGGTGCTGTATACCCAGCTGCCAGACCTTCATATGGGCGTACGACTGGATTAAGTGATGCCATAATCATGTGATTGAGTGTAAAGGCCATCCAGCTCACCGTCCGAGATATCTTCCAAACATGGTTCATCACCATATTGTTGCAGGGCCCATGTAATAATAATTTAAAATAATTATATGGTTAATTACATGTAACACAATGATGAAAAGTAAAATAATTGAAATGATCATTCCTTGGGCTCAAATTCAAATGACAACATCGATTTAATACATTTATAAAATTATACTCACAGATGACTAAACATCGACAAATTAAGTCATCAAACGATTACATTTTTCTAAGTGGCTCATCTTCATAAAAGATTCCACAACGCTTCTTTCCATAACAACCCTGTGGTGCACCATACACAAACACAAGCAGCTGAACCACAACCGGAGGCGGTGCCATCACCTCACAGTCGACCCTCTCCCACACCATGGGCACCTATTGTTACCATTATATACACAGATATGAATAAGTAATAAGTGAGGATATCAAAGAGATTAAATTTATTCAGTATCATCTTGAATAGACGCATATTCATATAAAGAAAGTCATCATTAATAAACAAATGTTTAAACTAATAGCACTTACAACGCATAAAGCAGAGAATTTACCATTTCATACTACTTTGTAATAAATCAGCGTTGGTAAAACTTAGGATTTAACTTGAAGAAAGAGCCATGTAATAAAAAAAAAGCTGGAGAACAAAGATGCAAAATCCACCTTAATAAGAAGTTTAAGTAACCACAACTCTTCTGCCCATAACAACACTGTGGTGCACCATACACAAACACAGGCAACTGAACCACAACCGGAGGCGGTGCCATCACCTCACAGTCGAACCCTCTCCGACACCATGGGCACCTGTTGTTACCATTGTATACACGGATCTGAATAAGTAATAAGTGTGGATATCAAAGTGATTAAATTTATTCGGTATCATCTTGAATGGGCGCATATTCATACAATGTAAGTCATCACCAATAAACAAATATTGAAATAACTAGCACTGACAATGCATAAAGCAGAGAATTTACCATTTCATAATACAACGTAATAAATCGGCGTTGGTAAAGCCTTTGGATTTAACTTGAAGAAAGAGCCATGTAGTAAAAAAAGCTAGAGAACAAAGATGCAAAATCCACCTTAATAAGAAGTTTAAGTAATGACAACTCTTCTTCCCATAACAACCCTGTGATGCACCATACACAAACACAGACAGCTGAACCACAACCGAAGGCGGTGCCAACACCTCATAGTCGAACCCTCTCCCACAACATGGGCACCTGTTGTTACCATTATTTACACAGATCTGAATAATTAACAAGCAAGGATATCAAAGAGATTAAATTTATTCGGTACCATGTCGAATAGGCGCATATCCATATAAAGTAAGTCATCACCAATAAACAAATATTGAAACAAATAGCACTTATAATGCATAAAGCAGAGAATTTACTATCTCATAATACTTTGTAATAAATCAGCATTGGTAAAACCTTTGGATTTAACTTGAAGAAAGAGCCACGTAGTAAAAAAAGCTGGAGAACAAAGATGCAAAATCCAGGTTAATAAGAAGTTTAGGTAACCACTGAGTCATAATTCCCCAAATCAAACAAACAAAACACAAACTTTTTGATATAAAACATTGGAACATCCTGTCGATAAAATAAGTAGGCCAATTCCAACGAAATCTTAGCAATTAGATCTGGGACGGATTGGAATCGTGTAATGCAAAGGAAAAAGGTAAATCACATGTAATTCATGTAATTGAAAATAGTAAAGAGATAAATGATCTTAACCTTATCAGGTAAACTGAGCCTGAATGAAGGAAGAATGGAAACTGCATAAAAAAATTGGGGAAGAAAAATAGTGGAACACGATCTTTTAAGTAACTACGTAGTGGCTATATGATTTAGACGGGAGTTAACCAAGAATAATAATGGCATACATGGCCAAATCTAAACATGTCTTTGTCCTGGGTTATGTTAATCTGAACTCTTGTTTGTCTTTTGGTTTGTCTACCAAGAGATTTTACTATATAGATACACACACATACATACACACACACACACACACACACACATATATATATATATATATATATATAATATACATGTATGTATGTATTCATTATACTTAAATGTTTAAATCAGATCGAATTAGTATGTTCAAAATTTCTAGAAACTTTTTCTTATCCGATTTCTGAGTTAGGCTGCTACTTTGAATAGACATTGCATAGAATATGATTCTCAATCTCTACTTCACTCTAGTATCCTAAGGTGATAGGCTCTCCATAAAAATAAGAAAGAGTACATTCATAGAAACCATAGCATCCATCAAACAATATCATAATTATCACCTCCTGAAGTCTTGAATACAATGATAGCCCAAATGACCAGCCTTGCTTATGCCAGGGGATAATGGAAAAACCCAGTTCTGGTCAGACTACCATACGTGCCACGTAAGTTTGTCTTCCTAAGACAACTAGATTCCCTCATATGGACATTCCTAGATATATGACAATAATTGTCAGTTCAAATGGGTATCTCCACAATTTACCAGTTTTTCGAGTCCACACTACCGTCAAAAACACTCCGAGTTATCAATGATTTATTGTCACTCCCAAGCACAAGTGTCATCCACGTCTCCATCTTGGGTCGAGTTCCACTTGAACCGGTCCATATCCTGCATCCTCGTTCCATCCTGAGCTGCTTATCACATTCTCCTTCGACCACTCATGTTCGAGCTCACAATCGAAGAGTTAAAACTTTATCAGGCCATAACTTCCACATCATAGAAACAATCAATGAACCATGAGTCTCTGCTTGCTATAAAGGAAGCAACATTTCTCAATTATGGATCTCACGTCTCCCTAGTGCAACTTAGAGATAAGTATCGGTCCATACCCCATGGACCTGATCCTTATGAATTTGGCACCGGTCCATACCTTAAGGATTGGCACCGGTCCATACACTTTGCAAATTTTGGCAAAGTGACTTCATGGATCTCTTCATGCCTGTCTTATGGTCAAGTCGCATGCACCTAATCTTCAATCTAATCATTAGCTCACTCCTAGAGGATTCATCCGCTAATTTAAGCTTGACCTATACAATCAAAACCAGACTTTCAACACAATCTTCATATGGTCGTACTATGCTCCAGTAGAAATCGCACCTCCTCATAACCTTCTTGCATGGATTGGTAGGGTTCCATCTTGTAATGTACCAAAAGTTTTCGACTTAGAAAATTCGATATACAACACCATGTCAAGTATTCAAACATCCAAAACGTCGGATAGTCCATGAAAGAAATTAGAGGGTGAGAATAGATAAGATAGAAAATTAGAATAGAAGAAGAAGAACATCACAACATCAGAGTAAACGAAAATATCACAGCGGAATGAATAAATATATCTCATAAGAAAACTTTGAAACATAAATATGTACTTGAATATGCATATCATTTCCAAAGTACAGCACTTACAACACAGCGGAAAAACCATAGTTATATAATTCTGAAACCTCCTGCTCCAGCCCTTCAAGTATCTGTAAATCCCGACTACTTGACTACCCGTACAAAATTGGGCACCCAAGAGTTTAGGGAAAAAAACAAAATAAACTCCAGGTCAGTCATGGGACTGGTGTGAGTAAAACAATTTAAAACAGTTTGAGCAATAACACGATATCTCATAAGACCACGCCGTATAACGGAACGGGTATTTCCCTTACGAGAATCCAAACCATTTGATTTAACTTTCAAAATCTTTTTGAAAGAAATGATAAACTTTATATCAAAACTCTTTTGATATTATAATAATGTCTATCAGCCCCAGTATAATAATCATCTAGTAGAAACGTTTGCATCTAACGTTCTACATATATAATATACAATTAAAACCGCGGGCTCTTATTTGGGGAATGGATTCCAGCTATGACAAGGTATGGATCCACCTTCCGCTCAGTGTACTCTAGAAGCGATACACTGGAGTTCAACAAGAACATCTTGTAACTCGGCCACACATGACCGACTACTCATTTTTCCTGAGTGTATCGAATATATTGTCACCTTTCAGTTGGTAAACCAACATAACCATTCCCGGGAGATACAGAATTAAAAGAAGAGACAAATATGAATATTCTCTAGATGGTGACAATATACCCTACTTGGTTGCCAACCACTTAGCCATGTTGCCTGCCCGATTTCTGTCATTTCCCAATTGATGAGGCTTGAGGTTATAACGTATATTTTAACATATCACTCCTCATTTACTTTGAATGCCACATCATCATACCCGTCAAATCACAAATTGATTTCCCCAAAAATACCACCGGTATAAGCTAAGAGAAACGAATTCCTCCGCCACCAACGTAAATACGTTTGAAACGATCAACTTACGCGATCTACTAGATATACTCTGTCAGACATTCGTCCATTCAAGTTGTCCTGGGACTGGACAAACCGAAGGCACTATACCGTACATCCATCCTAGGCAATCTCTACCTAGGACTTATACAACAACCCTTGCACTTTACTCCGTCTTCAATTTGTCTTCGATCTATTTGATTCGAAACGCTAACGCCTATACGGAGTGGTTCTTTGGATAAGAATCCAACCGGTCTCTCTGTATTGACGACGGAAAAATGGTCAAAACTTTGATAGTCTGTGATTTAACTATCAAGGAAAAACATGTGTGCAAACAACGATATTATTTCCAAATGGAAATTTTATCGATCAATCAACATTTAACATCTATCTCTTAAATTTATTTATCATTAATTTATTCATTTTCCATTTCCTGTTTCTGTATATATATATATACAAAAATTCTTATTTTCTAAATTTAGAAAATATACGTTATTAATCATTGGAAAACATTGCCATCTCCTTTCCACGTATCACTGTCATTCCAGTATTCTTTACCATCCAACATTCCATTTTCTATGATTAGAAAATATCTCTGATTATATTTGGAAAACATTTCCAAAACTCATTCCTTGGATTTAAACAGATGTTTAAATAAAACATCGCTATGCCAATTCACCATTACCTTTATTAACTATATTCACTTAACCAACCTTCAATATCAAACCTTACCATTCCTTAGTTAAGAAGGAAGTCAATCAAGTTGGGGTATAATTACCTCTCGGACCTTAACTGAACAACGTTTTAACTTCGAAATAGTCAAAGTTTATCTTTTTAAATCTTTAACAAACTTCCTTACGTAACTCTCTTTCGAATAAATCTCTATTCGATAAATCTTTCCTTCGAATAAACTATATTCGATAATCTCTCTTTTTCGAATAACCTATATTCGAATAACTCTATTCAATTAACACTATTCGATTAACTCTAATCGATTTACTCTTATCAGTTAGCTCTATTTGATTAACTCAATTCTATTAACTCTATTTGATTAACTCTATTGGATTAACTCTGTTCAATTAACTCTAACTAATTTACTCTTATCAATTAACTCCTTTCGAATAAACTATATTCGATTAACTCCTATCGAATAACTAATATTCGATTAACTCCTATCTCTATTCGAATCAACTATATTCGATAACTCCTTTTGATTAACTCCTTTTGATTAACTCCTTTAATTCTATTCGAATAAACTATATTCGATTAACTCCTTTTTCTATTCACAAATATTCGATAACTCCTTCGAATAACTAATATTCGATAACTCCTTCGAATAACTAATATTCGATAACTCCTTTCGAATAATTACCATTCGATAACTCTTTTCGAATAACTAGTATTCAAAAATCTCTCTTTCGAATAACTTATTCGATAATCCTTCTTTCGAATAAACTATATTCGATTATATTTCTTCAATTAACTCTTTTCGATTACTCTAATCGATTAACTCTATTTCTAATTGATTAACTCTACTCTCAAATCGATTAACTCTATTTGATTAACTCTAACTGGTTAACTCTAACTGGTTAACTCTACTCTCAAATCGATTAACTCTATTTGATTAACTCTAACTGGTTAACTCTAACAGGTTAACTCTAACTGGTTAACTCTAATTGATTAACTCTTATAACTCCTTTTGATTAACACATTTTGATTAACTCCTTTGATTAACTCTACGTCCATATTTAGTTTCAAACATCGATGTTGAAATTGATTCTTACTTCTCTATATAAGCCATGACTTATATATTCTATTTATCCAATGATAAATATTTTATTTAATTTATAAAATATTATTTATAAATTTATCTTCTCCACTTATCTGTTAAAATAGATTTCTATCAAAAATCTACTTTAAATTCATATCCTGTTATACCCGTGTGCGAAGCACGGGTCTAGACTTTCCTGATGTAAAATTCTATTCATTTGCCAAATATGTCCTTATATAACATTCTTTTCATTTTACAATCAATTCCTTTTATAACTCTATTTATTTTCTACATAAATATCTCCTTTTATAACTCTATTTATTTAACAAATAAATATTCTTTTCCAATCCTATTTATTTAACAAATAAATATTTTCTTTTCAACTCTATTTGTAAATGTTTTACAAATATTCCCTTTCCAAATCTATTTGTAAATGGTTTACAAATATATCCTTTTCATATCTATTTGTAAATGTTTTACAAATATATCCTTTTCATTTCTATTTGTAAATGTTTTACAAATATATCCTTTTCATTTCTATTTGTAAATGTTTTACAAATATATCCTTTCTATTTGTTTTACAAATATTTCCCTTTATATTTGTTTCAATATACTGTTTGAAATCTTCCCTCTATATAAAAACTTTCGATTTTAAAAAATATTTTATTTCAATATAGTTATTGAAATTTTCCTTTTTCATCCGAGGGTTTTCTTACGGTATTTAAAATACCAAACAACAGTGATCAGTATCACTCAAAAACACATAATCAACAACAGATTATATATCACATCATATATCATAATATATGAACAGTAAAATAAATGTTGAGGAATCCAGTTGGATTCCTCCAACCTGTTTCCCTGCATCCACGGATGTTATACAATATAATTCACATCAATTTCATTTCGATATGAAATATTCTGATAAACAAAATCAATATTTGATTAACGATTTATATATGTATCGTTATCAATAATTTCAATCAATCAGCATTTCAACCAAACAGTTAACACATAGCAATCAACAGATAATTATCAGTTCTAAAAGTATGCTATACAAATATAACTGTTCAGAGTTGGTGAGTTTTACTCACATTGGACGATCATCGTTAATAACGATAACCATCGCTTGATTTAGACGGACAATTTATTTTGCGATAAATTGTAACGAGCTTTGATTCGCTCCCAGTCAGTTCCATTTTGGAGCTCTCGTCCAAACGATCCTAACGAATCTAACCGTTCGAAATTCTGATAACGTATGAATAAGTTATGGGGTTTATAAATCAACATGTTATTTAATTTTAATTTAGATCAAATAATTTATAAGAATGGGCCTTACCAATATATTTATATATCTCCGGCCCATTACCCATCCTTCAGCCCGTTCATAAACACACTGACCCACCATCACAGGATACCATTCTTCTACAAAAACCGTAACCCGCGTGCCCCGTACATTCACCATTCTGCAGATTTAAAATTCTTCCATTTCTTTTTTTTTTCTTTTTATTTTCTCAAACTGGTCTCACCACTAATTACCGGCCTACTACCTAAACGTACCCTGACCCAATAATTATGTTGTTCTTCCCACAAAATGACCCCTGTTTCCAAACAGTTACTTTATCATTTTGTTGTCCATCCTTTTGTAAAAATGGCGATTAACCTTACCAACTAAACCAATGATTTAGAAATAACGAAATCACCTTGATCATTTGTTTCATCGGCTAACCATCCCCTTAAGAAAATCACGGTCTCCTACCTGATTCCATCGTTCTCCAGGAACGATCCAAAAGTTCCACTCCTACATCCCACAACTGCTGCTGCGCCGACTACAGGTGGTCGGAGACTGCTCCGACCAATCACCAGAAAACTACTGCCCGAGGTGCCCCCTCTGGCCTACCAACCGGATCTCTATCACATCCTCAGACCGCCGGAACTTCATTAGATCAGAAAGCATCACACCACCACAACGTTCACTACAGACAGAGCAACCACCTCTATGACGACCCATATCCTGTCCCCCGATATCACAGAACAACCCAGCTCCCTTCCTCCACCCGTACGTCCCCACGAACCAAACTATGGCAACTCCCTCACATACGCGACATGAATGATGAACCCATCAATTTTAGGCAACTGCGATGGCTACAGTGGCTTCGATTCTCTTCCTGATGTTTCAAATGGAAGGATTTTGGTTTTGAAGAAGACTTCGGTGGCGGCTGAAAATATTTGATCGAGAGAACGAGGAATGGATTAGGTTATACACTTTTTAAAGGTTTTAATTTGAAGACGTGTCTCAGTGTACTCCGAACGTGGTCTCTTATGGTCCATGTGGTGCTGTATGTTGCTTTTTCCTTCTTCTTTTGGTGCTGCGTTTAAAACTTGGTGAATTAGCTAGCCACCCAAGCATTCGATCCCTTTTTAGTGAGTTATATGTTATATATATAATACCGATCTTTGCTGTGAATCAGTGTTTATTAGGTACACACCAATTTATACTAGTCAATATGGAATTTGAAACAAGTATATTTCTTGACGAAATGTTACGTAGGTTTGGATATTGATTTAACGAACGTATCCCTATACTTGATATCTCGTTTTTTAATTAAACAACTATTAAATTCTCTAAATCACGATTTAAATAATTAAATAAATTAATTATTATACCATAAAAATACGGGACATTACATTCTTCCCCCCTTAAAATAATTTTGTCCTCGAAATCGTTAAGGTAGGGAACAAACCCTATTGACTGGTTAGAACTTATTTGTTCACTTCTTAACTTCAGTTCCACTGAACCAATTTAATTACAATTAAATATTAATTAATTCTTATCAACGAAATTTTTCAAAAATCCTGAAAATTTTCTAACACCTTAAACTTTTCGAAAAATTTCGCCAACACCTCCTTTGTACTGGTCAATAGCTCAAACTCCACTCTCGCCTCCTAGGCCTTCTCCAACCCAAAAGAAAACCAAACAGCCAAGCGGCTTGCCAAATCGGCTCATAAATCTCATGCTTATACCAAATATAAACTTGTACCTTTTGTAGGGCATATCATTATATCTTTTTCCTCTGCTGCTAATTCAGCATATACCAAGGTCATCCCAATCAAACTCAAATCACCTTTATATCCAACACAACCATTCGCTTATCAAAGCCAAATTCAATTTCCAATCAAAGTTCCATTCTTGATATTCAAATTTTTAACTCATCAATCCAATACCATTTCGGATTCAAATATCACAAATCCAATCTTATTCAATTTCAATTCAATTTCTATTACCACTTAACTGGCTTTACTTTAATTCCAATTTTCTTTTACAAATTCCTATTTAATTTGTCTTAAATTAAACAATCAAATTCTGAGAGTTTTAAACAGCTTTTTTTTCTCAAAACAATTCAAAAACAAAATCCTTGGTAGTAATCCGTCACTTAGCAACTCGAAAATGAACACTGATGATGCAGCTTTCATCATCAGAATTTAATTTCCAGCGATCGAAGTGAGTTCAATACTATATCACTTTCAAAACCATTTCTAAACACTTTCATTTTGAAATCCATTTCAAAATATCCTTTTAAATGCTTGTAAAACAATTTAAAATCTCCCAGGATTTTAAAATTCTCTTATATTTAATCCAAATCCATTTACAATTACTTTCCACATTTGGGAATTTCAATTCCAAATTTGATTTAAATTTCAGATTTAACTCATCTGATTTCATGTATTTCACTTATATGTATTTCATGTATTTCACTTATATACATAACCAATATATCCAATATATATATTCATCTCAATATAAATGCTTTATATCAAAATCTAATTTGGGTAAAATTATTTCATTTACCCTCTTTTCAAAACATACAGTGTCGGTTCATCGTATTCGAGTGTTTATCAATCCCTACCGTTACAGTGGATCAAACTGATCGACCAGAACCCATAAACAACTCAACCAACAAAGCTCCACAATATAAAATCATTTTATATCAAATAACAAATATGTTCACTCATATTTATACACTCTACTCAATCTAGGGTATTACTAACCCTATCTCTACTGAGTCACGCCACAGAGCCAAGGTAATTACTTAACCTTAAGCTCTGATACCACTATAACGTACCGAAAATTTTCGACTTAGAAAATTCGACATACAACACCATGTCGAGTATTCAAACATCGAAAACGTGGATAGTCCACGAAAGAAATTAGAGGGTGAGAATAGATAAGATAGAAACTTAGAATAGAAGAAGAACATCACAACATCAGAGTAAACACGAATCTCACAGCGGAACGAATAAATATATCTTATAACAAAACTTTGAAATATAAATCTGTACTTGAATATACATATCATTTCCAAAGTACTGCACTTACAACACAGCGGAAAAACCATAGTTATATAATTCTGAAGCCTCCTGCTCCAGCTCTTCAAGTATCTGTAAATCCCGACTACTTGACTACCCGTACAAAATTGGGCACCCAAGAGTTTAGGGAAAACAAAACAAAATAAACTCCAGGTTAGTCATGGGACTGGTGTGAATAAAACAATTTAAAACAGTTTGAGCAATAACATGATATCTTATAAGACCACGCCATATAAAGGAACGGGTTTTTCCCATATGAGAATCCAAACCATTTGATTTAACTTTCAAAATCTTTTTGAAAGAAACGATAAACTTTATATCAAAACTCTTTTGATATTATAATAATGTCTATCAGCCACAATATAATAATCATCTAGTAGAAACGCTTGCATCTAACGTTCTACATACATAATATACAATTATAACTACGGGCTCTTATTTGGGGAATGGATTCCAACTATGACAAGGTATGGATCCACCTTCCGCTCAGTGTACTTTAGAAGCGATACATTGGAGTTCAACAAGAACATCTTGTGACTCAGCCACACATGACCGACCGCTCATTTCGCTTGAGTGTATCGAATATATTGTCACCTTACAGTTGGTAAACCAACAAAACCATTCCCGGGAGATACAGAATTGAAAGAAGTAACAAATATGAATATTTTCTAGATGGTGACAATATACCCTACTTGGTTGCGAACCACTTAGCCATGCTGCCTGCCCGATTACTGTCATTTCCCAGTTGATGAGGCTTGAAGTTATAATGTATCTTTTAACAGATCACTCCTCATTTACTTTGAATGCCACATCATCACACCCGTCAAATCACAAATTGATTTCCCAAAAAATAACATGGGTATAAGCTAAGAGAAACGAATTCCTCCGCCACCAACGTAAATACGTTTGAAACGATCAACTTACGCGATCTACTAGGTATACTCTGTCAGACATTCGTCCATTCAAGTTGTCCTGGGACTGGACAAACCGAAGGCACTCTTCCGTACATCAATCCTAGGCAATATCTACCTAGGACTTATACAATAGCCCTTGCACTTTACTCCATCTTCAATTTGTCTTTGATATATTTGATTCGAAACGCTAACGCCCATACGGAGTGGTTCTTTGGATAAGAATCCAACCGCTCTCTCTGTATTAACGATGGAAAAATGGTCAAAACTTTGATAGACTGTGATTTAACTATCAAGGAAAAACATGTGTGCAAACAACGATATTATTTCCAAATGAAAATTTTATCGATCAATCAACATTCAACATTTATCTCTTAAATTGATTTATCATTAATTTATTCATTCTCCATTTCCTGTTTCTGTATGTATATACAGAAATTCTTATTTTCTAAATTTAGAAAATATACGTTATTAATCATTGGAAAACATTGCCATCTCCTTTCCACGTATCACTGTCATTCCAGTATTCTTTACTATCCAACATTTCATTTTCTATGATTAGGAAATATATCTAATTATATTTGGAAAACGTTTCCAAAACTCATTCCTTGGATTTAAACTGATGTTTAAATAAAACATCGCTATGCCAATTCACCATTACCTTCATTAACTATATTCACTTAACCAACCTTCACCATCAAACCTTACCATTCCTTAGTTAAGAAGGAAGTCAATCAAGTTGGGGTATAATTACCTCTCCGACCTTAACTGAACAACGTTTTAACTTCGAAATAGTCAAAGTTTATCTTTTTAAATCTTTAAAAACTTTCTTACGTAACTCTCTTTCGAATAAATCTCTATTCGATAACTCTTTCCTTCGAATAAACTATATTCGATAATCTCTCTTCTTCGAATAACCTATATTCGAATAACTCTATTCAATTAACACTATTCGATTAACTCTAATCGGTTTACTCTTATCAGTTAGCTCTATTTGATTAACTCTATTCTATTAACTCTATTTGATTAACTCTATTGGATTAACTCTTTTCAATTAACTCTAACTAATTTACTCTTATCAATTAACTCCTTTCGAATAAACCATATTCGATTAACTCCTTTCGAATAACTAATATTCGATTAACTCCTTTCTCTATTCGAATAAACTATATTCGATAACTCCTTTCGATTAACTCCTTTTGATAAACTCCTTTAATTCTATTCGAATAAACTATATTCGATTAACTCCTTTTTCTATTCACAAATATTCGATAACTCCTTCGAATAACTAATATTCGATAACTCCTTCGAATAACTAATATTCGATAACTCCTTCGAATAACTAATATTCAATAACTATTTTCGAATAACTACTATTCGATAACTCTTTTCGAATAGCTACTATTCGAAAATCTCTCTTTCGAATAACTTATTCGATAATCCTTCTTTCGAATAAACTATATTCGATTATCTTTCTTTAATTAACTCTTTTTGATTACTCTAATTGATTAACTCTATTTCTAATTGATTAACTCTACTCTCAAATCGATTAACTCTATTTTATTAACTCTAACTGGTTAACTCTTACTAGTTAACTCTAACTGGTTAACTCTAACTGGTTAACTCTAATTGATTAACTCTACTCTCAAATCGATTAACTCTATTTGATTAACTCTAACTGGTTAACTCTACTCTCAAATCGATTAACTCTATTTGATTAACTCTAACTGGTTAACTCTAACTGGTTAACTCTAACTGGTTAACTCTAATTGATTAACTCTTATAACTCCTTTTGATTAACTCATTTTGATTAACTCTACCTCCATATTTAGATTCAAACATCGATGTTGAAATCGATTCTTACTTCTCTATATAAGCCCTGACTTATATATTCTATTTATCCAATGATAAATATTTTATTTAATTTTTAAAATATTATTTATTATTTTATCTTCTCCACTTATCTGTTAAAATAGATTTCTATCAAAAATCTACTTTAAATTCATATCCTGTTATACCCGTGTGCGAAGCACGGGTCTAGACTTTCCTGATGTAAAATTCTATTCATTTGCCAAATATGTCCTTATATAACATTCTTTTCATTTTACAATTAATTCCTTTTATAACTCTATTTATTTTCTATATAAATATCTCTTTTTATAACTCTAATTATTTAACAAATAAATATTCTTTTCCAATCCTATTTATTTAACAAATGAATATTTTCTTTTCAACTCTATTTGTAATTGTTTTACAATTATTCCCTTTCCAAATCTATTTGTAAATGGTTTACAAATATATCCTTTTCATATCTATTTGTAAATGTTTTACAAATATATCCTTTTCATTTCTATTTGTAAATGTTTTACAAATATATCCTTTACATTTCTATTTGTTTTACAAATATTTCCCTTTATATTTGTTTCAATATACTGTTTGAAATCTTCCTTCTATATAAAATCTTTCAATTTTATAAAAAAAATTATTTCAACATAGTTATTGAAATTTTCCTTTTTCATCCTAGGGTTTTCTTACGGTATTTAAAATACCAAAAAACAGTGATCGATATCATTCAAACACACATAATCAACAATATATTATATATCACATCATATATCATAATATATGAAAAACAGTAAAATAAATGTTGAGGAATCCAGTCGGATTCCTCCAACCTGTTTCCCTGCATCCACGGATGTTATACAATATAATTCACATCAATTTCATTTCGATATGAAATATTCTGATAAACAGAATCAATATTTGATTAACGATTTATATATGTATCGTTATCAATAATTTCAATCAATCAATCAACATTTCAACAAAACAGTTAACACACAACAATCAACAGATAATTATCAGTTTTAAAAGTATGTTATACAAATATAACTGTTCAGAGTTGGTGAGTTTTACTCACATTGGACGATCATCGTTAATAACGATAACCATCGCTTGATTCAGACGGACTAATTATTTTTCGATAAATTGTAACGAGCTTCGATTCGCTCCCAGTCAGTTCCATTGTGGAGCTCTCGTCCATACAATCCTAACGGATCCAACCGTTCGAAATTCTGATAACGTATGAATAAGTTATGGGGTTTATAAATCAACATGTTATTTAATTTTAATTTAGATCAAATAATTTATAAGAATGGGCCTTACTAATATATTTATATATCTCCGGCCCATTACCCATCCTTCAGCCCGTCCATAAACACACCGACCCACCATCACAGGATACCATTCTTCTACAAAAACCGTAACCCGCATGCCCCGTACATTCACCATTCTGCAGATTTAAAATTCTTCCATTTCTTTTTTTCTTTTTCTTTTCTCAAACTGGTCTCACCACTAATTACCGGCCTACTACCTAAACATACCCTGACCCGATAATTATGTTGTTCTTTCCACAAAATGACCACTGTTTCCAAACAGTTACTTCATCATTTTGTTGCCCATCCTTTTGTAAAAATGGCGATTAAACTTACCAACTAAACCAATGATTTAGAAATAACGAAATCACCTTGATCATTTGTTTCATCGGCTAACCATCCCTTAAGAAAGTCACGGTCTTCTGCTTGATTCCATCGTTCTCCAGGAACGATCCAAAAGCTCCACTCCTACATCCTACAACTGCTGTTGCGCCAACTACAGGTGGTCGGAGACTGCTCCGACCCATCACCAGAAAACTGCTACCCGAGTTGCCCCCTCTGGCCCACCAACCGGACCTCCAGCACATCCTCAGACCGCCGGAACTTCATTAGATCAGAAAGCTTCACACCACCACAATGTTCACTACAGACAGAGCAACCACCGCTATGACGACCCCTATCCCGTCCCCCGATATCACAGAACAACCCAGCTCCCTTCCTCCACCCGTACGTCCCCACGAACCAAACTATGGCAGCTCCCTCACATACGCGACATGAACGATGAACCCATCAATTTCAGGCAACTGCGATGGCTACAGTGGCTTCGATTCTCTTCCTGATGTTTCAAATGGAAGGATTTTGGTTTTGAAGAAGACTTCGTTGGCGACTGAAAAATGTTTGATCGAGAGAATGAGGAATGGATTAGGTTATACGCTTTTTAAAGGTTTTAATTTGAAGACGTGTCTCAGTGTACTCCAAACGTGGTCTCTTATGGTCCACGTGGTGTTGTATGTTGCTTTTTCCTTCTTCTTTTGGTGCTGCTTTTAAAACTTGGTGAATTAGCTTGCCACCCAAGCATTCAATCCCTTTTTAGTGAGTTATATATAATACTAGTTATATATAATACCGATCTTTGCTGTGAATCAGTGTTTATTAGGTACACACCAATTTATACTAGTCAATATGGAATTTGAAACAGGTATATTTGTTGACGAAATGGTACGTAGGTTTGGATATTGATTTAACAAACATATCCTTGTACTTGATATCTCGTTTTTTAATTAAACAACTATTAAATTCTCTAAATCACGATTTAAATAATTAAATAAATTAATTATTATACCGTAAAAATACGGGACATTACACATCCTCTTTGGACTGGTAGGAGTCCATGCACTTATTTTATTTTTGCCTCAAATTTTTGTGCTTTCGCCCGACGTCGCCGAGAGCCTATCCTTCATGCTTCACATGAATGTGACAAACTTTGCTCGATATATGGGTCCATGCCCTATGGACGGATAAGATGTCTATCCACTGAGCTAGTAGGAATCCAAGTATTAGGGAATTTTTGTCTTGAAAATTTTAAGTTTCCTTCTTTTGTCCTCCAGAGCCTATCTTTTAAGTTTCACATAAATCTAACAAACTATGCTCTTGATATGCTCTGATGTCCATCCTAAATCAAAATTCAGACAATTCTAAATAAACAAATCAAGATAATGTACAATTAAAGTAATTAAACAACAATTGCATCCAATTCTAATCATATGCAAGCGTATGTGTAAGAACCCGAATTTCAGTAGACTCGAATTTTTCCAAAAATCCAAATCTATCGAAGCTTGAGTTAGTTTATCTAGTATTCTCCAGAAAATCAAAGATAAACATATTAGAGCTCATAGTAGAAATCACACAACAGAAGGGAATAAAAATACAATAGCAGGTAATCACTTACCAATATAATGAAACTATCTAACAAGTGTATCTAAGCATTAAAATATCAATCACCCGTCTAACCTGTGGGTTTGTTATGAAGAGGGGGTCAGAACAAAAGTTCTGGTGAATGGAAAAATTATACTTTTTATAAGTAACACTACATATATCGTTCTATCATTGATTCATATTTATTAGGTTATTCAGTTTTGTCTCACAATATACGTTTGACTTTTCTGCATAAATCGTACTACTCCCAAGTAGATTAACCTAATAAACAATATATATGTAGTTATATGCCTAATATACCGAGGTGCTCCCCACAGTACCCTGCTCGAGTGGTCCCCACCGCCATACTACAAAAATGTACCGGACCTCCAATGCTATGCCACAAAAGAGTACTTGGATTCGCTGCAAAAGAGAATAAGCCTCTACCCTTGTGCCATAAGAACGCCTTAATCCCTGAGTTCCTCCTAAAAACTCAGTTAGGGGCTTTCTATGCAAAGGATAATCTCGTTAGGCTTACAATACAGATATCCAAAAGTAGGTCTGTTTCGGTGGCTTTTCAAGGCCTCGCCCAGCCTACCCCTATACTAATGAAAGATTACTCAAAGAGCTAAATGACTTCCCTACCATCCAATATAAACAAACATGTGTCCAACCATCCAATGACCCCGACAGTAAAAGATCATTGACCTCTTAGCTTAGCTCCAGTCTTTCCCGCACACGCTCCGACAAGCGATGATGGGTATCCGACGACCTACTATCTTTTGTTGGGTCCTAACCATGAAGTCTCCCCCCATGAGGAAACCGCCAAATCATCCTAAGATTATACCTATCGGTCTTTAGGCTGCCTACTATCAAATATGTAGCGAAGGATTCTCACTTGATGGACCCGTACAGACCATGTCTCTGTGGGTATGGCTTCATTACGCCTACCACAGGGGGCCATCTGGAGTATCCACACGCCTCGTAGAAGTCCCGCACTTCCTTCCAATCCATCAAATAATAAGCTGGACATGCTATTCTCGAGTCTCCAGACACCCGCTATGATCTGCCCGATTGAGAACTTCATCCCAAATACGTACAGACCGGTCTAAGCGCATCTCTTCATTAAGCTATTAGACACTATGTCTAATCTTCAACTATGCTTGTTATTAGACCCTAAATCTAAGCCTCATTAGGCCTAATATGTAAGTTATTAGACCCTATGTCTAATATATATATATATATATATATCTGAAAAATTTGAAGGAGAAAGGAAATGGCAGAGCTCTGGCGGCTTCTCAGAAAATATGAGTTAGAGGCTAGAACCTGGTGGTTTATTTATAGTTTCCTAGAAGAACCCTATTTGTTTGATCAAAACAAATAAAATATGATCCACTCACAAAAAATAGATCACGCTGCCTAACCAAAATATGTATCCTGTGCGTGATTTTCGCAGCTTTTTAAAACGTTGCTTCAACGTTACTTTCTTGCCTATAATTCTCCATCCTATATTATTACTTTATGCTTTAATATACGCTTTAAGTTTGAATTTGAATTTGTGCGTATATATTTGCGTACAACTCCATAAATTTCAACCATTAATAGCTCCATAATTTTTGCTTCTTATACGTTATTATTTCCTAAACATTTTATTTTCTTTGCTTATCTATTTCAAAATTCAAACATCGCTATCTCGAAATTTATTTCTTACTTGTTTTGATTAATTGTGTATTACTTTTGAATTTCATGTCACTATATATATATATATACACACACACACACACACAACATAAATATATATGCATATACACACACAGACACTCATCTATATATAATCTTTCCTTATATATACATACACATATACTTTTCTCTTATAACATGCATCTTTTTGATTGACACTCTTATAACATGCATCTTTTTGGTTGACACTCTTAAAATTTTAAAACATGATATTGGTGGGATTCGAACTCACGTACTACAACTTAGGAAGCAAGTGCTCAACCATTGAGCCACATTGCCATTTTGTTAATAAAATCATAATACTGGAAACTTTTAGTTTTATGTGTGTTCCTTTTTTTGTGTTTGTTCTGAAACTTCATTTAATGATATCTTCTTCATTTTAATTCTATTTTTCTACAAATCGTAGATCTAAATTTACCAGGAAATTACCACGGACGCAACGACACTAGTTCCATAACCAAATTCAAAAGGAAATTTATTTTATTATTTAATTAAAAATGTGGGGTGTTAAATTCTCCTACCCGTAAGAAATTTCGTCCCTCAAATTCGGTAAGGGTAGAATTATGTAATTCCTTGCATAATATACAACCATCATGTGTACATCCAATTTTTGCAACCATTTGTGTACTTGTGCAAAGTGTAACATAACATAAAAATACATGAATACAATGAATGACTAAGCGGTACCTCCTATATGAATGCAAAATCTCTTGAAAACCTTTTGAAAACATGATGCACACATCCTAAATATACAAGAAATTTCTATATGAATGCAATAATTTGAAAAACAAAAATACTTTTTCATCTAATTTTTCCTACACTCCTACAGAATAAGAGCATAGTTCATCTAATTTTTGCATCCAAATCCTACCAACCAACTTTAGATTTGCGAACTTCGGAAAAGTCTAATTTTCTAAATTCGATTTCTCATGTTAGAATGAGATAGAAAATGGAAAATTACATATTCTCCATCCACTTTTACGCACATTTTCCACTATACTTGGAACCCTTAATTGCTGATTTTACAAAAATTCCTACTTTCTATTCCAAGCACAGTTAACATAAGAAAATTTTGTTTTCAATTTTCCAAGCTTACTTAGAAGAATTCATTTACTTTTATTGTTCTCGATTTTTGCAGTTTCCATCTTTGTTTGTTTTTTCTTTTAGTTATTTATCTTTTACCTACATTTTCATTTTATTCACAATATCTTATGTTTTTGTTCTTACCTTAGGATCACCACAAACACCTATGAAGAAAATATCTCTCTAAACTATTCTATTTTTCTAAAATAGAACACTACATAGGAATGCAAATCTATAATAAAAGTAAACTTTTCAATTTCCTTGAGGGGTGCTAAAAAGGATTTCTAGTAATTACTAGCCATGTCATAAATTTACTTATAAAAATTTCAGCTTGCTTTTTCCTATTTATTTCCTCTTTATTCTCTTCCCTTAAATCATGCAAATTTTAAATTTACCTTTTTTTTTACTTCTTTCTATTAAACAGTAACCACTTAAACATCTTTTCAAAATTTTCCCAAACCTTTATTAACTGCCAATGCACAATAATGGGACCCTTCTTACTAAATTATTTTAATTAAATAAGAATAAGTATCATGAACCTTTTCTAAAGAGGAACTTTGTGTTTTGCACAGAGTGACAAGGAAGCTTAAAAACTTTCTTTTTCATTTCTTTGTTGAAACATGTAGTACAAAATATGTTGGTTCATCTATATTTTGTACACCTCTTTCGCTGCACATTTCCTTACCACTTTAACAAAATATTTTTACTTATAGAGTTATTGATTCATAAAAACTTGTCTTATAATTCTTCTTATTCCAACAAGTTAAAGTGTGTCACAATCTGTCCTTTAAGAAAACATATATATTTTATTTCACTTAAGGTCACCTATGCACTCCATATGGCCAATTCAATTACTCGCGCTTTCTCTTAACCACTTATATCGCTTAACCCTACAACTTGCTTGCACATTCAATACGTTTTGGAAACAAGTTTGCATAATTTTCTCAAAAATCATTTTAATGTAATTCTTAATACTACAAACCAGTAATTTTCTAAAATTGTAATTTTTAAAATTTTTGAAACTTGAATTTTTTTTCTAGAAATCTTTTTCTATATTTACATTTTTTTCAAGTTCGTTATAAAAGTTTTAACTATGGAGCTAGGTACTAAGTGGTTTCAAACTTTTACGTTTTCCAAATTCTTTGCAAAAAGTTACATTTCTTTCTCCTAAATTTCTCCTTCAAATAAATTCCAACCAAACCATGTCTGAATTGAAGAATAAGACTAGCCCACTTTTGCGCCAAATGTATATATATATATATATATATATATATATGTATATATATATACATATATAATTTCCTAATCCATTTTTTTTAATCTTTTCTCAATTTACAAGGTTCTACTACCTAATATACTAATATGAAATACCAAAATTTCAAACAATAACATACGAAGACTTCTCATTTTTTCAAACATTTTGTACACTTTCCACCCTAGCTACTCATAGGTCTATAATCCTCAAACTTCCATAACCATTTCCTTAGTGAACAAAACCAATACACCAACTTTTTTTCTAGTGTTACCTTACTTAATTAGTGGGTTCCTCTATGGATATAGGGGTGTGTGTGTGTGTGTGTGTATATATATTATTTATATTTTAAAAATACAAATACGTTTACTCACTATCCACATAGGAATTATAAAGCTGAGCTCTGATACCAAATGTAACAACTCGAATCTCGATAGACCCGAATTTTTTTCAAAAATCCAGATCTATCGAAACTCGAGTTGGTCTGTCTAGTATCCTACGGAAAGTCAAAGATTAAAATATCAGAGCTCATAATAGAAATATCACAGCGGAAGGAAATAAAAATATAATAGTAGGTAAACACTTACCAATATAATAACACTATCTAACAAGTGTCTCTAAGCTATAGAACCCCAGTCACATGTATAACCTACGGGTTTGTTACGAGGAGGGGCTCAGAACAAAAGTTATGGTGAATGGACAAATATACTTTCTACAAATAACACTACATATATCGTTCTACCATTAATTCATATTTATTAAGTTATTCAGGTTTATTTTATAATATATTTTTGATTTTTCTGCATAAATCGTACTCATCTACTCCCTAGTAGATTAACCTAATAAATAATATATATGTAGCTATATGCCCAATATATCTAGCTAACTCCCATAGTACCCTCCTTGAGTGGTCCCCATCATCATACTACGAAAATGTATAGGACCTCCGACGCTACGCCACAAAAGCGTACTATGTTGTAACAACCTGCATAATTTACGATTATTTAATTAAGAGATCTATTTAAATATCGTATCTTGAGTTCTGTTTAAAACCCGAGATTTGTGACTTTATGTAAATGGATGAATTTGGAATCGAAACCAATTCCATTGAGTTCAAAATGTCGTTTACAACATTTTGAGTATAAACATGGATACCTTTGGAGTTGGGTGGAATTTTCTCTTTTTCATTGGTTGTATGACCAAAATATCACTTTTTGCATATGGACGAATTTCGACTCGAGACCACTTCCATTTAATTCAAAATGCCATTTATGACATTTAAAAGTGTAAACATCGACATATTTGGTGTTCGCAAAATTCGGGACTTTCGTTGTGGCTTAGGTTATTAAACCTAGCCTATTACCTTATATCCCACTTAATCCAACCCTCTTCATTCACTCAAACACTTAAGAAAAAATAGAAATGAGAGAAGGGAAATTAAAATTCCCTAAGCCATAGCTTGATCTTAGAAGTCCACTTCGTGTTGAAATCAAGTGCAAAATTAAGAAGAAGCTTAGGTTGTTCACCTCCATCTTCTCCAACTTGTTCCCTCTTCAATTTGTGAGATCTCTTAATAGCTAACTCCTAGGATTCTTGTTTATTTGTGTTTACATTGGAGATTCTAGGATCTTAGTTAAAGAGAATTTGTTCTTACTTGGTTTTAGAGTCACTCTTAGCTTCTAACAATCAAAGGTGAGTTCTTGGGAACTCACATCTATGTAATCAAGCTTATAGGCTTGGCATGTGTGCCTATGGCATGTATATGTTGCGTATGCATTGTATGATTTGAATTATTTGCGTGTGAACATTCCAATTTATGTGTTTTGAATTCGAGTATATGAATTCGATGTGTAAATCATCATAGGGAATTAAGTTTGGAGTTTTTGAGTTTTTTTAGCAAACATTAAAGGCTTCATTTTCACTTAGAAAATGTTATAAGCCTTAACCATTGGTCTGGTCTCGTCCGATGCCGACTGCACATTCATTGCCTAGGAAAATTGTTGCCTATGCTTCAGCTCAGACGTCTGACTGAAGGCTCACGGAAATAAAAAAAGCAGTTTGTCAGCTCAGACATCTGAGCTGAAGTCTCAGACATCTGATGCCTTTTCCCTTTTGTTGACCACTAGAGACCACGGTCAACAATTTTGTTCCAGGCTTCTACCCAGCCGAGTTTCGACACATTTGCTCTTTTCCTGTGTTTTCTCAGTTGCTTTAATTCGTGAATTTCTATAGCTCAATTTTATATGGATTTTGGATTTATTCGTTGTGAACGAATTTGTGATTGATATTTATAAGATTTGATTCACATTATTGGTTGTTATTATGGTCAATATTTTACGAGAATTGGCATCCAAACTATAGAGTTTTATATTAGAGAAAATAAGGGACACGTCCCCAGAAAGTTTCAAAATTAAAACAGCATCCTACCCAACTTTCAAATGCATAGTGTGTCTGTAACATCCCGTATTTTCTGTAGTCTGATATTTAATATATTTTATTATTTTAAATATCGATTTGGAATTTTAAATGGATTTAAAATATATATTTCGTTTATGTAATGAAGTTTAAACGTTTAATTCATAAATAATTATAAATCGAGACGTCGCGATGGTTCGTAATTTGAGTTTTGAACTTCAATTTAATATACCGGATCTAAATAAGTCGGAATTCTGTGAAACAAGAAAATATTTGAATCGATTTGATTATAATTTTCTAGTGTAAGAGAAAAATCAAGATTTCGTGTTATAGATTGTTAGTTATGTCTATTTCAAATTTTCAAATAGTCGCTATGGAATTATTTATATATTATAGCGATTAATTTAATAATTTAATTCGATTTAAAAAGGAATTTGAACGTAACTTGAGATAATGATCGAATTAAGCTACGAAATCAATTCCGTTGAAATCGTATTGATGTTTAGAGTCAGAATAGATATATAGTTTGTTATGTTTGAAGAGTGGATATTTCGGGTGTCCAAAATAGCATTGTTTTACGCGTAAATTTGAATAACGGATTATCAAATGAACTCCGTTTTCAGCGAAACTAATTTTATTAAATTCGTAAGTTGAGGTGTTTTAGTATTTCAAGTTTCAAGATATTTGGAATTATTTTGTGATCGTGGAAAATTTAAACGCATGTTTTTCACCTGTGATTTATAAAGGAGTTTTCACAAACGATGTCGGTATTTGACAAAACATGTCCCATCATGTCTAGAATATTTTTCTATGCTAGGATTAGGAGTTTCGTTGCGATTGAAGAAGTGTGTTTTACCGCATTACTTCAACGTTAAGTTTTGCGAAATTAAAATAATATTATTTCTACACCTGTATAAATAACCCCACCATCCGTTATACCCTAGATTTAGTCAATTACAAATGCGTGGTCAACCAGGGAATAATTTCTGCCTCCACTAACAAATTAAACGATCTGAAATTTTGCAACTTCCTCCACATTTTCTCTCCATCCGTTCCTCTTTAACCAAATCGTTCTCCTTCAAAAATAAAGGGCTCGACAAGAGCTTCTGATCTGATGGCTTGATTAACTTCTGATGCTCACAGTGACCAGCAAGCAACCTCAAGGACGCGCGGTTGAAGGAGGAATTAAGAGATTGGGGGCGTTTGGACTTCACCAGATTTCTGGCGAAGGAGTGTTGGACTTTGGCGAGTGTTGCAGTGCTTTCCGATCAACTCCAAGTCAGCGTTGGGAGGGTGCAAATAGGTTTTTGGGAGTGGAACTTGCGTGAGCTTTTAAAACAGGCATGAAAAAGTGGTTTCTAATTTAAAGAAAAGTACTGGCATGATGGAAACTGTTTGTTAACAAAGGAAACGAGGATCGGTATAAGAAGAATGCAAGGAGCAGCTTTTTGCAAGCAAGCAGCAGTTCGTGGAAACAATACGCATGGTCTTGGGTTTAATACTTATTTTAAAAGTGAATCTGGAAAGAAATGGCTCGAAGAATGGAAATAACGTGCAACTGTTTTGATGGAAGAATGGTTTGAATACAGATGTATCTGCCTGATTCTCATCAAACAAAAGTAATTAACAAAATTATATAATTATATAATTAGAGTTAAATAATGCAATTAAAATCGTATATATTTAAACTCGAATAACTGTTTATAATATTACCAGTATCCGACGAAACATATTTCACCGAAATCATGATGAAGGACAAAACATTATGGAACTGATCTGGACAGTGCAGGGGATAACTGCGATTTACAGTTAGATTAAATGACCGTTTAAATTAACTATAACTAAATCAAATCAAAGTGAGTTTAAATCACTCAGTTTGTATCCTAATTATATTTTATATAAGTCGGGTTTTAATTTGTGTGCTATGGTTGATAATTGTTTGTTGTGTGTTGAATTATTTTTATATATTGGATGAATTGGTTGATTAAACGTTCGTTTATTTTAAACGAAATAAAATCGTTATTTTAACGATTATTTCCGAACAAGGTAATTACCTTGTTGGTTACATTTATAATAATATAAATGTTTTAAATTAAAAATATGGGTGATTGGATTGCTGCTATTATTTATTTATTGTTAAATATTATTTTATTGAATCGAATAATATTATTTGAGGTAACGTATTTGGGTGCAGGGAAAACAAGTTTGAGGGATCTAACTAGATTCCTCAAATTTATTGTTATTTTCATGTTACAATTATATGAACTATTTCACCAATGTGGATTGGACAATTGATTGAGTTGTTGATTGTTGAACTGAAATTCAACAGTTGTCTGGTTTTAACCAGTGGACAGTATTGGTTGGGTAATTGGCATCAGATGGCTTGAAAATCAATTGTTTTAATATGAATTTACCGTCGGTTGAATCGACTGGAATGAAGTTATAAAAGTTATTTTATAACTGAATTTTATTTTTAAATGGAATTTTATTAACCAAAAAATAAATATTAATTATTTATTATTTAAATGTATAAGTAGTGGTTAAGTGATTTTTATAAAATGACTTCTTATGTTAATAAAAATTATAAATAGATAAGCAAAAATTAATGTAACGATTAAAGTGTGGAATTAATTGTTCTAAGAAACAATTAAATGGGATATTTAAATTAATTTATTATTAATTAATTTAAAGGAAGTATTAATTGGAATTGATTAACGAGATAACCATGGGATAAGCAGACTAATTGGATTATTATAAATTGGAATGTGTTATTTGATTAATTTACTTTTAATTAATCAAATGGAATAGTTTAATGAATAGTTATTTAATTTTAATGAAACTTTAAAAAGGAAATTTATTATTTATTTGGGTTAATAAAGTAGTTAACTAATTTTACATTAGTTAATGTTGAAATAAATTATTATTTAAAATTTAAAGATTTTTTTATTAAATGGTAAAGGATTTAAGTAATTGAGAGTATAATGAAATATAGTTAAAATGTGAAAGAGTTTATAATCAGGTATATATTTAAAATCCGAATTTTTGGGAATAAGTTATAAAAGAACTTTTAAGCGAATACGACGGCTTAAAATAAATGTTTACTTAATATTTAAATTAAGTAAAGGGAAATCGAGATATAAGAAGGGTTTATATTAAACCCGAGTTTATAAATAATATTTGTAAAAGAGGTGTGGAGTTAAAAACGTTGATTTTAAATGGTCAAAGACTTAATAATGAAATTAAGTGAAAGAGTTAGAATTGAAACGAGATTTCCAAAATGGAAAATGGTTGAATGGATTATAAGTGAAATATAATGGTTGATAACGAGTTAAGATATGAATTGTAACCTAACTGGAGATTGGTTGAGTTGAGTGATTTTCCGAGTGTTAATTTGATGTTGATTTCGATCTTCGGGGTTGATACTCAGGGGATTATTCTCTTACCAATTTACGGTCAAGGATTAATGAATGTTGAAGTACAGAATTACATGGATAAAAAATAAAAAGATAATTCCAAAGTAAAACGCAAAATAGAAGGATTGAGAAAGGACAAAAAGACATTTCCAAAGAAAAAGGAAATAAAAGATTTAAGAATATATAAGATGAGATTTCCAGAGTAACGAGAATGAAAAGGAGATTGTGCGAATACATAACGATATTTTCGAAGTAAGGAAATGAGAACTAGAATGGTTTTATTCTAAAAGATAATTATGAGCTATTGTTTTCAAGTATTGAAACAAAAGAGATTTTCGAAATGATTATTTTTATGAACAATAAGTTAAACTGATTTCATCAGTTTAAAAAGGAATAATGTTGTGCAAATGATAATTAAATGGAATATTGGATATTATTATAATATATTTTTTGAATATTAGAATGAAAGAATTTTGTGAATATTAGTAAGAAGTGCAATGTTATTTCCAAAGATTTGATAATTAAATTAACCTTTTGTTAATTATTTTTAATTAAATAAGCCAAATGATGCTGAGTACTAAACCAGTAAGTATATTTTTATTTTATGGTTGAATGGTTGTTTATTTGATAGTTAAATAACCGACTATCAAATCTGGCCAATACGATTGTTGGTACGGAAAGGTCGGGATCGAATTTATATTCGAATACCATTCTGACCAGCAAATACGAAAATGTTGAATATATTAGATGCTGATCGAGATGGAGAAATCAAAGACCATCGATCTTCATAAAACAGAATAACCACTTAAAATCTCTAATTCGACCTGAATATATACTGGGGTTCTGTCTTGGTTGAAATCTACTGATTTGCAAGGACTACTCGCTACTGATCTCTAAGGTGATACTTAGGTTGTAGTAGGAGGGTACCTTCGGTTCATCCTGTTCCTGGATGATTTGTATGGACGAATTTCTGACAGAATATTTCTTAAGAATCATATACGTTGATTTTTACAAACGTATTTCTGTTAGTGACGGAGAATGACCCTTCTCTTAGCTAAACAACCAGAGTTTGGTTATGGACGTCAATTAGTGATATGACGGATCTGACGATGTGACATTCAAAGTGTTGGTGATGTGATGTTCTAAAGGTAGTGTTAAACCTCAAGCCTCTGCAATTGGAAAATGGTATAAAATCAGGTAGGTCACCTGGCTAAGTGGGTCGCACCCAAGTAGGGTGTATAATCACCTATCTAGAGCAAATCCATTTCATACTTTAATCTATTTCGATGCTGTCCCTTTTTGGGAAACGGTGGTTTGAGCCCAACCGTTGGTGATATACATTCGGCACACCCAGGCGAAATGAGTGGCCGGTCATGTTTAGCCCAGGTTACAAGATGTTCTTATTGAACCCGGTGTATTCGTCTCTAGAGATACGCTGTCAGAAGGTGGTCCCATACTTTGCCAGTTGGAAATCCAATCTCCAATAAGAGCCTGCGGTTTTTGATTATATATTATATATGTAGAACGTGAGATGAAAGCGTTCCGCTAGATTGATATTTATTTGTGTTTAGACACTATTATAATATCATAATAAGCTATGATTTCAAAAAGAAATGATTAGACTTTAAAATCAAGTTAGGTGATGTTTTTAAACTTAGCGAGTTTTCTCACTCTGGTTCACCAGACTGGTCTGGCATTTTGTAAATGCTCGGGTTAGACCGGGTTGTACAGGTTCAGGTTATCGGATGTTGTGAAGTCTGAAGATAAGCTGGAAGAGTTCAGACGTATATATCTAGTGTGTGTTCCACTAAGTGTTGTGTATGAGGACAGATTATTATAACTACCCTAATGTATTGATGTACTCTGATGATGGTAAGTTTTATTTCAAAGCTCTAAATAAAGTTTTATTTCAATATTATATTTTATTCCGCTGTGATGTGAGACTCTAATGTTGTTATGTTCTTTTTATTCTTCTATTCTAATATTTCTTTCCTTATCTCACCCTCTGTTTTCTTTCATTAACTATCTGGTGTTCCGATACTTGAGTTCTGGCAAGTAACACGGGTTTGTGTATTATTATTGGAATTCGGGAGTCGAATTCCCCGGGTCGTTACAGGGTCCCTATTTTAGGCCCTTACGTATTTTTCAGGAAATTTCAGGCGCTGCTTGTTAAAAAAATAACCAAAAATTGCAAATATTCCTAGAAGCATGCAGAAAAACTTAAAAAAGTTCGTCAAAGTATGCAACTGTTACCAATATATGCATACATGTGTGCATATATTGGTAATAGTTGCTGAGATGTATGCATATAAAGATGAACTAATCTGCATGTGTTATGGATTGTTGCAGAAATGCATGCATTTATTTCGTATGATTGCTGAAATGTGTGCAACAAAGTTAAGAAGGATGAAGGCTTATGAATGTGTGCAGAAATGCATGCATTTATTCTATATAACTGCAGAAATGTAAGCAACAATGTATAAAAATGATGTATGCTTGAAAAACAGGCTAGGATTGAATTAATGCATAAAACGATGCATTTATTGTAGTATTACCACATACATTTCTACATTTACACTATAGTTTGATGCATAACTGAAATATATGCAGAAATGTATGCAACTATTGCAAATAAGTGCATTGTTCAATGCATAATACTGGTGATTCATTGTTTTTTGTTATTTTGGTTTTTGATGCGTTTTTTGGTGGTTTTAACATTTGAATATGATGACAATTAGTTGTTGTATTTAATTATGATTTTTCTTGATTTTTTTTGATGAATTTACGAAAAATAGGGACCTAATTTATAAAAATTTAAGATAGGGATGTCGGCCTAATTTCGAAACTTAACAAGAAACTAAGACAAACTGTCCCTTTATATTATTAGTAGATACCAAATATTTTATTAAAATAGTTACTAACATTATATTTCATACAATGTCATTTTAAAAATCATCTTCCAAACTACTAGTATATATATTTATATAATCCATTTCCTCACTCGAATGACAAATCCAATTAAACGTCTTAGTAAAATGAGTGGTATGAAATACTTGTGTTTGCTTCAACGGTTAATTTTTGAACTCGTTCGATTTAAATTGTGGCAATGACCGTATTGTATCTTTTTAGTGGAATATACAACTTGTTAGTAAATATTCGAGTAGAGCAAGTGGCTATGGGACATGTATCTTAACTTTTAAATTTATTAATTTGGAATAATTTACACTACTATTGATCAATTCTGATCTTATTGAGATTTAGACTAGCTTTATGCAACGTCTCAGGGTTGTTGAATATGTGTGTAACACCTCGCATTTTTAACTTAAGATAATAAAATAAGAATAACTTAATTAAATATTCAAAATTAAGTAAAACGGATTGTACCAAATTGCATTCGTCTCGGAGTTCTGGTTCAGAAAGACTCCGAGTTTGCATAAAACAGATAACGTATGAAGAAGTTATGTACGACAGAAGTTTGAAGAAGAAAGCAGGAAGCGGGCCAGAACAACTGGCGCACTTGGCAAGTGCGCCAGGCTATTTTTGCACTGGCGCACTTGTGAAGTGCGCCCATATCAATTTTTGGCCTCCGGACCCATGGGGGTCGACCCCTTCACGGGGTGTTCGACCCACCACAAATCTGAGTGCTTTTTTTGGAGACGTGGTCGGTTCTAATGGTTTGTAATCAAATATAAGGGACCTGGTTTCTCTGTTACACCTATAAATAAGTCTGTAGAGCTAACCCTAAACCTCATATTCCTGAGGCTACGCTGAAGCTCTGTTGTTCCCCTCTTCCTTAAGATCTCTTCAAAAATATAAGTTATTAGTCAGGAAAATCTTAAATCAAGATCTAGAGGAAAGGAATTGATGTTAATAAAAGGTTGTTCAGAATCATGAAAAGTAAGGTGACTTTCAAGATCCGATTTATTCAATTTTCCACCTCTTTTTTTTCTTTCTATTTTAGTAAAAATAGTCAATCGATGGTTATTAGGTTCTGAATCCAATTAGGGGAAAACCATGGAAGATTAGATCTGGACCAGATCCAGGATTTGGAAAGCTTACAAGGTGAGTGGATTTAAGCTATAACATTTTAGATAATAATATGTTATCGTTTAAAACATTCCTCGTTAATTTATGTGAATTTGCTAGAATAATTAAGAATTGCTGTTATAACAAGTTGAGATGTTAATATGAATAATTCATATGTTGAATCAGTTAAAGTGTTGGATACATGTTGAAAAAAAATCCTATTAGAATATGGGTAATGGCTACTGTTGTTATAATTAGATGATTCACTTGGGGAATATTATTGAGTAAATAACATGTTAACCTGTTAGATTTGAACAATTACCCGATTAAATGTTACATGTAAAAATAGAATTAAACACATGTTAAAAAGGACACGCGCCATAATATAGGCATAATTTGATGACTTGTAAATTAGATTACAATAAAAAGGATAACATGCCTAAAATTTACAGTAAATAAGAAACTGTAACGCGCTTAGACACGAGGTTAGATTACACTTATGGTAGAAGTCTGCCCGGACCCGCTCGGCATATCCAGCATCCACAAGTGGTAAATCTAATGTAAGGGGTCTAAGTGCATGAATAAGACATGTAATGGTGCTAATACACGAGGTTAAGTCAGCTTGTGGTAGAAGTCTGCCTGGACCCGCCCGATATTATTGAGTAAATAACATGTTAACCTGTTAGATTTGAACAATTACCCGATTAAATGTTACATGTAAAAATAGAATTAAACACATGTTAAAAAGGACATGCGCTATAATATAGGCATAATTTGATGACATGTAAATTAGATTATAGTAAAAAGGATAACATGCCTAAAATTTATAGTAAATAAGAAACTGTAACGCGCTTAGACACAAGGTTAGATTACACTTATGGTAGAAGTATGTCTGGACCCGCCCGACATATCCAGCATCCACAAGTGGTAAATCTAATGTAAGGGGTCTAAGTGCATGAATAAGACATGTAATGGTGCTAATACACGAGGTTAAGTCAACTTGTGGTAGAAGTCTGCCTCGACCCGCCCGACAAATCCAGCGTCCACAAGTGTAGGCTTAATGTGAGAGATCTAGTGCATATATATATATATATATATGTGTGTGTGTGTGTGTGTGTGTGTGTGTAACCAGATATCAATAAATGTCAATGATAGTAATCAAATGTCTAACTCAGAAAATATGAAAGGAAGGGATGTAATGGACTGAATTAGTGCGATGTGAAGGAAAAGTGATGTATTTCCCTGTATGACCCATTTCTAAGAACGTGGTTACAAGTAAGCCACAGTAAATAAAGTAAGAAAAAGGAAATAAATTACTTGCCACCATGGATTTAGATGGGAATACGTTATGAAAATAAATCACTGATTCCTTCTGTAAATCAAACTGATAAGGTGCATCAAGTGTTTTCCTTAATGAAATAAGGAATATATATTACAGTGAATGAAGAATAATGGGTTACAATACTAAATGGTTTAAATGGGGAATGATAATAACCTATTATAAATACATTACACTAATGAGAATGTTGTATAATAGGTGGATTTGTCCTAGGGACAAGTGAAGAATATAACTTAGGTTATAATAAACTAGTAAGGAAATGGAATAACTGGTGAAATGAGATAAGGGACACTTAATTGTAAATTAAGTAATCAGTAAATGGGGAAAACCTGAAACCAGTTGAGAAAAGGGGGAAATTTATGAAATATAAGAGGTTGTACTTAATTATAAATTAAGTAATCTGTAAACTTGGAAGTCTTAAACCCGTTGATAAGAATAACATGTTTAGACTTGTCCTAAGGACAAGAGGAAATTATAACATAAGTTATAATAAATGGGTAGAGAAACTTATTAATGGGCCTTAGTTAAGAGAAGTAAGTTAATAAGTAAACAACGATAAGTTGTAGTAACATTGTAAAATGGAATTATGATTAAATGAGAAAGAATGAGGAAAACTTATGAAATAAGTTATATTTAATCATAAATAATGACTGACATGTTAAACAAGAAAACATGTGAATTGAGATATACTTAATTACATATTAAGTAGAACATGTTATTGTAACGATAAAACCAAACAGGGATTGCGGATTACAGACCTTGGGACACAATCTAGAAACTAACATTTTGTTGGCTTATTAATAAACTTAAATGGGTTAAGTTATATAACCGAAATTAATAAGCAAGAGGAACTTGGTAACTTGATTAAGAATTCAGTATGAACGGGAATAACCAAGTTAAATGGAAAATTGATGAGGTAAGGCAAGCGCGTAAAATAATGTTTAGACATAGGGTCTAACAACATATTAAAGTGAGGCGCTTGGACCAGTCCGCACGGTTGAGGGTAAATAACCCAACGAGGTAGATCATCGGGGTGTTATGAGGAACGAGGGGAGCGCACATTCATCTGATTCTGTTGGCTCTGAAGGACTAGAAGGGGAAGCACGCGGCTTCCTGAGGTGTGTAAGGTGCTCTTGGTAGTCCTCTGTGTGGTGGCAGATGTTTAGGCTGTGCTCTCAGAGGTTGGGTCTGCGCGTAACTACCAGGTGGTTGGGCCTTGACTGCAAAAGTAGCTTTACAATCAGAATGCTGTGACGCGGTGACACCAGGGTGATTTGGCGGTTGCCTCAACGGGGAGGCGAAGGGTCATGACCAACAAGGAGAGTAGATCATCGATACCCGTCATCGACAGCCAGTGGGATGCGGAAAGACTTGAGCTAAAACCAATAGACCATTCACCTTTCACTATCGAGGTACGGTGGTTGAGGGAAAACGCCAACTGGATGTTCAGATTGTTTGTTAGGGGATAGTCGTTTATCTCTTGTAGTCTTTACTAGTTGAGGGAGGGGCCGAGGTAGGGCCATAGCCACCATGAAAAACAGATCCTGTGAATATTTGTACATATAGGCTCTTAAAGACGGGACTGTACAAATATGGAAAAGCTCCCGACCAAATTCCGGGTTTTTGTATAGCCCTGCCAAGGAACTCGGTGCACATTAGAGGACGTGCGATTAAGGCATTGAGCTACAATTGACGATACGTATGTGGGACAGACTAGATACATGCATGTCGGCTCTGGGTGGTGTATCGTAGACTTGAGGGCATTACTTCGGTATGAAATCTGATTCGATCGACGATGGCAGTCTGTACGCTTACGTAGCATAGTAATGACAGATATATAAGGAACATAACATTGTTATGTAGAGATCCGTACGTCACTCCGGCATAGGATGAGGGGCTGCGTTCATTTCTGTGGCACTACGGTGGAGACCGTGCGAGTGGGGTACCATGGGGTGTACCTCAGTATTGAGGGGTAGCTACATATATATTATATTAGGTTAATCCACTGGGAAGTAAGTGGGTATGACGTGCGTGCAAGCCTTGAGTGCTATTAACCCAAGTAACCTAATAAATTAGAAAATGTGATTGAACAGTATATGTAGGATTATCCAAAGTATATAATTAAAATCCAGTCACCAGAACTTGTGTTCTGACCCCCTCCTCATCACATACTCGCAGGTTAGATTTGTGGCAGAGACATGATAGCCTTGGATACTGATTAGGCAGTATTATTAATATAGTAAGGCTATATTTTGATTATATTATATTTTATCCATTCCGCTATGAGATATTTTCTTAGCTCTGACATATTTTATGTCTCTGTTTTTTTTGCAGGATACCAGAGCAAACCAACCCGAGTTTTGATAGAATGGAATCTTGAAAAAAAATCGGTCTATCGAAATTCGGGTTGTTACAATGTGCATTTTGTGAATCTTCGAATCACTTTGGGGAACATCGGTTCATTTTGTGAATATGTGCATTTTGTGAATCTCCAGATCACCTTGGAGAACTTCGGTTCGTTTGGTGAATATATGCATTTTATGATCTTCGGTTCGCTTTGGAGAACTTCGGTTCGCTTTGTTTTGATGTACTTCGCATCGTCTTGAGGAACTTCGATTCAATTTGAGTAGAGTTAGACTATCCTAAGGAGCTTTGGTTCCAATTTATAGGTTAGCTACCTAGAGGTCGCGTATCATTCGAGATACACATGTGAGTGAGTCTTCGGGCTCCCATCTTGAGATAGGCCTTTCCCCTTTTCCTGATAGTTTTCTGCATTTCTCTTTATTGATTTATGGTATTTGGAGTTTTGGTATGTGATATCAATTTTGAGATGTTTTGATGCTATGTTATAAAAAATTTATTGATTTGATAGGTGATATCATTTCTTGTGAGTTGTTATTCAATATAGAATGGGATATTCTTTTATAGCTTTGATATTTCCTTGAGATGTTATGGACATTTCCGAAGCTTCACACTTATACGTGAACATCTTTGTTTTGCATATATATCTTTATTGATTTATATCTCTTATCCTATCTCAGTTTATTGTGATAATTACAACTGCACTGATCTATTTATTGTTTATTTTCTTATAAATAGTACTCAGGTCATACCGAGGTGTTACAGGTGCTTCACATGACTTCTAGCAAGGACTATTCCATGACCTTTGGCAAACTATATTAGTGTTGTAGCTTTTGGGTTATATGTATATGAGACTCCTTCGTATACATATTATTTTGTGCAGCCTTGTGCTTATTCTTTCGTTGTATAGTGGATCGACTATGCCCAGTATCTTTGTGTACAATCTTATGTGATATATTCATATTTATTTCCGCTCTTGTGATGTGAATATATGTGTCTGGCTCTGATTATATTGTTAAGTTATTTTATATTGGTTTCCTAATTATATATAGCCACTTTGTAGTGGGTTTTAACTTGAATTAGATGTGTCAGATTTTCTCTTGAGATTTAATAAGTAAGCACATTATCCGACATATGTAACACTCGTTCAAAGCTATTATACAAATATCGCTCCTCAACAACCTTATTATTCGGGTTAGTTGACAACATTACTTGTAATGCCCTTGGATAACATGAATATAGAGGCAGGGCGTCACATAGGCTATGTTGCAAAAGCGAATAAGCCTCTACCGCTGCGCCATAAAGGCGCTCTCATCCTTGAGTTCCTCCACATAACACGGTCGGGGGTTTTCTATGTAAATGACAGCCTACATTATAGATATCCCAAGATAGGTCTATCTCTTTCGGTGGCTCTCCAAGGCCCCACCCAGCCTACCCCCATACTAATGAAAGATTATTCAAAGAGCTAAATGACCGCCCTACCATCCAATCTAAACAAACATGTGATCCCTCATCCATAACTCGATAGTAAAAGATCATTGGCCTCTTGGCTTAACTCTAGTCTTTCCCTCACACGCTCTGACTAATGATGACAGATATCCGACGATCTACCATCCTTTGTTGGGCCATGACCATGAAGCCACCCCCATTGAGGCAGCCGTCAAATCATCATAAGATCATCTCATTCAGTCTTTAGGCTTCCCACCATCAAAGATGTAATCAAGGCATACTCACTTGATGGAACCATACAGACCATGCCTCTAGGTGTACAACATCATCAGGTCTACCAAAGGGCCATCTCGTAATATCCTTGCATCCCATAGAAGTCTCGCACTTCCTTCCAGTCCTATCAAATAACAAGCTGGACGTGCTCCTCTCATGTCTTCAGACACCCGCAATGATCTGCCTTGTTGAGCTCTTCATCCCAAATACGTACGGAATGGTCTAAGTGTGTCCCATCATTACGTTATTAGACCCTATTTCTAATCTTCAACTACGCAGTTTTTTTACTTACCGCATTGCTAATTAACTTTAGTCGGCGGCTTATTTTCCCTAATCGAATTTCGCTGCCGGAATGGACCACTTCTTATTATAATGTTCATTAAACTTAATTCCTCAATTATAAATTTATTAATAATAAGCTACTCTACTCTTTTCCATTTAACTATAATCTCGTTTAATAATATTATCACAACTATAATTTTGAGTTTGCTTATTAAACTTATTTCCCATAATTTAAGTTTATTTATAATAAGCCTGTTACTTTTCATTTCATCTTTTAATTATAATATGTATGTTAATTATAATCGTACTTGATCCTTAGACAAACCTACTTATTATATTATATTCTCGTTTTATATGATTTATTGTAATATGTTACATTCCCCGCTAAATTCATATTTCATAGGTTTCGTATTTGTTTTTTTCCTCTAATAATACCTTTTACTAATGTTACCTCTTTTTATTTCCGTCTTTACAATATACTCTTTAGGAAATTAGACTTATTCCTAATTGATTGGCTATTAAAACTGCATAAAATCTATTTCCATAGGTAAAATAATTACTGCAATGGAAACACATAATAGAGGACGTTTCTTTCAATTACTTTTAGGCTATTGAACAGTGTGCAATATGGCAAAATACTCATTTTGCACTAGTACACATATTTATTTATTTTTAAACTTGCAATTATGTTTTCCATTTCTTTTAAAAACCAACTATGGAAATATATCCCTTTTTTCCTAACCAATCAATCTAGACTACTACTAATTTCCTAATTTAATTGATATACACTAATTCTTGTCTCTAACTTATTTCCCCCTTTTGTTTTGCATAACTATAGTGGACATAATTGGGTTTATACCCCTTTTTCTTCCAGTCCCTACAATTTCTGCATTATTTCCATTTTAAATCTAAAAAGTGATTTCTTTCAAATAACATGAAAATTCTCAAACTTATCTCTTTTGCTAAAAATTTAATATATATAACTTTGTTTATGCCATATCAATCTTTGTCACATTAACTTAGTAAGCCTTACCAAGTTTGCCTACTTTCAAATTTCCCTTTTATTACACTTTTGACATAATATGTTCATTTAGCCCCAAATCATCAAGTTTTCCATTTTTGTTACAATTCCCATTAATTTGCGTAGAACTACAATTAACTTAATTTGCGTCTAGCCACAATTCAATTACTTTGCGCGTAACCACAATTCAAATAAATTTGTGCCGAATCACAGTTTGAATATTTTGTGCATAACCACAATTTTATTCATTTTGCACATAATCAAATTTTTATTCATTTTACGTATAAGCACAATTTTATTCATTTTGCATGTAATTAAAATTTAACATGACGCAGTAGAGGAGAAACGAAGAAGAAGAAGATATTGTATATTCCAACGAAAATCAAACGATACATATACAACTATCGGAAAATATAATTTAAATCTACTCACCTGATATTTGCGCTTTAATATCTTGGATCTGATTTGGATCTGCACCGCTTTCTTTTCAGTTCAGACTTATAGATCTATTTTGACTGAGGATCGGGGAATCCATAGCTTAAATCTGCAATCTTCACCTATGAGTCTTGAATTAGAAATCCTAAAAATAATATACATATTTATTTCTGAAAAATTTGAAGGATAAATGAAATGGTAGAACTCTGGCGCCCTCTCAGAAATTATGAGTTAGAGGCTAAGCCCTCGTGGTTTATTTGTAGTTTCCCAGAAGAACGCTATTCGTTTGATCAAAACAAATAAAATCTGAATAGTTCACATCAAATAGATCACGCTGCTTGGCCCAAACACAGGTCGTGTACGTGATTTCTGCTGCTGTTTAAAACATTGCTTCAACGTTATTTTCTTGCCTATAATTCTTCATTCTATATTACTTTATGTTTTTAACATATGCATTAGACTTTGATGAATTTGTGTGTATATATTTACGTGCAGATCCATAAAATTTCAACCATTAATAGCTGCGTAATTTTTGCTTCTTAAACATTATTATTCCCTAACCATTCCATTGATTCTTTCTGTTTTCGTTGCCCATCTATTTCAAAATTCAAATGACGCTATCCTGAAATTTATTTCTTACTTGTTTTAGTTAATTGAGTGTTACTTTTGAATTTTGAAAGGTAAGATTGCTTAATTCGGTCTTAAGATTTTGCGATTTGGAATGATTTTAATTATTCGACTCCATTTATCTTAGGTTTGCTGCATGTTGCTGGAGTTTGGATTTGCAGTCAACCTTGCAGTTTAATGGATACGTCTTTTGTTAACTGTTTTGCACTTAGAGATGCAAAACGAGTTATATGTTTCTGATTGACAATTTCTTGATTTTCTTATCACAACGCAATCTACACATGTGGAATCATAGCCATGCGTAAATTAAAACCATATATTTCAAAAGTGCATTCAATCCAGTTTGAAGTTTCAACACATTAACCTCTGTTTAAGAACAGTTTCAGACTTACACTGCCATTTCAATTTGACTATGTGAATAATCAAAGACACTGCTTATAGCATTTCTAAAGCTATTGCTAATAGGCACGCATGACACTTTGATGCTTTATGGAGCAGAATGAAGGAATGTTTTCAAATGTTGTTACGGTTCTCATGCGCATTCGGTTTTGAATTGGAGGATTCAATTTGTTACTCTGCAACAAAATTGATTAAATTTTGCAAGTGGATGACTGCTCAGCGAGATGAAGCATAAATCACGTGCATGATGCATGATGCTTTGCGAATTGTTGGAGCGTGGAGTGCTACTTCTTTATAGAATAGATTGGAGCATGATTCAACATTGGACTTAGTGTACTTATTACATATTTTGTTTGCTTGTACTTTATTTATTTCATGTATTTTCTTTTCGCATCACTTTTATTTTAACTATCCACGCCGATAGGCAGTGTACTTTTATTTCAATAGTTAATAAAGTGTACCAATTTTCAAAAAAAATCACACACTCATCTATATATAATCTTTCCTTATATGTACATGCACATATACTTTTTGTGACACCCCATGTTTGTTAATGTCACTCTTTATCAGAATTCATTAAGTTTCGTGAAGCGTTATAGGTATACAGAAACAGAATCTCACAAGACAATTATAAAATAGCAGCGGAAATTTAAAACTTCATTATTTAGCAGAAAAACATCGTAGTCTCAAAACCAGTTACAACATTAAGCTAAAATACCGAAACCAAGTACATGAAACCAAAACATCTGTCTTGCATTATAAGCCATCAGAGTACAGAAATGTAAAATCATAATCCCCAATAATAGCCATAATAAAGTAGACAAGTAGTCAAAGTGATGCATCAAAGCAGATCCAAATCCAAGCAGAAATAGAAGAGAGAGTCATAATCAAGCCTGAGCGTTCCCACCCTGAGAACCTAGGGGGAAGGAAGAGAGAGAGAAAAGGAAACAAAACGGGTTAAACATAAAGTCTGGCGAGTCCAGTGACTTTTAGCATATAAAGAAGTAACAGTATCATGACAGGCATATAAACTGGATGAGAGATAATAGTGTCATATAACGGGTATAAACAGACTGAACAGGATAAGCAGAATGAACAGGGTAGATTATGCTTCTCAAATACTTTTCTCTACACCAATAGTAGTATAACATATATGTGACAGGATTAAGTATCCCCTAATTACTTAACAAAACAGAATGATCCCCATAGAAATATAATGGTGGGGTTAGGTGTACTCTAGTAATGGGTTTTACCCAAACAGAAATAACATGCACCTAAATAGAAATAACGGGTGTTACACCAACAGAAATAACAGGTACCTCGACAGAGACAGACAGGACCAGATGTACCCTAATTACTATCTCCAAGCGATCGGCTCCCTAACTTGTAAATACCCTGTGTCGGCCCCACAGTAGGGTGTATTTCTTCCTAAAGTGCAACCTGTATAAGGACACAGACCTATTTACTGGTGCTACAACGGCTTATTTTCCCCCCTACAGACCGGACACATGCACTCACATGACTCCATGGCAACCTGCCCGTATAGACCCCTTTTCAAATGAACCTCTTATAATCAGTTCAGTGTGTGTGCCCTAACCCCTACCTAGTGTGGGGTCCCCGTTTAATACCAGAATGGGTTACTGACTTATATGGGTCCCGCACAGCAGATGACACAAGTTGAACCCCTAAACTTGCGTCCCCCAATTAACTAGGATTTTTAGCAGGTTAAGCCTACAGATTAATAGGTTCACTTAACCCCCATAGATTAATAGGTTACATTTCATAGGTTAATAGGTTTATTTGACCCCAATAGATTAAACGGGTTTATGTAGCCCTAACAGATTAAATAGGTTTACTTAACCCCAACAGATTAAACAGGTTTCACAGGTTATTTACAGTTTCATTAACATGTTCTGGTTAATCTTTAAATTAAGCCTACAGATTTATATACCCCCAAATTCCAGTCATAATTCACAGTATAACATATGCCCCCGAATTTTAGTCATATTTCACAGTATAGGTTATGCCCCCAATTTCCACTCATGATTCATAGTACAAGATATGCCCCCAATTTATCCCAGTTTTGTTTGTATGCATATTTCAGCAATACTGGTCTAGGCTCGAAGGTAGCCTGGGCTATAAAATAAAAATGGAAAAGAGAGAGGAAGAAGAAAGAAATAGGCATATATAACAGAAATAGGCATATAGTAACAGGAATAGGCATATAAGAACTGAATAGCAGAATAGGTGTACAGAAATTCACATGTAGTTACGACAGAACTGTTTAGGTATGAATCGGTTTCTTAATATGCATAGATTCAGATTTATAAACATGTCAGGGTTACTGTTAAATTTTTATATAAAAAAGTAACATGAACTCACAGAGATTGGATTGATGCACAAGAAACGTTTATGATGTATGTAAAGGCTGATGTTTGAAGAAGATATTCTAATTCAATCCAAGCTGAGGCAACTTCTCATTGTCTCCATTGTTTTAGGTGTAGAAAACAATAGAAATGTTGTCCTTTATATAGCCTATCCTCAACGAACCCAGCCAACAAATGTATCCAGATTCAGAAAAATGCACCCAGCCAGATCCCTATCGGGTCGACCCAGACCAGGCATGGGTCGACCCTTAATGGGTCGATTTCCCGCCAACGCCCGTCCCTTTTTCCTGCTTCTTATTTTGAATAGATTTGAATCTCGGTTATGAATTATATATACATATATATATTTGAAAATTGGTAACTATTATTGCAAATACTAATCATATACTTTGTTTATCTGCCTCATCAAAACCTTATGCCCCCTAGTGGGTACACATAAGGAAAAAGAGCATATATAAACTCCATATATTAACCTTACAACATCAAACAAAACATTACACCATGTTACAACCTCTAACAGTCAGAACTGGAATAAGAAAAAAAATAATACATGAAAGAATATTAACCAGTATCTAACAGTTCAAACCCCCACTTTCTCAAGAAGTCTTCATTAGCACTTGTACTTTCCGACTTACTTCCATTCTTGTTAACTAGCCATTGAACTTCTTTTTCGATCATCTTCAAATGAGTCTCCTTTATGACACTTCGACCATTAAAAATTCTCGGATTCCTCTCTTGCCACAGCTGATATATAGCCACCTGGTTCTTACGTTTATACTTGACCGGAATCTTCAAAGCCTCCTCCTCCATCATAGTTCCCATGTTCAAAGAATCGAAGCCAAGCTTAGAAATCAATGAACTCGATATGCACCCACCATATTCACATTGAAAAAACAAATGACCTACATTTTTTCTCCATCACAGCAAAGAGGACAACCACTCTATTCCACAATCCCAAATCTTCTTAGCCTTGCTCTAGTATTTAAACTGTCATTTACTGCTAGAAAAGCAATTAAAGACATTCTTTTTGCATTTTTATTATGCCATATCACTTTAAAAATCTCTCTAACTGGTTGCCTTTTCCTAATCTTATTCCATGCATTATGAAAAGAGAATGAAACATCATCTCCCCAATCATAAAAATCTTCCTGCGCACTTGTATTTACCTCAATCTCATTCACTATAGACTAGATTTCTAATGTTGCAGGATGCATATTGCCACATAATTTTCCTTCTTGCATAATGCATGAAACATGTTCATCATATCTACCAATTATGTGAAATCTAGATACACCAAGAATATCCACTAGACACTTTGCATTTAACCAAGGCTCAAACCAAAGCAAAGCAGTTTCCTCATCAATAATTATCTTATTGAAAAATTGTTTACCTGAGTTTCGAAGCCTTTAAATTGTTTTCAAAGTGCTTGAGTCAACATTCATGTGCCAAAAAAGCTTACCACTACAATATTTCCCTCTCATCCACTTGCTCCATAAAGATTAACTAGATAGAAACTTCCACATCAATTTAATTCCTACTGCCTTCTCTAAATCTGAAAATGATTTTACACCTATACCTCCTTCAAGTTTAGGCAAACACAATTTTTCCCAACTTATTTTATGAACTGCATCACCCCAAAAAAAGTCAGCACACATCATGTGAAGTTTATTAATAATATGTTCAGGTAGTTGATAAACAAACATCCAATATAATATAGTTGGAGTTATTATTGATTGAATAAGTTCTTCTCTCCTAGCAAAACTCAAAAATTTGACATCCCAACTCTGTATTTTAGCTTGAACACTATTCAACAAAGCCTGACATTCATTGTGATGAATATAATTATATGACAAAGGTACTCCTAAATATCTTACAGGCAATTGTCCTAACTGTATCCCTAAAACAGTGGTTATATGATTTGTGTTATGAGCATGTGAACTAAAGAACACCTTTATTTTATGTATACTGATAGCAAGACCAGAAACTGTTTTAGCTTTTCAAAAATATTCCTCAAAGAAAATGCATAGAGAGGTATATTCTTCCTAAAGATCAGTAAATCATCATCATACAAAAGGCGAGTAATCATTGGTTCAAAATTATGCACAGGGGTGTGTGTGTATATATACACACATAAGTCTCTTATGCGTATACAAACTTCTAAGCTTTATATCTTCCTCATACGATGTCCATTTTAAGCAAACTCGAAATTTATCTTAAGAAAAAATCCGAGATGAACGCAATGGTACAGTCCATTTTATTTAATTCTCAATATTTAATTAAGTATACTTAAGTTTATTATTAACAGTGTCTTTTAGAAATACGGGGTTTACACTTTTCTCTTAGAACATGCATTTTTTTGGTTGGCACTCTTAAAATTTTAAAACATGACGTTAGTGGGATTCGAACTCGCGTGCTACAACATAGGAAGCAAGTGCTCAATCATTGAACTGCACTGCATTTTTGTTCATAAAATTAGAACTTGGAAACTCTTAGTTTTATGTGTGTTCCTTTTTGGTATTTGTTCTGAAACTTCATTTAATGATATCTTCTTCGTTAGGTGTGTTTTCTGCAAACCATAGGTCAAAATTGATTAGAAAATCGCCACGGACGCAATGACGCTAGTTTCATAACCAAAATCAGAAAATTTTACAAATTTCATTTTATTATTTAATAATTCAAAATCTGGGGTGTTACAATATGTTTACATGCAAACATGAATCAAATGGTAACAATCATAGATCTGTCACAGATTAAGGCTAATTGTACAATAATCATATTGGATCCAATAAATTACTTATTTTATATTATAATTAGGTTATCACAGGAAGATCTAGATCTCAAATTAACATGTATGATTCCGTTTTAGGGTCAAATTAACATGTAGGATGTTTAAAAGATCTAATTACAGCATATAAACCAACAATGTCATGTGAGAGATCACTATCACTCACCAAGACCACTATCCAATTCAACGGATTGTAGATATGATCTAGACAGCGATGAAAATGCATAACTCAATAATGATTTGATGAGATCTAACCTTTTCGGATGTAGATCTAGCCTCTAGATGATGAACATGGATGACTTGATGAAAAAAAAGATTAGGGTTTGAGAGAATTAATTTGAACCAGAGTAGACCACGGTCCAATTTAATGTGTGAAGGAGGGGAAAAGCTTCTAATCTCTCCCTATAATCTTATTTACGATAGCAGGTCATTAGTCTAATGGGCTAACTAGTCTCAGCCCATTAGATGTTCCTTAACTCGTCGCGTAGAAACGAGAACTTAAAACTGCAATTTCTCTTAAATCACTGAATCATTTTCTTATTGTGATAACTGTAAGAAATGACCAACCACCCTCCCGAAGCATTGAGACCTGTAAGAGTAACTTTTTGGTCTCTATCAAAAGTTATAGCTAAGACAAGATTTCAAGTGGATGCCTTTAGGCCAATTTAATGTTGCAACACTATATACAAATGTATAGCCAAAGTCTTAGCATGCAGATTAAAAACTGTTTTGCCTTATATTATTTCTCATGACTAATCAGCTTTTCTACCTAAACATAATATACTTGATAATGTTTTGTTAGCTTATGAGCTAATAAAAGGTTATAACACTAAGCATATTTCTCCACGTGCAATGCTTAAGCTTGATATTAAGAAAGTTTTAGACTCTCTTCAGTGTCAATCCATCATTAGAATTTTGAGTTATATGAATTTCCAGCCAAGTTTACTGCATGGTTATATGAATGCATAAGTACTGTACATTGTTCAGTTAATGCGAATGGACATTCGGTGGGTTTCTTTGGTAGCAAACAAGGCATTCGTCAAGAAGATCCTACCTCCTCATACCTTTTTATAGCAGTGATAGAGTTGCTCACTGGTATGTTAAGTAATCTGGTTGATGAAAATCGTTTTTCCTTACATTCCATTTGCAACGACCGTAGGATTACTGCATTGATGTTTGCTGATGATTTGATCATCTTTTGCTAACCTGATGACGATACTCTTATCAACATTATGACAACTCTTGAGCAATTTTATATAATGACTGGACTGAAAATAAATTACGGCAAATCTGATATTATGGTTGTAGGAGTTAGTGAACTGAGAAAGCAGCACATTCATTCTTTGACTGGTTTGAATATCAATGACATTAATTCATCCTATCTGGGGTTACCTCTAGCAACTTCCAAAAATACTACAACACACACTACTAGAAAAACAGTGTATTCCAACGCCATGTTTCCAACGACCGCCAGCAGCTAATTAGAATCTGTGGTAGCCGTTGGAAGCCGATGTAATAAAGACCGTTGGAACCCGTTGGAAGTATTCGAGATATCTCCTACACCACCCAGCCCAAGCTCATTATCTCTTCCCAAAATAAACTTTACACCCCCTTCCACGATTTTTCTTCCCCAAATTGGCTCTCCATCGTTCTCCTGCCACCGCAACCCCCTTCGACGCCGTCTAGAAGGTGCTCCAACCCATCTCCATCTTTCTTTGCTCTCTAAATTAGGTATTTTGTCTAAATCTGGATTTAGGGTTTTAATTAATTTCATGTTTAATTTGAAGTTTTATTGATTTCTAGTTGTTACTATGTGTATATTATATCATGTTACTCCCTAATTGCTAGTAACACTACAATATTAATGTTGGAATGTTTAATTTCGGGTGTTACATCATAAGCAATGAATGATAATAGAAAAAATAACGTATAATTATGTTGCATGCACCCGATATGTGTGTGTGTTCATGAGATAATACTTTACGTAGTTACTTTAAGAAGCAACAAAACATTGCTAATGATTTTAGCTATGTAATTGCCAGTATTTAAGGGGTTCTTTTACATATGGATTGTATGTGCTTGCTATAGGCCTACGTTTTTGTATCAAATTTGGAACAGATAATATTATAATGAAGTCCGCTTTACATTGAACTAATAATGTAAGTAAAAATATGAAAAACTTAGGAGAAGACAACAAATAACAATGTAAAAAGACATGTAAATAAAAGCAAATAAATTAGTTGGTGCTCAGCTTAGTTGGTGCTTAGCTTAGTTGGTGCTTAGCAACAAATAACAATATAAAACAAATAACTTAGCTGGTGCTTAGATTTTAAGCAATTTGATATCTAAATCATTTTGACTTCTTGGCATTTAAATTTTTTATTTAGTTGCTTTCAAAAGAGATTTTAAACTGATATTTTTTTTAGGAAAATAAAAGCTTTTCAAGTACACATTATAAACGATACTTAAAAGAATTTCTTATTTAAATTTTTCACCCTACAAAAGTAGGTTTAGACTAAAAAGTAGAACTCAAAGAATAATGTAAAAAGACATGTAAAGAATTTCTTAATCAGATATTTTATTTGCGCATATTCTCAAAATGCATCTTTATTCATTTATGTTGTGTTGCTTATATTCATATTATTTGTGCATTTTAGTTACATATTCTCAAAGTCAATGCTTATATCTATGTTGCAGGTATATTATGTCGACTGACCCTACTTCTGGCTCTGGCTCGGGCTCTAGCTCGGGCTCTGGCTCTAGACGACATAGCATTACCCCGCATGCTGGTGAGGGTAGTGGCGGACAATGAACTCGTCCGGTTGTTTATTTGAAGCCTAAGGCTGACAGGGCATAAGTATAAAAATTAGCAGAATAACAATTTAATGTTTTTTTACATACTATCATTATATTTTATAAAGTTCTAATTTATAGTCAATGCAAGGGATTTGAATTGGAGTCGTCTCAGATTGTTTTAGATATCTCTAAGGACACATATATGGCCAGAATAAGCGATTTCTGGCCTAAGTGGAGCAGGATCCCAACAGACGTCAAAGGGACGATCTAGCAAGAATTTCTAGTACGTTTATACTGGTTGGTCGTACGTCAAAGAGACTAATTAATTAAACACAAATAAATGAGATTAGTAAGATTTTCTCATTATACAGGGAGCAGTAGATGTGCAGGAGACTGACATGAGGCTAGTTCAGCGACACTGGAACTCGAAGGTCGCCAAGAATTATAGAGAGAAGATGAATGAGCTTAAGAAAAAAAGGAAAGCAACCAAACTGGATGGGAGATGACGTGTTTGAGAAGATGGTTGCGTGGTGGGACATGCTTGAGTTCAAGGTAAATTTATGACAAATCAAATTTAATTTTTTGCCAATTTTAAATAATTTGTCAATGTACATTTCCAGGCTGAGTTAGAAAGGAACACCGCAAACAGGAACAAGAATCCAGTAACTCATAGCGGAGGATCCAAGTCTTTCCAGCATCACCGCGAGGACTTGGTAAATTTGTTAATTATTACATATATATTGATTAGTTCAGTGATTGACAATGTGGAATTAATTATTCAAATTACCAACTGCAGGAACGATTTTGGACATATCGTGTCATACATGGATGTCTTTACTCACACCCATGCATCCATGAAGGTAGACGAGGCTGGCAACGTCACGTATGAGTGGGATGATCAGGACAAAGCGACACGGGCATACGTATGTGTATTTTAAATATTACAAGCATGAATTGATTAGTTTATTAATTACTAGTTAATGTAAAATAAAATCATCGTTTTATTATTTGTCAAATGAAATTGTTTTTTGCATTATAGGCAAAGTTGCAGTAGGCACGAGCTCATGCGCTTGAGGAGTCGGGCCGCGACGAGTTGACGCGGGAGGAACAAGACAACTTATTTGTTGCTGTTATGGAAAAAATACAGCGGAGCAGGCGTTATGGATTTGGTAACCTGACGATAATATTCGTATAGCATAAATTATTTACATCTACATTATTAAGTGTTGTTTCTCTGTTAAGACTTACTTCTACTAGAAAAGCCTTCGTTCACTAATAATGATGTATGTAAAACAAATTACTTGTATAAAAATTACATGTTATAAAAATTGCATGTTATAAAAATTGTATGTTAGCATTGTTAAAATGACTTTGAAATTGTATGTTATGACAATTACTTGTAAATAAAAATTACTTGTATAAGAAATTACTCATATAAAAATTGCATTTTATAAAAATTATATGTTCACTAATATGATTTTGTTATGAATTCATTTTGTATGTTATGAAAATTGCATGTTAGCATTGTTAAAATGACTTTGAAGTTGTATGTTATAACAATTACTTGTAAATAAAAATTACTTATTAAAATTACTTGTATAACAAATTACTTGTATAAAAATTGTATGTTCACTAATATGATTTTGTTATGAATTCATTTTGTATGTTATAAAAAATGTGTTAGCATTGTTAAAATGATTTTGAAATTGTATGTTATGAAAATTACTTGTAAATAAAAATTACTTATTAAAATTACTTGTATAATAAATAATTTATATAAAAATTGCATGTTATAAAAATTGTATGTTCACTAATATGATTTTGTTCTGAATTCATTTTGTATGTTATAAAAATTGTATGTTAGCATTGTTAAAATGACCTTGAAATTGTATGTTAGCATTGTTAGCTATGATGTTGTTATGATTTAATTTTGTTATGATTTCAATTCATGATTGACATGAAAATGTGTTTATTTTATGCTCCTATATCTTATCTTTTGTATATAAATAAATATTACTTGGGTATTGTTTTGTCACTTTTACAGATATGCCAACCCAGCCCGCATGCAACTAGAAAAGTAGAGAAATGGAGATTAGATTGCTATATATTTACATTTTAAAGAATTGTAGATGAAGATCTCACATCTAGTTGCTGTTGGACAAGAAAACGATTGATAAAAGGCCATGCACATCTCAAATTAAAGGAGGCTTGCAAGAGAAAAGGAGAAAAGGCCTAGAACTTGTTCCAAATGACAAAAGGCCAAAAACTTACTTGAAATAGCTAGGCCCATTTGTAATTAGGGTCAGGGTTTGGTTATCTCCTATAAATACCCTTGTAATATCATTGTAGCCACCATCCTATTTTTCTATCTTAACCTCCATTAATAAAAGTACTTCTTCTTCTTTTATTTTCTAGCATTTTTTTCTTAGCAATTGGTGTTGTCTTCACAATTAGTTTTGGTAGAACACCAATTGTATTTTACATTTTTTTATTAGCGATTAGTCGTTTGATTATGTAATAACCTGGAAATTCTGAGCCAATTTAAAATTTTTATTTTGGCAATTTTGATGAATTTTGAATATTAAAAATGAATTATTTTAAATAATATCAACGAGAAATTTATTTTGAATAGAAATAGAACGTATATATTTATATATGTCGTCGTTAGAATATAAATATTTATTTTAAATTATAAAAGGAAATGAAAATGGCGCGGTAGTTCGAAAATTCGATTTCAATTTTCAAATGAATGTACAGGATTCAAAATAAAACGGATTTTAGTGAAACCAAAATATTTGAATCTAATTGAGAATATCTTTCCAACGAATCCGAAAAATTGAAATTTCGTAGCGGGAATCAAAAGATATGTCCAGTTGAAATTTCAGAATAGTCGCTATGGAATTCTGGCCCTTAAAAATGGGAATTTTGCAAACGACCTCGTTTTTCGATGAAACCACTTTTGTTGGATCCGTAATGTCAAGTTATTGCTAGGTTTCAAAATTGGAAATTTTTCGAATCAATATGTGAGCGTGGCAAAGGAAAACGCGTTTGACCGGTTTCAGTTGATTTTAATCGACTGGAAAATGGTCATTTTTCAAACGGTCTCAGAATTCGATGAAATTAGTTTTGTTAGGACCGCATCATCAATACGAAGTTAGAAATATTTTTTCTGTAATTTTTAGAGTTAGTATGTGGCCCCGGTAAATTGAAATGTGCGTTCAAATTCAATATATAGAGTTATATTTTGATTTTGACGAAAACTGGTCGAAACGATCAAATCAGCTTACGATACATATCCCATTGTGTTCGGAATGGGGGTTGTTAGCTAGGGACGACAGGCGGTGGGTCTCATTTCGAGGTCGAAATTAAAAGTTGCTTTTTGAAAATAAATAAATATATATTATATATATAACCCCTCAGTCTTCTCTCTCCCCTCACAATTCAGATTTTTTTTAAAAAAAAAGAAGAAATCGCGCTGCCCTCCCCCCCTCCCCCGTAATCGACCGCCGCCGTCGATCATGTCGCGCCACCTCCACCTTCTTCTTCACCCCTCCTCCCCTCTCCACCTCGCGGCTCTCTCTTTCTAAACCCCCCTTTTTCCCTCGTGAACCGCTGGACCCTGAGCCCCACAACCCAACACCACCACATCCGACGCTCCCGACCCCTGCCCACCCCCATCGCACCTCCCTCTCCTCCTCCCCCCTTCGATTGAAGCCTCCAACCTTTAAAATCGCGCAGCCCAAATCCCTCAGCCCCGAAGCCCGCGTCCCAAGCCCTAGCCGCCGCTGCACCCCGTCGAAGGTCCGACATTCGCCACCTCACCCTCCGGCGAACTGAAAACCTATCATCCCTTCTCCTGTAAGCTTTAAATTTGTTTATTTATATATTTGTGTGATTAAAAGTCCGATTTCTATACATGTATTTGCGTGATAAAAGCAGGATTTTGACAACTATAAAGGAATGATTTTATATATATATATATATATATATATATATATACCATAGCAAATAAAGATATGATTTTTATATTATAGAAAGGATAAAGATATAATTTTTATATTGTAGAAAGGATAAAGATATAATTTTTATATTATAGAAAGGATAAAGATATAATTTTTATATTATAGAGATAATAAAAATAAGATTTTTATATAGTAGAGATTATAAAAATACGATTTTTATATTATATAGATAGTAAAAATTTGATTTTATATATGTAGCGAAATAAAAATCTGATTTTTATTATATGTATATTGGAATAAAAATGTGATTTTTATAGCGATGATAAAAAAATTCAATCTTTATATTAGAAGTAGATATAAAAATATGATTTTTATATAGAGAATAGCGTGATAAAAATATGATCTTTATTATATGAACACCGTTATAAAAATAGAATTTTTATCTATATAGTAGCGGTATAAAAATAGAATTTTTATATACATAGCAACAATATAAAAATGCGATTTTTATATATGTAGTGGCTACGGACAACGAAAGTGACAAAAGGCGAGAACGGCGAAGATTTCCTACATATGAAGAGTTGTGGCGTTTGGTTTAGCTAGTCGGTGAGAACTCCTCACTTTAAATTTTCTTTTCTAGTTTAAAATATATACTAGGATGCAGACGGTGCTTAGTAGCACCCGACACCCGTCGTCCACAGACCATGGATGACTTGTTTGTTTGATTGATGTATTGTGAAATTTGATTGTGTGATGTGGAATGAAATAAAATATTTTATAGTGGAAAATATTTTATAATTAAAAACATAATTTTTAACGTGTATATAAAATAAATATTTATAACCAAATCGGACGATTTGTTTATATACACTGATTTGACTGATATTGATTGGGATGGTAAATTTTATACATCGCCCAACTGCACAAATAAAAATCTATGTTTGTTGATTCGAAACCCCACACGGGTATTGGGATGATATTTGACGTACACTAATCCCGATCGTTTAGTTGTATGTCAATCGATGGGTTGACAGACTGTGTAAGCGTTAATTATTTATATTTAATGCTTATTGTAACACCCCGCCTCCGCTAGGGTCACTCGCAAAGGAATGCACTAGCTTTAGAGGGGCATTATTGGTAAACATGCACAGAAATATCACAAGACAGAACATATAAAATAGCGGAAGTAAAATCAAACTTTCATAACATGAATAAATAAGGTCTAAAGCCTTTTACATCAGAGTACATCAAAACCTGTCTTGCAATAATAAAGAAGCATAAAGACTTTTTTCATAAATTATTCCCCAAGTAAAAACAGTAAAGTAGCCATAGCCAAGAAAAGTCCAAGCCATCCATGATGACCTTCAAGCAGAAGAAGTCCGAGCTAAACAACAGTGTTTCCTCCCTGTAACCTGGGGGGGAACGGAAGAAAAGAGGCGAAACAAAACGGGTCAGTCAAAAAGACTGAGTAAGCCCTATCTACTATTAGCATAAAAATTAGTAAAGTTAACTGACATGAGAAAACTGAGATGAACATAAGCATGATAACAAGATAGATAAGCTAAATCAAAATAACAGGATGAACTACTGAGTTCAGATAAACTAAGGTGTCATGATAAATTATGATGTCAAGATAAAACAAGGTATCACATCGTCAGGTTTCTATCAAGTATAATATCCCAAGATATCTATCACGTATAATGCCCCATGGTATCTATCCTGTACATCTGCTCTGCACCTACCGTACTAGTATCCCCACCATATCATGTGTTAACCATGAATGACCTTTACTCAAAAGTCGTGTAATGGTCTATGTCAACCAAACATACCGCATATGTAGGTTACTCAACTCGTATGTTTTGTTCCATGTAAATGTCCAGTCCCTTGCCGTAGACCATACGGGCTTTCCCATGAGATTCTATATTACTTTAACATAGTTTCGTGATCCTTAAGATCGGTTTGGACTGTTACCCTAAACCTAGCTAGGGTCTCCCAACCTGAATTATCGTTTGTACAACTAGGACTTATGCTACCTAGGGCTACTAGGGATTACGCTTACCTATTGCACGTTTTCGTATCTCGGTTTTGGTTCAACCACCCAGGGCCACTAGGATTTACGCTAACCGTCAACCGCGCCCTTTTTCCCACGCATTCATCGTGAATCGTTTTTCCATGACTGTATGCACATGTATCACATCGTGCCATCCGAGTCCTGCCACAGGGCAGACCAGGAAATACAGGACTCGGTCGGGAGCTTTCGATTTATCTGCCGATGCAGATGCTAAGGTCTGTTTTTCTATACGTGGCTATGGTCCCACGCGACCCCTCCCTCAACTAGCGAAAGACAAGACAGGATAAATCCTGTATGAGAACACACTACTGGCCAACCCACAATCTAGCCCAACCGCAACCATAATTAGATAGCAATTATGGTCTTTTGGGTGTTCTCTGCCTTTCCGTACGTACACGCTTGACCAAAGATGGTAGGTAGCCTGACGAAATGCTATCTAGGGTACGACCGTGTATCGTCGACTATCCCCTATCCATCCCCGTCTTTAGGTCGCTCGCATAGCAACCAAGGCATACTCTTGGCTCTTCTAACGCAGACCTTAACCTCTCATGAGCCTAGTATAATCACCTGGCAGCTCACAGAGGGATACCAAGAATATCCTCACGTTCCCCGAAGCCGCTGCTTCGTCACCCAGTTCGCTGGAGCCTTTATCTAAATCAGATACTTGCTCCTACTCGTATACTTAAATGATGACCTACCGTATCAGGTTACTCATCTATCTATGAACTGGTCTAAATTTCCTTGACTAAGAATCATTACTTAGTTATTCCTCAACTAAGGTTTACCACTTAGCCTTATTCCCGTTATCCTTGTTAACTACGGTTATCCACCTAATCCTCAGAACTAGGGTTTACATAATGGATTAAGTGTCACTTAAGTTCATGACTTAACCCGTCTACAAATCATGTCAAAATTGGCTAAGTATCCAAGTCCAAGACTTAACCCTACAAACCATGTTCACGTTGGTTAAGTATATTAAGCAATTCACGACTTAACCCCGTCCAATTATCATTCCAGATTGTTTAAGTATATATTAACTTGACCCTATCAATTTTCTTAGTCAAATCGGTCAAGTGTATTCAAGCGATTCGTGACTTAGCCTTATCATGTTTTCACGTTAGATTGGTTAAGTATAAGTTAACTTAACATCAATAAATTCATGAGTTAGATTGGTTAAGTATAGGTCACTTAACCACCTCAAATCATCATGTTAGATTAGTTAAGTGTTTAACTTAACTCCGTTAAACTACCAAGTGGGATTAATTAAGTCTAGGCTAACTTAACCCCATCCGATTTCCATGCTTCGACTAGTTGAGTCTAATCTCATCCATTAACTGTATTTTTCGGTTAAGTGTCATTAAGAAAACTTACTTAACCTTCCCCAAATTATCGTGTTGGATTGGTTAAGTGTTGGTTAACTTAACCCCGTCCACTAATCGTATAAAAATGGTTAAGTGTCATTAGGCAAATCCATTTACTTAACCCATTTGTCCATGTCATATTTGGTTAAGCGTCATTAATCAAATTATCTTAACCCTATCATGTGGCATTAATTACTTAATGCACCTCAACCTCTCACATTAGACTTTGTTGCGGTTACTAGTTAAGCCGGTCGGTTCCGGGTAGCTTTACACCACAACTTGGTCTAACCTCGGGTTTAAGCACAACATGACCAACTTCTCACATTGGGTCCTATTATTTGCAACTACTAGTTAGGCCGGTCGGTTCCGGGTAGTTTTACGTTGCAAACTCAACCCAACCTCGAGTTGGCCACACTTATATTATCTAAGTGTCACGTCCATCATGTTTCCAAAACATGTTACAAGTTTTCAAGCATTTGGGTAGACCTAACTTAATAGGTAAATTCCCAAAGGGTAGACCTAACTTAATAGGTAAATTCCCAAGCTTATGTTTTCAAGCATACTTACATGTCAACTTCCATGTTATATTTCAAGTCATGTTTTCAAGTATAAACACATGTCATATTTAACGTTACATGTTGTCATGTTTATACCCATTTACCCAAATCATGTTCACGTTATTATGTTTTCCCATAATGTGACCCCAACGCTTTTAAACTCGCTTAATGGATTCAAAGAAGGAACTTGTCAAAGGCATGACAAAAGTGGATATTAAGCCACAAGTTAATCATGGTGGCAAATGAGGCACAAATGTGTTCATTAACTTGCATGTTACATTCTTAAGCCTCAAAAACATGCATAAACCCAAACTTGGCACATAAGCGAATCATGGTGACAAAAGACATGGAATGATGACTAGTAACTCGCATATATCATCATATAAGGGTTATGACTTCATATGCAAGTTGACATAAAAGTTATGAGGGTTCTCATGTTGCATAATGCAACATTTCAACATAAAGGTTGTAGCTTTTAGCCTACAAGATCAAGATAACGACTTCATAAACTTGCATGACATGATAGCATGTATCATACTCAATGATCAAACCCAAACTTGCAACATGAACATTTAACTTCATGGTTAATATCTAAGAGTGGGGAAAGGGCTTACATTGCTATGAAGGCACAAATCGATTAAATGAAAGATTGAGACAAAGCCTATGCATGTCATCATCCTAAAACCCAAAGATGAAAGCTCCAAATCCATCAAAACCCCATCTTTATAAACAAAGATCAAAGCTTTAGCCTTGAAATCAACTTGAGAGGCTCTCATACTAACATAGAAACTCTCTAACACTCACATAATCATGAAACCTCTCATAGAAATGAAGTGGAGGCTAGGATTTTGAGTGGAGCAATTTTGCCATAGTTTAGTTGCATGAATGAATAATGAGGATTTAGGAGAGGGTTAGGGGCTTATTTATAGAGATTAGGATTAGTTAGGACCCTTAGATTAACCCTAGGACCAACCTGAACCGTCAGATTTCAAACCAGGCCCAAAAACCTAGCCAAGACAGGAAATAGGTGCACCAGGCAGAACTGCCCGGCTGGACCAAGTCGACAGCCAAGTCGACAGGGCTGTCGACTTGGGTCCAACCAAGTCGACTCCCAAGTCGACAGGGCTGTCGACTTGGGTGTTCTGGCGGGAATTTTCCCGCCTGGCCCAAACTGGCCCAAATTTCCAAATTCAAACTTGAATTTGAAATCTGTTTTTACTTTGAAATTTCCTGAAAACTTCGTTGGGCCTTAATCGGGTCATACGGACTCCGATTTTCGAAAACTCGGACTCTGTTTCGCGTATTTTTCCGAGACGAACGCAATGGCATAACCCGTTTTACTTGATTCAGAATTTAATTTTAAATTCTGCCTTGATTCTCGTTTTAACATGTTATCGAAATACGGGTTGTTACATTCTCCCCACCTTTTAGGATTTCGTCCCCGAAATCTCCAAGTTAGGAAGAACATATCCTACCATCCATCATCCATCTACCCAAAACATCATCCACAAGCAACCATTGTCCTTAGATGATTTCTAATGCTGTATGAATATATGCAAAACGTGTGTGTACATGTTCCTTAGCTAATGCTAATAATCAGGCCTGAATAATCTTTCTAATGCGAAATATGTATAGTTCCATGAATCCAACATGTATGCAAATAATCCTAGTCATATAGATACTATATGCATGCACAATCATTCATTCATATGCAGCAACCGCATGATAATACATTCGATTTCATCCATAAACAAGTATAAATACTCGTGCATATGCAATATGAAATGTGACCGAGTCGAGCTAGTATCTAATGTGTATTCGCGCATCCACGAGCAACCACTTGCAACCATATCAATCATAACATGTTTCAAATACATGTTTACATCCATAGGGTTCTACCTAGAATTCCCTGAAACAGGGTCGAGGAGATAAACAAGACAAACTCCTTACGGGGTTTGTAACAGAAAATAGGACCGAGAGGATGTCCACAAAAGATAGCCTACAAGTAAGCTCTACAGAAAACAGGGATCAAGGATATACTCCCAAAAAGAGATATCATGCGGGTATCTAGTCTTTGACCATCAAAGTCGTATTTCCTCGAGCTTAATTCCATTGTGCCTTGACCGTCCTTTAACTTCGCGATTTCGTAGCTTCTTATTTCTTGTTTTCATAACATGAGCTGGAACTCATTTCTTCGTCGCCTCTTGTTCCACTTGCACTTATCCTTTTTCTAGAATACTTGATGCAAACATGACTGCGTACTCATGATCTCATGCAAGCTTTCCAAAAATCACTAGTGAATCTTGGATCTCGTTTATATACTATAAGGTATTCCATGTAGAAGAACTTTCCCTTGAAAGTAAACAGATGTCAACCAGGTTATCATGCGCACTCACTAGGGCGATCTCTATAACCCATGCATAAGTGAAATAAACCATCCATCTTATCGGCGAACACCACTCGATCGGGCTTCAAATTTCCAATAAAGGCATCACGGGATTCTAAGTAACTAATCATGACCGAACCCAAAAGGTTACACGAGACTCCGAGGGTATTACCAAGGCTAGTCAAGAGTCTAACTACCCTCCTATCAAAAACCGAGAGTGGCACCCCTTACTGGATAACCACTTCATCCTTAGAATCCATCCATAGCTTATAAACATAAGCATTATTTCCAAGCTCAACACTTGACATAGACATTCTCAAATCCAAACAAGCCATGAATAAATGGACTGATTCTCCAATAGGACTTTGAGACAAAAATGGGATTCTCTATTACGTTAGTACTTGAGGTGCAGAGACTCAACTATCGAAGCAGACTTAAATGATACGATGATCAAAACAAAGTCCTAACGGGATGATAGAGAAGAAAAGCTAAACCTTTAACAAGATCGTTACCCTCCTTCCGAGGTACCCTAGAAATAAGAGCATACTATTGCCCTCCCGATGATCTTGTCTTTGTCCCATGATACTTAACTATCCGCCCCGTTTCACCTTGCCAAAGGTACTCTCTCGTCATGGGTTTCATTGTTCATCTTTCTCTCTCGTTCTGGGTTGAGCCATACCAACAAGTTGCTCATCCTTAAGCTCGTATCCTTTATCCTCTTTCTCACTATCCTTCCTTATAACGCGGCCACTGGTCTCTCGAGAACCACCTCCATCGCATGGAAAGCACTTTCGTAGATAGAAAAGACTAGTCGCAGTTAAAACCACTGTGACTACAGATGGAGGAAAGAAAGGAAAAGAGATTCAATTAAGGAAACAAGGATAGTGCTAATGGCCTTTGGGGAATAGCCTTTTTCTTTTAAAAGAAAATTTTCTTGAAAAATGCTTCTTTGTAAACGGTTTTCAAATAGTTTTCAGAAGGTCTTTAAAAACTTTTGCCCAGTCTGGTAACCTTCTGCTCTGATACCACGTGTAACACCCCGCCTCCGCTAGGGTCACTCGCAGAGGAATGCACTAGCTTTAGAGGGGCATTATTGGTAAACATGCACAGAAATATCACAAGACAGAACATATAAAATAGCGGAAGTAAAATCAAACTTTCATAACATGAATAAATAAGGTCTAAAGCCTTTTACATCAGAGTACATCAAAACCTGTCTTGCAATAATAAAGAAGCATAAAGACTTTTTTCATAAATTATTCCCCAAGTAAAAACAATAAAGTAGCCATAGCCAAGAAAAGTCCAAGCCATCCATGATGACCTTAAAGCAGAAGAAGTCCGAGCTAAACAACAGTGTTTCCTCCCTGTAACCTGGGGGGAAACGGAAGAAAAGAGGCGAAACAAAACGGGCCAGTCAAAAAGACTGAGTAAGCCCTATCTACTATTAGCATAAAAACTAGTAAAGTTAACTGACATGAGAAAACTGAGATGAACATAAGCATGATAACAAGATAGATAAGCTAAATCAAAATAACAGGATGAACTACTGAACTCAGATAAACTAAGGTGTCATGATAAATTACGATGTCAAGATAAAACAAGGTATCACATCGTCAGGTTTCTATCAAGTATAATATCCCAAGATATCTATCACGTATAATGCCCCATGGTATCTATCCTGTACATCTGCTCTGCACCTACCGTACTAGTATCCCCACCATATCATGTGTTAACCATGAATGACCTTTACTCAAAAGTCGTGTAATGGTCCATGTCAACCTAACATACCGCATATGTAGGTTACTCAACTCGTATGTTTTGTTCCATGTAAATGTCCAGTCCCTTGCCGTAGACCATACGGGCTTTCCCATGAGATTCTATATTACTTTAACATAGTTCCGTGATCCTTAAGATCGGTTTGGACTGTTACCCTAAACCTAGCTAGGGTCTCCCAACCTGAATTATCGTTTGTACAACTAGGACTTATGCTACCTAGGGCTACTAGGGATTACGCTTACCTATTGCACGTTTTCGTATCTCGGTTTTGGTTCAACCACCCAGGGCCACTAGGATTTACGCTAACCGTCAACCGCGCCCTTTTTCCCACGCATTCATCGTGAATCGTTTTTCCATGACTGTATGCACATGTATCACATCGTGCCATCCGAGTCCTGCCACAGGGCAGACCAGGAAATACAGGACTCGGTCGGGAGCTTTCGATTTATCTGCCGATGCAGATGCTAAGGTCTGTTTTTCTATACGTGGCTATGGTCCCACGCGACCCCTCCCTCAACTAGCGAAAGACAAGACAGGATAAATCCTGTATGAGAACACACTACTGGCCAACCCACAATCTAGCCCAACCGCAACCATAATTAGATAGCAATTATGGTCTTTTGGGTGTTCTCTTCCTTTCTGTACGTACACGCTTGACCAAAGATGGTAGGTAGCCTGACGAAATGCTATCTAGGGTACGACCGTGTATCGTCTACTATCCCCTATCATCCCCGTCTTTAGGTCGCTCGCATAGCAACCAAGGCATACTCTTGGCTCTTCTAACGCAGACCTTAACCTCTCATGAGCCTAGTATAATCACCTGGCAGCTCACAGAGGGATACCAAGAATATCCTCACGTTCCCCGAAGCCGCTGCTTCGTCACCCAGTTCGCTGGAGCCTTTATCTAAATCAGATACTTGCTCCTACTCGTATACTTAAATGATGACCTACCGTATCAGGTTACTCATCTATCTATGAACTGGTCTAAATTTCCTTGACTAAGAATCATTACTTAGTTATTCCTCAACTAAGGTTTACCACTTAGCCTTATTCCCGTTATCCTTGTTAACTATGGTTATCCACCTAATCCTCAGAACTAGGGTTTACATAATGGATTAAGTGTCACTTAAGTTCATGACTTAACCCGTCTACAAATCATGTCAAAATTGGCTAAGTATCCAAGTCCAAGACTTAACCCTACAAACCATGTTCACGTTGGTTAAGTATATTAAGCAATTCACGACTTAACCCCATCCAATTATCATTCCAGATTGGTTAAGTATATATTAACTTGACCCTATCAATTTTCTTAGTCAAATCGGTCAAGTGTATTCAAGCGATTCGTGACTTAGCCTTATCATGTTTTCACGTTAGATTGGTTAAGTATAAGTTAACTTAACCTCAATAAATTCACGAGTTAGATTGGTTAAGTATAGGTCACTTAACCACCTCAAATCATCATGTTAGATTAGTTAAGTGTTTAACTTAACTCCATTAAACTACCAAGTGGGATTAATTAAGTCTAGGCTAACTTAACCCCATCCGATTTCCATGCTTCGACTAGTTGAGTCTAATCTCATCCATTAACTGTATTTTTCGGTTAAGTGTCATTAAGAAAACTTACTTAACCTTCCCCAAATTATCGTGTTGGATTGGTTAAGTGTTGGTTAACTTAACCCCGTCCACTAATCGTATAAAAATGGTTAAGTGTCATTAGGCAAATCCATTTACTTAACCCATTTGTCCATGTCATATTTGGTTAAGCGTCATTAATCAAATTATCTTAACCCTATCATGTGGCATTAATTACTTAATGCACCTCAACCTCTCACATTAGACTTTGTTGCGGTTACTAGTTAAGCCGGTCGGTTCCGGGTAGCTTTACACCACAACTTGGTCTAACCTCGGGTTTAAGCACAACATGACCAACTTCTCACATTGGGTCCTATTGTTTGCAACTACTAGTTAGGCCGGTCGGTTCCGGGTAGTTTTACGTTGCAAACTCAACCCAACCTCGAGTTGGCCACACTTATATTATCTAAGTGTCACGTCCATCATGTTTCCAAAACATGTTACAAGTTTTCAAGCATTTGGGTAGACCTAACTTAATAGGTAAATTCCCAAAGGGTAGACCTAACTTAATAGGTAAATTCCCAAGCTTATGTTTTCAAGCATACTTACATGTCAACTTCCATGTTATATTTCAAGTCATGTTTTCAAGTATAAACACATGTCATATTTAACGTTACATGTTGTCATGTTTATACCCATTTACCCAAATCATGTTCACGTTATTATGTTTTCCCATAATGTGACCCCAACGCTTTTAAACTCGCTTAATGGATTCAAAGAAGGAACTTGTCAAAGGCATGACAAAAGTGGATATTAAGCCACAAGTTAATCATGGTGGCAAATGAGGCACAAATGTGTTCATTAACTTGCATGTTACATTCTTAAGCCTCAAAAACATGCATAAACCCAAACTTGGCACATAAGCGAATCATGGTGACAAAAGACATGGAATGATGACTAGTAACTCACATATATCATCATATAAGGGTTATGACTTCATATGCAAGTTGACATAAAAGTTATGAGGGTTCTCATGTTGCATAATGCAACATTTCAACATAAAGGTTGTAGCTTTTAGCCTACAAGATCAAGATAATGACTTCATAAACTTGCATGACATGATAGCATGTATCATACTCAATGATCAAACCCAAACTTGCAACATGAACATTTAACTTCATGGTTAATATCTAAGAGTAGGGAAAGGGCTTACATTGCTATGAAGGCACAAATCGATTAAATGAAAGATTGAGACAAAGCCTATGCATGTCATCATCCTAAAACCCAAAGATGAAAGCTCCAAATCCATCAAAACCCCATCTTTATAAACAAAGATCAAAGCTTTAGCCTTGAAATCAACTTGAGAGGCTCTCATACTAACATAGAAACTCTCTAACACTCACATAATCATGAAACCTCTCATAGAAATGAAGTGGAGGCTAGGATTTTGAGTGGAGGCCATGAGTGGAGCAATTTTGCCATAGTTTAGTTGCATGAATGAATAATGAGGATTTAGGAGAGGGTTAGGGGCTTATTTATAGAGATTAGGATTAGTTAGGACCCTTAGATTAACCCTAGGACCAACCTGAACCGTTAGATTTCAAACCAGGCCCAAAAACCTAGCCAAGACAGGAAATAGGTGCACCAGGCAGAACTGCCCGGCTGGACCAAGTCGACAGCCAGGTCGACAGGGCTGTCGACTTGGGTGTTCTGGCGGGAATTTTCCCGCCTGGCCCAAACTGGCCCAAATTTCCAAATTCAAACTTGAATTTGAAATCTGTTTTTACTTTGAAATTTTCTGAAAACTTCGTTGGGCCTTAATCGGGTCATACGGACTCCGATTTTCGAAAACTCGGACTCTATTTCGCGTATTTTTCCAAGACGAACGCAATGGCATAGCCCGTTTTACTTGATTCAGAATTTAATTTTAAATTCTGCCTTGATTCTTGTTTTAACATGTTATCGAAATACGGGTTGTTACACTTATGCAGTTGTGTGGTGCACTCTCGATGATGGTTGATTATTTATCGTTGCTATTATATACATGTGTTGTAGAAAATCCATAAAATTAACATTATATGGTAATTGATTGGGCCTCATTCCAATTTAGAAAATAAATTCATGTATTGAATTGAAAATAAATTCATGTGTTGAATTGAAAATATATATTCATGTGTTGAATTGAAAATAAATTCATGTATTGAATTGAAAATATATATTCATGCGTTGAATAGAAAATAAATTCATGTGTTGAATAGAATAAATATTCATGTGTTGAATAAAAGCCGTGTTGATTAGATTGAAGCCATTTTGACGTGAACGATATTTATATCGATTTTATTCATTTTTCAATGAATATTGAAAGTGATTTCAAAATTCGAATTAAATTGTAATGAATTGAAATTCGAATTAAATTGTAATGAATTGAAATTCGAATTAAATTGAAATTGAATTGAAATCGATTTGAAATGAATTTAAAACGAATTTATATTGAAAAATTCAATCTTGATTTGAATTTGAAAAGGAAGTTGAAATCGTTTTGAAAACGAATGTAAATGATTTATAAAATACGTTTCGAAAGGAAATCGACGAAATATATATATTATATATATATAATAGCCTGAATAGAACGCGCCGCGCCGCGGCAGTTCGCGAGTTTCGACCATTGACTTCGAATGGATATTACGGGAAATCTGACCGTCGGATTCTCCTAAAACCGGAACCGTTGGGTTCGTATCGAAAAGAGTTTTCTAACGAATATTAGAAATTAGAAATCTAACGGTTGGATTTGGAATTATGTCCAAATCAAATTTGGAAAAGGTCGTTGTAAGTGCAGTTCGGTGGCCGTTGATGGAAATCGACTGTACGGGCCTTGATAAAATTATTAAAAATAGTAATAATTTGTGTAAAATCATAAAAATGATTTGGGAAGAATTGGGATGAAAAACTCCATATTTGAAAAGATAAAAGTAGATTTTTATCGAAATGAACTAGTTTTGAACTAGAATAATAATTTATTTATTTTTTAAATTAAATAAATTGGATTTGAAATGGTTTTGAAAATAACCAGAATTTCCAAAAATTGAATTGGAATGGATTTGAATCGAAATTGTCTTTGGAATATTTCGATGTTGGATTTCGTGATTATACAGATATTGTTATGGAAATTTGAAAAATATATTTATATCGTTATTTCTAATACGATATTTGTTGGTCGTAGAATTTGATATTAAATATAAGCCGATATATTTTCTATTCAGAGCCCTGTATTTAATATCAAATGTGATTTGGGTTTGTCATGAATGTTGTCTTCATTAACACTGTTCTTAAACCCAGTTGAGAAAAAGATTAAATCTTTTATTTAGATTTAATGAAGTGTACCAATTAAATGGTATTTAATTGGAATTGAATTTGAATTGATTTTTGGGTTTATCGTGAATGGTGTTTTAAATAACACTTGTTCTTTAACCCGATAATTAATTGAATGATTTTGGGTTGTCGTGAACGGTATCTTCAATAATACTGTTCTTAGACCCAACAGAGTTAAGAAAATCAGAATTTAACTGGAGATTAGTTAAATTGAATGGTTTCTTGGGTATTGATCTGATGTTGGTTTCGGCCTTCGGGGTTAATACTTAGGGAATTGCTCACTTGCTATTTTACGGTTAAAGGCTGATAGAATGGAATGTGATTTTGGGTTTATTGTGAACCGTGTTTTAAATGACATTGATTCTTTAACCCAGTTAAAGACAGGAAGATTAAAACCAAGTGGGGTTTTAATGAATCTTTAATTAGATTGAAATGATCGAGAATGGAGTATCACCAGTTTTGCTCTAGGCGATAGTTGAATCTTTAATTAGATTTAAACGTGAAATGGTAATTGAATTTACCGATAACACCGTGGTGTCAGATATGAAGTATTACCAGTTTTACTTCATGGGATGAATAGGTTGGGATTGGGAAATAAAATAAATGATTACTTCGGTGTGGTTCGCTAATCCCGACTAGTTTGAATTGATATTCAAAAGAAGATTAAAGATAAATTTGAGGAATTTATCTTTCATAAAATTAATGGGAACTTATCCCTAAGAATGTGAAATTTAGCAACTAACTGAAGATTAGTTAAGATGAATGGTTTCTTGGGTATTGATCTGATGTTGTTTCGGCCTTCGGGGTTAATATTTGGGGAATAGTTCCCTTACTATTTTATAGTTAGTGACTGATGAATTGGAATGAGGCGTATGTTGTGTTTGTGTAACACTTGTTTATTATATACGCGAGTTATTCAGAAAGACCGGGTTTATACCATTCTGAATAACTGATTCGACGTGGTGTCGAAGAGGAAGCCGAATGTTGAAGTCCGGAGATCTTCACGTCGTTTGGGTGATTACTGACGATCTTGATTGGTCCGTACACCCAAGAGGAGGGAATCAGTTAGTGATCGTCCAGATGTACTTGGAGATCGATGGATATGCAGGGTACTAGATGCCTCCGGTTTCGTTCAGACCCAGAACAAACTTGTAAATGGACTGTGTGTTTGACATTGGATTTTATTCTGTGTGATTGATTTCTATTAAATATATATCTGTTTGGCGGCGGAGAATTTATTCTCTTGCTTAACGCCCTTCTCTGAGACGTACGAGCTCAGGGGTTATATATTGATGGATATCAAACGCATGGAGTGAATTGCATGTGTGGCATGCCTAAGTGGCATATGATCAAGGCTTCTGTTGAAAAGCAAAGTCTTGTGGTTGATGATCAAAGCACGGCCTGTGTGGCATAGCTTTGTGTAGCGTTGATTCGCGAGCCTCACACCCCGGTTGTGAACCAGAAACGGGAGAAGGACCTCAGGGAGGACATGCGTTTCTTTCTAGCTAGAAGTGGCGTCAGTGGTTTTACACGCCCTGACGAGTTTGACTTATGTGGTTGTTGCTGTTGCGAGGCGCCTCGGATGTATCGGTGACTATGTGGAGCCGATGGAGTCATTTGTTGGCTCATTTACGCCCCAAAGGGTGGGGAAACGCAGTGTTCAGGCATTTTAATCCACATCGGTGGACCGGCACTGACGATCCAAGGGTCACTCGAGCTCTGATCCTGAGACATGGTAGGCTAGATTGTCTCGAATCGGCGAGGACTATCTTTTGCCTCGGTTCGCAGATGGAAATCCAACTTCCAATACGTGACTTTGCAGTTTTATTTGTAGAGCCTAGTATGGCGACATAGTGGGATGGGGCACTCATGCCGTCTATGATTGATACTTATGATTGAAATTGTTTTATACACTATGCACTTATAATAGTATCAAATGATTTGTTTTTACCGTATCAAGCATTCTTTGGCTATTATAAGGTAAACCCTATCCTCCGGCTTGCGTTGCATAGTGTGATGGGACCTGGGTCTTATAATAGCTTCATTTTTCTTTATTTAGCATTGCGCTGTTGTTTTATGCACTGGTATTCTTGGGAGGAAACCCGTTCCGTGTTATACGGCGTGGTCCCTTGATTTACCTAACTTTAAAATAAAGATTAATAACTGTTTTAGTTCACACACCAGTCACATGAGTGACGTGGAGTTTATTGTTTTAGCCTAAACTCTGGGTGCTCTTATTTTGATACGGGCAGCTAGTAGTTTTGGTTTTGCAGATTTATATTCACAGGAACCTGGTTTACAGCTCGAATGATATCCGGAAAGCTCTGTATCCGTACATCTCTTTCAGTTGTGTTTTGTATTATTTTTCCGTTGCGATGTATTTAAATGTAATTTAAATCTCTGATATTTTGTGATGTATATTATTTGTTTATACTCTGTACATTCTTGTAATCTGATGGAATTGTTGTAATAAATAATGAAATGTTCTTCTGTCTGCGTTCTTTTGTGTGTTGTTCTCTAAGTATCCGCTCTTTCCTTAACGGAGAAGTTACAGGTTCTTACAGATTAGTTTCAACGACAAACCTAATTTTACTTTTTGTTGTTCTTCTTTTTTCTGCAATTTTAATTTCTGCATTTTATTTGTGTTTTGCATTTTATTTTCCAAGCAATTTGTGCCATCTATTCAATTAGATTTGATAGAGCTCAAGTTGTCTTTGCTATTTTATTTCCATTAGTGATTAATCGTTTGATTAGATTCAACGATATTCCTAATTTTGCAATTTCAATTTGTTTTTATTTCAACCAAATCTCCAAACTTCGTCTAACTCGCCCAAGAGATTAGATAAATAATTTAATTTAATCTACCTCTCTGTGTTCAACCTGCATACTACACATCTGTGTGCTTGCAGAATTTATTTCATCAATCGCGCTTTTCTAGTTCATAGGGAAGCGACGATCAAGTTTTTGGCGCCGTTGTCGAGGAGGTAACAATTAAGTTTTATTATTTATTTAATTTCCAATCCGTGTTAGTTTTATTTTATTTTTTATATATATTTTTGTTTCTTGTATATATAGAAAAAATATCAATTAGTGATATGGCGTACCAATTACATTGGTACTGTCATGAACCATGCAAGAGAAAAATAATAATTTCTTTCCAGTTTCTTTCAATTTCTTTTCCTATATTCAATTATTCCTTTCCATTTTTCGATCCTCCTTCCAACTTTTATATTCCTTTCTTCTTCTACAAACTTTCAAATAAAAAATAAATAAAAAATCTTGCCTTTTCTTTCCAGATTCTTTTCCATCTTTATTTCCTTTCCAATTTTTTATTTTACATTTGTTTCTTTCCTCCTACATTTCCTTTCTATTCCTTTCCCTTCTTTATCTTCTTTCCATTTTCTTCTTTCTTTCACATTTAAAAAAAATGGTTTGTTTTTGCAATTCTCTGATCTGCCTTGACCATCAACACAAACCGACATTCATTGCCACTCATGTTCCTTAACCCTCATCTTCACAAAAAATAGCAACTCATCAAAACCATACAGCCCTTCTTCTTACAGCAACCTCCCCCCCCAATCACCCAATCATTCAAGTCATCAGCCATCTTTTCATCCATACCCTTCCTCTATCACAAATCCGCACCTCCCACCCAAACACGTGCTTTCAGAACACCACCGAAATCACCAGAAATCCAAAACCCGTACATCAATTTGAACCTCAGCAACAACCTTCAACCCAGTTTTATCTCCATACCACGGTAGCTTTTCCCCCAACCACCATATTAACAGTGAATCCATCCATCTTCTCCACTGGAAAATTCACGCATCACCGTTCAAAACAGTCCACGCATAATCCCCTTGACGTCAGCACTTCATCTCCCCTTCAACAAGTTTCAACCCCAGTTTCCATCTGACATCTACACTCTGCCACTACACCGAATACCACAAACCGGACCCCAATTCACAAGCACAAACCCGAATCTGAAACCCCAATCCATAAAAAAGTTCACCGATCAACTCCAACCCAGATCGCAGCTCCTCACCCTTACAAATCCCAATCAGAAACCCATCCAAAATTCGAACTCGAGCACAGACCATAATCCACGTCCCTCATAACTCAACAATTCAAACCCGCCTTGCCAATTGCAAAAATCAACCGATCCCTTTTCGAAACCCTATTCAAAAAAGGGCGAACCCGATTTCAGAGAAGAAAAAAAGAGGGGATTTGAGGCCCGATATTTTGTTGAGTTCGGATATTTTTAGTGAACGAGAGAGAGATAATTACTTCCTTTTTTAGATTACATGCTAGTGCAATTTTTTTTCCTGGGTTTATTTTTGACTTAAGTTTGTTTATATATAATGGGTATCGACATTTAATTGGTGCGTGGGCCTTTACTACTGCTGGGTGGAACCAATTGCGTTCAAGTGAACTGGTGAATGTTTGATTTTTGAGTTTTGAATTTTTCTCTTTTAGGAAAGTTTAGCTATTTTGATTTGTTTCTTAAGGCTTGGTTTTTATTTTTATTAACTCCAATCAGTTTTCTTTTTCTTTGTTTCTGTTTTTTTTAAGGTTAGTTCCTAATCAGTTTTTTATTTTCCTTTGTTTGTTTTATTTGTTTTCTCTTAAAAAAAAGAAAAGAAAAGAAAGAGGCTTCAAATCAAAGACCAGCAGCGAAGGAAAAGGATTCAAAAAAACCGGAAATTTAGAGGTCAATCAAGCGATTGCTGAAGTTTGAATTGTCAAGCACTACTCAACTGCTCTAGACGGACAGACGTATCCCATTGTAAAATTTTCTGAACTTTACAGGTGCTCTGCTGCAAAGAAAAATATAGAGACATTGCTTGTAAAAATTTTCTACAGAGGCAGTGGCTTGCTTGTACAATATTTTAAATTTCTGCAGTTATTATTGTTTGATTTTTTGTAGTTGACTGATATTTCCATAACTGAAATCTTCATTCTCATTGTTTTCAACAATAAAAATAGACGTTGCAAAATAATATAATTGAAAAGTAGTGTTTTGTGAAGTTGACTGTCTCGTATAATTGGATCGCGGATATATAGTAGTTCAATTTATTGAACTATTAGCAAAAGAAGTTGCATACTACACGTAAAACATTAGTCGTATCCCTTAGTATTTATACTATACATGAACGGCCATAAGACCCTCTTCCCCCTTCAAATTGAGTCAGTTAATTAATAGAGCACAACTTAGTATTTTATACTATTTTGAAGTGAGAACAATTTCTGTCTTGCCGTGACTTCTTTAATGTCTGATTCAAAAAAAAATTGAGAGAAATGTGGGATAATAACCGGAGTTGACGTCCTTTTGAAGAGTATAAGTATGAATTACAACTCATGAGGCAAGATTTTCCAAAATTTCGTGGGCCCAATATCAGCAATTTTCAAAATTTTCCAACTGACTAACATTTTCAAAATCATGGAAATGATCAAAATTGTGATTTCAATTCAAACTTCAATAATTTCGATTATGAGCCACATCCTCATTAAAACAGCTTTGAATCCCAATATAGCTTTGAACAACATCAATATGGGGTTGTAAACCAAAATTTTCAAAGTTATAGCCCATATCAACATCTTGAAAATAAACAAAATTGCAATTTTTCCTCAAATTTTAACGGTTTTGGTTATGAACATAATTTATATAATCAAAATGATTTCCAATATCATTGTCATTTTTCTGAAAATTCAAACAACCACCACATTGGAAATAATATTGATTGTAAAATTGATGTGGACTATAATTTTGAGAATCAAGAAATCCAAAACGAGAGTTCTCAAATCAACGATTCTGAAGATTATCGTCTTAACATTCTTAGAGAGAGGGTAGAAAAGAAAGATAGACAGCTTGGTGAAAAAGATAGACAACTTGATGAACTTCTTTCTTTAATGACATCTTTTAAAAGAACAACTCGACCATCAAAATCAAGTTCAAACATGCGATGAATCAGGAAATAGTCCATTCTTTACTGATAGTGAAAATTTTCAAATAATAACTTTGGAAATTGAGAATAACCATCTAAATGAAGTTGTTCACAATTCAGTATATGATTTGGACTTCAATTCTTTTCAGGAAAAAGATTTAAGCTCAGATTTTGATCTTCCCTTTTCAAACTGCGACAAACTTGAAATTTTTGAAATTGAACAAAATGAAAATGTTGGATTTTTCAAAAACTTAGAACTGGAGATGAATTTCAATGAACATGAATTTTTTGGATTGTATGAGGATGAGTTGTCAAATGAGGGTGAAATAGAACCAAGCTACGAATTCAAGTTTGAAAATTTTAACTTTGAAGAAACTTCCAACGAACTTGAAGTTATCAGTGTTGAAAATACGTTGTCAATGAATAAAATTGAGAAATGTGATCACATAGTCTTGAACAACACTCAAAATTCAAATTTCACTGAATTTATATACGATCACAAATTCTTGAAAAATTACACTGATGAATTTGTTGAACCCATGAACTATTTTTGGAATGTTAGCTTGGTTGAAAAACTTCATGTTAGGATGACCCTGGACATTTATCTATTGGACTATAAATCCAGGTATAAAGATGAGATGGTTTTCAAAAACCTTTGCTTACTAGAAAACATGCCTAGACATAGTGGGAATGGGATTCATCGGTGAAACGACCCAAACTTCCCAGTAAAGGAAAGCATGGATTGCTTTGAGAACAACACACAACAGAACACAAACTGAAGAACATTTTATTGCTGATCACAACAATTACATCAGAGTACAAGAATGTAACAGAGTATGAATACTTATTACAGAAATAGAAATACAATAATATCAGAGTTTTAAATTACATTTAAATAGCAGCGGAAAAATATTACAAATATACAACTGAAAGGAATACACGGATACAGAGCTTTCCGAATACCGCTTCAGCTGTAAACCAGGATCCTGTAAAAATCTGCAAAAAGCTACTCGACTGCCCGTGTGGAAAATATGGGCACCCGAGTTTGCCAGTGAAACAAACTACAGGTCAGTCATGGGACTGGTATGAGAAATCTTAACTTAACTATCTAATAATAAGGCTAATCACAGGACCACGCCGCTAACGCGGAACGGGTTTACTCCATTGGATTGCCAGTGCATAAAATAAAGTAAATCGTTAAAACGACGCAATGCCTTTTTAGAAAAATGAAACCATTATAAGACCCAAGTCCCATCACACAATGCAACGCAAACCGGAGGATAGGGTTTTACCTTATAATGGTCAAAAGATGCTTGATACGATAAAAATGGATTTGATATTAGTGTGTATATGTTCTAATAAAAAGACTTCAATCATAATGTATCAATCATAGACGGCATGGGTACCATATATCATGTCGCCATACTAGTTCTACAATCAAAACCGCAAGGTCGTATTGGAAGTTGGTTTTCCATCATGAGTCGAGGCTAGGGGAAAGCTCCTCTCCGATTCGAGACACTCTAGCAGATGCCTCAGGATCCCCCGCAGTGAACCCTTGGATGCGGTAGGGCCGGTCCCCGCCTATCGGCAGGATTAGTTATGCCTGAACACATGTTTCCCGGTTCCTTTGAACCTATAATATGACCACTGTCGGCCTATAAAAATCCGAGGCGCCTAAAAATCCATCATCCACATAAGTAAAATGCCAGCCAGTTTAAGCACTGACACTACCACTAGCTAGAAAGAAACATGTGCACTCCCTACGGTCCATATCCCGTTTTTGACTCATACCGGGGTGTGAGGCTCGCAAAGTCACGATATACACAAAGCTATACCGTAATAGGCTATACTTTGATCATCCCACAAGGCCCTGCTTTTCAACAAAAGCCTTGATCAATTGCATCTTGGCGTGCCACATTGACAATTCACGCCATGCGATCAATGACTATTAATATATACCAGGGTGTTAAGTAGAGAATAAATCCTCCACCACCAAACAGACATACATTAACATAAATCGATTTAATTCACATGGAACGAAATCCAATGTCAGACATGCATCCATTTACTAACTTATGCTCTGGGTCTGAGCGAAAATCAAATCCGAACAATCAACAATAGTCCAGACGGCCACCACTGAAGCCCCTTCAAGGTAGCTACCCCCATTAAGGGTCTCAGTAGCAACGCATCCATTCGATGTGAAGATCGTCGGTCTTCAAACACCGTCTTCATCTTCGACTCTTCATCGTCGTAGTAATTATTCGGAATGGGTTAAACCTGGTCTTTCCGAATAACTCACGTATTTTACAATTAAAAATCAAGTACTATAAAAGCACATCCAACGACTCATTCCAATTCAGAATATTCTTCTAATAAAATATTCGCATTATTTTATCAAAGATAAACTCTTTAAATTATTCTTAAACCCTTTCTTTAAAGATTTATTAAGAACCCAATTTGGGTTTTAAATATCAAAATCATTATTCAACGATTATTTAAATTTAAGAAATTAATCTTATTCTTAATTGGGTTAAAGAACTAATGTCATTTAAAACATAGTTCACGGTAAACCCAAAATCGTCTTCCATAAAATATGGAATCTTCACAGAAATCAAACCAATATATATAATCGTTATAAATTTCTGTATCCGACCAACAATATAAATGGAATAACGGCAAAGCCTCTTAAATTCCATATGTAGTATCGATTTTCTTTTACAGAAGCTTATTTCGGTTATTATTAATTCGAATTCCATTCAACTCCAATTTAATATATTAAATTGGAAAACTTGGCTTTTGGAAAATCCCTATTTAAATCTTAATAAAAGATTTATAAATTCCAAATCAAATTTTCACAGTCAGTTGGGTTAAAGAACACATGTCCCTTAAAAACATGATTCACAATAAACCCAACCCACGTTTCATCTTATTTCAATTACTAGATATAATTGAAAACTTTTAATAATCTTAAATTAAAAGATTGTTCTTTTCATACGGGGTTTAAGAACAGTGTTATTTAAGACACTATTCACGACAAACCCAAAATCCAATATATTTAATTTGATTACAATTAAATATTAACGAATTGGAAAACTTCATTAAATCTAAATTTAATGATTATTCTAGTAAATAACTAGTTCATTTCACTAAAAATATATTTTTCTTTAATATATTCTTTTCTAAAATATTTTCTTTTCTAGAATACTCTTTATTGGAATGTGACTCAATCAACATCCATATATTGCATGTAAACGATGAGAAATAACTATCAAGCATCCAAATAACAACCAGAGTGGATTCTACGCTAAATATTGGGACTAGTGTAGCTCAAATATCATCCCAACACCCGTGTGGGGTTTCATCCAACAATCAAATAATAAATTATTTGTGCACTTGGGCGATGTGTAAAAATTATCGACTCAATCACATAAACAAGTCGGACGACTTGTAAATGGAAGTGTAATATTCAGTTTGAATATACTCAACATTATAATTAACACATCAAACATTTCGTCATCACAGACATATGTGTCAATTCTTTTATTTTAAACAAGTGACAATAAGAATCTTAACTCTTATTTATTTACCAAAATGCATATTTTTGGTCTCATTCATTTTTAATGACAAAATGAATATTTTACTTCATCCCTTTTACAATGACAAAATAAAATGTCTCTTTTATTCTAATTCTTTTAAAGTGACAAAATTTGATACTCTTGTCTAATCCTTTCCAATGTAACAAAATATGCAAATTTTGTCTAATCCTTTCCAATGTAACAAAATATGTTAATTTTGTCTAATCTTACCAATGTAACAAAATATGTTAATTTTGTTTAATTCTTTCCAATGTAACAAAATATGTTAATTTTGTTTAATTCTTTCCAATGTAACAAAATATGTTAATTTTGTTTAATTCTTTCCAATGTAACAAAATATGTTAATTTTGTCTAATTTTACCAATGTAACAAAATATGTTAATTTTGTCTAATTCTTTTTAAATAAACAAAAATGTGAGTTCTTGTCTAATCTTTTTAAATAAACAAAATATGATATTTTCTTCACTAATCATGTTTCACACAAAATGATATTTTAATTTGCAAAACCGATTTCTAACAAAATGTAGTTTTTATTTGTATAACAACTTTCAAATCAAAATGACATTTTCATATGCATAATACATTTCAAATAAAAATGTTGATTTTATTTACATAACAAGTTTCTAATCAAAAATGTCATTTTGTTTGCATAACACATTTCAAATAAAAAGATTGTTTTTATTTAATAAACATTTTCTAACAAAAATGTACTTTTTATTTCTAATTTCATTTTCTAACAAGAATGAGTTCTTTTTATTCTATATTCATTTTCTAGAAAAATGTACTTTTTTATTCCAATATTAATTTTCTAGCAAAATGTATATTTTACTTTCTAACAAAAATTATGTTTAACTCTAATTCATTTCAATGTAAACAAAATGTCAGTTTTATCTAATTCATTTCAATGTAAACAAAGGCCAGTTTTATCTAATCCATTTCAATGTAAACAAAGGCCAGTTTTATCTAATTCATTTCAATGTAAACAAAGGCCAGTTTAATCTAATTCATTTCAATGTAAACAAAATGAGTATTTTACTTCACTCCTTTTTAAATGATAAAAAGAATGTTTTTATTTCATTCTTTACATTTGACAAAAATGAATATTTTTGTCATTCTTTTACCTTTGACAAAAAATGTATAATTTTATCTGATTCTTTTAATGTAAACAAAGTGTGATGATTTTGTCTAATCCCTTTTAAATCTACAACAATATCTATTTTTGCCTAACTCTTTTTGATATACAAATAATGTATACTTTGGTGAGGTATTTCTAATAAAAATGATCTTTTATTCTATATACACATTTTAAATAAAAATAGTTTTTTATAGTAAATGAACATTTCTAATAAAAATGTGATTTTTATACTAATGCAACATTTTATCTCAAATGGCATTTCCAATCTAATGCAGCATTTATGTGAAAATGTTCTTTCTTTTTTTTAATGTAACATTTATATGAAAATGTTATTTCTGTCTAATATACATTTCTTAATCAAAAGTGTTACTTTAACCTGATGTATATTCTTTAACATGAAATGTCCTTTTGAATTTTTAACATAAATGGTGATTATAACTCAACATAAATGACCTTTTGAATTTTAACATAAATGGTGATTTCTATATCTATAGTCACGTTTTCACAAAAAGGTGATTTTTATGATAACAAATTTCATGTTCATGGATTCAACATAAAGATGAGATCTTTATTATGAGAATGATTCGTGTTCATAGTTTAACATAAAGGAATGATTTTTATCACAAATCAAATCTTAACAACAACTATGGAGTCACATAAAGAAATAACTTCTATTGTATATCCAATTCTAACACACATGAACATCACAACCATCGTAATCAACAAACAACAATTCCAATATCAACTCACGTATAACAATCAATTTGAATTTAACAGCAGATCGGAAGAAAATTACAATCATAATTAATTATTTTAATTAAAATAAATAAATTAATAGAATTCTCACATTGTTATTTATCTGAAATTTCAACGCGCTCCTTTTCAGATCGGCTTTATCCCTTCTGTAGATCTCGGAAATACGAATCCAACGCACCTTGTCTTGTTGAATTCTGATTTGATTTGTAAAAGTTATTATAATCTAAATTTTTGATTACATTAACTTATATAATAATTAAATTAATTAACTTAATCTCCACTTAACCTTCATCTTCCCCGTATAACCTATACTGCTTTGAACGAACCCAAGACCGCACGAGAGAATCCCACCATCGCGCCTCCATAGGACGACCGGAAATTGACCAGACTCCGGCAACAGACGCGCAGGGGCGACGCCATCCACCTCCCATCACCGAGTTGAACTCGGTCCTCCCATATCCTCCTGAAAGCGGTTCGAACCCGCTGGCTTTGCCATCAAAATTCGTTCTGACTGTTGAACGAGAGGGATCTTATCCGTACCATACTGAAGAGCTTGGATTCCTCTTCGGTTCTCGACTTGATTTCGTCCTTTAATTTGTTTTCGATTTAGAGAAATTAAGGATTTAATTCCTGAAAACCATGGCCATCGATTTGCTTCAGATGGCGGCTGGAATAGTAGACTAGGGTTAAGCGTATAGAACACCGTATTTATACTGTATACTTAGTGTATTTTATATTTATTTTAATTCATTTAATTTCAAAAGTTCATGTTTATCAATACGAACTCCAAAACAAACCCAACGAGTATCGCCCCTAGCTAAATACCCCCGTTCCAGACAGAATGGAATAGCTCCCGTCAGCCTGTTTGATCATCTCCAGCTAGTTTTATTTAATTTTATATTTAAATCATTTATTCAGTTAATTCAATTTTACATTTAAATTTACCGGGGCCACATACTGCCTCTAAAAATTACAGAAAAAATATTTCTAGTTATGGTTTGACGATACGGTCCTAATAAGACTAATTTCGTTGAATTCTGAGACCGTTTGAAAAATGGCCATTTTCAAGTCGATTAAATTTGACTGAAACTGACAAAACACATTTTCTTTCACCACGCTCACATATTAATTCGAAAAATTATGAAAATTGAAACTTAGCAATAATTTGACATTCCGGTTCCATCAAAAGTGGTTTCGTCGAAAACCGAGGTCGTTTGTAAAATGACAATTTTTAAGGCCAATATATTATATTAAAATATATATAAATTCTACAGCGACTTTTCTAAATTTTAAACTGGACATAACTTTTGATTTATAAAGTGAAATTTCAGTTTTTCAGATTCTTTAGAAAGATATGGTTAAACAGATTTAAATATTTCTTGTTTCATTCAATTCTGATTTAAAATGAATTCTGTATATTCAGTCAAAGTTCAAATTTAAATTTTCAAACTGCAGCGCTGTTTTAAACTCCTTTTATAATTAAATTGAATTTATTCATTTTAAAGTAAATTTTAGTCGTTCTTAGTTAAACTAAATTATTTTAAATATATACAATCCATTAAAATTTCTAAATTAAAATTTTTAAATTGACTCCAAAATTCCGGGTCGTTACAGTCGCCCCCACTTAAAATCTTTTCGTCCTCGAAAAGGAACGAAGCTAAAAGTTGTTTAATTAACTAATTAAACTTGTATTTACTGGTTTAACTATCATTTTAAAATTTTAATTAGTGAAACTAATTTCCAAACATCACAACCAGCAATCAATTAGGTGGTTAACTTTTCAAATATATATAACTTTTATATATAGCCAAAAATCATATTTCTAGTGCAAATCACAACAATGTGTCTTAACTAAGTTTTACTTCTCATACCAGTCAATGGAAATATATAGAAATCCCACTTTCGAAACTCGAACATAAACTCTGCTGACGCTAGCAATCATCAGAATCATCTCCGGGCGACTAGGGTGTGACCCCATATCTATCTAGTATATTAAAACTTCGAATATCCGTTAATTACTCGTATATTCGAAATCTTTATATACTCGATTGTCCACATTAAAATATAATAAACTCAAATACGTATTTTTAGATAAAATTTCAAATTTAAATTTGTTTTTTATTTTAAAGAAAATAATACTCTTCACACTCGTTCTAGGATACTGCTGATCCTATCTCTAACGAGTTGTTCTCATTGGATATTACTAATCCAATCTCTGATGAATTCTTTCGTTCGGTTCTAATGTGTTTTGTTCTCAAGCTCTGTAAAACAAAGCTCTGATACCAAATGAAACGACCCAAACTTCCCAGTAAAGGAAAGCATGGATTGCTTTGAGAACAACACACAACAGAACACAAACTGAAGAACATTTTATTGCTGATCACAACAATTACATCAGAGTACAAGAATGTAACAGAGTATGAATACTTATTACAGAAATAGAAATACAATAATATCGGAGTTTTAAATTACATTTAAATAGTAGCGGAAAAATATTACAAATATACAACTGAAAGGAATACACGGATACAGAGCTTTCCGAATACCGCTTCAGCTGTAAACCAGGATCCTATAAAAATCTGCAAAATGCTACTCGACTGCTCGTGTGGAAAATATGGACACCCGAGTTTGCCAGTGAAACAAACTACAGGTCAGTCATGGGACTGGTATGAGAAATCTTAACTTAACTATCTAATAATAAGGCTAATCACGGGACCACGCCGCTAACGCGGAACGGGTTTACTCCATTGGATTGCCAGAGCATAAAATAAAGTAAATCGTTAAAACAACGCAATGCCTTTTTAGAAAAATGAAACCATTATAAGACCCAAGTCCATCACACAATGCAACGCAAACCGGAGGATAGGGTTTTACCTTATAACGGTCAAAAGATGCTTGATACGATAAAAATGGATTTGATATTAGTGTGTATATGTTCTAATAAAAACACTTCAATCATAATGTATCAATCATAGACGGCATGGGTACCATATATCATGTCGCCATACTAGTTCTACAATCAAAACCGCAAGGTCGTATTGAAAGTTGGTTTTCCATCATGAGTCGAAGCTAGGGGCAAGCTCCTCTCCGATTCGAGACACTCTAGCAGATGCCTCAGGATCCCCCGCAGTGAACCCTTGGATGCGGTAGGGCCGGTCCCCGCCTATCGGCAGTGGATTAGTTATGCCTGAACACACATTTCCCGGTTCTTTTGAACCTATAATATGACCACTATCAGCCTATAAAAATCCGAGGCGCCTCAAAATCCATCATCCACATAAGTAAAATGCCAACCAGTTTAAGCACTGACACTACCACTAGCTAGAAAGAAACGTGTACACTCCCTACGGTCCATATCCCGTTTTTTACTCATACCGGGGTGTGAGGCTCGCGAAGTCACGGTATACACAAAGCTATGCCGTAATAGGCTATACTTTGATCATCCCACAAGGCCCTGCTTTTCAACAAAAGCCTTGATCAATTGCATCTTGGCGTGCCACATTGACAATTCACGCCATGCGATCAATGACTATTAATATATACCAGGATGTTAAGTAGAGAATAAATCCTCCACCACCAAACAGACATACATTAACAGAAATCGATTTAATTCACATGGAACGAAATCCAATGTCAGACATGCATCCATTTACTAACTTATGCTCTGGGTCTGAGCGAAAACCAAATCCGAACAATCAACAATAGTCCGGACGGCCACCACTGAAGCCCCTTCAAGGTAGCTACCCCCATCAAGGGTTTCAGTAGCAACACATCCATTCGATGTGAAGATCGTCGGTCTTCAAATACCGTCTTCATCTTCGAATCTTCATCATCGTAGTACTTATTTGGAATGGGTTAAACCCGGTCTTTCCGAATAACTCACGTATTTTATAATTAAAAATCAAGTACTATAAAAGCACATCCAACGACTCATTCCAATTCAGAATATTCTTCTAATAAAATATTCGCATTATTTTATCAAATATAAACTCTTTAAATTATTCTTAAATCCTTTCTTTAAAGATTTATTAAGAACCCAATTTGGGTTTTAAAAATCAAAATCATTATTCAACGATTATTTAAATTTAAGAAATTAATCTTATTCTTAATTGGGTTAAAGAACTAATGTCATTTAGAACATAGTTCACAGTAAACCCAAAATCGTCTTCCGTAAAATATGGAATCTTCACAGAAATCAAACCAATATATATAATCGTTATAAATTTCTGTATCCGACTGTAACAACCCGAAAATCTGGGCCAGTTTAAAATTTTTATTTTGGCAATATTAGCGGATTTTGATTATTTAAAAGGAATTATTTTAAATAATATCAACGAGAAATTTATTTTGAATATATTTAGAATATGTATATTATATACGTCGTCGTTAGAATATAAATAATTATATATATAATTATAAAAGGAATGGAAAATGGCGCGGTAGTTCAATAATTCGATTTCAAAATTCAATTGAACATACCGGGTGCAAAACAATCCGGATTTTAGTGAAACCAAAAACATTAGGATCTAATTGAGAATATCTTTCCAACGAATCCGAAAAATCGAAATTTCATAGCGGGAATCAAAAGATATGTCCAGTTGAAAATTCTGAGTAGTCGCTATGGAATTCAGGCCCTTAAAAATGGAAATTTTGCAAACGACCTCGGATTTTGACGAAACCACTTTTGTTGGATCCGTGATGTCAAGTTATTGTTAGATTCCAAATTTCATAATTTTTCGAATCAATATGTGAGCGTGGCAAAGGAAAACGCGTTTGACCAGTTTTAGTTGATTTTAATCGACTGGAAAATGGCCATTTTTCAAACGGTCTCAGAATTCGATGAAATTAGTTTTTTTAGGACCGTATCGTTAATACGAAGCTAGAAAATATTTTTCGAGAATTTTTAGAGTTAGTATGTGAGCCCGGTAAATTGAAATGCGCGTTCAAATTCAATATATAAAGTATATATTGATTTTAACGAAAACTGATTGTAATAGCCGAATCAGCTTATGGTACATATCCCATTGTGTTCGGAATGGGGGTAATACGCTATGGACGACAGGCGGTGGGCCTTGTTTAGAGGTCATATGTGAAAGTCAACTTTTTAAAATAAAATAAAATATAAAAATATCTTCCCTCCCTCCATTATCTTTCATTCTGCCCCCCCCCCCCCCCGTTATAATTCAGTTCAAAGGAAATAAAAAAGAAAAAAAAGAAAGAAAAAAACCAACGTCGACGCGCTCGCCGACCCCCCCTTCGCCCCGCCACCGCTCGCAGACCCCCCTCCCCACCCTAATCGACGCGAGCACTACCCAGACCCCCCCCCCCCTAATCGACGCAAGCACTACCCAGACCCCCCCTTCGCCCCGCCACTGCTCGCAGACCCCCCCTAATCGACGCGAGCACTACCCAGACCCCCCCTTCGCCCCGCCACCGCTCGCAGACCCCCCCTAATCGACGCGAGCACTACCCAGATCCCCCTCCTAATCGACGCGAGCACTAACCATACCCCCCCCCCCCCAATCGATGCGAGCCCTATCCAGACCCCCCATCCACCGTGCGCCATTTTCGACACACCGACGGCGTGCTCCACCTCCTCCGTTCAATTAACTGTAAGCTTTTATTATTTGTTTCGTTATTTTTCGTTCTCCTTTTCACTGATTTTTGTAGAGAAAAGTAATGATTTTTGCGATGTTAAAGTATGTTTTTTTCTATATGAAAAGATTAAATTTTTATAGAAGAAAAAAATAGATTTTTATATATTGAATAGCGTAGTAAAAATTCGATTTTTATATATTGAGCAACGAAGTAAAAATTCGATTTTTATATATTGAATAGCAAAGTAAAAATTCGATTTTTACATATGTAGTGGCTACGGGCAACGAAAGTGACGAAAGGCGAGAACGGCGAAGATTTCTATAAATGAAGTGTCGTGAACTTGGGATAGCTATCGGTGAGAGCTTCTCACTCTTCAATTTCTTTTTCTAGTTATATATATACTAGGATGCAGACGGTGCTTAGCAGCACCCGACACCCGTCATCCACAGACCATGGATGGCTTGTTTGTTTAATTGTTTGGTTGTGTAGTTGGTTAGATTATTTGGTTTGAATTGAATTGTTTGGTGAAATGAAATTGATTTGATTGATGTGTGAATGGCGTGGGCCTTCACTAGACCGGTGATAAGGCTAGGCCTTGTCCCGTTTCTAGTATCGTGCCGTTATGCCGCCGAAATTTTCTAAAAATAAGTTAGAAAAATAAAGATAACATTTTATTTAATAAATGAACCGAATAGAATATTCATAGGTTGAATAAAATAGTTTGATCATTAAAAATATAATTTTTAACGTGAATGTGAATAAATAAATATTCATTTACAAACCGGACGGTTTGTTTATGTACACCTATTTGAAGGACATTGATTGGGACGATAAATTTTACACATCGCCCAACTGCACAAATAAAAATCTGTGTTTGATTGCTTGAAACTCCACACGGGTATTGGGATGATATTTGACGTACACTAATCCCGATTGTTTAGTTGTATGTCGATCGATTGATTGACAGGCTGTTATAAGCGTTGAATATTTATATTTGATGCTTATATAGTGTAGAATGCACTTTGGATGATGGTTGATTATTCATCGTTGTTGATATATACATGTGTTGTAGAAAATCCATATAATTAACATTATATGGTAATTGTTTGGGCCTCATTCCAGTTTTGAAATAGAAATATTTGAAATGAAATATTTGAATAGAAATATTTGAAAAAGAAATATTTGAAGTAGGATATTTGAAAATTGAAATATATGAAGCCGCGTTGATAGATTGACGCCATTTTGACGTGAATGATATTTATATCGATTTTATTCAAATTGAAGTGAATATTAAAGTGAATTGAAATTCGAATTTAATTGAATTGATTTGAAATTCGAAATAAACTGAAAGGGTTTGAAATTCGAATAGAATTGAAATAGAATTGAAATCGTTTTGAAATGAATTTGAAATAGAATTGAAAGCGTTTTAAAATGAATTCGAATAGAATTGAAATCGTTTTGAAATGAATTCGAATAGAATTGAAATCGTTTTAAAATGAATTCGAATAGAAATTGAATAGAAATGAATTTGAATTGAAATTGAATTAATTTGAAATTCAAATTGAATTGAAAACGAATGGAAATGGAATTAAAAATCGTTTTGAAAAGAAAATCGACGAAGTATATTATATATATATATTATATATAATATAATGGCCTGAATAGAACGCGCCGCGGCAGTTCGCGAATTTCGACCATTGACTTCGAACGGATATTGCGGGAGATCCGACCGTCGGATTCTCCTAAAACCAGAACCGTTGGGTTCATATCGAAAAGAGCTTTCTAACGAATATTGGAAATTAGAAATCTAACGGTTGGATTTGGAATTATGTCCAAATCAAATTTGAAAAAGGTCGCTGTAAGTGCAGTTCGATGGCCGTTGATGGAAATCGACTATACGGGCCTTGATAAAATTATTAAAAATAGTAATAATTTGTGTAAAATCATAAGAAATGATTTAGAAAGAATTGGGATGAAAAACTGCATATTTGAAAAGATAAAAATAGATTTTTATCGAAATGAACTAGTTTTGAACTAGAATTATAATTCTATTTTTTTTAATAAATAAATTGGATTTGAAATGGTTTTGAAAATAACCAGAATTTCCAATGATTGCATTGGAATGGATTCGAATCGAAATTGTCTTCGGAATATTTCGATGTTGGATTTCGTGATGATACAGATATTGTTATGGGAATTTGAAAGATATATTGATATCGTTATTTCCAATACGATATTTGTTCGTCATAGAATTTGATACTGAATATAAGCCAGTATATTTTCTATTCGGAGCCTTGTATTTAATATCAAATGTGATTTGGGTTTGTCGTGAATGGTGTCTTCATTAACACTGTTCTTGAACCCAGTTGAGAAAAGATTAAATCTTTTTATTTAGATTTAATGAAGTGTACCAATTAAATAATAATTAATTAGAATTGAATTAATATTGATTTTTGGGTTTATCGTGGACAGTGTTTTAAATAACACTCGTTCTTTAACCCGATAATTAATGGAATGTGATTTTGGGTTTATCGTGAACCGTGTTTTAAATGACACTGATTCTTTAACCCAGTTAGCGATTAAAACTAAGTGGAGTTTTAATGAATCTTTAATTAGATTGAAATGATCGAGAATGGAGTATCACCAGTTTTGCTCTAGGCAATAGTTAAATCTTTAATTAGATTTGAACGTGAAATGGTAATTGAATTTACCGATAACACCGTGGTGTTAGATATGAAGTATTACCAGTTTTACTTCATGGGATGAATAGGTTGGGATTGGGAAATTAAAATAAATGATTACTTCGGTAAGGTTCGTTAATCCCGACTAGTTGAATCGAAATTCAAAAGGATAGATTAAAGAATAAATATAAAGAATTTATCTTTGATAAAATTAATGGGAACCTTTCCCTATGAATGTGAAATTTAGAAACTAACTGTCGGTTAGCTAAGCAGAATGGTTTCCTGGATATTGATCTGATGTTGGTTTCGGCCTTCGGGGTTAATATTTGGGGAATTATTCTCTTGATTAATTTACGGTTAGTGACTGATGAATTGGAACGAGGCGTATGTTGTGTTTGTGTAACACTTATTTAAAATATACGCGAGTTATTCGGGAAGACCGGGTTTATCCCATTCTGAATAACTGATACGACGATAAGTCGAAGATGAAGACGATGGTCGAAGACCAGAGGTCTTCACGTCGTTTGGGTAATTATTGAAGATCTTGATTGGGCTGTACACCTAAGAAGATGGAAACAGTTGGTGATCGTCCAGACGTACTTGGAGATCGATGGATATGCGGGGTACTAGGTGCCTCCGGTTTCGTTCAGACCCAGAACAGACTTGTAAATGGACTGTGTGTCTGACATTGGATTTTAGTCTGTGTGATTGATTTCTATTAAATATATATCTGTTTGGCGGCGGAGAATTTATTCTCTTGCTTAACTCCCTTCTCTGAGACGTACGAGCTCTGGGGTTATATATTGATGGATATCAAATGCATAGAGTGAATTGCCTGTGTGGCATGCCTAAGTGGAAATTGATCGAGGCTTCTGCTGAAAAGCAAAGTCTTGTGGTGATGATCAAAGCACAGCCTGTGTGGCATAGCTTTGTGTAACGTGAATTCGTGAGCCTCACACCCCGGTTGTGAACCAAAAACGGGAGAGGACCTCAGGGAGGGCATGCGTTTCCTTCTAGCTAGGGTGGTGTCAGTGACCTACCAGCCCTGACATTTATATACTTTTCACCTATGTAGTTGTTGCTGTTGCGAGGTGTCTCGGTTAGATCGGACGATCCGGGTCCGATGGAGCCATTCGTTGGCTCATTGACGCCCCAAAGGGCGGGGAAACGCAGTGTTCAGGAATTTTAATCCACATCGGTGGACCGGCCCTGACGATCCAAGGGTCACTCGAGCTATGATCCTGAGACACGGGCTAGAGCGTCTCGAATCGGTTGAGGACTATCTTTTGCCTCGGTTCATAGACGGAAATCCAATTTCCAAATACGTGACATTTGCGGTTTTATTTGTAGAGCCTAGTATGGCGACATAGTGGGATGGGGCGCTTATGTCGTCTATGATTGATACTTATGATTTGAAGTTGTTTTATACACTATGCACTTATGATAGTCTCAAATGATTTGTTTTTAAACGTATCAAGCATTCTTGGCTATTATAAGGTAAAAACCCTATCCTCCGGCTTGCGTTGCATTGTGTGATGGGACCTGGGTCTTATAATAGCTCCATTTTCCTTATTTAGCATTGCGCTGTTGTTTCATGCACTGGTGTTCTTGGGAGGAAACCCGTTCCGTGTTATACGGCGTGGTCCCTTGATTTACCTAACTTTAAAACAAAGATTTATAACTGTTTTAGTTCTCACACCAGTCCCATGACTGACCTGAAGTTTATTGTTTTAACCTAAACTCTGGGTGCCCTTATTTTGACATGGGCAGCTATTAGTTTTCGTTTTGCAGATATATATTCACAGGATCCTGGTTTACAGCTGGAATGATATCCGGAAAGCTTTGTATCCGTATATCTCTTCTAGTTGTGTATTGTATTATTTTCCGCTGCGATGTATTTAAATGTAATTGTAATCTCTGATATTTTTCTGTGTAATATTTATTCATTTATACTCTGTATATTCATGTACTCGGATGCATTGTTGTAATATACATGAAATGTTCTCCCGTCTGCGCTCTGATGTGGCTTGTTCTCGACTCAATCCGCTCTTTCTCTTCTCTTCGGAGACCGGGGAAGTTCAGGTCGTTTCAGCGTGGTATCAGAGCTTTGGTTTACAAAGCTCAGAGAACAAGGCACATTAGAACTATACGAAAGAATTCATCAGATATTGGAATAGTAATATCCAATGGGAATGACTCGTTAGAGATGGGATTAGTAGTATCCTAGAACGAGGGTGAAGAGTATATTTTTAAAGTAAAAACAAGTTTGGTTTTGGAATTTAAATCAACTATTCGTATTTGATTATTTATTCTATATTGATCGGGACAAATCCGATATATAAAGATTTTGCATATATGTCTTGCAAACGTGTATTCGAAGTTTTAATGTACTGGATGGTTATAGAATCATACTCTAGTTGCCCGGGGATAATTCTGGTGATGGGGCACTGTCGCCAGTATTTATTTTCGAGTAACGAAAGTGAGATTTCTATATATTTCCTATTGACTGGTGTGAGAACCGAAACTAGATAGGATTTATTGTTGTGATTTGGCATCAAAAACATGATTTTTGTATATGTATCAAAATTATGAATTTGAAACTCTAATTCACTAATTGATTGATGTTTGAGTTGTTTGTTTATTTGTTTGCTAATTTTTAGCCATTTAGCCTAGTTGAATCACATATTGAATTATATTGAAAATTGGTCGCATTTGCTTGCATATACATGTGCTTACATTGAACAGGTCATAGCAAGGAGGCTAGAGCAGAGAATAAAATTTGTTTGCCCGACAAATAGGTACATTTTTACTACATAATTTACTGTTTTGTTTGGGTGATGATGATTTTATGAGCAGATTGGCTAACCGCTTGGCTTTTTCTTTTTCTTTTTGAGATCAGAAGGCCTATATGGCAATTCCGGGATTTTCCCGTGGCTCCCGGTGCAGGGGAGGTTATGGTGAAATTTTTCGAAAATTTAGGGTGTTAGCCAAATTTTTGAAGAATTTGAAAATTCTCAGAAACTGAAAAGTTGGAGAATGGAAGCCAGACCGAACGTAGAGTTGATTGATCAAACCACTTTCGACTTTGTTCCTTTTCGGGGACGAAAAGTTTTAAGTGGGGGAGATTGTAACAACCCGAAAATCTGGGCCAGTTTAAAATTTTTATTTTGGCAATTTTAGCGGATTTTGATTATTTAAAAGGAATTATTTTAAATAATATGGACGAGAAATTTATTTTGAATATATTTAGAACGTATATATTATATGCGTCGTCGTTAGAATATAAATAATTATATATATAATTATAAAAGGAATGGAAAATGGCGCGGTAGTTCGATAATTCGATTTCAAACTTCAATTGAACATACCGGGTGCAAAACAATCCGGATTTTAGTGAAACCAAAAACATTAGGATCAAATTGAGAATATCTTTCCAACGAATCCGAAAAATCGAAATTTCATAGCGGGAATCAAAAGATATGTCCAGTTGAAAATTCTGAGTAGTCGTTATGGAATTCAGGCCCTTAAAAATGGAAATTTTGCAAACGACCTCGGATTTCGACGAAACTACTTTTGTTGGATCCGTGATGTCAAGTAATTGTTAGATTCCAAATTTCATAATTTTTCGAATCAATATGTGAGCGTGGCAAAGGAAAACGCGTTTGACCAGTTTCAGTTGATTTTAATCGACTGGAAAATGGCCATTTTTCAAACGGTCTCAGAATTCGATGAAATTAGTTTTGTTAGGACCGTATCGTCAATACGAAGCTAGAAAATATTTTTCGAGAATTTTTAGAGTTAGTATGTGAGCCCGGTAAATTGAAATGCGCGTTCAAATTCAATATATAGAGTATACGTTGATTTTAACGAAAACTGATTGTAATAGCTGAATCAGCTTATGGTATATATCCCATTGTGTTCGGAATGGGGGTAATACGCTATGGACGACAGGCGGTGGGCCTTGTTTAGAGGTCATATGTGAAAGTCAACTTTTTGAAATAAAATAAAATAAAATATAAAAATATCTTCCCTCCCTCCCTTATCTTTCATTCTGCCCCCCCCCCCCTCCCGTTATAATTCAGTTCGAAGGAAATAAAAAAGAAAAAAGAAAAAAAAAACCAACGTCGACGCGCTCGCCTACCCCCTTCGCCCCGCCACTGCTCGCAGACCCCCCCTCGCCCCGCCACCGCTCGCAGACCCCCCCTAATCGACGCGAGCACTACCCAGACCCTCCCCCCATAATCGACGCGAGCACTACCCAGACCCCCCCCCCCCCTTCGCCCCGCCACCGCTCGCAGACCCCCCCCCCCTAATCGACGCGAGCACTACCCAGACCCCCCCCTTCGCCCCGCCACCGCTCGCAGACCCCCCCCTCCCTAATCGACGTGAGCACTACCCAGACCCCCCCTCCTAATCGACGCGAGCACTACCCAGACCCCCCCTAATCGACCCGAGCCCTATCCAGACCCCCCCATCCACCGTGCGCCATTTTCGACACACCGACGGCGTGCTCCACCACCTCCGTTCAATTAACTGTAAGCTTTTTTTATTTGTTCTCCTTTTCACTGATTTTTGTAGAGAAAAGTAATGATTTTTGCGATGTTAAAGTATGTTTTTTTCTATATGAAAAGATTACATTTTTATAGAAGAAAAATTAGATTTTTATATATTGAATAGCGTAGTAAAAATTCGATTTTTATATATTGAACAATGAAGTAAAAATTCGATTTTTATATATTGAATAGCAAAGTAAAAATTCGATTTTTACATATGTAGTGGCTACGGGCAACGAAAGTGACGAAAGGCGAGAACGGCGAAGATTTCTATAAATGAAGTGTTGTGAAGTTGGGATAGCTATCAGTGAGAACTTCTCACTCTTCAATTTCTTTTTCTAGTTATATATACTAGGATGCAGACGGTGCTTAGCAGCACCCGACACCAGTCATCCACAGACCATGGATGGCTTGTTTGTTTAATTGTTTGGTTGTGTAGTTGGTTAGATTATTTGGTTTGAATTGAATTGTTTGGTGAAATGAAATTGATTTGATTGATGTGTGAATGGCGTGGGCCTTCACTAGACCGGGGATAAGGCTAGGCCTTGTCCCGTTTCTAGTATCGTGCCGTTATGCCGCCAAAATTTTCTAAAAATAAGTTAGAAAAATAAAGATAACATTTTATTTAATAAACGAACCGAATAGAATATTCATAGGTTGAATAAAATAGTTTGATCGTTAGAAATATAATTTTTAACGTGAATGTGAATAAATAAATATTCATTTACAAACCGAACGGTTTGTTTATGTACACCTATTTGAAGGACATTGATTGGGACGATAAATTTTACACATCGCCCAACTGCACAAATAAAAATCTGTGTTTGATTGCTTGAAACCCCACACGGGTATTGGGATGATATTTGACGTACACTAATCCCGATTGTTTAGTTGTATGTCGATCGATTGATTGACAGGCTGTTATAAGCATTGAATATTTATATTTGATGCTTATACAGTGTAGAGTGCACTTTGGATGATGGTTGATTATTCATCGTTGTTGATATATACATGTGTTGTAGAAAATCCATATAATTAACATTATATGGTAATTGTTTGGGCCTCATTCCAGTTTTGAAATAGAAATATTTGAAATGAAATATTTGAATAGAAATATTTGAAAAAGAAATATTTGAAGTAGGATATTTGAAAATTGAAATATATGAAGCCGCGTTGATAGATTGACGCCATTTTGACGTGAACGATATTTATATCGATTTTATTCAAATTGAAGTGAATATTAAAGTGAATTGAAATTCGAATTTAATTGAATTGATTTGAAATTCGAAATAAACTGAAAGGGTTTGAAATTCGAATAGAATTGAAATAAAATTGAAATCGTTTTGAAATGAATTTGAAATAGAATTGAAAGCGTTTTGAAATGAATTCGAATAGAATTGAAATCGTTTTGAAATGAATTCAAATAGAATTGAAATCGTTTTGAAATGAATTCGAATAGAATTGAAATCGTTTTAAAATGAATTCGAATAGAAATTGAATAGAAATGAATTTGAATTGAAATTGAATTAATTTGAAATTCAAATTGAATTGAAAACGAATGGAAATGGAATTAAAAATCGTTTTGAAAAGAAAATCGACGAAGTATATATTATATATATATTATATATAATATAATGGCCTGAATAGAACGCGCCGCGCCACGGTAGTTCACGAATTTCGACCATTGACTTCAAACGGATATTGCGGGAGATCCGACCGTCGGATTCTCCTAAAACCGGAACAGTTGGCTTCGTATCGAAAAGAGCTTTCTAACGAATATTGGAAATTAGAAATCTAACGGTTGGATTTGGAATTATGTCCAAATCAAATTTGAAAAAGGTCGCTGTAAGTGCAGTTCGATGGCCGTTGATGGAAATCGACTGTACAGGCCTTGATAAAATTATTAAAAATAGTAATAATTTGTGTAAAATCATAAGAAATGATTTAGAAAGAATTGGGATGAAAAACTGCATATTTGAAAAGATAAAAATAGATTTTTATCGAAATGAACTAGTTTTGAACTAGAATTATAATTCTATTTTTTTTTAAATAAATAAATTGGATTTGAAATGGTTTTGAAAATAACCAGAATTTCCAATGATTGCATTGGAATGGATTCGAATCGAAATTGTCTTCGGAATATTTCGATGTTGGATTTCGTGATGATACAGATATTGTTATGGGAATTTGAAAGATATATTGATATCGTTATTTCCAATACGATATTTTTTCGTCGTAGAATTTGATATTGAATATAAGCCAGTATATTTTCTATTCGGAGCCGTGTATTTAATATCAAATGTGATTTGGGTTTGTCGTGAATGGTGTCTTCATTAACACTGTTCTTGAACCCAGTTGAGAAAAGATTAAATCTTTTTATTTAGATTTAATGAAGTGTACCAATTAAATAATATTTAATTGGAATTGAATTGATATTGATTTTTGGGTTTATCGTGGACAGTGTTTTAAATAACACTCGTTCTTTAACCCGATAATTAATGGAATGTGATTTTGGGTTTATCGTGAACCGTGTTTTAAATGACACTGATTCTTTAACCCAGTTAGCGATTAAAACTAAGTGGAGTTTTAATGAATCTTTAATTAGATTGAAATGATCAAGAATGGAGTATCACCAGTTTTGCTCCAGGCGATAGTTAAATCTTTAATTAGATTTGAACGTGAAATGGTAATTGAATTTACCGATAACACCGTGGTGTTAGATATGAAGTATTACCAGTTTTACTTCATGGGATGAATAGGTTGGGATTGGGAAATTAAAATAAATGATTACTTCGGTAAGGTTCGTTAATCCCGACTAGTTGAATCGAAATTCAAAAGGATAGATTAAAGAATAAATATAAAGAATTTATCTTTGATAAAATTAATGGGAACCTTTCCCTATGAATGTGAAATTTAGAAACTAACTGTCGGTTAGCTAAGCAGAATGGTTTCCTGGATATTGATCTGATGTTGGTTTCGGCCTTCAGTGTTAATATTTGGGGAATTATTCTCTTGATTAATTTACGGTTAGTGACTGATGAATTGGAATGAGGCGTATGTTGTGTTTGTGTAACACTTATTTAAAATATACGCGAGTTATTCGGGAAGACCGGGTTTATCCCATTCTGAATAACTGATACGACGATAAGTCGAAGATGAAGACGATGGTCGAAGACCAGAGGTCTTCACGTCGTTTGGGTAATTACTGATGATCTTGATTCGGCTGTACACCCTAGAAGATGGAAACAGTTGGTGATCGTCCAGACGTACTTGGAGATCGATGGATATGCGGGGTACTAGGTGCCTCCGGTTTCGTTCAGACCCAGAACGGACTTGTAAATGGACTGTGTGTCTGACATTGGATTTTAGTCTGTGTGATTGATTTCTATTAAATATATATCTGTTTGGCGGCGGAGAATTTATTCTCTTGCTTAACGCCCTTCTCTGAGACGTACGAGCTCAGGGATTATATACTGATGGATATTAAATGCATAGAGTGAATTGCCTGTGTGGCATGCCTAAGTGGAAATTGATCGAGGCTTCTGTTGAAAAGCAAAGTCTTGTGGTGATGATCAAAGCACAGCCTGTGTGGCACAGCTTTGTGTAACGTGAATTCGCAAGCCTCACACCCCGGTTGTGAACCAAAAACGGGAGAGGGCCTCAGGGAGGGCATGTGTTTCCTTCTAGCTAGGGTGGTGTCAGTGACCTACCAGCCCTGACATTTATATACTTTTCACCTGTGTGGTTGTTGCTGTTGCGAGGTGCCTCGGTTAGATCGGACGATCCGGGTCCGATGGAGCCATTCATTGGCTCATTGACGCCCCAAAGGGTGGGGAAACGCAGTGTTCAGGAATTTTAATCCACATCGGTGGACCGGCCCTGACGATCCAAGGGTCACTCGAGCTCTGATCCTGAGACACGGGCTAGAGCGTCTCGAATCGGTTGAGGACTATCTTTTGCCTTGGTTCATAGACGGAAATCCAATTTCCAAATACGTGACATTTGCGGTTTTATTTGTAGAGCCTAGTATGGCGACATAGTGGGATGGGGCGCTTATGCCGTCTATGATTGATACTTATGATTTGAAGTTGTTTTAAACACTATGCACTTATGATAGTATCAAATGATTTGTTTTTAAACGTATCAAGCATTCTTGGCTATTATAAGGTAAAAACCCTATCCTCCGGCTTGCGTTGCATTGTGTGATGGGACCTGGGTCTTATAATAGCTTCATTTTCCTTATTTAGCATTGCGCTGTTGTTTCATGCACTGGTGTTCTTGGGAGGAAACCCGTTCCGTGTTATACGGCGTGGTCCCTTGATTTACCTAACTTTAAAACAAAGATTTATAACTGTTTTAGTTCTCACACCAGTCCCATGACTGACCTGGAGTTTATTGTTTTAACCTAAACTCTGGGTGCCCTTATTTTGACACGGGCAGCTAGTAGTTTTGGTTTTACAGATTTATATTCACAGGATCCTGGTTTACAGCTGGAATGATATCCGGAAAGCTTTGTATCCGTATATCTCTTCTAGTTGTGTATTGTATTATTTTCCACTGCGATGTATTTAAATGTAATTGTAATCTCTGATATTTTTCTGTGTAATATTTATTCATTTATACTCTGTATATTCTTGTAATCTGATGCATTGTTGTAGTATACATGAAATGTTCTCCCGTCTGCGCTCTGATGTGGCTTGTTCTCGACTCAATCCGCTCTTTCTCTTCTCTTCGGAGACCGGGGAAGTTCGGGTCGTTTCACCGACCAACAATATAAATGGAATAACGGCAAAGCCTCTTAAATTCCATATGTAGTATCGGTTTTCTTTTACAGAAGCTTATTCCGGTTATTATTAATTCGAATTCCATTCAACTCCAATTTAATATATTAAATTGGAAAACTTGGATTTTGGAAAATTCCTATTTAAATCTTAATAAAAGATTTATAAATTCCAAATCAAATTTTCACTGTCAGTTGGGTTAAAGAACACATGTTCCTTAAAAACATGATTCACAATAAACCCAACTCACGTTTCATCTTATTTCAATTACTAGATATAATTGAAAACTTTTAATAATCTTAAATTAAAAGATTGTTCTTTTCATACGGGGTTTAAGAACAGTGTTATTTAAGACACTATTCACGACAAACCCAAAATCCAATATATTTAATTTGATTACAATTAAATATTAACAAATTGGAAAACTTCATTAAATCTAATTTTAATGATTTATTCTAGTAAATAACTAGTTCATTTCACTAAAAATATATTTTCCTTTAATATATTCTGTTCTAAAATATTTTCATTACTAGAATACTCTTTATTGGAATGTGACTCAATCAACATCCATATATTGCATGTAATTGATGAGAAATAACTATCAGGCATCCAAATAACAACCAGAGTGGATTCTACACTAAATATTGGGACTAGTGTAGGTCAAATATCATCCCAACACCCGTGTGGGGTTTCATCCAACAATCAAATAATAAATTATTTGTGCACTTGGGCGATGTGTAAAAATTATCGACCCAATCACATAAACAAGTCGGACGACTTGTAAATGGAAGTGTAATATTCAGTTTGAATATGCTCAACATTATAATTAACACATCAAACATTTCGTCATCACATACATATGTGTCAATTCTTTTATTTTAAACAAGTGACAATAAGAATCTTAACTCTTATTTATTTACCAAAATGCATATTTTTGGTCTCATTCATTTTAAAGGACAAAATGAATATTTTACTTCATCCCTTTTACAATGACAAAAAAAATGTCTCTTTTATTCTAATTCTCTTAAAGTGACAAAATTTGATACTCTTGTCTAATCCTTTCCAATGTAACAAAATATCCAAATTTTGTCTAATCCTTTCCAATGTAACAAAACATGTTAATTTTGTCTAATCTTACCAATGTAACAAAATATGTTAATTTTGTCTAATCTTACCAATGTAACAAAATATGTTAATTTTGTTTAATTCTTTCCAATGTAACAAAATATGTTAATTTTGTTTAATTCTTTCCAATGTAACAAAATATGTTAATTTTGTTTAATTCTTTCCAATGTAACAAAATATGTTAATTTTGTTTAATTCTTTCCAATGTAACAAAATATGTTAATTTTGTCTAATCTTACCAATGTAACAAAATATGTTAATTTTGTTTAATTCTTTCCAATGTAACAAAATATGTTAATTTTGTCTAATCTTACCAATGTAACAAAATATGTTAATTTTGTTTAATTCTTTTTAAATAAACAAAAATGTGAGTTCTTGTCTAATCTTTTTAAATAAACAAAATATGATATTTTTCTTCACTAATCATGTTTCACACAAAATGATATTTTAATTTGCAAAACCCATTTCTAACAAAATGTGGTTTTTATTTGTATAACAACTTTCAAATCAAAATGTCATTTTCATATGCATAATACATTTCAAATAAAAATGTTGATTTTATTTATATAACAAGTTTCTAATCAAAAATGTCATTTTGTTTGCATAACACATTTCAAATAAAAAGATTGTTTTTATTTAATAAACATTTTCTAACAAAAATGTACTTTTTATTTCTAATTTCATTTTCTAACAAGAATGAGTTCTTTTTATTCTATATTCATTTTCTAGAAAAATGTACTTTTTTATTCCAATATTAATTTTCTAGCAAAATGTATATTTTACTTTCTAACAAAAATTATGTTTAACTCTAATTCATTTCAATGTAAACAAAATGCCAGTTTTATCTAATTCATTTCAATGTAAACAAAGGCCAGTTTTATCTAATCCATTTCAATGTAAACAAAGGCCAGTTTTATCTAATTCATTTCAATGTAAACAAAATGAGTATTTTACTTCACTCCTTTTTAAATGATAAAAAGAATGTTTTTATTTCATTCTTTACATTTGACAAAAATGAATATTTTTGTCATTCTTTTACCTTTGACCAAAAATGTATAATTTTATCTGATTCTTTTAATGTAAACAAAGTGTGATGATTTTGTCTAATCCCTTTTAAATGTACAACAATATCTATTTTTGCCTAACTCTTTTTGATATACAAAAAATGTTTACTTTTGCGAGGTATTTCTAATAAAAATGATCTTTTATTCTATATACACATTTTAAATAAAAATAGTTTTTTATAGTAAATGAACATTTCTAATAAAAATGTGATTTTTATACTAATGCAACATTTTATCTCAAATGGCATTTCCAATCTAATGCAGCATTTATGTGAAAATGTTTTTTTTTTTAATGTAACATTTATATGAAAATGTTATTTCTGTCTAATATACATTTCTTAATCAAAAGTGTTACTTTAACCTGATGTATATTCTTTAACATGAAATGTCCTTTTGAATTTTTAACATAAATGGTGATTATAACTCAACATAAATGACCTTTTGAATTTTAACATAAATGGTGATTTCTATATCTATAATCATGTTTTCACAAAAAGGTGATTTTTATGAAAACAAGTTTCTGTTGTATATAACGGTGTTGTATACACAATTATATGATTTTTGTTTGATGATAACAACCAAATATATTTCTATTATAAATGTGTTTGGTACTGTACTGTTATATATATGCATCACAGCAATGAATATAATATTTATATTTAAATAAAATACGACTGTACAGAAATTCAAATATTAACACAGTATTTTATTTAAATAGAATATTTTATTTCAATATTCAAACAGTACAAATTTTATACTCCACTATTTGTACATCTCAGCATTGCAATATGTTTCACACTCACAGTTTCTCATTCAACACTCATACACATCTTACACTCAGTTGTACATTTTCATCTATACATACACTGTTACAAACACTCTTTAACTGACACTGTTCTTGACTTCATTCTTCAGTCTTCACTTCGCTGTCAGTCCAGTCATCATCTTCATACCTGTCACAATGAAACACACACACAGTACACTGCAATAGAATTGAAACAGAATATATGCGAATGTAAATTTTATTTTTAAAAATTTTATTTGCCTCAGTTTTCTGGTGTGTTTCTCATCATTTTTCATGACTTGATCTGATTTATAAAACCATAAATCTGTGTCTAGACAGCTTGTGATATTCACAGTGATACACTGTAAATACCACAAGGTAGACAGTATGTATATACGGTGCAGGGACAGAAAAATATTTTGGATGGCTGCATATACACACGTGCATATATACACACGTGTGCACTGCCTCGCCAATCCAGTGTGCAATTGAGGAGGAGCCACGTGGACTATCTCGACTCAGTGCAGCATGGTCAACACAAGTCAACAAAGTCAAACCAGAATAGTCAAGAATAAATAGTGCATGCTCATGAACTAGGCAGCCCAAGTGTCGAGCCAAGACATTCAAAATAAAGGTCAAATTCATTGCAAGCATCTCTAAAGCAAAGCAAATATACATACATGTATACACACACATACGTGTATATATACACATATGTATACATGGATGCAAATTAGGTGGCCAAGCAATGACAGTGCACAGAGATCAAGTCTCGACAAACACAAGGAAAATGTACACAAGTCAAAGCATGCACAAAAGCAAATTGTTTCAGCAAAAGTGGCACAAGTGGCAAGTCAAACCAAGGCAAGTTTACAAGATATCAAACTGGTGTACACAGCAAGCAGTTGGTTGAGCTCAAAGTGAATGAGCATCATGATCAGCATGGTGAAATTAGCAAAGTGTCCATGTTCAAGACAGATTTCAATGTGGTCCAGTATACATGGATCAATGGCAGATCAATGATCAGCATGATGATGGGTGCAGGTTGAGCCAGTTTCAAAAATACAAAGGCATGTATGCTTTAACACAAATACATTTTCAGGTAATCAAATGTCAAGACAACATGGCCAATGGAAAATGGCTAAACATGTTTCAGCCAACATATAATTGGTGAAGCAAAACAGGTCAAACCAGCATGGTGCTAGTATACAATAAAAATATTTGCTCCAGGAAATTCAAGTTCAAACATATCAGTAATTGTCAAAGTCACATTTCAGTTTTGGGAAATAAATCTACATGCAGTTTTTTTTATCTCAAATAAAGCTGCAAATCAGAGTTTACATGTTTGGTTCAAATTCTTGCACACAACTCATTATCAATTACAAATCAGTGTCCACAAATGAAGCAGTGCATTTGGCATCTTGTTCAATCAAGCATTTCAGGTTATTTCAAATTTGGCAAGTGTTAAATTGTGTGCAAGTATACATTCCACAATTACAGGTTTTGAAAGTAGCAAGAAGCATTTCAATTTATCCAGAAATTACAGAGGTTCAAATGCATTTCAAGAAAGCACAAACGTGTTCAGAAATCATCAACATATTTGGCAATTAACTGTAAATGTTTTTCCCTTTTTATGACAAGGTTAAGAATATTTCTGGAATGGGCACAAATCATTTATCCAGTAAATCAAACTTTAAGGCAAGAGAACCTTTCCAGAAAGCATGATGCTCTTTTGGGAAGTTTTAAATCGGTTTGCTTTTTGGTGAAATCATATTTGGCATGTTATTCAAGGCAAGAAATCAATGGAGAAATCATGCAATGAACACAAGGGGATTCACAGTTTTAGTTCTTTCCGGAAATGCTCAATTACGCATAAATATTCAAGATGACCACAATTATATTATTTCCAGAATTACTATACTCAATCAAAGCCGAAGCATTTCAAAATCAAAGGAGGAAACCATGGCAACGACATTCATGTTCATTGAATCAAAAGGGGAAAGCAACGCAACAAAACAGTCAAGCCATTGACACGAAATCAGAGCAAATTTAGGGTTTCGATTACCCTATTAATTCACACCATTTACATCATAGGAAAGTATCGAAAATTAAAAAAAAATCGAGAGCAAGAAGGGAATCGATATACTCACAAAATCATATTAGGTTTTCGATCAAGTACCAGAGCAAGAACTCCAAAATCATTGAAGCAAGGAGCATCAGCAATCGACTGAATTCATCAACAAGAATTGGAGCTTCAGAGAATATCAGCGTCCATTCAGAGATTGCACAAAGACATCGAATTCATCAGCAACGAATTGGAGCAGAGCAAAAAAAACCCTAGCCGCCATTTTTAGACAAAGGAGATCGGGCAACAGATAAAAGATTATGGGCCGGCCAACCTTTTTAATGTGAATAAGGGATGATTCCTTAGTTATACTCTAGGGTTTTTTCTATTTTTATTTTTTTTTCTATTTTTATTTTTTTTGTTTTCTTTATTTTGTATTGTTTTAAATTGTTCTGTAAACCGTCTAATAGTTCTAGAGTCTGTAATCTCTAGGGGGAATCAGTCACGGTGTTGACTGTCAGTTTCAGAATCTGTAAAATCTGAGTTATTGATTACGGGGTTGTAATCAAGGGAAAATCTGATTGAGTGGACATCGGTCAGTCTAGGGATTTGAGCGTAGGGTTAGTACAGGAGCAGGGAGTGCGAGTTTACAGAGTCTGTAAGCGGGATCTGTTATTAACACCTAGTAGAAACCTTAGTGAATGCAGCAGTAGGCAGAGTCTGCCGAAGCTGGGTATATCTGTGTGTGATTTATTTTCTGCATTTCAGTTTCTGCTATTTTCTGTGATCAGTTTATATATATATATATCTCGTTAAGTTTTTAATTCAGTTAAAAACTGTGAAAAACCCTATTCACCCCCCCCCCCTCTAGGGTTATTCTAGATCCAACAAGTGGTATCAGAGCCTGGTAATTTCATTAACTCTAGAGTCATGGGTAACCCTTGCTGTCAGTCCACAGAGAGTCAGTCCAGTTCATCTCCAACTATTTTCACTGGAACAGATTTTTTAAATTGGAAATCCGAAATGGAATTTTATTTAAAATCTGTTGATATTAAATGTTGGGATGTTGTTATCAATGGGTTTGACATTTTAGATAAAGCTTCTAATTCTCGTGCTACACATATTCTGTATTCTCACCTAGATGATAATCAATACAGTCTGATTTCTCATTGTTTAACTGCGCAGGAAATTTGGACAGCTCTAACTATAAGATATGGAAACGACAGCAACTTCTCAAAACCCTCAACTGTCAACTCAGATTCAGATCTTTGTTCAACAGATGAATCAGCTGATGAAGACTCAACAGATGATGAGATAAGAAATTTTTCATATGAAGATCTGGTTTATTTTTGTGTTGATTTAACCAAATCTATTGACAAACTCCAATCGAAAAATAAATCTCTGAAATCTATAAATTCTGAGTTGACCAACAAGATGAATTGTTTGGAATCGAAATTGTCAAATGTCGTGAAATTTGAAAATTCTAATTGTGAAAATTGTTTGAAATTAAAAACTGATCTCGTTCATTTCAATAATAATATTCGAAGGCTTGAAGAAGAAATTTTAATTTTAAAAGATAACGAGATTGAGCTAAAAGATGCAAACAATTGTTTACAAAAGGAATTTATAAATTTCAAGGCTATCAAAAATTCCAAACATGAAAACGCTGAAAATGATAGTTTGTTGAAAACAGATCTAATTTTGAAAGAACTTGAAATCGAAATTGAAAATTGGAAGAAACTTGAATCTGAAAGTCGAAAATATTTTGATTCTGAAATGGCTAAGTCCCAAACCAAAATCAAATTGCTTAATGATGAAAATTTGGTTTTGAAATCTGAGTTTGAAAGATGTAAGATCACTAAAAGTCGCTGTTCAGATTTAATAAAAGAAAACGATGATCTTAAAACTGAAATTCAACAACTTGAAACAATTCTATCTAAATTTTCAAACGGTGAAAGATCTTTGGATATGTTGTTGAAAAACCAACTTTCTGTTGGAAATAAACGTGGTCTTGGTTTTGGGAAGAATAATGTTTTTGGAAAACAAAATTCAAATGATTTGAAAAATCCCTCAAATTGCTTTGGAAAGAACTACGTTGAAAATTTGAACTCTGAAAATTTCAAAGGTTTTTTGAATCAAAATTGTGATGAGAAATCGTTTTATATTAAACCATTTAAACAATCTTGGATCCCGAATAAAAATAAATCGACTTTGACTAAATTTAAACAGATTTGGGTTCCAAAGGGTACAAAGGTTAATTCTGATGGTTTGTTATACAAACAGGTTTGGATACCAAAAGTGGTAAACGTATTTCAGAGTGGTTTTACAAATTTTGTTAGACCACTTAATTCACTCAACTACTAGGTACCAGTAAAGGCTGAGGAACTGCTGTGCTGAAAAGAAATTTGAAATCAAGATTGTCTATAATTCTGTGTCATTTACAGTTCCTTAGGCCAACATTTGTTGAGTTAGAGATTCTGCTTTACATTGGATTCTGGTATGATCTCTAAACTCACCTTTGTATATTCTCTTTGTTTGTTTTTTATTTTCTGTTTTTATTCCTTCCTCTATCTCCTTCTTCTTTTTATTTGACACTGCCTTATTCTTCTCTGCCTGTACTTCTTAAACTTCCAGTTGCAGAATTCATGATCTTTCTTGAAATATGCATTATTTGTAAATAATCATCGTGTGTTAATCATTCTCATATCCTGAAAATATCTGCAATTGTTTCAAGGTTTATTTTTCTGATCTCTGAATTCATAACAGTGTTGATGAATTCTTGTCATATCTTGAACACTGTTAATTTGAATTCTAATTTTTTTTTTTTTTGAAGATCTGAAAGTTTAATGGAAATTCACACATCGTTGCTGTTTTGAGATTCTTCTAATTCATTTTAGAAAAGCTTGAAATATTACACTCATTACAGCACTCTATTATTTATCAGTAGTGATATTTTCATTATTTTTCAGATTGGCTTGGAAATTTTAAATTGTCTAGAATTTCAGTGATACATCTTGAAAATCATTGTAATTCATGATCATCATGGTTAGAACTTGTTTGTTTGAAATCATCTGAAATTATTAATATTTTGAGTAATCACACACCTCCTAAATTTGAAAATTATCAACCTTGTGTGACTGATTCATTATATTTCAAAACTTGACATTGATTCAAGTGATTTCAAATAAATTATTTTTGGATCATGAATATCTATCAAACCTGATGTAAATGATCTGATTTTTTTTTTGGGTTTGTCAGAAATACTTGTGAAAATTTCTTTGAAAATATGGTCTTAAAATTCTCTATTGTTCATGGTTATTTGATTTTAATATATGTTTGTTTAAAATCATTTGAAATTATTGATTTATTGAATCACACACATTTCTTGAATCTGAAATATAATATTGTGTGATTGATTTATTAAATCCTGATATTTTCATATTTCTTCAAATGATTTAAAATAAGCGGTATTTTTAATCTTGGATCGTGAATCATATTCTGTGACCATCAGAAATGTATTGACAAGTGTGCTTTGAAACTAATTTTGTGCTACTCTGATACTGTTTTTGAAAAATGTTTGTTTTTGGAATCATGCTGCTCTGATTATAAGAAATTATTTTGTAAATATTTTTTTTTGGACTGCTTGCCTTGGTATCAAAGATTTATCGTGTTCTGATAAATGAAATTTGTGTACTTGGGTTGCTTGCTTTGTAATTAAGTCTTTTCTGTTGATTGAGGTACCATTATTTGCCACCAGGGTGTCATTAAAATCCTCGAGAAAGCGAGAACATTTGGTATCAGAAACGCCTTATATTTGTTTCACCCATCTGTACTGAGATTCAAATTTTCACCTTGTATAGATCCACACATATATTTTTATTGCCTTATACAAATAAATGTGCTAAATTTGTCTAGCTGAATTTGTGTTTAAATTTTCTTGGTCTGAGATGTCTATGATAGTCCATCAAGGTGTAATTAAAACTCCTCGATAAGGGAGACTACAATTGGTATCAGTTTTTTTTCATCCATCTGTTCTGAATTTTCACTTTGTAGAGACACCATGTGGTATCAATCTAGAAGTGTTGCACATTTTTTTGCTGTATATTTTTTTTTTCCTCTTGTCGTGTGTAGATCAGCATATTCCTCTTGTAATTGTTTTTCAATTTTAAAATTATTTATTCTGTATTCATTCAGAAATTGAAATCAATATCCAATTTGAGTTGTATTTATAATTCATCAAAATTATAACCAGGTTTAGAAATTGTGATGAATTGTGACTGCAGTATATTTCAGAACAAGAGGAGAATCTTATTTAGATTTTCATGATGGTTGAATATTTATTATAATATCTTTGAACTGGCAATTATTTCACGGTCATCTTCATTACTTATCATCCTTCTGCCATCCGTTATGATTTTATATAAATGTGGAGAGTTTAATTTTTTTTCTTAAAATCATTTTAAATAAACATTGAAAATATTTGTGATGGAATTGTGGTTATATTATTATTCAGAATTAGTGATATTTGAAAATTTTCAATAATCCCGGTACAGTTGGTCATATTTCATAATAAAATTAATTTAGAAATTTATTTCACAGTCCATTTCTGTACCTACCACATTTTCTATCATCCATATATTGTTTTTATACCAAGGAGTGTTTCTTTTTTTAAAAAAAAAATGAAATGATAAATATATATAATAAATATATAAGTGTGTCTCTAACCACATTTAAAAATCCAAGCTCTAGTCATGCATGGTTAAGAGACAACTTATAATTTAAGCTGCGACTGACCTCATTTAAAAATCCAAGCTCTGGTTATGCGTGGTCAGTGTGCTCTTAAATAAATAAATAAATAAATAAATAAATAATGTGTGCTAAAAACTGAAATAAAATTGAAATTCTCCTTGGTGTGTAAAAATCAACCTATCAATCCATCTCTCTAATCTGTGAAATGTGACATATTATGATTTGTTGATTGATAGATATTGGAATTTGAGATTATTTGATTTTGTCATTTAAATTGAATTTATAATTATAAGTCCGAATCCATCACTATTTTTGAACTCATTTTTATAAAATTCTTTTGAAAATAATTGGAAATGAATTGTTTTTAAAACTCTCTCCATTTCTTATAAAATTCATCGTATAAACGTCATTTTTTACAATGTGAAATATGCCACCTGTTCTTAGAATATTATGATTTTTGTTTGACTGATTGAAATTTATGATGACCATTCTTCCTTTTCAGCTGAAATTATATTTTTAGTCAATTTTCATCGGTGTTTTAAAATCTGTACCCTTTTGATGATAACAAAAGGGGGAGAATGGGTTGAGATTTTGATTTATGAGTGAATATTTTATAAATATTTTTAATTTTGAAAATTTAATTATTCATACATTTCACTCATGCATAGTTATAGGGTGAGTTTTTTGTTGTAGGGGGAGCATTTAAATAGGGGGAGTTCAAATATCCACGAACAAACACATTTATTATATACAAAATCTTTTATTTGTTTGTCATCATCAAAAGTGGGAGATTGTTGTATATAACGGTGTTGTATACACAATTATATGATTTTTGTTTGATGATAACAACCAAATATATTTCTATTATAAATGTGTTTGGTACTGTACTGTTATATATATGCATCACAGCAATGAATATAATATTTATATTTAAATAAAATACGACTGTACAGAAATTCAAATATTAACACAGTATTTTATTTAAATAGAATATTTTATTTCAATATTCAAACAGTACAAATTTTATACTCCACTATTTGTACATCTCAGCATTGCAATATGTTTCACACTCACAGTTTCTCATTCAACACTCATACACATCTTACACTCAGTTGTACATTTTCATCTATACATACACTGTTACAAACACTCTTTAACTGACACTGTTCTTGACTTCATTCTTCAGTCTTCACTTCGCTGTCAGTCCAGTCATCATCTTCATACCTGTCACAATGAAACACACACACAGTACACTGCAATAGAATTGAAACAGAATATATGCGAATGTAAATTTTATTTTTAAAAATTTTATTTGCCTCAGTTTTCTGGTGTGTTTCTCATCATTTTTCATGACTTGATCTGATTTTTAAAACCATAAATCTGTGTCTAGACAGCTTGTGATATTCACAGTGATACACTGTAAATACCACAAGGTAGACAGTATGTATATACGGTGCAGGGACAGAAAAATATTTTGGATGGCTGCATATACACACGTGCATATATACACACGTGTGCACTGCCTCGCCAATCCAGTGTGCAACTGAGGAGGAGCCACGTGGACTATCTCGACTCAGTGCAGCATGGTCAACACAAGTCAACAAAGTCAAACCAGAATAGTCAAGAATAAATAGTGCATGCTCATGAACTAGGCAGCCCAAGTGTCGAGCCAAGACATTCAAAATAAAGGTCAAATTCATTGCAAGCATCTCTAAAGCAAAGCAAATATACATACATGTATACACACACATACGTGTATATATACACATATGTATACATGGATGCAAATTAGGTGGCCAAGCAATGACAGTGCACAGAGATCAAGTCTCGACAAACACAAGGAAAATGTACACAAGTCAAATCATGCACAAAAGCAAATTGTTTCAGCAAAAGTGGCACAAGTGGCAAGTCAAACCAAGGCAAGTTTACAAGATATCAAACTGGTGTACACAGCAAGCAGTTGGTTGAGCTCAAAGTGAATGAGCATCATGATCAGCATGGTGAAATTAGCAAAGTGTCCATGTTCAAGACAGATTTCAATGTGGTCCAGTATACATGGATCAATGGAAGATCAATGATCAGCATGATGATGGGTGCAGGTTGAGCCAGTTTCAAAAATACAAAGGCATGTATGCTTTAACACAAATACATTTTCATGTAATCAAATGTCAAGACAACATGGCCAATGGAAAATGGCTAAACATGTTTCAGCCAACATATAATTGGTGAAGCAAAACAGGTCAAACCAGCATGGTGCTAGTATACAATAAAAATATTTGCTCCAGGAAATTCAAGTTCAAACATATCAGTAATTGTCAAAGTCACATTTCAGTTTTGGGAAATAAATCTACATGCAGTTTTTTTTATCTCAAATAAAGCTGCAAATCAGAGTTTACATGTTTGGTTCAAATTCTTGCACACAACTCATTATCAATTACAAATCAGTGTCCACAAATGAAGCAGTGCATTTGGCATCTTGTTCAATCAAGCATTTCAGGTTATTTCAAATTTGGCAAGTGTTAAATTGTGTGCAAGTATACATTCCACAATTACAGGTTTTGAAAGTAGCAAGAAGCATTTCAATTTATCCAGAAATTACAGAGGTTCAAATGCATTTCAAGAAAGCACAAACGTGTTCAGAAATCATCAACATATTTGGCAATTAACTGTAAATGTTTTTCCCTTTTTATGACAAGGTTAAGAATATTTCTGGAATGGGCACAAATCATTTATCCAGTAAATCAAACTTTAAGGCAAGAGAACCTTTCCAGAAAGCATGATGCTCTTTTGGGAAGTTTTAAATCGGTTTGCTTTTTGGTGAAATCATATTTGGCATGTTATTCAAGGCAAGAAATCAATGGAGAAATCATGCAATGAACACAAGGGGATTCACAGTTTTAGTTCTTTCCGGAAATGCTCAATTACGCATAAATATTCAAGATGACCACAATTATATTATTTCCAGAATTACTATACTCAATCAAAGCCGAAGCATTTCAAAATCAAAGGAGGAAACCATGGCAACGACATTCATGTTCATCGAATCAAAAGGGGAAAGCAACGCAACAAAACAGTCAAGCCATTGACACGAAATCAGAGCAAATTTAGGGTTTCGATTACCCTATTAATTCACACCATTTACATCACAGGAAAGTATCGAAAATTAAAAAAAAAAATCGAGAGCAAGAAGGGAATCGATATACTCACAAAATCATATTAGGTTTTCGATCGAGTACCAGAGCAAGAACTCCAAAATCATTGAAGCAAGGAGCATCAGCAATCGACCGAATTCATCAACAAGAATTGGAACTTCAGAGAATATCAGCGTCCATTCAGAGATTGCACAAAGACATCGAATTCATCAGCAACGAATTGGAGCAGAGCAAAAAAAAACCCTAGCCGCCATTTTTAGACAAAGGAGATCGGGCAATAGATAAAAGATTATGGGTCGGCCAACCTTTTTAATGTGAATAAGGGATGATTCCTTAGTTATACTCTAGGGTTTTTTCTATTTTTATTTTTTTTTCTATTTTTATTTTTTTTGTTTTCTTTATTTTGTATTGTTTTAAATTGTTCTGTAAACCGTCTAATAGTTCTAGAGTCTGTAATCTCTAGGGGGAATCAGTCACGGTGTTGACTGTCAGTTTCAGAATCTGTAAAATCTGAGTTATTGATTACGGGGTTGTAATCAAGGGAAAATCTGATTGAGTGGACATCGGTCAGTCTAGGGATTTGAGCGTAGGGTTAGTACAGGAGCAGGGAGTGCGAGTTTACAGAGTCTGTTAGCGGGATCTGTTATTAACACCTAGTAGAGACCTTAGTGAATGCAGCAGTAGGCAGAGTCTGCCGAAGCTGGGTATATCTGTGTGTGATTTATTTTCTGCATTTCAGTTTCTGCTATTTTCTGTGATCAGTTTATATATATATATCTCGTTAAGTTTTTAATTCAGTTAAAAACTGTGAAAAACCCTATTCACCCCCCCTCTAGGGTTATTCTAGATCCAACAGTTTCATGTTCATGGATTCAACATAAAGATGAGATCTTTATTATGAGAATGATTTGTGTTTATAGTTTAACATAAAGGAATGATTTTTATCACAAATCAAATCTTAACAACAACTATGGATTCACATAAAGAAATAACTTCTATTGTATATCCAATTCTAACACACATGAACATCACAACCATCGTAATCAACAAACAACAATTCCAATATCAACTCACGTATAACAATCAATTTGAATTTAACAGCAGATCGGAAGAAAATTACAATCATAATTAATTATTTTAATTAAAATAAATAAATAAATAGAATTCTCACATTGTTATTTATCTGAAATTTCAACGCGCTCCTTTTCGGATCGGCTTTGTCCCTTCTGTAGATCTCGGAAATACGAATCCAACGCACCTTGTCTTGTTGAATTCTGATTTGATTTGTAAAAGTTATTATAATCTAAAATTTTGATTACATTAACTTATATAATAATTAAAATAATTAACTTAATCTCCACTTAACCTTCATCTTCCCCGTATAACCTATACTGCTTTGAACGAACCCAAGACCGCACGAGAGAATCCCACCATCGCGCCTCCATAGGACGACCGAAAATTGATCAGACTCCGGCAACAGACGCGCAGGGGCGACGCCATCCACCTCCCATCACCGAGTTGAACTCGGTCCTCCCATCTCCTCCTGAAAGCGGTTCGAACCCACTGGCTTTGCACTCAAAATTCGTTCTGACTGTTGAACGAGAGAGGATCTTATCCGTACCATACTGAAGAGCTTGGATTCCTCTTCGATTCTCGACTTGATTTCGTCCTTTAATTTGTTTTCGATTTAGAGAAATTAAGGATTTAATTCCTGAAAACCATGGCCATCAATTTGCTTCAGATGGCAGCTGGAATAGTAGACTAGGGTTAAGCATATAGAACACCGTATTTATACTGTATACTTAGTGTATTTTATATTTATTTTAATTCATTTAATTTCAAAAGTTCATGTTTATCAATACGAACTCCAAAACAAACCCAACGAGTATCGCCCCTAGCTAAATACCCCCGTTCCGGATACAATGGAATAGCTCCCGTCAGCCCGTTTGATCATCTCCAGCTAGTTTTATTTAATTTTATATTTAAATCATTTATTCAATTAATTCAATTTTACATTTAAATTTACCGGGGCCACATACTGCCTCTAAAAATTACAGAAAAATTATTTCTAGTTATGGTTTGACGATACGGTCCTAACAAGACTACTTTCGTTGAATTCTGAGACCGTTTGAAAAATGGCCATTTTCAAGTCGATTAAATTTGACTGAAACTAACAAAACACATTTTCTTTCACCACGCTCACATATTAATTCGAAAAATTATGAAAATTGAAACTTAGCAATAATTTGACATTCCAGTTCCAACAAAAGTGGTTTCATCGAAAACCGAGGTCATTTGTAAAATGACTATTTTTAAGGCCAATATATTATATTAAAATATATATAAATTCTACAGCGACTTTTCTTAATTTTAAACTGGACATAACTTTTGATTTATAAAGTGAAATTTCAGTTTTTCAGATTCGTTAGAAAGATATGGTTAAACAGATTTAAATATTTCTTGTTTCATTCAATTCTGATTTAAAATGAATTCTGTATATTCAATCAAAGTTCAAATTTAAATTTTCAAACTGCAGCGCTGTTTTAAACTCCTTTTATAATTAAATTGAATTTATTCATTTTAAAGTAAATTTTAGTCGTTCTTAGTTAAACTAAATTATTTTAAATATATACAATCCATTAAAATTTCTAAATTAAAAATTTTAAATTGGCCCCAAAATTCCGGGTCGTTACAATTGGGCTAGAACCAAGTGTGGGGAAAGAAAATGGTGGCATTCTTTGCATCGTAAACACATATATCATTGTACATATGATTCATTCTTACATATAGCTAGACTGCATTTCACTCTTCAAATAATTTTGCAACTCATTCACCTCTGGGTACGATCTTTCAAATTTAGGAAACGTTTACAGTGTGGACACTGTTTGGATCTAGTGTGGGGGGAGTCCGCATTTCATTCATTTTCATTTTTCTTTATTTTCTTTCTTTTCATTTTCAGTCGTTTAGATACGACCATCATGCATTTTAGATCGCAGTAACATACCATTTTTTTTATTTTTTTGAAAAATACGACTCATTTTAGATTGATACAACAAGATAAGTTTACAATTTTTAGTCAGTTGATAGTATTTTTTTCTCTCAACTTAGATCGAATAAGAAATGTAATGAAAAGTTTAATTTTGAGGGATAATAGTGTAACCGGTACATAAGGAGATTCTTAGGTGATGGCCATGAAATATATTCTATATTGTAGTCTTTGTTTAAATAAGTGGAGGACTTAAAATACTTATATTGGCTTTTCGAATCTTTAAAACTAAGTTGTGTTAAGCTGAATTCGCGTAACTCTCTTTTGTGCTTATATTTTCAATAATAATAATAATCATCCAAGGGTATCCAACATTGCTTGTATATCTAGCATTGGTGTGCAAACCCGCCAAGCTCTATCCGACATGTTGTTGAGAAAGTCAGCGTTGGAATATCTTGGTCTCATTTTATGATATTGGACACCTAAGGATTACCGACATGTTGTTGACAAAGTCAGTGTCAGTCTGCACAATCCGCCAAGCTCTATCCCAACTCTCCGTCAGTCCGCAAGGCAGTGTATGGGTGGTATACCTTGGTCTTTTTAGTTAGGTGAATGTAATTAATCGTAAATTTCAATTTTTATAGAGATGGAGAATAAGCGTTGATGCCCAAACATTTCTTGACCTTATTGATTTGAGTAGCCATACACAAGAAAATTAGAATACCACTTTACGAACTGTGACAAGCAAACTAAGAATTTATTTCATGGTTGCACTATGTTATCAACCGAATCAACTGGCCAAACTAGAGTTTAACATTGAAAACTTGATTTATGTTGAAAATTTGTGACAAGTTGAGGTATCTAAAGTACAATCAACTGATTAAAATTTGTTAACTTAATTTGTTGTACCACTTCCCCAGAAAAAGTCGTGTTTTCATTTTCAATTGCATAAGTCCTCTTCATTCATGTAGTTACATTAGAGCCATAGCATACTGCATTTGGATTTTGTGGGTAGTATCCACTGAAAACCCTCACGAGACACCACTCGTCCTACTAGGGACACCTAGAGGTTTAACGGCTTGTTGCATACGCTCAATGCAATCGTGTTTCCTACGAAAGTGTGACCTATCCTGTTTAGCTTTTTCATTTTTTTTATTTTTCTTTCTTTTTACTCGAGGACGAGTAAAAGATAAGTGTGGGGGTATTTGATTGACATGAAAATGTGTTTATTTTAAGCTCCTATATCTTATCTTTTGTATATAAATAAATATTACTTGGGTATTGTTTTATCACTTTTACAGATATTCCAACCCAGCCCGCATGCAACCGGAAAAGTAGAGAAATGGAGATCAGATTGCTATATATTTACATTTTGAAGAATTGTAGATGAAGATCTCACATCTAGTTGCTGTTGGACAAGAAAATGATTGATAAAAGGCCATACACATCTCAAATTAAAGGAGGCTTGTAAGAGAAAAGGAGAAAAGACCTAGAACTTGTTCCAAATGATAAAAGGCCAAAAACTTACTTGAAATAGCTAGGCCCATTTGTAATTAGGGTTAGGGTTTGGTTATCTCCTATAAATACCCTTGTAATATCATTGTAGCCACCATCCTATTTTTCCATCTTAACCTCCATTAATAAAAGTTCTTCTTCTTTTATTTTCTAGCATTTTTTTTCTTAGCAATTCGGGTTGTCTTCACAATTAGTTTTGGTAGAACACCAATTGTATTTTACATTTTTTTTATTAGCGATTAGTCGTTTGATTAGTTTCAACGACAATTCTAATTTTACTTTTTGTTGTTCTTTTTTCTGCAATTTTAATTTCTGCATTTTATTTGTGTTTTACATTTTATTTTCCAAGCAATTTGTGCCATCTATTCAATTAGATTTGATAGAGCTCAAGTTGTATTTGCTATTTTATTTCCATTAGTGATTAATCGTTTGATTAGATTCAACGATATTCCTAATTTTGCAATTTCAATTTGTTTTTATTTCAACCAAATCTCCAAACTTCGTCTAACTCGCCCAAGAGATTAGATAAATAATTTAATTTAATCTACCTCCCTGTGTTTGACCTGCATACTACACATCTGTGCGCTTGCAGAATTTATTTCATAAATCGCGCTTTTCTAGTTCATAGGGAAGCGACGATCAATTCATTTCTGTCTAGGATTATCTTTTGATTGTTTTCTTCTATACTTATATTTGCAGGTTCGACAAGACAAGAAGACACAAGACAAGGAAGAAATTAAGGAGTTGTGAGCATTGATTAAGCAGCTGCAGGACCAAAATCGTGTGTAGGGTATGCAGATTGAGCAGCTGAATCAAAAGGTTGCAGAGTTGGTGCATAATCACGGTGAGTTCCTTCATCGTCTACTTATGTAGATCATAGCGACGTGCAGCTTGAGGTATGTGTTTTGATGCTCGGTTGGGGATATGTTTTGTTTTGATGTATGATGAGACAAGTTTGGATGTGTTTTGATGGTTTGTATATATTGGTACTCATTGTTGACATGTTTGGATGGTTTTTTGGATGTTTGTATATATTGGTACGCTTTGTAGACATGCTTGGATGAATATTTTGATGTGTAGATGGTTATGCTGTATATATTAATGTTTATGCATTTTATTTTGGTTGTTTGTATTGTTAGTGGTATATATATGTCACATATATGTGGAATTGGTTGGAAATAAATTGGAAATGAAAATGGATTAGAAATGAAATGAGTTGGGGAGGCTGGAAGGTAGCTAGCTTGCTTTTATATACAAAAAAATACCCAGTATTTCCAACGGCTATCAACAGTTTCCAATGGCAATATGGACATTGTTTTCAAACGGTTTCCAACGGTTTTTACTGTTGGAATCCATTGGAACAACCGTTGGAAACATTCTGTTGTATCCAATGGAAACCATTGGAAGTCGTGAACACTATTCCAACGGCCGCCAACGGCTATAGCCGTTGGAATAGCCATATGTTCTTGCAGTGACAATGTTTGCCTTTATATGAGAAAATCACCAGAAAACTTGAGTGTTGGTCCACTAAACTACTTAGTCAAGTAGGTAGAATTACTCTTGTGAAGTCTATGATTATTGCAATGCAAGTTTATTTGGCGAGAACCTATGTTCTCCCTCATAAACTTCTCTGCATGATCAAGACTGCATTTATGAAGTTCATTTGGAAAGGCAATATTCACAGCAAATTTTTGGCTCCTATCTCATTCAGGGTTCTTGAAAAATCCATTAGTAAGTGTGGACTTGGAATCTTCAATATGATTCTATGGACTCAAGTAGCTTTTACTCAACACATTAATAACATATTATGCATAAAACAAAGCCTCTGGGTTCACTGGTCGTATGAACATGTTATGAAAGACAAATCCTTCCGGGCTGTGACATCCATGTAGAATTACAGTTGGACGTGGAAGAGTTTACTTAAACTCAGATCCAACGTCCTTCCATACTTTAAATTTAGGCATGATGCATTTGCATTCGCTCGATTCTGGAATGACCCTTAGGTCGACTTTGGATTTATCAACTACGATGCAATATCTTATTTGGAAAGACAACATTCTGGTGTTGCCCAATACTAGTGCATTGATGAAATAATTGTTGAAGATCAGTTGAAGTTGCCTTCCACCTCAAACCAGAATGTCAATGCTCTTTGAAACAAAATATGTGCAACATCATAACATGGATTTAGCAGTGGATGTGCGATCTGGAGATTTAAAGGTGAGCAGTTTCAAATTAAAAGTATGTATAAAACTTTGCTTGGTACTTCAAATATGAATGAATGCAGATAGCACAAATCGGTTTGGCGCAGAGACAATTGTGCCAAAAAAACTTACAATGTGGAAGATCACTTCTGGAGCTCTTCTAACAAAGAATAAACTTGCGAGCTATGGATTAGAGGTGGACATTTGTTGTCTATTCTTCCGAAATCTAAATGAAAGTATCCAGCATTTATTTTTCGATTGCATAGTGACAAACAACATTTTGCCTGATGCATTGCAGCAAATCAATGAAAGCAGCATTATACACTCCGACATTAATGAATAGGAAAGGATTCATATGAGAATTCGTGTAAAGAGTGCTAGATTAAGGATCTTTTGTTATGTTCTGAAGAAGATAGCTAACAATATTTGTAGACAATGCAATGTGAGAGTATTCGATGCAGATAATACCATGAATTTTGGTCAATGGAAACAATTTTTTTGGCATGACAGTAGGGATGGGCTGAAATTCTTAAAATTTGCACTCGACCCTGGTATTTTTGGCTAAGCACTTTGCTTGCTTATGTATATATGTGTTTTGTGTTAGCTCTATTAGGCGTTGGTATGCCATGTAGCCTCTGTTTTTCCTTTTTGTCTTATTCTCTCTTTGTACGCCTTTGTAATCGTCTTTGGTATATCAATAAAATGGTAGAAGGTCATTCAACCTCCGTTGGCTTTACCAAAAAAGTTTATAATAAAAAAATCACGTGAGAAAAATAGTCATAAGAATATTCGATAAAAAATCACGTGCATGTACACATCCTCTCGATCTACATATCAAAGTATTAGAATGATACGACCAATTATGAATTAAAAATAATTATTTTACGATCATCTGAAATGTATGTACGGGTCGTTATACATATACTTCGTATGTATAGGTGAATTATTTAATTATTTGATGTTTAGATGTGTAACACTGTTAGCCTAAAAGGATATTCATGTATGTACCTCATATAGCATCACTTTCCATTTGACTGTATTACCTAGTAATATTCTTGGGAAGCATAGGCGTAGAAGTGAGTTGTTTACAAGTTCAAAGTGTTAACAACTAGCAGGACTACGAGGTATGAATTCATTTCAGTTTCATTGAAATTCTTAGTTGCATGTGCATGTCTTATCAATCATAAAAAAGTATTTCAAAAATGTTTCTAATGCCAGGCTTTAATTTTACGAATACATGTATATCAATTAGTTATAATTTCAAATTTCGTTATTCATAAACAATAATATAGAAATTACATATTTAGGATTAAAAAATGAAAACAACCTAGATTTAGTTTCTGAATAGCTTTACAAAATAATCTTAGATTATAAAGATACACTTGAGATTTATCCAATGTTAACAAACAATATAATTTTGTAATTATAATAAATAATTGATATATCTAGTTTACAAATTCGGTTTGTAAAATTTAAAGTTATATTAAACGTTTAACACCCATATATGTAAGGTGTATAAGTTATATTGAAAAAAGAAATTCATGTTTGTTTCGTTGGAGTCTTTTGCACGGAATGATCAATTCAATCAGTATATTGGTTAACCGGAGAATCTTTACTGTATCGTGAGCTGCACTCATCCAAATTCAGCAAAATCTTGTATATGTTCAGTCCACACACATATATATATATATTATCATCTATCTAACATTAGAGTACGTTTTCACATTCGTGAAATTTCCATAATCTTAGCTTAACTATTCACCGTCAGGCATTTATTCGAACCATTAAATTTAAACATCAAATATATTATTCTACGAAAGTCGAAATGAATTCAAATTTTGAATAAATAATGATATATACGTGAATTGAATAGCTATAATGAACAAAAAAAAAAGTTAGGCAACATATACAAACTTTTGTTGGATTTAAACATATTATCTTCCTGGCAATTCATCTACTTTGCCATTGTTTTTCGTTGTCTCGGGCATCAATAGTGTCTTACCGACACCTGCTCCTGGTGCCTCTGGTTTATTCGGCCTAGTGAATCCGGCTACTCCGATGTGGCTTCCACTTTTATAGGCGCTGATAAGGCCTATGCCTTGACAACTCTTGCTGGTTTGCCTATCTCTGCTGGGGTCTTTGGTAAATGCTGGAAGGAGGCGTTTATTGGTGGGAAGCCATCGTCAGCATCGGAAGTGCCCGATTATGAATTCATCAAGACACTTGTCATTTCATGAGTGGGCTTTTGTGACACAGCCAATGCTATATAAAATAAATGTAAATAGGGCAATACTCTAGTGCTATACACAATTAAGCCACAACCATATTATATTCATCTTAAAGCATGTATTTCTCGAGTTTGGAAACCAGCGGGTGGTGTTGAGTTGTATGCAAAGAAAGAAGATTTTTTTTTTCTTGTTACATTTGAAAGAATGAATAATCTCAACCAATTAATTAAGAGCGGTACTTATTTCTTTGATTCAACAATGGTCCTCCAAAAAAAATTACATATGGAGATTATTAACTCGAAGGTGTTCGAGGACGAATATTCTATCAATTAGAAAATCGTCGCAAAGTGTATAAATCGCATTTGCTTTGCATGCCTAGCCGTCTCTTGAGGTTGTAAGTGCATTTACCTTCCCGGATCTTTTCACCGTGATTGGTATTGTTCCGTCGGATTTCTCCCGCATTTGCACCAGGAATTCCCTTATGCACGAGGAGTCTCTCTCTAAATCTGATCATTCTCTTGACCTAAAACACGGGCTACTTACTCGTAATCATGTCCCGTAGCACTGACACAAATGTTTATTAGGCTCGCAATCCCTAATTCGCATCCTTACTTCTAACATGGTAATTTTGATCTTCCTTTTGCAACGGACTTTAGGCATCGATAGAAGGTTGGATGTTCCGTGCATCAACTTACACCTGACCAGTACCAAATTAGATTGGCTTGATCCATGAGTCATTCTTTGTATGGATTTGGTTGTGGGTCCCTTATGGCCAATCACTTGTTTTTTCTTTTCTTCTTTCTTTGTATTGCCTGACCTAGAAAAAGAACAGAAACAACATCTATAGCATCCGTTAGACAAAACCTAGCTACAACCTTTTAAATTTTTGAATAAAATTACTATAAATGTTAATATATTTCATAAACTAATACTACAATTCATAATCCAATTGCAAAATTATGTTGTGAGACACAATATGTGCATTATCTAAGAACAAACTATGGCAATTTTTAAATTGCTATTACAATTTAAGAAGAAAAAAAATAGCTATAGTTTAGAAATTGCTATTTTAGCTCATAAAATGCTCATATAAACCAACAATAGGAACGAAAATATACATTACCATATTTATCTAAATAATAAAAAATGATACTACACATATTATTACTACACACATTTAAAAAGAAGCAACAATTGTCTATAAACTGCTATTACAACTTTAAAAAAGCGTTAAAATTAAGAAATTGCTAATACAATTCTTAAAATGCTACTATGAACAGAAATATATACATAATAATATTTTTTCAATGAAATAAAAATGGACATTGTGCAGGAGTCACAGGTTAGAATCCTTTCTTGTGGGGTTGAACACACTTGTTATGCAATATGTTATATACTACATAATCTTGTATTAAAAGTATCCAATTTCAAAAATAAAATAAATAATGCATTACCATTGCTACACACATCTAAAAGAAGTTGCAATACAAACTGAAACTGTTACTAAGATGGTGGTTGGTTCATCCATTTTAGTTTTTGGTTTTCATTCATAAAAAATGGCGAACGATGCATGTATATCGTGAAAACCCATTATTTTAAAAATGATCTTAACACATGTAAGCGGAGCAATTTTTATTTATTTTTTGTGTTTTGTAAAGTAACGAAAGAAATAGAAGTAATTTATCATTTCGTTGTCCTTTCATTCTCTTTGCCATTTACTCAGTTTTTCTCTTATTTTTTGTAATACATGACTCAAAACATATAGCACAATATAAACCAAACACCACTTAAATTTTAAAAATTTATTACAATTCATAAACTACTAGCACAATTCGTAAAATGCTATCATTATGAATAGGATATACAAAACTTAGTTTTTTTTTCACGAATATTCATTTTTGTGACTCATATACTTCAGGTAGAATTAGGTTGCATATCACTCTAGCAATCAAAGTCATTGAGTCATGCTCAGTTTGGAGGCAATCGTTCAAAACACGGCTATAAATTTTGAGTACAATATACACACGTAACGAATTATTTTCTATAAATAGACCATGGTAGTAAGATGCAAAACGAAAATACAGCCACAGTTGCTTCTTCCAAGTAAGAAAAGAAAAAAAAAATGGACTCAGTGACAAGCTTAACTCAATGAAGATTTTATGAGATCTAACCTTTTCGGATGTAAATCTAGCCTCTAGATGATGAACATGAATGACTTGATGAAAAACAGAGATTAGGGTTTGAGAGAATTAACGTGAACTAGAGTAGACCACGGTCCAATTTACTGTGCGAAGGAGGGGAAAAGCTTCTAATCTCTCCCTGTAATCTTATTTACGATAGCAGGTCATTAGTCTAATGGGCTAACTAATCTCAGCCCATTAGATGTTCCTTAACCCGTCGAGTAGAAACGAGAACTTAAAACTGCAATTTCTCTTAAATCACTGAATCATTTTCTTATTGTGACAACTGTAAGGAATGACCAACCACCGTCCCGAAGCATTGAGACCTGTAAGAGTAATTTTTTGGTCTCTATCAAAAGTTATAGCTAAGACAAGATTTCAAGTGGATGCCTTTAGGCCAATTTCATGTTGCAACACTATATACAAATGTATAGCCAAAGTCTTAACTTGCAGATTAAAAACTGTTTTGCCTTATATTATTTCTCATGACCAATCAGCTTTTCTACCTAAACTTAATATACTTGATAATGTTTTGTTAGCTTATGAGCTAATAAAAGGTTATAACACTAAGCATATTTCTCCACGTGCAATGCTTAAGCTTGATATTAAGAAAGCTTTAGACTCTCTTCAGTGTCAATTCATCATTAGAATTTTGAGTTATATGAATTTTCAGCCAAGTTTACCGCATGGTTATATGAATGCATAAGTATTGTACATTATTCAGTTAATGCGAATGGACATTCAGTGGGTTTCTTTGGTAGCAAACAAGGCATTCGTCAAGGAGATCCTATCTCCTCATACCTTTTTATAGCAGTGATAGAGTTGCTCACTGGTATGTTAAATAATCTGGTTGATGAAAATCGTTTTTCCTTACATCCCATTTGCAACGACCCTAGGATTACTGCATTGATGTTTGCTGATGATTTGATCATCTTTTGCTAACCTGACGATGATACTCTTATCAACATTATGACAAATCTTGAGCAATTTTATATGATGACTGGACTGAAAATAAATTACGGCCAAATCTGATATTATGGTTGTAGGAGTTAGTGAACTGAGAAAGCAGCACATTCATTCTTTGACTGGTTTGAATATCAATGACATTAATTCATCCTATCTGTGGTTACCTCTAGCAACTTCCAAAAATACTACAATACACACTACTAGAGAAAAAACAGTGTATTCCAACGCCTTGTTTTCAACGGCTGCCAGTGGCTAATTAGAATCTGTGGTAGTCGTTGGAAGCCGATGTAGTAAAGACCGTTGGAAGCCGTTGGAAGTATTCGAGATATCTCCTACACCGCCCAGCCGAAGCTTATTATCTCTTCCCAAAATAAACTTTACACCCCCTTCCACGATTTTTCTTCCCGAAATTGGCTCTCCATCGTTCTCCGGTCACCGCAACCCCCTCTGACGCCGTCTAGAAGGTGCTCCAGCCCATCTCCGTCTTTCTTTGCTCTCTAAATTAGGTATTTTGTCTAAATCTAGATTTAGGGTTTTAATTAATTTCATGTTTAATTTGAAGTTTTATTGATTTCTAATTGTTACTTACTATGTGTATATTATATCATGTTACTCCCTAATTGCTAGTAATACCACCGTATTAATGTTGAAATGTTTAATTTCGGGTGTTACATCATAAGCAATGAATGATAATAGAAAAAATAACGTATAATTATGTTGCATGCACCCGATATGTGTGTGTGTTCATAAGATAATACTTTACGTAGTTACTTTAAGAAGCAACAAAACATTGCTAATGATTTTAGCTATGTAATTGCCAATATTTAAGGGGTTCTTTTACATATGGATTGTACGTGCTTGCTATAGGCCTACGTTTGTGTATCAAATTTGGAACATATAATATTATAGTGAAGCCCGCTTTACATTGAACTAATATTGTAAGTAAAAATATGAAAGACTTTGGAAAAGGCAACAAATAACAATGTAAAAAGACATGTAAATAAAAGCAAATAAATTAGTTGGTGCTCAGCTTAGTTGGTGCTTAGCAACAAATAACAATGTAAAACAAATAACTTAGTTGGTGCTTAGCTTTTAAGAAATTTGATATCTAAATCATTTTGATTTCTTGGCATTTAAATTGTTTATTTAGTTGCTTTCAAAAGAGATTTTCAACTGATATATTTTTTTTAGGAAAATAAAAGCTTTTCATGTACACATTATAAACGATATTTAAAAGAATTTCTTATTTAAATTGTTCACCCTACAAAAGTAGGTGTAGACTAAAAAATAGAACTCAAAGAATAATGTAAAAAGACAAGTAAAGAATTTCTTAATCGGATATTTTATTTACGCATATTCTCAAAATGCATTTTTATTCATTCATGTTGTGTTGCTCATATTCATATTATTTGTGCATTTTAGTTACATATTCTCAAAGTCAATGCTTATATCTATGTTGATAGTATATTATGTCGACTGGCCCTACTTATGGCTCTGGCTCGGGCTCTAGCTCGGGATCTGGCTCTAGACGACGTAGCATTACCCCGCATGCTGGTGAGGGTGGTGGCGAACAACGAGCTCATCTGGTTATTTATTTGAAGCCTAAGGCTGACAGGGCGTAAAATTACTATAAATGTTAATATATTTCATAAACTAATACTACAATTCATAATCCAATTGCAAAATTATGTATGTATAACAAATTACTTGTATAAAAATTGCATGTTATAAAAATTGAACGTTAGCATTGTTAAAATAACTTTGAAATTGTATGTTATAACAATTACTTGTAAATATAAATTACTTATTAAAATTACTTGTATAACAATTTACTCGTAAAAAAATTGCATGTTATAAAAATTATATGTTCACTAATATGATTTTGTTATGAATTCATTTTGTATGTCATGAAAATTGTATGTTAGCATTGTTAAAATGACTTTGAAGTTGTATGTTATAACAATTACTTGTAAATAAAAATTACTTATTAAAATTACTTATATAACAAATTACTTGCATAAAAATTGTATGTTCACTAATATGATTTTGTTACGAATTCATTTTGTATGTTATAAAATTTTTATGTTAGCATTGTTAAAATGACTTTGAAATTGTATGTTATAACAATTACTTGTAAATAAAAATTACTTATTAAAATTACTTGTATAACAAATAATTTATATAAAAATTGCATGTTATAAAAATTGTATGTTCACTAATATGATTTTGTTCTGAATTCATTTTGTATGTTATAAAAATTGTATGTTAGCATTGTTAAAATGACTTTAAAACTGTAAGTTAGCATTGTTAGCATTGTTACCTATAATGTTGTTATGATTTCAATTCATTTCTGACTAAGAGTATCTTTTGATCATTTTCTTCTATACTTGTATTTGCAGGTTCGACAAGACAAGGAGACACAAGATAAGGGAGAAATTAAGGAGTTGCGAGCGTTGATTGAGCAGCTGCAGGACCAGAATCGCGTGCAGGGTATGTAGATTGAGCAGCTGAATCAAAAGATTGCAGACTAGGTGCATAATCATGGTGAGTTCCTTCATCGTCTGCTTCTGTAGATCATAGCAACGTGTAACTTGAGGTATGTGTTTTGATGCTCGGTTGGGGATGTGTTTTGTTTTGATGTATGACGAGACAAGTTTGGATGTGTTTTGATGGTTTGTATATATTGGTACTCGTTGTTGACACGTTTGGATGGTTTTTTGGATGTTTGTATATATCGGTACGCTTTGTAGACATGCTTGGATGATTTTTTTGATGTGTAGATAGTTTTGTTGTATATATTAATGTTTATGCGTTTTATTTTGGTTGTTTGTATTGTCAGTGGTATATATGTGGAATTGGTTGGAAATAGATTGGAAATGAAAATGGATTAGAAATGAAATGAATTGTGGAGGCTGAAAGGTAGCAAGCTTGCTGTTATATACAAAAAATACCCAGTATTTCCAACGGCTATCAACAGTTTCCAACGGCAATATGGACATTGTTTTCAAACGGTTTCCAACGGTTTTTACTGTTGGAATCCGTTGGAACAGCCGTTGGAAACATTATGTTGTATCCGATGGAAGCCGTTGGAAGTCGTAAACATTATTCCAACGGCCGCCAACGGCTAATAGCCGTCGGAATAGCCATATGTTCTTGTAGTGAAAATGCTTGCATTTATATGAGAAAATCACCAGAAAACTTGAGTGTCGGTCCACTAAACTGCTTAGTCAAGCAGGTAGAATTACTCTTGTAAAGTCTGTGATTATTGCAATGCAAGTTTATTTGGCGAGAACCTATGTTCTCCCTCATAAACTTCTCTGCATGATCAAGACTGCATTTATGAAGTTCATTTGGAAAGGAAATATTCACAGCAAATTTTTGGCTCCTATCTCATTCAGGGTTCTTGAAAAATCCATTAGTAAGTGTGGACTTGGAATCTTCAATATGATTCTATGGAATCAAGTAGCTTTTACTCAACACATTAATAACATATTATGCATGAAACAAAGCCTCTGGGTTCACTGGTCGTATGAACATGTTATGAAAGACAAATCCTTCCGGGCTGTGACATCCATGCAGAATTACAGTTGGACGTGGAAGAATTTACTTAAACTCAGATCCAACATCCTTCCATACTTTAAATTTGGGCATGATGCATTTGCATTCGCTCGATTCTGGAATGACCCTTAGGTCAACTTTGGATTTATCAACTACGATGCAATATCTTATTTAGAAAGACAACATTCTAGTGTTGCCCAATACTATTGCGTTGATGAAATAATTGTTGAAGATCAGTTGAAGTTGCCTTCCACCTCAAACCAGAATGTCAATGCTCTTTGAAACAAAATATGTGCAACATCATAACATGGATTTAGCAGTGGATGTGCGATCTGGAGAGTTTCAAATTAAAAGTATGTATAAAACTTTGCTTGGTACTTCAAATATGAATGAATGCAGATAGCACAAATCGGTTTGGCGCAGAGACAATTGTGCCAAAAAAAACCTTACAATGTGGAAGATCACTTCTGGAGCTTTTCTAACAAAGAATAAACTTGCGAGCTATGGATTAGAGGTGGACATTTGTTGTATATTCCGCCGAAATCTAAATGAAAGTATCCAGCATTTATTTTTTGATTGCATAGTGGCAAACAACATTTTGAATGATGCATTGCAGCAAATCAATGAAAGCAGCATTATACACTCCAGCATTATACACTCTGACATTAATGAATAGGAAAGGATTCATATGAGAATTCGTGGCAAGAGTGCAAGATTAAGGATCTTTTGTTATGTTCTGAAGAAGATAGCTAACAACATTTGGAGACAATGCAATGTGAGAGTATTCGATGCAGATAATACCATGAATTTTGGTCAATGGAAGCAATTTGTTTGGCATGACAGTAGGGATGGGCTGAAATTCTTAAAATTTACGTTTGATCCTTGTATTTTTGGCTAAGCAGTTTGCTTGCTTATGTATATATGTGTTTTGTGCTAGCTCTATTAGGTGTTGGTATGCCATGCAACCTCTGTTTTTCTTTTCTGTCTTATTCTCTCTTTGTACGCCTTTGTAATCGTATTTGGTATATCAATAAAATGGTAGAAGGTCATTCAACCTCCGTCGGCTTTACCAAAAAAAATTTAAAAAAAAAAATCACGTGAGAAAAATAGTCATAAGAAGATTCGATAAAAAATCACGTGCATGTACACATCCTCTCGATCTACATATCAAAGTATTAGAATGATACGACCACTTGTGAATTAAAAAGAATTATTTTACGATCATCTGAAATGTATGTACGGGTCGTTATACATATACTCCGTATGTATAGGTGAATTATTTAATTATTTGATGTTTAGATGTGTAACACTGTTAGCCTAAAGGATATTCATGTATGTACCTCATATAGCATCACTTTCCATTTGACAGTATTACCTAGTGATATTCTTGGGAAGCATGGGCGTAGAAGTGAGTTATTTACAAGTTCAAAGTGTTAACAACTAGCAGGACTACGAGGTATGAATTCATTTCAGTTTCATTGAAAATCTTAGTTGCATGTGCACGTCTTATCTATCGTAAAAAGGTATTTCAAATAGTGTTTCTAATGCCAAGCTTTAATTTTACGAATACATGTATATCATTTAGTTATAATTTCAAATTTCGTTATTCATAAACAATAATATAGAAATTAAATATTTAGGATTAAAAGAAGAAAACAACCAAGATTTAGTTTCTGAATAGCTTTACAAAATATTCTTAGATTATAGAGATACACTTGAGATTTATCCAATGTTAACAAACAATATAATTTTGTAATAATAATAAATAATTGTTATATCTAGTTTACAAATTCAGTTTGTAAAATTTAAAGTTATATTAAACGTTTAACACCCATATATGTAAGGTGTATAAGAAACAAAACATAACTTTTGTCTAGTAAAGATACAAGTGACATTGAATGTGATTTAATATGAACACTTTATTTATAACAATAGAATCTATATGGACTTATCATTCATAACAATAGGAATAAAATAGCCTTTTACAAAATTTCCTCCATTACCACTCCTACTCCTACCTAGTGCACTTGATTTAATAGAAAACTGGTCATGGGTCTGCTTTATCAGCTACAATCTTTGCCTCGTTGGTTAATTTTTTTGCTAGGGCTTTGCATTGGATATAACAATATCCAACTTAATCCGAAACTATAAGATGTTCGGTTCGTATTTGCACGATTCTCATTTAGAACACAAACTAAAACAAAAAAAAAGCATAAAGATATGTTCATTTAAAATTATTTGATTTTTTATATTGTTCAAACGTTGTTCTGTTTGTTATCTGACTTATACGAGCAGTGCTCGAATATAAACCTTGTTCTGTTTGTTCTGGTTTTATACGAGCAGTGCTCGAATATAAAACTTTAAATCCTACAAGGATTTGAGCAGAACCTCTCCAATCAAATCCTCTGATTTCCACTTTTTTGTATTTAACTCTTCCAACAATTTAGGGATTTAACTGCAAAAAAGTGAAAATCAGGGGATTTGATTGGGTAGAACATGGAGCAACATGGGAAATGAGAAAAGAAAAATTGGTGCCTTTCAGAGCCATCCACGCGATAAATGGAATGGATAATGCGTACGAAACATGTTTGGGTCGAGAAAATCCAATGAGATTACATTAAGGAGATTTGGTGGGTTGGATAGGAATTCATTCACTAAAATAAAGAATGAGGGTGTTAACTTTCGTAACAATGATCGAAACCAAACGCAGTACACTATGCATTTATTTTTCAATATCATGTATCATTTCTACCAATTCAAATTTATGCATCATTTCTCTAAAAAAAAATCACTTTTTTTTAGAAAAAACGCATCTTTAATCCTAACATTTGAAAATTACAAATAGTTTTGTAGAAGTACGTGTGACACAGAGTAAAGAATGGTACATTGCATGCCACGATGCAACGTCGCAAAACACGGAAAGAAATTCAACCCAAAGCAATAAAAGCTACGCGTGACAGCGACAATTGAGAGAAATATTATTTGCAACGCACTCACTCAATATTGGATATTTTAACATATCCATTTCAACTGCCAAGTTCCGTCACTGTTGAGTAGTAGGCTATGGCGCATTCCTGGAAAATATCAGATCCACTTGTTTCAAAAGTTAAACATGTTGTCCTTATTATTTAGTAGCCAATGTCGGTACAGCTAAACTTTTCTCCAAATTATCGAAATTCATGTTTGTTTCGTTGGAGTCTTTTGCACGGAATGATCAATTCGATCGGTATATTGGTTAACCGGAGAATCTTGTATATGTTCAGTCTACACATATATATAATATTATCATCTATCTAACATTAGAGTACGTTATCACATTCGTGACATTTCCATAATCTTAGCTTAACTATTCACCATCAGACATTTATTCGAACCATTAAATTTAAACATCAAAGGTATTATTCTACGAAAGTCGAAATGAATTCAAATTTTGAATAAATAATGATATATATGTGGATTGAACAACTATAATGAAAAAAAAAAAAAAGGCTAGGCAACATATACGAACTTTTGTTGGATTTAAACATATTATCCTCCTGCCAGTTCATCTACTTTGTCATTGTTTTTCATTGTCTCGAGCATCAATAGTGTCTTAGCGACACCTGCTCCTGGTGCCTCTGGTTTATTCGGCCTAGTGAATCCGGCTACTCCGAATGTGGCTTCCACTTTTATAGGCACTGATAAGGTTGGATGTTCCGTGCATCAACTTACACCTGACCAGTACCAAATTAGATTGGCTTGATCCATGAGTCATTCTTTGTATGGATTTGGTTGTGGGTCCCTTATGGCCAATCACTTGTTTTTTCTTTTCTTCTTTCTTTGTATTGCTACCTTGAGTTGGAAAGCTCATCCGTGTGGTAATATATATATATATATATATATATATATATATATATATATATATATATATATATATATATATATATATATATATATATATAGTATGATAGAAGAATCTAAGCAGCCTCTTTTAGCCCTCTAATTCTTGATCCCCACTTCAGTACTCTATAGGTGATAGCTGACCCAAAAAAAGAACAGAAACAACATCTATAACATCCGTTAGACAAAACCTAGCTACAACCTTTTAAAGGTTTGAATAAAATTGCCATAAATGTTAATATATTCCATAAACTAATACTACAATTCATAATCCAATTACAAAATTATGTTGTGAGACACAATATGTGCACCATCTAAGAACAAACTATGGCTATTTTTAAATTGCTATTGCAATTTCAGAAGAAAAAAAAAACAACTACAGTTTAGACATTGCTATTTTAGCTCATAAAATGCTCATATAAACCAACACTATGAATGAAAATATACATTACCATATTTATCTAAATAATAAAAAATGATACTACACATATTATTACTACACACATTTAAAAAGAAGCAGCAATTGTCTATAAACTGCTATTACAACTTTAAAAAAGCGTTAAAATTAAGAAATTGCTAATACAATTCTTAAAATGCTACTATGAACAGAAATATATACATAATAATATTTTTTCAATGAAATAAAAATGGACATTGTGCAGGAGTTACAAGTTAGAATCCCTTCTTGTGGGGTCGAGCGCACTTGTTATGCAATATGTTATATACTACATAATCTTGTATTAAAAGTATCCAATTTCAAAAATAAAATAAATAATGCAGTGTCATTGGTCCATTGCTACACACATCTAAAAGAAGTTGCAATATAATCTGAAACTGTTACTAAGATGGTGGTTGGTTCATCCATTTTAGTTTTTGGTTTTCACTTTTCACTCATAAAAAATGGCGAACGATGCATGTATATCGTGAAAACCCATTATTTTAAAAATGATCTTAACACATGTAAGCGGAGCAATTTTTATTTATTTTTTGTGTTTTGTAAAGTAACAAAAGAAATAGAAGTAATTTATCATTTCATTGTCCTTTCATTCTCTTTGTCATTTACTCAGTTTTTCTCTCATTTTTTGTAATACATGACTCAAAACATAGAGCACAATATGAACCAAATAGCACTTAAATTTTAAAATTTTATTACAGTTCATAAACTACTAGCATAATTCGTAAAATGCTATCATTATGAATAGGATATACAGAACTTTTTTTTTTTTTTTTTTTTTTTTAACGAATATTCATTTTTGTGACTCATATACTTCAGGTAGAAATAGGTTGCATGTCACTCTAGCAATCGAAGTCATTTGAGTCATGCTCAGTTTGGAGGCAATCGATCAAAACACGGCTATAAATTTTGAGTACAATATACACACATAACCAATTATTTTCTATAAATAGACCATGGTAGTAAGATGCAAAACGAAAATACAGCCACAGTTGCTTCTTCCAAGTAAGAAAAGAAAAAAAATAATGGACTCAGTGACAAGCTTAATTTCAAGGCACACTCACCACATCCAAAACATAAGCGCACTCCTCCGCCACGCCACGGCTCTAACCTTCTGGTCCACCGCCCACCTTCCAGACGTCGCCAGATCCTCCGCCAACTTCGTCGTCCACATCATCATCCCCGTCGTCATGGACCTCCGCTTCCTCTTCCTCCTCTCCAACCTCATCATCCTCTCCCTCCTCTTCCTCGCCCGCCCCTCCCCTTCCCTCGCCCTAGTCCTACCCAAACCCCACATTCAGATCCATGAAGAGAAGACGAACAAGGAACCCGTTTTAAAGGCGGAGCCGGAGAAGGAGGAGGAGGCAGCTGTCTCGACGGCGGAGCCGGAGAAGGAGGAGGAGGAAGCTGTCTCGACGGTGGATCCGGAGAAGGAGAAGAGGACGAAGAAGCACGTGCAAGGCGGCAGCACGTTGAGGAGGACGAGGTCTTTGACCACGACGGCGGTTGTGAGGATGCGGATGGCGACGGAGCTGAGGAGGGCGCAGACCAGTTTGAAGATCGAGAAGGCGAGGGATGAGAGGGAATTTAGGGATGTCGTTGAGGCCTTCATCGAGAAGCAGAGGAAGTTCAGCGAAGACGAAAACAATCTCGTTTCCCATTAGATGCTCTCGGTGAGTTTGGTGGAGCAATTCGGTGCTTGATAACTATGCTAATCGTTAGTTTGTACGCGTAAAATCCAATGGTGTATATTTTATTAACCGTACATGGGGTTTTAGTTTGTTGTCGTTTAAACACGCAGATGCAATCGTTGGGCCTCAGATTGAACACAAATTATGCTGAGGTTGAGCCCACTCATCAATTATTGGAGGCCATCAAAATAGCTGGCTGCGAACGTTCTATCGCAAAAGCTAAACCACTGATTATTTATTTATTTATTTATTTATTTATTTTTAAATTATTTGTTGATAACAAGCTATATACAAAAATCAGTTATACTTTAGAGCCCGTAAATTTTTGAGCCTTTAGTTGACGACAAATTAGCCTAGTAGACCTACTGCTAAATCTGGGATGGACCTAACACTAGTTATCTGTATGTCGATGTTCGATTGATTTATCAGCTAACAACAAAAAATTATTCATTGCTTTGAACGAGCACATATAATCGAGAGCTTACCGGGTCAGAGCATATACGCTAGACACTGCATCTAGACCAGGTTTGACAAATACCCCGTGGAAATCAACTTTTGGAATGCTACACTATTTAAGATGCCATGAATATATATATATATATATATATATATATATATATATATATATATATATATATATAATAAGATCAAAAGCACCTTAGATAGCAGTATAGTACTCCTATAGCTCAGTGCTTTCCACCACACATTCTCGTTTCTCTCTTTCAATTAATTCTCTATCCCTCACTAATTTATTTAATTATAAATCAGTGACCACTGTTGACGCGCAAAAGGGACGCCAAGAAAGAGGGGTGTCATATAACCCCACCTACACACACACACATGCATACATACATACATATATATATATACACATATATATATATACATATATATACATATATATACACATATATACATATATATACACACACATATATATATATATATATATATATTAAAACTTAGTAAACAATTTGTAGCACTCCGAATTTTAATAAACGATAATTAAATATAAAAAAGTGTAATAAAGCAAATATTAATTAAAACAATATTCAAAATTGGGCAAAAAGAATTCCACTGTTACGTCCGTTATGAAATTCAGATGTTTGCGTAAATCGAACGAAAAATGAATAAGTTATGATCAGTTAAAGTTTGAAATTTAAAATAGAAACTTAAAATAATAAACAAACTCAATCAACAGGGTAATTGGCTAACCCGACTCTTAACTAGGTCGACCCCTGTGTCGACCTAGGACCCATGTGGGTCAACTATGTATCGACCCACATAGGAGGTGGGTCAACCCAATATGAGCCTGGAACAAAATTGTTTTTGGCACGATGTCGAACCTGCTGTGTGTGTCTTTTGGAGTCTTCATGTTGATGCGTCTTTAAGGGATGAGATTAAAAACCTAAAGTCCTAAGGCCTGAATTATCCTTCTACACCTATAAATTGATTGCTACTCCTTACTTTTCCCCCACACCTCTTCTTCTTCTTCATTTTCTTAGCCTCCACTTCATTATGCTCTAAAATGAAATAAAATTGGGGAATAAGTCGGAGTGTTGTCTATAGGATCTAAATTAACCCTAGATGGATGTGAATAAGGTTATTGCAGTTTTTCACTGAGTAATAAATTATAGCAACACAGATAATCATAGTAAATGTGGAAACAGAAACAATACAGAATTTACCTAGCTTCGGCAAAACTTTGCATACTACTGTATTCATCAAGGTTTCTACTAGGAAGTAAAACAGTCTCTACGCTTATAATCCACTGTAAAATTGCAACACCCGCTCCTAACTGTTCTAATCCTATGCTCAAATCCCACTGATCTCTATCCCCAAGATCAGATTTCCCTGAATTACAAACCCGTAACTCGTCTCCCTAGTTAGACAAACTAGAAAACTTCAACACGTTTTGCAAAATAAAAAACACTTTAATAATAACAAATTAAAAACCCTAGGTCCTTTATAACTAGGTTTAGCCCAAAGTAAAATATGTCGACCCTTTTCTTTTGTGCTGTGTCACTTTGAAACGTGAGCTTCTACCTTTATCTTAATGGTGACCGAATTAAATCAAATTAGGGTTTTTGGCCCTCTGTCCCAAATCTCGACTTTTATGTTGCTATGGAAATTGCTCTCTAATGCTTCAATTTGTCGATGCTCTTGGTCGAACGATTTGGCTTGCAATTGATCGAAAATCTCATCAATTCTTGTGAGTTCTCTGAATTTATTTCTTCGATTTCCTGCTTGAATTTTTTATAATCAATGTTGATGATGAATCGGTGTATAAATAGGAATGAAATCCCGATATTATATCTAATTTCAACATTAAATTTGGTCTTTGATATTTGCGAAAATATTGGGCTTGATTTCTGATGTAACCCAATTGAATTATTGCTTTACATTCACGACTTTGAATTTATCCCTTTAGAAAAATATTGAGTAGATAAATGTCGTATATTTTTCTTTCTAGAAATAAAATATTGGTAATTTCTGAAACTTCGAATTTGTAAATATTTCTCTGTAGTTCTTTGAACCATTACTAAACGTAAAGAATTGGTGAAACATTGGTTGTATATTGGGTTGCCTGATTCATTGTTGTGTAGTTTCACCTGAATGTTTGCATCCCTTGGTTATGGCACCATGAATTTGCTAGTAACCTCATTGTGTGTCTGAACTATTTATTGCTAAATCCTACTGTGAATATTTGCATTGCTTCATTGATGCTTGGTTGTTTCTTGCTGCCATATGTATTTGCCTTCCTCAAAAGTAATTCTGAACCATAGTTGGTATTTGGAAAAGAAAAAAATTGAAGTTGCTTTTCTTTTTCACTTGACCCTTATGTACTTGCTGTCCATATTCACATACCACTACGCCAGAAATCGAATCAAACGACATATATCCACAGTTTTCTGATTGCATATCTCTCTGTTGTTAATTCCGGTGCCGTCTCATTCTACACCAGACTACAAATATAACCCGTTGTTTGATTTGAACTAGATTAACATATAAAACATAGTCGTGTGTTGTCTGATGTGGTGTTCTTGTTTTATAGATAGTTGTGATGAATATTATAAATTGTCAAGTTAATAAAATAATCGTTTTACGTTATCTTAACGAAATGCATATTTCCACTAATTTTTACAACCGTCTTCTTACAACAGATAAATGGTTTTTTAATGCAATTAACATAACTCAAATCTGTTTTTGTATATGTTGTTCCTTCTCTAATGAAATGACATAAAGTAACTCAACTAACACAGAGCAATTCAGATAACATAACATTCAAATAACACAAAGCAGTTTAGATTTCTATTGCATATAGACAATATTAAACAATATCAACATCGACACCAAATCTAAATACATCGTACAAGCATCAGTTCAACATAAACTACATTAACTAGGCAACTTAACCCATGTGTATCCAAAATTCAACAAAACTGACATTGGCAAAGCTGACTAACAAGGGTTCAATTGGCAGTCACATATTGAATTCAGGCGCTATGATTATACAAAGTTATAGAAATGTGTAGCCCAATCCACCTGCACGACATCAATATCCTTTTGCGAAAAATTACTGTTTACACTCTTCTCTCACTGCAACAAATAGGAAATGCAGAGGTTAACTTTACCCGGCATGTATCTCGATATATGCCTATATACAAGTATGGTATTATTGCATGAGTATTAAACAGCCTAACAAAAGTGTTCGAGGAAAGCCCAATTTTACCCACATGTAAGTGCAATACTGCACAAGAGAAAAATACACAATGACATGGTGCACCAACAATGAACACAACATGACTTCTGTAACGAACCAGATAATTCGATGCTCGAATTTCCAACACAAATACATCTCGTGTCCAAACTCGAGTACCATAAATCCAGAATGTTAAAGAAAGAAGTTAGAGGGTGAGATAAGAAAGAAATAGAAGAAAAGAAGAAAAAGAAGAAGAAGAACCAAACACCATACACAGAGTCTCACATCGCAGCGGAATAAAATATAATACAGAAATAAATCTTTATTGAAAAAAAACTTGAAATAATACTTACAATTCATCAGAGTACAACGACCATTTAATTCATCTGGACAGTTACAACAGTCTATCCTCATTTTCAACGCACAGCGGAATAATATCTAAATATATAATACGTCTAATCTCCTCCAGCTCGTATTGTAACGGTAAGGAATTTCGCTCGATCCGAATCGGTCGTTAAACCGACAAAGACCGTTCGAAACCCCTGATCGTTTGAGAACATGACAAATCAGAACGCAGACGGAAGAACATTTCATTGCTTATTACAACAATTCCATCAGATACAAGAATATACAGAGTATAATTGAATAAATTACATTCGATAAATATCTGAGATTACAATAAATTACATAGCAGCGGAAAATAATACAAAGCTCAACTGAAGGTGGTATATGGATACAAAGCTGTCCGGATATCATTCCAGCTGTAAATCAGGATCCTGTGAATATAAATTTGCAAAACCAAAACTACTAGCTGCCCGTGTCAAAATAAGGGCACCCAGAGTTTAGGTTAAAACAATAAACTGCAGGTCAGTCATGTGACTGGTGTGAGAACTAAAACAGTTATTTAAAACTTTTCTTTAAAAGAGACTAATTCAAGGGACCACGCCGTATAACACAGAACGGGTTTCCTCCCAAGAATACCAGTGCATAGAACAAACAACGCAATGCTTTTTTCGAAAAATGAAGCTATTATAAGACTCAGGTCCCATCACACAATGCAACACAAGCCGGAGGATAGGGTTTTACCTTATAACAACCAAACATGCTTGGTACGTTTAAAAACAAATCATTTGATACTATAATAAGTGTATAGTGTCAAAACATTTTCAATCATAAATATCAATCCTAGGCGGCATGGGTACCATCTTTCATGTCGTCATACTAGGCTCTACAAATAAAACCGAAATACACGTATTGGAAATTGGATTTCCGTCATGAGTCGAGGCAAGGGGCAAGCTCCTCTCCGCTTTCGAGACACTCTAGCAAATGTCTCAGGGCTACGCACTCTGGGCAACCCTTGGATGCTTCAGGGCCGGTCATCTCTTACGTTTGAGGATTAGTTATTCCTGAACACACGTTTCCCGGTCCTTACAGACCTAAAATCGAGGCGCCTCATCCAACAACCACATAGGTGAAAAGTATATAAATGTCAGGGCTGGTAAGTCACTGACACCACCAAAGCTAGAAAGAAACGTCGTGCTCTCCCTGTAGTCCTTATCCCGTTTTTAACTCATACCGAGGTGTGAGGCTCGCGAATTCACGTTATACACAAAGCTACGCCACGTAGGCTGTGCTTTGATCATCAGCCACAAGACTTTGCTTTTCAACAGAAGCCTTGATCCATGCAACTCAGCATGCCACACAGGCAATTCATGCCATGCGACTGATGTCCATCGATATACAACCTCTGAGCTCGTACGTCTCAGAGAAGGGCGTTAAGCAAGAGAATAAATTCTCCGTCGCCAAACAGATGTATATTAAATAGAGATCAATCAACACAGAATAAAGTCTAATGTCAGACACACAATCCATTTACAAGTTCGTTCTGGGTCTGAACGAAACCGGAGGCACTTTCCTCGCATATCCATCGATCTCCAAGTACGTCTGGACGACCACCAACTGATTCTCTCATCTTGGGTGTACAGCCCAATCAAGATCATCAGTAATCACCCAAATGATGTGAAGACTTCCGGTCTTCAACCACCGTCTTCATCTTCGACATATCGTCGAATCGGTTATTCAGAATGGGTATAAACCCGGCCTTTCTGAATAACCCGCGTATATAGTAAATAAATGTTACACAAACACAACATACGCTTCATTCCAATTCAGCAGCCACTAACCATAAATCAGCAAGAGAACAATTTCCCAAATATTAACCCCGAAGGCCGAAACCAACATCAGATCGATATCCAGGAAACCATTCTTCTTAACTAACCTACAGCTAGTTTCTAAATTTCATATTCTTAGGGAAAGGTTCCCATTAATTTTATCCAAGATAAATTCTTTAAAATTTATTCTTTAATCTTCCATTGGATGTCATATCAAACCAAATTATGGTTTTCCAAACTAGTTGAGATTAGCGAACCACACCGAAGTAATTATTTATTTTATTTCCCAATCCCAACCTATTCATCCCATGAAGCAAAACTGGTAATACTCCACATCTAACACCACAGTGTTATCGATAAAATTAATTACCATTTCACGTTCAAAACTAATTAAAGATTTAACTATCGCTTTGGAGCAAAACTGGTGATACTCCATTCTCGCTCAATTTCTAAATTTGATAATTTAGACTATCAATTTACGTTTCAATCTAATTGCAGATTCATTAAAACTCCTTTTACTGGGTTAAAGAACTAATGTCATTTAAAACACAGTTCACGATAAACCCAAATCACATTCTATTTCTTATCGGGTTAAAGAACCAGTGTTATTTAAAACACCGTTCACGATAAACCCACAAATCATTTCTATTTACAATTCATTTCAAATCCAATTTATTTATTTTAAAAATAAATGGGTTTTAATTTTAGTTCAAAACTAGTTTATTTCGATAAAAATCTATTTTTGTCTTTTCAAATATGGAGTTTTTCATCCCAATTTTTCCCAAATCATTTCTTATGATTTTACACAAATTATTGATATTTTTATTAATTTTATCAAGGCCCGTACAGTCGATTTCCAACAACGGCCATCGAACTGCACTTACAACGACCTTTTCCAAATTTGATTTGGACGTATCTCCAAATCCAAACGTTAGATTTCAAATTTCTAATATTCGTTAGAAAGCTCTTTTGGATACGAACCCAACGGTTCCGGTTTTAGGAGAATACGACGGTCGGATCTCCCGTAATGTCCATTCGAAGTCAATGGTCGAAATTCGCGAACTGCCGCAGCGCGACGCGTTCTATTCAGGCCATTATATATATAATATATATATTATATATTTCGTCGATTTCTATTTAATTCAATTCGAATTCGTTTTCTATTCAATTCTATTCGAATTCGTTTTCTATTCAATTCAATTCGAATTCGTTTTCTATTCAATTCAATTCGAATTCGTTTTCTATTCAATTCAATTCGAATTCGTTTTCTATTCAATTCAATTCGAATTCGTTTTCTATTCAATTCAATTCGAATTCATTTTCTATTCTATTCAATTCGAATTCGTTCTCTATTCAATTCAATTCGAATTCGTTTTCTATTCAATTCAATTATAAAAACGAATATAATCGATATAAATATCGTTCGCGTCAAAATAGCGCATCCCTAATCAACACGGCTTTATATTTTTCAATAACTCCGTTATTCTATTTAACAAATGTTGGTCAACACATGACTAATCTCAACAAATGAGTACTGTCCACATGTGACTATTTTTGTTATTCAATATATTTTATAAAATTATGATTTCTATCGTTTAATTTCAAATCAGGCTCCAACCGTAAATTAGTAAGAGAACGATTCCCTGAATATTAACCCCGAAGGCCGAAACCAACATCAGATCAACATCCAGGGGACCACTCATCTTATCTATTTTCCAGTTAGTTTCTAATTTTCTATATGATAAAGATGTAAATCTTATTGTTAAAATATTTCGTTCAACACATGACTAATCTCAACGGATGAGTACGGTCAACACATGAACCTTTATTTTATAATATTAAAGATGTAAATTTTATTGTTAAAATATTTCGTTCAACACATGACTAATCTCAACGGATGAGTACGGTCAACACATGAACCTTTATTTTATAATATTCTTTATTTTCTAAATTGGAATGAGGCCCAATCAATCACCATATAACGTTAACTATATGGATTTCATACAACACATGTATATAATAGCAACGATAAATAATCAACCATCATCCAAAGTGCACTACACTGTATAAGCATCAAATATAGATATCTAACACTTATAACAGCCTGTCAATCAATCGATCGACATACAACTAATTATTGGGATTAGTGTATGCCGTATTTTATCCCAATACCCATGTGGGGTTTCAAACAATCAAACACAGATTTTATTTGTGCAGTTGGGCGATGTGTAAAATTTATCGTCCCAATCAATATCCTTCAAATAGGTGTACATAAACAAACCGTCTGGTTTGTAAATGAATATTTATTTATTCACGTTCACGTTTAAAATTATATTTTTAACGACCAAATTAATTTATTCAACCTATGAATATTCTATTCGGTTCATTTATTTAAATAAAATGATATCTTTATTTTTCTAACTTATTTTAGAAAATTTCGGCGGCATAACGACACGATACTAGAAACGGGACGAGGCCTAGCCTTATCCCCGGTCTAGTGATGGCCCACGCCATACACATATCAATCAAATCAATTTCAATTCACCAAACAATTCAATTCAAACCAACTACACAACCAAACAAACAAGTCCATGGTCTGTGGACGATGGTGTCGGGTGCTACTAAACACCGTCTACATCCTAGTATATATTTATATAACTAGAAAAGAAAAGTTAAAGTGAGAAGTTCTCACCAAAGCTATCCCAACTTCACGACACTTCAAAAGTAGAAGTCTTCACCGTCCTCGTCTTTCGTCACTTTCGTTACCCGTAGCCACTACATATATAAAAATCACATTTTTATATTCTTGCTATGTATATAAAAAATCATATTTTTATAATTACTCCATATGGATAAAAATCTATTTTTATATCGCTACTATATAGATAAAAATTCTGTTTTTACATCGCTACTATATAGATAAAAATTCTATTTTTACATCGCTACTATATAGATAAAAATTCTATTTTTTTATCTTGCTAGCAATATAATAAAAATTATATTTTTATTACTCTACATGAATAAAAATCATATTTTTATGTAACCTAAAATATTATTTTTATATAACTAAAAATCGTATCTTTTCTATATTAAAAATCGCATCTTTATACCTCTAAAAATCCTATCTTTTTACTTAGTAAAAATCGTATTTTTCTTTTCATAAAAATTCTATTTTCTATAAACTGAAAATCATATATTTATTATCAGTAAAATCATAGAGATCATCAAAAAAAGGGAAACAACATAAATCAAAGAAAAAATCGTATTAAAACTTACTGTAAAAGGGGGAGGAGCAATTTCCGGGATCTGGTCGTCGTGCGTCGGAGTTGCGGCATCTGGAGGGGTTCGCGGTTTCTGGCCTTCGCGTCAGGAGAGGTCGACGGGAGGGGAGGTGGAAGAGGAAGGGGTTGGTCGTTGCGTGGATGGAGGAGGAGAAGAAGAGAAGAGAGGCGCGGCGACTGGGGAGTTGCTGGGGTGAGGGGAAGCGTCAGGCGAGAGAGAGGGGGGGAGGTCCACGCCTGAGGCGGCGGATGGTGCGGCAACTGGTGGTGGTCGGGATGAGGGAGGCGCGAGGTGATTTAGGGTTTTAAACTTTTTTTTCCTTTTGAAAACAATGAACGGGGGGGCTAGCAGAGAGATAAAGGATATATAATATATTATTTAATTTAATTTTAAATTCGAAAAGTTGACTTTTTAGTTTGACCACGAAATCGAACCCACCGCTTGTCGTCCATAGTTAATTACCCCCATTCCGAACACAATGGGATATGTATCGTAAGCTGATTCGATCCTTTCGACCAGTTTCCGTTGAATTTAAAATATAACTCTATATATTCTATTTTAAACGTACATTTCAATTTACTGGGGCCACATACTAACTCGAAAAATTCCAGAAAAATATTTTCTAGCTTCGTATTGACGATATGTCCTAACAAAACTAATTTCGTCGAATTCTGAGACCGTTTGAAAAATGGCCATTTTCCAGTCGATTAAAATCAATTGAAACTGGTCAAACGCGTTTTCTTTTGCCGCGCTCACATATTGATTCGAAAAATTATGAAATTTGGAATCTAGCAATAATTCGACATCACAGATCCAACAAAAGTGGTTTCGTCGAAATCCGAGGTCGTTTGCAAAATTTCCATTTTTAAGGGCCTGAATTACATAGCGACTATTCAGAATTTTCAACTGGACATATCTTTTGATTCCCGCTATGAAATTTTGATTTTTCGGATTCGTTGGAAAGATATTATCAATTAGATTCTAATATTTTTGGTTTCGCTAAAATCCGGTTTATTTTGCACCTGGTACATTCAATTGAAGTTTGAAATCGAATTATCGAACTACCGCGCCATTTTCAATTCCTATTATAATTATAAATAATTATTTATATTCTAACGACGATGCGTATAAATATATACGTTATAACTCTATTCAAAATAAATTTCTCGTCGATATTATTTAAAATAATTCATTTTAAATATTGAAAATTCATTAAAATTGCCAAAATAAAATTTTTAAACTGGCCCAGATTTTCTGGTTGTTACACGTATCCTGAAGTCTGTATCATCTTGCCTTGAACCTGTACAACTCGGTTTGACCCAACTGGGCCTGACCTGAGCATTACAAACGCACAGGTCAGTCTAGTGAACCAGCGTGAGAAAAACCCATTAAATTATTGGTAACATTCATCTTGATTTTAAAGTTAAATACCATTTCGAAAGAAAAGGATAATCGTAAGACCAATCCACACATAAACACAGATGGTTTTTACCTTACGATAACCCAAACCATTTTTTGAAATCATAATTATCTGATATTATGATAGTGTCTAAATACAAATAAATATCAATCTAGTAGAACGCTTGCATCTCACGCTCTACATATACAGTATACAATCAAAACCATGGGCGCTTATTGGGAATTTGATTTCCAACTATGATAAGGTATGGAACCACCTTCCAATAGTGTATCTCTAGAGGGGAGTACACTGGGTTCAGCAAGAACGTCTTGCAACCCGACCCACACATGACCGACCACTCATTTCTCTTGAGTGGATCGAATATATTGTCACCTACGGTTGCTAGCAACATAACCGTTCCCGGGAGATACATAAGTGAAAATAAGTAACAAATATATATATTCTCTAGATGGTGACAATACACCCTAATGGGGGCGACCCACATAGCCATGCTGTCCGCCCGATTTTTGTCATTTCCCGGTTGTGAGGCTTGAGGTTATAATCGTACTTCTAGATCATCTGGCCACCATTCACTTTGAATGCCACATCGTCAGATCCGTCAGATATCACTAATTGACGTTCACAAAAATATTCTAATGTTCAAGCTAAGAGAACGACCATTCTACGCCATCAACAGAAATACGTTTGTAAAAATCAACGTACGTGATCCCTTGGGAAATACTTTGTCAGACATTTCATCCATACAAGTTGTCCTGGGACTGGACAAACCGAAGGCACTCTCCTACCGCATCCTAGGAATCGCCCTATAGATCAGTAGCGAGTAGTCCTTGCAATCCGTCGATTTCAACCACGACAAGATCACTATTAGAATATCTTCGGGCGCGACTCTAGGGAATTTGACATAGTCCTTTTGCTTATGAAGATCCACGGTCTTCACTGCTCCATCTTCAATTCGTATATCCTACGTTATCGTATTTGTTGGTTCGGAATGGTTTTCGAATATAAATTCGATCCCGGTCTTTCCGTACCAACAATCGTATTAGGCCAAATTTGATAGTCGGTTATTTAACTATCAAATAAAACAAACATTCATCCATCAAAGAAAATTGAATTCACTATTTTAATATTCTCCATCATTTTATCCTCTTTTGATTAACCATTCGTTAATTCAAAACTTCTCTTCCTTTTCAATATTTGAAATCCTCGTTTCTTTCTTATATTAATATAAGAATATTCAAAATCCCTTCAATTTAAAATACTTTTAAAACGTATTTGTCATCTTGATCATTTGTCCCTAACCGTAAATTAGTAAGAGAATACTTCCCTAAGTATCAACCCCGAAGGCCGAAACCAACATCAGATCGACACTCAGGAAATGATTCAACTCACTAATACTCAGTCAGTTTCCACTTTCCATTACTCCATTTATTATTTTCTAGCGAATACAAATTTCAATCATCACTTATCACTACAAACGAGATATTTATCTCAGCTTATAACCATTTAAAATATTTTATTTACAAATATGATTTTCAAACCATTTGCTATTACCAGTATCCAATATTCCATTTAAGGATATGATTTGCAAAATGTTTTGCTAAATATTTATTTCTAAAATGGAACAATATTTTCCTACAACGATATCGCTCAATTTCGGTTTAACCTTCGTAAAAAAATAGGGTTTCTAACAATAATCTTTATTCGATCCCAACTTTATTTCAACAAACTGTATTCAATCTAAAATATACGTACATAAATATCATTTGTAAATTCCTTACTATTTATTATCTAAAATCTTATATAAATTCTTTAATAAAATCCATATTACATTATTTAAATCAATTCGACTTAAATTCTATTAGAATTTATAAATTAAAAACCCTTCCTAACTTTCCTCTGACAAATTTCCATTTTCATCTCACTTGCTTTAGCACCTATTCACCTCATCCGTGAATAATATTTCTCAACGCAAATCCCTACTTGACTTATTTAGTCAAATTCGATTTTCTACTTAAAACTTTGAGTTTCAACCTCTTTATAACATCTAATTGTAGAGTTATATAATTTCTTTTATATTTCCTTATAACTGGAAAATTCCAATCAATTTAAATATCGATTTTTATTCTCGTTTTCCATTTCTTAACTTCTAATGAATAAGAATTCCAATTAATTCATTATCACTTTAAGCGAGATGTTTATCTCAACTTTGTCATCATTCCAAATATTTTTCTTAGAATATGATTTACAAAACTATCATCGAATATTCCATAAATATTCTTTATAACACTTTATAGTTTTATTATAACTTATCCCAGTTTATTTTAGTAACTTCATTTCATAAAAATATCCGTATATGAATATCATTTGCCAATTCTTACGGTTCGTATTTATTATCTATAAATCTTATATATAAATTCTTTTTTATAATATTAACTATATCATTCATATTAGTTTGACTTGGATTCACTTAGAACTTATGAATTAAAATAGGTCTTCCAACTTCAAGTTTAAATTCTACTTTCTTTAATAGCTTCTATTTGTTATAAACTCTTCTTTATATCTTCCTTTTCAAATTGGAAAAATTCCAATCTATTTTAAAAAAATGGTTTATTTTTCTTTCACAAATTCCACACAATTTACATTTTTTTAAATCTCTCAATAAAAAATTTCACTTCTTAAATGTCGCTTATAAAACCCCCTCTTCAAGGTATTTGTTTAAACAAATATTTAATATTAAATTCCATTTAATTTGGGTTCTAATTAACCATTTTATTTTGAAATAAATATCTCCCTTTAAAATTCTTATTATATTTCAATCTTTATTTTAAAACCCATATATTATTTTTGATACTCAAGAATATCAAAAATCAAGGTCAAATGTTATCACACGCCCAAACATGTCACACACTATCGCAGGTGATCAATCATACCATATAACAGCATAAATATGGAAATAAATAAATAAATAAATGTTGAGGAATCCAGTTCTCCAACCTGTTTTCCTGCATCCACAGATGTTCGTCAATAATAATAATACCCATCCTGCTTCGAGGCAGGATATCGCAGTATAAAGGTCATCCACTATACATATATTGTGGGGCGCATAGGGGAATCATCCGCTATTGGTACTGCGGGCATCCGCTAATGATACTGCGGGAATATCCAACAACCAATCACCAATATAATTTTATAATATTATTATCACTTTATATCAAGCAAGTTATCATCCATCAAGCAATAAATTAAATTTGAACTATTAAAAATAGTTCCTAATAATTATTGAGTGAGTTTAACTCACCTCGATTTTCCTCTGACGAATATCCGTTTAAGTCCAAACCGTCACAGCTTGTTTCGAACTGTCTTGAATACCATTTATTTTGCACCTATAATTAAATTTAATTTTTATTAATCGGTTAACAATTATTGATCTAAACTAACTATTATCATACGTGTACTTATCGATTAAATATTTATTTATATTTACAACTTAAATGAATAAGTAAGTTATTCTATGTAATTCAAATTACGAAATAACGATACCGTATGGATGCGTCAATATCTCGATAACACATGAAACACATCTTCAAACAACTCCAGTCTGCAATTATCCCACCTTGATCTTCCATCAAACAACTCATGGAAAATCTCTATTTTCCTTTTTATTTCAATAGCCAATGTCTGCTATTGCGTCAAACTCCACTGTTGCCGAGACCAAACACTTTCCTGCCAATCCAGATAAATTTATCCAAGAATGCTTCACGTGCTTGCCTCATAATTGGGTTTTATACTGATAAAAATAAGGTGTATAAGTACTTTACAAAACGCTATGGTTTGGTGTTGATCACCACTATTCCACATCACTGTAATGCTTCAGATCCCTCAACCCACACAACTCAAATCCCTGTACCACGTTCATCCCTTAGCCCATCACCATACAGTCGCCCATTTTGCAGGCAGTCCTCCCTCATTTGGCATTCCACTTCCATTACTACTGAGCATTTCCATCTACAACTTTACTTCTTTTGCCGCTTACCCAGACAACTCCTCAAGTCCTCCTACTATCGGATCCCAGACCTCCACATCCCAATCCACTCAACAAACTCGAACCCATTTTGAACTACACACCATCGCGATAACAAAATCCTAACGCCAGTCATCACATTTATCACCAAATCAGCGCAGATCTCATCACGTCGAGATCCCCCAACACCTCACTACCCTGATCGAAATCTCCCTTTGAACTCGTCATCGCACCTCAAAACAACGATACTCCTTTTCGATCAGCATAAATCACGACAGTCTCCTGCTTCCTCACGTGAGCGCTCTGGTTTTGACATCAAGTTTCTGGAGTTGCCGCAGTTCTAAATCGTGGTGCATTGAAATCACGATTTTTATTTTGAATACTTTCCTCTTTTTGATTTTATCCATGGATGTATTTCAATTTTGGAATGAAAGAAGAAAAAGACTTCAGAAGGGGACGATGTGAATTTGTTTGAGTGTGAAGCAAATGCGAAACCGATGCCTAAATTTATAGGAGCGACGGAAAGATGATAAGGGCAATGTCTTTCAGTAGGAGTAAGAACTAGGCATAACTTCAGTGTATTGGCACATCATGAAAGAACAGACGCAAATCAAACTGAAATGAAAGAAGGGAGAAGACGCTGAAGTTTTGCAGATAGCCTGTGCTAGTAGGAAAAAGTCGTCTCCTATTTCATTTATTTATTTCATTTATTTTACTTTTATTTTCGGTTGAAATGGTGTGGTTTCACCCCATTTAAAATATCACGTGCTACCAAACTCTTATCTGAACGCAACGAATGACATTTCTAGGGTTCTAGCACAGTTCTGAACACACTGGAACGGTCTCCACGGTCTAATTCGACCATATACGGAAGATATTAAATTAAATTGATAATTTAACATTAATTTGATTTAATATAAACTAATTTAAAAATAAACAAATCTACTTTATTATTTAAATACACATAGCTGAATTCATACAAATTCCAGAATATACTAACTTAAATTTTAAACACGATATAAATTAAACCAATATTAAATTGATTTAAATTCGATTTATTTTATCGAATAAAATCGTTACTGTTTACAAAGTATTTCACAGCGACTATTTAAAACTTTGATTTGGCCATAACTCTCAATCTAATATACGGAATTCTAATTTTTCTCTTTCATTACAAAATTATAGTTCAACAGATTCAAATATTTCTTGTTTTATCGAATTCCGATTTATAACGGATTATGTACACTCAGTTGAAGTTCAAATCGTAAATTACGAACTACAGCGCCATTTTGAGCTCGTTTATATATATTTATACGTTTCCAACTTCATTTTAATTAATATAAAAATCTATTTATATTAATATTTCAATATTTAAACTAAATTAAATATTTAAATATAAATTAACAAAATGCGGGACGTTACATTCCTTCCCCCTTAAAAGAATTTCGTCCCCGAAATTACTAAGCAGGAAAAATAGTTATATCTCATTAACTTCTCCGACCCACTCGTGCAATTCAACACTTACCTCAACATCCTTACTATTCGACCAACTTGGTAGTTTCCAATTCCACTCAAAAATCCTTAACTTCGATTAACTTTTTGTTAACAACAATTTCAAAAATGTTGAAAAAATTTCTAATTCCCTAACTTTTTGAAAAAATTCGCCAGCACCTCCTTTGTACGCGTCAATAGTTCAAACATCAACTCACCTCTCTAGGCTCTTCTCATTCAAAAAAAAATCATAAAGCCAAGTGGCTTGCTGATTCGGCACATAAAAGCTCATATTGAATTAAACATGTACCTTTTTGTCGGGCATCTCATATTTATTCTTCACACTTTCTTCTATCCAATAAACTTGCTCAATCATATACACACCCATTCCTATTCGGTTACAATCCATTTAACATTTTACTTCCACTTTGCCAATTTATCCATTAATTCATTCTCTTGCTTCACTTGCGACAGCTTAAACAACCCATGTTCAAACACATATATATTCTTATGAACATGTCAAATTTTATTTATAATCCAAGTTCCAAGTTATATTTCCAATTTTACCCGTTCAACCATTTATGGGTTTTCTTGCTTCACGATAATTTAAACAAACATGTTTAAATATATGTTCATGCCTACGAACGAGTCGAGCTTCATTTATAACTCAAATTCTAGGTTTTAAAATTCCAATTCCCAAGTTCGTATAAATTTACGAGTCACATAAATTTACACTTCAAATTCCAATCTCAATCAAACTTAATTTGATTTATTCTTCATTCAATTTCAACTCAACTCAAGTTTATACAATCCAAGTTTATATTCACAACTCAATATACATATTCACTTCTATTTCAAGATCAATTTCATAGCCCGAACTCAACTGAATAACATTTCAAGTCATATTCAATTATTTATTCGAATTGGATTTATTGCAATTCATTTCTTATTTCACTCGATATATTCAAACTGTATGCATCGAGTTTTACTTAGGTTATCAACATTCAATTTATTTGTGTTTCAACTTGTATTCAAGTATTTTCATTCCACATTGATTCAATAGTCCATTCTAGTTCAATATGGTTTTAATTTCAATCCAAAACAGTTTAACTTACCTTTCAGTCAAGTTTCAATCCATTCCATTCATTATACTGGAATTTGTTTCTGATTTTTATTTCAAATATCATTTATTTCATCTTCTAGTTATATTTAACCAGTTCAACTCCATAATACCATTTGAATTTCATTCAAATTATTCAAGCAATCAAATATCCATAATAATTTGATAAAACAGTTTCTTTTATATACAAAAATAAATTTGGGCAAAATTGTTTCATTTTCCCGCTTTATAAAATAATATTGTATCATTTTCTAGTTCAATGCTTTTCAACGCTTGAACCGATCGATCAACACAATACTAAACTTTTGTATATGAAATCTACAAATACGCTCTCATATATATACACTCAACTCAAGCTAGGGTGTTACTAACCCTATCTCTACTGAGTAACACCACAGAGCCAAGGTTATTCCTAAACCTGGTTCTAATACCACTGTAACGAACCAGATAATTCGATGCTCGAGTTTGGACATGAGATGTATTTGTGTCGGAAATTTGAGCATCAAATTATCTTGTTCGTTACAACTTCAATAATGACGGCGACACAACATAACAATGGACACAACAAGGGTGTAGTGTACTGGAAGTGTTTTTTTAAAGCACAAGGATTCAGTATGCAAGACACATACACACACACACATATCCTTAGCAGTCCATAGTTGATTCTTGTCTCCCATGACGTCTTTCATGTAGCACATTACCCACAATCCATACGTCTAATGACCTCTCTGTATTGGAGCTCCCTGAAGCTTGCTTAGATATCAAGTAAACATATAATTCAATCAATCATGTTGAGGAAAAAGTCATCAGACTTGAGAAGTATTGAGTACGCATGTATACGCACCAAACAAGACTTCCATTGAACTTGACTGTCTTTTAGTAATTTGTCCTGATTGTAAATTGCAGTGAAGCTGCAAAGTAAACAAATATTGCAAAGTTAACGCTGCAAAGTAAACAAGCAATTGCACATACTTGTTCAAACATAAACCATTGCAACGTAAGCAAATATTACATTGCAAAGTAAATAAACATATCTATTTCACTCAAAAAGTTAACATTGCAAAGTAAACAAACATAAATTGTCCACCAAACCACTCAAATATAAAATATCAACACATACCTATTCATAGTATTCATCCATTCATCACCACATAATCGTCCTCTCAATGGATCCATAAAATGCACAGTTTATTTTGTGGGATTCACAACCGTCAAACACTAATGATTGCTAACATTGAAAATTCCACTCTGCATTCATAACAAAGTATATACAACATGAATCCGGTACAAAATTATGTAGATAAATATAAAGAACCATAATGTACATACCCTGAGTTATACGACACCAAAAAAAATCTGATCAGTATTCCGTTCCCTTGTTTATACCGTTTTGCCAAACCAGAAGCTAACTAAGATGACATTCCACATGTGTGCATCTATATAAGCAGGATATATGAAGGAAATCATCTCTATCATCTTACATTTCTTCAGCACTTCATGAAGGTACTATAAAAGCATACAAGAAAAGAAGCATCTGGTCACCTGCAACTTCATGGTTTAAATATCAGTAGACTACACGATCAACTTCATGCTTCAAATATTAGAAGAAAAAACTAAACTATTTAGTAGTTATTGCTTCAACATTATCGGTACTGATATTTTCTTATGTATCTGTACTAGCGGTTATTGTGGATGTTAACGATGTATTCCATTATATCGGTATTCCTAGTAATGCTATGTGTTTCTCAATATCAATATTGGTATTTTCTTATGTAACGTTTACTCAAGTTGCAACATGGAACTAAATTATGAGCTTTAATTGGACCGCATACTTAATATGAGAATTACAGTTCATATTTTAAGTTCACATTTTAAATTAGACTGCATACTTATAACTAATGGAAAATCCAAGCAAACTTTGAAATATGAGAATATGAGCTTGTGCATTTATGAAATGCGCAAGCTCATTTATGAAATGCGCATTTATGAAATGTCCAAAAAATAATTGACACATACCGGGCTTGAGTAGATGTCTGGAGAAGATTTGCGATTGCATGTATATTGGTCCTTAAGATAGCCACATCTATTCGAAAACCAAATATTTCCTCGTGCAACACGGCGTCGATGGTGGCCCCATTCTTCAAGGATGTATTCGCCCATTTGAAAAGCACCCTCAGTGCTTCAGGAATTTTATGAGGCAATGTGTCGAGGTCTTCATCCTCTGGCTCATTGTGATAATTTGTCCTCTTCTTCTTGATAACGTCAGACTTAACAACCTCAGGTACTATGTCAAGGTCATCATCCTAATCTCGCTCATCATAATCATTTTTCCTCCTCTTCTTCTTGACAACATAAGACTTAACAACCTCAAAGTTATGTAAATAACAGTCATCCTGTGTACACAATCAAATATCAAATTAAAAAAATATGTTTATGTAAAAAACTTATGAATTAACCTTATGAAACAAAGTTGTCTATTTAATATTCCTAATTCATCTACAAATGAGATTATCCTGTAACTGAGATTATCCATCTACAACTAAACAAAATGAGCAAGTTTATCCTTTTTTCAGAGAAATTGAAAAGCATAGTGATAAATACATATGATAAGTAAAAACTAATCAAAACGTTATATTTTAGTTCAAATCATTTTTTATTCAATACTAACTGATACTAGACAGTAGAATTGAAACCACTAAATAAAAACAAAAATCAGTGAGTAGTCTAACAAACAAGAAGAAGAATAATAATAGAGTACAATTGTAGTAAGCACAATAACCAAATTTCCCAACAATAAAATAACCAATAACAACTGATAACAATTACCAAATTCTCATCATAATTCCATGAACAAAACACAAGAGAATTAGCGTTTACCTTATATCGCATATATTAGGGTTTCGCTCCGAATCGTCGAGATTAGGGTTCGATTGGGTTTTAAGAAAGAGAGGTTATCGGGAGAGAGAGAGAGAAAGTGAAAAATAATAATAAGAAGAAGAGGGTAAATAAAACGGTGAGTGGGAAAGTAAAGTATAATGTGGATCTGAACACATAATATTTTCACAACCCCAACAAACAATGGAAACGATAAAACCTAGAAGTGGAAACGAACCGAAAAGTAAATTTTTTGACCACTTCTTCAAACAACAAATTAATATGGTCTGAATACAAAATTAAAATATGAAAAGGAAAAGTAAATTGTTGACCAGTTTTTGATGGGAGAGAAAATTTCATTAGAGCGAAATCTTAATTTTTTTTTATAACTCTAATCAAACCACATAAAAGTATGGTCTGAAATCATATCTAAAATATGAGAGGGAAATAAAACGTTGACCAACATTTTGGCGTGAAAAACATTTGTGTGAATCCAAATCTATTTTTTCTATAATTGCAATTAAATAACATACAAACTATTGTTAGAATGTCATGCATGAAATCTTCATAACATATGATTTCATGGGCTTTGCTAGACAACAGAGGATTTCTCTTTATGTTATGCAAAAAAGTGGGATAACAATGAATCATCTTATGTTGATGCACTTAACCTGCTGCTGTGTGGTTGCCATTTGAAACTACCATTTTCGTGTGGTCTACACATTGAAGCTTGACTTGTGTACATATTCATGCTTGTTGTAGCCATTTCTCCTCTTGTGTATGTTGTCATGAATTTTGCTGAGCCATTGGTCCTTTGTGAATATTTATGTTTCCCTGTTTGAACCTGGGTGCATTTTACATTGTTTCCATTTTTAATGCATTTCATACTTGATGCAGTCAGTTATTTTCATCCACTTGCTATATACATGTGAGTTACACTTGCCATTTGTTATGGAACTTATTCATATTTCCGGTCTTCTTGCGTAATACTGCATTATGTACATATGTCCTGCTTTCTTGCATCTGCCATGCTTCATACTTATACATTCTTATGCCCATTGCCCTTATGCTTTTGTGGTACTGCCTTGTAAAATCTTATGCATGCCACTGAACCTTGTTTCACTCTCCTGTTTTATCTGTTTGGCTCCATGTTACCGTTTCTCTTGAGCTTTGCTGGTTAATATATGTGTACTGTCCATATTTGCTGGTCCTTAACTTGACCATCTTGTGTACACTATTGAATTTCATTTTCCTGCACAATATATATATATATATATATATATATATATATATATATATATATATCTGTGTGTGTTTAATAACCTGGAAATCTGAGCCAATTTAAAAAATTTATTTTGGCAATTTTAATGAATTTTGAATATTTAAAATGAATTATTTTAAATAATAACGTTGAGAAATTTATTTTGAACAGAATTAGAACGTATATATTTATTTGAATCGTCGTTAGAATATAATATTTATTTTTAATTATAAAAGGAATTGAAAATGGCGTGGTAGTTCGAAAATTCGATTTCAAATTTCAAATAAATGTACAAGATTCAAAATAAACCAGATTTTAGCAAAACAAAAAATATTAGAATCTATTTGAAAATATTTTTCCATCGAATTCGAAAAATTGAAATTTCATAGCGGGAATAAAAAGTTATGCCTAGTTGAAAATGGCGTGGTAGTTCGAAAATTCGATTTCAAATTTCAAATAAATGTACAAGATTCAAAATAAACCAGATTTTAGCAAAACAAAAAATATTAGAATCTATTTGAAAATATTTTTCCATCGAATTCGAAAAATTGAAATTTCATAGCGGGAATAAAAAGTTATGCCTAGTTGAAATTTCAGAATAGTCGCTATGGAATTTTGGCCCTTAAAAATGGAAATTTCGCAAACGACCTATGTTTTCGACGAAACCACTTTTGTTGGATCCGGGATGTCGAGTTATTGCTGATTCCAAAATTTGTAATTTTCTGAATCAATATGTGAGCGTGGCGAAGTAAAACATGTTTTAACCGTTTCAATCAATTTTGATCGACCAGAAAATGGCCATTTTTCAAACGGTCTTCAAATTTAACGAAATCAGTTTTGTTAGAACCGTATCGTCAATACGAAGTTAGAAAATATTTTCTGGGAATTTTTAGAGTCCATATGTGACCCCGGTAAATTGAAATGTACGTTTAAAATGTAATATATAGATTTATATTTTGATTTCAATCAAAACTGATCGAAACAGCCGAATTGGCTTATGATACATATCCTATTATGTTCGGAATGAGGGTAATTAGTTATGAACGACAGTCGGTGGGTTTGATTTCGAGTTCGAAATAAAAAGTTGCTTTTGGAAAATTAAATTAATTAAATATTTATTTATTTATATATCCTCACCCCTCTTCTCTCTCCAATTCCAGATCAGAACGATATATATAAAAAAGGGGGGGAACCGCCCGTCGCCACCACCATCGGGCCCCGGCCGCACCACCCCTACGCCTCTTCCTCCCCGACCTCTCTTCTCCTTCCCTCTCTCTCTAGCTCGTAAAACCCCAACCCTAGTCCCCCTAAACCGCGATGTCAGCCACCCCTGGGCTGGCCTGTGCCTAGCCGCGCCTTCCCCCGCCACCTAACCTACCACCTGCACCCCCCTTGACCTGCACGCCCTTCAACACCCCCTCTCTCCAAAATCCGTGAGCAAACCCCCTTTCCTCCTCCTTGAACGCGAGCCTCAGCAAAACCCAAAACCCATCAGCCCTCCGACGCACCTCCTGACCATCGTCAGTCCACCAAAAACCGCTGCTTCTCGCTGCCAGATCCCACGTGGTAAGGACTGCATTGGAATTTCAAACAAATCCAAACGGTTCAGAAGTAAAACTAGCGGAGTGGAACCCAAGGTGAGAACTTCTCACTTTAAATTTTATTTTCTAGTTAGAAATATATACTAGGATACAGACGGTGCTTAGCAGCACCCGACACCCGCCGTCCACAAACCATGGACGACTTGTTTGATTGTTTGGTTTGGTTGATTGTTTATTATAGTTGTTATACACATGAGTTGAATGAAATCCATATAATCAAATTATATGGTAATTGACTATGTCTTATTCCAGTTCAGAAAGAAAGAATATTTTAAAATAAAGATTATTTTAAAATAATGAATATTTTAAAATAATATTCAGTAAAAGATCAAAATCTGATTTTGATGTCCGATTTGGGATAAACACGAATATATTTAAATATATATAGCCGTGTTGACTAGATTGACGCCATTTTGATGTGAATGATATTTATATAGATTTTATTCATTTTTATAATGAATATCGAAAAGGAATTGATTTCAAAATCTAATGGTTTGAAAATAATATCATTTATATATCGATGATATGGAATATTCATTTTTGAATAGAAATTGAATATAAAGTTGAAATCGTTTTGAAAATGAATTTAAAACGATTTATAAAATACTTTTTAAAAGGGAATCGATGAAATATATAATATATATAATGGACTGAATAGAACGCGTCGCCCTGCGGTAGTTCGCGAATTTCAACCATTGACTTCGAACAGATATTACGGGAGATCCGACCGTCGGATTCTCCTAAAACCGGAACTGTTGGGTTCATATCGAAAAAGCTTTCTAACGGATATGAGAAATTAGAAATCTAACGGTTGGATTTGGAATTATGTCCAAATCAAATTTGGAAAAGGTCGTTGTAAGTGCAGTTCGATGGCCGTTGATGGAAATCGACTGTACGGGCCTTGATAAAATTATTAAAAATATCAATAATTTGCGTAAAATCATAAGAAGTGATTTGAGAAGAATTGGGATGAAAAACTCCATATTTGAAAAGATGAAAATAGATTTTTATCGAAATGAACTAGTTTTGAACTAGAATTATAATCCATTTATTTTTAAAATAAATAAATTGGATTTGAAATGGTTTTGAAAATAACCAGAATTTCCAATACATAAATTGGAATGGATTTGAATCGAAATTGTCTTCGGAATATTTCGATGTTGGATTTCATGATTATACTGATGTTGTTATGGAAATTTGAAAGATATATTTATATCATTATTTCCAATACAATATCTGTTGGTTATAGTATTTGATATTGAATATAAGCCGATATATTTTCTATTCAGAGCCTTGTATTTAATATCAAATGTGATTTGGCTTTGTTGTGGATGGTGTCTTCATTAACACTGTTCTTAAACCTAGTTGAGAAAAAGATTAAATCTTTTTATTTAGATTTAATGAAGTATACCAATTAAATAATATTTAATTGGAATTGTGAATTGGAATTGATTTTTGGGGGTTTATCGTGAACGGTGTTTTAAATAACATTTGTTCTTTAACCCGATAATTAAAGGAATGTGAATTGGCTTTATTGTGAACTGTGTTTTAACGACATTCATTCTTTAACCCGATTTACAGTGAAATGTAGTTTGGAATTTATAAATCTTTTTGATAAGATTTAAAGGATATTTTCCAAAGTAAAGTTTTTCAATTAAATAAAATAAATTGGAATGGAATGGAATTTGATTTGGTAATAATCGAGGTGAATTTCTGCGGAGGAAGACAACTAATATATCTGGAATTTAAAAGGCTTTGTCGTTATTCCATTTATATAATTATTAGTCGGATATGGAAGTTCATATCGATTATATATATTTATCTGTTTTCCGTGAAGATTCCATTGTTAATGGAATGAGGTTTTGGGTTATCGTGAACTGTGTTTTAAATGACATTAGTTCTTTAACCCCGTTAAAGATAAGATTTATTTCTTAACTTTGAATAATCATTAAGTAATGATTTTTGGAAATTAAAACTGAATTAGAGTTTTAATGAATCTTTAAATAGATTGAAAGGTGAATCTGATAACTAAAATTATCAAATTCAAGAAGTGATCGAGAATGGAGTATCACCAGTTTTGCTCCAAGCGATTGTTAAATCTTTAATTAGATTTGAACGTGAAATGGTAATTGAATTTACCGATAACACCGTGGTGTTAGATATGAAGTATTACCAGTTTTACTTCATGGGATGAATAGGTTGGGATTGGGAAATTAAAACAAATGATTACTTCGGTAAGGTTCGTTAATCCCGACTAGTTTGGATAAACCAAAATATGGTTTGAATTGATATTCAAAGGAAGATTAAAGAATAAATTTAAAGAATTTTTCTTTGATAAAATTAATGGGAACCTTTTCCAAAGTAAAAGAATATTTGAATAAAGGAATATTCTAGATTGGAATGAGGCGTATGTCGTGTTTTATAACACTTGTTTATTATATACGCGAGTTATTCGGAAAGACCAGGTTTATTCCATTCTGAATAACTGAATCGACGATAAGTCGACGATGAAGACGGTGGTTGAAGACCGGAGGTCTTCACGTCATTTGGATAATTACTGATGATCTTGATTGGGCTGTACACCCAAGAGGAGGGAATCAGTTGGTGATCATCCAGACATACTTGGAGATCAATGGATATGCAAGGAATAAGGTTCCTCCGGTTTCGTTCAGACCTAGAACGGACTTTTAAATGGATGTGTGTCTGACATTGGATTTTATTCTATGTTGATTGATTACTATTAAATATATATATATATGTTTGGCGGCGGAGAATTTATTCTCTTGCTTAACGCCCTTCTCTGAGACGTACGAGCTCAGATGTTATATATCGATAGATATCAGTCGCATGGCATGAATTTCCTGTGTGGCATGCCGAGATGCAAACGATCAAGGCTTCTGTTGAAAAGCAGAGTCTTGTGGTTGATGATCAAAGAACGACTTTAATACAGCGTAGCTTTGTGTAGCGTTAATTCGTGAGCCTCACACCCCGGTGTGAACCAAAAACGGGAGAGGACCTCAGGGAGGGCATGCGTTTCTTTCTAGCTAGGAGTGGTGTCAGCGTTTTACTAGCCCTAACATTTTACTTATGTGGATGGTGGATTGCGAGGCGCCTCGGTTATATCGGTCGATCCGGGACCGATGGAGTCATTTGGCTCATTTACGCCCCATAGGGCGGGGAAACGCATTGTTCGGGGTTTAAGTTTAATCCACATCGAGTGGACCGGCCCTGACGATCCAAGGTGCAGTTGCGGTTGTTCCTGAGACACGGGCTAGAGCGTCTCGAAGCGGTGAGGACGATCCCTTGCCTCGGTTCACAGATGGAAATCCAACTTCTAATACGTGACAATTGCGGTTTTGATTGTAGAGCATAGTATTGGCGACATGATATATGGTACCCATGCCGCCTAGGATTGATACATTTATATTTGAAGTTGTTTTATACACTATGCACTTATAATAGTATCAAATGATTTGTTTTAACGTACCAAGCATGTTTAGCTATTATAAGGCAAAACCCTATCCCCCGGCTTGCGTTGCATTGTGTGAAAGGACCTGGGTCTTATAATAGCTTCATTTTTCCAAAAAGCATTGCGTTGTTTTGTTATTTGCACTGGTATTCTTGGGAGGAAACCCGTTCCGTGTTATACGACGTGGTCCCTTGATATACCTGATTTAAAGTAAAGTTTTAAATAACTGTTTTAGTTCTCACACCAGTCACATGACTAACTGTGACGAGAAGGAATTTCGCTCGGTCCGAACCAGTCGCTAAACCGACCCAGACCGTTCGAAACGCCCTATCGTTTGAGAACAGGACAAAATAGAACGCATACGGAAGAACATTTCATTGTATTTTACAACAATGCATCAGATTGCAAGAATATACAGAGTATAAATGAAATAAATATAACACAGAAATATCAGAGATTTAAATTACATTTAAATACAACGTAGCGGAAAATAATACAATACTCAACTAGAAGAGATATACGGATACAAAGCTTTCCGGATATCGTTCCAGCTGTAATCCAGGATCCTGTGAATATAAATCTGCAAAACCAAAACTACTAGCTGCCCGTGTCAAAATAAGGGCACCCAGAGTTTAGGTTAAAACAATAAACTCCAGGTCAGTCATGTGACTGGTGTGAGAACTAAAACAGTTAATCTTTATTTTAAAGTTCGATAAATCAAGGGACCACGCCGTATAACACGGAACGGGTTTCCTCCCAAGAATACCAGTGCATAAAACAAACAGCGCAATGCTAAATAAAGAAAAATGAAGCTGTTATAAGACCCAGGTCCTATCACACAATGCAACGCAAGCCGGGGGATAGGGTTTTCCCTTATAACAGCCAAAGAATGCTTGATACGTTTGAAACAAATCATTTGATACTATAATAAGTGCGTAGTGTATAAAACAACTTCAAATCATAAGTATCAATCATAGGCGGCATGAATGCCCCATACCACTATGTCGCCATATATAAGTTTACAATCAAAACCGCAAGACGTCGTATTGGAAGTTGGGTTATCATTTATGGTATGAACCGAGGCTAGGGGCAAGATCCTCAACCGATTCGAGACAATCTAGCCCATGTCTCAGGATCGGAGCTCGAGTGACCCTTGGAGCGACAGGGCCGGTCCACCGATGTGGATTAAAATTCCTGAACACTGCGTTTCCCCGCCCTTTGGGGCGTAAGCCTGGCCCGTCAGCCGACCAGAAGCATCGGCCGAAACCGATATCACGAGGCGCCTCGCTTTTCAGCAAGTAATAATAAGCAACATCCACATGAGTTAAACTCGTCAGCCAGTTCAAGCACTGACGCCACTCCTATCTAGAAAGAAACGCATGCCCTCCCTATGGTCCGTCTCCCGTTTTTGGTTCATACCGGGTGTGAAACTCGCGAAGTAAACGTTACACAAAGCTACGCCACAAAGGCCGTGCTTCGATCATCAACCACAAGACTTTGCTTTTCAACAGAAGCCTTGATCATTTGCCACTTAGGCATGTCACACAGGCAATTCACTCCATGCGATTGATATCCATCAATATATAACCCCTGAGCTCGTACGTCTCAGAGAAGGGCGTTAAGCAAGAGAATAAATTCTCCGCCGCCAAACCGATATATATTTAATAGAGATCAATCACACGGACTAAAATCCAATGTCAGACACACAGTCCATTTACAAGTCCGTTCTGGGGCTGAACGAAACCGGAGGCACCTAGTACCCCGCATATCCATCGATCTCCAAGTACGTCTGGACGATCACCAACTGTTTCCATCTTCTTGGGTGTACAGCCCAATCAAGATCATCAGTAATCACCCAAACGACGTGAAGACCTCCGGTCTTCGACCATCGTCTTCATCTTCGACTTATCGTCGTATCAGTTATTCAGAATGGGGTAAACCCGGACTTTCCGAATAACTCGCATATATTTTAAATAAGTGTTACACAAACACAACATACGCCTCATTCCAATTCATCAGTCACTAACCGTAAATTAATCAAGAGAATAATTCCCCAAATATTAACCCCGTAGGCCGAAACCAACATCAGATCAATATCCAGGAAACCATTCTGCTTGGCTAACCGACAGTTAGTTTCTAAATTTCACATTCATAGTGAAAGGTTCCCATTAATTTTATCCAAGATAAATTCTTTAATTTATTCTTGAATCTACCCTTGAATATCAATTCAAATTAGTCGGGATTAACGAACTTTACCGAAGTAATCATTTGTTTTAATTTCCCAATCCCAACCTATTCATCCCATGAAGTAAAACTGGTTATACCTCATATCTAACACCACGGTGTTATCGGTAAATCCAATTACCATTTCACGTTTAAATCTAATTAAAGATTTAACTATCGCCTGGGGTAAAATTGGTGATACTCCATTCTCGATCTTTTCAATCTAATTAAAGATTCATTAAAACTCCACTTAGTTTTAATCTTTGACTGGGTTAAAGAATCAGTGTCATTTAAAGCACGGTTCACGGTAAACCCAAAATCTCATTCCATTAATTATCGGGTTAAAGAACAAGTGGTATTTAAAAACACTGTTCACGATAAACCCAAAAATCAATATCAATTCAATTCCAATTAGATATTATTTAATTGGTACACTTCATTAAATCTAAATAAAAGATTTAATCTTTTCTCAACTGGGTTCAAGAACAGTGTTAGTGAAGACACCATTCACGACAAACCCAAATCACATTCCATTAATTATCGGGTTAAAGAACAAGTGTTATTCAAAACACTGTCCACGATAAACCCAAAAATCAATATCAATTCAATTCCAATTAAACATTATTTAATTGGTACACTTCATTAAATCTAAATAAAAGATTTAATCTTTTCTCAACTGGGTTCAAGAACAGTGTTAATGAAGACACCATTCACGACAAACCCAAATCACATTCCATTAATTATCGGGTTAAAGAAAAAGTGTTATTTAAAACACTGTCCACGATAAACCCAAAAATCAATATCAATTCAATTCCAATTAAACATTATTTAATTGGTGCACTTCATTAAATCTAAATAAAAGATTTAATCTTTTCTCAACTGGGTTCAAGAACAGTGTTAATGAAGACACCATTCACGACAAACCCAAATCACATTTGATATTCAATACAAGGCTCTGAATAGAAAATATATCGGCTTATATTCAATATCAAATTCTACGATTAACAAATGTCGTATTGGAAATAACGATATACATATATATCTTTCAAATTTCCATAACAACACCTGTATAATCACGAATTCCATCATCGAAATATTCCGAAGACAATTTCGATTCAAATCCACTCCAATGCAATCATTGGATATTCTAGTTATTTTTAAAACCCTTTTTAAATTCAATTTATTTATTTGAAAATAAATAGAATTATAATTCTAGTTCAAAACTAGTTCATTTCGATAAAAACCTATTTTTATCTTTTCAAATATGGAGTTTTTCATCCCAATTCTTTCTAAATCATTTCTTATGATTTTATACAAATCATTACTATTTTTAATAATTTTATCAAGGCCCGTACAGTCGTTTTCCATCAACGGCTATCGAACTGCACTTACAACGACCTTTTTCAAATTTGATTTGGACATAATTCCAAATCCAACCGTTAGATTTCAAATTTCTAATATTCGTTAGAAAGCTCTTTTCGATACGAACCCAACGGTTCCGGTTTTAGGAGAATCCGACGGTCGGATCTCCCGTAATGTCCGTTTGAAATAAATGGTCGAAATTCACGAACTGCCGCGGCGCGGCGCGTTCTATTCAGGCCATTATATTATATATATAATATATATAATATATATTTCGTCAATTTCTATTTAAAACGAATTATATAAATAGTTTTAAAATTCGTTTCAAAAGCAACTTCAACTTCCATTTCAATTCAAATCAGAATTGAATTCTTCTTTATAAATTCGTTTTAAAATTCATTTCTATTCAATTCAAATTTCAGTTCAATTTGAATTCATTTCAATTTGCTTTCAACTCAATTTGAATTCGTTTTCAATTCATTTCAAAATCGTTTTTAATTCAATTCATTTCGAAATCGTTTTCAATTCAATTTATTTCGAAATCGTTTTCAATTCAATTCATTTCGAAATCGTTTTCAATTCAATTCATTTCGAAATCGTTTTCAATTCAATTCATTTCGAAATCGTTTTCAATTCAATTCATTTCGAAATCGTTTAAAATCGATATAAATGTCGTTCACGTCAAAATGGCGTCAATCTAATCAACATGGCTTCATATATTCCTTTATTTTATTCAACAAATGAATGTTTATTTTTGTCAACACACGACTAATCTATACGAATGAGTACTGTCCACGTGTGACTATTTTTGTTAAATTATTTCGTTCAACACATGACTAATCTCAACGGATGAGTACAGTCAACACATGAACCTTTATTTTATAGTGATAAAGATATAAAATTTATTATTAAAATATTTCGTTCAACACATGACTAATCTCAACGAATGAGTACGGTCAACACATGAACCTTTATTTTATAATATTCTTTATTTTCTAAATTGGAATGAGGCCCAATCAATTACCATATAAAGTTAATTATATGGATTCCATACAACAAATGCATATAATAGCAACGATAGATAATCAACCAACAACCAAAGTGCATTACACTGTATAAGCATCAAATATAGATATCTAATGCTTATAACTGCCTGTCAATCAATCGATCGACATATTTAATCAATCAGGATGAGTGAACTTCAAATTTCATCCCAACACCCGTGTGGGGTTTCAAATCAACAAACACAGATTTTAGTTGTGCAGTTGGGCGATGTGTAAAATTTATCGTCCCAATCAATGTCATTCAAATAGGTGTACATGAAAAAACCTTCCGGTTTGTAAATGAATATTTATTTATTCACATTCACTATATTCATATTCACGTTAAAAATTATATATTTTTAACGATAAAACATTTTATTTTAACATATGAATTTCTATTCAGTTCATTCTTTAAATAAAATGATATTTTCATTTTTCTAACATATTTTAGAAAATTTCGGCGGCATAACGGCACGATACTAGAAACGGGACGAGGCCTAGCCTTATCCTCGGTCTAGTGAAGGCCCACGCCATTCACACATCAATCAAATCCATTCATTTCACCACACAGTTCAATTTCAATCAAATGATCTAACTAATTTTTGCAATCAAACAAACAAGTCCATGGTCTGTGGACGATTGTGTCAGGTGCTACTAAGCACCGTCTTCATCCTAGTATATATATATAACTAGAAAATTTAAATTGAAAGGTGAGAAGTTCTCACCGATAGCTATCCCACTTCACGACACTTCAATCTTCGTCGTTATCGCATCTTTGTCATCTTTGTCGTCCGTAGCCACTACATAGGTAAAAATCGAATTTTTACTTCGTTATTCAATATAGAAAAATCGAATTTTTACTATGTTATTCAATATATAAAATCATATTTTTACTATGCTATTCAATATATAAAAATCATATTTTTACTATGCTGTTCAATATATAAAAATCACATTTTTACTTCGATGTTCAATATATAAAAATCACATTTTTACTTCGATGTTCAATATATAAAAATCACATTTTTACTTCGATGTTCAATATATAAAAATCACATTTTCACTTCGATGTTCAATATATAAAAATCACATTTTTACTACGATGTTCAATATATAAAAATCTTGCCTTTCCTTAGTTAAAAATCCGACCTTTTCATAGTTAAAAATCCGATCTTTTCATAGTTAAAAATCCGATCTTTTCATAGTTAAAAAATAATGCTCCTTTGCTTGCTATATACTATGCTTCCTTGAATGTTATATATTTAAGGAAGATTAGATTTTTTTATACAATAATATTATATATATATAAAATCTGAAATTTACAAACAATGTCATTTTTATTTCCAAAACTAATGATAATTTTTAGATCAATTATATATTTAATTTGCTAAAAATCAGATTTTGGACTTTCGAATAGTTTAAACTAGAAATTAAATTAATTAATTAACTGAATTAGATATAATAACGTTTAAAACTTACTTTGCCCTTTACTGTTCTCATCAGGCCGATATCGAACTGCTCCTCCAACCCAGGGTTGGATTTTTCCGCCACCGTCGTTCATCGTTGACCAGATCTGACCCCTCCACGACCTCCGCCGCACCTCACTCCCCCCACGCCCTGAGTGGCATCGCACCCGATGGCCTGAGGCGCCTCCAATCTCGGCGCGAGCGGCGAGAGTTTGCACCAACGATTCGAGCTCCTTACTTCTCACTTAGGTCTTTGATTTTCGTTCTGGGTGATGGGGATAATACTGCGTAGATCGCGAGTTAGAGGAGGAGGAAGGATCGAATGTTTTCCGCCTTAGATCATGATGGAGGCGGGTTTCGAATGTTTGACTGTGAAGGTAAGGTTTGACCTAGGTATAAGAAAATAGAAGTTTATATATAATAATATAATTTAAATAATGTAGAATTCTTGTTTAACCCTTTTGAATTCCAAATCAAACCCAACGAGTGTCGCCTCTAGCCAATTACCTCCATTCCGAACACAATGGGATATGTATCGTAAGCTGATTCCATCGTTTCGATCAGTTTCCATTTAAATTAACATTTAAATCTTTATATTGCATTTTAAACGTACATTTCAATTTACCAGGGACACATACTAACTCGAAAAATTCCAGAAAAATATTTTCTAGCTTCGTATTGACGATAAGGTCCTAACAAAACTAGTTTCGCCGAATTCCGAGACCGTTGGAAAAATGGTCATTTTCCAGTCGATTAAAATCAACTGAAACTGGTCAAACGCGTTTTCCTATGACACGCTCACATATTGATTCAGAAAATTATGAAATTTGAAACCTAGCAATAATTTGACACTGCGGATCCAACAAAACTGGTTTCGTCGAAATCCGAGGTCGTTTGCAAAATGTCCATTTTTAAGGGCCTGAATTCCATAGCGACTATTCAGAATTTTCAACTGGACATATCTTTTGATCCCCGCTATGAAATTTTGATTTTTCAGATTCGTTGGAAAGATATTATCAAATAGATCCTATTATTTTTGGTTTCACTAAAATCCGGATTGTTTTGCACCCGGTACGTTCAATTGAAGTTTGAAATCGAATTATCGAACTACCGCGCCATTTTCAATTCTATTTTATAATTATATATAATTATTTATATTCTAACGACGGCGCGTATAATATATACGTTCTAATTCCATACAAAATAAATTTCTCGTCGTTTTTATTTAAAATAATTCATTTTCAATAATCAAAATTCGCTAAAATTGCCAAAATAAAAATTTTAAACTGGCCCAGATTTTCGGGTTGTTACAATCTCCCCCACTTAAAAATTTTCGTCCCCGAAAAGGAACAAAGTCGAAAGTGGTTTGATTAATCAACTCTACGTTCGATCTGGCTTCCATTCTCCAACCTTTCAGTTTCTGAGAATTTTCAAAAATTTCAAAAATTTGGCTAACACCCTAAATTTTCGAAAATTTTCGCCATAACCTCCCCTGCAATGGGAGCATCGGGAAATCTCAAATAGCTTCCCCGGTCCTTCAGATCTCAAAAAGAAAAGGAAAAAGCCAAGCGGCTAGCCAATAGGCTCATAAAATCATCATCACCCAAACGAAACAGTAAATTATGTAGTAAACATGTACCTATTTATCGGGCAAACAAATTTTATTCTCTGCTCTAGCCTCCTTGCTATGACCTGTTCAATGTAAGTACAAGTATATGCAAGCAAATGCGACCAATTTTCGATATAGTTCAATATTTGATTCAAATGAACTAAATGGTTCGAATTTTAATTATTCAAACAATAATCAAACAATACAACCATCAATCAATTAGTTGATTAGCTTTTCAAATTCATAACTTTGATACATAGTCAAAAATCAGATTTTTGATGCCAAATCACAACCATAAGTGCTATCTAGTTTTGGTTCTCACACCAGTCTAATGGAAATATATAGAAATCCCACCTTCGAAACTCGAACATAAATATTGATGATGCGATCGCTATCATCAATATCATCTCCGGGCGACTAGAGTGTGATGCTATATCTATCCAATAAATTAAAACTTTGAATATACGTTTGCAAGGCGTATATGCAAATTCTTTATATACTGAATTGTCCAAAATCAATATAAATAACTAATCAAATACGAATGATTGATTTAAATTTTCAAAACAAAATTTGTTTTCACTTAACAAATATACTCTTCACACTCGTTCTAGGATACTACTGATCCTATCTCTAACGAGTCATTCCCATTGGATATTACTAACCCAATATCTGATGAATTCTTTCGTAGGGTTCTAATGTGTCTTGTTCTCTGAGCTTTGTAAACCAAAGCTCTGATACCAACTGTGACGAGAAGGAATTTCGCTCGGTCCGAACCAGTCGCTAAACCGACCCAGACCGTTCGAAACGCCCTATCGTTTGAGAACAGGACAAAATAGAACGCATACGGAAGAACATTTCATTGTATTTTACAACAATGCATCAGATTGCAAGAATATACAGAGTATAAATGAAATAAATATAACACAGAAATATCAGAGATTTAAATTACATTTAAATACAACGTAGCGGAAAATAATACAATACTCAACTAGAAGAGATATACGGATACAAAGCTTTCCGGATATCGTTCCAGCAGTAATCCAGGATCCTGTGAATATAAATCTGCAAAACCAAAACTACTAGCTGCCCGTGTCAAAATAAGGGCACCCAGAGTTTAGGTTAAAACAATAAACTCCAGGTCAGTCATGTGACTGGTGTGAGAACTAAAACAGTTAATCTTTATTTTAAAGTTCGATAAATCAAGGGACCACGCCGTATAACACGGAACGGGTTTCCTCCCAAGAATACCAGTGCATAAAACAAACAGCGCAATGCTAAATAAAGAAAAATGAAGCTGTTATAAGACCCAGGTCCTATCACACAATGCAACGCAAGCCGGGGGATAGGGTTTTCCCTTATAACAGCCAAAGAATGCTTGATACGTTTGAAACAAATCATTTGATACTATAATAAGTGCATAGTGTATAAAACAACTTCAAATCATAAGTATCAATCATAGGCGGCATGAATGCCCCATACCACTATGTCGCCATATATAAGTTTACAATCAAAACCGCAAGACGTCGTATTGGAAGTTGGGTTATCATTTATGGTATGAACCGAGGCTAGGGGCAAGATCCTCAACCGATTCGAGACAATCTAGCCCATGTCTCAGGATCAGAGCTCGAGTGACCTTTGGAGCAACAGGGCCGGTCCACCGATGTGGATTAAAATTCCTGAACACTGCGTTTCCCCGCCCTTTGGGGCGTAAGCCTGGCCCGTCATCCGACCAGAAGCATCGGCCGAAACCGATATCACGAGGCGCCTCGCTTTTCAGCAAGTAATAATAAGCAACATCCACATGAGTCAAACTCGTCAGCCAGTTCAAGCACTGACGCCACTCCTATCTAGAAAGAAACGCATGCCCTCCCTAAGGTCCGTCTCCCGTTTTTGGTTCATACCGGGTGTGAAACTCGCGAAGTAAACGTTACACAAAGCTACGCCACAAAGGCCGTGCTTCGATCATCAACCACAAGACTTTGCTTTTCAACAGAAGCCTTGATCATTTGCCACTTAGGTATGTCACACAGGCAATTCACTCCATGCGATTGATATCCATCAATATATAACCCCTGAGCTCGTACGTCTCAGAGAAGGGCGTTAAGCAAGAGAATAAATTCTTCGCCGCCAAACCAATATATATTTAATAGAGATCAATCACACGGACTAAAATCCAATGTCAGACACACAGTCCATTTACAAGTCCGTTCTGGGGCTGAACGAAACCGGAGGCACCTAGTACCCCGCATATCCATCGATCTCCAAGTACGTCTGGACGATCACCAACTGTTTCCATCTTCTTGGGTGTACAGCCCAATCAAGATCATCAGTAATCACCCAAACGACGTGAAGACCTCCGGTCTTCGACCATCGTCTTCATCTTCGACTTATCGTCGTATCAGTTATTCAGAATGGGGTAAACCCGGACTTTCCGAATAACTCGCGTATATTTTAAATAAGTGTTACACAAACACAACATACGCCTCATTCCAATTCATCAGTCACTAACCGTAAATTAATCAAGAGTATAATTCCCCAAATATTAACCCCGAAGGCCGAAACCAACATCAGATCAATATCCAGGAAACCATTCTGCTTGGCTAACCGACATTTAGTTTCTAAATTTCACATTCATAGTGAAAGGTTCCCATTAATTTTATCCAAGATAAATTCTTTAATTTATTCTTGAATCTACCCTTGAATATCAATTCAAATTAGTCGGGATTAACGAACTTTACCGAAGTAATCATTTGTTTTAATTTCCCAATCCCAACCTATTCATCCCATGAAGTAAAACTGGTTATACTTCATATCTAACACCACGGTGTTATCGGTAAATCCAATTACCATTTCACGTTTAAATCTAATTAAAGATTTAACTATCGCCTGGGGTAAAACTGGTGATACTCCATTCTCGATCTTTTCAATCTAATTAAAGATTCATTAAAACTCCACTTAGTTTTAATCTTTGACTGGGTTAAAGAATCAGTGTCATTTAAAGCACGGTTCACGGTAAACCCAAAATCTCATTCCATTAATTATCGGGTTAAAGAACAAGTGGTATTTAAAAACACTGTTCACGATAAACCCAAAAATCAATATCAATTCAATTCCAATTAGATATTATTTAATTGGTACACTTCATTAAATCTAAATAAAAGATTTAATCTTTTCTCAACTGGGTTCAAGAACAGTGTTAGTGAAGACACCATTCACGACAAACCCAAATCACATTCCATTAATTATCGGGTTAAAGAACAAGTGTTATTTAAAACACTGTCCACGATAAACCCAAAAATCAATATCAATTCAATTCCAATTAAACATTATTTAATTGGTACACTTCATTAAATCTAAATAAAAGATTTAATCTTTAGTTGAGTTCAAGAACAGTGTTAATGAAGACACCATTCACGACAAACCCAAATCACATTCCATTAATTATCGGGTTAAAGAAAAAGTGTTATTTAAAACACTGTCCACGATAAACCCAAAAATCAATATCAATTCAATTCCAATTAAACATTATTTAATTGGTGCACTTCATTAAATCTAAATAAAAGATTTAATCTTTTCTCAACTGGGTTCAAGAACAGTGTTAATGAAGACACCATTCACGACAAACCCAAATCACATTTGATATTCAATACAAGGCTCTGAATAGAAAATATATCAGCTTATATTCAATATCAAATTCTACGATTAACAAATGTCGTATTGGAAATAACGATATACATATATATCTTTCAAATTTCCATAACAACACCTGTATAATCACGAATTCCATCATCGAAATATTCCGAAGACAATTTCGATTCAAATCCACTCCAATGCAATCATTGGATATTCTGGTTATTTTTAAAACCCTTTTTAAATTCAATTTATTTATTTGAAAATAAATAGAATTATAATTCTAGTTCAAAACTAGTTCATTTCGATAAAAACCTATTTTTATCTTTTCAAATATGGAGTTTTTCATCCCAATTCTTTCTAAATCATTTCTTATGATTTTATACAAATCATTACTATTTTTAATAATTTTATCAAGGCCCGTACAGTCGTTTTCCATCAACGGCTATCGAACTGCACTTACAGCGACCTTTTTCAAATTTGATTTGGACATAATTCCAAATCCAACCGTTAGATTTCAAATTTCTAATATTCGTTAGAAAGCACTTTTCGATACGAACCCAACGGTTCCGGTTTTAGGAGAATCCGACGGTCGGATCTCCCGTAATGTCCGTTTGAAATAAATGGTCGAAATTCACGAACTGCCGCGGCGCGGCGCGTTCTATTCAGGCCATTATATTATATATATAATATATATAATATATATTTCGTCGATTTCTATTTAAAATGAATTATATAAATAGTTTTAAAATTCGTTTCAAAAGCAACTTCAACTTCCATTTCAATTCAAATCAGAATTGAATTCTTCTTTATAAATTCGTTTTAAAATTCATTTCTATTCAATTCAAATTTCAATTCAATTTGAATTCATTTCAATTTGCTTTCAATTCAATTTGAATTCGTTTTCAATTCATTTCAAAATCGTTTTCAATTCAATTCATTTCGAAATCGTTTTCAATTCAATTCATTTCGAAATCGTTTTCAATTCAATTCATTTCGAAATCGTTTTTAATTCAATTCATTTCGAAATCGTTTTCAATTCAATTCATTTCGAAATCGTTTTCAATTCAATTCATTTCGAAATCGTTTAAAATCGATATAAATATCGTTCACGTCAAAATGGCGTCAATCTAATCAACACGGCTTCATATATTCCTTTATTTTATTCAACAAATGAATGTTTATTTTTGTCAACACACGACTAATCTATACGAATGAGTACTGTCCACGTGTGACTATTTTTGTTAAATTATTTCGTTCAACACATGACTAATCTCAACGGATGAGTACAGTCAACACATGAACCTTTATTTTATAGTGATAAAGATATAAAATTTATTATTAAAATATTTTGTTCAACACATGACTAATCTCAACGAATGAGTACGGTCAACACATGAACCTTTATTTTATAATATTCTTTATTTTCTAAATTGGAATGAGGCCCAATCAATTACCATATAAAGTTAATTATATGGATTCCATACAACAAATGCATATAATAGCAACGATAGATAATCAACCATCAACCAAAGTGCATTACACTGTATAAGCATCAAATATAGATATCTAACGCTTATAACAGCCTGTCAATCAATCGATCGACATATTTAATCAATCAGGATGAGTGAACTTCAAATTTCATCCCAACACCCGTGTGGGGTTTCAAATCAACAAACACAGATTTTAGTTGTGCAGTTGGGCGATGTGTAAAATTTATCGTCCCAATCAATGTCATTCAAATAGGTGTACATGAACAAACCTTCCGGTTTGTAAATGAATATTTATTTATTCACATTCACTATATTCATATTCACGTTAAAAATTATATATTTTTAACGATAAAACATTTTATTTTAACATATGAATTTCTATTCAGTTCATTCTTTAAATAAAATGATATTTTCATTTTTCTAACATATTTTAGAAAATTTCGGCGGCATAACGGCACGATACTAGAAACGGGACGAGGCCTAGCCTTATCCCCGGTCTAGTGAAGGCCCACGCCATTCACACATCAATCAAATCCATTCATTTCACCACACAGTTCAATTTCAATCAAATGATCTAACTAATTTTTGCAATCAAACAAACAAGTCCATGGTCTGTGGACGATTGTGTCGGGTGCTACTAAGCACCGTCTGCATCCTAGTATATATATATATAACTAGAAAATTTAAATTGAAAGGTGAGAAGTTCTCACCGATAGCTATCCCACTTCACGACACTTCAATCTTCGTCGTTTTCGCATCTTTGTCATCTTTGTCGTCCGTAGCCACTACATAGGTAAAAATCGAATTTTTACTTCGTTATTCAATATAGAAAAATCGAATTTTTACTATGTTATTCAATATATAAAAATCATATTTTTACTATGCTGTTCAATATATAAAAATCATATTTTTACTATGCTGTTCAATATATAAAAATCACATTTTTACTTCGATGTTCAATATATAAAAATCACATTTTTACTTCGATGTTCAATATATAAAAATCACATTTTTATTCGATGTTCAATATATAAAAATCACATTTTTACTTCGATGTTCAATATATAAAAATCACATTTTTACTTGGATGTTCAATATATAAAAATCACATTTTCACTTCGATGTTCAATATATAAAAATCACATTTTTACTACGATGTTCAATATATAAAAATCTTGCCTTTCCTTAGTTAAAAATCCGACCTTTTCATAGTTAAAAATCCGATCTTTTCATAGTTAAAAATCCGATCTTTTCATAGTTAAAAAATAATGCTCCTTTGCATGCTATATACTATGCTTCCTTGAATGTTATATATTTAAGGAAGATTAGATTTTTTTTATACAATAATATTATATATATATATAAAATCTGAAATTTACAAACAATGTCATTTTTATTTCCAAAACTAATGATAATTTTTAGATCAATTATATATTTAATTTGCTAAAAATCGGATTTTGGACTTTCGAATAGTTTAAACTAGAAATTAAATTAATTAATTAACTGAATTAGATATAATAACGTTTAAAACTTACTTTGCCCTTTACTGTTCTCATCAGGCCGATATCGAACTGCTCCTCCAACCCAGGGTTGGATTTTTCCGCCACCGTCGTTCGTCGTTGACCAGATCTGACCCCTCCATGACCTCCGCCGCACCTCACTCCCCCCACGCCCTGAGTGGCGTCGCACCCGATGGCCTGAGGCGCCTCCAATCTCGGCGCGAGCGGTGAGAGTTTGCACCAACGATTCGAGCTCCTTACTTCTCACTTAGGTCTTTGATTTTCGTTCTGGGTGATGGGGATAATACTGCGTAGATCGCGAGTTAGAGGAGGAGGAAGGATCGAATGTTTTCCGCCTTAGATCATGATGGAGGCGGGTTTCGAATGTTTGACTGTGAAGGTAAGGTTTGACCTAGGTATAAGAAAATAGAAGTTTATATATATAATAATATAATTTAAATAATGTAGAATTCTTGTTTAACCCTTTTGAATTCCAAATCAAACCCAACGAGTGTCGCCCCTAGCCAATTACCTCCATTCCGAACACAATGGGATATGTATCGTAAGCTGATTCCATCGTTTCGATCAGTTTCCATTTAAATTAACATTTAAATCTTTATATTGCATTTTAAACGTACATTTCAATTTACCAGGGACACATACTAACTCGAAAAATTCCAGAAAAATATTTTCTAGCTTCGTATTGACGATACGGTCCTAACAAAACTAGTTTCGCCGAATTCCGAGACCGTTGGAAAAATGGCCATTTTCCAGTCGATTAAAATCAACTGAAACTGGTCAAACGCGTTTTCCTATGCCACGCTCACATATTGATTCAGAAAATTATGAAATTTGAAACCTAGCAATAATTTGACACTGCGGATCCAACAAAACTGGTTTCGTCGAAATCCGAGGTCGTTTGCAGAATGTCCATTTTTAAGGGCCTGAATTCCATAGCGACTATTCAGAATTTTCAACTGGACATATCTTTTGATCCCCGCTATGAAATTTTGATTTTTCAGATTCGTTGGAAAGATATTATCAAATAGATCCTATTATTTTTGGTTTCACTAAAATCCGGATTGTTTTGCACCCGGTACGTTCAATTGAAGTTTGAAATCGAATTATCGAACTACCGCGCCATTTTCAATTCTATTTTATAATTATATATAATTATTTATATTCTAACGACGGCGCGTATAATATATACGTTCTAATTCCATTCAAAATAAATTTCTCGTCGTTTTTATTTAAAATAATTCATTTTCAATAATCAAAATTCGCTAAAATTGCCGAAATAAAAATTTTAAACTGGCCCAAATTTTCGGGTTGTTACACTAACCTGGAGTTTATTGTTTTAACCTAAACTCTGGGTGCCCCTATTTTCCGCACGGGCAGCTAGTAGTTTTGGTTTTGCAGATTTATATTCACAGGATCCTGGTTTACAGCTGGAACGATACTCGGAAAGCTCTATATCCGTGTATTACTTTCAGTGGTGTTTTGTATTATTTTTCCGCTGCTATGTAATGTAAATTGAATCTCTGATATTTTTCTGATGTATAATATTTATTTATACTCTGTTATATTCTTGTATTCTGATGGAAGTGTTGTAATAAGCAATGAAATGTTCTTCTGTTTGTGTTCCGATATGTCTTGTCCTCAAAGCAACCCGTGCTTTCCTTCACAGGGAAGTTACGGGTTCTTTCAGTGTGTGTGTGTGTGTGTGCAAACAACTATATGTGTATGCATGTATCATGTATGTGCAACTTTTATATTTGTGAGCTATTCAAATGACAGACATGAATTTTCTATCAACAAACCACTATATCTGAGTTGTGTGTGTTCAAAATCAGCTAATTTTAAATGCTGGTTCAGATCTGTAAACCAGTATAATTGTGTCGAGGCTGATCTGTGAGCACTAGAGATACAGTCTGCCTTTTAGTATTTATAGTGTATCACTGTTAATATTACAAGAAGTCCAGACTCAAGTAAATGTATATATATATCAGACCAAGTCTAGAAAAATGATGAGAAACACACCAAAATTCTAAAGCAAATAAAATTTAAAATAAATTTATATTTGCTTGTATTTAAATCTGTTTTTTTGTTCCAGTTTATTGTATGTGTTTCTATGACAGTTATACAGGCGACTGGACTGGATTGGAACATAGGAAGACTCAATGTATCAATGTCAGCAAATGTAACCAAGTCTGTATATAAACTAAGTGATCTGAGTGATATGTAGTGAGGAAATTCTGTATATGAAATTGATTGTAGACATGAATGAGTAGAATTGTATTAATATTTGTAATAAACAAATTGATTGAAATAAAAATATGTTTGTGTTGTTCAATTCAATTTGTCTATAGTACATTTTCATGTGATATATATATATATATATATATATATATATATATATATATATTCAAGAGAGTCATGTCAGAAATATCCCAACATATTTAAGTGAATTATAAATAGTGGAGTCAAAAAAATGTACTATTTCAAATGCTGAAATAAAATATTTATTTGAATAAAAATGTTGCTTGAATATTCAATTATGTGTAATAATTTTCTATTCAATAAATATTTATTTCTGTGTGTGATAAGAAATATAGAATAGTACTGTTTACAAACACATTATAATGTTATATATATTTGCTATCATCAAACAAAAATCATATTGTTGTACTCAACGATCTCTTTTTCTTATGATGACAAACATACACTAAGATTTTGAATGTGATAAATGTGTTAGAATGCGATATAGTACTCCCTCTATTTGTATGCTTCCCCTACAACTGAAGTCCCCCTATATATATGCGTATGAGTGATTTAAAAATTCAATTGAATTTCCAATATTAAAATATTCTTGTATTATTCACTTGTAAATCAAAATCTTAACCATTCCCCCTTTTGTTATCATCAAAAGGATAATAGAAATCGAAATAGTGATGAATATAGACTAAAAATATAAATTTAAACCAAGAGGGAAAATATATATCGTAAACCTCATTTAATAAAACAAAAAAACATAATATTACTCAAATTAGAAACAAATTTTACTTTTCAGAATGATGGATATACAATTGATTTTATAAAATGAAGAGCATTTGTTTTAAATACAAATATAGGATTTATGAATTTCATAATTTTCAAATAAGTTACAAATTTAGGCACAAAATATTTTAAGCACTTTCTAACCATGCATAACCGCTAGGACTTTTAAATGGGGTTAGTAGTAACTTGAATTTGTTAAGTATTTTCTAACCATGCATAATCGCTAGGATTTTTGAATGAGATTATAAGAATAATTAACTTTTTCCTCTCTTATGAGTTCCATCTATGCACAACCACAAGGACTTTTAAATGAGAGTGAATACCAAGGATAAAACTTATTTTTTAAAAAAATCAAAAATCTTTCCTAATTTCCAAAACAATTTAAACTCCTTACATTATATAAAACCATGAGGAGTGGCAGAGTCATGGCAGAAATAGAAGATCGTGAAATTAGCACCAATTCAAAAATATTATAAAATCTGTCCAATCATCATGAGAATTTAAATAATATTTTCTCTTGTTATGAAATATACCATAGTCACACCTCATCACACTTTCATAAATCTAATAAAAATCATGATGAGTTCCAAAATGGTTCAACTTGAACAATAATTTCAAATTTTGAATAAATAATCATAAATAACTTCAAAATTGAAAATATCAATTTCAAGAGGGTCTTTTCAAATATCAATGCAAGTTGAAAATTAGTTTCAAAAAATCAATCAGTTGAATGTGAAATTATCTGATACTTCTAAGACTAATTGCTCTTAGACAATTTTAAAATCCACTTGTAATTCAAATTGCCTATGGAATTCAATGAAATCTAAAAAGTGATTTTTCAACATGTTGTCCAATCACCAAGACACTAAAATAAATCAATTTCCTTATCAAAGTAGTAGAAAAAAATAGTTTCTAAGCAAGATTCACATGAGAAAGAACATTTGCAACAAGCACAAAGGACGATCAATGAGTCAAATCAAAATATTTGGAATCACTTGATAAAGATTTATTTTCAAAACTCAAATTATAATCCATGAAATTCAACAATCAATCACAAATGATTTCAAAACCAAAATAGCTAAGCCAATCCAAAAATTATGAAATTATTACAATTTATCAATTATAGCTTTCAAGTAGTGTGTTGAATTGAGTGCAGTTTTTCAACATTTTCCAAGATGAATTAGAAGAAACTCAAAACAGCAAAGATGTGTGAAATTTCATTAGCTTTTCAGAACATCAATTTTTTTTTTAAATTCTGATTAACAGTGTTCAAGATATGCTGTAAATACTACAACACAATCAGAAATTCAAGGACCAGTCTAAAAAATAAACTTCAATTGAATTGCAGTTTTTCACCAATTTAATTTCAGAATATGGAAATACTCAAAACATAGAAGTTGTAGACAATTGAATCTAATTTCCAGAAAATCAAGAATTTTTCAATTTGAAGTTAAGAAGCACAATATATGTCAAAAATACTATGGCAGTGTCAATACAAATCAACGTTAATAAGAAAATAAAAACACGAGTTTTGAGATCATACCCGACTTACCATAATCGATGTGAACCAACAAATCTCCAACTCAAAAATCTATGGCTACGGAACACTTGAATTTTTGTTATTACAGATTTGAAGCAAATTAAATTCTCTATTTCGTACATTATTCCTCAGCCACTCTTAGTACCTAAACGTTTATAGGGTCGAGTGGTCTAATAAAGGTTGTTTTACCTCTCTTAGATTCGTTTACACGTTTTGGTATCCAGAACCATTTATATAACAATCCATTAGCATCCATTAATGTGCCCTTAGGAACCCAAATTCGTTTAATCTTAATCAAATTCATTTTATTATCTTATGGGATCCAAATTTGTTTAAATGGATTATTTCTAAATAAGTTCTCGTCTTGTTTATGATTTAAAAACCCTTTGAAATTATTAAAGTTCAAATTTCCAATTTGATCTTTTCTAAAGCCATTTGAAGGATTCTCAAAATCATTAGAATTTCGCTTTTCAGATCGATCAATTTTACCAAACCCGAGTCCTTTCTTATTCTCAACAAAAAACTGGGTTTTTAACAATATATTCAACGATTTTTCTCCTTTAGAGAATTTATCCAATATTGATTCAAATCGTTGAAATTTAGATTTAAGGTCACTATTTTCTTTTATTAAATTCGAACAACAATTTATAACGATCTTTCCCTGTTCAATAACATTTTGCTTCAAAACCATATTTTTATTTTCAAGCATTTTCATTTTGAAATTGGACTCAAAAATCTCAATTTCAAATCATTTACGCTTTTCAATTTCAAGTTTTTCCAAATCCTTGAATTTTCAACCTTTTTTCCAAATCTTGATTTATACGAGTTATTTCAAATTCGTTGTTTTTCAAAATCATGTTTTTGTTTTCAAGAGTTTTGAAATCTTCTTTTATTTCAAGCTCATTCGAAATCAATTCCATTTTCATTAAACTCTGTTTCTCTAAAATTTCATGTTTGGAATTTGTAGCCTTCTTAAACCAATCCAACTCCAAAAAAAAAATGTTTTTTCGTTCAATCTCGTTTATTTTTAAAACATAATTTCCTTTTCAAGCTTTTGACTCTTTTCATTAGGATGAACTAAATCATTTTCCAAATTTAAACATTTTTTGCAACCCGAGTTTTCAACCTTTTTAATGTTTTCAAGATTTAATTCCAAATCATTATCTTTATTGCTCAACTCAACATTTTCGATTTTAAATTTTTATTTGTCAGATTGAGACTCTCAAATGTTTTAGTCAATTTATCACAAAGAATAATTAACTCTTCAAAAGGAAATTCACCGCGCTCATCATATGTTGAGTCTTCATCACTGTCATGATCAGATCCATCTTTTGTAAATCCAGCCAAGCGTAATTCTGAAATTAAGTTTACTTTCAGGGGTTTTGAGATATTTTTGTCTTTTCGTCCATACAACATCGAGGGTTTTCTGGATTTCCTACGCAGTTGAACCATGCGAGATAGGTTAAACTGATCATTACTAATATAAGAATTAAAATGTGTATAGCACGAGAATTAATTATAATATCATTCTTATCTACCATATCACATCCATTTTTAATAACATCCCAACATCTAATATTAATATATTTTAAATAAAATTCCATTTTTAATTTCCAATTTATAAAATCTGTCCCATAAAAATAGTTGGGGTTATACTGGAAAATTTCTTGCTAGATTGACAACTAGGATAATCATTGTTAGGGAAATCCAGGACTCTAGAATTATTTAAAATAAAAAATTCCTTCTCTGATACCACTTGTAGGATCTAAATTAACCCTAGAAGGTAGGGGGATGAATAGGGTTTATTGCAATTTTTCACTGGGTAATAAATAATAGCAACACAAATAATAATCAGAGTAAATGCGGAAATAGAAACAACACAGAATTTACCCAACTTTGGCAAAACCTTGCCTATTGCTGCATTTCCTAAGGTTTCTACTAGGAATTAAAACAATCTCTTTGCTTACAATTCACTGTAAACTCACGACACCCACTCCCAGCTGTTCTAATCCTACGCTTAAAACCCTATACTGATCTCTATACCCAAGATCAGATTTCCCTGAATTACAAACCAATAATTTGTCTCCCTAGTTAAATAAACTAGAAATTTCAACACATTTTACAAAATTAAAAAACACTTTAAAAATAGAAAATAAAAAACCCTAGGTCCTTTATATCTAGATTTAGCCTAAAGTAAAATATGCCGACCCTTTTCTTTTGTGCTATGTCACTTTGAAACGTGAGCTTCTTCCTTTATCTTAATGGTGACCGAATTAAATTGAATTTGGTTTTTGTTCCTCTGTCCCAAATCGTGACTTTTATGTTGCTTTGGATATTGATCTCTGATGGTCTAATTTGTCGATGCTCTTAGTCGAACGATTTGGCTTGCAATTTTTTGAAAATATAATGAATTTTTGTGAGTTCTTTAAATTTATTCTTCGATTTCCTATTTGATTTTTCGATAACCAGTGCTGATGATGAACCAGTGTATAAATAGGAATAAAATCCCGGTATTATCTCTGATTTCAACGTTAGATTTTGTCTTTGATATGTGCAAAAATATTGGGCTTAATTTCTGTTGTAACCCGATTGAATTATTGCTTTACATTCACGGCTTTGAGTTTGTCCCTTCAAAAAAATATCAGTTTAATAAATGTCGTATATTTATCTTTCTAGAAATAAAACCTTGGTAAGTTCTAGAACTTCGAATTTGTGAATACTTTTCTATAGTTTTTCGAACCATTATTGAACCTTAAAGAATTGGTGATACTATTTGCCTACTTTACGACTAGGCCACACAAATTCCAAACGTCCATGATCAGATGCATTAGGAGGCAAGAATCATAACCAATCAAAGTTCAGAGCTCGGGTTGGGTGTAGAACAGTGCCTTGGATTGGAGGAAACATGTACTTCCATTTTAGTAGAACATAAGGACCAGATCGAATGAATTCAACCCGACCCGCATGTTCCAAAGAATTGGCATCCTAGCGTCATTGGTTTGGTTTGAATAACTAGTTATCCGACCCCAACTCGAAGCAGTTGCCACGTACAGATCGTGGCCCTATTCTCTTGCCTAGGAATTTGGATCAATCAACACTTTCTATGGCATGATCAGGAGGGACCTTTTCCACTCAATCCACCATCACTTCGAAACCTTCTAGATGGACGCAACGTGTCATCCGACCCGCCTACCCGAACTGCCTATAAATACATGGATCAAAGGCATTTTGAGTGATCTTTTTGTCACATTAATAACTTGAATACTCAGTCTCCATCACTATTTCAACTCGAGGATCATATATTTCGAATATAAACTCATAAACATTGAGAGAGAATTGATTGTATTTGAGTGATTCAATGATTGTATTTGTTGTGCCTGTAATTCTCCATTGAATCAAAGAATTATAAAGTGGACGTAGGCTGGTTAACGCCGAACCACTATAAATCTTGTGTGTTAGCTTGCTTTTCTCTGTTTTTAGTTTATATTTCCTTATTATTCTCTACAAAACCTGATCTGTTGGGTGTTAGTGCCATTTTTTGGTCTAACATATTAGTGCTTTCATTGAGAAATTTGAATTCTCATCCTTTTGGATTATTATTATACTGTTTGGATCACCAAGCCCAAAGAAATAATCCATATTTTCAATATTTTTGAAGTTTTTGTCAATTTCACGGGGTTTGAATACCATGGCTCCAAGGAATGATATGAATCAACAACCTTGTCGAAGAAACGAGGGTAATGAAGAACAACAAAATATTGCATAAGTTCTCGTCGTGGCACAGACCCCCGGATCGAATGTGCGATGTAGGCACTTCGACCCGACCCAAATTAGGTGCCTCATCTCGATCTGGTGCAGGAGCTTCAAATCCGGCTACTACAACTAGCAACCTACCTCCTGCTTCGATGCTCTTCTTGTCCGATGACTTCGCACGCTTTCTCACCATGTTAAAGGAAACCAATGTTTATCTAGAAGCCTAGATACATGATAGAGCCATGATTCGTACTGATATGAGCGCAATGGCAAGGCAGATAGATGAGATTCGGAGACGTAGGACACCCTCACCTACTTATCACCAAGAAGCATGAGACTCATCTTCCTTTAAGGAAAATCAGCGCCATCCGCGCCAAAGGAGACTTTTGGAAAGGCCTAAGAACCTCGAACAAGTCTGATTTGGCTCAATGGTTCTTAATAAGATGTAGCGATTCGTCTTGGTCGCAATGATACCAGCCTAGCGGAACCTATGCTACTACCAATGTGGTTCACCCTACTTCCACCGGGATCGATTTCCAACTTTAAAGAACCAAGCGAGAAATTCTTGAATTAGTTCCGGTTGTTTGCCCAGAAATCCAAAAATGTCATCAAACTTTTAGTAGTTAAGCAAGCTCCCAATGAAACTTTAAGAGCATATTTGGACCATTTCAATATGGTCGTTACTGAAGTGAGTAATCCCCACGAACTAACAATTTTGATGGCGTTAATAGACAGAATAGATAAAGATGCCGAATTTGGGAGGTACCTAGTTGGAAAACCGCCAACAACCATTGAATTGTTTTATGAGAAAGCTAATGTTCGTCTACGACAAGAAGAGTGTACTTAAATCAGAAAAGAAGATACAATGAAGTCATAAGAGAGGAAATCCATAGCAATGTCGCTATCAAGCAATCTGGTGATAGCTCGGAGAAAGTTAGCAACCGGAATGAAGGGAATGGCAGCCAAGTCAGGAATGACAACAAGAGAAAAAGGAGCCGGTGGAATGATTCTAAGAAAAGACCTTGATTCCAATCCTTTGAAAGCTGCACACCGTTAAACGATACCTTGGAGAACATCTACCCGGATACCTGCGACGTGATGCAATACAAAAAGCCCCCACCTAGAGATTCAACTGAAAAGGAGCCCGAGACTAGAAAATTTTTCTTATTTCACGAGACATATGGACATTCAACTAATGAATGCCGCTACCTAAGAGATGTAATGGAAAGATTGCTTCGCAAAGGAAAGTTAGATTAGTATAAGGTTGCCCCAAGGGATAGGGAGCAAGGAGGATTCACTCCAGATAAGGGGCATGCAGCCCCTAGAGCCACAGACCAATAGAAAGGAAAATATATAGCTATTAACACCATTGTCGGAGGACCTCACCCGACATGTTTTAGTAACAGAACTATGGATCAATACATCAACGCAGCAAAGCATTTTGAGATAGGGTAGTGCAGTGTTTCCGAGGATGCTATGCCCATCAAACAACAGAGAACAGTGACTAACGATATTGTATTTTGTGAGCGAGAGGGCATCAGAGTGGAGATTCCAAGCATATACGCTTTGGTGATATCAGCTGTGATTGGGCCGACAATGGTACGGAAAGTTCTAGTCGACTGCGGAAGTTCAGTCAACATCCTATTCAAGAAAGCTTTCGACCAGATGAAGTTGGAAGCTAGGGATTTAAAACCGTGCACGAGATGGATATGAGGCTTTAACTGTTCGGGAACTAGCCCGCAGGAGTAGTTGACTTGCCTGTGGAACTTGGCGAAGGAGACTGTAGGAGGGTACAGATTCTCCCATTTCTTGTGATGGACAATGAATCTCCTTATAACGCACTTTTTGGGGGCGACCATCTCTTGTAGAATTTAGATCCCACATTGCACCTTCGTATCTATTGTTGAAGTTCACAACTGAATCAGGAATAGGGATGGCCCGTAGAGACCAGGTGACAGGGAGAGACTGTTACTTAGCTGAATGGAAGGCACTTTGCCAAGGTGATGATGTAGAGCCCAAGAAAATATCCTCTCCTGCTAGGGAAGCTTCGGCGTAGCAAATAAAGGATACATCCTGGCCAGAGTCGCCAAATTATCAGTCCTAGGATATTGATCCCAAAGAGGACGAGGAATGTAGAAAGGTGGATATTCCGATTGACGATGACGACCTAACCAAAGTCTTGAATTTCGGATCACATTTTGATCCCCTACAGACGAGGGAATTGACGAATTTCCTACGAGTTAATTTGGACGTATTTTCTTGGACCCATGCTGACATGTGTGGGATTTATCCATCTATTATGAGCCACTCGTTGTACATCAATCCAAAAAAGTGTCTCAGTCTAACAGAAAGGCGTATTCTTGGCTTAGAAAGGTCCGCAACCCTAAAGGAAGAAATGGAGAAGCTAGAAGGTAATGGTTTCATTCGAGATTCAACGTACCCTGATTGGATATTGAACCCTTTCCTTGTCAAGAAGGCCAATGGAAAATGGCGGATGTGTATTGACTTTTTGGATTTAAATCAGGCCTGCCCGAAAGATAGCTTCCAACTTCCCAGGATAGACCAATTTGTGGATTCGATGGAGGGACACGAACTTTGGTCATTTATGGATGCATACTCCGGGTACAACCAAATCTCGATGCATGTGCCAGACCAAAAGAATACCGGCTTTGTCACAGATATTGGGTTGTATTGTTATACAGTGATGCCTTTCGGATCGAAGAATGCTGGTGCAACTTACCAACGACGCGTGAATCATATGTTTCATAATCATATCAGAAAGTCCATGGAAGTCTATGTGGATGATATGCTTGTGAAGTCCAAGCAGTCATCGGATTATGTATCAGATTTGGCAGAGATGTTCAATATCCTCTGACACTATGAAATGATGCTAAACCCCTTGAAATGTTCTTTTGGCGTTGCATCAGGGAAGTTTTTAGGTTTCATAGTCAGTTCACTTGGAATCGAAATCAACCCCGATAAGATTGCAATGATCAGGAACATTAGTGAGCCAAGGAGAATTAAAGACATGCAAAGATTAGCAGAGAAGGTTGTAGCACTTAGTAGATTTATTTCCACGGCCATTGGCAAATGTATCCCTTTCTTCGATTTGATAAAACAAGGAAGCGCAATTTTGAATGGATCGCAGATTGCATTGAAGCATTTCAGAACCTACTGAGTCACTTAGAGAGCTCTTGATATTGTCTAAGCCAGTGGATCACTAAGACTTATTCATATAATTAGCAGTGTCGTCGCATGCACTCAGTTCAGCACTTGATGTGAGCAAGAAGTTAGCAACAGTGGAACACGACTATGCAAAGATTGAGAAGCTTGCTTACAGCTTTCTGGTAGCTTCAAGAAAGCTTCGCCACTACATTCGAGCTCATCCGATTGTGATATAAATTGATCAACCATTACGACAGGTCTTCCAACGACCTGAGGGATCTGGAAGATTTCCCAAGTGGAACATCGAACTAAGCCAATTTGATTTCAATTTTCTTCTAAGGAATCTATACGGGGGAAAGCATTAGCAGGTATCATCGTAGAATTCACAATCCCCAAAGTGGATGTGCTAGATGAAGAAGATGGCCCAAGGTGGAATTGAGCGCCTGAAAGTTATACACAGGCGGTGCTTGAAATGACCGATGGTCCGGTGCTGGACTCGTGTTAATAACTCATGAAGGACGGTCAATTTAATGCTTTGCGACTAGATTTTCACGCTACTAATAATGGTTATGAGTATGAGGATCTAATTGTCAGGATGAAACTCGCTAAGGAGTTGGGAGTAGTTGTGCTAAATATCTTTTTTGACTCTCAGATTGTCGTTTGCCTGGTTCGGAAGGAGTTTCAAGCAAAAGGACCACGACTTGCAACTTACTTAGAAAGGGTCGATGAACTATCGGATGGCTTGGTGCACTATACCATCTCTTACATCCCTCGGGCAGAAAGTTAAAAGGTGGACAAGCTGGCAAAGTTGGCGAGCTTCGACAATCCAGAAGAGATGGAGATGGTCGCTATCGAAACGTTAGAAAATCCAAGCATTGATTAGATGGAGGTTGACCCAGTGTTGGAGACTGAACTCGAGAGAGATTCATGGATGAACCACATAAAGAACTTCTTGCAGCATGGAACACTTCTGGAAAGAGAAAGTAAAAGGTATACCATCTTTCATAAAGCTTCGATATATGTCATGCAGGGCGACACACATTATCAACGGGGGTTTTCAGTCCCTTTACTCTGGTGTATAGCACATGACGACATCAAGCGCGTATTGTGGGAAGTGCACGAAGCCGATTGTGGAGATCACACGGGAGGACATATATTGGCAAAGAAGATACTACGGGACGACTGCTTTTGGCTTACCATAAATCAAGACACAATTGATTACTCACAACGCTGCAACAAGTGACAAAAATAAGTGAAGATTCCTAGTGTAACGTCCTACATTTTTCATCGGTTTGTATTTGAATATTTAAATCGGTTTAAATATGAATTCGTAATATAAGTGGATTTATATATTAATTAAAAACGAAGTTGAATGTATAAAAATATATATTAAATATAATCGAGCCCGTAATATCGGGGTAGTTCATAATTTAACGTTCTGAACTTCAACTGAGTGTACAGGACTCGTTATTAGTCGGATTTCTTCGAAACAAGAAACGTTGGAATCAGTTGAACTGTATTTTTCTAACAGAAGTGAAAAACCAAGATTTCGTGTTATAGATAGTAAGTTATGTCCAAATCAAATTTTCAAATAGTCGCTATAGAATCGTTTATCGACCGTAACAGTTTATTTGATATAACTAGATACCGGTTGCAAATCTGGACAAGAGTCTTTTGAGACGTAGTGATAATTTAATTTTTAGAATTTTACTTTAATTTTTGATTAATTAGATATGCAACTTTTTATTTGGAGTATTTTGCACCCTATATCAATATTGAGGGGTACTACAATAAAAGTCAACCTACCGATATTATTATATTTTTGGGGTCGTGACACCTTGTAGAGCACGACTGTACTCTTACTTCTATCCGTACGTAAGTGTAATTTTAGAAATTGAAGTCATTATACCAACGTATACTTTGCTTTCGAACTCAACATAAATGCGTGAAGTGAATACTCAACTCAACTATTGTATAGTCCTATACTGTAGTCTAAACCACCACCTACAAACAATGTCCTACTACCATTAAACCGTAGAGTTGTGCATAAAGCAAATCAAAATTTCCATCAAATTCTGCAAAAACCCAGCGATGGAGCATGTACGTCCTACCCCTCCTATGCCTTCACCATTAAGATACCAACTCTTTATATAAACAAGAATATATTTTCAAGGCCTGCCCTAAAGTAAAACCAACTGTGCAACAGCAGTTTGAATTAGTGATATCACATGGTCAACCTACTCTATAACTTAATCACAAAGGAACTCACCTATATAGATACAAACCTTTCAGTTTGTGCCTAAGAAGAAAATAGAGTGTCCTGCTTATATTTAAACCTATAACTTAAGTGAGAAGCAACTAAAATATATAAATATAGACATTATAAATCACTGTATGTCTGTAAAACAAGCTAACGTCGAAATCAAAGTACTAAAAGCCATCAGCTTGTGCATCTAGCTACAAACCTAACAGCTAATACCCTAAACCATTACCCTATAAATCAACATGTCAATCTAAATGTTGAAACCATACTTCCATCCAAATCAACACACGGGTGTTCAATCAAAATTAATGTACACAGTCCTTTTATTGTCTTATGTTTTCAAACTATAACATCACACCACACAGAGACCATATGCCTAAACTACCCTATACACTCTATGAAAGACTTTCATCTTATCAAATTCTTACTTATCCTATAAATATACTCAGTCACCTTCCATTTACATAATATAAAACCGATGTCCTCTAATATAACAAACACTTTTCGCTGAAAACGAATGAAACCAGTTCAACGCGGAATCTTGAGTTTATAAGCATGCGAAATGGAGTTAACATAAACCGTGGTTAAATGAGGAGTTATGGCCGGTGAAGTATCACTGCACGGTGGTGAGGAAATGAGGGCAGAGCCAATGTGCAACTGAAGCAGGATATAGCGGGTCAGGTTCTTGAAGCAATGTGTGTGAGGGAAGACATCAGGTGAGGTTGAAATGATATAACGTGGCGACTGTTCCATCTCATGCTTGTTTCTGTTGGATCTTAACACAATCACGTTCGCTGGTTTTCCTTATGCAAACCTTAAGGTGATAGCATGAAGGCGCTGGGGGGAAACATACAGAGAAGCTCGCAAGTTTTACATGGTGGATGGTCTTTGGAGTAGGCGGTGTATAACAGTGGAGTGTGTTGGAAAGTGGGGTACACATGCTTGCGGCTTGGTTTGGGAAGGTAGCACATGGCGAAAGTTGGCAAGGGGTTGAAAGCATGAAAGGTGACGGGTTATAAGCTACAGGCGGAAGGCAGATTTGATTATGGGGGTGCGAGCTCCTGTCTTGGGTGTTGGGTATGAGTTGAGTGTAAATGAAGGGGACTATAAAAGTCTGAAGTAGGGGTTTAAATTGTAGAGAGGGATGAACAGTTTCGGTTCTGGCTTTGTTGAATGGAGTGGTGTTTTCATTTATCAGAAGCTACTGGAAATGGAAGGGTCGGTTCGTTTTACATTTTGTAAACAGGAACAGAGTGGGTGGGTTCAAAATCTTTACGTGGCCATTTTCTCGTGAAGGGATTTGCTGAATGATTGGATTAGGGAGGTGCATATACATGGATAATGGAATGGAAAGATGGTGTTAACAGAAGGCGCATACGTTCATCAGTGCATGGGTTTTTCACCGAAAACAAAAGCATAAAGAATCAAAAGCTTAAAAGGGAGGGTTAAGTCATGAAAGAAAACTTTGTTTGCTAACGGGTTCAGTAAAGGAAAAGAAATAGTAGTAGAGACGAGTGAGAAGTATCTCAAGTTTGACGCTGGTGCGGTTGCCGGAAAGAGGAGTGGAAGTGGACATGTTGTGAGGTGGGGTGTGTTGTGTGCGCATTCAGATGTGTGTGGTACATGAGAGACGTTAACTGGTACCAGGATTTGAATGCCATGTATTCGAAACAAGTAACTATAGAAGTGGAAGAAGAAAAACAGTGGAGCAGTGATGGTAGGAGTGTCGACTGAAGGTCTGGTGGTCCACCGTAACGGTGACGGCAGTTTAAACGGAGGATGGTGAATGGTATGCGGACGGACTGTTCTTCTTGGTTTTGGAGGAGGGACTTTTAACGGGCGCAGATCCGAACCGACGCAAATCGTTATTTAACGGTTAACACGCGAAGGTGAGTAAATTCACTAACTCTAATCTATTCTAAAATGTTATAATTTTATTTTAATGTTGGTTGAATGTTGTGCGATAGTTGACTAGGTAAATTACGATTTAATTGGTTGAATATCGTCGTATATATACACATCATTGGTTGGATACTGATTCCACCGAGTATAACATTCCCTAGTACAGAACTAGTGTAAATTGTATGGACTAACATCTGTGGATGCCAGAAACCGGTTGGAGGAATTCAACCGGATTCCTAAATGTTTATATGTACTGTTTGTGCACTGTTTGAACCATGTTGAATGGAAATTCAACGTTATTTTGATTTAATAAATAAACAATATCGATTAAGAAAAACAACAGTCGACTAAAAACCTATTTTTATTAAGAAGTTGGTTGGCCGTCAGGCAAATCAACAAAGATAATTATAAAAATTATATTTTTATAATTTGAGCAAAGTTTAAATTATAATAGAAGTTCTATTATAAAGTGGTATTTTATAGTTTGTTTTATAAAGTAAATATAAACAATTATTTAGTTAAAGAAGTATGAAGATGTAACTATCCGACAAGTAAATAATTTGGATAATTAATATAAAACAAACTGTTAAGAAATAGTATTAGATTAATTATATTAATTTAATGGTAAGAAGTAATTAAAATCAGTTAACGAATTAACTAATGGTTTGAAGTTGATTAAATCAACTGTTTAATGAAATTTGATTATTAGATTAATTGGTCTTCAATTAATCCAATAATAATAACTTAGAAATGAATTAATCAAAATTTATAAGATTTCTTATTAATTAACTTTTTAATTAATAAAGTTTAAATGATTATTGAACAAGTAGAATAAGCCATTGTTTAATAAAGCAACCAACCAATCTAGTTAAATTGATAATGAAGTAAATCGTTTTACTTCAGTTATCGTGAAGTTAATTACTATGTAATTATTTTACTTAAAGTAATTGTTCTTAAATGAAATTCATTTGAGAAAATATTGAGTTTGTATGAGATGTTTACCTAAATTAGATGAAATGATTCGAATGGAAAGTAAAATGTCAAAAGACAAAGAGCGCTAATGATTTTTGATAAAAGAAGTTATAAATGGAATTGTATAAGTAAGATGAAGCAAAGAATTAATATTTAATATAAATAGTTTTAAACAACCGAGTCTCAAAGTAAGGAAATGGTGTTATAGAGCCATACTTCAAATTAAATAAGAAACACGGTCTGATAGATTCTATAAGTAATAAGGAGTTTAAAATTATGAACTTATATCTATTCCAAAATAAGAACATTGTCAATCAAGGTCTGAGAGATAATTAAAATACCCCAACTTGAACGGCTCCACTATTATTGAGGAATGGTATTAGTTTGTAATGGAAAGAAATGTCGAGATTAGTTATAAAGTAGAATATAGCAGCGTATTGCAAGTATTTGAACTATAACGATAAAACGTTGTTGACTAGGCTTAAGCGTGACTGTTATGTCGAGATTAGTTATAAAAGGGAATATTACAGCGTATGACAAGATTTTGAACTATATCGATAAATTAGCGTTGTTGACCAAGATTAAGCGTGATTTTTATATATAATACTATTAGGGATTGGAACTATAATTCGACGATGTCGAATGTATTAAAGTAAATTATTTTTAGGAATTATAATCTGATAGGATAGTAACTCTTAGTTTAAACCAATAGATTAAAATAGGATATGTTATCAATATTTAGTTATAAACTTGACATTGATTTAACAAAAAGTTGACTTAGAAATATAGTCTATAAAGTGGAATGGGAATATAAAATGATGAAAGAGATTTCGGTAAACAAGGCAAATGTAATTATTACCTGAATAAAGAGTTTTTTGACAAAGGTGTTCAGATTTCTATTATAGGTATGATATTCACATTTAAAGTGAATAATGTTTTAAAAGTGAACGTTGGACAGATTAAAATGTTTATGATGAAATTGGAAATATATTTCCAATGTAGATAGGGTATATTATCCAAGTGTAGAAAATAAAGAATATGAAAGAATGGAAATGTTTTGAATGTTAATAATTATATCATCTTGAATATGGGAGAATAAAGGTTTATAATAACTGGAAACGTTTTCCAAGAAATATGAAGGGCTAAACAGGTTTTGAGAAATATCTGGTAAGATATGGGAATGCGAATAATAAAAACAAATGTTAAATAAAAAGTGCCCGTGGTTGTATGATGTTTAGTTGTACATCTGAATAGGTGTTGTTTTTACTTCGATAGTTAAATCACCTACTATCGAAGTGTTTTGACCATCGGTGTCAATACGGAGAGATCGATTGGATTTATTATCCGAAAACCACTCCGTATAGGCGTAAGCGCTGCGAATTATATTATGCTAAAGAAAATTGAAGACGAAGTGAAATGAAAGGGTCGTTTTGTTCCAGAATGGTGTTTTTATGTTTGTCCAGTCCTAGGACAACTTGTATGGACGAGTGTCTGACAGAGTATACGTAACAAATCACGTATGGTTGATCTTTTAAAAGTATTACATCTGGTGGAGGAGGAATTCGTTCCTCTTAGCTTTTTATACCCGTAATATTTTTGGAAATTGATTAGTGAATTGATGGGTTTGACGATGTGGCATTCAAAGTGAATGGTGATCAAATGTTCTGAAGATAGACGTAGCCTCAAGCCTCACAACCAAGCAATGACAAAAATCGGGCAGGCAACATGGCTATGTGGGTCATTCCCATTAGGCTGTATTGTTAACGATCTAGAGAAAATTCATATTTGTTCTTCTTTCGTTTCTGTATCTTCATATTACGGTTGGATGGCCAACAACCGTGGGTGACAATATATTCGATACACCCAAGAGAAATTAGTGGTCGGTCATGTGTGGGCCGGGTTGCAAGACGTTCTTGTTGAACCCCAATGTATCCCCTCTAGAGTACACTGATCGGGAGGTGGTCCCATACCTTTCATAGTTGGAATCCAATCTCCAATAAGCGCCCTACGGTTTTTGATTTTATACTATGTATGTGGAGCGTGAGATGCAAGCGTTCTGCTATTTGATTATTTATTTGATTAGACATTATTATAATATCACTGAATTTTGATATCAAAAATGGTTTGGTTATAGTAAGGTAAAAACCATCCATGTTTATGTGTGGGATGGTCTTACTATTATCCTTTTCTTTTAAAGGATTTTCAAAGTGAAACGATATGGTTGGAATTTACTCACACCAGTCCCATGACTGACCCAGAGTTTATTTTGTTTGTTTTCCCTAAACTCTTGGGTGCCCAAATTTGTACGGGCAGTCAAGTGTTCAGGCTTTACAGATTCACTTGGAGGAGCTCAAAGCAGGAAGCTTCACCGCTAGTTATTAGAGATTATTTCCTTTGTGATGTATATGAGTTATATTCTGATAGGGTATGTATATACAAATTCAGATTTGTATTTCAAGGTGTTATATAATATATTTTATTTGTTCCGCTGTGAGATTCGTGTTTACTCTTATACTGTTTAGATTCTGATGTTCTTCTTCTTCTTCTATTCTATTAGTTATATCTTATCTTTCTCATCCTTTTATTTATTTCTATTATTTTCGTGCACTTTGAGTTGAATGTGTAGGATATTAGTTAGCTCAAATTGGTACGGATTTACAGGACTTTACAGTTGGTATACGAGCTGAAGGTTAAGTTATTACCTTGGCTCTGTGGCGTAACTCAATAGAGATGGAGTTAGTAATACTCTAGAATGAGTATGAGTGTATATATATGAGCGCATATTTGTAAATTAATATAAAAACTGTTCTATATCGAGTTGACTGGTCAGTCGAGTGGTTTATGAATTCTGGTCGAAACAGTAATGCAAACTGCATCGATAGGTGTTTCTAAACTCTCGAATAGAGTAATTCGACATAATATTGTTTTAAAAAGCTAGGTAAATGAAATAATTTTACCAAAATTATATTTTGATATAAAAGAAGTATGTATCCTAAGATTATTATAATATATTGGATGTGTTGATCGCTATTATGACCGATCATGATTATAATTGAGTTGGTTATATAAATAACCAATCGAAATATTATATATGTATAATCTGCAAAAATCAAATGAACTAAATCTGAATTTAAAAACAGAATTGAAATAAAACTCTAGAAACTTGGAAAAGAGTTGGAGATAATGTTTGGATTAAATATATGGGAACTTTGAAATCCTGGGAGATTTGAAATTGTTTTCCAAGGGCGGTGAAAGATATTTTGAGAAAAATTTCAAATATAAGTGTTTAAATATGAGTTTTGAAAATGATATAGTATTGAACTCACTTTGATTGCTGGAAAATAATTCCGACGATGTACGCGCCATCATCGATATTCATTTTCGAGTTTCTAAGTGACGGATTACTACCAAAGATTTTGTTTTGGATTGTTTTGAGGAACAAGTTGTTCAGAAATTCAAATGTTTTGAATTGCTATTATTATATGTAATATATATGATTTCAAACTGATTTGAAATAAAAAAAAACCCAGGAATTTGAATTCCGAAATTTAAATTTTACTTATGAAGCAAACAAATAGAAATTAAACTAAAATTGGTTTGGATTAGAGATAATCTGCAATGGAATTGAATTGATGAGTTAAGAGTTGGAATTGATTTTGGAATTGGAGTTTGAATGAAGTTATATATGGATGATGTGGTTCGAGGATAATTTTATTGGAAATCGAGTGGAAATGAAATGGTATATGCTGATTGGACAGCAAATGGAAGAGATAGAGTGGAATTGATTAACATAGAAATGAGTTTATTTTATGCTCGTATATTTTATCTTTTGTAAATAAATAAATGATACTTTGGTTACTTTTGTATGTTTTTACAGGATGTCAAGAAATGCCCCTTCGTTTCAAATTAAAGGCCAACTACAGATAAAAAGCTACTTCCCCGTATTAAAGCCATCTCAATTACAAAAGACGTTGTAGCTCACTGGTAATTGCATGGAAATTTGTACTGAGAGACCTGAGTTCGATCCCCGTCGAGCTCACTTTTTGCCAAAGAACAGAACGCGTTCACACTGCCCCTTTGGTATGAAGAATATATTAATTAGTGTTATGTTATATATGTACATATTTATGTGTATGTATGATATTCACTAATAGACATTTCAGGAATAGTCATGGAAATCAATTCAGAACATTCATTTTTCAATTTCCAATAAGAAGAATTTCTGATTGATTTATTGCCAAAAAAAAGATCAATTTTGAAGATTTCATCCTTTGTTGCCTTTGGAGTTTGATGAGCATCCTTGTTTGGAGTAATTAATCACATGCAATCTAATTACCAATCAACTAGCCATTTGGAAGATATTCACCAAGATATGCATCAGATATTCTTAAGAGAATTATTTCCAAACAAGCCTAGTCAAGGAAGGCAAGAGATATGATATTACTTCATGGGAAAAGAGGGCCATTTAGTCATTGATTTGATTAGGATTTGGTTTACATCTCTATAAATATACATGATGTCCCATTGTAAAGGCCATTCATTTTTCTATTCTGTATTCTCTTTTGTTCTAATAAAAGTCTTTTCTTTTCTAGTTTTATTGTTATTTTAATTTCATAACAATTTGTGTTATCTACCTAATTAGGTTTGGGTAGAATGCATATTGTTATTGTCTTTTACTACTGCTTGTTAGCGATTCACTGTTGATTAGTTTCAACAGAAATCCTACTTTTAATTTCTGTTATTGTTCAAGTTGTTATTCTCTTTTTCTAGTAATTGTTCCTTTTCTTTTCAATTGTTGAATTTGATACTGATTAGAGTCAGAGTAATTTCAACAACATAAAAAAACAACAACCCCAAACTTCGTCTAACTCGCCCAAGAATAAATAGATAATAATTTTTAATAACACCTCCCTGTGTTCGACCTGTATGCTACACACCTGTATGCTTGCAGAATTTAATTTAAGTGTCGCGCTTTTCTGATTCATAGATTAGCGACGATCAAGTTTTTGGCGCCGTTGCCGGGGAGGTAACGATTAAATTTTATTATTTATTTAATTTCCGATTCGTGTTAGTCTTTATTTTATTTTTCTCCTTTTGTTTTGCTCTATATATATATAAAATAAAATAAAAATCTTGATTGCTGATTTGGTATTACTAATTGACAAATTTTCTTCTCTGTTCTTCTATTCGACCTGCCTTTTTAACTCTTTTTCAAATTTTTCCCTGTTGTTTTCTTTGCTAATTTGAAAATAAATAAATTACATTAGCTTTCTTTCTTTCTTTGCAATTTCTCTTCCTGTTTGAGTCCTTGAAATCTTTCCTGTCTTGCTTTAAATTTCCTATGTTTTGCAATTTCCTTTCTATTTTGGACAATTGCCGAACCTTGTAACCACTTCTAGTCTTCACCGACCACCCACGTTCAAGTCCTACCCAAAATTACCCCTCTCCCCTCAACACAAAATTCATGCACTCCATCTCCACTTCAACAATCTTCACAGTCCCGACCATCTTCTTCCCAAATCAAAATTCACACCCTCAACAATCATCCACGTTCAACGTACTCCATCAAGCACAAACTTCACGCAGTACTGACCTGTTTGAAGGCCATTTAAAAAAAAAAGACCATTCAACAGATCGGTCCTTCCCTTGACTTCGAACCGATAACTGTCCCCGATCACCAAGTTTTCTCCCTCACCAAACCCAGAATATCTCCACTCTTCAGAACTTCCACAGAGCAACGCATACCACCTTCCAATTTCCACTTTGTCTTGTTTAAAGTTAGTTTACATCGCCACCCACTTCAACAGAAAACACATACCCTCATCTCACTGCGGACCCTCTACCAATCCGCAAGTTCCAGCAAGCCAAAACCCACACTTCACAAACCCATTTCACAACCAGATTCCGACCAACCCCCCTTTCATACCAACAGTCAAAGCCCATCCAACCCAAATTTTCACGCATCATCAACAACAACAAAAACAAAAAACAAAAAAAAATCAACCAATTTTTTCACGCATCATCCTTCAACATCTGCTAACCACCCCTTTCAACAGCAAGCAACACTCTCCATCAACCACCGTCGCCCACAAACCACAGTCACGCAACACCACAATATAGTCCATACCACCCATTACAAACACTCCAGCCCTCACAGAACTCCAACACTGATCTTCACCGTTGTTGAATACAAAGTTCACACATCAAGACCAACTTCATACCCCTTTCAACCGATCACCTCAAGGATCATCACTACAGGCTCCACCCACAAGTACAGTTCATTTCAACATCCCTCACAACCCTCCTCCCAGTACGCACACATCCTCACCACCAAAAAAAATCCCAAATTCGAACCCAGTAAACCGAGCACCCACCAGATCGCAAATCGCGATTTAAGAAAAAAAACCCAATTCCAATATCGAAGTCCTCAAATCTCGACAGCAAACCCAATTCGAAACCTAGATCCGAACTAAAACCTGAAATCCATCTCGAACAGAAGAAGGAAGGGGCGATTTCTTTTGGTTTCTGACCGTGTTTTTTGTTGTTGAGAAATTGAAAAGAAAATATAAAGTTTGCGTTTGATTTGAGAACAGACGGGCAAGAGTTTTTCGGTTTAATTTTTGTTTGATTGATACTTTGTGTTTGCCGAGTCTGTTTTACAGACCAAATAAAAAGTAAAGAAAAGGGGTTGCGAAACCTAAAGAAAGTAGCGTGTGTTCTTGTATTCTGTTGGCACCGACTTTTGGTTGGCCTTGTGATTAGTGGAAATTGTTTTGAGTGTTGCTTGAGCTGTTGTAGTTGTTCTGAGATGGTACCTTTTATTTTATTTTAACTGTTGGTTGAATGTGTGAGTAGTGTATAGAAAAAAAAGAGTTGTTTTATTTCTCTTTTGCTGAAGTTAACTTTTGTTTTCTGTTAAGTTAGTCTGAGTTCTACTTTTTTTTTTATAGCTGAGTTAGTTTGATGTTCTCTTTCAAGTCTGTTTTATTTTAATTTTATTTTATTTTATTTTTCTTTGAATCCTTTCCAGTTTTTAGGTTCTTTTGCTTGTTTTGTTTAGTTTTCTTCCTTTAAAAAAAGAAGAAGAAGAAGAAGAAGAAAATCAAAGACTCAAGTGAAAGAACAGATTCAAGGAAACGAACAAGAAATTCAAAGGTCAAAGCAAAAACAGTCGAGCAAATATAAGCAAGGGTTCGGAGGTCGAACGAAGCAAACAGTAAAATCTCAGAACACTGGACGGACAGCCATACCCCACTGTAAAATTCTCTTAACTCTACAGGTGCTCTGCTGCAAAAAGAAAAAATTATTGACAATTGTTGTAAAAAAATTCTACAGGGGCAGCGGCTTGCAATGTACAATTTTTCTATTTCTATTTTGTGTGATTGTTGTTAATTATGCACTTTTTATTCATTCTGTTAAGGGCAACACCCCAATTCACATAAGGTGAGGGATTTCATCACCCTTTCCTTAGCCCACAAATTGCATTTCATCGTAGAATCTGACTAATATTAACGGTTAGACGTTGGACTTAAGGGAGTCACGGGCTCATCTAGGGCTTAATTGTATTGTGACAGTTGATTCATTTGGAACGAATTATTTCTTGGTGTCTAGACTACGGCAGAGAAATAACCGTTTATAAATATTACGGTGATTCGTAAATATTATATCGGTTGTTACTCTGAAGGTACTTAAACCTTCGGCTGCATTGCTAGGGTGATTCCTGGTGCACCGATAACTCCTGTCCGTTAACTGGCTGAGAAATCTTTTGATCTAAGTAATCAAACGCGTCACTTTATAATTTTGGGTTAGGAGCCATTAAGGGCAGAAAATTTCATTGTAGCTAAATTCTGTGCTTGCATTTAACTACAATGAGTGAAAAAAGTGTTAGCCAACAAAATTCTCCTAGGGGTTCTCGAATCAACCAAAATTTTCCAACCGAATTGGATCAAAATCGAATGAATCAAAACTTTCCAAACTTTGGGGATCAAAATAAGATAAATCAAAATTTTCAAAATCCCAATATCCAAATGGATAGACCCTTGTCTCTTCGTGATCGATGTTATCCTACTAGGACCGTTCAACCATCTGTCATTGTGTTCCCACCAGCTGAAGGAAACAATTTTGAGCTAAAACATTCTTTTATCCAAGGGGTACCAAAATTTACTGGATCGGAAAATGCTTATGAATTTCTGAGTGAATTTGAATTGTATGCTTCCACAACAAAAATGCAACAACTATCTAACGAATCGATCAAGTTAAGGCTAATCCCATTTGCACTACTTGAAAGCGCTAAAAGATGGCTAAATTCTCTTCCACGACATTCCATAAGAAGTTGGGATGAATTTGTCACTGCATTCTTGAAAAAGTTTTTCCCTTTCCATAAAACTCTAAAAATCCGAACCGAGATAAATCAATTTTTTCAAAATGAGGGGGAAACTTTTTCAAAATACTTTGAAAGATTCAACCAACTATTACATAGTTGTCCTCATCATGGAATTCTAAAAGATCACTTATGTCAAATTGCATATGAAGGGCTAAACTATCAGACTAGAACTCAATTAGAATCAATGTGTGGAGGAGACTTTATGTCTAAAACAGCCGATGAAGCTTGGCAATTCTTAGAAGATTATTCTGAAAAGGACATGCAGTGGGAATCGATTCGTGTTCCCATTCGTACTTCTACTAGAGGAGTGCATGTCGTGGACCCAAGTCAAATTCCTTTAGAAAATCAAACTCCTCAAGCCGGAGAAGGGTTACCCCACTATTACTCTCAGGACCAAGCCAATGCTATAGCTCAAAATAATCCTTACTCATCCACATACAATCCTGGTTGGAGGAACCACCCAAAATTTTCTTGGTCAAACCCCAATAATTCGGCTAACCCATCTCACGTGCAACCCTTTATTCCCAATTCGAATGACCAAACTCCACCTTCCAATTCTCAAACCTCTCAAACAACATCTCAATCCAAACAACCTTATAGACACCCCAATTTTCAATCATCGAACCAATCTTCTCAATCTTCTCAACCGTCACAAGAAATTGTGCGTTTAGAAAAACAGTTGAGCTCTTACGAAGCCAAAATAAACTCGCAAGACGCTAAAATGGACCAAATGATGAATATGATAAAGGAAATGGCAAAAAATAATGAGAGGGGAAAATTGCCTAGTCAACCCGAGGTGAATCCAAAGTATAACTCTCATGCTGTAAATTCTTGTGAGGACGAAAACCATAATCCAGTCAACGCTATTACAACCCTTCAATCTGGAAAGAGGATTGATAATAACGTGGGCGACCCTGGCGAACTTTCTAACTCAACCCCAATGCCAAATCTTGATAATCACCCATTGGCTTCGAATGCTAATTCCTCTAAACCTCAAGTTCCCTTAAATGTTGGGAATCCCAACAATTCTTCTCCCAGTGTTGGCAAACCCGACCCACCTTCGAAAATTAATGTTGGCAATACCAACATTCCATCTTCTACGACCTTACCACATTCTATTTCCTTGGATAAACCTTCTTCCTCGAACGATGAAACTGATCACAGAGTCGAAAAACCAATAGCTCCATTTCCCCATAGGCTCAATAATAAGAAGAAAGCAGCAAACTTTGATAAAATCTTGGAAATTTTCAAACAAGTCCGTGCGAACATTCCTCTTTTAGACACAATTGAACAAATTCCTCAATATGCCAAATGTCTTAAGGAATTGTGCACACAAAAACGTGAAACTAATGTTCCAAAAACCGCCTTTCTAACTGCAAATACAAGCTCTGCTCTTTCGAATCTTACCCCAGTCAAGTACAAAGACCCTGGCTGCCCTACGATTGATTGGAAAATAGGAAACACCCATATCTCTCGTGCCCTACTCGATCTTGGTGCCAGTGTCAATCTTCTTCCTTATACTGTTTATTGTGAACTTGGGTTAGGGGAAATTAAACCAACAAACATCACTCTTCAGTTAGCCGATCGATCTGTCAAAAAGCCATTGGGAATTATCGAAGACGTCTTGATACAGATCGAACAGTTTTACTTCCCTGTCGATTTCATAGTTTTAGACACAGAGCCTATCTCAAATCCCAAAGTTAAAATACCGTTGATTTTAGGACGACCCTTCTTAGCAACCTCAAATGTTGTCATTAATTGTAGGAACGGTCAACTTCGACTTTCCTTCGGGCACCTGACCATTGAGCTAAACATCTTTAATCTCAACAAACAACCTAGGGATTTTGAGACCGATGAAATCGACATGATTCAAACCATAGTTGACGAAACCTCTAATGACACTTTTGAAGCCTTGAAAATGTGTCTGGAACATTTCGACTCCGATTTCGACGAACTTGAATACATTTCCAAACTGAATGAATTTCTTGACTTAAATCCTTCGTCTTCTGACTCTGACCAAGGAATGTTAACCAATGTTAACACTCAAGAACATCCTAAGTTAGATCTCAAACCCTTGCCACAAGACCTTAAGTACGCATACTTAGACTCCTCAGAAACTCTTCCCGTAATCTTGGCCTGTGATCTTGCTGAGGACCAAGAAGAAAAACTCTTAGAAATTTTGCGGGAAAATAAAGAAGCCTTGGGGTGGGAACTGAGCGATATAAAAGGAATTAGCCCGTCAATTGTGGAACATCGCATACATTTAGTTGATGAGGCTAAACCCATCCGTGAGGCTCAAAGGCGATTAAACCCAAACATGAGAGAAGTGGTCAAGGAGGAGATAATCAAATGTCTAGACAATAACATCATCTATCCCATCTCTGATAGTACCTGGGTGAGTCCGGTACAAGTCGTACCAAAGAAATCAGGAGTCATAGTGATCAAAAATGAAAGTAATGATCTTGTCCCAACAAAAATCAAAACAAAATGGCGTGTGTGTATCGACTATCGGAAGCTCAACGCAGCCACACGAAAAGACCATTTTCCCTTACCTTTTATTGACCAAATGCTCGAACACTTAGCGGGTCATGAGTACTATTGTTTTCTCGATGGATACTCTGGCTATAACCAAATTCCTGTTGCTTTGGAGGACCAACACAAGACCACTTTTACTTGTCCCTTTGGAACCTTTGCTTATCGTCGCATGCCTTTTGGTCTTTGCAATGCCCCCGCGACTTTCCAAAGGTGTATGATGAGTATCTTCTCTGACATGGCGGATGAATTCTTGGAAATATTCATGGATGATTTTTCAATCTACGGATCATCTTTTTCCCAATGCCTCACTCATTTAGAACTCGTCCTAAAACGTTGTAAGGAAAAATCACTCGTGCTTAATTAGGAAAAATGCCACTTCATGGTAAAAAGAGGGATAGTTCTAGGTCATGTCGTCTCCAAAGATGGCCTTGAAGTCGACAAATCTAAAATCGATTTGATTGCTAATCTTCCTCCTCCTAAGTCTGTTAAGAATGTTCGTTCATTTCTTGGCCACGCGGGATTCTATAGAAGATTCATTAAAGATTTCTCGAAAATTTCAAAACCTCTCTCAAATTTACTTGCCAAAGACGTTAAGTTCGAATTCTCCAATGACTGCAAAACATCTTTTGAAACTCTTAAGTCAATCTTGACCACAGCTCCCATCATTCAACCGCCTGATTGGACTCAGCCCTTCGAACTTATGTGCGACGCTTCTGACTTTGCAATTGGAGCCATCTTAGGTCAGCATATAGATAAACTCCCTCGAGTCATTTATTACGCTAGCAAAACCTTAAACGAGGCCCAATTGAATTACTCAACTACTGAAAAGGAATTTTTGGCAGTTGTCTTCGCTCTTGAGAAATTCAGACCATATCTCATAGGATCCAAAGTCATAGTTTACACTGATCATGCTGCCCTCCGATATTTGCTTTCTAAAAAGGATGCCAAGGCCCGCTTGATTCGTTGGATCCTTCTTCTTCAAGAATTCGATATAGAAATACGAGATAAAAAGGGTTCTGAAAATGTCGTAGCTGATCATCTCTCTCGAATTGTGCACGAAAATGTTAACGACATCCAAATCGATGACTATTTTCCTGACGAACAAATTCTTTCCATCTCTAACACCCCTTGGTACGCTGACATTATGAATTATCTTGTCACACAACAAATGCCCGCTGAATGGTCGAAACAAGATAAACAAAAATTTCTCTCGAAAGTTCGAAACTTCTATTGGGACGACCCATATCTTTTCAAATACTGTCCAGACCAAATCATTCGAAGGTGTGTGCCCGATCATGAACACCAAAGTATTCTCTCTTTCTCATATGACCATGCTTGTGGCGGTCATTTTGGAGCAAGAAAAACTGCTGCAAAAGTTTTGCAAAGCGGTTTCTATTGGCCTACACTCTTCCGTGACACGTTCGAATTTTGCTCTAAATGCGATCGATGTCAAAGAACGGGTCGAATCACTAAGCGAAACATGATGCCTCTCAACCCCATTTCAGTGATTGAGTTATTCGATATTTGGGGCATCGATTTCATGGGACCATTCCCTAATTCATTTGGGAATCTTTACATCTTGCTTGCCGTAGATTATGTCTCAAAATGGGTTGAAGCCATTCCGACCAAAACCAATGACAACAAGGTTGTTGTCAAATTCCTCACAGAAAACGTCTTTTCACGCTTTGGCACACCTCGAGCTATCATTAGCGATAATGGCACTCATTTCTGTAATCGTGTTTTTGAGTCCTTGCTCAAGAAATACTCAATCACACACAAGCTGTCAACACCTTACCATCCACAAACTAGTGGACAAGTAGAAGTTTCCAATAGACAAATCAAACAAATTCTTGAGAAAACTGTGAATTTCAATAGAAAAGATTGGTCCGTAAAACTGATTGATGCACTTTGGGCTTTTCGCACTGCTTATAAAACCAATCTAGGGATGTCACCATATCGATTAGTCTTTGGAAAGGCCTGTCACTTACCTCTTGAATTAGAGCATCGTGCTCTGTGGGCCATAAAATTTTTGAACTTTGACTTAGAGAAAGCCGGCTCACATAGGAAGTTACAAATTTCTGAATTAGAGGAATTATGAAATGAGGCGTATGAAAATGCGAAAATCTACAAAGAAAGAACCAAAGCCCAACACGACAAAAACATACTTCGTAAGGAATTCAACGTAGGTCAAAAAGTTCTTTTATACGACTCTAGACTTCACTTGTTTCCAGGAAAACTCAGATCTCGATGGACTGGACCTTATGTTGTGAAAACAGTATATCCTCATGGAGCGGTTGAAATTGAAAATCCTAGGGATGGAAAAGTCTTCAAAGTAAACGGTCAACGACTGAAACCATTTTTGGAATTCGAGCAATATGACGAAGATGACTCTATCGATCTGCATGATCATCCACCATGAAATCAGGTGGTACACGTTCTTTTTCATTTTTCATTTTATTTTTGTTTTTCTGCCTTAGACAGTTGGGACACTGTCTCAATCAAGTGTGGGGGGGAGTCTGCATTGCATTCTTTTGATTTTTCTTTCTTTCTTTTCATGTAGGACCATCATACATTTTATATCGTAGTAACACACCAATTTTTTTTTTTTGGAAAATACGACTCATTTTCAATTGATACAACAAAATAAGTTTACAATTTTTAGCCAGTTGATAATTTTTTTTCTCTCTCAGCCAAGTTCGAATTTGAAATATAATGAAAAGTTTAATTTTGAGGGATAATAGTGTAACCGGTACATAGGGAGATTCTTAGGTGATGGCCATGAAATCTATTCTATATTGTAGACTTTGTTTAAATAAGTGGAGGACTTAAAATACTTATATTGGCTTTTCAAATCTTTAAAACTAAGTTGTGTTAAGTTGAATTCGCGTAACTCACTTTTGTGCTTATATTTTCAATAATAATAACAGTAATCCAAGGGTATCCAACATTGCTTGTATATCAAGCGTTGGTGTGCAAACCCGCCAAGCTCTATCCGACACGTTGTTGACAAAGTCAGCGTTGGAATATCTTGGTCTCATTTTATGAGATTGGACACCTAAGGATTACCGACACGTTGTTGACAAAGTCAAAGTCGGCCTGCACAATCCGCCAAGCTCTTTACCCACTCTCCGTTAGTCCGCGAGGCAGTGCATGGGTGGTAAACCTTGGTCTTCTAAGTTAGGTGTATGTACTTAATCATAAATTTTAAAATTTTATAGAATAAAGTATAAGCGATGATGCCCAAACACTTCTTGACCTTATTGATTTGACTAGCCATACATGAGAAAATTAGAATACCACTTTGCAAACTGTGCCAAGCAAACTAAGAATTTATTTCATGGCTGCACTATGTTATCAACCGAACTAACTGGCCAAACTGGAATTTAACATTTGAAAACTTGATTTATATTGAAAATTTGTGACAAGTCGAAGTATCTAAAATAAAATCAACTGATTAGAAATTATTAACTTAATTTGTTGTACCACTTTCCTGAAATAAGTCGTGTTTTCATTTTTCGTTTTTATTTGCATATGTCCATTGCATTCATGTAGTTTCATTAGAACCATAGCATATTGCATTTGGATTTTGTGGGTAGTATCCGCTGAAAACCCTCACGAGACACCACTCGTCCTACTAGGGACACCTAGAGGTTTAACGGCTTGTTGCATGCGTTCAATGCAATCGTGTTTCCTACGAAAGTGCGACCTATCTAGTTAGTTTTTCATTTTCTTTTTACTCGAGGACGAGTAAAAGATAAGTGTGGGGGTATTTGATTAACATAGAAATGTGTTTATTTTATGCTTGTATATTTTATCTTTTGTAAATAAATAAATGATACTTTGGTTACTTTTGTGTGTTTTTACAGGATGTCTAGAAATGCCCCTTCGTTTCAAATTAAAGGCCAACTACAGATAAAAAGCTACTTCCCCGTATTAAAGCCATCTCAATTACAAAAGACGTTGTAGCTCACTGGTAATTGCATGGAAATTTGTACTGAGAGACCTGAGTTCAATCCCCGTCGAGCTCACTTTTTGCCAAAGAACAGAACGCGTTCACACTGCCCCTTTGCTATGAAGAATATATTAATTAGTGTTATGTTATATATATACATATTCATGTGTATGTATGATATTCACTAATAGACATTTCAGGAATAGTCATGGAAATCAATTCAGAACATTCATTTTTCAATTTCCAATAAGAAGAATTTTTGATTGATTTATTGCCAAAAAAAAGATCAATTTTGAAGATTTTATCCTTTGTTGCCTTTGGAGTTTGATGAGCATCCTTGTTTGGAGTAATTAATCGCATGCAATCTAATTACCAATCAACTAGCCATTTGGAAGATATTCACCAAGATATGCATCAGATATTCTTAAGAGTATTATTTCCAAACAAGCCTAGTTAAGGAAGGCAAGAGATATGATATTACTTCATGGGAAAAGAGGGCCATTTAGTCATTGATTTGATTAGGATTTGGTTTACATCTCTATAAATATACATGATGTCCCATTGTAAAGGCCATTCATTTTTCTATTCTGTATTCTCTTTTGTTCTAATAAAAGTCTTTTCTTTACTAGTTTTATTGTTATTTTAATTTCATAACAATTTGTGTTATCTACCTAATTAGGTTTGGGTAGAATGCATATTGTTATTGTCTTTTACTACTGCTTGTTAGCGATTCACTGTGGATTAGTTTCAACAGGAATCCTACTTTTAATTTCTGTTATTGTTCTAGTTGTTATTCTCTTTTTCTAGTAATTGTTCCTTTTCTTTTCAATTGTTGAATTTGATACTGATTAGAGTTAGAGTAATTTCAACAACATAAAAAAACAACAACCCCAAACTTCGTCTAACTCACCCAAGAATAAATAGATAATAATTTTTAATAACACCTCCTTGTGTTCGACCTGTATATTACACACCTGTATGCTTGCAGAATTTAATTTAAATGTCGCGCTTTTCTGATTCATAGATTAGCGACGATCAGGAATGCCAGACAAAAAGTTAGATATTCATATTTTATATTGGATATGAGATTTCTATGAGTATATTAGGAAAACCACTTGGCTGTTTGAATTTCTATTGAAATGAGAGAAAACCCAGAGAGGCAAGTTGTAATAGTACCGAATGAGCCATGCAGAGGAGATGCTGGCGAACTTCACTAAAATTTTAAGCTGTTAGGAAATTTCAGAAAGTATTTGTTAATAAGAAGGAATTAATATTTTAATTAGAATTAATCAGTTCTGTTGAAAACTGAATTTAAGAAATTAAATAGAAGATTTTTAACCTGGTTATAATATGGCTTGTAGCATTTTCCTTACCTTAGTAATTTCGGGAACGAAATTCTTTTAAGGGGGAAGGAATGTAACGTCCCACATTTTTCATCAGTTTGTATTTGAATATTTAAATTGGTTTAAATATGAATTCGTAATATAAGTGGATTTATATATTAATTAAAAACGAAGTTGAGCGTATAAAAATATATATTAAATATAATCGAGCCCGTAATATCGGGGCAGTTCATAATTTAACGTTCTGAACTTCAACTGAGTGTACAGGACTCGTTATTAGTCGGATTTCTTCGAAACAAGAAACGTTGGAATCAGTTGAACTGTATTTTTCTAACAGAAGTGAAAAACCAATATTTCGTGTTATGGATTGTAAGTTATGTCCAAATCAATTTTTCAAATAGTAGTTATAGAATCGTTTATCGACCGTAACAGTTTATTTGATATAACTAGATACCGGTTGCAAATCTGGACAAGAGTCTTTTGAGACGTAGTGATAATTTAATTTTTAGAATTATACTGTAATTTTTAATTAATTAAATACACAACTTTTTATTTGGAGTATTTTGCACCCTATATCGGTATTTTGGGGTATCACAATATAAGTCAACCTACTAATATTATTATATTTTTGGGGTCGTGACACCTTGTAGAGCATGACTGTACTCTTACTTCTGTCCGCACGTAAGTGTAATTTTAGAAATTGAAGTAATTATACCAACGTATACTTTTCTTTCGAACTCAACATAAATGTGTGAAGTGAATACTCAACTCAACTATTGTATAGTCCTATACTGTAGTCTAAACCACCACCTACAAACAATGTCATACTACCCTTAAACCATAGAGTTGTGCATAAAGCAAATCAAGATTTCCATCAAATTCTGCAAAACCCCAGCGATGGAGCATGTACGTCCTACCCCTCCTATGCCTTCACCATTAAGATACCAAATCTTTATATAAGAAAGAATATATTTTCAAGGCCTACCCTAAAGTAAAACCAACTGTGCAACAGCAGTTTGAATTAGTGATATCACATGGTCAACCTACTCTATAACTTAATCACAAAGGAACTCACCTATATAGATACAAACCCTTCAGTTCGTGCCTAAGAAGAAAATGGAGTGTCCTACCTATATTTTAACCTATAACTTAAGCGAGAAGCAACTAAAATATATAAATATAGACATTATAAATCATTGTATGTCTATAAAACAAGCGAACGTCGAAATCAAAGTACTAAAAGCCATCAGCCTGTGCATCTAGCTACAAACCTAACAGCTAATACCCTAAACCATTACCCTATAAATCAACATGTCAATCTAAATGTTGAAACCATACTGCCATCCAAATCAACACGCGGGTGTTCAATCAAAATTAATGTACATAGTCCTTTTACTGTCTTTTGTTTTCAAACTATAACATCACACCACGCAGAGACGATATGCCTAACATACCCTATACACTCCATGAAAGACTTTATTCTTATTAAATTCTTACTTCTATAAATATACTCAGTCACCTTCCATTTACATAATATAAAAACCGATGTCCTCTAATATAACAAACACTTTTCGCTGAAAACGAATGAAACCAGTTCAACGCGGAATCTTGAGTTTATAAGCATGCGAAATGGAGTTAAGAGAAACCGTGGTTAAATGAGGAGTTATGGCCGGTGAAGTATCACTGCACGACGGTGAGGAAATGAGGGCGTAGCCAATGTGCAATTGAAGCAGGATATAGCGGGTTTGATTCTTGAAGCAATGCATGTGAGGGAAGACATCAGGTGAGGTTGAAATGATATAACGTGGCGACTGTTCCTTCTCATGCTTGTTTCTGTTGGATCTCAACACAATCACCTTCGCTGGTTCACCTTCTGCAAAATGTAAGGTGATAGCATGAAGGCATTGGGGGGAACATACAGAGAAGCTCGCAAGTTTTACATGGTGGATGGTCTCTGGAGCAGGCAGTGTATAACAGTGGAGTGTGTTGGAAAGTGGGGTACACATGCTTGCGGCTTGGTTTGGGAAGGTGGCACATGGCGGAAGTTGGCAAGGGGTTGAAAGAATGAAAGGTGACGGGTTATAAGCTACAGGCGGAAGGCAGATTTGATTATGGGGGTGCGAGCTCCTGTCTTGGGTGTTGGGTACGAGTTGAGTGTAAATGAAGGGGACTATAAAAGTCTGAAGTAGGGGTTTAAATTGTATAGAGGGATGAACAGTTTCGGTTCTGGCTTTGTTGAATAGAATGGTGTTTTCATTTATCAGAAGCTACTGGAAATGGAAGGGTCGGTCCGTTTTACATTTTGTAAACAGGAACGGCGTGGGTGGGTTCAAAATCTTTACGTGGCCATTTTCTCGTGAAGGGCTTTGCTGAATGATTGGATTAGGGAGGTGCATATACATGGATAATGGAATGGAAAGATGGTGTTAACAGAAGGCGCATACGTTCATGGATTTTTCACTGAAAACAAAAGCATACAGAATCAAAAGCTTAAAAGGGACGGTTAAGTCATGAAAGAAAACTCTGTTTGCTAACGGGTTCAGTAAAGGAAAAGAAATAATAGTAGAGACAAGTGAGAAGTATCTCAAGTTCGACGCTGGTGCGGTTGCCGGAAAGAGGAGTGGAAGGGGACATGTTGTGAGGTGGGGTGTGTTGTGTACGCATTCTGATGTGTGTGGTACATGAGAGATGTGAACTGGTACCAGGCTTTGAATGCCATGTATTCGAAACAAGTAATGATAGAAGTGGAAGAAGAAAAACAGTGGAGCAGTGATGGTAGGAGTGTCGACCGAAGGTCTGGTGGTCCACCATGATGGTGACGACAGTTTAAATGGAGGATGGTGAATGGTATGCAGATGGACTGTTCTTCTTGGTTTCGGAGGAGGGACTTTTAACGGGCGTGGATCCGAACCGACGCAAATCGTTATTTAGCGGTTAACGCGCGAAGGTGAGTAAATTCACTAACTCTGATCTATTTTAAAATATTTTAATTTTATTTTAATGTTGGTTGAATGTTGTGCGATAGTTGACTAGGTAAATTACAATTTAATTGGTTGAATATTGTCGTATATATACCCATCATTGGTTGGATACTGATTCCACCGATTATAATATTCCCTAGTTAGAACTAGTGTAAATTGTATGGACTAACATCTGTGGATGCCGGACACAGCTTGGAGGAATTCAACCGGATTCCTGAATATTTATATGTACTGTTTGTGCACTGTTTGAACCATGTTGAATGGAAATTCAATGTTAAGTTGATTTAATAAATAAACAATATCGATTAAGAAAAAGCAACAGTCGACCATAAACCCATTTTTGTTAAGAAGTTGGTTGGCCGTCAGGCAAATCAACGAAGATAATTATAAAAATTATATTTTTATAATTTAAGCGAAGTTTAAATTATAATAGAAGTTCTATTATAAAGTGGTATTTTATAGTTTGTTTTATAAAGTAAATATAAACGATTATTTAGTTAAAGAAGTATGAAGTTGTAACTATCCGACAAGTAAATAATTTGGATAATTAATTTAAAGCAAACTATTAAGAAATATTATTAGATTAATTATGTTAATCTAATGGTAGAAGTAATTAAAATCTGTTAACGAATTAACTAATGGTTTGAAGTTGATTAAATCAACTGTTTATTGAAATTTGGTTATTAGATTAATTGGTCTTCAATTAGTCTAATGATAATAGATTAGAAATAAATTAATCAAAATTTATAAGATTTCTTATTAATTAACTTTTTAATTAATAAAGTTTAAATGATTATTGAACAAGTAGAATAAGTCATTGTTTAATAAAGCAACCAAGCAATCTAGTTGAATTGATAATGAAGTAAATCATTTTACTTCAGTTATGGTGAAGTTAATTACTATGTAATTATTTTACTTAAAGTAAATGTTCTTAAATGAAATTCATTTGAGAAAATATTGAGTTTGTATGAGATGTTTACCTGAATTAGATGAAATGATTCGAATGGAAAGTAAAATGTCAGAAGACAAAGAGCGCTAATGATTTTTGATAAAAGAAGTTATAAATGGAATTGTATAAGTAAGATGAAGCAAAGAATTAATATTTAATATAAATAGTTATAAACAACAGAGTCTCAAAGTAAGGATATGGTGTTATAAAACCATACTTCAAATTAAACAAGAAACACGGTCTGATATATTCTATAAGTAATAAGGAGTTTAGAGTTATGAACTTATATCTATTCCAAGATAAGAACGTTGTCAATCAAGGTCTGAGAGGTAATTAAAATACCCCAACTTGAACGGCTTCACTATTATCGAGGATTGGTAATAGTTTGTAATGGAAAGAAATGTCGAGATTGGTTATAAAGTAGAATATAGCAGCGTATTGCAAGTATTTGAACTATAATGATAAAATAACGTTGTTGACTAGGCTTAAGCGTGACTGTTATGTCGAGATTAGTTATAAAAGGGAATATTACAGCGTATGACAAGTTTTTGAACTATAACGATAAATTTGCGTTGTTGACCAAGATTAAGTGTGATTTTTATATATAACACTATTAGGGATTGGAACTAATATTCGACGATGTCGAATGTATTAAAGTAAATTATTTTTAGGAATTATAATCTGATAGGATAGTAATTCTTAGTTTAAACCAATAGATTAAAATAGGATATGTAATCAATATTTAGTTATAAACTTGACATTGATTTAACAAGAAGTTGACTTAGAAATAGAGTCTATAAAGTGGAATGGGAATATAAAACGATGAAAGAGATTTCGGTAAACAAGATAAAGGTAATAATTACCTGAATAAAGAGTTATTTGACAAAGGTGTTCAGATTTCTATTATAGGTATGATATTCACATTTAAAGTGAATATTGTTTTAAAAGTGAACGTTGGACAGATTAAAGTGTTTATAATGAAATTGGAAATATTTTTCCAATGTAGATCGGAAATATTATCCAAGTGTAGAAAATAAAGAATATGAAAGAATGGAAATGTTTTGAATGTTAATAACGTATATCATCTGGAATACGGGAGAATAAAGGTTTATAATAACTGGAAATGTTTTCCAAGAAATATGAAGGGCTAAACAGGTTTTGAGAAATATCTGGTAAGATATGGGAATGCGAATAATAAAAACAAATGTTAAATAAAAAGTGCCCGTGGTTGTATGATGTTTAGTTGTACATCTGAATAGGTGTTGTTTTTACTTCGATAGTTAAATAACCGACTGTCAAAGTGTTTTGACCATCGTTGTCAATACGGAGAGATCGGTTGGATTTATTATCCGAAAACCACTCCGTATAGGCGTAAGCGCTGCGAATTATATTATGCTGAAGAAAATTGAAGACGAAGTGAAATGAAAGGGTCGTTCTATTCCAGAATGGTGTTTTTCTATTTGTCCAGTCCCAGGACAACTTGTATGGACGAGTGTCTGACAGAGTATACCTAACAAATCATGTTTGGTTGATCTTTTAAAAGTATTACATCTTGTGGTGGAGGAATTCGTTCCTCTTAGATTTTTATACCCGTGATATTTTTGGAAATCGATTAGTGAATTGACGGGTTTGACGATGTGGCATTCAAAGTGAATGGCGATCAAATGTTCTGAAGATAGACATAGCCTTAAGCCTCACAACCGAGAAATGACAAAAATCGGGCAGGCAGCATGGCTATGTGGGTCATTCCCATTAGGGTGTATTGACACCAATCTAGAGAAAATTCATATTTGTTCTTCTTTCGTTTCCGTATCTTCAGATTACGGTTGGATGGCCAACAACCGTGGGTGACAATATATTCGATACACTCAAGAGAAATGAGTGGTCGGTTATGTGTGGGTCGGGTTGCAAGATGTTCTTGTTGAACCCCAATGTATCCCCTCTAGAGTACACTGACCGGGAGGTGGTCCCATACCTTGTCATAGTTGGAATCCAATCTCCAATAAGCGCCCTGCAGTTTTTGATTTTATACTATGTATGTGGAGCGTGAGATGCAAGCGTTCTGCTATTTTATTATTTATTTGATTAGACATTATTATAATATCACTGGATTTTGATATCAAAAATGGTTTGGTTATAGTAAGGTAAAAACCGTCCATGTTTATGTGTGGGATGGTCTAACTATTATCCTTTTATTTTAAAAGGATTTTCAAAGTTAAACGATATGGTTGGAATTTACTCACACCAGTCCCATGACTGACCCAGAGTTTATTTTGTTTGTTTTCCCTAAACTCTGGGGTGCCCAAATTTGTATGGACAGTCAAGTGTTCAGGCTTTGCAGATTCACTTGGAGGAGCTCAAAGCAGGAAGCTTCACCGCTAGTTATTAGAGATTATTTCCACTATGATTTATATGAGTTATATTCTGATAGGGTATGTATGTACAAATTCAGATTTGTATTTCAAAGTGTTATATAATATATTTTATTCGTTCCGCTGTGAGATTCGTGTTTACTCTGATACTGTTTAGATTCTGATGTTCTTCTTCTTCTTATATTCTATTAGCTCTATCTTATCTTTCTCATCCTCTTATTTCTTTCTATTAAAGATCTGTATTTTCGTGCACTTTAAGTTGAATGTGTAGGATATTAGTCAGCTCAAACTGGTACGGATTTACGTGCCTTTACACCTAGAGCACCTGCCTGTGGCCATTTTCAGTATGGGGGATTGATATCATCGGAAGCCTTTCAATTGCCAAAGGTGGAGCTAAGTATGTACTCGTGGTTGTGGATCTACTTGAAGTAGGCAGAAGCTGAACAGTTGACCGCAATCACGATGAAGCAATTTGTCGATTCGGGATCCCCAAAGTTATCATAACCAATAACGGAACTCAATTTGACAGTATAGATCTTAGAGAATCATGCCAAAGATATTGCATTGAGAAAAGATACACCGCTGTAGCACATTCACAGCCGAATAGAAAAGTAGATGCAGTGAATAAGATTATCAAGTCCATTCTGAAAAAGCGATTGGAATAGGCAAAAGCCATGTGGGTTGATGAATTACTTTTGGCCCTGTGACCGTACCGAACGACCTATAAATCAGTGACTGGCCACACTCCCTTCTCACTATCATTTGGATTAGAAAATGTTATCCCAGTGGAATTAAAAGTCCCTTCTCACCGGATGACATACTACGATCCATTAACGAACAAGGCTCTTCTTCTTGAGTCTTTAGACATGATTAGCGAGAAGGGAGATTAAGCAGACTTGCATGCCTCGAGGTACAGACATCAGGTTGCTTGATACTACAATAAAAAGGTTCAACCTAGGACCTTTGAGGCTGGCAAGCTGGTACCAAAACGCATCTTCCCGACCCCCGTCTTCATGGTTCCAAATTGGCAAGGACCGTACGCCATCCAGCGGAAGCTTGATAATGGAGCTTTCAAGCTAACAACCATTGATGTCGATTATCTCTCCATAGCATGGAATGACGCACATCTACGACACTACCTGACTTGAAATTGTATCTACTCTTTTGTTTTTCAGACTTTGTAATGGGGAACTACTTGCCCAAGATAGTTTGATTGATATAAACAAAAGATTATAAAGTGGACGTAGGCTTAGATTTGGCTGAAGCACTCTAAATATCGTGTGTCATTTATCATTTCTGCATTTACTTTTATATGTACTATGTGATATGTTTGAAATCCGTTCCATGCTCTGTGACTGTTTTGATATTTGATTCGACACTCTGATGTAACTGGCTGGTGTGACTTGACCACTCTCCAAACAAACTCCATCCAGTAGAGTGAAAAATGGAGTATAGACCAAGGTTGAGTTCGAGAACATCACTCGAGTCGGCATAATCCTGCTCTAGGAATTAGAGAAGAGGAAAAATGACTAGGAGAATGAAACGACTGTTCGCCTGACCAACTCAAACTCTCTCAATTCGAGAACAAGTATAAAAGTAAGCATGATTGGTGCACCATAATGTAACGACCCAGAAAATCTGAACCAATTTAAATTTTTTAAATTGGCTAAAATAATGGATTTTAAATATTTAAAATAAATATTTTAAATAATGGCAATGAAAAGTGAGTTTGAATCGACAATTGAAAACGAATATAATTAATTTTAATTATAAACAAGGCCTGAAATGGCGCTGTAGTTTCAAAAATTGAATTCAAACTTTGTCGGACTGTACCGGGTGCAAAACAAAACGGATTTTAGTGAAACCAAAAATATTTAAATCTGTTAGTGAATACCTCTCTAACGAATCTAAAAAATCGAACTTTCAAAGCGGAAAGCAAAAGTTATGGCCGAATGAATTTTCAGAAAGGTCGCTATGGAATTTATATAGCCCGTGAAATTGGCCATTTTGCATACGACCTCGGAATTCGACGAAACCACTTTTGTTGGATTTGGGATGTGAAGTTATTGCTAGGTTTCAAATTTCATAATTTTGAAGCTAATATGTGAGCGTGGCAAAGGAAAATGTGTTTTGGTCAATTACAGTTAAATTGGATCGTCCAGAAATGGGCCTTTTTGCAAACGGTCTCAGAATTCAACGAATCTAGTTTTGTTAGGACCGTATCGTCAAAACATAGCTAGATTTATTTTTCTGGAATTTTTCGAATCAGTTTGTGGCCCTGGCAAATTGAAATGTACGTTCAAATTAAATATTGAATGTTTTATATTTTAATTTGAAGGAAAACTGACTCAAACATTTGAATGGGCCTTCGAAACATATCCCATTGTGTTCGGAATGGGGGTAAAACACTAGGGACGACAGTCGTTGGGTTTGGATTGGTGGTCGCGTTAGAAAACCCCTTATAAAATCTACCGACCAATCAGAATTCAAATAAAAAAATAATAGAAAAAATCCTTTTCTCTCTCCCCGTAACAGCCGATCGACGGTGAAAACCCTTCTCGCCGTTCCCATCCAATTTCCGACCAAACCAGGCAAATTAGCCCCTCCTCCAGTTGAAGATTTTGTAGAGCTCCTCGAGATCTTCAAATCCATACCTAGTTTCGATTTTTTCATTGTGTATTTTGGGAGAACGGACGCCGAGAAGTCGCCGCCTTCACTTCGCCGCCGCGCTTGATTCCGACCACCGAGTTCGCCGCCGTTCAAGGCTTAGGCACGCCTCTCCTAGCTCTTCGAGATGGCACAGGCCGATCGTCATATAGTTGCATGGATTTGAAGAAAATTCGAAACCTAGTTTTGAAGAATTCAGAGAGGTATCGGCCAGTTTTATTTTCAACTGTTTTAACACTTTTAAACCGTTGCAAACTTTGAAAAATCGTATCTTTTTCGTTCGTTAACGAAATTCGATGAAACAGGAAACATCGTGACCGTGTGGACGCCTTCTACATTTTAGAAGAGACCGCATATTTTTCTGAGCCTTCTGCTATTTTTGGTGGAGTGGAACCCAATGTGAGATTTCTAATTTATAAACAATATGGAAAACGACGATGTATAAATTATACAGTCGATGTATGAGTTATATAAGCGTTGTACACCTCTTGTATAAGCGTTGTATAAGTTGTACGTTCGATGTATAAGTTGTATATGCGTTGTAAAAATTATATATGTGTTGAAATAGAAGTGAATTGCTATATATATATATATATATATATATATATATATATATATATATATATATACGCCCCTCGTCCACAAACCATGGACGATATTTATTGATTGTGATTGGTGTGAAAATTGATTGATAGCGAATGGTTGTTTGAGATTGTTTGTGGTTGATATTGATTGATAGTGGTTGAAAAATACCCGTTTGTGGTTGAGAAATATTTGGTTGAAACCACATAGGATTAGTTTGTGGAAATGAAATAAATATATACATGCCGCCTGCGTGCGAACTAGATGCATGATCCCCATTGTCAAAAACCGCGAGGTTTTAAGGTAGAGCGAGGAGCCGTACTAGGGACGGTCCCGGTTTTAACTACCCTGCCGTTATGCTGCCGAAATTTTGAATAATTTTCATGTGTTTGAATTATTTTCATTTGCTGAAACTATATTTATTCGTTGAATAGAAAACCTTCATGTGTTGAATCGATATTCATTCGTTGAATTAAAATTCATGTGTTGAATGGTCTTCGTGTTTTAAATATAAAAATCACATTTTTATCTATATATAGAAACTATAGAAAACCTTCATGTGTTGAATCGATATTCATTCGTTGATTAGAAATTCATGTGTTGAATGGTATTCATATTTTGAAATAAATTGTGTTATAATAAAAATCCCAATTTGAACATCAATATAAAATGTATAAAATAATCCTGTTTTGAAGTAAATTGTTTTACAATAAAAATCACATTTTTATTATATACATGAATTGTTGAAATGTGAAGTGTTAAAAATAGCAACTCGTTCAAATAAATATGCATGAGTTGAAATATTCATTAAGTAGCTAATGATATGATTTTTGCCTATGCATGCAACATTAGAATGAATGGTGTTTTCAAACCAAATGGAATCAAATATGAAGTTGGATGGAAAATGATAAGTGATAAGAACTGTATATATGTACATGCATATTTATTGAACAGGTTATAGAAAAGGGGCTAGAGAAGAGGAATAAAATTTTGTGCTCGACAAATAGGTACACATTTACTGTTTTGTTTGGGTGATGATTTTATGAGCCTGTTGGCTAGCCGCTTGGCTTTTTCTTTTTCTTTTTGACATGAGACGCCCGTGTGGCTATTTGGGAATTTTCCCAGCCCCTCCCGTACAAAGGAGGTTATGGCGAAATTTTCCAAAATTTAAAGGCGTTAGTGAAATATTTGAAGTGAAAACGATATTGAAATTGTTGAATGAACTATATTTATATAAATATATAAATATAAATAAAATTAAAACGAAAAGTGGCCGTGTAGTTCGTGTTTTGAAACTGTGATTTCAAACAACTAGTGCGGGAAATCCGACCATTGGATTTTCCCGAAACCGCAACCGTTGGGTCCGCCTTGGAAATATCTTTCCAACGGCACCAACTTTGTAAAAATCCAACGGTTGGATTGTCTGGATTGTTTAATTCTAATCTGAAGAAAAACAGCGCCAGAAACGATTATATTTATATGTATATAAATATAATTATAATTAATCGAATAACGACGCTGCAGTTCGTATTTTGAAATTGAAACTTCAAACGATTGTACCGGGAGATCCGACCGTCGGATTTTCCCAAAACTGGAACCGTTGGATTCGTTTTGAAAAGACCTTTCTAATGATGTAAATTTTGTGAAGATCCAATGGTTAGAGTTTTAGATATGTGTAAATCAAATCTGAAGAAAAACAGCGCCACGGCCGCGTTATGGCCCGAAGCGTCGTTTTGAATAAATTGGCTATTTTAAAATAAATAAAATTAGCGATTAATCGTTATAAAATATCATAAATGATATGGAGTGGAAATAAACTGAATTTGCTCGATTTATGTGGTATTTGATGGTTGAATGTGTTTGGTGTGAAAATTACATTAAAGAACAAAATTGGTGTTGTCGAATGATTTAACCATTGAAATAAATTGATTTGAAATTCTAAATATACGTGAATTATTTGAAAAGGCCGAGTTAATTCTCATTACGAATAATTGACCGACGATTGAAATTCGAAGATGAAGATGGTGGGCGAAGACCGGAGATCTTCACCTCGTTTGGATGGTAACCGAGGTCCTGATTGGGAGGCATCCCGAAATATGGATAATGAGTGGTGATCGTCCAGACGTACGTGGTGATCGATGGGTTTGCGAGGTATTTAGTGCCTCCGGTTTCGTTCAGACCCAGAACGGACTTGTAAATGGATTGTGTGTCTGACATTGGATTTTATTCTGTGTCGATTGATCTCTATTAAATATACATCTGTTTGGCGGCGGAGAATTTATTCTTTTGCTTAACGCCCTTCTCTGAAACGCACGAGCTCAGAGGTGGTATATCGATGGACATCAGTCGCATGGCATGAATTGCTAGTGTGGCATGCCTAAGTGGCAAATGATCAGGGCTTCTGTTGAAAAGCAAAGTCTTGTGTTGATGATCAAAGCCCTGCCTGTGTGGCATAGCTTTGTGTATAACGTGAATGCGCGAACCTCACATCCCGGTATGAACCAGAAACGGGAGGAAGGACCTCAGGGAGGGCATGCGTTTCTTTCTAGCTAGGGTGGTGTCAGTGACCTACCAGCCCTGACATTTATATACTTTTCACCTATGTGGTTGTTGCTGTTACGAGGCGCCTCGGTTAGATCGGACGATCCGGGTCCGATGGAGTCATTCGTTGACTCGTTTGCGCCCCAAAGGGCGGGGAAACGTATTGTTCAGGAATTTTAATCCACATCGGTGGACCGACCCTGTCGCTCGTAGGGTCACTCGAGCTCTGATCCTGAGACATGGTAGGCTAGATTGTCTCGAAGTCGGTAAGGACTATCTTTTGCCTTGGTTCATGACGGAAATCCAACTTACTTCCAAATACGTGACTGTGCGGTTTTGATTGTATATATATATATATATGGCGACATGATATATGGTACCCATGCCGTCTATGATTGATAGTTATGATTTGAATTTGTTTTCAAAACATGTAAACACTAGCAATAATATCAAATGCCTTTGTTTTATTCGTATCAAGCATATTTTGGCCATTATATGGTAAAACTCTATCTTCCGGTTTGCGTTGCATTGTGTGATGGGAACTGAGTCTTATACTGGCTTCATTTTTATAAAAAGCATTGCGATGTTTAAAAGAAAGATTGGTTTTTAAAGCACTGGCAATCCGATGGAGTAAACCCGTTCCACGAAAGTGGCATGGTCCTGTGATTAGCCGTATTATATATGTGTTGAGTAGATTTCTCATACCAGTCCCATGACTGACTCGTAGTTTGTTTCACTTTCAAACTCGGGTGCCCCTTTTCCTACACGGGCAGCCTTGTATTCAGGGTTACCTGGTTCTTTCTGGATAGCTGGGGCTGAAGATGGATTCTATCATTTATCTCTTTTTATGCTGTTCAGCTCCTATTGTACATATTATGTTTGTTTTCCGCTGTAGACATTTATGTATAGCTGAACTGTATTTGTACTAAGTAAGATCCTGTATACTGTGTAACTCTAATGATTACGTTTATCCAGTATATTCTATTATTCATTATCTAGTGTATTTATTTAATTTTGTTCTGCTATTATCTGTTTCTGTGTTATATTCCACGGATTACCCTTGTCTCCGTAAGAATGGGATTTGGGGTCGTCTCATTTGGTATCAGAGCTTTGGTTAAGCTTAGTTCTGGGATATAACATATTAACGAACTCGTCAGAAATCGAACCAGTAATGTTCTAGGACGAGCAACTCAATACAGATAGGATCAGAAATATCCTAGTATTAGTAAAGCAGAATGAAATAACACCTCGATAGACACATTTACATTGAAGTATATGTTTCTATATTTTAAATTATCTTTTCTGTGACCTGACACTTGATCTGCTGTTTGCAGAAGCACTAGAAAATGAGTGTCAGAAACAGAAGGAATACAGAACCGGATATTGAGGCCCTATTAATCCAATATCGAAATATGGGTGGAATACCGTTCTCTGGTGAAGAATCTATTATGAAGACACAGGCTTGGATTTGTTTGGTTGAAAAGATCTTTGATGGTTTAAAGCTTAGGGATGACCAAAAAAGATTACTGGCCTCCTGGGCACTCAAAGATGAAGCTTTGTTCTGGTAGGATTCAATTATTGAGAATAATCCAGAAGGTGATATCACCTGGGACAGATTCAAAGTGATTTTCCTGAAAAGATTTACTCCTCCCGAAGCGACTGAGCGATTATGCGATGAATTTTCTTATCTGATACAAGGTGACATGACCATCCCAGAATATCATAAGAAATTCAACGAACTTGCTCACTTTGCTCCTCATCTGATTCAAGATCCAAAGAGGAAAAATCTGAGATTTGTTCATGGCCTGCAAAGGAGATATCAGAATAGTGTAATGAGGAATGTGAAGCTTCCTTTTTCTGAAATGATATACATGGCTTATCAGTATGAAGATCTCCATAGGAAAGGAATGTTGCGCGACGAAGAAGAAGTCAGTTCTAGTGACAAAGCAGAGTCGGAAACGGATATTCCTGAAGCCAGTACGAGATCTGAGGTCAATGAGAAGCCCAGTGCCAAGAGAAAAAGGGCTGAATCTGGGAAAGAACCCGTAACGACCGCCGTATGCAATAACTGCAATAGGCGAGGACATCTCTCGATAAGTTGCCGATCTTTAGAGAAACAGATCAAGAGTGGATATAAGCGCACTATGAAACAAAAGAACCCACATGGGGAAAGGAGATGCCATAGGTGTCGTCAAGCAGGTCATATTGCACGGGAGTGCCAACTCTCAAAGAAATCTGAGGCAGTGCATATAAATGAAGTAGCAGAAACTTCTGAGCCCTCAGATAAGCAAGGGAGGTCTGATGTTTTAGAAGGCACGCTCAATGTCAAAAACATTCCAGTTAAAGTATTATTTGACACAGGCGCGTCACGGAGCTTTATTGCAAAGAGTGCAGTCAAGAAACTGGATTTGAATTTGAAGAAGCTCAAGGAACCAATGACTGTCCAAAATCCAGTTGGGGGTTCCATCAATCTCAGTTGGATTTGTGCAGTACCTGTCTCTTTTTCTTGCTATAAATTCCCTATTATCTCTATCGTCATGAATTTTAATGAATTCGATCTTATTCTGGGATTGGATTGGCTAACCAAATATGAAGCGGAGGTTAGATGCGCTGAGAGAGTGGTTGAAGCAAAGGCCCAATCGGGGAATTGTATAACCATACCATGTGAAGGCCCGACTTCAAATAGAAAAGATTTCTGGTCAGCTCTCGATGTTTCTCCAGTTCAATTAGAAAATGTCCCTGAAATCACAGAGAATATTCCTGACCTCATCAAAGACATTCCTATCGTCAAAAATTATGCGGATGTGTTTGAAGAAGTTGTTCGCTTACCTCCGCAGAGAGAAATAGATTTCAAGATTGCTTTAATTCCCATTGCAAGGTCGGTAGTTCACGCTATTCGAAGAATGTGCTTGAAAGAGAAGGAGGAATTAGACAATCAAACACGACAGCTAGTATGGAAGGGTCTGATCAGGCCTAGTTCCTCCGATTGGGGAGCAGCAGTGGTTTTTGTCCCAAAATCTGACGGTACTCTACGTCTATGTGTGGATTATCGTGATCTGAACAAACAGACAATAAAGAACAAATATCCATTGCCGCGAATAGATGATTTGTTGGATCGATTAAATGGAGCACAAGTATTTTCATGAATGGACCTAGCTACAGGCTTCCATCAACTTTGAATTGCCGAAGAGTGTGTTCCAATGACAGCATTCAGAGGTCCCGACTTATTCTACGAGTGGTTAGTAATGCCATTCGGCTTATGTAACGCTCCAGCCTATTTCGTCGATCTGATGAATAGAATGTTCAGAGGGGTTTTGAATAAATTTGTTCTGGTTTTCATTGACGATATTCTAATCTTCTCTAAATCAAAAGCCGAACATGAAAAACATTTGGAACAAGTGTTAGAGATCCTCAGAAGAAATGTATTGAAAGCAAAGTTTTCCAAATGTATATTCTGGCAAGATGAAGTGAAATTTCTAGGCCATGTCGTATCAAAAGAAGGAATTGCTGTGGATCCAAGAAAAATCACAGCTATTCAGAATTGGAAACAGCCCAGTACCCCCACTGAAGTCCGCAGTTTTCTCGGATTGGCTAGCTATTACCGGAAGTTCGTTAAAAACTTTTCGAAGATATCTGGTCAATTAACAAAGCTAACAAAGAAGCACTCTAAATTCAAATGGACTCCAGAAAGTGAGGAGGCTTTTGAAGAGCTAAAGTTAAGACTAACGACTGCTCCAGTGTTAACCATCATAGATGGCAACCAGGATTTAAAGGACTGGACTGATGCTTCTAGAGAAGGCCTTGGCGCAGTGTTAATGCAAAGAGGCCAAGTGATTGCTTATGCTAGCCGTCAACTGAAGCCACACGAGAAGAACTACGTAACTCATGATCTTGAGTTATTGGCAATAGTATTCGCTTTGAAAATCTGGAGACACTATCTTCTGGGTGAGAGATTTGAACTGTTTACAGATCATCAGTCGTTAAAGTATTTGTTCACTCAAAAAGACCTGAATCTGAGGCAGCAACGTTGGCTGGAGTTTCTAGCAGCATATGACTTTGAAATTATATATACTCCAGGGAAAGCCAATGTCGTGGCCGATGCGCTGAGCCGAAAGAATGTAATGATCGCCAGCTTTATTATCACGACTTCCTTGATTGACAAAATATCTATTCTTCAGAAGGAGGATAACTTTATTAAGGATATGATCAAAAGGATTCATAAAGGCGAACCCTCGTGTTTTCAAATCGATAACGACGAGACCTTGAGGTTAAAAGGAAGGATTTGTGTTCCTGACATCCCAGAGTTAAAAAAGGAAGTGTTAGACGAGTGTCACAAGTCCAAGTTGTGTATCCATCCTGGTGTGGCCAAAATGTATAACTATCTCAAACGAACATTCTGGTGGAAGGCTATGAAAAGAGACGTTTCAATATATGTTAGCCGATGCCCTACTTGCCAACTAGTCAAGAGCGACCAACAGAAACTAGATGGATTATTGCAACCGCTAGACGTTCCAGGCTGGAAGTGGGAACATATTTCTATGGATTTCATTGATGGTCTGCCCAGGACCAGAAAAGGGAATGACAGTATTTGGGTGATCGTAGATCGCTTCATGAAGACTACCCATTTTATACCTGTCAGATCAAACAGAATTGCTCAAAGTCTGGCGCAGATATACTTTAGGGAAATAGTTAGACTGCATGGAGTGCCGCTCAGTATAGTCAGTGATAGAGATACAATATTCACTAGCAAATTCTGGGAAGCATTTCAAGTCAAGCTGGGAACGAAGTTGAACTTGAGCACCGCGTATCATCCTCAGACAGACGGTCAGACTGAGAGGGTGAATCGTATTTTAGAAGATCTATTGCGGGCTTGTGTTATAGATTTCGGTGGATCATGGGAAGACCATCTGCATTTGGCTGAATTCTCTTATAACAACAGCTACCAGGCGAGTCTGACAATGTCGCCATTCGAAGCATTGTATGGTAGGCCATGCCGATCTCCTGCTTGTTGGGTCGAACCCGGTAATAGACTTGTATTGGGGCTGGATATGATCCGAGAAGCTGCCGACAAAGTCGATTTTATTAAGAAGCGATTACTCGCCGCTCAAAGCCGACAAAAGAGCTATGCCGATAGAAGAAGAAGATATATATCCTTTGTTGTTGGCGACTACGGGTATTTGAAAGTATCGCCGATGAGAGGAGTTATCCGATTCGGTAAAACTGGAAAGTTGGCACCCAAATTCATAGGTCCGTTTCCTATTCTGGAGCGGATCAGAACTCTTGCTTATAGGGTCAAATTGCCTGACTGGTTGCCTGGAGTTCATGATGTATTTCATATATCTCAACTTCGAAAGCACGTTTATGATCCAGACTTGATCGTGGAAGAAGCAGCTCAACAGGACATTGAAATTACCCCAGAATTAGCTGTGAGACGAGAGCCGCTAAAGATCATCGGCAAAGAGACCAAAGAACTGAGGAACAAGAAGGTTCACTTAGTCAAGGTGCAATGGAGTGGAGATCCGTGAGATTGTACTTGGGAAACAGAGGAGAGCATTCAGAAAGCCTATCCTAGATGTCAAGTGGATATCTCTAATTGACTCTGGTGCAAGGTACATTTACCCTACTTTGCATTACCATTTGATTTTCTACTCTGTTGTTATTTCCTTTCCATGGATGTGCACTTTTAAATTCTTTGGTCTGAATGATTTTAAAAAGAGTATAGAAAGTGATTAGTATATTTTTTTGAAAGGTCGAAAACAATTTGATTATTGTTTGTGTTGTGTGTTAGTAAATTTGATTAATTGAATTATTGAAACAATAGTTAATTTAATCAACAATAGAATGAATGGTTGAATTTATTCGATTTTATCACACATTGAACTGATTAGAAAATAAATAGAATTATATATACATGTGCATTTTATATATTTGAACAGGTAAATGGATTAGCTATTGAGTAAAGATTTTATTTGCGTGCCCGACAAATAGGTAAACCTTAATGAGTTGGATGCGAAATATTATTATATCACTCCTGTGAATGCCATTGGATGCAGAGTGCTGGTTTTTCTGTGTGAAATAATAAACGTCACCATAGGATAGTAACAATTAATTTTGAACTACATTACATAGCATACTTCAGAAGATAGGCATACTTCATCATATACCACATAAGCATTTGGAGCTTGTGTGACGAGGTGGAAGATTTACCATACGAGCAAGAGGCTTGTATGGCGATGACTATATTTTACAGGTTGAACTGATGACTGATATGGACTATTTAAATTGTAACGATTAAATTGCCAGATTAATAAAAACCCCACACGGGTCTGGAATTGACAATAATCACGTCTCTCTAGTTATTAGATACGGCACATGGACTATTTATTTCCCACACGGGGCAGGGTGACGAGAATTTATTCTCTGGTGTTATTATCAATACATGCTCCCCTGTAAACACCAGAATATATCACTATAAATATGTGTATGCTTATTAGGATTTACTGGGTACCTAATACGACCCAATAAATTTCCAAACCTCTCTCCGTACAAGGGAGGTTATGACGAAATTTTTCGAAAATTCCGGTGTTAGCCAAATTTTTGACGAATTTGAAAATTCTCAGAAACTGAAAAGTTGGAGAATGGAAGCCAGATCGAACGTAGAGTTGATTAATCAAACCACTTTCGACTTTGTTCCTTTTCGGGGACGAAATTTTTTAAGTGGGGGAGATTGTAACGACCCAGAAAATCTGAACCAATTTAAAAAATTTAAATTGGCTAAAATAATGGATTTTAAATATTTAAAATAAATATTTTAAATAATGGCAATGAAAAGTGAGTTTGAATCGACAATTGAAAACGAATATAATTAATTTTAATTATAAACAAGGCCTGAAATGGCGCTGTAGTTTCAAAAATTGAATTCAAACTTTGTCGGACTGTACCGGGTGCAAACCAAAACGGATTTTAGCGAAACCAAAAATATTTAAATCTGTTAGTGAATACCTCTCTAACGAATTTGAAAAATCGAACTTTCATAGCGGAAAGCAAAAGTTATGGCCGAATGAATTTTCAGAAAGGTCGCTATGGAATTTATATAGCCCGTGGAATTGGCCATTTTGCATACGACCTCGGAATTCGACGAAACCACTTTTGTTGGATCCGGAATGTGAAGTTATTGCTAGGTTTCAAATTTGATAATTTTTGAAGCTAATATGTGAGCGTGGCAAAGGAAAATGTGTTTTGGTCAATTACAGTTTAATTGGATCGACCAGAAATGGGCCTTTTTGCAAATGGTCTCAGAATTCGACGAAACTAGTTTTGTTAGGACCGTATCATCAAAACATAGCTAGATTTATTTTTCTGGAATTTTTCGAATCAGTTTGTGGCCCTGGCAAATTGAAATGTACGTTCAAATTAAATATTGAATGTTTTATATTTTAATTTGAAGGAAAACTGACTGAAACATTCGAATAGGCCTTCGAAACATATCCCATTATGTTTGGAATGGGGGTAAAACACTAGGGACGACAGTCGTTGGGTTTGAATTGGTGGTCGCGTTAGAAAACCCCTTATAAAATCTACCGACCAATCAGAATTCAAATAAAAAAAAAATAGAAAAAATCCTTTTCTCTCTCCCCGTAACAGCCGATCGACGGCGAAAACCCTTCTCACCGTTCCCATCCAATTTCCGACCAAACCAGGCAAAATTAGCCCCTCCTCTAGTTGAAGATTTTGTAGAGCTCCTCGAGATCTTCAAATCTATACCTAGTTTCGATTTTTTCATTGTGTATTTTGGGAGAACGGACGCCGAGAAGTCGCCGCCTTCACTTCGCCGCCGCGTTCAAGGCTTAGGCGCGCCACTCCTAGCTGTTTGAGATGGCATAGGCTGATCGTCATATAGTTGCACGGATTTGAAGAAAATTCGAAACCTAGTTTTGAAGAATTCAGAGAGGTATCGGCCAGTTTTATTTTCAACTGTTTTAACACTTTTAAACCGTTGCAAACTTTGAAAAATCGTATCTTTTTGGTTCGTTAACGAAATTCGATGAAACAGGAAACATCGTGACCGTGTGGACGCCTTCTACATTTTAGAAGAGACCGCATATTTTTCTGAGCCTTCTGCTATTTTTGGTGGAGTGGAACCCAATGTGAGATTTCTAATTTATAAACAATATGGAAAACGACGATGTATAAATTATACAGTCGATGTATGAGTTATATAAGCGTTGTACACCTCTTGTATAAGCGTTGTATAAGTTGTACGTTCGATGTATAAGTTGTATATGCGTTGTAAAAATTATATATGAGTTGAAATAGAAGTGAATTGCTATATATATATATATATATATATATATATATATATATATATATATATATATATATATATATATATACGCCCCTCGTCCACAAACCATGGACGATATTTATTGATTTTGATTGGAGTAACACCCCACCTCCGTTAAGGTCACTCACAAAGGGAATGCCTTAACTTTGGTGGAGCATTTTAGTAAACAGAACAGAAACTTACAAGACAGATAAAACAGTACTTGAAATTTTTTAACTTTATTACAGCGGAAACAGAAATTAATATGGTTACATCCTTTCAATTTCAGAATTCAAGTACAAAATATCAGACTTGTACAAAAGCCTTCAAAATGCATGGTTTAAAATCATAATCCCCATGGAACGGAAGCTATACAGAGCCAAGCCATACTTTAAGCACTTCAAGAAAAGAGAAATCCGGATCAAGCTAAAGTATTTCCCTCCTTGGATAACCTGGGGGGGAAACGGAAGAAAGGAGGCGAAACAACAAGGGTCAGACAAAAAGTCTGGCAAGTCCAGTGACTTTCAGCATATGAACAGATAATAATAATATGATATGAACATAAAACTGGATGTGAGATAACTGTAACAGGTGTAGCAGATATAACAGAAAAACAGAATGATATAAACTATTGTTTTACACTTCTCTGCACTAATACTAGTATAGCAGAATTAGGTGCCACCCTAATGTCTAAATTGAAGCAGGAACGGGTACAGAATACTTTAACAGAAACAGAATGCTAATAATGGGCCTTTACTACCCGATCAGAAACAGACAGAAGCAGAAACAGATTTATCCCTACGGAAACAGAATGTAGAATTAGGTGTACACTAGTAATGGGCCTTTACCACCCGAACAGACGGTACCACACAGAAACAGACAGGTGTTACCACCCAACAGAAACAGACGGTACCAACAGAAACAGACGGAACTAAGCGTACCCTAAAACCCTACCCCAAGCGATCGGCTCCCTAATACATAAATATCCTGTGTCGGCCCCACAGTAGGGTGTATCACTCCCTAAAGTGACGACCAGTTGGCACATACCTATTTACAGATGTCACGGCGTCTTACATCCTCAGAGGCAGACCGGGATCCATGCACGCACATGACCCGGTTGGAACGCACCATCAACACCCCTTGCCATTATCAGAATGAACCACTTATAATTAGTTCAGTAAGCGTGCCCGGACCCTACCTACTGTTGGGTCAAAGTTTTGATACCAGAAAGGGTTACTGACTAATATGGGTCCCAAACAACATATGACACAAGTAATTCCCCTCCTAACCTTGTGTCCCCAGACTAACAGATCTCAGATTAACTTGTTTACAAGTTCAGACATACAGAATTCAGATTTACTAGTTCACAGATTAAGTTAACAAGTTTTCAGACTAACAGATCAGATGTACAGATTTTTCAGATTTGTCTAACTTTGTATTGGGCCTACAGATTCATGGACGGGTTTACTACACCTATTAATCCAGTTGGTTTAACCCTATTTTCCCCCAATACGTTTTAGACGTCATTCTTATCTTAGATTTGCATTAATTAATTATTAATGCCCAGACCTCTCACATTAGGTCGCTAGCTTGTGGCCGCTGGATGGGCCGGGCGGTTCCGGGCAGACTTCTGCCACAAGCCAGACCTAACCTCGTGTCTTAAGCAGGTTATGACTAACTTCTCACATTAGAACCTATTGTTTGCGGCCACTGGATGTGCCGGGCGGTTCCGGGCAGAATTACGCCGCAAACTCATTCTAACCTCGAGTTAGTCACGTTTATCTTTGCGGCCAATTAATTAATAATTTACCGTTTATGCGCACGCCCAATATATATGCCAATTCAGATTATATCAATCACAGGATGATTATATCAACACAGCAGATAACAGATTTTAGCAGATAACAGATTTTATATGACTTAACGGATTTAACAGATTTAGCATCTTAGCAGATTTTGGCATATAACAGGTTAGGCATTTCAACCGACAAATTTAACAGATTAGGCATTTCAATCTAATTAGCAGTCTAGGCAATATAACAAAACTAGCAGTTTAGGCAACTTGGCAAATTAGCAGATTTAGCAAATTTAATATTTCTAAAGGTTCTATTTACATGCCTTGCCTAATCATAAATTGGCCTAAATTCATATGCCTACATAATTGTCATGATTCACAACATATACTCCATGTTTGCATAAGCGCAGAATATGGACGTTATTTGCCATATAATATATGTTCCAATTTTTTTTTTGTTAAACTAGCATTTTACAGCAGATTCACATATAAATTATACCAAATATAACCATTAATTTCAATGCATGCCATATATCAAAAAAAATCCCTATTTAGGTGTAATCACAATAATAGATATCCTAATTAATGTAAATCTTTACACCTAAGTTTCCATATCTTCTTCTTTTTAAGTCATGAATCATTATGCAAACTATACCAAACAATCTAAATCTTTAAATCATATCTTCTAAAAATCAGATCTTGACTTTTATATGCATTTTGTCCAAAGTCTCAAATCATATGTAATCTTACAGTGGTTCCTCTTCTTCTTTTATCACAGAATATGCATAGGTCTAAAACTAGTTTATAACATATGCTTATTTTTCTAATTAATTACATATCTAAATAACATATGTTCATTTCTCTAATTAGTTACAGATCTACAACGTACACTATGCATACAACATATATAAATTATATGTTTACAGTCAAATTCATGCATCCAATCCCAAGTCATATGTCAATATATTTTATGCCTCAGATCTAAAGTCATATGTTCAATTTAGTCTCGTCAAATTTCGCATCATTCATTATTTATCCCAAAATTTGCGTTCAAACGTTAATCTCTTATGAGATTAGGCACAGGCTCGTGGTAGCCTGGCTATAGAAACAGAAAGGAAGCAGAAAGGGATACAGAACAGTCACAGAAAAACAGATCTGACAGATATACAATCTCAGATTCAGATTTAAAAACATATCAGAATTATAATTAATGTTTATAGCAGAAAATAACTGTACTTGCCTTGATTGGATTAAAGAAAGAACTTTAGTTGTTACAGAATTGTTGCAGAAGCTTTTATCTCAAATTTGAATTTAGGATGATGTTGATTGACTTCTAGCTTTGATTCTAGCAGAGTAGCGACGCCATTTTTATTTTTAATTAGAAGAAGAGAGCAATGGAGGCTAGAGAATTGTGTTAGAGACTTAGGTTAGGTAGAGTCTAGGGTCATTTTTATAGAGTTTATGAACTGATTAGGACCATCGATGTTGCTTGGATTGATCGTAGCCATTCATTCGAAAGAGAGACCAATTAGAGCCTGCCACCTAGCCCTAATGACAAACAAGCTTCTGAAAATCGACCAAACACAGACCTGGCCAGCCAGGACTAGACCAGACCTGGCCAGCAGGTCATTTTTGACCTGGGCGCACTTGGCAGGTGCGCCAGGTCAAAAATGTACTGGCGCACTTCCCAAGTGCGCCAGTGCATTTTTGTTCTGGCGCACTTCCTAAGTGCGCCAGTGCATTCTGACCCGTTTTCCGGTTTTTCGCCCAACTTCGTTCGTCCATAACTTCTTCATGCGATATCCGTTTTACGCAAACTCAGACTCTATCTCAAGCAGAATTCCGAGACGAACGCAATGGCGTATCCCGTTTCCCTTAATTCTTTGATTTGAAATTAATTATACTTTAATTTATGACTTTCACGGTTATAGAATACACGGGGTGTTACATTCTCCCCCACTTAAAAGGATTTCGTCCCCGAAATCTTCAAGTTAAGAAGAATGTGTCCTACCATCCAATCACCCATCTACTCAACCATCATCCACAAGCATCCATTGTCCTTAGAAAACTTCTAATGTTGTATGAACATATGCAAAAGTGTGTGTATATGTTCCTTATCTAATGCAAAGATCAGGCGGTCTACTTATTCAGTTGACCTCCTTAATGCAAATTATGTCAGTGCCATGAGTCCAACATGTATGCAATAGAATTCTGATGATATATATTATTTCTATATGAGTGCACAATCATTCACTCAAATGCAACATCCATGTGCTGAATCAACCATTTTGCATCCACAAGAATTGAAAAATGCTCACCCATCCATATGCAGTATGAGAGTGTTTTCGAGCCGATCTAGTACCTAGTGTGTGTATATGCATCCACGGGCAACCACTAGCAACCACTTGCATCCACTTGCAACCATCAAACATAACATGTCTCAAACACATGTTTACACCCATTAGTTTCTACCTAAAGTTCAAATATTCGATCGATAGGATACAGTCGAATGATGGAAGCGAGTACAGATAGAACAAAAATTTGGTTCCCATTAGACATGGGTCCTAAGTATCGGCCCCAAAGACCGAAACCAACATCAAATTGACACCTAGAGGATTACCTTCTTTAGACAATGTCAAAACTGGAAATCCTATCAAAAGTATTTAGATATTTACAGACTACTGGTACAGATCAGGTTCCCTAATGATTCTTAGGACGCTAAGCATGATAAAATCATACCCCACGAAAACTCAGAATGTATGCGTCATACTTGACGCCTAACACAGATATCCCTCAAACCCCAATCTCAAATAGATGATCCATAACCCTTCTGGGTCTGAGTCTACAGCGGAATTCAGAAATAATACTAGTATTAAAGTGCAGAGTATCGATCAAAATACCAGAATCAGAAAAAGTCTTAACTCCATAATCAGATAAAGAAATTAAACCTACTATAGAAATTTTCCTATTTCTATCCTAGCCACTAGCCTCAAGAGTGTTTGCCTGCCCTCCTTGTCCTCGTCTCTTCGGGCAGTCCCTAGTGAAGTGTCCCATCTCCCCACAGTTGAAGCAAGCGCCCTTCCTTTTTCTGCAATCCTTGTTCAGATGAGTCGAGCTCCCACAAGTAAAGCACTTTTTCCCCTTCTTATCTTCAGACTTCTCATCCTTCTTTTGTGTTTCCTTTTTGGGCCCCGCTTTCTTATTCTGTGGTTCTTCCTTCTTTGTCTCTTTCAGGCCCTTGTCTTCCTCGTGTAGTAGTGCCATATCCACCAATTTCTCGTAAGTTGCTCCCATGGGTACATGGGTCATGGCTAGGCTGTGCAGTGGCTCATTCAATCCTTTAACAAAGCGGAGAGCCTTTTTATGCTGAGTGTTGACTAAATCCAATCCGAATCTTGCTAGTTGGTTGAACTGGTTGACGTATTCCTTGACCGTCATACTTCCTTGCTTAAGAGATAAGAACTTTTCCAATTGTAAACTTCGTTCAGCTTGCGAGAGGAATTTTGTCTCAAACCTTGTTCTGAAATCCATCCATGTCTCAACCGGCCTCTCGGCGTTAGTGACTTCCCACCAGTAGGAAGCTTCGTCTTTGAGCAGCCATACTGCCAATTGTACCTTCTGCCTATCGTCCACCTCGAAGATAACGAATAGATCCTCAGTTTCTTTGAGCCAATTCCTTGCTTCTACGAATGATTCAGTTCCTTTGAAATCCTTCCCACCCATGGCCCTAAAATCACTACAGATCTTTGAGAAAGCAATTGCACGAGGAGGGGGTGGAGGAGGGGGATCATTTGCTGGACCTGCAGCGGCGGTCCTAGCCTCAAGATATTGACGAAACCAACCGGGTACATGAACACCCTCTGGTATCTCAGATGCTTCAGACATGCTGGAACGAAAAAGGAAAGGTTCAATACAAAAAGGACTGAAAGAAAGATATATGGCTCTTGGGGATCATGTTTTTCAAAATAAGCTTTATTTTTGAAAATACTTCCTTCCAAAACCTTTTTGAAAATAGTTCTCAAAAACTTTACCCAATCTGGTAACCTTCAGCTCTGATACCAAGTGTAACACCCCACCTCCGTTAAGGTCACTCACAAAGGGAATGCCTTAACTTTGGTGGAGCATTTTAGTAAACAGAACAGAAACTTACAAGACAGATAAAACAGTACTTGAAAAATTTTAACTTTATTACAGCGGAAACAGAAATTAATATGGTTACATCCTTTCAATTTCAGAATTCAAGTACAAAATATCAGACTTGTACAAAAGCCTTCAAAATGCATGGTTTAAAATCATAATCCCCATGGAACGGAAGCTATACAGAGCCAAGCCATACTTTAAGCACTTCAAGCAAAGAGAAATCCGGATCAAGCTAAAGTATTTCCCTCCTTGGATAACCTGGGGGGGGGGGGAACGGAAGAAAGGAGGCGAAACAACAAGGGTCAGACAAAAAGTCTGGCAAGTCCAGTGACTTTCAGCATATGAACAGATAATAATAATATGATATGAACATAAAACTGGATGTGAGATAACTGTAACAGGTGTAGCAGATATAACAGAAAAACAGAATGATATAAACTATTGTTTTACACTTCTCTGCACTAATACTAGTATAGCAGAATTAGGTGCCACCCTAATGTCTAAATTGAAGCAGGAACGGGTACAGAATACTTTAACAGAAACAGAATGCTAATAATGGGCCTTTACTACCCGATCAGAAACAGACAGAAGCAGAAACAGATTTATCCCTACGGAAACAGAATGTAGAATTAGGTGTACACTAGTAATGGGCCTTTACCACCCGAACAGACGGTACCACACAGAAACAGACAGGTGTTACCACCCAACAGAAACAGACGGTACCAACAGAAACAGACGGAACTAAGCGTACCCTAAAACCCTACCCCAAGCGATCGGCTCCCTAATACATAAATATCCTGTGTCGGCCCCACAGTAGGGTGTATCACTCCCTAAAGTGACAACCAATTGGCATAGACCTATTTACAGATGTCACGGCGTCTTACATCCTCAGAGGCAGACCGGGATCCATGCACGCACATGACCCGGTTGGAACTCACCATCAACACCCCTCGCCATTATCAGAATGAACCACTTATAATTAGTTCAGTAAGCGTGCCCGGACCCTACCTACTGTTGGGTCAAAGTTTTGATACCAGAAAGGGTTACTGACTAATATGGGTCCCAAACAACAGATGACACAAGTAATTCCCCTCCTAACCTTGTGTCCCCAGACTAACAGATCTCAGATTAACTTGTTTACAAGTTCAGACATACAGAATTCAGATTTACTAGTTCACAGATTAAGTTAACATGTTTTCAGACTAACAGATCAGATGTACAGATTTTTCAGATTTGTCTAACTTTGTATTGGGCCTACAGATTCATGGACGGGTTTACTACACCTATTAATCCAGTTGGTTTAACCCTATTTTCCCCCAATACGTTTTAGACGTCATTCTTATCTTAGATTTGCATTAATTAATTATTAATGCCCAGACCTCTCACATTAGGTCGCTAGCTTGTGGCCGCTGGATGGGCCGGGCGGTTCCGGGCAGACTTCTGCCACAAGCCAGACCTAACCTCGTGTCTTAAGCAGGTTATGACTAACTTCTCACATTAGAACCTATTGTTTGCGGCCACTGGATGTGCCGGGCGGTTCCGGGCAGAATTACGCCGCAAACTCATTCTAACCTCGAGTTAGTCACGTTTATCTTTGCGGCCAATTAATTAACAATTTACCGTTTATGCGCACGCCCAATATATATGCCAATTCAGATTATATCAATCACAGGATGATTATATCAACACAGCAGATAACAGATTTTAGCAGATAACAGATTTTATATGACTTAACGGATTTAACAGATTTAGCATCTTAGCAGATTTTGGCATATAACAGGTTAGGCATTTCAACCGACAAATTTAACAGATTAGGCATTTCAATCTAATTAGCAGTCTAGGCAATATAACAAAACTAGCAGTTTAGGCAACTTGGCAAATTAGCAGATTTAGCAAATTTAATATTTCTAAAGGTTCTATTTACATGCCTTGCCTAATCATAAATTGGCCTAAATTCATATGCCTACATAATTGTCATGATTCACAACATATACTCCATGTTTGCATAAGCGCAGAATATGGACATTATTTGCCATATAACATATGTTCCAATTTTTTTTTTGTTAAACTAGCATTTTACAGCAGATTCACATATAAATTATACCAAATATAACCATTAATTTCAATGCATGCCATATATCAAAAAAAATCCCTATTTAGGTGTAATCACAATAATAGATATCCTAATTAATGTAAATCTTTACACCTAAGTTTCCATATCTTCTTCTTTTTAAGTCATGAATCATTATGCAAACTATACCAAACAATCTAAATCTTTAAATCATATCTTCTAAAAATCAGATCTTGACTTTTATATGCATTTTGTCCAAAGTCTCAAATCATATGTAATCTTACAGTGGTTCCTCTTCTTCTTTTATCACAGAATATGCATAGGTCTAAAACTAGTTTATAACATATGCTTATTTTTCTAATTAATTACATATCTAAATAACATATGTTCATTTCTCTAATTAGTTACAGATCTACAACGTACACTATGCATACAACATATATAAATTATATGTTTACAGTCAAATTCATGCATCCAATCCCAAGTCATATGTCAATATATTTTATGCCTCAGATCTAAAGTCATATGTTCAATTTAGTCTCGTCAAATTTCGCATCATTCATTATTTATCCCAAAATTTGCGTTCAAACGTTAATCTCTTATGAGATTAGGCACAGGCTCGTGGTAGCCTGGCTATAGAAACAGAAAGGAAGCAAAAAGGGATACAGAACAGTCACAGAAAAACAGATCTGACAGATATACAATCTCAGATTCAGATTTAAAAACATATCAGAATTATAATTAATGTTTATAGCAGAAAATAACTGTACTTGCCTTGATTGGATTAAAGAAAGAACTTTAGTTGTTACAGAATTGTTGCAGAAGCTTTTATCTCAAATTTGAATTTAGGATGATGTTGATTGACTTCTAGCTTTGATTCTAGCAGAGTAGCGACGCCATTTTTATTTTTAATTAGAAGAAGAGAGCAATGGAGGCTAGAGAATTGTGTTAGAGACTTAGGTTAGGTAGAGTCTAGGGTCATTTTTATAGAGTTTATGAACTGATTAGGACCATCGATGTTGCTTGGATTGATCGTGTAACACCCCACGTCCATTAATGTCACTCACAAAGGGAATGCATTAACTTCCATGGAGGTTTTAAGTGAATATAGAACAGTAAAATTACAACAAGACAGATATACAATAGTACTTGGAAATTCAAAAACTTTATTTCATTGTAGCAGAAGTCAAAACATGTTTGATTACATCATAACACCATATTCAATGTCAAGTACAATATCTATCTTGATAAAACAAGTACATAATCCCATTACATGAATAGCCATTAAAAAGAAAGATAACAAGCTGGACTTTACTTCAGCAGTCCAAGCTTTCCAGAAGATAAGCGATCCAACTAGACTCCACTAGAACTTGGCCCAACCTGCGGACCTGAAGGGAGAAAAAGGATGGAAAAGAGGGGGTCAGAAATAAAGTCTGGTGAATATGATAATTCTACAATACTATTACCAAAATAACTGGACTAAGGCATAAGCTGGAAAACAAGAAAATGTCTATGAAGAGCAGATTAAGGACATAGACAATCGCTAAAGGCAACGTTATAGGCGCTCCTAAATACTAAAGGATAAACACTATACTGCACCATACCAGTCACCCTAAAGATTCATCCCACTTAGCTTCACTTAGAAACTTTCCCAATGGCTTTACGTACCCCTAGCTGACTACATAGGTGCCGCCTGCCCCTATCTCCACTAGGTGTACCCTACTTCCCATTATTCGATCGGCTCCCTAACTCGTAGATACCCGTGCTGGCCCCACAGTGGGGTGTATCACTCCCTTAAAGTGGCAACCTGATACAACAGACATGCACGGCTTATACCTACACGATGCAACAACGTCTTACCTACCAGCCCGGGTCCACACACGCATATGAAACCCGTTGGACTTGCGTTGCCACCGCTCCCTGTTTTGGCCTCTTATAGTCAAACCCAGTATGCGTGTCCCGTCCTCGACTTGGGTCGAGCCCACAAAGATACGTTTTGGGATACTGGTTGAAATGGGCCCCCACTATTTACCACAAGCATTCCACCTAAGCTTGTCCCCATTAGTCCATCCCACTTAACCCACTTAGTCATGTTCATTTACATGTGTGTTTGGTTAAGTCTAATCGTATTTCAAATGCCTCTAAAGGCAACCACCAGATTCCTCATGCCACCCAAGGCACCTACTTAACCCCCATGTCCCACCTTACATGATTATCTGGTTAAGTATTTCTTAGTTCATTAAGGCCATAACCTCATAAAGACCTCTCACATTAGACTGGCATTTATGGCAGCTGGATTTGCCGGGCGGGTCCGGGCAGTCTTACACCATAAAAGAGTCTAACCTCGTGTCTTTACAACTGTTATGCTTTAGTTTGGGCCTAGGATCTCTCACATTGGGCCGACATTTGTGACTACTGGATTTGCCGGGCGGGTCCGGGCAGGTTTACATCACAAACGGGTCCAACCTCGTGTCCTAAGCATTGATTATTAATAATAATCCACTTTCCCCCAATTTTAATAATTCCCTACTTGAATTATTAATTACTTCCAATTTTTAACAATGTCCATAATTGACTCAATTATGGACATTCATTCATGGTATGCAACATCTTACAAAATTGCACCCAATTTATTAATTCCTAATATTACCCCTACCCCACGTTTGAACGTTTATTCGCAAAATATATGTTAGACTCGAATAGCCTAACTCATAGCATAAAAGAGATTATCATAATAACAACATGTATATGTGACCAAATGAATCATAATAAGGGGTGAAACTTGCATATGTCCAACTTGCATAGATTATACATGTCATGGACCTAAAGGTGTCAACTTGTTCAAAATTCACCTAATATAATCTCAATCAATTTTCATAAACTTACATATGAACATGTGTGAATCAACATCATCTAATTTTTTAACAACATGGTTTTATATGGGTACACCTAACTCAATAGGCAAATTCCCATAATCAAGTTTTATTTAATTATAGTTTCAAGTTTATGGGTACACCTAACCTAATAGGCAAATTACCATAAACAAGATCCATTTAAATTAAGAAAAAAAACATAACTTTAAGCATGATCCAACAACATCATGATTTTTCAACATAATATAGCATGATTTATAACATGGCATAGTATGATAGTATAACATAGCTTGACATGATTCTCAACATAGCACGACATAGCATAAAAGAATTTACAACATAGCATGACATAGCATATATAATTTACATCATACGACAACATAATAACATAATAAGAGATCCACAATATATAGAATTTACAATTACAAATCACATCACTTTCTTGTGATCCATTCATAACTGAGTCAAATTAGTTTGTAATAGTCTTGTGAGAATCATCATACTCACCAACAAAAGAAAAGAATTAGAGAAAGAGAGATCTTTTGATTTGATTTGTGTAGATTTAGTTGTAGATGATTAGGCTTCCTCTTCTTAGTTTGTGACGGCTATGCTGAACTCCATGGCAGCAGCATGACGGTAGCTTCTCTAAATTTACAAGTGATTTAGGTCTAGGGTCTACCCACTTATTTATAGATTTTAGAATTCATTTAGGCCATTAGATTTAACCTAGAAATAACCGCAGCCGTTCAGACAAGATGGGGTTTATCTTGTTGACTCAGCAATGAGTCAGAAGTGACTCAGCAAACACTCAGCAATATATATATATATATATATATATATTCTACAATGTACACATTAGATACATCCCCCCTTTTACACACTTATTATTGTTTTTATATACATATTAGATACATCCCCTCTCTTACACACTTATTAATATTTTTATATTCATATTAGATACATCCCCTCTCTTACACACTTATTAATATTTTTATATTCATATTAGATACATCCCCTCTCTTACACACTTATTAATATTTTTATATTCATATTAAATACATCCCCTCTCTTACATACTTATTAATATTTTTATATTCATAATAGATACATCCCCTCTCTTACATACTTATTAATATTTTTATATTCATATTAGATACATCCCCTCTTCTACACACTTATTATTATTTTAGCAACTTTAGTGTTAATAGAAAATTCGGGGTGTTACATTCTCCCCTCCTTTTAGGATTTCGTCCCCGAAATCTTCAAGTCTGGAAGAATGTATATCCTACCATCCAAACGTCCATCTACTCATCCATCATACACAGGCATCCATTGTCCTTACAGACTTCTAATGCTTTATGATCATATGCAAGTGTGTGTACATGTCCTTACCTAATGCGAAATCAGGCGGTCTACTGATTCAGTTGACCTCCTTAATGCAAATTATGTAAGTGTCATGAATCCATTATGTATGCAAAAGATCCTAATTGCTTACATACTACTTCTATATGCGTGCACACCCATTCAACCGAATGCAGCATCCATATGATGGTACAACCATTATACATCCATTATACTAAATACATCCATATATATGCAATATGCAATATGCAATATGAAGTGACTGAGCCGATCTAGTGCCTAAAGTGTGTGTATATATGCATCCACGAGCAACCACTAGCAAACACTTGCATCCATTTTGCATCCATCATACATAACATGTCTCAAACACATGTTTCAACCATAGGATTATCCTAACTAAAGGTCAAAGATACTAATGAGAGGACATACTAAAGATAAGATAAGATAAGCTAAGCGATAAAGGAGAAATTAAAAGACATACCCTCAAAAAGAAAAGGGTACAACGAACGCATCTTCTCTTCTGTCTCCCAAGTTGCGTTGCTCTCATCATCTCCCCATTGCACTTTAACCAGTCTGACCTCTCGATTCCTCAACTTTTTGATCTCCGACCCAAGAATGCATGTAGGAGCTCGTCTAATTGTTGCATCACGCTCTATTTCCACCTCTTTAAGCAAGCTCGGCTCTACCACCTCCGCGGTCTTGTGCAAACACTTCCTCAAATGTGATACATGGAATACGTCGTGTACTCCACTAAGTTTCTCAGGCAACTCCACCCTATATGCCATCTTCCCAATCCTGTTTTTTTACAGGAAACGGCCCTACAAACCTTGGTGCTAATTTCCCTACGGACCCAAATCGAACAACATTCTGTAACGGAGATACTTTGATAAAAACCATGTCCCCAATGTCAAACTCAAGATCTGTCCTCCTCTTATCAGCATACGATTTTTGCCTATCTTGTGCTGCTTTCATCCTCCTTCGAATCAACTCAATCTTCTCCGAGGTTTCCCTAACCATATCGGGCCCAAGTAGGATTTTATCGGTAGATTCCCACCAACATGTAGGCGAACGGCAAGGCCTTCCATAAAGAGCTTCGAAAGGTGCCATGCCAATACTAGACTGAAAGCTATTATTATATGCGAATTCTACTAACGGAAGGTGCTCTTCCCATGTACCCCCAAAGTCTAGGATACAAAGCCTTAAAAGATCCTCTAGAATGCGATTCACCCTCTCGGTCTGGCCGTCTGTCTGAGGATGATATGCGGTGCTCAAACATAGCAGAGTCCCTACCGCCTCTTGTAAACTCTTCCAAAATTCGCTAGTAAAGATGGGGTCACGGTCGCTTACTATACTAGAAGGAATACCATGCAAACGAACTATCTCTTTAATGTATACAGAAGCCAACCACGGAGCAATCCTCTTACTTTTCACGGGAATAAAATGGGCGCTTTTAGTAAGTCTATCTACTATAACCCAAATCCCCGTGTTACCCTTCCTTGATCTTGGTAATCCATCCACAAAATCCATTGAGATGCTTTCCCATTTCCATAGTGGAACTTCTAATGGGTGAAGCAACCCACCGGGTTTCTTTTGTTCTGCTTTAACTCGTTGGCACACCAAGCATCTAGCGACGTACTCGGCCACATCCTTTTTCATACCGGCCCAAAAGAAAACCCGCTTCATATCTTTGTACATCTTATCCCCGCCGGGATGAATGGTCATTTTTGAGCGATGAGCATCATCAAGAATGGCCTTCCTTAAGTCTTCGTCTTGTGGTACACAAAGTCTATTATCCCTTCGTAACCAACCCTTATCGTCTAGGGTATACCTACGAAGATGGCTTGACGACTCCCCCCCTTTGAGCTTTTCTACTATCTCAACCAACTGTGGGTCGTCTCGCTGTGCCTCACCAACCCGTCCTAGAAGTGTAGGTCTAACCTCCAAGGATGCTAACAGACCGGGTACTAAGTCAACGGAGGGTCTAAAGTCAAACATAGAGATGAATTCTAAGCTTTGTCGTTCAACAAACAATGGACTCAAGGACAACCTTTTCCTACTTAAGGCGTCTGCCACCACGTTACCATTGCCCGGGGTATATGCTATTTCAAAATCGTAGGAGGCTAAGAATTCCATCCACCGTTGCTGCCTTAAATTCAAATCCTTCTGAGAGAATAAGTATTTTAATGATTTGTGGTCAGTGAACAGTTCGAATTTCTCACCAAGAAGATAGTGACGCCAAGACTTAAGCGCGAAAACAATTGCGGCTAGCTCTAAGTCATGCGTGGGGTAATTCTTTTCATGAACCCTCAACTGCCTTCCACCATAGGCTATTACTCTTCCCTCTTGCATGAGGACCGCGCCAAGTCCTGTCCCACAAGCATCAGTATAGATGGTAAACGGTTTATTCCCGTCTGGCAGCACTAAGACTGGGGCTGAAGTTAAGGCTCTCTTTAAACGTTGGAACGCATCATCGTAATCTTTGTCCCACGTAAAAACCAGGTTCTTCTTCGTTAACCGTGTTAATGGAGCTGATATTTTTGCGAAGTCTTTGATAAACTTCCTATAATAGCCAGCCAACCCCAAGAAACTTCTTACTTCGGTTGCATTTTTAGGGACCTTCCAATCTTGGATGGCCACCACCTTCGCGGGATCCACTGCTATCCCTTCTTTGGAAACCACGTGCCCTAAGAACCGTACTTCCTTCCTCCAGAAGTGACACTTAGAAAATTTTGCCTTAAGGTTATGTGCTCGAAGGGTTTCCAACACTTCCCTAAGATGTAGGGAGTGCTCTTCTTTATTCTTAGAAAAGACTAAGATGTCATCCACAAAGACTACCACGAATTTGTTAAGGTATTCCCTAAACACCCTACTCATCAAATCAACAAAATATGCAGGGGCGTTTGTCAAACCAAAGGGCATCACTAGCCATTCATAGAATCCGTCAGGAGTCCTAAAAGCTGTCTTATCTATACTATCCTCAGCCACTCTCAGTTGATGAAAGCCAGTGGCTAAGTCCAACTGCGAAAACACTGAGGCGCCAACTAACTGATCAAAGAGATCGTCAATCCTCGGCAGTGGGTGTTGGTTCTTTTTAGTAAGCTTGTTTAGTTCTCTATAGTCCATACAAAGTCTAAGAGACCCATCCGCCTTTGTGGCAAAAACTACTGGAGCACCCCACTCCGATATACTACGTCTTATGAACCCCTTCTCAAGCAACTCCTTTACTTGCTTATTGAGTTCCCTCCTTTCACGAGGAGCCATGTGGCGCACTGGCAAAGATACGGGTTTAGCATTATCCACAAGATAAATTCGAAAGTCTATCTCCCGCTTTGGAGGTAAGCCCTTCACCTCCTCAAACACATCCGGATATTCCCGGACCACTTCTACCGATCGCAGGTTCTCTACAGACGCGTCAAGCGATTCAAGATAACTTAGCATAACGGAATTTATGGGATTACAAAAGATGTCGAGAGCATTACCAAGGCGAGTCACAAGCCTAACTACTCTCCTTTCACAATCAAGAATGGCCCTATTTCTAGACAACCAATCCATTCCTAAAATTAGCCCATAGCCCGTGAAGCCCAATACATAAGCATCACATCTAAATTCAACGCTAAGTATAGAGATTTTCAAATCCAAACATATCATGGTCAAATGAGCCGAACCCCCAATTGGATTTGAAACGACCAAGGGATCCTCTACTAAACTGGTGTTCAAGTGCAGTGATTCAACTAATGATGCAGAGATAAACGAATGAGATGCGCCAGAATCGAATAAGGTACGGACAGGATGATCAAACAGAAAAACTAAGCTTTCAACAGAAATTGTTCTACCTCTTTCTTGCAGCGGTGGGGCCGCAATAGCCTGAACTTGCCCCCTTGCCTGCCCTGGTGCCATAAGAGCCTGCACCTGTCCTCCCGAGGTAGACCCTGCCCTCTGCCCCTTCTTTGGACAGTCCTTCACTAAATGTCCCGCATCTCCACAATGAAAACAACCAGTCTTCTTTTTCTTTCTACAATCTTTGCTGAGATGGCCAGGCGTCCTACAATTGAAGCATTTCTTCTTCCCTTTGCCATTATTGTTTTTACCACCCTTCTTATTTTGCTGTTGGGGTTTCTTCTGATCCCCTTTCTTTTCAACTGCCTTATCCTCATGCATAAGTGCCATTTCTACTAGCTTTTCAAAGGTGGCTCCCATAGGGATGTGGGTCATAGCCAACCCTTGCAACGGTTCATTCAAGCCTCTAACGAACCTCAAAGCTTTCTTCTCTGGCGTGTTCACCAACTCCAAGCCAAACCTTGCTAACTGATTAAATTTATTGACATATTCCTTTACTGATGAGCTCCCTTGCTTTAGTGCCAGGAATTTTTCCATATTTAAGTTCTCCTCTGCCCTTGAAAGAAACTTTGCCTCAAACCTTCGTCTGAAATCCGCCCATGAATCAACTGGACGTTCCCCGTTAGTGACCTCCCACCAAAACGAGGCCTCTCCCTTCATTAACCAAGCAGCTAAACGGACTTTCCTCCCATCTTCCACTTCAAAGATATCCAACAATTCCTCAGTCTCCTTAAGCCAATCTCTGGCCTCCACAAACGTCTCAGTCCCTTGAAAAGTTTTTCCTCCTATAGCCTTGAATTCCTTGCACGTCTTTGCAAAAGTGTCAACACGAGGAGGAGGAGGAGGAGGAATGGGTGCAACTAGGGGTGGAGGAGTATCCGCTGGGCCTGCAGTGGTGGCCCTAGCCTCCAAGTATCTCCTAAACCACCCTGGAATCGTCACACCTTCTGGGAGATTAAGATCTTCAACCATGCTGAAACGAAAAAGGAAAGATTCAAAATGGAGAATTCGAAAGATAAAGATAAGGATGTGGCTATTTGGGATTATGTTTTTCATAAAAACTCTCTTTAAATAACATGTTTTTTTTTTGAAAGCACTTCTTTCAAAAATACTTTAGAAAAAAAAATATTTTTCTAAAAATTTTTTTTTATCTGTTCTGGTAACCTTATGCTCTGATACCACGTGTAACACCCCACGTCCATTAATGTCACTCACAAAGGGAATGCATTAACTTCCATGGAGGTTTTAAGTGAATATAGAACAGTAAAATTACAACAAGACAGATATACAATAGTACTTGGAAATTCAAAAACTTTATTTCATTGTAGCAGAAGTCAAAACATGTTTGATTACATCATAACACCATATTCAATGTCAAGTACAATATCTATCTTGATAAAACAAGTACATAATCCCATTACATGAATAGCCATTAAAAAGAAAGATAACAAGCTGGACTTTACTTCAGCAGTCCAAGCTTTCCAGAAGATAAGCAATCCAACTAGACTCCACTAGAACTTGGCCCAACCTGCGGACCTGAAGGGAGAAAAAGGATGGAAAAGAGGGGGTCAGACATAAAGTCTGGTGAATATGATAATTCTACAATACTATTACCAAAATAACTGGACTAAGGCATAAGCTGGAAAACAAGAAAATGTCTATGAAGAGCAGATTAAGGACATAGACAATCGCTAAAGGCAACGTTATAGGCGCTCCTAAATACTAAAGGATAAACACTATACTGCACCACACCAGTCACCCTAAAGATTCATCCCACTTAGCTTCACTTAGAAACTTTCCCAATGGCTTTACGTACCCCTAGCTGACTACATAGGTGCCGCCTGCCCCTATCTCCACTAGGTGTACCCTACTTCCCATTATTCGATCGGCTCCCTAACTCGTAGATACCCGTGCTGGCCCCACGGTGGGGTGTATCACTCCCCTAAAGTGGCAACCTGATACAACGGACATGCACGGCTTATACCTACACGATGCAACAACGTCTTACCTACCAGCCCGGGTCCACACACGCATATGAAACCCGTTGGACTTGCGTTGCCACCGCTCCCTATTTTGGCCTCTTATAGTCAAACCCAGTATGCGTGTCCCGTCCTCGACTTGGGTCGAGCCCACAAAGATACGTTTTGGGATACTGGTTGAAATGGGCCCCCACTATTTACCACAAGCATTCCACCTAAGCTTGTCCCCATTAGTCCATCCCACTTAACCCACTTAGTCATGTTCATTTACATGTGTGTTTGGTTAAGTCTAATCGTATTTCAAATGCCTCTAAAGGCAACCACCAGATTCCTCATGCCACCCAAGGCACCTACTTAACCCCCATGTCCCACCTTACATGATTATCTGGTTAAGTATTTCTTAGTTCATTAAGGCCATAACCTCATAAAGACCTCTCACATTAGACTGGCATTTATGGCAGCTGGATTTGCCGGGCGGGTCCGGGCAGTCTTACACCATAAAAGAGTCTAACCTCGTGTCTTTACAACTGTTATGCTTTAGTTTGGGCCTAGGACCTCTCACATTGGGCCGACATTTGTGACTACTGGATTTGCCGGGCGGGTCCGCGCAGGTTTACATCACAAACGGGTCCAACCTCGTGTCCTAAGCATTGATTATTAATAATAATCCACTTTCCCCCAATTTTAATAATTCCCTACTTGAATTATTAATTACTTCCAATTTTTAACAATGTCCATAATTGACTCAATTATGGACATTCATTCATGGTATGCAACATCTTACAAAATTGCACCCAATTTATTAATTCCTAATATTACCCCTACCCCACGTTTGAACGTTTATTCTCAAAATATATGTTAGACTCGAATAGCCTAACTCATAGCATAAAAGAGATTATCATAATAACAACATGTATATGTGACCAAATGAATCATAATAAGGGGTGAAACTTGCATATGTCCAACTTGCATAGATTATACATGTCATGGACCTAAAGGTGTCAACTTGTTCAAAATTCACCTAATATAATCTCAATCAATTTTCATAAACTTACATATGAACATGTGTGAATCAACATCATCTAATTTTTTAACAACATGGTTTTATATGGGTACACCTAACTCAATAGGAAAATTCCCATAATCAAGTTTTATTTAATTATAGTTTCAAGTTTATGGGTACACCTAACCTAATAGGCAAATTCCCATAAACAAGATCCATTTAAATTAAGAAAAAAAAAACATAACTTTAAGCATGATCCAACAACATCATGATTTTTCAACATAATATAGCATGATTTGTAACATGGCATAGTATGATAGTATAACATAGCTTGACATGATTCTCAACATACCACGACATAGCATAAAAGAATTTACAACATAGCATGACATAGCATATATAATTTACATCATACGAATACATAATAACATAATAAGAGATCCACAATATATAGAATTTACAATTACAAATCACATCACTTTCTTGTGATCCATTCATAACTGAGTCAAATTAGTTTGTAATAGTCTTGTGAGAATCATCATACTCACCAACAAAAGAAAAGAATTAGAGAAAGAGAGATCTTTTGATTTGATTTGTGTAGATTTAGTTGTAGATGATTAGGCTTCCTCTTCTTAGTTTGTGACGGCTATGCTGAACTCCATGGCAGCAGCATGACGGTAGCTTCTCTAAATTTACAAGTGATTTAGGTCTAGGGTCTACCCACTTATTTATAGATTTTAGAATTCATTTAGGCCATTAGATTTAACCTAGAAATAACCGCAGCCGTTCAGACAAGATGGGGTTTATCTTGTTGACTCAGCAATGAGTCAGAAGTGACTCAGCAAACACTCAGCAATATATATATATATATATTCTACAATGTACACATTAGATACATCCCCCCCTTTTACACACTTATTATTGTTTTTATATACATATTAGATACATCCCCTCTCTTACACACTTATTAATATTTTTATATTCATATTAGATACATCCCCTCTCTTACACACTTATTAATATTTTTATATTCATATTAGATACATCCCCTCTCTTACACACTTATTAATATTTTTATATTCATATTAAATACATCCCCTCTCTTACATACTTATTAATATTTTTATATTCATAATAGATACATCCCCTCTCTTACATACTTATTAATATTTTTATATTCATATTAGATACATCCCCTCTTCTACACACTTATTATTATTTTAGCAACTTTAGTGTTAATAGAAAATTCGGGGTGTTACAGATCGTAGCCATTCATTCGAAAGAGAGACCAATTAGAGCCTGCCACCTAGCCCTAATGACAAAACAAGCTTCTGAAAATCGACCAAACACAGACCTGGCCAGCCAGGACTAGACCAGACCTGGCCAGCAGGTCATTTTTGACCTGGGCGCACTTGGCAGGTGCGCCAGGTCAAAAATGTACTGGCGCACTTCCCAAGTGCGCCAGTGCATTTTTGTTCTGGCGCACTTCCCAAGTGCGCCAGTGCATTCTGACCCGTTTTCCGGTTTTTCGCCCAACTTCGTTCGTCCATAACTTCTTCATGCGATATCCGTTTTACGCAAACTCAGACTCTATCTCAAGCAGAATTCCGAGACGAACGCAATGGCGTATCCCGTTTCCCTTAATTCTTTGATTTGAAATTAATTATACTTTAATTTATGACTTTCACGGTTATAGAATACACGGGGTGTTACAATTGGTGTGAAAATTGATTGATAGCGAATGGTTGTTTGGGATTGTTTGTGGTTGATATTGATTGATAGTGGTTGAAAAATACCCGTTTGTGGTTGAGAAATATTTGGTTGAAACCACATAGGATTAGTTTGTGGAAATGAAATAAATATATACATGCCGCCTGCGTGCGAACTAGATGCATGATCCCCATTGTCAAAAACCGCGAGGTTTTAAGGTAGAGCGAGGAGCCGTTCTAGGGACGGTCCCGGTTTTAACTACCCTGCCGTTATGCTGTCGAAATTTTGAATAATATTCATGTGTTTGAATTATTTTCATTTGCTGAAACTATATTTATTCGTTGAATAGAAAACCTTCATGTCTTGAATCGATATTCATTAGTTGAATTAAAATTCATGTGTTGAATGGTCTTCGTGTTTTAAATATAAAAATCACATTTTTATCTATATATAGAAACTATAGAAAACCTTCATGTGTTGAATCGATATTCATTCGTTGATTAGAAATTCATGTGTTGAATGGTATTCATATTTTGAAATAAATTGTTTTATAATAAAAATCCCAATTTGAACATCAATATAATATGTATAAAATAATCCTGATTTGAAGTAAATTGTTTTACAATAAAAATCACATTTTTATTATATACATGAATTGTTGATATGTGAAGTGTTAAAAATAGCAACTCGTTCAAATAAATATGCATGAGTTGAAATATTCATTAAGTAGCTAATGATATGATTTTTGCCTATGCATGCAACATTAGAATGAATGGTGTTTTTAAACCAAATGGAATCAAATATGAAGTTGGATGGAAAATGATAAGTGATAAGAACTGTATATATGTACATGCATATTTATTGAACAGGTTATAGCAAAGGGGCTAGAGAAGAGGAATAAAATTTTGTGCTCGACAAATAGGTACACATTTACTGTTTTGTTTGGGTGATGATTTTATGAGCCTGTTGGCTAGCCGCTTGGCTTTTTCTTTTTCTTTTTGACATGAGACGCCCATGTGGCTATTTGGGAATTTTCCCAGCCCCTCCCGTACAAAGGAGGTTATGGCGAAATTTTCCAAAATTTAAAGGCGTTAGTGAAATATTTGAAGTGAAAATGATATTGAAATTGTTGAATGAACTATATTTATATAAATATAAATAAAATTAAAACGAAAAGTGGCCGTGCAGTTCGTGTTTTGAAACCGTGATTTCAAACAACTAGTGCGGGAAATCCGACCATTGGATTTTCCCGAAACCGCAACCGTTGGGTCCGCCTTGGAAATATCTTTCCAACGGCACCAACTTTGTAAAAATCCAACGGTTGGTTTGTTTGGAATGTTTAATTCAAATCTGAAGAAAAACAGCGCCAGAAACGATTATATTTATAGGTATATATAAATATAATTATAATTAATCGAATAACGACGCTGTAGTTCGTATTTTGAAATTGAAACTTCAAACGATTGTACCGGGAGATCCGACCGTCGGATTTTCCCGAAACTGGAACCGTTGGATTCGTTTTGAAAAGACCTTTCTAATGTTGTAAATTTTGTGAAGATCCAACGGTTAGATTTTCAGATATGTGTAAATCAAATCTGAAGAAAAACAGCGCCACGGCCGCGTTATGGCCCGAAGCGTCGTTTTGAATAAATTGGCTATTTTAAAATAAATAAAAATAGCGATTAATCGTTATAAAATATCATAAACGATATGGAGTGGAAATAAACTGAATTTGCTCGATTTATGTGGTATTTGATGGTTGAATGTGTTTGGTGTGAAAATTACATTAAAGAACAAAATTGGTGTTGTCGAATGATTTAACCATTGAAATAAATTGATTTGAAATTCTAAATATACGTGAATTATTTGAAAAGGCCGAGTTAATTCTCATTTAGAATAATTGACCGACGATTGAAATTCGAAGATGAAGACGGTGGGCGAAGACCGGAGATCTTCACCTCGTTTGGATGGTAACCGAGGTCCTGATTGGGAGGCATCCCGAAATATGGATAATGAGTGGTGATCGTCCAGACGTATGTGGTGATCAATGGGTTTGCGAGGTATTTAGTGCCTCCGGTTTCGTTCAGACCCAGAACGGACTTGAAAATGGATTGTGTGTCTGACATTGAATTTTATTCTGTGTCGATTGATCTCTATTAAATATACATCTGTTTGGCAGCGGAGAATTTATTCTTTTGCTTAACGCCCTTCTCTGAAACGCACGAGCTCAGAGGTGGTATATCGATGGACATCAGTCGCATGGCATGAATTGCTAGTGTGGCATGCCTTAGTGGCAAATGATCAGGGCTTCTGTTGAAAAGCAAAGTCTTGTGTTGATGATCAAAGCCCCGCCTGTGTGGCATAGCTTTGTGTATAACGTGAATGCGCGAACCTCACACCCCGGTATGAACCAGAAACGGGAGGAAGGACCTCAGGGAGGGCATGCGTTTCTTTCTAGCTAGGGTGGTGTCAGTGACCTACCAACCCTGACATTTATATACTTTTCACCTATGTGGTTGTTGCTGTTGCGAGGCGCCTCGGTTAGATCGGACGATCCGGGTCCGATGGAGTCATTCGTTGACTCGTTTGCGCCCCAAAGGGCGGGGAAACGTATTGTTCAGGAATTTTAATCCACATCGGTGGACCGGCCCTGTCGCTCCTAGGGTCACTCGAGCTCTGATCCTGAGACATGGTAGGCTAGATTGTCTCGAAGTCGGTAAGGACTATCTTTTGCCTTGGTTCATGACGAAAATCCAACTTACTTCCAAATACGTGACTATGCGGTTTTGATTGTATATATATATATATATATATATGGCGACATGATATATGGTACCCATGCCGTCTATGATTGATAGTTATGATTTGAAATTGTTTTCAAAACATGTAAACACTAGCAATAATATCAAATGCCTTTGTTTTATTCGTATCAAGCATATTTTGGCCATTATAAGGTAAAACTCTATCCTCCGGTTTGCGTTGCATTGTGTGATGGGAACTGAGTCTTATACTGGCTTCATTTTTATAAAAAGCATTGCGATGTTTAAAAGAAAGATTGGTTTTTAAAGCACTGGCAATCCGATGGAGTAAACCCGTTCCACGAAAGTGGCGTGGTCCTGTGATTAGCCGTATTATATATGTGTTGAGTAGATTTCTCATACCAGTCCCATGACTGACTCGTAGTTTGTTTCACTTTCAAACTCGGGTGCCCCTTTTCCTACACAGGCAGCCTTGTATTCAGGTTTAGCTGGTTCTTTCTGGATAGCTGTAGCTGAAGATGGATTCTATCATTTATCTCTTTTTATGCTGTTCAGCTCCTATTGTACATATTATGTTTGTTTTCCGCTGTAGACATTTATGTATAGCTGAACTGTATTTGTACTAAGTAAGATCCTGTATACTGTGTAACTCTGATGATTACGTTTATCCAGTATATTCTATTGTTCATTATCTGGTGTATTTATTTAATTTTGTTCTGCTATTATCTGTTTCTGTGTTATATTCCACGGATTACCCTTGTCTCCGTAAGAACGGGATTTGGGGTCGTCTCACATAAGTACATACCACTTTGACTCAAACTCTAACCTGAGCTTACGACAGGAGAGTATAAAAGCACTAAGACCAAGTGTTGAAAGAAATTGGCTCCTACCTTATAGAAGGATTGAGGGCAAAGATCGCAAGCTGAGACCGAGGTCCCCACTGAAACTGGGGGTACAGAATGCCACTACTAATCAATCTCGAACAAGCCCTGGCCAGGCAGTCCATTCAAGATTGATTGGGGGAACGCACATACACATGCACATCACACCTCTTTGATAATTGCAATATTATTTGTTCATTACTTAGTTTTGTAATAATTTTTGATTGCAGGATTTTAGCTTATAGGGATGCTGGATTAAAACCCTTGTTTGAATGTGATGTGATTTACCGTTTATTACTTAGTCTAGTAATGTTTTTGACTATAAATATATTTGACTAAAGTATGTAACAAACTTGCAAATGTATGACATTGTAGGAATACTACTTTATTTACAAAGTGCAGATTTACAAAAGATAACTGGACGAAATGCGAGGGCCGCACTCGCAACAACCAGAGCAGGCCTTTGGAAAACAAAAAAGAAATCAAAACAATGCTTCACTTGGGCTTGGGAGAAAGCTTGGACTTCTTGGCATCCTTAAGTCTTTGCTTCTCCTCCTTCTCAGCATCAGTAAGGATGCGCTTCTTCTTCTTGGATGTCTTGAATGGGGGATCTTCTGTATTATCTGTGGACTTAGAATCCATCTTTGCAGTTATCGATCTAGGAAGCTTGATGGTCACTTTGGTACAAGGAGGAGGAACCATTTGGACAGGATCGGCCGAGATGGGCTCTTCTATATTTTTAGCCTTGGCCTTCAAGAGTTGCTCAGTCCTTGCTTTCATCTGTGCAAGAGTAAGGTGCTCGGTGTCATCATAAGCTCCTGTGATTACAACCTCTGCTTCCCCTTCACATACTTTGCTATCCATTTCCTTTGAAGAGTCGATCATCTCCCCTTCTTCGAAAGCTCTAGCACTGTAAAGCACTATAGCCTTGTTAGCGGCTTCTTCTTGATTTTCTTCAGCCTCGTCAGCATGCTTTGTACTTAAAGAAGGAAGAGTAATAGTTATTAGCTATAAAGAGAGTATGGGTCTTTAAATTGTTTTCTCTACAACGCGACGACAATCTAGAATAGCTCTAACAAATTGTGAAGCGAAAGGTGGAGATACCTTCGGCCGACTTGTCCTCGGGAGTGGCTGGAGTTGTAGCTTCGATAATAGGAGAAAGAAGTGCACTTTTGGAAATCTCTTGACGTTCAGGGTCGTATCCCTTTGTCTCATTATCTCCGAAGGTAGCAGAAGAAGAGATGGAGCCACTCTCAATGGTACTCTTTCCCTTGGCTTGACGTTTAGCAACCTCCATAGCTTCCTGAAGTAGTCTCCTTCCCTTAGACAGAGACCATGGCTCATCTCCTCTCAAGTACGTCTTCATTAACTCTTCTTCGTTGATGGTCTCAACTTTCAATCACCGCTTCTCATCATCAATGATTTCATCCCCCACGTTGACTAAAGTCGTCTCGTAATCCTTGATCCATGATATATCTCGGGTCCAAAGCACTTGAGTGAAAAAGGATATTATAAGTTTCCTATAATCATCCAACTCCTCTTGAGCTTTAGCAAATTGTGCTTTAGATGTGGAAGCAGAATCAAGCGTGAGGTTGGCATTTCCCTCAGCTAATACGGTACTCTCCACTACCTTCACTAACTTGGCCTTCAAACTGGCAATCTCCTGATTGAGATCTGCTTTCTCTTGCTCAAGACGAGTACGTGATGGTTTCATTTAGGCAGTCTCAGAAGTAATATCCTCGACTTTCTTTTTAAGGGTTGTACGCTCTCTACTGTGATTGTCAAGCTCGGTGTGGAAGCGCTGCTGTAACTCGCTATGCAGCTTCTTATAATTCTCGGCATCACGTTGCGCAAGGGCTAGTTAAGCCTAAGCTTCCTTACAATCTCTAATGGCAACGACCCTGCCAGATGCATCCTGTGCAGATATGAGCTTTTGATTGTTAAGTCCTGCTGAAGCTCCCTGATAATCTTGGACAACTTTCGAGCGTACTTGAAGGTCTCTTTGTACTGAGTATCCACAAAATCAATCCAAGCCTTAATGGGATCAACCCAGTTGTTAGAAACTGGCTCAAGGTTAGGCACAAAATGCATGTTTTCAAACTGTTATTTAGGGAACTGGCCCTTTATTACCTTGATTCTCTGCTCTGTAGAGGAGTCTAAGCACCACAGACTTTGTTGTGGTAATCTCGATGGATTTGCGCTTAGAAGGATAATTGTCACGCTACCTTTATCCTATTCCTTGTTCTTGTCTTTGGGATCCAAATGCCTTTTTGATGACTTATCTTGAGTGTGTGACTCCTTTGGGAGGACTAGATCTTTGTGAGGTTGTTTATCTCCTTCGCGGCGACTTTGGTGACTCTTGCACTTGTCGGAGTCCGACTTAGATAGAGAACAGGAGCGCAAAGAGTGGTGATTATGTGATTCATAATGCCTTCGATCGTCTTTTCTGTGACTATCCTCATAATTATGTTCGACATTAGAGCCATACTTAGGAAGACTCTCACGGACATTCTTGAGATTGTAGCTGCGATCTTTCTTGCAAGTAAATATTAATCAATATTAGAGCCAAGAAGAAGCATAACACATACTTGCTGTGACATGCAGTGTTAGTGTGTGCCCTAAGTGATCCCTCCGATGGACCATGTCCCGGAGTTAGGCTTGCGAGTGTTGTCTTCCTGGCTTTTACAGGTGTGATTTCCTCTTCAGTAGGAAGAAAGAACGATCCAGAACCAACGTATCGAGAAGTGTATATGTTGTCAGGTAAAGGGATATCATCTAATCCTTTAAATATGGATTCTTCTTGACGAGAGCCTCGAGAAAGTGCTTTGGCGAGGGACAGGGTCTTAGGAGAAGGCTAGCTTTCAAAGATAGAGGTGTCTTTTGGAGAAGCATCCCAAGGCTCCACCCAACCAGTCTTTCACGAAGTTCTTCGATATGAATGCTTATCGGTGAAGGACTCTTTGGAAGAATAATAGGCTCCCATTCTGGAGTTATCTCTTTCTCTCCCGGTTGTGGCTTTTGAAACGAACCTGTGGGATCCTTACTCTTTGAACCTTCTCCTACCTCAGTTGCAATTGTGACTTGCTCCTCGACAGGGGGTACACTGCCAGTTTCCACAAGAATTGGAGTGACTTGGACAGGGGGCTCGTATATGTAAGCATGACCTATATGACCTACACTCCGTTGCATATCAAGCAGATGGTGTCGATGAAGAAGCTCATCCACCAAACATTTTCTGACATTTCGGATTACCATTCAGTAGAAGGTTTAGGCGATCCATATATATGTGGCCTTGTTCTTTTCTTGGATGTGGAACCGAAAATAAAAATAATGGTTAGTGCATTTGTTAATGTAGTCAAAATGGGGAGACCTAGAATTTGGAGCTTACTTGATTTGACGCATCTCCTAGCACACCCGGTTTGATGTTTAATGAAAAACCATTCGAATCTTATGTCATCCATATTGCTATATCCTTTGCCAAATATTTTTCTCTTAGGCACGGATTCGAAGTAAAAGAACGAAGGGGTCTCCTTTTGACGATGTTTGAAGTGATAAAAGAAATTTTGTCCTCAAAAGTGGGCTTCACGCCTAAGATTTCCATATACACTATGCATAGCGTGTATAAGTAAGAGTATGCAGTAGGCTGGATTTGCATGGGGGCAATCCGCATTCGTGTTAGAAAGTCGACGATGAAGGGTGGAAATGGAGCAATGGCTCCAACTATGAAAATCAACTGACTGATGGCCATGTACCTTTCCAGAGGATTGTAGGGTCTGTCTGTGTTATTTGTGGGTACTCAAACATCCTCCCAAGAAATCCCGTACCTCAAGCATATTCGTCTAAGCCTGGCTTCATCAGTTATCGACACCCAAGAGTTACCGGGTGCGTTTAGAATGATCACACCATTAAATTCAACAGAAGCTCGGCTATCTGCAACTCCTCCTCCTTCTTCTTCATCCATTGAGATTTCTCCCACAGACGGCTCCACATTTTCATGAAGCTCGACATCGAAATCCGATCTCGTACCGACCCAATCTGAATCTGATGGAAGAACATCGAGACTGGGATTGCTTGATGATTATGGGGCATTACATTTATCTGACAGGGAGAATCTTGTTGGATATCTTCTAGACATGATGGCTGAGCTATCCAAGAAACATCAAGGATTAGAGTATAGTTACCCATCCCCCCTGTGTGTGCCAGTGTGTGCAGTGTAGATGCAGTAAACATAAAAGAGAGTAAAAGCATGCTGATATTCAATATGTGTGGAAATGTTTACCAGAACTAACAAGTGGCTTCGCTTTGCATTTTTGAAGTCTGTGCTTTAAGCTGGCTCTATCCTAACTGTCTGTGAGTTCATAAGTTGTAATTAGCTTCGGTCGAGCTATATATGACCATGTACAACGGATGTGAATTGTCAAAGTTATTGTGTTTTTCCAGTCTAATGGTATGCAGAGGTACGTAAAAGTCATGTTGATTATAGGAGTTTCGGGTCGAAATCTCGAGAGCGGATACCTCGGGTCGGATGAATCACCAGGTCGAATCAATTCGGGTCGAAGCCATTTGACCCAACTCGATATCACTCACAAGACTCTGCCTTCTTACCTCCTTAACTCGAGTCGTTCATCCAATCCCTTTCTACCTTTTCCCTTCTCCCTGAGTATTGTTGCTCCACCATCCCCAATTCCTCAAAGTAAAAGGGGGTTTCCTCTCTTAAGCCCCTCAATGCCTGACACGAGCGCCATGACCATCGCCTTGAGTTGAATCTGACATCACCAGCGATGGTAATTGTGGCACCACACGTCCGTTAATGTCACTCGCAAAGCGAATGCATTAAGTTTCGTGAAGTGTTATAGGTAAACAAACACATAATATTACAAGACGGATATATAGAATAACAACGGAATAAAAAACTTTATTTATCATAAGATTCCATGGTCCAAAAACATCACACGTCTGAAACATAAAAACCCATTACAACATAAAAATTACTATCTTGTACTTCAAAAATATCAGAGTACATAAAAGAAGTAAAATTCCCCAAGAACACCATATAGCCATAGCAACAAGGACAGGAGCTTGAGCCATACATATCAACAGCTCCAGCAAAAGTAAGCAGAATCACGGTCAAGCCTGAGTGTTTCCTCCCTGAGAACCGGGAGGGGGAGGGGGAGAAATGGAAGAAAGAAGGAGAAAAAAGGGTCAAACATAAAGTCTGGCGAGTCTAGTTACTTTTATCCAGTAAATAAATAAAAGTTGCATGACAAGCATATAAAGTGGATAAGAGAGATCACTACATAAATGGCAGGTGTGACAAGGTAGACAGGATAAGGTATATATGCTTCCCTAATGATTACTCTTCACTATTACTAGTATAATAAGAATGAGATGATCCCTTCCACTATAAGGTGGTAGACTTAGGCATACATCCAAATGTATGCTAACTACTACCCTAATCAATTGGCTCCCTACTCCGTAGATACTCCGTGACGGCCCCATAGTAGGATGTATCATGTCCTAAAGTGGCAACCCCTCGTTGATGCGCATAGCCCCATATCTACATGTGTCATGGTCGTCTTATCCCATTCGGCCTGGCTCATGCACGCACATGGCCCGGTCGGTTTGCACCGCCAGCACTGCCTCCACATTTGGATCTCTTACAATCAGTCAGTAAGCATGCCCTACCTCCGATCTAGCTCGGAGTTCTCTACTCGATACATACTCCTGGTTACTGACTGAAACGGGTCCCATACAATATGATACAAGCTCTCCCTTTTGTCTTGTATTCCCCACTAGGTTTTCCACGGGTTACTTACACTAAGGGTGTCATTAATTATATAACCCTAATCTTTCTACTAGTTATGCTTACCTTAAAGGTGTCTTTAGTTACATAACTTTATTATTTCCTTCGGTTATGTACACCACTAAGTGTCTTTAATTACATAACCTTATCGGGTTAAGTTTGTGGGCCTATATGTAAATATTACCTACCCCCTCCAGATTTGCTTAATCCATCCATTATCCAACAAATTTTACTTAACCCTAACTTTAGTTCATAATCATACAATCCCTATGGATTAGATTTGGTTAAGTAGTCCAATTTGTTACCATATCCATTTATGGTTTATAATGGGCTAGACCTCCTACATTAGGCCTACAACTTGTGGATGTTGGATATGCCGGTCAGGACCGGGCAGTCTTATTCCACAGTTGGGCCTAACCTCGTGTCTTAGCTCGATTCGTATTTGCGCACTTAGACCTCTCACATTAGGTTCAACATTAGTGGCTGTTGGATATGTCGGTCGGGTCCGGGAAGACTTCCACCACTAATGCAACCTAACCTCGTGTCATAAGTTCAATTACAATTCCTAATTGTAATTACTAGATATTCCATTTTTATTCAATTCTTACCTATCTCTTTATAGGTGATTATGTCCCCACTTTTCCCCTTTTTGAATTATATGTCCAACTCATGTTTATATTCAAATTATGTCAATATTAATCTTTTTCCCTCCCCGTTCCCTAACTTGCGTGTTCACACAATTTATGACATGTATAGGCTAAATAATAGCCTAATCATAAAGGATAAAAAGGGAAGGTAATGGAAATATGACAAAGGTGAATGTTCTGACATAACTAGCGTAAGCATATACTAACATGGTGAACATATAAGCATAGATCTACTGAACTTGTAGCAGTTAACTTTTTGTAACATAGCAAAGGTGATAATATGAACATGATAAGATCTAAATTTAATTTAGATGTCCAACAAGTTCAGATCTAATATGAGAAGCACAAGGGGATCCAAATAATAGACTAGATCTAATTAATAATTTAGGTGTCCATATAATACAGGTCTAGTAGATAAAAGTAGATCTAACAAATGGGGATTAAGATCTACATCATAGAATGTCCACATAATTAGGATGTCATAATAGCATGTTTAGATCTAAATATGGATTCACATGTCCAATTTATAACATATCTAAATTGACCATAATATGGCAATTGAAAGGTGATTTACATAAAGAATTAGATCTAACCAATGTTGTAACTGTCCAAATTAACATTAACCACAATATAGTTACAAATCAAGATCCATAAAGGTAATATAATAGACTAACCACAATTGAATTAGATCTAGAGAAGTAGATCTATCATGACATAGTATAGGATTTAACACTAACATAGATTCATAGTTTACGACATATCCAAATCATAGTCTTTCACAATTTACTTTTATTCATTTAAGCCTAAAAGTAACCAAATCACGGTGTTTGGATTTTTAAGAAGATAGACAAGAAGTTTGTGTTGAATCTATGCTTGAATCTCAGAATTTGATTTGCGAAGCTGAAAGTTATAGGGGATTAACAGATCCAATTCAGTTCATACACCGACAAAGTTTGGCCACCATGAATTCTCAATGAAGAAAATATGAGAAATAGCCATGTATATATAGCTGCAAAACCCTCTGAAACCGACTGCCACCTCATCCCTACGGGTGTCGACACCCCTATGGGTGGGTCGACACCCCTTTGGGTAGGTCGACCCCTTGGTCGACACTCCTCTAGGGGGGTCGACCCCCTAGAGCGTGATATCTGCCGCCATTATTCATTTTTTGAATTTGAACTGTTATGGATAAAATTCTGACTAATGTGTATATATATTCTTTTTGCACGTATACAAACTTAAAACCCTCATAACTTCTCCATACGGTGTCCATTTTATGCAAACCAAATGTTAATCTTGACCAGAATTTCGAGACGGACACAATGGCGCCTTCCTTTTTCCTTAATTCTGAATAGTAAATTAATTATAATTTAATTAAATTATAAATTAATTTATCCTCTTTTATTGTCATTAAAATTTCGGGGTGTTACAGTAATGGCCTCGATATTTGCAATGTCAGCATCGCAACAACAGAAAAGGGAATCAATATGTGATTCGAAGTGAATTCAGTCATGAATTGGAGATTAAAAAGCATGAAGTAAGTGATCTCAAACCCACAAGTGAATTGAATCTAAAGATCGACAAGGATTTGGGATTTAGGTTTTCTGGATTTAAGCGGTATGGTTAAGGAAGAGAAAAAGTGTAAAAGAGAGAGAGAGGAATCACTAGTTTATATACTGTAGCAGGAGGCTATTTGTATTCCTTCGATGTAACAGGAAACGCGATTCGCCCAACAAAAGAGCAAGGATGATTTAAGACTGTTCGGTTCGAATAGAACACTGGGTTGAATAGTTTCGACCTACCATGTGGTTTTTGGCTCGAGGATGAAGTGTGAGGCAAAATAAATTAGAACCCGAAAAATCATATAAAAATGAGCAGTATTCATAGTTGCTATCTCAAAAATTCACGATGATATACAATGCCCGTGAGTGTTAATTAAATTTCAAGGAGCAAAGGAAACGATTGCTGGAAATCGTGTGTGCACATGAAGAAAAATTGACAAAGCGTAATGGCCTAATCAAATAACTTTGACTTTTTGACTCGATAAAAGTCGGAGAATTTACCTGAAATCCGCTTACATGCTAGTTAGAAGTCCTTTGCTGAACGCAACAAATTAGGACATGATCTCGTATTTATGTGTAAATTGCAGGAACCAAGGGTCATAACCCCATAAATGGACACGACTATTGACTATTGTCAATTCAAGAGTAGACGGATTGATGATTTCAAAGCACACCTCATTCCGATAAGACATACTTTGAGAGGGCAAAATGTTGGCCTACTTTGCGACTAGGCCATACAAAGTCCATACGTCCATGACTCCATAATCAGACGGATTAGGAGGAAAGAATCATAACCAATCAAAGTTCAAAGCTCGGGTTGGATGTAGAACAATGCCTTAGATTAGAGTAAACATGTACTTCCATTTTAGCAGAATATAGGGACCGAGTCGAATGAATTCAACCCGACCCGCATGTGCCTAAGAACTGATATCCTAGCATCGCTGGTTCGGTTCGATTAACTACATATCCAACCCCAACTCGAAGCAGTTTCCACATACATATTGTGGCCCTATTCGCGTGCCTACGAATTTGGATCAATTAACACTTGCATGGCATGATCAGGAGGGACCTTTTCCACTCGATCCACCACCACTCCGAAACTTACTAGATGGATTCCATGTGGCATCTAACCCACCTACTTGAACAACCTATGAATACATGGATCGAAGGCATTTTGAGGGATCTTTTTGCCACATTAACAACTTGAATACTCACTCTCCATCACTATTTAAACTCGAGGGTCATATATTTCGATATAATCCTATAAACATTGAGAGATAATTGATTGTATTCGAGTGATTGTATTTGTTGTGCTTGCAATTCTCCATTGAATCAAAGACTTATAAAGTGGACGTAGGCTCATTAATGTCGAACAACTATAAATCTTTTGTGTTCGCTTGCTTTTCTCTGTTTTCAATTTGTATTTCCTTAATATTCTCAACAAAACCTGATCTAATTGGTGTTAGGGCCATTTTTTGGTCTAATAGATACATAATATTCAAACTGATCTATCATTCCATTTGAACTTGATATATGCTGCTTGGCTGTTTGAAACATTGGTTTTATATCTAGTTGCATGATTCATTGTTTTGTAGTTTTAACTAAATATTTGCATCACTTGTTTATGACACCATGAATTTGTCAATAACCTCATTGTGTGTTTGTACCATTCATTGCTAAATCCTGTTGCGAATATTTGCATTGATGCTTGATTGTTTCTTGTTTCCATATGTACTTGCCTTCCTCAAAAGTAATTCTGAACCATAGTTGATATCTGAAGAAGAGAAAATTTGAAGCTGCTTTTCTTGTGCACTTGATCCTCATGTACTTGCTTTCCATATTCACATACACACATTTTTCTTGTGCCCTTGATCCTTTTAGCATTGTCACTATGTGCCATCTTAATGCACTTGACTTGCTGCTGTATAGTTGGCATTTGAAACTACCGTTTTCATGTGGTTGTAACACCCCGAATTTTCGAATAATCAGATTAACTAAATTTAAGAATACTTAATTTCAAATGTGGGAATTAAGGGAAACGGGTTACGCCATTGCGTTCGTCTCGGAATCCTGGTTGAGATAGAGTCCAAGTTTGCGTAAAACGGATGCCGTATGAAGAAGATATGGACAAACGAAGTTAGGCAAAAAAACCAGAAGCGGGCCAGAATGCACTGGCGCACTTGGGAAGTGCGTCAGAACAAAATTGCACTGGCGCACTTGGGTACTGCGCCCATGCAATATTGCACTGGTGCACTTGGCAGGTGCGCCCAGGCCGAGGTAAAAATCTGCACAGATTTCTGAGGCTCTGATTCGAACGGTGAGTCAGTGCTGAGTCATTTCTGAATAGTTAATGAGTCATTAGGGTTTCTGGATAGTTCTAATTTGGACTAAGTGGCTTTGATTAACCCTAAGATCATCCGACGGCTATAATTAAATTGAAATTCTATATATACATGTGTAGACTCAAACCCTAGAATCAAATCAAAATTAGATCAGTGGCCTTCATGTTGTCACTCCAAACCTTAGAATAGCCGCCATCAACTAGAAGAAAATTAAAGACAACAATTCAATTCAAATCAAGCTTAAAACTACAACAATGAAATTGTCTACAATAAGGGAATGCTAATCAATTACAGAATTCAGATCCCAGAACTCAAGACCCCTTATTCGGTGAGTTCTAATCACTTTTAGGTTTAAATAAATAAAAGTGAATCGTGGTAGACTATGATTTGGGTATATGTTGTTTGTAGTTATGCAAGTTCATTATTGTTGTGAATCATGAAATGATGCAAGTTCCTTATTATTGTGAATCATGAAATTATGCAAGTTCATTATTGTTGTGAATCATGAAATGATGCAAGTTCATTATTGTTGTGAATCATGAAGTTATGCAAGTTATTATGTTGAGAAACTATGAACCTATGCAAGTTACCTATGCAAGTTGTTGCGTTGTTAATTCATGAATCTATGCTAGTTTTTATGTTATGAATCATGAACCTATGAAGTTTCCTATGCAAGTTGATAAGTTGTTAATTCATGAACCTATGCTAGTTGTTATGTTGTGGATCATGAACCTATGTAAGTCACCTATGCAAGAAGTTATGTTATGAATGATGCAAGTTGTTATATTGTGAATCATGAACACATATAAGTTGTTGATTATGTTGAGAATCATGAACCTATGTTAGTTGTTAATTATGCTGTTAATTCATGAACCTATGCAAGTTGTTATGAATCTATGCAAGTTGTTAATTATGTGGTGAATCATAATTATATGTGAAGTTATCATGTCATTTTCCCTAGTTATCATGCTTATGCCAAAAATTGTACTGAAAACGATCACCTTGTGATTCCCTTTATTTTATTGTTATGGCGAGGCTACCTTGTAGCCTCGATGCCGCCAAAAACGCAAACGGTTACGCTAGTTAAGAAACGGGGAAAAGGGGAATTTGTAATAGGCATAATTTACATAGTGATTATGTAAATTGGACACATGATTCTAGTAGAGAAACATATAAATAATTACCTATTATGACATGGGTAAAATTGGGTAAAAATGGTATAATTTGAATTAGACCATTTATGAGTAGGAAATTCAAATTGTTAATAAGATAGGTATTGACACCTATAAAAAGGAAAGGATTAATTAATTAACTTAATTAATCAAAAGAGGAATGTTTAAGCAATTGAAGTTTGAAGATTTAATATTGAGAATTGGCATAAATGCCTTAAATGGCATAAAATAAATTTGTGGTGATAATTGGTATAATTTTACATACCATAAATAGATGGACATAATTGAGTCAATTGTGGCCATAGTTAAATTTGGAATTAATTGATAATTTGAATAGGGAAATTAATTCAAAATGGGGGAATAATTAATTTTGTGTAATTAATCGTCTAAGTCACGAGGTTAGGCTCTTTTGTGGTGTAAGACTGCCCGGACCCGCCCAGCAAATCCAGCTGCCACAAATGCCAGTCTAATGTGGGAGGTCTTAGGCATAAATTAAATGCGTGACAGTTGTAAAGACACGACGTTAGGCTCTTTTGTGGTGTAAGAATGCCCAGACCCGCCCGGCAAATACAGCTGCCACAAATGCCAGTCTAATGTGGGAGGCCTTTATAAGGTTACAGTCTTAATGAATTAAGAAACACTTAACCAGATAAACATGCAGTGGGACATAAGGGGTTAAGTGGGTGCCTTGGGTGGCATGTGGAATTAAGTGGGTGCCTTGGGTGGCATGTGAAATACGATTAGTTGTCTCAATAATTAATTAATGATGATTAAAGACTTCTTAACCTAACTTAATACATATGGACTGTATGATGATAGACATAAGTTAGGGTTAGGTAAAACGAATTGGATTGTGGGTGGGTTAAGTACAACTGATGGGTAGGTGGGTAATATTAGTATATATAGGCCCACAAACTTGACCATTAAATAAACAGGATTAAATCAGTGGGTGGGTTAAATATAACTGATGGGTAGGTGGGTAATATTAGTATATATAGGCCCACAAACTTAACCATTAAAAAAAGGGTTATGTAATTAAAGACACCTAATGGTATACATAACCGGGGCAGAATAGTAAAGTTATGTATTAAAGACACCCTTAGGGGTACGCATAACTAATGGGAATAGATAGAGTTATGTATTAAAGACACCTATGGGTACGCATAACCGATAGGTAGAATAGGGGTTATGTATTAAAGACACCCACAGGTACGCATAACTGATTGAGGGCTATGTAATTAAAGACACCTTAGGGTATACATAGTCAGTAGAAAACCTAGTGGGGATACAAGACATAGGGGAGAGCTTGTATCATGTTGTGTGGGACCCATTTCAGTCAGTAACCCGGAGGGGTATCAAAGTAAAGAACTCCGTACTAGGCGGGGAAGGGACACGCTTACTGATTGATTGTAAGAGATCCAAAACGAGACGGATGGTGTGGGCGGCGCAAACCGACCGGGGACATGTGCGTGCATGGGCCAGGCAGAGAGGGACAAGACGACCGTGACACCAGTAGGTATAACTGTGCACACCTTAGGTTGCCACTTTAGGGAAGTGATACCCCCTAGTTGTGGGACCAGCACAGGGTATCTATAGAGTAGGGAGCCGATCGACTAGGGTAGTGGTTAGGGTATACCCGGACGTATGCCCTAAGTCTACCAATTTATAGTAGGAGGGTAGTGGGTACGACTAGTTGAGATAGGAGCAGGCGGCACCTATGACAGCAGCTAGGAATATACGAAACTACCACCATTGTTATCATTAGCGGAAGGGATCATCCCATCTTGATTTGACTAGTAATAGTGTAGAGTAGTTAGTAGTGAAGCATGCATACACCTTACCTTATTTGTCCTGTCATACCTATCATCTGTACCGTGAATCCTCTTATCCATTTTGTATGCCTGTCATGTTTACCTTTATTTATTTACTGGCTAAAAGTTGCTGGACTCACCAGACATATGTCTGACCTAGTTTGTTTCACATCTTTTCTTCCGTTCCCCCCAGGTTCTCAGGGAGGAAACACCCAGGTTTAGTCAGGATTTGGATATCATCTTCTAGGAGCTACTTCGGAAGTATGGCTCGAGTCTCTGTCTCTTATATGGCTTGCTCTTTAATATGGGGAATGATGTTTTCTTTTAAATACCTATGTACTCTAATGATATAAGACAGAAGTGTTTTGTTGTAATGGTTTTATGACTCATGGTATTATGTAATAAAATATTTTGATGATTTAATAAAGTTATTTATTTTCCGCTGCAAAATTTTTATATCTGTATTGTGATATTCTGTGTCTGTTTACCAAAAACGCTCCACTGAAGTTAAGGCATTCCCTTTGCGAGTGACCTTAATGGAGGTGGGGTGTTACACTTGGTATCTGAGCTGAAGATTACCAGACTTGATAAAAAGCTTTTGAAAAACTATTTTCAAAAAAGGTTTTAAAAGAAAGTATTTTCAAAAAGGAAAGCCTGTTTTGAAAAACATTCCCCGAAAAGCCATATGTAGTATCCTTCGGTCCTTTGTCTAAAATCTCTCCCTTTGATAGGATAGGCAAATGCTCTCGCGGCTGATGGATAGGATAGGGATAGGAAAATTTATGTAGAAGGTTTATTTTCCTTATCTGGTTATGAAGCTAAGACTCTTTTTGATTCTGTAATCGAGACTCTGCACTTTAATACTAGTCTTGTTTCTGATCCCGTAGTTGTTTCAAACCCCATTTTTTGTTCGGCTCAATTGTTAGTGATTTGTAGGGGTTTGAAATTATCTGTGTTAGGCGTCAAAAATTTGAATGTGACATTTGTGTGCTCAAGTTTATGGGCTATGGGTTGGGTCTAAATGGATCAACTTTCTATGTAAAGGGCCGTTCTAGATTTTGAGAGAAGGGTCGTTAAGTTTCTAACTTGTCATATGAAGACCCCCAAAGTTTCTTGTGACCCACAAGAGTCTGTTATGCTTAGCTTTCTAAAAATCATTCTATAATCTGATTTGTACCAGTAGTCTGTAAGTATCTGAATATTTCTGAAGGATAGGGGTTTCCACTCGAAGCATGAAGTTGATTTCCAGTTTTGACATTGTTTAATGGGGGTAATTCTCCGAGTGTCAGTCTGATGTTGATTTCGGTCTTCGGGGCTGAGACTTAGAGAATTATTCTCTTAACCGATGTCAAATGGGAACAGAGCTTTTGTTTTAGTTATATCATTTGTTTGTATCCCATCAACCGAATCTTCGACCTTTAGATAGGAAATCCATGTTTTTGAGATATGTTATGTTTGATGGTTGCAAGTGGATGCAAGTGTTTGCTAGTGGTTGCTCGTGGATGCATTTACACACACATTAGGCACTAGATCGGCTCAAATCACTTTCATATTGCATATAAATGTGTGTGCATATTTAGGTTAATGGATGAACAATGGTTGTGTTATCATATGGATGCTACATTTTGATGAATGGTTGAGCACACATGTAGAAATAATATGCATCGATAGGATTCTTTCGCATACATAATGGACGCACGACACTATCATGGTTTGCATGAAGGAGGTCAACTAAATCAGTAGACCGTCTGATTTTGCATTAGATAAGGAACATATACACACACTTTTTGCATATGTTCATACAACATTAGAAGTTTTCTAAGGACAATGGATGCTTGTGGATGATGGTTGAGTAGATGGGTGATTGGATGGTAGGACACATTCTTCTTAACTTGAAGATTTCGGGGAAAAAATCCTTTAAGTAGGGGAGAATGTAACACCCCGAATTTTCGAATAATCAGATTAACTAAATTTAAGAATACTTAATTTCAAATGTGGGAATTAAGGGAAATGAGTTACGCCATTGCGTTCGTCTCGGAATTCTGGTTGAGATAGAGTCCGAGTTTGCGTAAAACGGATGCTGTATGAAGAAGATATGGACGAACGAAGTTAGGCAAAAAACCCAGAAGCGGGCCAGAATGCACTGGCGCACTTGGGAAGTGCGCCAGAACAAAATTGCACTGGCGTACTTGGGAAGTGCGCCCATGCAATATTTCACTGGCGCACTTGGCAGGTGCGCCCAGGCCAGGGTAAAAACCTGCACAGATTTCTGAGGCTCTGATTCGAACGGTGAGTCAGTGCTGAGTCATTTCTGACTAGTTAACGAGTCATTAGGGTTTCTGGATAGTTCTAATCTGGACTGAGTGGTTTTGATTAACTCTAAGATCATCCGACGACTACAATTAAATTGAAATTCTATATAAACATGTGTAGACTCAAACCCTAGAATCAAATCAAAATTAGATCAGTGGTCGTCATGTTGTCACTCCAAACCCTAGAATAGCCGCCACCAACTAGAAGAAAATTAAAGACAACAATTCAATTCAAATCAAGCTTAAAACTACAACAACGAAATTGTCTACAACAAGGGAATGCTAATCAATTACAGAATTCAGATCCCAGAACTCAAGACCCCTTATTCGGTGAGTTCTAGTCACTTTTAGGTTTAAATAAATAAAAGTGAATCGTGGTAGACTATGATTTGGGTATATGTTGTTTGTAGTTATGCAAGTTCATTATTGTTGTGAATCATGAAATGATGCAAGTTCCTTATTATTGTGAATCATGAAATTATGCAAGTTCATTATTGTTGTGAATCATGAAATGATGCAAGTTCATTATTGTTGTGAATCATGAAGTTATGCAAGTTATTATGTTGAGAAACTATGAACCTATGCAAGTTACCTATGCAAGTTGTTGCGTTGTTAATTCATGAATCTATGCTAGTTGTTATGTTATGAATCATGAACCTATGAAGTTACCTATGCAAGTTGATAAGTTGTTAATTCATGAACCTATGCTAGTTGTTATGTTGTGGATCATGAACCTATGTAAGTCACCTATGCAAGAAGTTATGTTATGAATCATGCAAGTTGTTATATTGTGAATCATGAACACATATAAGTTATTGATTATGTTGAGAATCATGAACCTATGTTAGTTGTTAATTATGTTGTTAATTCATGAACCTATGCAAGTTGTTATGAATCTATGCAAGTTGTTAATTATGTGGTGAATCATAATTATATGTGAAGTTATCATGTCATTTTCCCTAGTTGTCATGCTTATGCCAAAAATTCTACTGAAAACGATCACCTTGTCATTCCCTTTATTTTATTGTTATGGCGAGGCTACCTTGTAGCCTCGATGACGCCAAAAACGCAAACGGTTACGCTAGTTAAGAAACGGGGAAAAGGGGAATTTGTAATAGGCATAATTTACATAGTGATTATGTAAATTGGACACATGATTCTAGTAGGGAAACATATAAATAATTACCTATTATGACACGGGTAAAATTGGGTAAAAATGGTATAATTTGAATATGACCATTTAAGGATAGGAAATTCAAATTGTTAATAAGATAGGTATTGACACCTATAAAAAGGAAAGGTTTAATTAATTAACTTAATTAATCAAAAGAGGGATGTTTAAGCAATTGAAGTTTGAAGATTTAATATTGAGAATTGGCATAAATGCCTTAAATGGCATAAAATAAATTTGTGGTGATAATTGGTATAATTTTACATACCATAAATAGATGGACATAATTGAGTCAATTATGGCCATAGTTAAATTTGGAATTAATTGATAATTTGAATAGGGAAATTAATTCAAATTGGGGGAATAATTAATTTTGTGTAATTAATCGTCTAAGACACGAGGTTAGGCTCTTTTGTGGTGTAAGACTGACCGGACCTGCCCGGCAAATCCAGCTACCATAAATGCCAGTCTAATGTGGGAGGTCTTAGGCATAAATTAAATGCGTGACAGTTGTAAAGACACGAGGTTAGGCTCTTTTGTGGTGTAAGACTGCCCGGACCCGCCCGGCAAATCCAGCTGCCACAAATGCCAGTCTAATGTGGGAGGTCTTTATAAGGTTACGGTCTTAATGAATTAAGAAACACTTAACCAGATAAACATGCAGTGGGACATGAGGGGTTAAGTGGGTGCCTTGGGTGGCATGTGGAATTAAGTGGGTGCCTTGGGTGGCACGTGAAATACGATTAGGTGTCTCAATAATTAATTAATGCTGATTAAATACTACTTAACCTAACTTAATATATATGGATGTATGATGATAGACATAAGTTAGGGTTAGGTAAAACGAATTGGATTGGGGGTGGGTTAAGTACAACTAATGGGTAGGTGGGTAATATTAGTATATAGGCCCACAAACGTAACCATTAAATAAACAGTATTAAATCAGCGGATGGGTTAAGTACAACTGATGGGTAGGTGGGTAATATTAGTATATATAGGCCCACAAACTTAACCATTAAAAAGGGGGTTATGTAATTAAAGACACCTAATGGTATACATAACCGGGGCAGAATAGTAAAGTTATGTATTAAAGACACCCTTAGGGGTACACATAACTAATGGGAATATATAGAGTTATGTATTAAAGACACCTATGGGTACGCATAACCGATAGGTAGAATAGGAGTTATGTATTAAAGACACCCATAGGTACGCATAACTGATTGAGGGTTATGTAATTAAAGACACCTTAGGGTATACCTAGTCAGTAGAAAACCTAGTGGGGATACAAGACATAGGTAAGAGCTTGTATCATGTTGTGTGGGACCTATTTCAGTCAGTAACCCGAAGGGGTATCAAAGTAAAGAACTCTGTACTAGGCGGGGAAGGGGCATGCTTACTGATTGATTGTAAGAGATCCAAAACGAGACGGATGGTGTGGGCGGCGCAAACCGACCGGGGACATGTGCGTGCATGGGCCGGCCAGAGGGGGACAAGACGACCGTGACACCAGTAGGTATAACTGTACACACCTTAGGTTGCCACTTTAGGGAAGTGATACCCCTAGTTGTGGGACCAGCACAGGGTATCTACAGAGTAGGGAGCCGATCGACTAGGGTAGTGGTTAGGGTATACCCGGACGTATGCCCTAAGTCTACCAATTTATAGTAGGAGGGTAGTGGGTACGACTAGTTGAGATAGGAGCAGGAGGCACCTATGACAGCAGCTAGGAATACACGAAACTACCACCATTGTTATCATTAGCGGAAGGGATCATCCCTTCTTGATTTGACTAGTAATAGTGCAGAGTAGTTAGTAGTGAAGCATGCATACACCTTACCTTATTTGTCCTATCATACCTATCATCTGTACCGTGAATCCTCTTATCCATTTTGTATGCCTGTCATGTTTACCTTTATTTATTTATTGGCTAAAAGTTACTGGACTCACCAGACATATGCCTGACCTAGTTTGTTTCACCTCTTTGCTTCCGTCCCCCACCAGGTTCTCAGGGAGGAAACACCCTGGTTTAGTCAGGATTTGGATATCATCTTCTAGGAGCTACTTCCGAAGTATGGCTTGAGTCTTTGTCTCTTATATGGCTTGCTCTTTAATATGGGGAATGATGTTTTCTTTTAAATACCTATGTACTCTGATAATATAAGACAGAAGTGTTTTGTTGTAATGGTTTTATGACTCATGGTATTATGTAACAAAATATTTTGGTGATTTAATAAAGTTATTTATTTTCCGCTGCAAAATTTTTATATCTGTCTTGTGATATTCTGTGTCTGTTTACCAAAAACGCTCCACTGAAGTTAAGGCATTCCCTTTGTGAGTGACCTCAATGGAGGTGGGGTGTTACAGTGGTCTACACATTGAAGCTTCACATGTGTACATTGTCGTAGCCATTTCTCCTCTTGTGTATGCTGCCATGCATTTTGCTGAGCCAATGGTCCTTTGTGAATGTTTGTATTTCCCTGTTTGCGCCTACGTACATTTGCCAGTGTTTCCATTTTTGATGCATTTCATACTTGATGCAGTCACTTATATTCATCCACTTGCTATGTACATCTGGTACACCTGCCATTTGTTTTTGGCACTTATTCACGTTTCTAGTCGTCTTGTGTAATACTGTATTGTGCACATATGTCACGCTTTCTTGCATCTGCCATGCTTCATACTTATACATTCTTATGAGCACTGCCTTATGGTTTTGTGGCACTGCCTTGTAAAAACTTGTGCATGCTACTGAGCCTTGTTTCACTCCTCTATTTTATCTGTTTGGCTCTATGTTGCTGGTTCAGTTGAGCTTTGCTGGTTATTATATGTGTACTGTCCATATTTGCTGCTCCTTAACCTGACCATATTGTGCACTTGCCACTGTTGCATTGCATTTTCCTACACATTATATATATATATATATATGTGTGTGTGTGTGTGTGTGTGTACACACAACTGTATGTGTATACATGTATCATGTATGTGCAACTTTTATACTAGTGGGCTATTCGAATGATAGATATGAATTTTCTATCGGTAGATCACTATATCTGAGTTGTGTGTGTTCAGAATTAACTGATTTTAAATGCTGGTTCTGATCAGTAAACCAGTATAGTTTTGTCGAGGCTGATCTGTGAGCACTAGATATACATTCTGCCTTGTAGTATTTACGGTGTATCACTGTGAATATTACAAGAACTCCAGACTCAAATAAATGTATATATATTAGACCAAGTCTAGAAAAATGATGAGAAACAACCAAGATTCCGAGGCAAATAAAATTTAAAATAAATTTATATTTACTTGTATTTAAATCTATTTTTTGTTCCAGTTTACTGTGTGTGTTTCAGTGATAGGTATACATGCGAATGGACTGGATTGGAACACAAGAAAATTCAGTGTGTCAATGTCAACGAATGTCACTGAGTCTGTATATAAATTGAGTGATCTGAGTGATATGTAGTGAGGAAATTCTATATATAAAATTGATTGTAGATACGAATGAGTAGAATTGTACTATTTGTGTTGTTCAATTCAATTTGTCTATAGTACAATTTCATGTGATATATATATATATATTCAAGTGAGTCATGTCAGAAATATCCTAACATATTTAAATGAATTATAAATAACAGAGTAAAAATATGTACTATTTCAAATGCTGAAATAAAATATTTATTTGAACAAAAATACTGTTTGAATATTCAATTCTGTGTAATAATATTCTATTCAATAAATATTTATTTCTGTATGTGATGTGAAATATAGAATAGAACTGTTTACAACATCATTTATAATAATATATATGTTTGTTATCATCAAACAAAAATCATATTGTTATACTCAACATTGTCCAATTGTAGATCAGGAAGGATTATTCTTATTTTTCTTCTTCCAAGGCCTTTTTCTGGATTTGCAGTCCTTCTCTATGAGTTTTATTTGATTTTTAGATCAGCTGTTTATATAAGAAGGATTGGGACAGTAAATAGTTTGGATCTACAAGTTTTACATTTACAGTGTTTATAAGTTTATCTTCTACAAGTTATTATTCTATTTGCTATATATTGTTTATTCCTTTTCAGTTGTTTATTTATTTATAAAAAATTCATCTTCTTTATCCCCTTCTCATTTATTATTTTATTTATAGTATTACAATGCCCTATTTTATTTATTTTGTTCATTTCTGAGTCTAGGATTTATGAGTAGCCTAGACTAGTTTCTCCTTTTTATTTCTTTTTGCGATAATCCTAGGCCAACGAGAGCCTAGGCCTTTATCGTTTAAATTGCTTAAAAATGAGAATAATATATAAAATATGTCAAAAAGTGGATTTTGTGCATGTTGAGAATTGGTGAATATTATATCCAAATAACGGACTGTAATTGGGATTAATCTTAATTGAAGAATATTCAAACTTATGAATTGGAATAAATTGCACTTAATTGGACATTAAGTAACATGTAACTGAAAAACATGTAAACTGGAGTAGATTGGATTTAATTGGAAAATTAGTGACATGGGGAAGGGTTGTATAAAAAGATTATATTTAATTAGAAATGTTAATTACAACCTAGGAATATAACACGTGGTTATATTGGGATTGTTAATGAACATAAATGTGTTAAGTTAAAATGTGAGATTAATAAGCTAAGATAGAGGGAGTTCGTTCTAGAGGGATATAAGAGGCTCATAGAAATCCTAGTTATAAATTGTGGACCAAGTCTAGGGGTGACTTGTGTCAAGTGCATTTTTCTTTAGGAACCCGTATCAATCAGTATCCCTTTGTTATCATGGAGTCTCGCACTAGGTAGAGGTTATGGCATGCTTTACTGAATTGAATAGCAAGTGGTTTAAACGAGGTAGGTGCAGGCGCGTTCCGGCAGAACAATGAGCTGCATTTTTCCGATTGGGGAAGATAAGACGTTGTAATGCCTGCGATTAATGCTATGTCTTTTTAGTTGATGAGTTCGGGATTGATAGCCCCAAATTCTATAGCTGGCACAGGTTATTCACACTTGGTTAAAGAAGCCACTCAATGGGTAGAAATTAGGTAAAGCCTAATTATGATATTTTGGTAGTTGGTGAAATAATTTTCGGATATGAATGTGAAGCCAAACTTATATCGTGTTTTCCGCTATTTTACTTATACTTTCATGTCCATTACTATTCATTTATCTAAATACTTCCTAATCTTATGCTCAGGCTAGAAATTGCTTGAACTCACCAAACTTATGTCTGGCCTAGTTTGTATTCTTCTTCTCTCTTCCTTTTCCCCTAGGTTCTCAGGGTGTACTAGTGTTAATAATTAAATGTTTTAAAAGTTCCGTTGTGTTTTACATTTCTGTCTTGTGAAAGCCTCTGTATTGTTACTTTATACCTATGCACTTCACAAAACTTAACGCATCCTATTATGGGTGACGTCAAAGGATGTGGGATGTCACATTTGGTATTAGATCCTAAGGTTACAGTATCAGATAAAAGCTTTTGAAAAAAATGTTTTCAAAAGTAATTTTTTAAAGTAAAACCTATTTTTTAAAAATATATCCCCTTAGGTTATTTACAATATTCCTTTAATGTCTTTTTGAATCCTTGTCTCTTCTCTTTTTAGCAAGTCTGGGCCTCCCAATTTCCCAGAGGTCATTCCCATTTCGACATGGTTCCATAGATATGTAGAACCTACGGAGCCTACCGAAGCGCAAGGAAATGCCCCACCCCCAGTTGCAGCCATAGTAGTTCCACTTAATCCAGTAGTTAACTTCTGTAAGCTCTTTAAGGATTTCTGTGCTATGAACGACATGCCATTTCTTATACCGAAGAGTTACATGAAGGCTCGTAATTGCTTAGTGAGATAAATCGAGTGTTTGGATTGTTGGAGCTAGATAACTGGAGGAGGATTCAGTTGGTCGCTTACCAACTGAAAGGGGAAACATCTTATTGGTGGGAGTTAGCTCAGGCGGAGCGGGTGGTAGAGACATGGGATGAGTTCAAGGATAGATTTGAGAAGAAGTCCTTATCACAAACCAAGGAAGGAATGCAGGTAGAAAAGTTCTTGAGTCTGAAGCAAGTTAGTATGTCAGTAAAGGAGTATGTGAATAATTCCAATGAGTTGGCAAAGTTTGGCTTGGATCTAGTTGACATGCACATAGGAAGGCTTTGAGGTTTGCAAGGGGGTGAACCAACCCCTCTATGGGATAGCATAGACAGGTATCTCTATGAGAGCTACATTTAAAAGGCTTGTGGATATGGCTTTAATGCATGAAGATGAAAAAAGTGAGTCAGCAAGAGGATACGACTGAGAAGGTCAAGCCAAATAATGGAAAGAAAAAGTAGTGGCCCAAGAAGAGTGTAGTAATGAAGGGAGAGAAACTTGAGAAGGTGGAATTTAAGAAGGAAGTTAAGTGTCATGGATGTGGAACGATGGGATACTTTGTTAAAGGCTATAGGAAGACTAAGAAAGGCGCTTGTTTTTAGTGCAGGTAGATGGGACATTATAGCAATCAATGCCCTCCGAAGTAGGGACAGGAGACAGGATCATCCATAGCATATGGTCATGCTCTTGAGGCGAGTCAAACTGGCGGCAGCAGTCAGGGCAGAGGTAGGAAAGTAACCGTAGATGGTTTGATTTCTCTTTTTGACTCTCCTATTAGGATCTTGTTTCATTCAGGTGCTTATCATTCTTTCATATCCAGCTCTGTTGTTGATAGTCTGCACCTAGATACTTCTATAATTTCTAATCCAATAGTTGTCTGAAACCCTATAGAAGGCACGATTCACCTATCTATGATATGCAGGGGTTTGAGGATTTCTATTCTTGGCATTGAGTTTGAGTGTGACGCGTATGTACTAGGTTTTATGGGTTACGGGCTTATTCTAAGGATGGATTGCCTGGCTATGTATGGTATCATCCTTGATTGTGAGAGGAGAGTTGTTAGGCTTTTGACATTCCACGGTAGAACTCTCGAGATTTCTTGCAACTCGCGAGGGTCAGTTTTGCTCAGTTTCTTGGATTCCTTAGATTCTTCTGTTGATGATCTCAGTTTGGTACCCATAGTTAAAGACTTTCCAGATGTATTCAAAGAAATGAGAGGGTTACCTTCCAAGCATGAGATAGATTTCTGGATATACTTGGTGGAGAATGCTAATCCTGTTGCTTTGCCAGTGCGCCACATGGCTCCGAGAGAGAGAGGAGGGAGCCTAGTAAGCAATTGGATGAGTTGTTCAAGAAAGAATTTATTAAACAGAGCATTTCTAAGTGGGGAGCACCAGTCGTCTTTGCGACCAAGTCAGATGGCTCTCTCCGTCTATATGTGTATTACGAGGAACTGAACAAACTCACTAAGAAGAATAGACACCGACTCCCGCGGATAGATGACTTATTTGACCAGTTCGTGGGTGCTTTGGTTTTCTCGTAGTTGGATTTAGCCACAAGTTTTCATCAGCTTAGGGTAGCAGATGAGAGCATAGACAAGACTGCTTTTAGGACTCTCGACGGACTCTTTGAGTGGCTGATTATGCCTTTTGGGCTAACCAATGCACCGACATACTTTGTGGATTTGATGAGCCGTGTATTTAGGGAGTTTTGAACAAGTTTTTAGTGGTATTTGTTGATGATATATTGGTTTTCTCGGGGAGCGAGGAAGAGCATGCCATGCACTTGGGATAGATCCTCCGTACTCTACGAACACAACAATTGAAGGCAAAATTTTCTTAGTGCCGTTTCTGATGGAACGAAGTAAGGTTTTTGGGGTATGTTGTATCTAGAGATGGTAAAGCGGTGGACCGTCGCAACTTAGGATTGGAAAGCCCCTAAGAATGCGATAGAGGTTAGGAGTTTCTTGGGATTGACGGGTTATTACTTGAAGTTCTTTAAGGATTTTGTACGGATCTCAGCTCCACTTACCCGTTTAATTAAGAACCTTGTTTTTTCTTAGGATGTAGATTGTGAGGATGCATTCTTCAGATTGAAGAAGGCTCTTACATCAACTTCGGTTTTGACTCTTCTTGATGGTATGAAGATGTTTACCACTTACACAGATGGTTTCGGCACAGGTCTAGGTGCAATGTTGATGCAGGAAGGTAGGTTGTCTGTTATGAGAGTAGACAATTGAGGGTACATGAGAAGAACTATCCTACCCGTGATTTGGAGCTAGCAACGATAATGTTTGCACTCAAGCCATGGAGACATTATCTATTAAGTGAGAGGTTCGAGCTTTGTAAAGATTATAAGTCGCTCAAATACTTGTTCTCGTAAAAAGATCTTAATTTGAGACAACAATGTTGGATGGAGTTCCTTGCGTCTTATGATGTCAAAACATCATATACCCCGGGGAAAGGGAATGTGGTGCAGACGCATTGAGTAGGCGGAGAATGACTTTGAGACTATTATTCGTAGAGTGGTAAAGCTTGGAGTTTATCTCATCATTCGATTTTATACAGTCTACGGATTTTGCACTCGGATTATTGGCATCGTTGGAGGTGCGACCTACTCTTTTGGAGCGCATTGGATCCAACCAGCGTAAGGATCAACGGTTAGTGGATATCATGGGCCGACTTAGTGAAGGTGAGATCTCTAGTTACTTGCTAGGTATTATTGGATGAGAGAGGGTAGCCACGTAGTAGTGGGAGACTATGTGTTCCTAGAGTTGGTGATTTGTTGAGATTATTTTTAGAGAAGGCTCATCACTCTCGGATGACTGTCCATCCAAACGGTGATAAGATGTACAAAGACATGAGGAGAGTTTTTTATTGGATAAGGATGAAGAAGGAGGTAGCAGAGTATGTAGCTCGAAGTGTGACTTGTCAGTGAGTGAAGGTTGAGCAAAGGAAACCTGATGGATTGCTTCAGCCTCTAGATATACCGCAATTGAAGTGAAAGAGCATCTTTATGGACTTTATAGATGGGTTGCCCAGATCGAGGAGGGGCAACACCAGTATTTGGGTTATAATTGAAAGATTGACTAAAAGCGCCCTCTTTATCCTAGTCAAGAGAAAAGGGACAACAACTTGGTTGGCATTGGTATATCATAGAGAGATCGTCCGGCTTCATAGAGTACCCTTTAGTATTTTTAGTGAACTAGACCCTATTTTCACGAATTAGTTTTGGAGTAGTCTGCAGGAGGCATAAGGGACACAACTACGAATCAGTACCGCTTATCACCTTCAGATGGATGGACAGACAGGGTTAATAGGGTTATCGAGGATTTATTGAGGCTGTGTATCCTAAACTTCGGAGGGACTTGGGAGGAGCATCTTCTGTTGGTAGAGTTCGCATACAATAAAATTTATTAGATGGGTATTGGTATGGCTCCCTTCGAGGCACTTTATAAACAACCTTGCAGGTCATCTATATGTTGGTGAGAGTCTACAGACAAACTCTTACTTGGACCTAAGATGGTTAGAGAGACCTCAGAGAAGATAGATTTGATTCGGAGGCGGATGAAGGCAGCTCAGGCAAGCAGAAGTCATACACAGATCAGCTGAGGACAGACCTAGAGTTTGAGGTAGGAGATATAGTTTTTGTGAAGGTGTCACCTTTGAGGAGTGTTGTTTGGTTTAGCTCAGTACGGAATGTGGCGCCGAGGTTTGTAGGGTCATTCCCTATAGTAGAGAGGATAAGTCATATGGCCTACAGAGTCAAACTACTACAGAGACTAGCAGGAGTTCACGATGTGTTCCATGTTGTGCACTTAAGGAAGTGTCTACATGATTCCGTGGTAGTAGTAGATCCGAGTACCCTTGATGATATAGAGATAGAGAGGGAGGCATTAGTCAGAAAAGTTCCTACTTGGATACTAGGATCTGAAGTTAAAAAGCTATGGAATAAAGAGATCAAGTTAGTTAAGATACAGTGGGTTGACGATACGGACAATGCAACTTGGGAACTAGAAGATAGGACTCGCGCTTCTTTTCTGTTTCTCTTTGAGAGTATGTTCTTAATTCTATTCTAAGCTTTGAATTTGAATTTATTTTTTCTACCATTTGAATCATAATGCTTAGGTAGAAGCCTATGGATGGTTGGAAATGGTTTAAAACATGTTATGGTTGAATGGATTCACGCGGATGCAAGTGTTTAGTAGTGGATGCAATGGATGCATATCTACACACTAGATTAGGGATCGGCTGAACTAGGACACTTACATATTGCATATGGATGTATTCACATTTTAGTTCATTTTTTTAACATGAGTGGAAAAAGGTTGAACCATCACTTAGATTTTGCATTTTGGTGAATGATTGTTGCACACATACAGAATTTTATATGTATCATTAGGATTCTTTTGCATACAGATTGGATGCATGGCACAAACTTGAATTACATTAAGGAGGTCAACTGAATCAGTAGACCACCTGATTCTCACATTAGTTTAAGGACATATACACAACACCTTTGTATATGTTCATACAAAGCATTATAAATTTAAGGACAGTGGATGTCTGTGGTTGATAGTTGAGTAAATGGGTGTAGATAATATTCATAACATTCTTCCAACCTTGGAGATTTTGGGGATGAAATCCTTTAAGGAGGGGAGAATGTACCACCCCGAATTTTAATAAACGGTAATTATATAGAAAAGAGTAATAAAGCAAATATTAATTAAAATAATATTCAAAATTAGGCAAAAAGGATTTCACCGTCATGTCAGTTATGAAATTCTGATTCAGATTGACTTATAGTTTGCGTAAATCGGATGAAAAATGAATAAGTTATGACTGGTTAAAGTTTGAAATTTAAAATAAATAAACGAACTTAATCAACTTTATAATTGGGTGACCCAACCCTTAATTCAGCACGATCGTGTTCTCGTTCCAAATCTCTCTCAAATTCTCTCTCATGTCTCTTGGCTTCCTTTGCTTCTTTGCTTCCATGTATTCCTGCATATTTTGATCAACACTGGCAAGACTTTCACTGATTTGTTCATAATATCTAGTATAATCAGTGGATTGTTTTTTCTTCCCTTTGAACTTACCGCATGGCCAGCCTTCAGTACTAGTATTGAATAAAGTGTCTTTGTGTGCTTCCAAACTACCCAGGCTTGATTCTTCACCCATCTTCCTAAGTTGGAACCAAAAACCCAAGTGCTCTTATTCTACTCTACCCCATTTGTCCTCCTACAATAGTATATCATAATAATGTTGCATGTTGAAAGGTTGGTTGTTGTGCTCGTCCAAGTATAATGCATGTGCCTGATTTAGTTGTATTTGATGGAATACGTTACTACTAAATAAGAAAACCCGGAAGTATAGAAGAAGAAGAAGAAACTAAGAGCATTACCATATCAATATCGTTAGCTCCTCTTTGCTACCTTGAAAATAAACTAGCCATTATTTCTTTACAACATTGACATTTAGAATTTATTCTTTTCCAAGATTGCTTCAAAGAATCTATTGTTTTAGGAAGTGAGTTTGAATGGGGTTCATTGAACAAACTGCAAACAGAATTACAAAATGAGCTATCAGTTTGGCTTGTACCTTTCCGCTTGTATTTTGAACACTCAACCCAACAGTAAGAAAGCTCAGCTTGCTTTTCTGGCGTCCATTTACGAGGTTTTTGTAGAAACATGAGCTTGTTGTCCAAACTCCTCGACATGAAATTCATTTATGTTGATTCCATAAGATGGAGGCTGATTGGATCGCATTGAAAGCATATTTGTAATTCTGTTATCTTCTTCTACAGCTTCTACATTTTCGAACCATGTTTCTTCAATTCCCCATTCGTTATACCTGAATCGATTATTCAGGTTTCTACTCAAATTCCGAGGTGGGTAAGGAGCCTATCTTTGATGATGGCTATTAGGAGAGACACACTCTTGCTCAAAACTGCAATTTTGCTGAAATGAAGAATGATGAGAGTAATTGGAATTTTGAAAGTTTTGGTAGTGGTTTGAATTCTATTGAGAGTTGTAGTAATTCGAATTCTGTGGAGGTTGATAAGAATTGATTCCATAACGTGGAAAGTGTTGGTTTGTATATTGTTGAGATTGATACTAGTTTTGACTGCGTCGGGTTGGGATTTGGTTATCATGACGAGGTGGTGCAACATTTTTTCCTTTCTATTGTTTTGACATTATTAATATTTGATGTTTTTCTATATGGAAGAATGATTGAAGAATATGGTGTAAATTGTTGTATATATGAATCTGGTCTATACATATAAGAGAAGGAGGGGATGAGCAATGGTCATAAAAATGAGCATTACGGGAGGGCTTTCTATAACTGCTAAGGGCAACTGTCACTTTTTATAACTGTTATCCTATTCCCCCCTTAGGCGGCTTTAACAAAGTCGATTAAGTGCAACAGTCAATTTTATAACCGTTGCCTAGTCGGCACCCTTAGCCGGGATATTTAATGTCGGCTAATGGCAAGGTTTCCCTACAACCCCGGAGCCTTAACCGCTGCCTAGTCGGCACCCTTAACCGTTGTAAGAGCTTCATTCCGGGCGAAAGTGAATATGGAAGCTTAGTTAAGATGCCTTCCAATATTCTTTGTAAGAGTAGTTATAGTGTTGCTACAGGGTTATCCGAAGGAATTCTTCCGAAACCGAAAGCTTTAGCTAGTGACAGAGGAGTGAGCCTTTAGAAGTTATAGGCCTTAGGTACCGCTTATGGCTTCATCTTCCTTTTCACACGATGGTTAGTTGCGACGATTATTTGGATGAGGCTTATAATCTCTAGCATTCTCCTTTCGGGTAGTCTGAAAGGCATACTAAGCTAAGATCTGCACATTTGATGATGACAACTCTGGTGACTGCGCCCTTCAGGTTGTACCGACAGGGACTTTTTCCTAGAGTAACAGAGCTCTTTTCCTTCCATATCATGACTTGAAGTAACTGTTTTGGGAGATTATTCCCTTCGGGTTTTCATTGAAAACATCTTTCCTTATAGACATGACTGCCTTGCCCTTTCATTCCTGACTTCGAGTGCAAACACTGACTAAAGAATTTTATCTTTGCTAAAGGCTTACTGGTTTAGCATCCCTTCACCTTAGCTACGAATCTAGTTTCTTCTTGGTTATTCTAGCACTAATGATTGCCCTCCTCCTCGCTAGTGAAGGTGTATTCTCGACTTTTCAAGTCGACATCCACCTAAAATCTTATCTAAGTGATGATTCGACTTTCCTGCCTTTTGAAACTCTAATCCGACCATTCAGATTTAATCTAAATAGTTGTATGGCTGGTGACTTTTCTTTGTAAATAGTTGTATCTTTTTTTGTTTTTACTTTCCTTCATTTGAAATTTTTTCATACAAGTATCAAAGTTTCCAAAAATCTTTCGAATCATTTTAACTCATTATGATCAAAGATTAAGGTACATATCTCTCTTCGATTTCAGGATTTAAGTATGAAGATCAATTATAAATTTGATATTTTTCCCCAAAATTTGAGTCTTTGATTTGTAATTTCAAATCGATTGTATAACGATCGGTTTGAAATTAAATTGTGAATACCATGAGTATTCTTACTTCAGGTTGGAATCGTGACTAATCTTGAAATTCAATCTAGTTTATCCTTCGATATTTGAGGTATTTTGTTTATGGAGTGAATTTTTCTAGAATTGAAGTTCGTATTTGTAACACTCCGTATTTTCTGTGAACATTAAAGTAATGAATTAAAGAATACTTAATTTTAAAAGTGGGAATTAACGGAAACTTGTTACGTCATTGTGTTCGTCTCGGAATTCTGCTTGAGATAGAGTCCGAGTTTGCGTGAATCGGACTCCGTATGAAGAAGTTATGGAGTTCAGAAGATTTCAAGTTCAAGCAGAAAATAAATATAAATAAATATAAAATATAAAACAGTTCAAAATTCAAAATCGGTTGGGTGTCGACCCCCCCGGGGGAGTCGACATAGGTGTCGACCCTCCTATAGGGGAGTCGACATAGGTGTCGACCCTCCTGTAGGGAGTCGACCCCTCCCAGATCCAGCTCCTGTGACGAATTTTTACAGCCCTGTGCTGATGTGGCCTTCTCTGATTGACCAATGATTGATTTTTGAGGTATTATAGCATATGTGTCATGCTACGGTTGGCTGGATGACACATCTCTTTGGTTTGATGGCTCTGATTTCTCCTAGACTAATCTAAAGGCTAGAATTAAACCTAGACTTCTATATAATCACCCCAAACCTCAACCCTAGAACTCATTCTATGAAGCCGTCATGTTGTTCGTCTACAAACTGGCCTAACCTCCATCCATCTACCCCAAACTAGAGAATCAAATTCAAACTAGGAATCAATTAGAAGAACTAGAGAATCAAACGTTTACATCAAAGGATAGCTTTTCAAATTCAGAAATCAGATCCCAGAAATCAAGATCCGTCCTTTTTCTGTAAGTACAATTATTGTTTAGATGTGAACACCTAATAAGAAATCATGACTATAATAACTGGATCTAGAACTATGTCTAACTCTATTCGTGCCTATACTTTTGTCAATTCTGAATTGCTTATGCCTATTGGACTATTGTGACTGACATAGTAAAACCTATCATGCCTGTTGGACTGTTGTGACTGGCATAGTAAAACCTATCATGCCTATTGGACTGTTGTGACTAACATAGTAAAACCTATCATGCCTTTTGGACTGTTGTGACTGACATAGTAAAACCTATCATGCCTATGGGACTATTAGGACTGATACCATTGAACCTATCATGTTGTATTAAATTTGTGGTTCTTTTATGTATGTAAGTTGCATGCTAAGTTATGTTCATACATGTTATATGTTTAGATCCAAGCTAGTTCCCATGTTTAAGATCTATATAAGTTCATTTTTATACAATTAGACCTATACTAGTTCGCATGTCAATTGGATCTAATTTAAATGCAAGATCACGTTTATATGCTTAATTAAGTTTATGTCGTTCTATGCCGAATTTGTATTACACATATTGATCTATGTTGTTTTATGCCTGTTGGAATTTTACATGTCCCTTTTCTTTTTCCTTATTGTTTATGAGTTAGGCTAATTTGCGAGCCTAACGTTCTATGTGAATTGTGCGAACAAATAACGGAGAAGACATTGGGGGAAAATATTAAATTACATTATGTCGGCATAGATTGGCTCATAATCATGTAAATGATTAGCAGCATGAAATGGCATAATTTGGACATAATTTAGAGGGGAAATGGGACATGACTTGATTTGACAACGCTTGTGGATAATTTACATATAAACATGAATGGTAAATATGTGAATTAATTAAAAAATGAATATGCCTAACCCGAGGTTAGATTGAGTTGCGGTGTAAGACTGCCCGTAACCGCCCGGCACATCCAGCGATTGCAAAAATATAGATCTAATGTGAGAGGTTAGCGCATTAAGCTTGAAAAACTCGAGGTTAGATTGAGTTGCGGTGTAATACTGCCCGACACATCCAGCGACCGCAACAATACATATCTAATGTGAGAGGTTGGTGCTTTGAATGAATTAAAGCTAAGGAACAAACATGCTAATAATGGTAAAGTTAAGTTAATTAAGGCAACACTTGATCAATACAACATGTTAATCAAACATATGGATGGGGTTAGGTAAAATGGAGAACACTTAACCGTTAGAACATGTTGATTAGGAAACCCTAGTAACGGGGACCCATTTCAGCAGTAACCCACATAGATGTATTATAGTACCCTGAACTAGGCAGGGTGGGGGCACGATTACTAGGCTAATTATAAGCAGTCAAAAATTTGGCAGGGGGTGCAGTAGTGTAGTTCCGACGGATGGCTGTGACGGATGGTTGGACCAGCACAGGTATCTACAATCGAGCATGGCTGTGACGGCCCGCCTCGCACCAACCGACATTTACTCCAAAGGTGCGCTGTACACATGTCCAGTTAGCACAGAACGGGTCGTGAGAAGGAAAAGGGAAGAAGGAAATGAACATACAAAGAACCTGTAGAATGTCTCACAACGCATAGAAAAAAATATAATAATAACATACTTGACATAAAACAGGAGAGACAGTGCATAAGCTGAAAATCAGAACTAAACATCATAGCAGCGGAAATCCAAAATACAGCTTATTACAACTTTCAAACTGTCTCAAAGCAAAAGTAAGATAAATGAGGTACACTACTAATGCCCAAGTAGCAACCACCAACGACACAGGGAGAATGTGTATATATATATATCATACATGGAAGCCTCATGCCCGCCTCCGAATCAGCTACTCGCGCATCACCAGCTAACCTGTCTCTAGTCTGCTCGTGTGAGCACCCAGGGTAATAAGAGGAGACATAAAACTCTGGGTCAGACATAAAGCCTGGTATGAGCGATAAGCATCTAAAGTGAACAATAACAGGTAGACTAAAACATACCTGAACCTAGACCTGCAACCAAAGAGTTAGCACTACATACTGTACAACACTCTAAGGTATCATATCAAACAATATAAAGATACGGAGGTGGGGGAGGTGTGCATGTCATAGGGATGGCAAACAATCAAACATAGCATCCATCCTCACATCTCTCACTCAGTGCGTAAAGCATACGATATTCACCACTTCGATCACCCAACATACCTTGCTACAATCACTCTGCCCCATGAAGTCATAAATGCCTTCACTGCACTGATAACGTAGCCACAAATCCTTCGCTATGTCCACTTTGCCCCATGGAGTCACAAGAACCCCACTGCATTGGCTCATAGTCTTACTAATCCTTACTATGTCCACTTTGCCCCATGGAGTCACAAGAACCCCACTGCACTGGCTCATAGCCTTACCAATCCTTACTATGTCCACTTGCCCCATGGAGTTATTCACCCCATCTGCGCTGGCTCATAGTCTTACTATGCATCACCTTGCCCCTCAGGTCATAATGACCCTACTGCACTGATAACGTAGTCTTGCTACCATCACCTTGCCCCCTCAGGTCATAATGACCCTACTGCACTGGTAAGTAGCCCATCATTCATTCTTAGTGGTGAATCGAAGTTATGAACGTCGACAACTCCTTAGCACACGTCCCGCAGCAAAGTCCAACCATGAAGTGAACTCATCAGTTCCCAACTGGTTCCTGAGCTCTAACTTCCCATATTGGACTACCTTTGCATCTTGGGTTATTGGTCAATACTGGTCGGATCGGGTCCTCTTCAAGCCATCGGTTCGGGTCGGGTATCCTTCATTGGTTCGGGTCGGGTCTTCTCCTGGTGCGGTTCGGGTCGGGTGCTTCGCCTCGGGTCGGGTCGGGTGCTTCGCCTCGGGTCGGGTTGGGTGTCATTCCCCCTCCAGCTCGTGCCTCCGTTCCGATCCGTCTCCTCGTCCTTCATATGCTCCTATCCGATCCGTCCTCATGCCTCCGCTCCGATCCGTCCTCCCTAATCCGATCCGATCCCAGTTCAGCTAACGTGACCTTCCTTTTTGCCATTTTTCCCAAGTGCTGGGTTCCGATCCGATCGGGTTCCTTGCTCAGTTCAACATATCCGATCCGAGCCCCATATCCGATCCGATCCGAACCCTGCACTGTTTTCTGAAACTGTTCCAGCAAGTGTTTACGCCATTCGACGACGTTTTCGACCATTCTAACTATTGAAATCAATTACAAAGCATTTCATACAGTCATAGCAACATGCATAATCAACCACAAACATCAAAACATCAACATGATAGGTTAAAATGGATCAAACATACCCAAAACCCCATATTTCCCCCTAAGCATGTTTAGGTGAAACTAATGATAGGATTAGCAAAACTTAACCAAATTAAACCAAATTCATATCAGAGGTCTAAAACATCATTTAAGAATTTATGAACACTTTTCCCGAATTTATTAGTATATAAATTCGCTAATTAACACTAATTACCCTTAACTAGCCATAATTAGTGTAAAACTATGCAAATCACACACCTTAGCCACAAAATAAACTAAGATCTAAAATAGTTCTCTGATTTGATGTGAATTTCAATGCCAAACAGCAGCTTCTATGTTGCTTTGGTGAAGATCTTCCTTGATTAGAGGTTGCTAAGCCAAATCCTTGACAAAAAGTTGATTTGGAGGTGATTTAGAGGTTGGAGGCCATTTTTAGGGATCCTTGGTGATAAGTGGAGGCTAGAAAACTGAAATGGAATGATTCTCCATCTCATTTCAGCCCTCCCATAACCCTAATCCCGAAATGGGTTATGGGCCTACTCACTAATCACCCGATTTGGCCCGATTAAGCAGTTTTTCACCCTCCAAACCTTATTTCAGTCATATCTCCCAAACGGTAAGTCCGTTTGGCTATTATGACCACTCTACGGAAATGTAAACCATCAATCCAATGGAAGTGGTTTTAGGTCAAAATTCCTTTCCAATCAAAAGTTATGGCCAAAACAGTACCAACTAGGGGCAAAATGGTCATTTAAAAATCGACAAAAATCATGAACATGGGAAATAACTCTAATAGATGTTTCCCAAAGTTACATGACCATACGACTTCACATGGTAAAGAAATAAATATTCTACAATCCTATGATGTGTAGAATACGGGTCGTTACACTCTCCCCCCCCCCTTAAGAAATTTCGCCCCCGAAATTCCCTAATCCAAACATACACAAAGGTCCTGCATGCCTATCAATCATAAAACAACAATCAACCATGCAAAACAAGCAAAACAAGTCTATCCTAGCATGCGGAAAACTAAATTGCAAAGTAAATCTTACCAGGCAAAGAGTTCTGGATATGCCTTCCTAATGCTCTCCTCTGTCTCCCAAGTACAATCATTCTCGTCCTCGCCCCACTGAACCTTGACTAGCTTCACCGCCTTCCTTCGAAGTTGCTTCGTATCGTGCCCCACAATACGAATCGGCTTGCGGTTCCCAACCGCCTCGGGTTCTACTTCGAAGTCCTCTAACTGATCAGGTGAAATAGTCATATCTGAGTCGTGAACGAACTTCCTTAGTTGGGAAACATGAAATACATCGTGAACTCCCGCCATTTTCTCTGGTAAGCCAACTCTATAGGCCAAATTCCCGACTAGTTCAAGAACAGGGAATGGGCCAACAAATCTTGGTGCCAACTTGCCTCTCCTGCCAAATCGTATCACGCTCTTCAACGGAGAGATCTTGACAAACACCAAGTCACCAACGGAGAATTTCAAGTCTCTTCTCCTCTTATCAGCATAGCTCTTCTGCCTATCTTGGGCAGCTTTCATTCGTTGCTGAATGATCTTGATTTTATCCGAAGTTTCTCTCACCACATCTGGTCCAAGCACAAACTTCTCGCCAGTCTCTATCCAACATGATGGTGAGTTGCACGGTCTTCCGTACAAAGCTTCATATGGAGCCATACCGATACTGGATTGGTAGCTATTATTATATGCAAACTCTACTAGATGCAAATGGTCATCCCATGATCTACCAAAATCCAATATACAATCTCTCAAGAGGTCTTCCAATATACGATTCACCCTCTCCGTCTGACCGTCGGTCTGAGGATGATATGCGGTACTGAGATGTAATCCTGACCCTAGAGCCTCTTGTAAGCTTTTCCAAAACCCACTAGTGAACAACGGGTCTCGGTCACTCACAATGCTTTTGGGTACTCCATGGAATCTCACTACCCATTTCATATACAATTCTGCCAACTTGGCTGCCGTTCTGGTCGATTTGACTGGTATAAATCTTGCACTTTTAGTCAATCGATCCACAATTACCCAAATGCTATCATATCCCGATCTAATCCTTGGTAAACCATCGATGAAATCCATCGAGACTTGCTCCCATTTCCATTCGGGAATTTCTAATGGTTGCAATAACCCACTAGGCTTCTTTTGCTCGGCTTTAACTAGCTGACAATTCATGCATTTGGATATAAACTTCCCAACGTCTCTTTTCATCCCTTCCCAGTGGTAAGTCTGTCTCATGTCTTGATACATCTTATTACCACCGGGGTGTATAGTCAGTTTTGAGTGATGACATTCTCTAAGCACTTCATCTCTCAATCCATTGACATTGGGTACAACTAATCTTCCATTCTTTCGAAGCCATCCATCTCGATCAAGCCCATACACATTCATCTCCTCATCGATACCCATCTCTAACTTGGAGATGATTTCCAATAGGTTAGGATCGTCCCTCTGACTAGAACCAATCCGCTCTATCAAAGTGGGTCTGATCGTCAAACTAGCTAGCATGACTGGATCCAATTTGCACTTTGGTCTGAAATCAAACCCCGCGATATACTCCAGTTGCTTCCATTCAAGAAAAATTGCCCCTAAGCTGGCATGTCTCCTACTCTAGGCATCGGCTACCGCATTACCCTTTCCACGTGTGTACGCGATATCAAAATCATACGAAGCCAAGAACTCTAACCATCTCTGCTGACGGAGATTCAGATCTTTCTGAGAGAAGAGATACTTCAACGATTTATGATCGGTAAACAACTCAAACCTTTCTCCCAAGAGACAGTGTCTCCACATCTTCAGCGCAAACACGATCGCTGCTAGTTCCAAATCATGGGTAGGATACTTCTTCTCATGCGGCTTTAGCTGTCGACTAGCATAAGCTACAACCCTACCTTCTTGCATCAATACTGCACCCAGTCCGGTACCACAAGCATCCGTGTATACCGTCTTCTCTTTATTCCCTTTAGGAATGACTAACACTGGTGCACGCGTCAACTTCTCCTTTAGACTCTTGAAGGCATCCTCACACACTTCGTCCCAGACGAAGGACTGATTCTTCTTAGTCAACTGAGTCAACGATGCTGCTATCTTGGAGAAGTCCTGGGTAAACTTACGATAATATCCAGTTAATCCCAAGAAACTTCTCACATCTGTTGCATTCTTGGGCGTAGGCCAATCCTGTACCGTAGCCACCTTCGCAGGGTCCACGGCAATACCATTCTCTGAAACAACATGACCCAAGAATCTCACTTCCCTTCTCCAAAAATGACACTTAGAGAATTTCGCTTTCAATTGGTGTTTCCTCAACACCTCCATCACTGTCCTCAAGTGTCCCTTGTGTTCCCCCTCTGTCCTTGAATAAACAAGGATATCATCCACGAACACAAGAACAAACTTATTCAACTGATCTCTGAATACTCGATTCATAAGATCCACAAAATAGACTGGTGCATTGGTCAACCCAAACGGCATGACCAACCACTCATAAAATCCAGACGGCGTCCTAAATGCCGTTTTCGGAACACTCTCATCTGCTACTCGAAGCTGATGAAATCCTGTCGCGAGGTCCAACTGGGAGAACACTCTTGCTCCTTCCAGCTGATCAAACAAATCATCTATCCGCGGTAGAGGATACTTATTCTTCCTCGTCACCTTATTCAACTCGCGATAGTCCACACACAAACGAAGGGAACCATCTGCCTTAGTGGCAAACACAACTGGTGCTCCCCACTCGGAGACACTCCTTCTAATAAATCCCTTCTTCAAAAGATTGCTGACTTGCACCCCGAGCTCTAGCTGCTCTCTTGGTGCCATACGACGAAGTGGCATCACTATAGGTCTGGCATCTTTCACTAAATCAATACGGAACTCAATCTCTCGGTGTGGTGGAAGCCCGGTCACCTCCTCGAAGACGTCCGGATACTGGCCAACCACGGGCACATCTGACAACTCATCCTGCGGGATGTCGAGGGAATTTACAAAACTAGCCATAACCCCATCACTAGGTAGACTACCAAACACTACCCTCCGCCCATCATCCGCCCTCACTGTCACCAAAAAGCCCTCACAGTCTACCACCACCCCGTATCTTTGGAGCCAATCGACTCCCAATATAATGCCATACCCAGTAAAGCCCAAAACAAAGCAATCACATACAAACATACATCCATGACTCGATAAGACCAAATTCCTGCAAATCATACCAAGGCTAGTCGAACCACCAATCGGGTTCGTCACAACTAATGGTCTATCGACTATCTCGGGTTCCAGTCCCAACCTATCTACCAGGTCACTAGATATGAAGGAACGGGAAGCCCCAGTATCAAACAAAACTCGAACTGGTACATCATAAATAGAAAGCATACCTTGAATAACAACATTCTTTCCTTTCTCCGCCGCAGTTGGGGCATTCGACGAAGAAGGAACAACATCAATAGCATATGCTTTCACAATCTGCTTCTCCTTAAGAGGTTGCGGACACTTATCCTTCTGATGTCCCACTTGACCACAGTTGTAGCACTTCCTTTCCGCTGGCTTGGCCCGACATTCTTTAGCATAATGGCCTTTCTTTCCACAGCTGAAACACTCAACCTCCTTCTTGCTCTTTTTCTGGTCACCCTTAGATTGGTCCTTCTTCCTCTTATTCTGAGAGTTATTCTTGCCTCCACCGCCTGCTTGCGGCTTTGGCCCTTCTGCAGATGCAACCTCAGTCTTTGACTTAGGGTAAAGACTCTCTGATCTCAAAGCTTTCCCCACGATCGATTCAAAAGTTTCATCGATGTGGTTGATAAGCCTCTCCCCCAAGTATCCATCCAAACCAGTAATGAACTTCTCATTCTTCTTTTCAGGAGTATCGATAAGAGACAGTCCATACTTCGACAAAGTGTCGAACTCAGCAATATAATCAGAAACTGCCCTTCCGTTCTTCTTGAGTTCCAAGAACCTCTTGAACAACACTGACTTCTGGGCAGCTGGAATGAACTTCTCGCTAAAGCGAGCCTTGAACTGAACCCAAGTAACCTGGTCCTCTAGAGTAGCTGTTCTAATGGCATTCCACCAATTCATCGCTCGCCCTTGCAGCTGACGAGACGCTAGCCTTCTCTTCATCGCATCCTCAAGACCCAAGTCATCAAAGATACGATCACAGCTATCCATCCAATCTTGAACATCTGTGGCCGACTCCGTTCCGTGGAACGGCTTTCCACCAAGATTAGTGTAATCCTTGCACAACTTGGCGAAATCGACCCTAGGCGCCTGCACTACTGGGCCAACACCAACCCCGGGATTGGGAACTGCCCCTTGCACTTCTCTAAGCATGTCTCTCATGAGGTTAGTAAACATCGCCCTCATGTCAGCGGCATTCCCTTGGTTGGTCCCTCTACCAGCACCCCTCGTGTCTCGGCTCATCGTCTGAAAAAGGGAAACGATTAACGACCCCATAGAGGTGCTAGTGCAGTGCGACTTCATTCTTATACTACTAATAGCATATATATACATAGCTTTTGAAAACCAAAGTAATCACAAATACGCGCTCTCATATACGTACTAACTCTCCCTAGGTTAACTACGCAACCTAGAGCTCTGATACCAAGTGTGACGGCCCGCCCCGCACCAACCGACATTTACTCCAAAGGTGCGTTGTACACATGTCCAGTTAGCACGGAACGGGTCGTGAGAAGGAAAAGGGAAGAAGGAAATGAACATACAAAGAACCTGTAGAATGTCTCACAGCGCATAGAACAAAATATAATAATAACATACTTGACATAAAACAGGAGAGACAGTGCATAAGCTGAAAATCAGAACTAAACATCATAGCAGCGGAAATGCAAAATACAACTTATTACAACTTTCAAACTGTCTCAAAGCAAAAGTAAGATAAATGAGGTACACTACTAATGCCCAAGTAGCGACCACCAACGACACAGGGAGAATGTGTGTATATATATATATATATATATATATATATATATATCATACGTGGAAGCCTCCTGCCCGCCTCCGAATCAGTTACTCGCGCATCACCAGCTAACCTATCTCTAGTCTGCTCGTGTGAGCACCCAGAGTAATAAGACGAGACATAAAACTCTGGGTCAGACATAAAGCCTGGTATGAGCGATAAGCATCTAAATTGAACAATAACAGGTAGACTAAAACATATCTGAACCTGGACCTGCAACCAAAGAGTTAGCACTACATACTGTACAACACTCTAAGGTATCATATCAAACAATATAAAGATACGGAGGTGGGGGAGGTGTGCATGTCATAGGGATGGCAAACAATCAAACATAGCATCCATCCTCACATCTCTCACTCAGTGCGTAAAGCATACGATATTCACCACTTCGATCACCCAACATACCTTGCTACGATCACTCTGCCCCATGAAGTCATAAATGTCTTCACTGCACTGATAACGTAGCCACAAATCCTTCGCTATGTCCACTTTGCCCCATGGAGTCACAAGAACCCCACTGCACTGGCTCATAGCCTTACTAATCCTTACTATGTCCACTTTGCCCCATGGAGTCACAAGAACCCCACTGCACTGGCTCATAGCCTTACCAATCCTTACTATGTCCACTTGCCCCATGGAGTTATTCACCCCATCTGCGCTGGCTCATAGTCTTACTACGCATCACCTTGCCCCTCAGGTCATAATGACCCTACTGCACTGATAACGTAGTCTTGCTACCATCACCTTGCCCCTCAGGTCATAATGACCCTACTGCACTGGTAAGTAGCCCATCATTCATTCTTAGTGGTGAATCGAAGTTATGAACGTCGACAACTCCTTAGCACACGTCCCGCAGCAAAGTCCAACCATGAAGTGAACTCATCGGTTCCCAACTGGATCCTGAGCTCTAACTTCCCATATTGGACTACCTTTGCATCTTGGGTTATTGGTCAATACTGGTCGGATCGGGTCCTCTTCAAGCCATCGGTTCGGGTCGGGTCTTCTCCTGGTGCGGTTCGGGTCGGGTGCTTCGCCTTGGGTCGGATCGGGTGCTTCGCCTCGGGTCGGGTCGGGTGTCATTCCCCCTCCAGCTCGTGCCTCCGTTCCGATCCGTCTCCTCGTCCTTCATATGCTCCTATCCGATCCGTCCTCATGCCTCCGCTCCGATCCGTCCTCCCTAATCCGATCTGATCCCAGTTCAGCTAACGTGGCCTTCCTTTTTGCCATTTTTCCCAAGTGCTGGGTTCCGATCCGATCGGGTTCCTTGCTCAGTTCAACATATCCAATCCGAGCCCCATATCCGATCCGATCCGAACCCTGCACTGTTTTCTGAAACTGTTCCAGCAAGTGTTTACGCCATTCGACGACGTTTTCGACCATTCTAACTATTGAAATCAATCACAAAGCATTTCATACAGTCATAGCAACATGCATAATCAACCACAAACATCAAAACATCAACATGATAGGTTAAAATGGATCAAACATACCCAAAACCCCATATTTCCCCCTAAGCATGTTTAGGTGAAACTAATGATAGGATTAGCAAAACTTAACCAAATTAACCCAAATTCATATCAGAGGTCTAAAACATCATTTAAGAATTTATGAACATTTTTCCCGAATTTATTAGTATATAAATTCGCTAATTAATACTAATTACCCTTAACAAGCCATAATTAGTGTAAAACTATGCAAATCACTCACCTTAGCCACAAAACAAACTAAGATCTGAAATAGTTCTCTAATTTGATGTGAATTTCAATGCCAAACAGCAGCTCCTATGTTGCTTTGGTGAAGATCTTCCTTGATTAGAGGTTGCTAAGCCAAATCCTTGACAAAAAGGTGATTTGGAGGTGATTTAGAGGTTGGAGGCCATTTTTAGGGATCCTTGGTGATAAGTAGAGGCTAAAAAACTGAAATGGAATGATTCTCCATCTCATTTCAGCCCTCCCATAACCCTAATCCCGAAATGGGTTATGGACCTACTCACTAATCACCCGATTTGGCCCGGTTAAGCAGTTTTTCACCCTCCAAACCTTATTTCAGCCATATCTCCCAAACGGTAAGTCCGTTTGGCTATTATGACCACTCTATGGAAATGTAAACCATCAAACGAATCCAATGGAAGTGGTTTCAGGTCAAAATTCCTTTCCAATCAAAAGTTATGCCAAAACAGTACCAACTAGGGGCAAAATGGTCATTTAAAAATCGACAAAAATCATGAACATGGGAAATAACTCTAATAGATGTTTCCCAAAGTTACATGACCATACGACTTCACATGGGAAAGAAATAAATATTCTACAATCCTATGATGTGTAGAATACGGGTCGTTACAATGGCTGAATGACACAAGTAGCAAATGCATGCGCGTAGAAGCCGATCGGGAAAGGGATCACTTTGTTATGAACACATGATGGTAGTTGAAACATTCGTGTAGGTGCAGAGAAATAGAAATGAGTGCGATAGTACATTCAGTTTATCTTATCTTATGTTATCTTATTTCTATTGACCTATGTTCAGTTTATTCATGTCAAGATCCGTTTACCCATTTACATGCTAAATAATCACTGGACTTACCAGACTTATGTCTGACCCGTTTTCTTTCGCCTTCTTTTCTTCCGTCCCCCCTCCCCCCGGCGGTTTGCAGGGAGGGAATACTTCAACTTAGTGCTCACCTTTTCAGGCTTGAAGAGAGTAGATGTATTACTTAGATTCTCTTTTCTTGGGCTATGGCTGTGGTTACACTTTTATTTGGGATTTATGCTGCTTTACTTCTGTTTTATGTTTCTTTATGTACTTGGAGATTTAAATCAAGACATATGTTTTGTTGTAATTTAGAAGTTGGGTTTTGAGACAATGCTTGTAATGTTTTAACTGAACCATGCCATTTAATAAATAATTTCAGTTTTCCGCTGCTTATAAGTCTGTCTTGTAAATTATCTGTGTCTTTTACCTAAAATGCTTCACCAAAATTAATGCATTCCCTTTGTGAGTGACCTTAACGGACGTGGGGTGTTTCACGTGGTATCATAGCTGAAGGTTACCAGAATAGATAAAAGATTTTTCAAAAGCATATTTTAAAAGGGGTGTTTTCTAAAACATGTTTTAAAGGGGAGTTTTTCAAGAGAAAAGTATTGTTTTTAAATGGCATATTCCCCAAAGCCATGAGCACTATCTTTCGATTTTCTATTTGAATCTCTTCTTCCTTTCTTTTCGCCATAGTTTCGTAGGCTTACGGCACATGACGAGGGCGAAGTAGTGCCCAACCTCCATCTGTAGCCGCAGTAGTTTCACCTATGACTAATTTTCTTTCAAGCCTTGTAGGTTGTTGTGCGATGGAGGTACTTTCGAGGAACTTGTCAACAAGCGACACAAGGATAGTAAGGATGAGAATAAGAGAGTTTGGGCTAAGAAGCACAAGCCCAAGGATAGGAAGCTTGTTGATATGGCTTAATCCACGCAGAAGGAGAAAGGTGAAAAGAAAGAGGCCAAAGTAGAAGAATCACAAACAAGGGATTGGAATATAAGAAGGGTGGAAGAAATAATAGATCCCGCGACAAGGAGAAGCGTTTTTTCTATGGTATAGTGGGTCATTTAATTGTAGGAAGAAGAAGACAGGTGGTTGTTTTCAGTATGGCGAGGTAGGGCATCTTATCAAGGATTGCCCGAAGGACAAGGACAAGGGCAAAGGACATAATCTTCTAGAGGGAAATTGCATGCTCTCACTTCTAGTGTACCTAAGAAAGGTAGGAACGTTTCTGTTGAAAGTTTAATTTTTCTTTTCAATCATCCTGTTAGAACCTTATTTGATTCTGGCGCTTCACATTCTTTTCTACCTGCTTCCATAGTTGAGTCTCTGCACATTAGTAGAAGATCCCATTATTGTCTCAAATCCAGTTAATGGTTCTGCACATTCATCTATGATTTGTTTGGATTTGGGAATATCTATACTAAGCATTGAGTTTAGATATAATGCTTCCGTTTTTGGTTTCATGGGCTATGGGTTGATTCTAGGGATGGATTGGTTATCAAATAATGGTGCCATTCTCAATTGTGAAAGGAGGGTAGTTAAACTTTAGACTTGCCTCGGTAATACCCTCGAAATCTCGTGTAACCCTAAGGGTTCTGTCACGCTTAGTTACCTAGAATCTCTTGATGCATTTGTTGATAATTTGCAATCTGTTTAAGTAGTCCATGAGTATCCCAATGTATTTGATGAAGTGAAGTGTTTACCCCCAAAACGTGAAATAGATTTCCGCATATACTTGGTTGATAACGCCAACCCAATTGCATTACCCGTACAACACATGGCTCCTAGGGAGAGGAAGGAGCTCAGCAACAAGTTAAATAGTTTCTTGAGAAGGGGTTTATTTGGCAAAGTATTTTTCAATGGGGTGCTCCAGTGGTGTTTGCAACCAAAGATAATGGTTCACTTCGTTTATGCGTGGATTTTATAGAATTAAACGAGCTGACTAAGAAAAATAGGCACCCACTTCCAAGAATAGATGATTTGTTTGACCACCTTGTAGGTGCGTTTGTTTTCTCCCAACTAGATTTGGCTACATGGTTTCATCAGCTAAGAGAAGCTGAGGACAGTATAGACAAGACTGCTTTTAGGACCCCTGACGGTTTCTTTGAGTAGCTCGTCATGCCTTTCGGTATTGACGAATACACCCGCTTATTTTGTTGACTTGATGAGTAGGGTGTTTAGGGAGTTCCTTAATAAGTTTGTAGTAGTCTTCGTGGACAATATCTTGATTTTCTCAAAGAACAAGGAAGAACATGCTTTTCATTTAAGAGAAGTCATGGACACACTTCGAGCACATCAACTTAAGGCGAAGTTCTCCAAAAATGTCATTTTTGGAGAGAAGAAGTAAGGTTTCTAGGACATGTAATGCCTAAAGAAGGGATAGCAGTAGATCCCGCAAAAGTAGTTGTGATGCAAGACCGGAAGGTCCCAAGGAATGCAACAGAAGTAAGAAGCTTTCTTGGACTAGCGGGTTAATATAGGAAGTTCATTAAGAACTTTGCGAAGGGTATTAACCCCACTTACTGGATTAACGAAGGAGAATCTAACCTTTGCTCGAGATATTGACTGTGATTTCGCTTTCCAACGATTGAAGAGGGCTCTTACAACGACCCCAGTTTTGACTTCTACCTTATGGTAGTAAAAGGTTTACGGTATACACGGATGCATGCGGCACGGGACTAGGCGCCATTTTGGTGTGAAAGAGAAGGGTAAGGTCGTAGCGGATGCCTTAAGAAGAAAAAGGTTGACTTCAAGTCCTCATTATGTGAAAAGGAAAAGTTCAGAACACATATCCACCTTTGATTTTAAAACCTTTGGTTAAGTTAGTAGTTGGCATCGCTAGGAGTAAGACCTACACTTTTGGATCGAATATGGACTTCACAAAGAAAAGACTCTCAGATAGTTGACGCAATGGGTAAGTTAAGAAGAGACCTCTAATCACCTCAATAACTACACTTGGTAACATGGTTAGCATCTGTTTATTTTCAAGAGATAGTTCTTCCACATGGAATACCCTCTAGTGAATTTTGAAGACCCTTTGAGGAAATGTTTGCATGACACAACAGAAGTTGTAGTCCCGAGTATACTAGAAGGAGAAGAAGTGGAACGAGAGGCGACAGTGAAATGAGTTCCAACTCATATTTTGGAAATAGAAATTAAGAAGCTACGCAATCGTGAAGTTAAGACAGTCAGAGCACAATGGGGTGAAGCTCAAGAAGATGCGCCTTAGAAGACTGAAGACTAGATACGCGCATCATACCCTTTTTGAGGGTATATCCTTGATCTCTCTTTTTCTGTAAAGTTTATTTGCATGCTAGTCTTTATCTTTTAAGTATATCCTCTCGGTCCTATCCTCGATCCTTAGGTAGAAGCCAATGGGTGTAAACATGTGTTTGAGACATGTTATGTTTGGTGGATGCAAGTGGATGTAAGTGTTTGCTAGTGTTTTCTCGTGGATGCATATACACACACATTAGGCATTAGATCGGCTCCATTACTTCCATATTGCATATGCATGAGCGGATTTTTATAGATATGGATTTAAGCTTGATGTGTTATCTTATGGATGATGCATTTGAATGGATGATTGTGCACTCATATAGAAGTTATAAAGTACCATAGGAATAACTGCATACATGTTGGACTCATGGCACTAACATAATTCGCATTAAGGGGGTCAACTGAATCAGTGGATCGCCTGATCTTTTGCATTAGTATTGGGACATGTACACACACCCTTGCATATGTTCATAAAGCATTAGAAACCTTTTTAAGGACAATGAATGCCTATGATTGAATGGTTTAGTAGATTGATGTTGGATGTTAGGATACATTCTTCTTAACTTAGAGATTTCAGGGACGAAATCCTTTAAGGAGGGGAGAATGTAACACCCCGTATTTTCTGTGAACATTAAAGTAACAAATTAAAGAATACTTAATTTTAAAAGTGGGAATTAAGGGAAACAGGTTACGCCATTGCGTTCGTCTCGGAATTCTGCTTGAGATAGAGTCCGAGTTTGCGTGAATAGAACTCCGTATGAAGAAGTTATGGAGTTCAGAAGACTTCAAGTTCAAGCAGAAAATAAATGTAAATAAATATAAAATATAAAAACAGTTCAAAATTCAAAATCTCCTGAGTGGGAAATTTCCCGCTCAGGGTGTCGACCCCCCCAAGGGGAGTCGACATAAGTGTCGACCCCCCTGTAGGGAGTCAACATAAGTGTCGACCCCGCCTGTAGGGAGTCGACTGCTCCCAGCTCCAGCTCCTATGACGAATTTATATAGCCCTGTGCTGATGTGGCCTTCTCTGATTGGCTAATGACTGATTTCTGAGGTATTAGGGCGTATGTGTCATGCTACGGTTGGCTGGATGACACATCTCTTTGGTTTGATGGCTTTGATTTCTCCTAGACTAATCTAAAGGCTAGAATTGAACCTAAACTTCTATATAATCACCCGAAACCTCAACCCTAGAACTCATTCTATGAAGCCGTCATGCTGTTCGTCTACAAATTGGCCTAGCCTCCATCCATCTACCCCAAACTAGAGAATCAAATTCAAACTAGGAATCAATTAGAAGAACTATAGAATCAAACGTCTACATCAAAGGATAGCTTTTCAAATTCAGAAATCAGATCCCAGAAATCAAGATCCGTCCTTTTTCTGTAAGTACATTTATTGTTTAGATGTGAACACCTAATAAGAAATCATGACTGTAATAACTGGATCTAGAACTATGCCTAACTCTATTCGTGTCTATTCTTTTGTCAATTCTGAATTGCTTATGCCTATTGGACTATTGTGACTGACATAGTAAAACTTATCATGCCTATTGGACTATTGTGACTGACATAGTAAAACCTATCATGCCTATTGGACTGTTGTGACTGACATAGTAAAACCTATCATGCCTATGAGACTATTGGGACTGATACCATTGAATCTATCATGTTGTATTAAATTTGTTGTTCTTTTATGTATGTAAGTTACATGCTAAGTTATGTTCACACATGTTATATGTTTAGATCCAAGCTAGTACCCATGTTTAAGATCTATATAAGTTCATGTTTATACAATTAGACCTATTCTAGTTCGCATGTCAATTGGATCTAATTTAAATGCAAGATCACGTTTATATGCTTAATTTAGTTTATGTCATTCTATGCCGAATTTATATTACACGTATTGATCTATCTTGTTTTATGCCTGTTGGAATGTTACATGTCCCTTTTCTTTTCCCTTTTTGTTTATGAGCTAGGCTAATTTGCGAGCCTAACGTTCTATGTGAATTGTGCGAATGAATAACGGGGAAGACGTTGGGGGAAAATATTAAATTACATGCTGTTGGCATAGATTGGCTCATAATCATGTAAATTATTAGTAGCATGAAATGGCATAATTTGGACATAATTTAGAGGGTAAATGGGACATGACTTGATTTGACAACACTTGTGGATAATTTACATATAAACATGAATGGTAAATATGTAAATTAATTAAAAGATGAATATGCCTAACCCGAGGTTAGATTGAGTTGCGATGTAAGACTGCCGGGAACCGCCCGGCACATCCATCGACCGCAACAATATAGATCTAATGTGAGAGGTTAGCGCATTAAGCCCAAAAAACCCGAGGTTAGATTGAGTAGCGGTGTAAGACTGCCCGGAACCGCTCGGCACATCCAGTGACCGCAATAGTACATATCTAATGTGAGAGGTTGGTGCTTTAATGAATGAATTAAAGCTAAGGAACAGACATGCTAAGAATGGTAGGGTTAAGTTAATTAAGGCAACATTTAACCAATACAACATGTTAATCAAACAGATGGGTGGGGTTAGGTAAAATGGAAAACACTTAACCATTATAACATGTTGATTAGGAAACCCTAGTAACAGGGACCCATTTCAGTAGTAACCCACATAGATGTATCATGGTACCCTGAACTAGGCAGGGTGGGGCACGATTACTAGGCTGATTATAAGTGGTCAAAATTTTGGTAGGGGTTGCAGCAGTGTAGTTCCGACGGAGTATGGGCATGCACGTACTCTGGAGTGGAAAAGAAAGCACTGGGCATCAGTAGTATACACTGTGCATCTTGAATTTGTTTCGGGTTGCCACCATAGGAATAGATACACCCCATGGTCAGACCAGCACAGGTATCTACAATCGAGCGGGGCCGAATGACACAAGTAGCAAATGCATGTGCGTAGAAGCCGATCGGGAAAGGGATACTTTGTTATGAACACATGATGGTAGCTGAAACATTCGTAGTAGGTACAGAGAAATAGAAATGAGTGCAATAGTACATTCAGTTTATCTTATGTTATCTTATTTCTATTGACCTATGTTCAGTTTATTCATGTCATGATCCTTTTACCTGTTTACATGCTGAATAATCACTGGACTTACCAAACTTATGTCTGGCCGTTTTCTTTTGCCTTCATTTCTTCTGTTCCCCCCAGGTCCATTGGGAGGGAATACTCCAGCTTAGTGCCGACCTTTTCAAGCTTGAAGAGAGTAGATGTATTGCTTGGATTCTTTTTTCTTGGGCTATGGTTGTGGTTACACTTTTATTGGGGATTTATGCTACTTTACTTCTGTTTTATGTTTCTTTATGTACTTGGAGATTTAAATCAAGACAGATGTTTTGTTGTAATTTAGAAGTTGGGTTTTGAGACAATGCTTGTAATGTTTTAACTGAACCACGCCATTTAATAAATAATTTTAGTTTTCCGTTTCTTATATGTCTGTCTTGTAAATTATCTGTGTCTTTTACCTAAAATGCTTCACCAAAGTTAATGCATTCCCTTTGTGAGTGACCTTAACGGAAGTGGGGTGTTTCAGTATTTCTCCGATTTTCGTCCAATGTTATCCCCCCATTGGGTTTTGTTCCAAAGGTTTGGGTTTGTGCCTCTAAATGTTCGATGTAGGAGGATGGATTATAATAACTGAAAATTTTTCCAATCATTTTTAGTTGCCATACCCTTTTGCTCCTTATCAAAAGCCTCCATTTTTGCATGATTCATTGTTAATGATGTCCGACGGGCATTAGTAAGGATGAAAGACTTTCTTTCGTATTTGACATAATTGAATTCTTTTATTATACTGTACAGTTATAACCGAAACAAACCAGACAGAATCATGTCGTAAAAAAGAAATCTATTAAAAAACCAGCTCAAAAGCTCTTGCTATCAGTGGAAATGAGTGTTCCTAAGAAGTTTTGGAGGAGGCTCCTCCAAAGATCGCTTCCATCGAGAAGCATTCCTTCGTTTCATCTCAAGACGAAGTTGATGCTATATTAGAGAATTTTGGTATTTCCAGAGTCGACGCTATGGATACTATCAATAATCCCTCAGAAGGGTTCTTTGCCTTTACAACTATCCATGGTGGTTCCATTCATTTTCCTCCTTTTATACATGATTTCTTCCATCATCTAAAGATTGCTTCGATTCAGCTTTCCTCCAACGCTTATACATATATGCCTGAATTAGAGGTTCTCTCTCGAGAATCCAGGGGATTCTCTCTTGATGCCACTGCTCGCGAACAATTGTTCCACTCGGCGAACTAAACATAGTAAATTTTCAAATTTATCGTGTTAACCCTTCGCCGAAAATGGTCGAAGTAGCAATAATAATTCCTCAGAGTTGGAACATCGATTCTTCTTCGTTAGATGTCCTCCCGGCATCTCTGGAATCTTTATCCAGCTTGGTAATCATTTTAAAGCTTTTCGTTGTGATTTTATGATGTTAGCGTACACAGCTTTTCTTCATCTAATAATGTTATGACTTCGTTTTGAGGTGGGGTGCCAAATACCCAAGTACCGAAACCAAATCCATCATGAAAGAGAAGGCAAAAGCTTTTATATATTTAAAAAAGAGGTCCTCTCTCTTGGCCTTCATCCTTTTTAAAAGCTTGCTATTCTTTTGGCTAATCAAAAGATACTAGGGTGTCCATCTATAATGCACCGCTGGCCATCGGGTGCTTGTTATACAATAATGAGTGACCCACATGTTTTTCCTCCATGTCACCCATTTGTCTTGATTCTTCTAGTAAGCCACGAATTTTCTTTCGGACATAAGAAAGTTTAACTATTTTATTCTTTAATTTCCCTTTCTCTGTAGTTACTGCCTCCAACGCCTTGGGTGTCGCCCTTCTTATTAGTGTCGCCCCTACTCCTCAGAAACGCAGGATCGAAAAAGAATTTTATAGTACCAAAGTGGCAACACGATAGAGGCCCTCTGAATCTCGAACGGAAGGTTAGTTCAAATAAGCTAAAGTCACCGATTTGATTTCAGTGGCAACTTCGAGAGGTGAAGGTGAGACATTATTAGTTTCCATTTCGGTTACCATACCACCTTAGACTTCGATGGTGAAGTTCGATTGAAGTTCCTTCCGTTGAGGCAGCTCCCTTACCACCTCATCAACCTTCTACTTTCCCTCTACAGTTACCAGTTTCGTTGGATCTGCATGAAGTCCTTCTCCAGAAATTTATTTTCTCGATTTGGTTATGGTGGTAGTTGAACCCATTCATTGGTTTACCCTTCATTTCCCTATCTCTTCTTAAGAACAGAAGATTGCTTTTTCTTATCATCTTTAGGTAATTTCTTGATTTGGCATTCTTTCAGTTATTCCGTTTAATCTTTCTTACATTTGTCCATGTACTTTTGTAGCTTGTAAGACAATGGTTTTCATCTCAAAATGACATTGATGTGCTCAATCTTAAAGAAGAAAATAAGGCTTTGAAAGCCCAAAATTTTGAATTATCTGCTATAAGGGACAAAGCCCTAAAGAAATCAAATGTTATAAAGGCTTCCCTTTTGGAGAGAGGAAACTCGGTCCAGTCCTCTTATAAATCAAAATCTGGAGCTAAGCATTGATTTGGATAAGCCTAAGAAGGTGTTCGAAGATCCCGGTTCGAAATATGCATTTCTTTCTTCTAGCATTAAAATATATCTGAAAGGGAAAGGAATTTTTTCAAAAGTTCTTAATGCTTTCAAAGATTCCATAAGGAAGGTTTACAACTTATTGGTTCACTCATTTGATGAAATTTCGACTAACACTATTACGAATGCCTGTATAACTTCCTATTCTAAAAACAAACATAAGTGCCATGATCTGGGCTTCCCCGACCTTCCTTCTGACATAGTAAAAGAATTTTAGAGGAAAGAAGACATTCTTTAGAAGGGGATAAAATCTTTCTAAAAGAGACTGTGGATGTTGAGAATCTTCTTTCTTTTAGTGCCAAACACTGATGAGGAAGCCTATGATGAGGACAAAGATGGAGATAACAAAGTTAGGGATGGTGATACAGAGAGTTACACCGACAGTGAAGATGATGATGACAACGAAAGATTAAAGGGCGATCCAACAATTTTAAAGCTATAGCTAGTGTTTAGGCTTCTGAAGCATCCCCTCATCAAGGTCGTGAGGAGATCGCCAATCCTCTGGTAAAGTTGATACTTCTAATATACGGAAAGGTGCTTTTAACACCGAAGCCTTTAATTCCACAAGGTCCGCTGACCTCGCTAAGCTTCCATTAATATCGCAAATCTGGTAACATTGTTGAACCATGCTCCGAGACACACTCCCCGACATTTATTCTTCAAGTATAATATAATTTTCCCTAACGCTCTATTTATTTGTTAGCAATTAAGTCACATAAATATTTTGTAACTTTAGATTAATCAGAATTGCTCAACATCCTTTGAGGATAAAGTTTGTAAAATGTAAGCAGAAATAAATACCTTTAAGAGAGAATTAGATAAGCAGATAAGGGACTAAAATAACTTATCTGATAGATATTTTGAGCTTGATAAGGGTGCCTCCTCCCTGATGTCTTTTAAGAGCGGCGAAGCAAGTTCTTGCTTAAAGAAGAATCGCCTTAGGAACGAAAGTCTTAGCAAACAAAGTAAAGAGTAGATGGCGCTCTTCTAGATGCTAATTTAAGAAAAAGACCTATTGATTGGTATTCTCAGGTAAGCTTACTACGATTACACAAAGGTAGAGGAGGCTTTCTTCGGCGATTGCACTAGAGATACCTAAGAGTGTTTGGACATGACCCACACCCGAAGGGTACATGGAACCTTCCTATAGTGTTCCCATTACCCCTTGATATTTCACTTGAGAGACTCTTGTATTAGAGAGACAAACTTATTCCAGAAATGTTAACGAATTATGTTTTATATGAATCACCTTTTTTATATGCTCGTATTTTAATGTCATCTTTTTATCAATGAATTGTGTGTTATGTATTCTTTTTGTAACATTATCATATAATTAGCTTTGATTAGATTTCTCATCCAATCTCATCGAATCCTCAGGAGGTTCCCTCTGCTGAGCCATAACTAGTACCAAAGAGGGAAATAACTACGGAGACTCTATTCCTCTGAAATTCGCAAATAACCCTCTCGCTTTAGAGTGGCTTAAAAAGTTTCAAGAGAAACGGGTTATGATGCGAAATCTCTGGGAGAAGGAGAGGGATCTGGAGAAGAAGCTTGTTCAATGGGAAAAAGACTTGATTGCAATAAAGAACCCAGTGAAGGCTAATCCTTCGGTAGAATTTGGGAAAGACATGAGCTTGCTTTGTGTGCAAGTTTACAATATTATATTTCTATTAGAAAATAGCCAAGCTTTTTACAAATTTTTGGAATTCAATTTAAATGATAGCGTCCTAGATTTTCCAATTTCTCCTTCTTAGGTTCCAACTGGCCCTGCTAGAGTGACAAGACATAAGAAAGAAGTCGCGGAACATTTTCCTCATTTGATAAACCTCTAAAGGGATTGGACGGAGAGCTTGTAAAGGACTGGGTAAAAAAGTAAAACACGAAGTTTAATAATACGATGATCATAAATGGACGGTCAATGCTTATCATCGTATTTGTGAACATGTTAATCAAGGTAAACTTTTGAAGGAGTTATATAATCTCAAGAAATGCAATGCAGAATATGAGAGAGCAAACAATCTTCTCACTGGACTAACAAAACATACAATCGACTCATTAATGCTCAAATTGACTCAATTGATGATGTCGATAGTGCCAGGGACAAAGAAGAAAAGCTTAAGGATCGGACATGCTTCGGATTGTCTTGAAACATCTTTCAGATCCTGCATTGTTATAAAACTTGAGACAAAAGTTTATTAATTTGTAAATTATCTTCATTTTTTTGTTACTATTTATATATGAACACCTACTCTTTTGTAACTTAATCAGCTATTTGACTAAAATTTTGTGGTTATTTTCCTTGGCCTTCCGACTTGTTTACTTGAGCATGTTTTGTATGTGTCAATTTCCTACTTACAATTTTCTTAGTAAACATAATATATCGAAACCGATATTAGGGTACAACAATTTAGAATACTTCCCTTAGGAAATAGTTAGGATAGACAAATCCATCCTCGATTCATAGTAAATCAGGAATCCGAATTAGGAGTTAGAATGAATTAGGTCCAAAATCCCTTTTTAAGAAATGGTATATATAAATGAAACCACTTTTGGCTTATATTTAATTGATGATAGAGAACCAAAATTTTCCTTTTGGAAATAGTAAACATAAAACTACCTTTTCCTGAATAGGAGACATGAAACCATATTATGGAAATACAATAATTGAAGTCTAAAATACATCCTTTAGACGAAGCCACCTTTAGCTTTAATAAGACCCAAAACCCAGCTTACAAAAATAATAGAAATCCAGAAACCATGATCTACAAATGGTAGATGTGAAACCACTTTCGTATTAATAGAAGACTCAAAGCCTAGACGATAATAATAATAGAAATCCAGAAACCCTCTTCCAGAAGTAGTATATACGAAGCCACCTTTGGCTTAATAGAATACCCAAAACCTGGACCCGGGTAATAATAAAAACCCAGAATACCTCTTTTGTAAATAATATATGTGAAGCCACCTTTGGCTAAATAGAAGATCCGAAACCCAGAATACCTCTTTCATTAATTAAATCACTACTCCATTTCCTTATCGATATTCATTAACACAATATTTTCAATAATCATTTTGGCCTTTTTCGCTATTTGGAAAACATTCCCATATATCGCCTCCTTTTATTTTCAATACGTAGAAAATATATATTCTATTTATATTTGGAAAATATTCCAATTACTTATCTCTTTCCCGACCATCCATTTTTAGACTTAGGAAATATTTATAATCATATTTCCAAAATTTCACTTCCTTGGGTTAAAACGAATGTTGTGTAAAACATCATTACGACAACCCGAAACACTGCATTCAACTAATTCTTATTCAAACATTCCTCTTCGAGACTGGATCTTTCTATTTATCGGTAAAAAACGAAATCAATCAAGTTGGGGTATAACTACCTCTCAGACCTTGACTGAAAACATCCTTAACTTCAAAACGGACTAGAACACTTACCTCGAATAATTAACATCATATAAAACCAATTCTCCATTTTTAAAACGTATATACATTTCTCTTTCTATTTCCAGATTATCGATTTCCTTTTTTTTTATAATATTCTATTTTTAAGTTCGTTCCCTTACCGGATTCTATATATAGATTTCTAATTATCAAATTATCTTAAAAATATTCTAACTCCTTAAATTTCCGGAAAATTTCGCCATAATCTCCTTTGTATCGGTCGATGGTTCAAACCTCAATTCTCCTCTCTAGGTCCTATCCATTCAAAAAGAAAATCAAAAAGCCAAGTGGCTTGCCAATTCGGCACATAAAATCTCATATGGAATTTAAACATGTACCTTTTGGTCGAGCATTTCAATTTATATCCCTTCATATACTTCATTCCAAACCGGCTTAACACGTATCCAAATATTCCTATTTGGTTTCAACTCAATCCATTCATCTTAACCCAATTTGCTAATTTATTTTATAAATAGCTATTTTGCCTATTTTACTTCTTTGTTTGAACATAACATGTTCAAATAAAATATTAACTTGCAAATTGAATTCCAATTTCAATTCAAGTTTCCTTTTCGATTTCGAATATAAATTTCCAAATCGAATTCACTTATTCAAAGCCCAATATCAATTCAAAATCTCATTAACTAATTACTATTCAAATTAGTTAATTCTATTCAATAATTAAAAATCTGGTTTCTTTTTCAAAAATCAATTCATTACTCCACTTGAGTTTAGATATATTTTACAACTCAAGTCTGGATTTTTCTAATGTATATCTAAAGTTTTATTTGCCTAAAATCCGTATATTTAATTAAATAAACCATTATGGTTTTATAATGGTAATGACGCTGTTTTTCTGAAAATTTGATTTTGACATAAATAAACATATATTCGACAAAATTCAGTATTTTTTCTTCCATTAGAAAACTATTATTCAATCGGTCCTGACGATTCTTGCTTCACAGGATTCCGACTTGAATTGAGTTCTGTATACCCAATTAAAGTTCGAAACGCCAATTTACGAATTGCCGTGCTGCGGCGAGTTCGTTTTAGTTATATTTAATATACAAACGTTTTTAACTTCGTTTATATATAAATTCCACTTCCATTCTAATATATTTTATATATATAAGATCAGCTTTCCAAATCTAAGTTAAACATTTTGATTTTTCTAAATCGTCGATTTTCATAACTCAATTGTAAATTTTATTTACAACTCTATCTTATATATAATATTCCACTTATTTTTGGAGATAAAATATAAATCCTTTGGATTTATTTCAATTCTGTTTACAATTCGCATTCTGAAATATATTTCGTCGTTCCTACAAAATGATTTTAAATTCTATATTCAATTTCTACTTTCAATTTCTATTTTTCAATTTCTATTTTCAATTTCTATTTTCAATTTCTATTTTCAGTTTCTATTTTCACTTTCTATTTTCAATTTCTATTTTCACTTTCTATTTTCAACTTTAAACTCTAAATTATCCAATGATAATCTATTTCACTAGATTTATAAATATTGTTTGTAAATCCAACTTCGTTGTTTATATAATAAAACAAGCTTCAACAAAATCTTATTTTGGAATATTTTATTTATTTTAACTTATCCATATATAACATAGAATCTATTTTAATATTTAATTTAAATATTAGTCTCTAATTAATTCAATTCTAATATTCCTTCTTGAAGTAATTTATTTTATAAACTTAGTATAATCTAACTTAATTATCCAATTAAATTTCCATTCTGAACATTCGAATAGATTTCATCGTTTTCTATTTAAAACAATTTCCAATTCATATTTTTAAGTTCACATTTGAATTTAACTTTCCCAATTATCCATTTTATTTATATACAACATTTATAAATTCATTTCAATTTCCTGTATTATCTAATTTATAAACACTGTTTATAAATTCAATACATGTTTTTATTTTTCAATACAAGTAAATATTCCTTAGCCCATTCGAAATTCAAATTCTATTTTAGAAAAAGAAAAATAAAATTTTCCTTTAAATCTAAAAATCCATTTTCACAATATTTTTATAAATTAACATTTTTGCCTAGTGATATTTAAACATCTAAAACACTGAATTATCAAATCACGGGTTTTATAACACATCATATTTGATAATATATATGAATACGAACAAACAATAATAGTTTTGAGGAATCTAGTTGGATCCCTCCAACCTTTTTTTCCTGCATCCACAGACGTTAGCCAACATAAATAATACCCATCCTGCTTCGAGGCAGGATATCGCGGTATAGAAGGTCATTCACTATCATAGAGTGGGGCATATAGGGTAATCCGCTAATGGTACTGCGGGAATCTAACCAATCACCAATATATATAATAACCACAAATACCAATCCTAAATAACTAATATATATTTTATAACCACAATATTATTTCAATGCATGCAAACAACCAACAAACAATTATTTTTAACAGATAAAAATAATTCTAAATAAAATTTGAGTGAGATTTACTCACCGTGAGTTTTTTCCCTTTTTGATGATTATCGTTGTTTTATCTAATTTTAAACAAAGGTTTAAAATTAGATAAAAATCCAAATTAGCTCCAAACTCTGCCAACGTAGCTCCGTAGCGTAGCCTATGTCAATATAAACCCAACGAAATCAATTTCGTCAAAATCTGTTCACGTTCAAAATAGTTACTGAATTTATATGTTATTGTTTTATCCTAAACGCTATATTAAATTAACTAGTTAAATAAATAATTGGTTATACCTTTGATCACCATTTTTCCCTTCTTTTAATCTTCTTCCCTGTTAAAATTTTGGACCCTCAAACCCGGATCGCATACCTTCAGAAATGAAGACAAATCCCTTGAGCTAAGGCATCCAATGAGTTCATCCACATCAGCTCCCTTAAATTGCTACTAGTTGATTCTATTTCACTTCTTTCCCATGACAGTCCATATCAATCCCTCCATTCCACCATTAAAACGAAAACAATATTTCCATTCAAAGGCTTCCCATTAGCCCATTCAACTGCAACCCCTCACATCCATCGTGATTTCCACTCCTACCTGCTGCCATGAAACTCCACGCCTATAGTAATGGTACGAATAAAAATCGAGATTGACTTCTCCAATCAACCGTGACTTCTAGCATCAACACTGCTATATGATGCGATATTTAATCACATCGAATCCCTTCTAAAAACATATGTCAAATCTCCATGATGCCAGGAAACCAACGTACCTACCTCCTTCCTTCTTCATTGCCTAAATCGAGTAGAAACTCGATCCCTAACTGTACTGTCGACAACGTTCGAGCGTCAGCAAGGATGGTCGCGACTTCCAATTACTTATCCAGATGAAGCGCTCGCGTATAAAAATGAATAGGATATGAAATCAATCGATTTCATTTAACATTTGATTTAATATTTATTTTTGAGGGACTCGAATGAAAAAGGGGAAAATGATTTCAATAATTTTTTTTACAGAGGACACAAAATAGAAATGGGAATGGGGAAAGGGGTAGCGGTCTTTATAAACGAAGAGGGGGAACAGAACGTACCAATGTCATTAAACCTGGTTTTACTTTGTTATGAAGGGAGGGAACACTAAGTACATGAAGTGAAAGAAGAAGGCAATTAGTTAGTCTAGGCCTGCCGTGTACTTTATTACCTTAGGAAGGAAGGAAATGAATTAGTACAACATTTATATTATTTATATTTTTAGCTTGATTTGAACTGACGTGATTTAATTCAATTCAAGGTATCTCATGTTTTCGAACTCCTATTTGAATGCAATAACTGGCATTTCTAGGGTTATACCCCTATTCTGAACACACTGGGACATGTTACAAAGCCTTATTCGATCAACTGAGGAAGATATTAATTTAAACCGATAAATTAAATTCAAAACGAATAAATTCCTAGACAATAAATTATTATTCTAATTCTAATTCAAACAGAATTTTGTATTGATTATCTAAACTGTTTTAAATTCAGTTTTGATTTTGAATTCAAATAAATTCAATTTCGTATTTCGATAATTATATATATTCAAAATAAATCATATTTCGATTATTCAATTGATAACTCAATATAAATATCCATTTGCATTGTTAATTCAATATTTAAACAATTTTAAATATTTAAAATTAATCGATACATCTGGGTCGTTACATTCTTCCCCACTTAAAAGAATTTCGTCCCTGAAATTACAAAGGTAGGAAAAATGGTACAAACTCGTTACTTTTCAAAATCTCACTTATGTTGAAACTCAACATTTTATTTCCATAATTATAGTTCCAACCAATACTTTTGGTTTCCATTTACATTGCATTCATTTAGTCTGAATGATTTACAAACAATATATTTGCATTCGATTCATATGTATTCATATTCATTCCAGATTCATTCAAATTGTTTTTAATCAATTTATTAACTTCAATCCATTTAACTTGCTTAAGTTAAATTTGAATTCCAGAATTCAAATGTCTGGGTTTTATTTCAAATCCTTTTGAAATCACATAAATATATGTATATACTTTATAACTATTTCGAATTCAAAACATTTGAATTTTCAAACTATCTTGGTTTCTTTCAAACAAATTTCCATCAAAAATCTTTTCTAAGGTAGCAATCCATCACTTAGAAACTCGAAAATGAAACTGATGATGTTGCAGTCATTATCAGAATTATTTTCCAGCCACTGAAGTGAGTTCAGTGCTTTATCACTTTCAAAATTCATCAAAATGATTTTAAATCAAAAACCCTTCCAAAACAAAGCTATATTATTTTAATATACTTTGGAAAATATTTTTTCCAAACACCCAGGATTTTTTTAAAAATCTTAATTCTGGTTTGAATTAAATTTTTAGTTCATCTTATTTATATATTCCATTTTTATACAAATTTTATTTGGTTATATATACATATAACCATTTCAATTTTTATTATCTCATTTGACTATAATGTTAACATCCAACACATCCATGTATTATAATAATTTTGGAAAATTATTCTTTTTCTATCAAAAATAGAATTTTTGGGTAAAATTATTTCATTTACCCACTTAAAAACAATATTGTGTCAAATTTCTCTGTTCAAGTATTTACAAACTCTTATCGACGTCGTGGCATCCCACGATTCGACCAGAATTCATAAACCACCCAACAGACTAGCCAACACAATATAAAATAGTTTTGATATCAATTAACAAATACGCGCTCTCATATATATACGCTCAACTCATTCTAGGGTACCACTGACCCTATCTCTAATGAGCACAATCCCACCAAAGCCTAGGTATTCGCTCAACCTAAGCTCTAATACCAACTGTAACAGCCCACAAATCCGTACTATCTGAGTCGACTAATAACACCACACGTCCAACCCAAATTGCATAGAAATACGAATCACTATTAGAAAGAAGCTAGAGGATGAGAAATAGAAAGGAAGAAATGTTAGAAAAGAAGAAAACCAAGAAGACAAATCTCACAGCGAAACGAATAAAATATATTATATACATAACTTTTTGAAATACATATCAGTAACTTTACATACATACCATCATCAGAGCACAACAGTTATTCCTGGAACACTTATAAACACCTGTTTCCAGATACAACATAGTACACAGCGGAAACACGATAGTCTATAGCTGATTGGTGATGCCTCCTGCTTCCAGCTCTTCCAAGTGAATCTGAAAAATCCCGACTACTTGACTGCCCGTACAAATTTGGGCACCCAAGAGTTTAGGGGAAAACAAAAACAAAATAAATTCTGGGTCAGTCATGGGACTGGTGTGAGTAAACTCTAACCATTTGTTTAACTTTCAAAATCCTTTCGAAACAAAGGATAATAGTAAGATCGACCCACACATAAACATGGATGGTTTTTACCTTACTATAACCCAAAACACTTTGATACGAAAATCCAGTGATATTATAAGAGTGTCTAAATCAAATAAATAACAATCTAGCGGAACGCTTGCATCTCACGCTCCATATATAATATAAAATCAAAAAAACGCAAGGCACTTATTGGAGATTGGATTCCGACTATGACAAGGTATGGAACTACCTGCCGATAGTGTATCTCTAGAGGGGAATACACTGAGTTCAACAAGAACATCCTGCAACCCGACCCACACATGACCAACCAATCATTTCGCTTGAGTGGATCAAATGCATATCACCAACGGTTGGGATCAGCAACCGTTTCCCGAAAAGGGACAACATCGATAGATTAAAGAAGCGAATGGAATTTCTCTAGATAGGTGATTATATACCCCTAATGGGAGCGACCCACATAACCATGTTGCCTGCCCGATTTTTGTCATTTCCCGGTTGTTGAGGCCTGAGGCTATGATTACTTTCCATTCATTGATAGCACAATCACTTTGAATGCCACATTGTCAGATCCGTTAATCACTAATTGATTTTCACAAATATATTCTGGATATTATGCTAAGAGAATAAATTCTCCACCACCATATATATATATATATATATATATATATCTATACAGACCAACATATGCGATCATTGGAAATACTCTGTCAGACATTCGTCCAAACTCTTCGTTCTGGGACTGAAAGAAACCGAAGGCACAATTTCTATAAATAGAAAAAGTCCTTGCACTTTACTCCATCTTCAGTTATCTTCATATAATCTGATTCGCAACGCTACTGCCAATACGGAGTGGTTCTCGGATAATAATCCAACCGGTCTCTCCATATTGACAACGATATTAGCAAATACTTTGATAGTCGGTTATTTAACTATCGAAGAAAAACAAACAAACATTCATCCATAACATCAATCAATCACTGGGCCTGTTAATTAATATTCCATTAATTAAATCACTTCTCCATTTCCTTATCGATATTCGTTAGCACGATATTTTCAATAATCATTTTGGCCTTTTTCGCTATTTGGAAAACATTCCCATATATCGCCTCCTTTTATTTTCAATACGTAGAAAATATATATTCTATTTATAATAGGAAAATATTCCAGTTACTTAGGGTGTGTTCTTTGCAAGCGCAAGCAGAGATTTTGAGCGGAGATTTTGAGCGGAGAATGCTAGCGGAGAATTGTAGTTAGTGGAGAATGTGTTCTACGCGTTAAGCGGAGAATTTAAGCGAAGTATTTTATTTTTATTTTGTAATTTAATTATTAAATGATTAAAACTTAACAATATGATTAATGCAAAATAACACATTTAACCATAAATAACAGTTCAGTACATAATAATATTTCAAACCAGTTCACTACATAATAATAGACACATGTGAGCAACTACCTAATAAAAACATAAAAACGTACAACAAACTACTACTGTCTGCGGAATCTAGAAAGATGATAAGTCATGTACCCCAACAACTCCAAATCAGACAAGGTCTCAACCACCTCCAAAATAGACTTGTCGAGACGAAAAATCTCAATAATCTCCCACTGGCTGATATCATTGATGGGCGAGAGAAGGGCATAGCATTTGCCCACTGCCACAGAGAAATGCTCTGTCTGTACGAAGGCTGGTTCGGGAGGACCAGGTTCGGGAGGAGCTGCCCTACTAGATGTAGCCCGCGTCGACTGCCTCCGTGCAGACTGAACCGGCGGTGGACTATCTGAGGCAGCCTCTGGAGCAGGGGGATCTCATAACTGCAAGTTCCTGTGCCAATGCAGCCCCTAAAAAGCTGGTCCTGCTCACAAAACATCAGAGGTGGCTGTTTCCTAAACCTCTGGTACAAGCGTGCAGGCCCATGCCACCAGTCGTCTGATCCGTCCAAGCGGTCCTGCGAAGCATCCCAAAAACCGCCAGGAATCTATAAAAGTGCATTCCATGAAGTCCATACCCTTTCAGATTATCCCATTTGTTTTTTATTTGTATCTGCGTCAACTCGTCTTCAAACATCTCATTTAACTCAGCCTGCACCGCACTGAGGAATCTGTTGGTTCCTCGAAGACCAATATTGTTGAGGCAAATATCTATAAAAGCCTCAGTGCGATCCACTGGCCATAAAGCATTTGGGGCGTTGGAAGAGCCAGAAGCAGAAGCAGACGAATGTGCCATTAGACTGGAAAAAGGAAAAAAAATGAACATAAAAAACGTAAATAAAAAATAAAATAACAAGAGAGTACCTGATCCCAAGCAGAAAGCAGAAGAAGGAGGAAGAAGGTAGGAGAAGTGAGGAGAAAGAAGGAAGGGGGGTTTTGAAGGCAAGGAGCCAACGACTCAAAATTGAGCCGTTGGCTGACGACGCCTCCGACGCGTCGGAGGCGTCGTGAGCCAACGACTCAATTTTGAGCCGTTGGCCAAACGGTCCGTTTGGACCAAAAGAACGCCCCCTTATCTTTTTCCTGACCTGTAATAACCCGGAAATCTGGGCCAGTTTAAATTTTTTATTTTGGCAATTTTAGAGAATCTGGATTATTTAAAATGAATTATTTTAAATAATATTGACGAGAAATTTATTTTGAATATAATTCGAACGTATATATTCGTTTGAATCATTGTTAGAATATAAATATTTATTTATATTTATAAAAGGAATTGAAAATGGCGCGGTAGTTCGATAATTCGATTTCAAACTTCAATTGAACATACCGGGTGCAAAATAAACCGGATTTTAGCGAAACCAAAAATATTAGAATCTAATTGATAATATATTCCCAACGAATCCGAAAAATCAAAATTTCATAGCGGGAATCAAAAGATACGTCCAGTTGAAAATTCTGAATAGTCGCTATGGAATTCAGGCCCTTAAAAATAGCCATTTTGCAAACGACCTCGGATTTCGAAGAAACCTCTTTTGTTGGATCCGTGATGTCAAGTTATTGCTAGGTTTCAAATTTCGTAATTTTTCGAATCAATATGTTAGCGTGGCAAAGGAAAATGCGTTTGACCAGTTTTAGTTGATTTTAATCGACTGGAAAATGGCCATTTTTTTAAACGATCTCAGAATTCGACGAAACAAGTTTTGTTAGGACCGTATCGTCAATACGAAGCTAGAAAATATTTACCTGGAATTTTTCGAGTTAGTATGTGACCCCAGTAAATTGAAATACGCATTCAAATTCAATATATAGAGTTATATGTTGGTTTTGACGGAAACTGATCGAAACGATCGAATCAGCCTACGATACATATCCCATTGTGTTCGGAATGGGGGTAATTAGCTATGGACGACAGGCGGTGGGCCTCGTTTCGAGGTCGGAAATAAAAGTTGCTTTTTGAAAATAATAACATAATAATATATAATACATAAATTATATATAACCCCCTATTTTCCTTCTCTCTCTTCCTTCAGTTCGATTCAGAGAAAAAAAAATGAAATCGCGCCCGTCGTTGCTGCGCCGCCCACGCCACCGCCCCCCGTTCGCCTGGCGCCGCCGCTGGCCACTCCAGCACGCCCTCCGATGACCTCAGCTCCTCCCCCTTCCACTGTTCGAACCCCCTAAACCCTAGAAACCCCATCACCCAAAAGTCGCCGCCTCCACTGCTTGAACCCGACGCCGGAGCTCCACCAGCGCCGCCACCTGCCTAGGCCGCCACCTCGATGCCGAAACCCACCTCTTCCTCCCTCTTTAAAATGTAAGCCTTTGATTTTTTGTTTTTGTTTTCGTTCATAAAAATATGATTTTCTTTTTAGCTTTTTAAAGTGTATATTTTTAGTTAAGAAAAAACCATAATTTTTATAGAAGAAAGAATAAATTTTTATAATGTTAAAGGCGGAATTTTTATAATATTAAAGACGAGATTTTTATAAAATAGAAGTAATAAAAATATGATTTTTATATTAGAGAAGTAATAAAAATATGATTTTTATATTAGAGAAGTAATAAAAATATGATTTTTATATAGTAGAGATAATAAAAATATGATTTTTATAGGATAGAGAATATAAAAATTCGATTTTTATATATTGAATAGCGAAGTAAAAATTCGATTTTTCTATATTGAATAGCGAAGTAAAAATTCGATTTTCTATATTGAATAGCGAAGTAAAAATTCGATTTTTATATATCGAATAGCGAAGTAAAAATTCGATTTTTCTATATTGAATAGCGAAGTAAAAAATTCGATTTTCGTATATTGAATAGCGAAGTAAAAATTCGATTTTTCTATATTGAATAGCGAAGTAAAAATTCGATTTTTCTATATCGAATAGCGAACTAAAAATTCGATTTTTCTATATCGAATAGTGAAGTAAAAATTCGATTTTTCTATATTGAATAGCGAAGTAAAAATTCGATTTTTATATATCGAATAGCGAAGTAAAAATGTGATTTTTACATATGTAGAGAATACGGGCAACGAAAGTGACAAGAGACAAGAACGGCGAAGATTTCTGCATAAGAGGAGTCGTGGGATTGGATTAGCTATTCTGTGAGAATTTCTCACTCTTTAATTTAATTTTCTAGTTATATATATATACTGCAGACGGTGTTTAGTAGCACCCGACACCCGTCGTCCACAGACCATGGACGGCTTGTATGCTTGGTTGTTTGATTTTGGTGTGTAGTTGATTGTGTGATGTGAAATGAAATAAAATATTTATATAGTTAAAATTATTTTATAGTTAAAAATAGAATTTTTAACGTGTATATGAAAAGAAATAAAAATAAACAAATCGGACGATTTGTTTATATACACACATTTGACTGACATTGATTGGGATGATAAATTTTACACATCGCCCAACTGCACAAATAAAATCTGTGTTTGGTTGTTTGAAACCCCACACGGGTATTGGGATGATATTTGACGTACACTAATCCCAATAATTAGTTGTATGTCGATCGATTGATTGACAGGCTGCTATAAGCGTTGAATATTTATATTCGATGCTTATACAGTGTAGAATGCACTTTGGATGATGGTTGATTATTCATCGTTGTTATTAAATACATGTGTTGTAGAAAATCCATATAATTAACATTATATGGTAATTGATTGGGCCTCATTCCAGTTGAGAAGTAGAAATATTTGATATAGAAATATTTGAAATAGAAATATTTGAAAAAGAAATATTTGAATAGAAATATTTGAAAAAGGAATATTTGAAAATATGAATATATGAAGCCGTGTTGATTAGATTTACGCCATTTCGACGTGAATGATATTTATATCGATTTTATTCATTTTATAACGAATATCGAAAGTGATTTCAAAATCTGAAATTTTGAAAAGAATTGAAATTCGAATTAAATTAAATAGAAATGAATTCGAATTAAATTGAATAGAAATGAATTCGAATTGAAATTGAATAGAAATGAATTCAAATTGAAATTGAATAGAAGTGAATTCGAATTAAATTGAATAGAAGTGAATTCGAATTAAATTGAAAAGAAGTAAATTCGAATTGAAATTGAATAGAAATGAATTCAAATTGAAATTGAATAGAAGTGAATTCGAATTAAATTGAATAGAAGTAAATTCGAATTAAATTGAATAGAAATGAATTCGAATTGAATTTGAATATAAATGAATTCGAAATGAAATCGATTTGAAAAGTATTTAAAACGAATTTATATTGGAATATTCAATTTTGATTTGAAATTGAATATGAAGTTGAAACCGTTTATGTAACACCCCACCTCCGCCAGGGTGGCTCTTGCAAGCACTCTGACTTTGGAGGGGCGTTTGTACCGGGTAAACATGCATAATGATATATCAAGGCAGAACAAGAACATATGTATATATGTAAACAGAGTAAATAAGATAAATAAAACAGCGGAAGATTTCAAACTATTTCAAAACAAGTCTGGTACAACATAATGTCAACTTTCCAAATACACAAGTCTAGATAAAAACAACATCACTGAAAAACTGAAATACATAAGTACTATCCCCAAAATAAGTGATGACCATAGCTAGCTTCATGTCAAGACCGTACATGAGCTAAAATCCCACAAGCAAGTGATCAGAAATCCAAGCTAAGCTCCAATATTCCCACCCTGAGAACCTTGTGGGGGGGAACGGAAGAAAAGAGGCGAAAGAAAAACAGGTCAGTCAAAAAGACTGAGTAAGCCCTACTACAATCAATGTAAACTGATAAAGTTAACTGGCATGAGAAGCAGGGATGAACATAAGGATAACAACATACTAGCATGATGATTAACTAACAAGGTAGATAAAGGTGTCATCGCATAATCAGGATTAAGGTTTTGCACCACGGGTGTACTAGCAAACTAACATGACTTGAATAAACAAGTATTGATCCCTTGGCCCAAGCTTTGACCCAATAACATGAAATGACCCTAATACGAGGTCCAATAACATGAAGTGACCCTAATACGAGGTCCAATAACATGAAGTGACCCTAATACGAGGTCCAATAACATGAAGTGACCCTAATACGAGGTCCAATAACATGAAGTGACCCTAATACGAGGTCCAATAACATGAAGTGACCCTAATACGAGGTCTAATAACATGAAGTGACCCTAATACGAGGTCCAATAACATGATGTGACCCTAATACGAGGTCCAATAACATGAAGTGACCCTAATACGAGGTTCAACCAAACGGTCTAGTCGATCGGCTCCCTATAAGCCTAACTCGTCGCGTGTTGGTGTCAATACGGCCCAAACATAATTGTAGTCAGACTGTGCTGGGTCTCCCGTCGGGTGTATCAAGCCCTAGGGTGTCAACCCCTGGACACCATAAACATAAGTGCACAGTCTAGATCTACTGGTACCCATGCTTGACTTCTCCAAATATGGACTACGTGCACGACCATAGTCCGTCTGGAACTACATCGGCGTACCACTCTGCCGTCGTTTTTGGTCACTTACCTCAAGTCCAGTAATCGTGCCCCCACCCTAGCCTAGTCCCTAGGGTCTTAATGATACAAACTTGGGATTACTGCTGGAGTGGACCCCCATTGCTAGGATTTTCTAGTGGGTTAAGTACGGTTTAACCCTCTTGCTAATCATGGATTAACTTGGTTAAGTGTAACGATGAGTTCACGACTTAACCCTGATTAATCTACCAAGCCCAAATTGGTTAAGTATTAAGTGGACCATGACTTAACCCTAATCATGAGGCATTAATTAATTAATGTGCCTTAACCTCTCACATTAGGCTTTGTTTCGGTTACTAGTTAAGCCGGTCGGTTCCGGGTAGCTTTACACCACAACTTGGTCTAACCTCGGGTTCAAGGTACAACATGACCAACTTCTCACATTGGGTCCTATTGTTTGTAGCAACTAGTTAAGCCGGTCGGTTCCGGGTAGGTTTACGCTACAAACTCAACCCAACCTCGAGTTGGTCACACTTATATTTTCTAAGTGTCATGTCCATTATGTTTCCAAAACATATTACAAGTTTTCAAGCATTTGGGTAGACCTAACTGAATAGGTAAATTCCCAATGGGTAGACCTAACTTAATAGGTAAATTCCCAATCTTATGTTTTTATGTCTTTTAAGTTTACCCCACCCCAAACGCAATCCCATCACTTACATATCGCAATAGCGCATAAAGGATAGAAAGAGGGAACTTGGCATAATCATGACATATAGGTGTTGAAGCCACAAGTTTAACATGGTGGCATATGAATTGTACATATGTTCATATACTTGCATATTGCATCATTAGGCCTCAAAAGTATGCATAAAACCAAACTTAGCATATAAGTGATACATGGTGATAAATGACATGTAGAAGTTGCCATAAGTTCGCATTTAGCCTCACATGCAAGTTATCATAAGGGATATGATAACTTACATGTTGCCAAAATGCAACCTTTAGCATAAAGCTTGAAGCTTTATGTTCATATACTCAAGGTAAGCTTGCATAACATGATAACATGAACAAAAGGATCAACCCAAACTTGCATAACATAACTTGCATATCATATGACAAACTTGCATATCAAACTTGCATAACATAACATGATAAACTTGCATATCATAACATGGCAAACTTGCATAACATAACATGATAAACTTGCATATCATAACATGGCAAACTTGCATAACATAACATGATAAACTTGCATATCATAACATGGCAAACTTGCATATCATAATGATCAACCAAACTTGCATCATTCATTTAACTTTAGAGTTTAAATATGAAAGTAGAAAAGGGCTTACAATGCTTATGAAGACACAAAAATATATATATATTGAGACAAAGCCCTTATGCAATCAAATAAACCCAAAATGCAAGCTCCAATAGAAAAACCCTTGAGCAAAAATGATCAAAACCCTTGCTTTATGATGTAAATATGGAAACTTGACTTGAATGCAAGCTAATGACACTCATACAAGCTTGAAAACACTTGTATGCATGGAAAATCTCTCATAGAAATAACTTAGGAATTTTATGAAGAGAGTGGAGGCCATGAGAGGAATGATTTTGCCATAGTTTAGTTACTTGAATGAATAATGATGATTTAGGGTTAGGTTAGGGGCTTATTTATAGAGATTAGGATTAGTTTTAGCCTTAGGATTAAACCCTAGTTCCAATCTCAGCCCTCAAAACCGAATCTGGCCCCCAAACTCAACACAACTCCCAAAATGGTGCACCAGGCAAAACTGCCCGGCTGAGCCAAGTCGACACCCAAGTCGACAGGGCTGTCGACTTGGGCCTAACCATGTCGACTGCCCAGTCGACAGGGCTGTCGACATGGGTGGTCTGGCGGGAAATTTCCCGCTTGCGCCCAACTGCCCTAATTTCCAAATTCAAACTTGAATTTGAAATCTGTTTTTACTTTGAATTTTTCTGAAAACTTCGTTGGGCCTTAATCGGGTCATACGGACTCCGATTTTCGAAAACTCGGACTCTATTTCGCGTATTTTTCCGAGACGAACGCAATGGCATAGCCCGTTTCCCTTGATTCAGATTTATAAATTAAATTCTGCCTCTATTTACGTTATAACAGGTTATTGAAAATACGGGTTGTTACATTCTCCCCTCCTTAAAGATTTCGTCCCCGAAATCTTCAAGTTAGGAAGAACGTATCCTACCATCCAACATCCATCTACTCACAACATCATCCACGAGCAATCATTGTCCTTACAAGATTCTAAATGTTGTATGAACATATGCAAAGGTGTGTGTATATGTACTTATCTAATGCAAATATTATCAATGCAAATTATGTTAGTGAAATGAATCCATATGTATGCAATTCCTAACATAATGTATAACATCTATATGTGTGCACATAACATACATCCATATGCAACATCCATGTGATAACACAAAAATTTTCATCCATGAATAAGCATAAACACTCATGCATATGCAATATGAGGAGTGTGTGAGCCGATCTAGTGCCTAATGTGTATAATGCATCCACGAGTAACCACTTGCAAACACTTGCAACCAATTGCAACCATCAAGCATAACATGTTTCAAACACATGTTTCATCCAAAGGGTTTCTACCTAAGGTTCTCATGACAAGATTAACACGATATAGATAGCAAAAGAAAGATATGCTACAAAGAGATCGGGAAGATAAGCAGGATATACTCCTTTCGGATTACAAGAAATCCCTTCCTAACCCAACCCCAATCCTATAAAAGCCCAAAAGGTTTAGTCAACCTAACAGACCCCTTCAAACCCTGACATGCATTACTAACCGATGAGTCATACCCCCCTTATGGAGTTTACAACAGAAATGGGATCGAGTATGGGACCGGGAGGATATACGTAAAAAGATAACATGCGAGTAAGTTCCACAGGAAAACAAGGATCAAGGATATGCTCTTAAAAAGAGATATGATGCGCGTATCTAGCCTTCAGTCTTCTAAGTCACATTTCCTTGAGCTTAACTCCACTGCACTTTGACCGTCTTTTACCTCATGATTTCTTGGCTTCTTAACTCTTATTTCCAAATATGAGTTGGAACCCATTTCATTGTCGCCTCTCGTCTTCCTTTTTCACTTACTCTTCTATCATTCTTGGCTTAAACATAACTATGACCTCATGGTTTCATGCAAGCTCTCCAAAATTCACTAGTGAATCCTGGATCTCGTTTACTTACTATAAAGTATTCCACGCAGCAGAACTTTTCTTGGAAATACCAATCCACGTTGCCAATTGCTCTTACCAACGTGATTTTCCATAACTCATGCTTGAACGAAATGAACCATCCGCCTGCGAATGATAGGCCGTACTTAGATTCAGTTGCTTGCCCATGACTTCCCGTAGACTATCCCAAAACTGGCTAGTGAAGATTGAGTCAAGGTTACTAACTATACTTTAGGGGACCTCGTGCAACCGCTTTATTTCTTGAAAGTAAACTGTCGCTAGCTATGATGTAGTCCTTTCGCTCTTTACCGGAGTGAAATGAGCACTCTTCGTGAGTCTACCTACTATGACCCACATGCTCTTATTCCCTTTCTTGATCTAGGCAGTCCATCCACGAAATCCTTTGAGACGACCCGATTTCCCGTTCTCACGGAAACAAGGTTATCTTTTGGAATATAACACAGAAACATATAATAGCAGAACAGAATTAAATAAATACACCAGAATGAACAACAAAATATACTGGATAAAAGTAATCATCAGAGTTACACAGTATACAGGATCTTACTTAGTACAAATACAGTTCAGCTATACATAAATGTCTACAGCGGAAATAAACAAAATATGTACAATAGGAGCTGAACAGCATAAAAAGAAATAAATGATAGAATCCATCTTCAGCTCCAGCTATCCAGAAAGAACCAGTTAAACCTGAATACAAGGCTGCCCGTGTAGAAAAAAGGGCACCCGAGTTTGAGAGTGAAACAAACTACGAGTCAGTCATGGGACTGGTATGAGAAATCCACTCAACACATATATAATTGGCTAATCACAGGACCACGCCACTTTCGTGGAACGGGTTTACTCCATTGGATTGCCAGTGCTTTAAAACAAATCTTTCTTTTTAAACATCGCTATGCTTTTTATAAAAATGAAGCCGTTATAAGACTCAGTTCCCATCACACAATGCAACGCAAACCGGAGGATAGAGTTTTTACCTTATAACGGCTAAGATATGCTTGATACGAATAAAACAAAGGCATTTGATATTATTACTAGTGTTTATATGTTTTGAAAACAATTTCAAATCATAACTATCAATCATAGACGGCATGGGTACCATATATCATGTCGCCATATATATATACAATCAAAACCGCACGATGTCGTATTTGGAAATTGGATTTCCGTCATGAACCAAGGCAAAAGATAGTCCTTACCGAATTCGAGACAATCTAGCCCATGTCTCCGGAACAGCCGCAACTGCCCCTTGGATCGTCAGGGCCGGTCCACACGGAGTGGATTATAGTGCCTGAACAATACGTTCCTCCGCCCTTTGGGGCGTAAACGAGCCAACGAATGACTCCATCGGACCCGGATCGTCCGATCAAACCGAGGCGCCTCGCAACAGCAACAACCACATAGGTGAAAAGTATATAAATGTCAGGGCTGGTAGGTCACTGACACCACCCTAGCTAGAAAGAAACGCATGCCCTCCCTGAGGTCCTTCTCCCGTTTTAGGTTCATACCGGGGTGTGAGGCTCGCGAATTCACGTTATACACAAAGCTACGCCACACAGGCGGTGCTTTGATCATCACCACAAGACTTTGCTTTTCAACAGAAGCCCTGATCACTGCATCTTAGCATGCCACACAGGCAATTCACACCGTGCAACTGATGGCTATCAATCACACAGAACAAATTCCCATGTCGGACACACAGTCCATTTACAAGTCCATTCTGGGTCTGAACGAAACCGGAGGCACTAAATACCTCGCAAACCCTTCGATCAACACGTACGTCTGGACGATCACCACTCATTATCCATATTTCGGGATGCCTCCCAATCAGGACCTCGGTTACCATCCAAACGAGGTGAAGATCTCCGGTCTTCGACCATCGTCTTCATCTTCGAATTTCAATCGTCGGTCGATTATTCGAAATGAGAATTAACTCGGCCTTTTCAAATAATTCACGTATATTTAGAATTTCAAATCGATTTATTTCAATGGTTAAATTATTCGACAACACCAATTGTGTTCTTTATATAGTTTTCACACCAAACACATTCAACCATCAAACATCACATAAATCAAGCAAATTCAGTTTATTTCCATTCCATATCGCTTACGATATTTTATAACTATTTATCGCTATTTTTATTTATTTTAAAATAGCCATTTTATTCAAAACGACGCTTCGGGCCATAAGGCGGCCGTGGCGCCGTTTTTCTTCAGATTTGATTTACACATATCTGAAAATCTAACCGTTGGATCTTCACAAAATTTACATCATTAGAAAGGTCTTTTCAAAACGAATCCAACGGTTCCAGTTTCGGGAAAATCCGACGGTCGGATCTCCCGGTACAATCGTTTGAATTTTCGATTTCAAAATACGAACTGCAGCGTCGTTATTCGATTAAATATATAATTATATTTATATATATATAAATAAATATAATCGTTTCTGGCGCTGTTTTTCTTCAGATTTGAATTAAACATTCCAGACAATCCAACCGTTGGATTTTTACAAGGTTGGTGCCGTTGGAAAGATTATTCCAAGGCGAACCCGACGGTTGAGGTTTCGGGAAAATCCAATGGTCGGATTTCCCGTACTAGTCGTTTGAAATCACGGTTTCAAAATACGAACTGCACGGCTTCGTTTCGTTTTAATTTTATTTATATATTTATATAAATATAGTTCATTCAACGATTTCAATATCGTTTTTACTTCAAAAAAAATTTCTAACTCCTTAAATTTTGGAAAAATTTCGCCATAACCTCCCCTGCACCGGGAGCATCGGGAAATCGCAAATAGCGTCCCGGTCCTTCTAATCTCAAAAAGAAAAAGAAAAAGCCAAGCGGCTAGCCAACAGGCTCAAAATCATCACCCAAACAAATCAGTAAATGTGTACCTATTTGTCGGGCACAAATTTTATTCCTCTTCTCTAGCCCCTTTGCTATAACCTGTTCAATGAATATGCATGTACATATATATACAGTCCATATCATTTTTCATTTTCTATTCAACTTCATATTTGATTTCTATTTGGTTTAAAAACGCCATTCATTCTAATGTTACATAAATAGGTGCAAATCATTTCATTAGCTAATTAATGAATATTTCAACTCATATATGTTTATTTTGAACAAGTGGCTATTTTTAACACTTCACATTTCAACGATTTATGCATACAATAAAAATGTGATTTTTATTGTAAAACAATTCATTTCAAAACACTATTCTTCTATATAGTTCAAGTTGGTGATAAAAATGGGATTTTTATCATAAAACAATTTATTTCAAAATATGAATACCATTCAACACATGAATTTCTAAACAACGAATGAATATCAATTCAACACATGAATGTTTTCAATAGTTTTTATATATAGATAAAAATGTGATTTTTATTATTGAACAATTTATTTCAAAATATGAATACCATTCAACACATGAATTTCTAAACAACGAATGAATATCAATTCAACACATGAATGTTTTCAATAGTTTTTATATATAGATAAAAATGTGATTGTTATTATCGAACAATTTATTTCAAAATATGAATACCATTCAACACATGAATTTCTAAACAACGAATGAATATCAATTCAACACATGAATGTTTTCAATAGCTTTTATATATAGATAAAAATGTGATTTTTATTATCGAACAATTTATTTCAAAATATGAATACCATTCAACACATGAATTTCTAAACAACAAATGAATATCAATTCAACACATGAATGTTTTCTATACAATGAATAAATATAGTTTAAGCATATGAAAATAATTCAAACACACAAATATTATTCAAAATTTCGGCAGCATAACGGCAGGGTAGTTACACCGGCACCGTCCCTAGTACGGCTCCTCGCTCTACCTTAAAACCTCGCGGTTTTTGACAATGGGAATCATGCATCTAGTTCGCACGCAGGCGGCATGTATATATTTATTTCATTTCCACAAACTAATCCTATGTGGTTTCGACCAAATATTTCACAACCACAAATGGGTATTTTTCAACCTCAAACAACCAATATCAATCACAAACAATCCCAAACAACCATTCGTTTTCAACCAATTATCACAACCATTTCAATCAATAAATATCGTCCATGGTTTGTGGACGAGGGGCGTATATATATATATATATATATATATATAGAGATATTTATATATAGCTATTCACTTTCATTTTCAACACATATATATAATTTTTAAACCAGAAATCTCACCAATAGCTATCCAACTTCAAGACTCTTCTTAATAGAAACCTTCGCCTATTGTCGCTTTCGCCCGTATTCTCTACACATGTAAAAATAGAATTTTTACTATGCTATTCAATATATAAAAATATGATTTTTACTTTTGCTTTCAACATATAAAAATATGATTTTTACTTTTGCTTTCAACAAATAAAAATATGATTCTTTTACTTTTGCTTTCAACATATAAAAATATGTTTTTTTACTTTTCTTTTAAAAACAGTTTTTCTTTGTATCAAAAATCAGTTTTCCTTTACTTCAAAAACCAGTTTTTCTTTTATCTAAAAATCAGTTTTTCTTTTATCTAAAAATCAGTTTTTCCTTTACTTAAAAATTCAATTTTTATTTGTATCAAAAATCTGTTTTTCTTTTACAAAAACAGTTTTTTTTATTTTTTTTTCTTAAAACAAATCAGTTTTAAATTCTTTTATAAAAACAGTTCTAACTTTTCCAAAAATTTCAGTTTTCTATATTTTTTCAAAAAAAATTCTGTTTTTAAAATCTTTTAAAAATTTCTGTTTTTAAAATCTTTTAAAAATTTCTGTTTTTAAAATCTTTTAAAAGTTTCTGTTTTAAAATTCTTTAAAAAATCTGTTTTAAAATTCTTTAAAAATTCTGTTTTAAAATTCTTTAAAAGTTTCTGTTTTTAAAACCTAAAACAAAAATCAGAAATTAGTTTATAAATTCGAAAATAAAAATCAAAATAAAAATGAAATAGCTCACCGTGGATCTCGAAGTGGAGGAGGCGTTCGTCGGTGGGTTCTGGCGGCGGCGTCTTTGCTGGAAGGAGGCGGTCGCGAGGGTGGTGGGTGGCTTCGGGTTTCGTCGGCGTCGAGGGTCTCGAGGGGGGGGGCGGCGCGATGCTTCGTCGGCGTCGAGACGAGGGGGGGGGGCCAGGTCGATCGATTTAGGTTTTTGCTTTTTTTTTTTTTTTTTCTTTTTCGTTTCTGAAATTATAATGAACGGGGGGGGGCCAAGCAGAAGAGAAAAGGGGGGGAAGAATTAAAAATTATTATTATTTTTGCAAATAGGTTGACTTTTACACACGACCTCGAAACGAAGCCCACCGCCTGTCGTCCATAGCGTTTAACCCCCATTCCGAACACAATGGGATAAGTATCGCAAGCTGATTTGATCGTTACAATCAATTTCCTTTTGAATTTACATTTAAATCATTATATTGAATTTTAAACGTACATTTCAAATTACCGGGGTCACATACTAACTAGAAAAATTCCAGAAAAATAATTTCTAGCTTCGTATTGACGATACGGTCCTAACAAAACTAGTTTCGTCGAATTCTGAGACCGTTTGCAAAATGGCCAATTTCCAGTCGATTAAATTCAACAGAAACTGGTCAAACGCGTTTTCCTTTGCCACGCTCACATATTGATTCGAAAAACTATGAAATTTGAAACTTAGCAATAACCTGACACTGCGGACCCAACAAAAGTGGTTTCGTCGAAATCCGAGGTCATTTGCAAAATATCCATTTTTAAGGGCCTGAATTCCATAGCGACTATTCAGAATTTTCGACTGGACATATCTTTTGATTCCCGCTATCAAATTTCGATTGGTCGGATTCGTTAGAAAGATATTATCAATTAGATTCTATTATTTTTGGTTTCACTAAAATCCGGATTGTTTTGCACCCGGTATATTCAATTTAAGTTTCAAATCGAATTATCGAACTACCGCGCCATTTTCAATTCTATATATAATTATAATTAATTATATTCGTTTTCAAATGTCGATTCAAACTCGGTTTTCATCGCCATTATTTAAAATATTTATTTTAAATATTTAAAATCCATTATTTTAGCCAATTTAAAAATTTTAAATTGGTTCAGATTTTCTGGGTCGTTACAATCTCCCCCACTTAAAACTTTTCGTCCCCGAAAAGGAATAAAGTCGAAAGTGGTTTGATAAATCTACAATCCCACAATACAACAACCAATTTGTTCTAACATTTCAAAAATATTCTTATCAACTCCTATATTCTTTTATAAATCATTCAGAGTATCGAATAAATAGTGCACATCCATAGGAAGAAAATAGCAACAGAATAGAGGATTAAATGGTAATGCAAAGTCGGGTAAATGTACCTTGCACCAGAGTCAATCAGAGATGTCTACTCGGCATCTAGGATAAGCTTTCTGAATGCTCTCCTCAGTTTCCCAAGTACAATCTCGCGGATCTCCACTCCATTGCACTTTGACTAAGTGAACCTTCTTGCTCCTCAGCTCTTTGGTTTCTTTGCCGATTATCTTTAGCGGCTCTCGCCTCACAGCTAATTCTGGAGTAATTTCAATATCCTGCTGAGCTGCTTCTTCCACGATCAAGTCTGGATCATGAATGTGCTTTCGAAGTTGAGATATATGAAATACATCATGAACTCCAGGCAACCAGTCAGGCAGTTTGACCCTGTAAGCGAGAGTTCCGATCCGTTCCAGAATAGGAAACGGACCAATGAATTTGGGTGCTAACTTTCCAGTTTTACCGAACCTGATAACTCCTCTCATCGGCGATACTTTCAAATATACATAGTCGCCAACTTCAAAGGATATATCTCTTCTTCTTCTATCGGCATAGCTCTTTTGTCGGCTTTGAGCGGCGAGCAATCGTTTCTTAATAAAATCGACTTTGTCGGCCGCTTCTCGAATCATATCGGGACCCAACACAAGTCTATTCCCAGGCTCGACCCAACAAGCAGGAGATCGGCACGGTCTACCATATAATGCTTCGAATGGCGACATTGTCAGGCTCGCCTGGTAGCTGTTGTTATAAGAGAATTCAGCCAAATGCAGATGGTCTTCCCATGATCCACCGAAATCTATAACACAAGCCCGCAATAGATCTTCTAAAATGCGATTCACCCTCTCAGTCTGACCGTCTGTCTGAGGATGATAAGCGGTGCTCAAGTTTAACTTCGTTCCCAGCTCGACTTGAAATGCTTCCCAGAATTTGCTAGTGAATATTGTATCTCTATCACTTACTATACTGAGCGGCACTCCATGCAGTCTAACTATTTCCCTGAAGTATATTTGCGCCAGACTCTGAGCGGTTCTATTTGATTTGACAGGTATGAAATGGGCGGTCTTCGTGAAACGATCTACGATCACCCAAATACTGTCATTTCCCTTTCTGGTTCTGGGCAAACCATCAATGAAATCCATAGAAATATGTTCCCACTTCCAGCCAGGAACTTCTAGTGGTTGCAATAGTCCAGCCAATTTCTGTTGGTCGCTTTTAACTAGCTGGCAAGTAGGGCATCGACTAACATATAAGGAAATGTCCCTTTTCATCGACCTCCACCAGAAAGTGCGTTTGATGTCATTATACATTTTGCTTACTCCCGGATGGATACTGAGTTTTGACTTGTGGCATTCATCCAGTACTTCCTTTCGAAGTTCAGGAATGTTAGGGACACAGATTCGACCTTTGAGCCTTAAAATCTCATCATTATCAACTTGAAAACTCGAGGGTTCGCCTTGTTGAATTATCCCTCTGATCTTCTGAATGAAGTGATCATCCTCCTGAAGAGCAGATATCTTATCTAGCAATGAAGTCGTGATAATAAAACTGGCGATCATTACATTCTTTCTGCTTAATGCATCGACCACGACATTGGCTTTTCCTGGAGTATATATAATTTCAAAGTCATATGCTGCAAGAAACTCCAACCAACGTTGCTGCCTCAAATTTAAGTCCTTCTGAGTGAACAGATACTTTAACGACTGGTGATCTGTAAACAGTTCGAATCTCTCGCCCAGAAGATAGTGTCTCCAGATTTTCAAAGAGAATATGATAGCCAATAACTCAAGATCATGAGTTACATAGTTTTTCTCGTGCGGTTTCAGTTGACGGCTAGCATAGGCAATTACTTGACCTCTTTGCATTAACACTGCACCAAGGCCTTCTCTAGAAGCATCAGTCCAGACTTTTAAATCTTGGTTGCCATCGATGATGGTTAACACTGGAGCTGTCGTTAATCTTAACTTTAGCTCTTCGAAAGCCTCCTCACTTTCTTGAGTCCATTTGAACTTAGAATGCTTCTTTGTAAGCTTCGTTAAGTGGCCAGATATCTTAGAAAAGTCTTTAACGAACTTCCGATAATAGCTAGCCAATCCGAGAAAGCTGCGGACTTCAGTGGGGGTACTGGGCTGTTTCCAATTCTGAATAGCTGTGATTTTGCTTGGATCCACAGCGATTCCATCTTTCGATACTACATGACCCAGAAATTTCACTTCATCTTGCCAGAATATACACTTGGAAAATTTGGCTTTCAGTACATTCCGTCTGAGAATTTCTAAAACCTGTTCCAGATGCTTTTCATGTTCGGCCTTTGATTTAGAGAAGATTAGAATATCATCAATAAAAACCAGAACAAATTTATTCAAAACTCCTCTGAACACTCTATTCATCAGATCGACGAAGTAAGCTGGAGCGTTACATAAGCCGAACGGCATTACTAACCACTCGTAGAATAAGTCGGGGCCTCTGAACGCTGTCATTGGAACACACTCTTCGGCAATTCGAAGTTGATGGAAGCCTGTAGCTAGGTCCATTCGTGAAAATACTTGTGCTCCATTTAATCGATCTAACAAATCATCAATCCGCGGCAATGGATATTTGTTCTTTATAGTTTGTTTGTTCAGATCTCGATAATCCACACATAGACGTAGAGTACCGTCAGATTTCGGGACAAACACCACTGCTGCACCCCAATCAGAGAAACTAGGCCTGATCAGACCTTTCCATACTAGCTGTCTTGTTTGATTGTCTAATTCCTCTTTCTCTTTCAAGGACATTCTTCTAATAGCGTGAACTACCGGCCTTGCATTAGGAATCAAAGCAATCTTGAAATCTATTTCTCTCTGCGGAGGTAAGCGAACAACTTCTTCGAACACATCCGCATAGTTCTTGACGACAGGAATGTCTTTGATGAGGTCTGGAATATCCTCCGTGACCTCAGGGATATTTTCTATTTGAGCTGGAGAAACATCGAGAGCTGCCCAGAAGTCTTTTCTATTAGCATTCTGACCTTCACAGGGAATGGTTATATAATCGCCTGATTTAATCTTCGCCTTCACGACTCTGTCGGCGCATCTAACCTCAGCTTCATATTTGGTCAACCAATCTAACCCTAAGATAAGATCAAACTCTTTAAAATTCATGACGACCGCGATGGTAGGAAACCGATAACGAGAAAAGGAAACCGGCACTCCACAAACCCAACTTAGATCAATGGAACCCCCAACCGGATTCTGGACAGTCATTGGTTCTTTGAGCTTCTTCAAATTCAAATCCAACTTCTTGACTGCACCCTTTGCAACAAAGCTTCTTGACGCGCCTGTGTCAAACAGTACTTTAACTGGAATGTTTTTGACATTGAGCGTGCCTTCTAAAACGTCGGCCCTTTCTTGACTAGCTGAGGGCTCAGAAGTTTCTGCTACTTCATTTATTTGAGCCTCCTTGGTTGCCTTTAACAGCCGGCAATCCTGTCTTACATGGCCTAACCGATGGCAAATGCTGCATTCTCTGGTCTCTTGAAAGTTTTTCTTTGACTTCGGTTCACTCTTCTTTAGTTTCTTTAAAGACCTGCATTTTCCTTGCAAATGCCCTTGCTTATGGCAGTTATTGCATGTGGCGGTCGTTACTAGTTCTTTTTCGGATCCAGCCCTTTTTCTCTTAGCACTGGGCTTCCTACTGACCTCCAACGTTGTTATTGCCTCGGGACGATCAGTTTCTGACTCTGTTTTATTACCAGAGCTGGCTTCCTCTTCGTACTGTAACATACCTTTCTTATCTAGATCTTCATATTGATAAGCCATATAAATCATTTCTGAGAAAGGAAGCTTCACATGCCCCAATACTTTATTCTGGTATTTCCTTTGAAGTCCGTGAATAAATCTCATATTTTTACTCTTCGGATTTTGAATTAGATGAGGAGCAAAGTGAGAAAGTTCATTGAATTTCTTATGATATTCCGGAATGGTCATGTCACCTTGTATTAGATAAGAAAATTCGTCACATAATCTCTCAGTTGCTTCGGGAGGAGTAAATCTTTCCAGGAAAATCACTTTGAATCTGTCCCAGGTGATATCACCTTCTGGATTATTTTTAATAATCGAATCCCACCAAAACAGAGCTTCTTCTTTGAGTGCCCAAGATGCCAGTAATCTTTTCTGATCGTCTCTCAGCTTTAAACCCTCAAAGATCTTCTCTGCTGAACGAATCCAAGCTTGTGTTTCCATAATGGACTCCTTGCCTAAGAATGGCGATCCACCAAGATTTCGAAATCTCTTGTATAGAACTTCTATATTGGATTCTGGCTGCGGGAGCACAACTGGCTCATTAGCTGGTCGAGCCATACGATTGCTTCTTCTGTTCATGTCACTCATTTTCTAGTACTTCTGCAAATGGCAGATCAAGTGTCAGGTCACAGAAAAGGTATTTTAAAATATAGAAACACATACTTCAAATGTAAATGTGTCTATCGAGGTGTAATTTCATTCTGCTTTACTCATACTAGGATATTGCTGACCCTATCTGTATAGAGTTACCCGTCCTAGAACACTACTGGTTCTATTTCTGACGAGTTCGTTCAAATGTTATATTCCAAAACTAAGCTTAACCAAAGCTCTGATACCACGTTGAGACGACCCGATTTCCCGTTCTCACGGAAACAAGGTTATCTTTTGGAATATAACACAGAAACATATAATAGCAGAACAGAATTAAATAAATACACCAGAATGAACAACAAAATATACTGGATAAAAGTAATCATCAGAGTTACACAGTATACAGGATCTTACTTAGTACAAATACAGTTCAGCTATACATAAATGTCTACAGCGGAAATAAACAAAATATGTACAATAGGAGCTGAACAGCATAAAAAGAAATAAATGATAGAATCCATCTTCAGCTCCAGCTATCCAGAAAGAACCAGCTAAACCTGAATACAAGGCTGCCCGTGTAGAAAAAAGGGCACCCGAGTTTGAGAGTGAAACAAACTACGAGTCAGTCATGGGACTGGTATGAGAAATCCACTCAACACATATATAATTGGCTAATCACAGGACCACGCCACTTTCGTGGAACGGGTTTACTCCATTGGATTGCCAGTGCTTTAAAACAAATCTTTCTTTTTAAACATCGCTATGCTTTTTATAAAAATGAAGCCGTTATAAGACTCAGTTCCCATCACACAATGCAACGCAAACCGGAGGATAGAGTTTTTACCTTATAACGGCTAAGATATGCTTGATACGAATAAAACAAAGGCATTTGATATTATTACTAGTGTTTATATGTTTTGAAAACAATTTCAAATCATAACTATCAATCATAGACGGCATGGGTACCATATATCATGTCGCCATATATATATACAATCAAAACCGCACGATGTCGTATTTGGAAATTGGATTTCCGTCATGAACCAAGGCAAAAGATAGTCCTTACCGAATTCGAGACAATCTAGCCCATGTCTCCGGAACAGCCGCAACTGCCCCTTGGATCGTCAGGGCCGGTCCACACGGAGTGGATTATAGTGCCTGAACAATACGTTCCTCCGCCCTTTGGGGCGTAAACGAGCCAACGAATGACTCCATCGGACCCGGATCGTCCGATCAAACCGAGGCGCCTCGCAACAGCAACAACCACATAGGTGAAAAGTATATAAATGTCAGGGTTGGTAGGTCACTGACACCACCCTAGCTAGAAAGAAACGCATGCCCTCCCTGAGGTCCTTCTCCCGTTTTAGGTTCATACCGGGGTGTGAGGCTCGCGAATTCACGTTATACACAAAGCTACGCCACACAGGCGGTGCTTTGATCATCACCACAAGACTTTGCTTTTCAACAGAAGCCCTGATCACTGCATCTTAGCATGCCACACAGGCAATTCACACCGTGCAACTGATGGCTATCAATCACACAGAACAAATTCCCATGTCGGACACACAGTCCATTTACAAGTCCGTTCTGGGTCTGAACGAAACCGGAGGCACTAAATACCTCGCAAACCCTTCGATCAACACGTACGTCTGGACGATCACCACTCATTATCCATATTTCGGGATGCCTCCCAATCAGGACCTCGGTTACCATCCAAACGAGGTGAAGATCTCCGGTCTTCGACCATCGTCTTCATCTTCGAATTTCAATCGTCGGTCGATTATTCGAAATGAGAATTAACTCGGCCTTTTCAAATAATTCACGTATATTTAGAATTTCAAATCGATTTATTTCAATGGTTAAATTATTCGACAACACCAATTGTGTTCTTTATATAGTTTTCACACCAAACACATTCAACCATCAAACATCACATAAATCAAGCAAATTCAGTTTATTTCCATTCCATATCGCTTACGATATTTTATAACTATTTATCGCTATTTTTATTTATTTTAAAATAGCCATTTTATTCAAAACGACGCTTCGGGCCATAAGGCGGCCGTGGCGCCGTTTTTCTTCAGATTTGATTTACACATATCTGAAAATCTAACCGTTGGATCTTCACAAAATTTACATCATTAGAAAGGTCTTTTCAAAACGAATCCAACGGTTCCAGTTTCGGGAAAATCCGACGGTCGGATCTCCCGGTACAATCGTTTGAATTTTCGATTTCAAAATACGAACTGCAGCGTCGTTATTCGATTAAATATATAATTATATTTATATATATATAAATAAATATAATCGTTTCTGGCGCTGTTTTTCTTCAGATTTGAATTAAACATTCCAGACAATCCAACCGTTGGATTTTTACAAGGTTGGTGCCGTTGGAAAGATTATTCCAAGGCGAACCCGACGGTTGAGGTTTCGGGAAAATCCAATGGTCGGATTTCCCGTACTAGTCGTTTGAAATCACGGTTTCAAAATACGAACTGCACGGCTTCGTTTCGTTTTAATTTTATTTATATATTTATATAAATATAGTTCATTCAACGATTTCAATATCGTTTTTACTTCAAAAAAAATTTCTAACTCCTTAAATTTTGGAAAAATTTCGCCATAACCTCCCCTGCACCGGGAGCATCGGGAAATCGCAAATAGCGTCCCGGTCCTTCTAATCTCAAAAAGAAAAAGAAAAAGCCAAGCGGCTAGCCAACAGGCTCAAAATCATCACCCAAACAAATCAGTAAATGTGTACCTATTTGTCGGGCACAAATTTTATTCCTCTTCTCTAGCCCCTTTGCTATAACCTGTTCAATGAATATGCATGTACATATATATACAGTCCATATCATTTTTCATTTTCTATTCAACTTCATATTTGATTTCTATTTGGTTTAAAAACGCCATTCATTCTAATGTTACATAAATAGGTGCAAATCATTTCATTAGCTAATTAATGAATATTTCAACTCATATATGTTTATTTTGAACAAGTGGCTATTTTTAACACTTCACATTTCAACGATTTATGCATACAATAAAAATGTGATTTTTATTGTAAAACAATTCATTTCAAAACACTATTCTTCTATATAGTTCAAGTTGGTGATAAAAATGGGATTTTTATCATAAAACAATTTATTTCAAAATATGAATACCATTCAACACATGAATTTCTAAACAACGAATGAATATCAATTCAACACATGAATGTTTTCAATAGTTTTTATATATAGATAAAAATGTGATTTTTATTATTGAACAATTTATTTCAAAATATGAATACCATTCAACACATGAATTTCTAAACAACGAATGAATATCAATTCAACACATGAATGTTTTCAATAGTTTTTATATATAGATAAAAATGTGATTGTTATTATCGAACAATTTATTTCAAAATATGAATACCATTCAACACATGAATTTCTAAACAACGAATGAATATCAATTCAACACATGAATGTTTTCAATAGCTTTTATATATAGATAAAAATGTGATTTTTATTATCGAACAATTTATTTCAAAATATGAATACCATTCAACACATGAATTTCTAAACAACAAATGAATATCAATTCAACACATGAATGTTTTCTATACAATGAATAAATATAGTTTAAGCATATGAAAATAATTCAAACACACAAATATTATTCAAAATTTCGGCAGCATAACGGCAGGGTAGTTACACCGGCACCGTCCCTAGTACGGCTCCTCGCTCTACCTTAAAACCTCGCGGTTTTTGACAATGGGAATCATGCATCTAGTTCGCACGCAGGCGGCATGTATATATTTATTTCATTTCCACAAACTAATCCTATGTGGTTTCGACCAAATATTTCACAACCACAAATGGGTATTTTTCAACCTCAAACAACCAATATCAATCACAAACAATCCCAAACAACCATTCGTTTTCAACCAATTATCACAACCATTTCAATCAATAAATATCGTCCATGGTTTGTGGACGAGGGGCGTATATATATATATATATATATATATATATATATATATATATATATATAGATATTTATATATAGCTATTCACTTTCATTTTCAACACATATATATAATTTTTAAACCAGAAATCTCACCAATAGCTATCCAACTTCAAGACTCTTCTTAATAGAAACCTTCGCCTATTGTCGCTTTCGCCCGTATTCTCTACACATGTAAAAATAGAATTTTTACTATGCTATTCAATATATAAAAATATGATTTTTACTTTTGCTTTCAACATATAAAAATATGATTTTTACTTTTGCTTTCAACAAATAAAAATATGATTCTTTTACTTTTGCTTTCAACATATAAAAATATGTTTTTTTACTTTTCTTTTAAAAACAGTTTTTCTTTGTATCAAAAATCAGTTTTCCTTTACTTCAAAAACCAGTTTTTCTTTTATCTAAAAATCAGTTTTTCTTTTATCTAAAAATCAGTTTTTCCTTTACTTAAAAATTCAATTTTTATTTGTATCAAAAATCTGTTTTTCTTTTACAAAAACAGTTTTTTTTATTTTTTTTGCTTAAAACAAATCAGTTTTAAATTCTTTTATAAAAACAGTTCTAACTTTTCCAAAAATTTCAGTTTTCTATATTTTTTCAAAAAAAATTCTGTTTTTAAAATCTTTTAAAAATTTCTGTTTTTAAAATCTTTTAAAAATTTCTGTTTTTAAAATCTTTTAAAAGTTTCTGTTTTAAAATTCTTTAAAAAATCTGTTTTAAAATTCTTTAAAAATTCTGTTTTAAAATTCTTTAAAAGTTTCTGTTTTTAAAACCTAAAACAAAAATCAGAAATTAGTTTATAAATTCGAAAATAAAAATCAAAATAAAAATGAAATAGCTCACCGTGGATCTCGAAGTGGAGGAGGCGTTCGTCGGTGGGTTCTGGCGGCGGCGTCTTTGCTGGAAGGAGGCGGTCGCGAGGGTGGTGGGTGGCTTCGGGTTTCGTCGGCGTCGAGGGTCTCGAGGGGGGGGCGGCGCGATGCTTCGTCGGCGTCGAGACGAGGGGGGGGCCAGGTCGATCGATTTAGGTTTTTGCTTTTTTTTTTTTTTCTTTTTCGTTTCTGAAATTATAATGAACGGGGGGGGGGCCAAGCAGAAGAGAAAAGGGGGGGAAGAATTAAAAATTATTATTATTTTTGCAAATAGGTTGACTTTTACACACGACCTCGAAACGAAGCCCACCGCCTGTCGTCCATAGCGTTTAACCCCCATTCCGAACACAATGGGATAAGTATCGCAAGCTGATTTGATCGTTACAATCAATTTCCTTTTGAATTTACATTTAAATCATTATATTGAATTTTAAACGTACATTTCAAATTACCGGGGTCACATACTAACTAGAAAAATTCCAGAAAAATAATTTCTAGCTTCGTATTGACGATACGGTCCTAACAAAACTAGTTTCGTCGAATTCTGAGACCGTTTGCAAAATGGCCAATTTCCAGTCGATTAAATTCAACAGAAACTGGTCAAACGCGTTTTCCTTTGCCACGCTCACATATTGATTCGAAAAACTATGAAATTTGAAACTTAGCAATAACCTGACACTGCGGACCCAACAAAAGTGGTTTCGTCGAAATCCGAGGTCATTTGCAAAATATCCATTTTTAAGGGCCTGAATTCCATAGCGACTATTCAGAATTTTCGACTGGACATATCTTTTGATTCCCGCTATCAAATTTCGATTGGTCGGATTCGTTAGAAAGATATTATCAATTAGATTCTATTATTTTTGGTTTCACTAAAATCCGGATTGTTTTGCACCCGGTATATTCAATTTAAGTTTCAAATCGAATTATCGAACTACCGCGCCATTTTCAATTCTATATATAATTATAATTAATTATATTCGTTTTCAAATGTCGATTCAAACTCGGTTTTCATCGCCATTATTTAAAATATTTATTTTAAATATTTAAAATCCATTATTTTAGCCAATTTAAAAATTTTAAATTGGTTCAGATTTTCTGGGTCGTTACATCCTTCGTGACGCTTTTCCCTCTTCCATTGCGGGGACCTCCAATGGATATAATAGCCCACCGGGCTTCTATGACTCGGCCTTTAACCTGTTGGCACAACATGCACCTTGGGACAGACTCGGCCACCTCCTCAGGTGATGTGCATCTTTAAGAACCTTCTTTCTCTCATCGCGTCTTAGCCATCCCTTGTCATCTATAGCGAGGTGACTTACCATCTCGCCTCGAATCAACTTGTCCATGATCTCGACTTACTGCGGGTCTTCTTTATGTGAAGTCCCTACTTGATCCAGAAGGGTAGGTCTAAGCTCAAGGGACGCTAACTAACTAATTAAACTGAGAGAACTTCTTACTTCAATTGTCCTCGTCGGAGCTTTTTGGTTTTGAACCACGACCACTTTAGCAGGATCCACCACTAAGCCTTGCTTAGAAACTATGTGCCCAAGAAATCTAACTCCTTTTTTCTCCAAAATGACATTTGGAGGACTTGGCTTTCAACTGATGCGCTCTAAGCGTATCCATCACCTCCTTGAGATGTCTAGCATGTTCTTCCTCGTTCTTTAAGAAAGTCAGGATATCGTCTACAAAGACTACCACAAACTCGTTCAGGAACTCCCTAGACACCCTACTCATCAAGTCCACGAAGTAGGCGGGTGCATTAGTAAAACCGAATGGCATGACCAGCCATTCTAAGAATCCATCTGGAGTTCTGAACGCAGTTTTGCCTATACTATCCTCAGCTACTCTGAGCTGATGGAATCCAGTAGCAAGATCAAGAGAAAACAGATGTTCCTACAAGCTGGTCAAACAAATCATCGATCCTTGGCAATGGTTGCCTATTCTCTTTGTTTAACTCACGATAATCAACACAAAGTCGAAGAGAACCATCTGCCTTGGTAGTAAATACTACAGGCGCTCCCCATTCAGATATACTTCGTCTAATGAAGTTCTTCTCAAGCAACTCCTTGACTTGCTTTCTTAACTCTCATCTTGCGGGGCCATGTGCCTAACCGGCCACGAAACTATCTTGGCATTATCAACCAGATAAATGCGGAAATCTATCTCTCGTTTAGGGGTAACCCCCTTTACTTCACCCAAGATATCAGGATATTCTCGGACCACCCTCACCGATTGCAAACTATCGATAGACGAGTTGAAGGATTCAAGATAACACAACATGACGGGACTCATAGGGTTACTAAAAATTTTTAGGGTATTACCGAGGCGAGTCATGAGCCTCTCAACCCTATGCTCAAAAATCAAGAATGGCTCCAAAACTGGACAACCAATCCATGCCCAAAATCAACCCCTACCCCATGAAACCGAGAATATAAGCATCACGCGAGAATTCTATACTCAAGATAGAGATTTTCAAATCCACGTAGATAATAGACAAATGGGCGGAACCCCCAATTGGATTTGAAAAACACACGGGATCATTAACTAGACTAGTACTTAGGTGCAAACTTTCAACTAAACCAGATGAAATAAACTATGCGATGCGCCAGATTCAAACAAAGTACGAACAGGAAAATCAGAAATGTAAACAAGACTTTCAACAGAAATACTACCTCGATCGGGAACTGGAGCGGCATTGAGAGCATGAACTTGCCCTCCCGAAGGTCCAGCACGCTGAGTCTGACCCTGGCCTTGCCCTTGCTTCTTCGGGCAATCCCTAGTGAAGTGTCCCATTTCTCCACAGTTAAAGCAAGTGCCCTTCCTTTTTCTGCAATCCTTGTTTAGATGAGTCGAGCTTCCACAAGTAAAGCACCTTTTTTCCTTCTTATCTTTAGACTTCTCCTCCTTCTTTTTCATTTCCTTTTTGGGCCCCGTTTTCTTGGTTTGAGACTCATTCACCTTGATTTCCTTCTTGCCACTCCTATTCTCTTCATTGAGTTGGGCCACATTCACCAAACTCTCGAAGGTCGCTCCAATGGGTATATGAGATATGGCCAAACCGCGCAATGGCTCGTTTAGTCCTAGAGCAAAGTGCATGGCCTTCTTCTGAGCTGTGTTAACCAAGTCTAAACCGAACCGAGCAAGTTGATTAAACTTATCCACGTATTCCCTAATGGTCATGTCCCCTTACTTTAGTGATAGGAACCTCTCCATCTGAAGGTTCTCCTCTGCTGACGATAAAAACCTCAGTCCAAACCTTCTTTTGAACTCATCCCAAGTCTCAATTGGTCTAGTAGTGGTGGTGACTACCCACCAATAAGCAGCTTCCCCTTTCAATAACCATACCGCCAACAGAACTTTCCTACGATCTTCTACATCTAAGATAGCAAAGAGGTCTTCAGTTTCCTTTAACCAGTTTCTTGCCTCAACAGAAGTCTCCATCCCAACAAAATTCTTGCAACCCATCGCCTTAAAGTCTTTGCAAATCTCCGCGAAATCCGCTTGTGGATGCTGAGGGGGAGGAGGAATGTCCGCGGGGTCGGCTTCACTTGCCCTTTCCCCCATGTATCTCCTAAACCAAATAGGTACTTGAGCGCCTTCCGGAATGGCAAAGTTATCGGCCATACTGAAAACGAAGAAAAAGATAGATTCAGAATGGAGAAAAACGAAGGAATTTTGCTAATGGCTTTTTGGGGAATAGCCTTTAAAATAAACTAGACTTTTCTTTGGAAAATACTTTATACTTGGTTTTGAAAATAGTTTTCCAAAAGTTTTTAAAAACCTTTTTGTTCCTTCTCGTAAACCATACGCTCTGATACCAAATGTAACACCCCACCTCCGCCAGGGTGGCTCTTGCAAGCACTCTGACTTTGGAGGGGCGTTTGTACCGGGTAAACATGCATAATGATATATCAAGGCAGAACAAGAACATATGTATATATGTAAACAGAGTAAATAAGATAAATAAAACAGCGGAAGATTTCGAACTATTTCAAAACAAGTCTGGTACAACATAATGTCAACTTTCCAAATACACAAGTCTAGATAAAAACAACATCACTGAAAAACTGAAATACATAAGTACTATCCCCAAAATAAGTGATGACCATAGCTAGCTTCATGTCAAGACCGTACATGAGCTAAAATCCCACATGCAAGTGATCAGAAATCCAAGCTAAGCTCCAATATTCCCACCCTGAGAACCTGGAGGGGGGGGGGAAACGGAAGAAAAGTGGCGAAAGAAAAACAGGTCAGTCAAAAAGACTGAGTAAGCCCTACTACAATCAATGTAAACTGATAAAGTTAACTGGCATGAGAAGCAGGGATGAACATAAGGATAACAACATACTAGCATGATGATTAACTAACTAGGTAGATAAAGGTGTCATCGCATAATCAGGATTAAGGTTTTGCACCACAGGTGTACTAGCAAACTAACATGACTAGAATAAACAAGTACTGATCCCTTGGCCCAAGCTTTGACCCAATAACATGAAATGACCCTAATACGAGGTCCAATAACATGAAGTGACCCTAATACGAGGTCCAATAACATGAAGTGACCCTAATACGAGGTCCAATAACATGAAGTGACCCTAATACGAGGTCCAACAACATGAAGTGACCCTAATACGAGGTCCAATAACATGAAGTGACCCTAATACGAGGTCCAATAACATGAAGTGACCCTAATACGAGGTCCAACCAAACGGTCTAGTCGATCGGCTCCCTATAAGCCTAACTCGTCACGTGTTGGTGTCAATACGGCCCAAACATAATTGTAGTCAGACTGTGCTTGGTCTCCCGTCGGGTGTATCAAGCCCTAGGGTGTCAACCCCTGGACACCATAAACATAAGTGCACAGTCTAGATCTACTGGTACCCATGCTTGACTTCTCCAAATACGGACTACGTGCACGACCATAGTCCGTCCGGAACTACATCGGCGTACCACTCTGCCGTCGTTTTTGGTCACTTACCTCAAGTCCAGTAATCGTGCCCCCACCCTAGCCTAGTCCCTAGGGTCTTAATGATACAAACTTGGGATTACTGCTGGAGTGGACCCCCATTGCTAGGATTTTCTAGTGGGTTAAGTACGGTTTAACCCTCTTGCTAATCATGGATTAACTTGGTTAAGTGTAACGATGAGTTCACGACTTAACCCTGATTAATCTACCAAGCCCAAATTGGTTAAGTATTAAGTGGACCATGACTTAACCCTAATCATGAGGCATTAATTAATTAATGTGCCTTAACCTCTCACATTAGGCTTTGTTGCGGTTACTAGTTAAGCTGGTAGGTTCTGGGTAGCTTTACACCACAACTTGGTCTAACCTCGGGTTCAAGGTACAACATGACCAACTTCTCACATTGGGTCCTATTGTTTGTAGCAACTAGTTAAGCCGGTCGGTTCCGGGTAGGTTTACGCTACAAACTCAACCCAACCTCGAGTTGGTCACACTTATATTTTCTAAGTGTCATGTCCATTATGTTTCCAAAACATATTACAAGTTTTCAAGCATTTGGGTAGACCTAACTTAATAGGTAAATTCCCAATGGGTAGACCTAACTTAATAGGTAAATTCCCAATCTTATGTTTTTATGTCTTTTAAGTTTACCCCACCCCAAACGCAATCCCATCGCTTACATATCGCAATAGCGCATAAAGGATAGAAAGAGGGAACTTGGCATAATCATGACATATAGGTGTTGAAGCCACAAGTTTAACATGGTGGCATATGAAATGTACATATGTTCATATACTTGCATATTGCATCATTAGGCCTCAAAAGTATGCATAAAACCAAACTTAGCATATAAGTGATACATGGTGATAAATGACATGTAGAAGTTGCCATAAGTTCGCATTTAGCCTCACATGCAAGTTATCATAAGGGATATGATAACTTACATGTTGCCAAAATGCAACCTTTAGCATAAAGCTTGAAGCTTTATGTTCATATACTCAAGGTAAGCTTGCATAACATGATAACATGAACAAAAGGATCAACCCAAACTTGCATAACATAACTTGCATATCATATGACAAACTTGCATATCAAACTTGCATAACATAACATGATAAACTTGCATATCATAACATGGCAAACTTGCATAACATAACATGATAAACTTGCATATCATAACATGGCAAACTTGCATAACATAACATGATAAACTTGCATATCATAACATGGCAAACTTGCATATCATAATGATCAACCAAACTTGCATCATTCATTTAACTTTAGAGTTTAAATATGAAAGTAGAAAAGGGCTTACAATGCTTATGAAGACACAAAAATATATATAGATTGAGACAAAGCCCTTATGCAATCAAATAAACCCAAAATGCAAGCTCCAATAGAAAAACCCTTGAGCAAAAATGATCAAAACCCTTGCTTTATGATGTAAATATGGAAACTTGACTTGAATGCAAGCTAATGACACTCATACAAGCTTGAAAACACTTGTATGCATGGAAAATCTCTCATAGAAATAACTTAGGAATTTTATGAAGAGAGTGGAGGCCATGAGAGGAATGATTTTGCCATAGTTTAGTTACTTGAATGAATAATGATGATTTAGGGTTAGGTTAGGGGCTTATTTATAGAGATTAGGATTAGTTTTAGCCTTAGGATTAAACCCTAGTTCCAATCTCAGCCCTCAAAACCGAATCTGGCCCCCAAACTCAACACAACTCCCAAAATGGTGCACCAGGCAAAACTGCCCGGCTGAGCCAAGTCGACACCCAAGTCGACAGGGCTGTCGACTTGGGCCTAACCATGTCGACTGCCCAGTCGACAGGGCTGTCGACATGGGTGGTCTGGCGGGAAATTTCCCGCCTGCACCCAACTGCCCTAATTTCCAAATTCAAACTTGAATTTGAAATCTGTTTTTACTTTGAATTTTTCTGAAAACTTCGTTGGGCCTTAATCGGGTCATACGGACTCCGATTTTCGAAAACTCGGAATCAATTTCGCGTATTTTTCCGAGACGAACGCAATGGCATAGCCCGTTTCCCTTGATTCAGATTTATAAATTAAATTCTGCCTCGATTTACGTTATAACAGGTTATTGAAAATACGGGTTGTTACAGTTTAGAAAATGAATTTAAAACGATTTATAAAGCACGTTTTGAATTGAAATCGACGAAGTATATTATATATATATTATATATATAATATAATGGCATGAATAGAACGCGCCGCGCCGCGGTAGTTCGCAGATTTCGACCATTGACTTCGAACGGACATTACGGGAGATCCGACCGTCGGATTCTCCTGAAACCGGAACCTGGGTTCGTATCGAAAAGAGCTTTCTAACGAATATTAGAGATTTGAAATCTAACGGTCGGATTTGGAATTATGTCCAAATCAAATTTGAAAAAGGTCGCTGTAAGTGCAGTTCGATGGCCGTTGATGGAAATCGACTGTACGGGCCTTGATAAAATTATTAAAAATATTAATAATTTGTGTAAAATCATAAGAAATGATTTGTGAAGAATTGGGATGAAAAACTCCATATTTGAAAAGATAAAAATAGATTTTTATCGAAATGAACTAGTTTTGAACTAGAATTATAATTCTATTTATTTTTAAAATAAATAAACTGGATTAGAAATGGTTTTGAAAATAACCAGAGTTTCCAATAATTATATTGGAACGGATTTGAATCGAAATTGTCTTTGGATTATTTCGATGTTGGATTTCGTGATGATACAGATATTGTTATGGGAATTTGAAAGATATATATATCGTTATTTCCAATACGATATTTGTTAGTCGTAGAATTTGATATTGAATATAAGCCGGTATATTTTCTATTCAGAGCCTTGTGTTTAATATCAAATGTGATTTGGGTTTGTCGTGAATGGTGTCTTCATTAACACTCTTCTTGAACCCAGTTGAGAAAAGATTAAATCTTTTTATTTAGATTTAATGAAGTGTACCAATTAAATAATATTTAATTGGAATTGAATTGATATTGATTTTTGGGTTTATCGTGAACAGTGTTTTTAAATAACACTTGTTCTTTAACCCGATAATTAATGGAATGGGATTTTGGGTTTATCTTGAACCGTGTTTCAAATGACACTGATTCTTTAACCCAGTCACAGATTAAAACTAAGTGGAGTTTTAATGAATCTTTAATTAGATTGAAAAGATCGAGAATGGAGTATCACCAGTTTTGCTCCAGGCGATAGTTAAATCTTTAATTAGATTTGAACGTGAAATGGTAATTGAATTTACCTATAACACCGTAGTGTTAGATATGAAGTATTACCAGTTTTACTTCATGGGATGAATAGGTTGGGATTGGGAAATTAAAACAAATGATTACTTCGGTAAAGTTCGTTAATCCCGACTAGTTTGAATTGATATTCAAAAGTAGATTAAAGAATAAATTCAAGGAATTTATCTTGGATAAAATTATTGGGAACCTTTCCCTATGAATGTGAAATTTAGAAACTAACTGTCGGTTAGCCAAGCAGAATGGTTTTCTGGATACTGATCTGATGTTGGTTTCGGCCTTCGGGGTTAATATTTGGGAAATTATTCTCTTGATTAATTTACGGTTAGTGACTGATGAATTGGAATGAGGCGTATGTTGTGTTTGTGTAACACTTATTTAAAATATACGCGAGTTATTCGGAAAGACCGGGTTTATCCCATTCTAAATAACTGATACGACGATAAGTCGAAGATGAAGAAGGTGGTTGAAGACCGGAAGTCTTCACATCGTTTGGGTGATTACTGATGATCTTGATTGGGATGTACACCCAAGATGAGGGAATCAATCGGTGGTCGTCCAGATGTGCTTGGAGATCGATGGATATGCGAGGAAAGTGCCTCCGGTTTCGTTCAGACCCAGAACGGACTTGTAAATGGACTGTGTGTCTGACATTGGATTTTAGTCTGTGTGATTGATTTCTATTAAATATATATCTATTTGGCGGCGGAGAATTTATTCTCTTGCTTAACGCCCTTCTTTGAGACGTACGAGCTTAGGGGTTATATATTGATGGATATCGAACGCATGGAGTGAATTGCCTGTGTGGCATGCCTAAGTGGCAATTGAGCGAGGCTTCTGTTGAAAAGCAAAGTCTTGTGGTGATGATCAAAGCACATCCTGTGTGGCACAGCTTTGTGTAACGTGAATTCGCGAGCCTCACACCCCGGTTGTGAACCAAAAACGGGAGAGGACCTCAGGGAGGGCATGCATTTCTTTCTAGCTAGGGTGGTGTCAGTGACCTACCAGCCCTGACATTTATATACTTTTCACCTGTGTGGTTGTTGCTGTTGCGAGGCGCCTCGGTTAGATCGGACGATCCAGGTCCGATGGAGCCATTCGTTGGCTCATTTACGCCCCAAAGGGCAGGGAAACGCAGTGTTCAGGCATTTTAATCCACATCGGTGGACCGACCCTGACGATCCAAGGGCCCACCTGTGTCTGGGTCCTGAGACACGGGCTAGAGCGTCTTGAATCGGTTGAGGACTATCTTTTGCCTCGGTTCATAGATGGAAATCCAATTTCCAAATACGTGACTTTGCGATTTTGATTGTATAACCTATATATGGCGACATGATATATGGTACCAATGCCGCATATGATTGATACTTATGATTCGAAGATTGTTTTATACACTATACACTAATAATAGTATCAAATGATTTGTTTTAAAACGTATCAAGCATTCTTTGGCTGTTATAAGGGAAAACCCTTTCCCCCGGCTTGCGTTGCATTGTGTGATAGGACCTGGGTCTTATAACAGCTTCATTTTTCTTTATTTAGCATTGCGTTGTTTGTTTTATGCACTGGTATTCTTGGGAGGAAACCCGTTCCGTGTTATACGGCGTGGTCCCTTGATTTACCTAACTTTAAAATAAAGATTAATAACTGTTTTAGTTCTCACACCAGTCCCATGACTGACCTGGAGTTTATTGTTTTAACCTAAACTCTGGGTGCCCTTATTTTGACACGGGCAACTAGTAGTTTTGGTTTTGCAGATTTATATTCACGGGATCCTGGTTTACAACTGGAATGATATCCGGAAAGCTTTGTATCCGTATATCTCTTCTAGTTGTGTATTGTATTATTTTCCGCTGCGATGTATTTAAATGTAATTTAAATCTCTGATATTTCTGTGTAATATTCATTCATACTCTGTATATTCATGTAATCTGATGCATTGTTGTAATATACAATGAAATGTTCTCCCGTCTGTGTTCTATTTTGTCATGTTCTCAAAACAATACGTCCTTTCTCTTCTCTTCGGAGACCGGAGAAGTTCAGGTCGTCTCATCGTGGTATCAGAGCTTTGGTTTGCAAAGCTCAGAGAACATGGCACATTAGAACCATACGAAAGAATTCATCAGATATTGGATTAGTAATATCCAATGAGAATGACTCGTTAGAGATGGGATCAGTAGTATCCTAGAACGAGTGTGAAGGGTATATTTTTAAAGTGAAAACAAATTTTGTTTTGAAAATTTAAATCAACTATTCTTATTTGATTATTTATTCTATATTGATCGGGACAATCCGATATATAAAGATTTTGCATATATGTCTTGCAAACGTGTATTCGAAGTTTTAATATACTGGATAGTTATAGAATCATACTCTAGTTGCCCGGGGATAATTCTGGTGATGGGGCACCGTCGCCAGTATTTATTTTCGAGTTTCGAAAGTGAGATTTCTATAAATTTCAAATTTGACTGGTGTGAGAACCGAAACTAGATAGGGCTTATTGTTGTGACTTGGCATCAAAAATCTGATTTTTGACTATATATCAAAGTTATGAATTTCAAAAGCTAATCAACTAATTGATTGATGTTTGTGTAGTTTGTTTATTTGTTTGATAAATTTGTACCATGTAGCCCAATTGAATCAAAAAGTGATTTGCATTGAAAATTTATCGCATTTTCTTGCATATACTTGTACTTACATTGAACAGGTCATAGCAAGGAGGCTAGAGCAGAGAATAAAATTTGTTTGCCCGACAAATAGGTACGTGTTTACTATATAATTTACTGTTTTGTTTGGGTGATGATGATTTTATGAGCCTATTGGCTAGCCGCTTGGCTTTTTCTTTTTCTTTTTGAGATCAGAAGGCCTATATGGCAATTTCGGGATTTTCCCGTGGCTCCCGGTGCAGGGGAGGTTATGGCGAAATTTTTCGAAAATTTAGGGTGTTAGCTAAATTTTTGAAAATTTGAAAATTCTCAGAAACTGAAAGGTTGGAGAATGGAAGCCAGATCGAACGTAGAGCTGATTAATCAAACCACTTTCGGCTTCGTTCCTTTTCGGGGACGAAAAGTTTTAAGTGGGGGAGATTGTAATAACCCGGAAATCTGGGCCAGTTTAAAATTTTTATTTTGGCAATTTTAGCGAATCTAGATTATTTAAAATGAATTATTTTAAATAATATCGACGAGAAATTTATTTTGAATATAATTCGAACATACATATTCGTTTGAATCGACGTTAGAATATAAATATTTATTTATATTTATAAAAGGAATTGAAAATGGCGCGGTAGTTCGATAATTCGATTTCAAACTTCAATTGAACATACCGGGTGCAAAATAAACCGGATTTTAGCGAAACCAAAAATATTAGAATCTAATTGATAATATCTTCCCAACGAATCCGAAAAATCAAAATTTCATAGCGGGAATCAAAAGATACGTCCAGTTGAAAATTCTGAGTAGTCGCTATGGAATTCAGGCCTTTAAAAATAGCCATTTTGCAAACGACCTCGGATTTCGACGAAACCTCTTTTGTTGGATCCGTGATGTCAAGTTATTGCTAGGTTTCAAATTTCGTAATTTTTCAAATCAATATGTGAGTGTGGCAAAGGAAAACACATTTGACCAGTTTCAGTTGATTTTAATCGACTGGAAAATGGCCATTTTTCAAACGGTCTCAGAATTCGACGAAACTAGTTTTGTTAGGACCGTATCGTCAATACGAAGCTAGAAAATATTTTTCTGGAATTTTTCGAGTTAGTATGTGACCCCAGTAAATTGAAATACGCGTTCAAATTCAATATATAGAGTTATATGTTGGTTTTGACGGAAACTGATCGAAACGATCGAATCAGCCTATGATACATATCCCATTGTGTTCGGAGTGGGGGTAATTAGCTATGGACGACAGGCGGTGGGCCTCGTTTCGAGGTCGGAAATAAAAGTTGCTTTTTGAAAATAATAACATAATAATATATAATACATAAATTATATATAACCCCCTATTCTCCTTCTCTCTCTTCCTTCAGTTCGATTCAGAGAAAAAAGGAAAAAAAAAACGAAATCGCGCCCGTCGTTGCAGCGCCGCCCACGCCACCACCCCCCCTTCGCCTGGCGCCGCCGCTGGCCACTCCAGCACGCCCTCCGATGACCTCAGCTCCTCCCCCCTTCCACTGTTCGAACCCCCGAAACCCTAGAAACCCCATCACCCAAAAGTCGCCGCCTCCACTGCTTGAACCCGACGCCGGAGCTCCACCAGCGCCGCCACCTCGATGCCGAAACCCACCTCTTCCTCCCTCTTTAAAATGTAAGCCTTTGATTTTTTGTTTTTGTTTTCATTCATAAAAATATGATTTTCTTTTTAGCTTTTTAAAGCGTATATTTTTAGTTAAGAAAAAACCATAATTTTTATAGAAGAAAGAATAATTTTTTAACAAAGATTGAATTTTTATAATGTTAAAGGCGGAATTTTTATAATATTAAAGACGAGATTTTTATAAAATAAAAGTAATAAAAATATGATTTTTATATTAGAGAAGTAATAAAATTATGATTTTTATATAGTAGAGATAATAAAAATATGATTTTTATAGGATAGAGAATATAAAAATTTGACTTTTATATATTGAATAGCGAAGTAAAAATTCGATTTTTCTATATTGAATAGCGAAGTAAAAATTCGATTTTTCTATATTGAATAGCGAAGTAAAAATTCGATTTTTATATATCGAATAGCGAAGTAAAAATTCGATTTTTCTATATTGAATAGCGAAGTAAAAAATTCGATTTTTATATATTGAATAGCAAAGTAAAAAATTCGATTTTTTCTATATTGAATAGCGAAGTAAAAATTCGATTTTTCTATATCGAATAGCGAAGTAAAAATTCGATTTTTCTATACTGAATAGCGAAGTAAAAATTCGATTTTTCTATATTGAATAGCGAAGTAAAAATTCGATTTTTATATATCGAATAGCGAAGTAAAAATGTGATTTTTACATATGTAGAGAATACGGGCAACGAAAGTGACAAGAGACAAGAACGGCGAAGATTTCTGCATAAGAGGAGTCGTGGGATTGGATTAGCTATTCTGTGAGAATTTCTCACTCTTTAATTTAATTTTCTAGTTATATATATACTAGGATGCAGACGGTGTTTAGTAGCACCCGACACCCGTCGTCCACAGACCATGGACGGCTTGTATGCTTGGTTGTTTGATTTTGGTGTGTAGTTGATTGTGTGATGTGAAATGAAATAAAATATTTATATAGTTAAAAATATTTTATAGTTAAAAATAGAATTTTTAACGTGTATATGAAATGAAATAAAAATAAACAAATCGGACGATTTGTTTATATACACACATTTGACTGACATTGATTGGGATGGTAAATTTTACACATCGCCCAACTGCACAAATAAAATCTGTGTTTGATTGTTTGAAACCCCACACGAGTATTGGGATGATATTTGACGTACACTAATCCCAATAATTAGTTGTATGTCGATCGATTGATTGACAAGCTGCTATAAGCGTTGAATATTTATATTCGATGCTTATACAGTGTAGAATGCACTTTGGATGATGGTTGATTATTCATCGTTGTTATTAAATACATGTGTTGTAGAAAATCCATATAATTAACATTATATGGTAATTGATTGGGCCTCATTCCAGTTGAGAAGTAGAAATATTTGAAATAGAAATATTTGAAATAAAAATATTTGAAAAAGAAATATTTGAATAGAAATATTTGAAAAAGGTATATTTGAAAATATGAATATATGAAGCCGTGTTGATTAGATTTACGCCATTTCGACGTGAACGATATTTATATCGATTTTATTCATTTTATAACGAATATCGAAAGTGATTTCAAAATCTGAAATTTTGAAAAGAATTGAAATTCGAATTAAATTAAATAGAAATGAATTCGAATTAAATTGAATAGAAATGAATTCGAATTGAAATTGAATAGAAATGAATTCAAATTGAAATTGAATAGAAGTGAATTCGAATTAAATTGAATAGAAATGAATTCGAATTAAACTGAATAGAAGTAAATTCGAATTGAAATTGAATAGAAATGAATTCAAATTGAAATTGAATAGAAGTGAATTCGAATTAAATTGAATAGAAGTAAATTCGAATTAAATTGAATGGAAATGAATTCGAATTGAATTTGAATATAAATGAATTCGAATTGAAATCGGTTTGAAAAGAATTTAAAACGAATTTATATTGGAATATTCAATTTTGATTTGAAATTGAATATGAAGTTGTGTAATGGCGCGTTTTGTTAGCTGTCGAATAATTAATTTATTTAATTATTTATATATCGATTTGGCGATATCGATAACTTAAAGTAAAACGTTCGAACTTATAATTTATAATTATAATTAAAACGAACCTGAAACGTCGCGGCAGTTCGCAATTTGGCGATTTGAACTTCAACTGAATGTACATGATTCATTTTAAATCGGATTTCTGTGAAACAAGAAACGTGTGGAGCTGATGGAGTATATCTTTCTAGTGGAGAAGAAAAATCGGGATTTCGTCGTGTAGATTTTGAGTTACGTCCAAATCAAATTTTAGAAAAGTCGCTATGGAATTCGTATATAATTCGTAACGCTTTATATACGTTAAAAAAAGGGAATTTCAATATAAATTGAAATTCGATTCGATCTGAACTTGGAATATCAAACATATAATTTTTCTGGAGTTGTATGGTATTCCACTGTGAATATATACGATAATATAAATTTATTTATATTTAATTTAATTAATTTAAATATATTTATATATTTAAATGGATTATCCAAGGGTCTAAAAATAGCCACTTTTGCAAACGAAGTCAGAATTCGACGAAACCAGTTTTGTTGGATCTGCAATATCAAATAGTTGTTAGATTTCCAGTTTCGTGATTTTTAGAGTCACTATGTGGTCGTACGGATTTTTAGAGTGTAAAACAGTCAGTATTCCGACAGTTAAAAATACGCTGTGTGAGCATAAGGAGTCGGAATTCGACGAAACCAGTTTCGTTGGGACCGTAATGTCGAGCTCTAGCTACATGTCTAGTTTGGCGATTTTTGGGCATCGTGTGTGATCACACGTATTTTTAGAAGGCAAAATGTATAATAAAAACTAAAATATTAAATAGTTGATGAACAAAAACTTGCCACCCAGCCTTTGTTTTCAGCCTCACAAATTGTTGATCTCCGATATATATGCATGTTTGAGCCGCCACAAAGTTTTTACTTAGAAAAATCAAAACACAGTACAACAAATTCAAAGGAAAAATCAAAAGGAAATAAAATCAACACCCATAAATCTTCATATGCTTTTATTCGAAATCGCTCATCAATTCTAGGCCGATTTGGGTAGGTGCGATCCACGTTTTAGGGTTCCAGCGAAGCTAGGGTTTTAGAGTTTGAGCACTGGAAGCTTGGATTCATGTATCTGTTGCTTGTTTTGGATTCAGGAAGTGTTTTAACACTTGCGTGTGGTTTTTTTTGAGGATTTCGAACAGAAGGATGTCGCTCGAGTATTGGGAGGGCTCGCGCAGATCTGGTGTCGCGATATGAGGATGACGACCGAGTGGAGGCTCGAGGGTAGGAGTAGATAGATAGTAGGAAGAAGGAGGATGGAAGGAGGAGTATTTTGGTGGTGTTAATTTTCAGTTCGGTGGAGGAGATGGAAGGAAAACGGCGGCCGTGTGGGGAGCTTTGAAATGAGGAACGGGTCTGGAGCTGTTCGTGGGAAGAAGACGGGTATAAGGGGGTGTGGGCTTTAGGGTGATGGGCCGGAGGGAAATAAGGTGAGGGCCCATTATTATTTTAAATCCAAGTTATATATTTAATGTGTATTAAGTTCAGAATGCGATAACTTGTCCGTCCGTAATCAGAATTCCGCGAAACATGATCCGTTGGGATCGTATGGACGGGAGCAACGCAATGAGACTGACCGCAAGTCCATCGGAGCTCGTTACAATTTATAGCAAAATAAATTGTCCGTCTGAATCAAGCGATGGTTATCGTTATTAACGATGATCGTCCAATGTGAGTAAATCTCACTAACTCTGAACAGTTTATAATTTCATGTTGTATTGTTAGAACTGTTAAAATTGTCTGTTTGACTGTGTGTTGATTGTTTGATTGAACTGCTAGTCAGTTAGTTAAATTTCTATATTGATTCTGTTTAACAGAATATATCATATGGAACTGAAAATGATGTTATCTATATTGTCTAACATCTGTGGATGCAGGGAAACAGGTTGGAGGAATCCGACTGGATTCCTCAACATTTATTTTACCGTTTTTCATATATTGTGATATATGATGTGTTATGAAATCTGTTATTGATTTCATATGTTTGAATGATACCGATCATTGTTATACGACACGTTAAACAGCGTAGGTGATACTAGAATGTAAAAAGGGAATTTTCAATGTTTATACTGAAAATAAATCTTATTTATAAAATCGATAGGATTTTATAAAATGAAACCATTTATTTATTTGGGAAATAAATAAAGGAACATTTATTTAGATTTATAAATAAATGGAATATTTATTTAAGGAATAAATAAAGGAACACTTATTTGAAAAATAAGTAAAATTTTACATGGATAGGTTTAAACCCATGCTTTGCACACGGTATAACACGATATGGATTTAAATGAGATATTAAATAGGAAATCTGTTTTAAACAGATAAATTGAAGTAGATTAATTTATAAATAATGTTTTATAAATTAAATAAATTATTTATCGTTGATAACTGGAATATATATAAGTCTGGACTTATATAGAGAAGTAGAAACGTTATTAAAAGGACATTTACAAAGTGAAGAACCGTTACTAAAAGTAAATCTTTATAAATGGATAAACGTTGTAAAAAGTAAATCTTTATCAATGGATAAACGTTGTAAAAAGGAAATCTTTTGAAATGAATAAACGTTAATAAAAGGAGTTAATCGAATTTAGTTATTCGAAATAAGTTATTCGAATTAGATATTTGAATAGAGTTAAACACATTAGAGTGATTCGAATTACTTATTCGAATAGAGTTAAACAAAGTAATTTGTTAGGTTAACCAAAGCAAGTTAGTCGAGTTAATCAAAGTAATTGGTTAAGTTAACCAAAGTAAATTAGTTAAGATAAACTAAGCGGTTAATCGAAGTGGATTAGTTAAGTTAAACTAATTGGTAAATCAAAGTGAATTAGTTGCGTCAAACTAAGTGACTTAGTTAAGTTAAACTAATTTGTAAATCAAAGTGGATTAGTTGCGTCAAACTAAGTGAATTAGTCAAGTTAAACTGATTGGTTAATCGAAGTAAATTAGTTGGGTTAATCAAAGTGAATTAGCTGAGTTAAACTAAGTAAATCGGTTAGAGTTAATCAAAGTGAATTAACTAAGTTAAACTAAGTGGATTAGTTCAGTTAATCAAGACAAGTAAATCAAGTTAGGTTAAACCATTTGAACTAACCAGTTAGGTTAAACCATTTGAGTTAACCAGTTAAAGTTGACCAGTTAGAGTTGATCTGTCAGAGTTACTCAGTTAGAGTTGACTAGTTAGAGTTGACCAGTTAGAGTTATCCAAGTGGAGTTAATCGAGTAGAGTTGCCAAATATCACTTATTCGAAGTAGAGTTATCTAATATAGTGTATTCGAGGGAAGAGTAATCGAATATAGTTTATTCGAGTGGAGAAATCAAATGTTATTCATTTGAGAAGAGTTACCGAATATTATTTATTCGAAGAGTAGTTATCGAATATTGGTTATTCGAAGTTAGTTAATCCCAAGGGGTTATTCGAAGTTAGTTAATCCAAAAGAGTTATTCGAAGTTAGTTAATCCCAAGGAGTTATTCGAAGTTAGTTAATCCAAAGGAGTTATTCGAAGTTAGTTAATCCAAAGGAGTTATTCGAAGTTAGTTAATCCAAAGGAGTTATTCGAATTTAGTTATTCGAAATGAGTTATTCGAATTAGTTATTCGAATAGAGTTAAACACGTAAGAGTTAATTGAATATTAGTTATTCAATTTGAGTTAATCGAATGTAGTTATTTGAGAAGAGTTAAATCGAATTTAGTTATTCGAAAGGAGTTAATCAATTTGAGTTAAGTTAATCGATTTGAATTAAGTTGAATCGAAATGGAGTAAATCGATTAGAATTAAGTTAATCGAGTTAGAGTAAATCGAATATGGGTTATTCGAAGGTAAGTTATTCGAATTAGTTATTCGAAGGAGTTAATCAAATGAGTTGATCCAAAGGAGTTAGTCGAATATTAGTTATTCGAATAGAGTTAAAGGAGTTATCGATTTTAGTTTGATCGAAAGGAGTTATCGATTAGTAAATCGAAAGGAGATTTTCGAATATAGCATATTCGAAAGAAAGAGATCGAATATTGTTTATTCGAAAGAGAGAGATTTCGAATATGAGTTATTCGAAGAGAGATAATCGAACATAGGCTATTCGAAGAAGAGTTAATCAAATAGAGATTACTCGAAAGAGAGTTATACGTCGAATTCGATTATAGCGAATTCGGGGAAGTACTATTTACTTTCCAGGGATTAAATCAAGATTTAGTTATTGATTTAGAAATTTGGTGTCTGTTAAATTATTCGAGTTAGGAAATAAATTTATAATTTAGGTTAGATATTTTAGGGGTAGGAATTATAACGTTATAGTTATAATCAAACACTGTCATATAAGAAGTGGATTCGTAACCTGAATCCGAGAATTTGCGTAAACAGATGATTGTGAAAAGTGAGTGATGAACTTCATCTATTTCACAGTAAAGGACGTTGTTCAATTAAGGTCTGAGAGGTAATTATACCCCAACTTGATTGAATTCAGAATTGACAAAGGAATAGTTGTGGTTCGATCTAAAAGGTTGATTAGGAATAAAGTTAAGGAATAAGCGATAAATGGATTAAGCGAAACGATGTTTTATACAACGTTCATTGGAAATCCGTAAATGAGTTTTGGAAACGTTTTCCAAATATAGTCAGATATGTTTTCTAAACATAGAAAATGAAATGTTTTCATGATAAGAATTTAAGAAATAGAGTTAAGCAAATTCAGAAACTGACTGGAGAGGGTAAGTTGAACGGTTTTCTAAGTGACGATCTGATGTTGGTTTCGACCTTCCGAATTGATACTTAGAGAATTGTTCTCATACTAGTTACAGTTAGGGACTGATAGTTGCAAAATAATATTGATGTGAAAATAAGCTATGGAAATGTTTTCCAATGATTAATAACATATATTTTCTAAATATATGAAATAATGAAATATGAACATATGATGATTGATCGATCGAATTCCCATTTGGAAATAAGATCGTTGTTTGTACACCGACATGTTTTCATTTGATAGTTAGATCACAGACTATCAAAGTTTTTACCATTTTAACGTTGTTAATATGGAGAGACCGGTTGGATTATTACCCAAAGAACCACTCTGTATCGGCATAAGCGTTGCGAGCAATATATGCCAAAGATAAATTGAAGACGAAGTAAAGTGCAAGGGCTGTTGTATAAGTCTTAGATAACAGTGACTAAGATGGATATACTGAATAGTGCTTTCGGTTTGTCCAGTCCCAGGACAACGTATATGGAAGAAGGTCTGACAAAGTATATCCAATGGATCGCGTAAGTTGATCTGTTCAAACGTATTCACGTTTGGTGGCGGAGGAATTCGTTTCTCTTAGCTGTATACCCGTGTTATTTTTGAATAAGTCAATTTGTGATTTGGCGGGTATGACGATGTGGCATTCAAAGTGAATGGTGATCAGATGTTCGGAAGATAGACGTAGCTTCTAGCCTCACACCGGGAAGTAACAAAAGTTGGGCTAGGCAGCATGGCTAGTTGGGTCATCCCCAAGCAGGGTGTATTGTCACCGATCTAGGGAATATTCATATTTGTACTTCTTTTTGATTCTGTATCTTCGGATGACGGTTTGATGGCCTATAACCGTGGTGGCAATATATTCGCGACACTCAAGCTAAATGAGTGAGCGGTCATGTGTGACCGGGTTGCAAGACGTTCTTGTTGAACCCTGAGTGTATCACCTCTAGAGTACACTATTCAGAAGGTGCTCCCATACCTTGTCTGTTGGAATCCATTCTCCGATAAGCGCCCTGCGGTTTATGATTTTATACTATGTATGTAGAACGTGAGATGCAAGCGTTTCTGCTAGATTGATACCTATTTGTACTTAGACATTATTATAATATCACAATGATATTGCTTGTCAAAGTTGTTTAGATACTCATAAGGAAAAACCCGTTCCGTATTCACGGCGTGGTCTTATGAGATATCATATACCTGTTCAATTGTTTTAAACTGTTTTACTCATACCAGTCCCATGACTGACCCGGAGTTTACTTTGTTGTTTTCCCTAAACTCTTGGGTGCCTAAATTTGTACGGGCAGTCAAGTAGTCGGGATTTACAGATATACTTGGAGAGCTTGGAGCAGGAGGCTGCAAGATTCTATAGCTATAGTTATTTCCGCTGTGTTGTAAGTGTTGTACTCTGATAAGTGCTATTGTATATATATAACTGTTTACTTCAAAGTTATGTTATATATTATATGTTATTCGTTCCGCTGTGAGATTCGTGTTACTATGATGATTCTGATGTTCTTCTTCTTCTATTCTATTAGTTCTATCTTTTCTTCCTCACCCTCTACTTTCTTTCACTAACGTCTCGGAATTTCCGACTCTCGAGGAGTCGGAAATTTCCAGCCGTTACAAGTTGAAACCGTTTTGAAAATGAATTTAAAACTATTTATAAAGCACGTTTTGAATTGAAATCGACGAAGTATATTATATATATATTATATATATAATATAATGGCCTGAATTGAACGCGCCGCGCCGCGGCAGTTCGCGGATTTCGACCATTGACTTCGAACGGACATTACGGGAGATCCGACCGTCGGATTCTCCTGAAACCGGAACCGTTGGGTTCGTATCGAAAAGAGCTTTCTAACGAATATTAGAGATTTGAAATCTAATGGTCGGATTTGGAATTATGTCCAAATCAAATTTGAAAAAGGTCGCTGTAAGTGCAGTTCGATGGTCGTTGATGGAAATCGACAATATGGGCCTTGATAAAATTATTAAAATTATTAATAATTTGTGTAAAATCATAAGAAATGATTTGTGAAGAATTGGGATGAAAAACTCCATATTTGAAAAGATAAAAATAGATTTTTATCGAAATGAACTAGTTTTGAAGTAGAATTATAATTCTATTTATTTTTAAAATAAATAAACTGGATTAGAAATGGTTTTGAAAATAACCAGAATTTCCAATAATTATATTGGAATGGATTTGAATCGAAATTGTCTTTGGATTATTTCGATGTTGGATTTCGTGATGATAAATATATTGTTATGGGAATTTGAAAGATATATATATCGTTATTTCCAATACGATATTTGTTAGTCGTAGAATTTGATATTGAATATAAGCCGGTATATTTTCTATTCAGAGCCTTGTGTTTAATATCAAATGTGATTTGGGTTTGACGTGAATGGTGTCTTCATTAACACTGTTCTTGAACCCAGTTGAGAAAAGATTAAATCTTTTTATTTAGATTTAATGAAGTGTACCAATTAAATAATATTTAATTGGAATTGAATTGATATTGATTTTTGGGTTTATCGTGAACAGTGTTTTTAAATAACACTTGTTCTTTAACCCGATAATTAATGGAATGGGATTTTGGGTTTATCGTGAACCGTGTTTCAAATGACACTGATTCTTTAACCCAGTCACAGATTAAAACTAAGTGGAGTTTTAATGAATCTTTAATTAGATTGAAAAGATCGAGAATGGAGTATCACCAGTTTTGCTCCAGGCGATAGTTAAATCTTTAATTAGATTTGAACGTGAAATGGTAATTGAATTTACCGATAACACCGTAGTGTTAGATATGAAGTATTACCAGTTTTACTTCATGGGATGAATAGGTTGGGATTGGGAAATTAAAACAAATGATTACTTCGGTAAAGTTCGTTAATCCTGACTAGTTTGAATTGATATTCAAAAGTAGATTAAAGAATAAATTCAAGGAATTTATCTTGGATAAAATTAATGGGAACCTTTCCCTATGAATGTGAAATTTAGAAACTAACTGTCGGTTAGCCAAGCAGAATGGTTTTATGGATATTGATCTGATGTTGGTTTCGGCCTTTGGGGTTAATATTTGGGAAATTATTCTCTTGATTAATTTACGGTTAGTGAATGATGAATTGGAATGAGGCGTATGTTGTGTTTGTGTAACACTTATTTAAAATATGCGCGAGTTATTCGGAAAGACCGGGTTTATCCCATTCTGAATAACTGATACGACAATAAGTCGAAGATGAAGACGGTGGTTGAAGACCGGAAGTCTTCACATCGTTTGGGTGATTACTGATGATCTTGATTGGGCTGTACACCCAAGATGAGGGAATCAATCGGTGGTCGTCCAGATGTGCTTGGAGATCGATGGATATGCGAGGAAAGTGCCTCCGGTTTCGTTCAGACCCAGAACGGACCTGTAAATGGACGGTGTGTCTGACATTGGATTTTAGTCTGTGTGATTGATTTCTATTAAATATATATCTGTTTGGCGGCGGAGAATTTATTCTCTTGCTTAACGCCCTTCTCTGAGATGTACGAGCTCAGGGGTTATATATTGATGGATATCGAACGCATGGAGTGAATTGCCTGTGTGGCATGCCTAAGTGGCAATTGAGCGAGGCTTCTGTTGAAAAGCAAAGTCTTGTGGTGATGATCAAAGCACAGCCTGTGTGGCACAGCTTTGTGTAACGTGAATTCGCGAGCCTCACACCCCGGTTGTGAACCAAAAACGGGAGAGGACCTCAGGGAGGGCATGCGTTTCTTTCTAGCTAGGGTGGTATCAGTGACCTACCAGCCCTGAGATTTATATACTTTTCACCTGTGTGGTTGTTGCTGTTGCGAGGCGCCTCGGTTAGATCGGACGATCTGGGTCCGATGGAGCCATTCGTTGGCTCATTTTCGCCCCAAAGGGCGGGGAAACGCAGTGTTCAGGAATTTTAATCCACATCGGTGGACCGGCCCTGACGACCCAAGGGCCCACCTGTGTCTGGGTCCTGAGACACGGGCTAGAGCGTCTCGAATCGGTTGAGGACTATCTTTTGCCTCGGTTCATAGATGGAAATCCAATTTCGAAATACGTGACTTTGCGATTTTGATTGTATAACCTATATATGGCGACATGATATATGGTACCCATGCCGCCTATGATTGATACTTATGATTCGAAGATTGTTTTATACACTATACACTGATAATAGTATCAAATGATTTGTTTTAAAACGTATCAAGCATTCTTTGGCTGTTATAAGGGAAAAACCCTATCCCCCGGCTTGCGTTGCATTGTGTGATAGGACCTGGGTCTTATAACAGCTTCATTTTTCTTTATTTAGCATTGCGTTGTTTGTTTTATGCACTGGTATTCTTGGGAGGAAACCCGTTCCGTGTTATACGGCGTGGTCCCTTGATTTACCTAACTTTAAAATAAAGATTAATAACTGTTTTAGTTCTCACACCAGTCCCATGACTGACCTGGAGTTTATTGTTTTAACCTAAACTCTGGGTGCCCTTATTTTGACACAGGCAGCTAGTAGTTTAACCTAAACTCTGACTGACCTGGAGTTCTCACACCAGTCCCTTGTTTTAACCTAAAGGTTTTGCAGATTTATATTCACAGGATCCTGGTTTACAGCTGGAATGATATCCGGAAAGCTTTGTATCCGTATATCTCTTCTAGTTGTGTATTGTATTATTTTCCGTTGCGATGTATTTAAATGTAATTTAAATCTCTGATATTTCTGTGTAATATTCATTCATACTCTGTATATTCATGTAATCTGATGCATTGTTGTAATATACAATGAAATGTTCTCCCGTCTGTGTTCTATTTTGTCGTGTTCTCAAAACAATTCGTCCTTTCTCTTCTCTTCGGAGACCGGGGAAGTTCGGGTCGTCTCACTGACCATTCATTTTTAGACTTAGGAAATATTTATAATCATATTTCCAAAATTTCACTTCCTTGGGTTAAAACGAATGTTGTGTAAAAAACATCGTTACGACAACCCAAAACACTGCATTCAACTAATTCTTATTCAAACATTCCTCTTCGAGACTGGATCTTGCTATTTATCAGTAAAAAACGAAACCAATCAAGTTGGGGTATAACTACCTCTCAGACCTTGACTGAAAGCATCCTTAACTTCAAAACGGACAAGAACACTTACCTCGAATAATTAACATCGTATAAAACCAAATCTCCATTTTTAAAATGTATATACATTTCTCTTTCTATTTCCAGATTATCGATTTCCTTTTTGTTTATAATATTCTATTTTTAAGTTCGTTCCCATACCGGATTCTATATATATTGATATATAGATGTCTAATTATCAAATTGTTTTAAAAATATTCTAACTCCTTGAATTTCCGGAAAATTTCGCCATAACCTCCTTTGTACCGGTCGATAGTTCAAACCTCAACTCGCCTCTCTAGGCCCTTTCCATTCAAAAAGAAAATCAAAAAGCCAAGTGGCTTGCCGTTTCGGCGCATAAAATCTCATATGGAATTTAAACATGTACCTTTTGGTCGGGCATTTCAATTTATATCTCTTCATATACTTCATTCCAATCCTGCTAAACATGTATCCAAATATTCCTATTTGGTTTCAACTCAATCCATTCGTCTTAACCCAATTCGCTAATTTATTTTCTAATTAGCTATTTTTCCTATTTTACTTCTTTGTTTGAACATAACATGTTCAAATAAAATATTAACTTGCTTATAACCAAATTGAATTCCAATTTCAATTTAAGTTTCCTTTTCGATTTCGAATATAAATTTCCAAATCGAATTCACTTATTTAAAGCCCAATATCAATTCAAAATCTCATTAACTAATTACTATTCAAATTAGTTAATTCTATTCAATAATTAAAAATCTGGTTTCTGTTTCAAAAATCAATTCATTACTCCACTTGAGTTCAGATATATTTTACAACTCAAGTCTGGATTTTTCTAATGTATCTCTAAGTTTTATTTGCCTAAAATTCTTATATTTAATTAAATAAACCATTATGGTTTTATAATGGTTATGGCGCTGTTTTTCTGAAAATTTGATTTTGACATAACTAAAAATATATTAGACGAAATTCAGTATTTTCTCTTCCATTAGAAAACTATTATTCAATCGGTGCTGACGATTCTTGCTTCATAGGATTCCGACTTAAATTGAGTTTTGTATACCCAATTAAAGTTCCAAACGCCAATTTACGAACTGCCATGCTGCGGCGAGTTCGTTTTAATTATATTTAATATATAATCGTTTTAAACTTCGTTTATATATAAATTCCACTTCCATTCTAATATATTATATATATAAGATCGGCTTTCCAAATCTAAGTTAAACATTTTGATTTTTCTAAATCGTCGATTTTCATAACTCAATTGTAAATTTTATTTACAACTCTATCTTATATATAATATTCCACTTCTTTTTGGAGATAAAATATAAATCCTTTGGATTTATTTCAATTCTGTTTACAATCCGCATTCTGAAATATATTTCGTCGTTCCCACTAAATGATTTCAAATTTTATATTCAATTTCTACTTTCAATTTCTAGTTTTTCAATTTCTATTTTCACTTTCTATTTTCAACTTTCTATTTTCAACTTTAAACTCTAAATTATCCAATGATAATCTATTTCACCAGATTTATAAATATTGTTTATAAATCCAACTTCGTTGTTTATATAATAGAACAAGCTTCATTTCAAAAATTCTATTTTTAAAACAAAATCTTATTTTGGAATATTTTATTTATTTTAACTTATCCATATATAACATAGAATTTATTTTAATATTTAATTTAAATATTAGTCTCTAATTAATTCAATTCTAATATTCCTTCTTGAAGTAATTTATTTTATAAAATCAGTATAATCTAACTTAATTATCCAATTAAATTTCCATTCTGAACATTCGAATAGATTTCATTGTTTTCTATTTAAAACAATTTCCAATTCATATTTTTAAGTTCATATTTGAATTTAACATTCCCAATTATCCATTTTATTTATATACACCATTTATAAATTCATTTCAATTTCCTGTATTATTTAATTTATAAACACCGTTTATAAATTCAATACTTGTTTATATTTTTAAAAACAAGTAAATATTCCTTAGCCCATTCGAAATTCAAATTCTATTTTAGAAAAAAAAATAGAATTTCCCTTTTAAATCTAAAAATCCCTTTTCATAATATTTTTATAAATTAAAATTTTTGCCCAGTGATATTTAAACATCCAAAACACTCAATTATCAAATCACGGGTTTTATAACACATCATATATGATAATATATATGAATACGAACAAACAATAATAATTTTAAGGAATCCAGTTGGATCCCTCCAACTTGTTTTTCCTGCATCCACAGACGTTAGCCAACATAAATAATACCCATCATGCTTCGAGGCAGGATATCGCGGTATAGAAGGTCATCCACTATCATAGCGTAGGGCGTATAGGGTCATCCGCTTAATGATACTGCGGGCATCCGCTAATGGTACTGCAGGAATCCAACCAATCACCAATATATATAATAACCGCAAACACCAATCCTAAATAACTAATATATATTTTATAACCACAATATTATTTCAATGCATGCAAACAACCAACAAACAATTATTTTTAACTGATAAAAATAATTCTAAATAAAATTTGAGTGAGATCTACTCACCGTGAGTTTTTTTTCCCTTTTTGATGATTATCGTTGTTTTATCTAATTTTAAACAAAGGTTTAAAATTAGATAAAAATCCAAATTAGCTCCAAACTCTGCCAACATAGCTCCGTAGCGTAGCCTATGTCTATATAAACCCAACGAAATCAATTTCGTCGAAATCTGTTCACGTACAAAATAGTTACTGAATTTATATGTTATTGTTTTATCCTAAACGCTATATTAAATTAACTAGTTAAATAAATAATTGGTTATACCTTTGATCACCATTTTTCCCTTCTTTTAATCTTCTTCCCTGTTAAAATTTCGGATCCTCAAACCCGGATCGCATACCTTTAGAAATGAAGACCAATCCCTTGAGCTAAGGCATCTGATGAGTCCATCCACATTAGCTCCCTTAAATTGCTACTAGTTGATTCTATTTCACTTCTTTCCCATGACAGTCCATATCAATCCCTCCATTCCGCCATTAAAACGAAAACAATATTGCCATTCAAAGGCTCCCTATTAGCCCATTCAACTGCAACCCCTCACATCCATCGTGATTTCCACTCCTACCTGCTGCCATGAAACTCCACGCCTGTAGTAATGGTGCGAATAAAAATTGAGATCGACTTCTCCAATCAACCGTGACTTCCAACATCGACACTGCTACAGGATGCGATATTTAATCACATCAAATCCCTTCTAAAAACATATGTCAAATCTCCATGATGCCAGGAAACCAACGTACCTACCTCCTTCCTTCTTCATTGCCTAAATCAAGTAGAAACTCGATCCCTAACTGTACTGCCGACAACGTTCGAGCGTCAGCAAGGATGGTCGCGACTTCCAATTACTTATCCAGATGAAGCGCTTGCGTATAAAAATGAATAGGATATGAAATCAATCGATTTCATTTAACATTTGATTTGATATTTATTTTAGAGGGACTTGAATGAAAAAGGGGGGAAATGATTTCAATAATTTTTTTACAGAGGACACAAAATAGCAAAAGGGAATGGGGAAAGGGGTAGCGGTCTTTATAAACGAAGAGGGGGAACAGAATGCCATTTAATCTAGTTTTACTTAGTTATGAAGGAAGGGAACAATAAGTACATGAAGTGAAAGAAGAAGAAGGCAGCTAGTTAGTCTAGGCCTGCCGTGTATTTTATTACCTTAGGAAGGAAGGAAATGAATTAGTACAACATTTATATTATTTATATTTTTAGCTTGATTTGAACTGACGTGATTTAATTCAGTTCAAGGTATCTCATGTTTTCAAACTCCTATTTGAATGCAATAACTGGCATTTCTAGGGTTGTACCCCTATTCTGAACACACTGGGACAGGTTTCAAAGCCTTATTCGATCATCTGAAGAAGATATTAATTTAAACCGATAAATTAAATTCAAAACAAATGAATTCCTAGATAATAAATTATTATTCTAATTCTAATTCCAACAGAATTTTGTATTGATTATCTGAACTGTTTTAAATTCAGTTCTGATTTTGAATTCAAATAAATTCAATTTCGTATTTCGATAATTATATATATTCAAAATAAATCATATTTCGATTATTCAATTGATAACTCAATATAAATATCCATTTATATTGTTAATTCAATATTTAAACAATTTTAAATATTTTAAATAAATCGATACATCTGGGTCGTTACAAATTAATATGCATGAAGCCTCTTTCGACTCATAGAAATCTCGAAGCCCATAGGCAATAGAAATCCACAGATATTCTTTCAGATAATATGAATACAAAAGCGCATTCATATTTAACTGACCCTTCGCCATTTTTAGGTTTTTTCTCAGAAGCTTAGCATTCTTTAGGTGCGTCTTTCGATCCTTCATTCCCTTCTATAGGAAGAGACATTAGTAGAGGTAGAGCATGACCAACTTTAGAGCGAATGCAGGGCAATCTTTTGCCGAACCAAGGCAGGTCTCATTCTAAAAAGAAAAAAGGTAGAGCCTACTTCATTCGGAGCAGAGCTTATGCACCGATGATTATTTGAACCTTCTTCAAAGGGCGCCTTTACTGTAGTAAGGGCTGGGTGGAACCAAACTTATGCACCAATAATTATCCATCCCTCCTTCAGAGGGCACTACGTCAAGGGCTTAGGGGCAGGCATATTTATCGTGGGATTACCCCGATGCCAAACACATATGTTCTAAGATTACCCCTCCCACTTTGGGAAAGGACCTTGGTATACAAAGAAATTTAATGGGTGTCGGGATGCACCGATGCTTATCCGTCCTCCCTATCGAGAAGCGCCTTAACTATGTCACAGACTTTTAGGTTAATCCATTTATGAAGGGCATTTCTTTTTTTGGCGAGGTAATGCCGGTTTTATGGTGGTCGTACCACTTTATTCGAAAAGAGTAAAGAAATAGGAGTTCTGCACCGACACAGAAACTCCATCTGGGTTTGAAGTGCCAGTACACTATTAATTACAAAATAGGAGAGTAGCATGACACTACGACTACTAAATAAGACTCATAATTATTCCTCAATAAAGTAACAATCGGAGCTATCGCTCGATCCTATAACATTTACATACTCCAAAAAGAGTACAACAGGGTTAGGAACATAACAAGGGTTAGGACTATGAAATTCGCGTTCCCAATCCCACGTAGTATCGTAGAATAAAGATCTTTTCCAATCACCTAGCTCACCATCCTCAATGACCTCAAATCATTCTCTTACAACTTTATGAAACAATCTTCTATTATCATCTTCTATATCATTATTATAGATATAATACATGTTTTCCCAGGGATAATATCTCATTCCAGAATTGTATTGAAGCCATAAGCGGTCACCAGATTGCCAATAAATACCATTATCCTCTTTAGATGAACTATCGCTACCTTCCAAATTATCTTCCTCACGTGGATTAATAACTGTTTGTACGGGGTTCTGTATATCAATCGTAACATCTTCTTCCAATCTATCATTATCACAGGGGTGGCTATAGGCTGAACAATATAGATAGCATTTGACTATTGGGCTTTCGCTACCCATCTAACAACTAAAGGCCATGGCAGAGGAGTCTGATCTGCTAAGGAGAAAGGATCAGGAATTATTACAGTGGGTTTCCAAGAACAGGTGGTGTGTAGATGACCAAAATAACAACATGTGGTACATATATCTGGCGTCCATCCATTTCCTACTCGAACCTCTGCTACATAATCATCACTATTCTAACCTTTATCGAATCTAGTAGAGGCGGGTTATTTCAATAAATGCTTTGGCGTAGATAAGTTTGTCTCTAGCCACAGTGTTGGAATTAAAACATTTTAGCTTTCCTACAAAATTAGATAACCATTTCAATTCCAACTAGAGATTGCAAGATCGAGGGGATATAAGAGAAATATGTCCATACCGGTATGGGGAGAACCTGTTCCCTTTCTCGATCAACTGTAGGACTCCACGGAGTTATAATAAAATGTTTCCCAGCAATAATGATAGGCTCAGCACTAAGAACTCGAAGTCTCTCTTCCAAGAGGGAGAATTTCATAAAAATCATCGAATAATCCATTCAAACTTGTATTTATGAAGGAGATTTCAACCGTAACGAAGTAGAATTTCTTATTTTGACTCTTTGTCATTGTCTTTGTAGGAATTCTTTATATATAATAGAACTTAGGTTCTTGTAAAACTTGTTTGCATTCCTTTATATTCTCCTTTAGTTTCCCTTGTCTACAGAAATGTTGTATCCATTTTCTAAGTGCTTTGCACTGATTGTTTTCGTAACCATTCATTAAGTGGTAATGGCAATAGTAGCCTCCCTCATTTCCTTCATATATTATTTCCTTTTTCTTTGATGGCCAATAATCAAGCTCTTCTTTTGTTAAGAAGAAGATGTTTTCCATTGAAGTAACTAATTCATATTCTGTAGGTAAATTAAGTTTTAATTTTCCTCCCGAAGACCCAATCCTTAACTGTTTACTTCTTTACCATGACCTTCAGTTTTCGTTATTAGCAATTTTACTTTTTGGTTTCTCTTGCAGTAGATACCATGGAAAGATCTCATTGGTGATGCTTGCTTTTCCTTCCGGATCCTCTTATCGAATTTAATTCGATGTAAGCTGAATTGTGTTAGGTTTCCATCTTTGGGCTAAGGCCTCGTAATCTTTTATCATTTCTTTTTCAAATGTTTTTCATCGTGAGTAAGTCCGTACCGCCTGTTTCATTTAAAGGAACAAATTATTGTCTTTCTTTTTATATTGATTGAAATCAGGGTTGGGTGTTGATCCACAATGGAAGGAGTTCATGCCTCCATTGTCTAGGCCATAAGCTTCCACCTTATTTTGATTAACCATATTTAAAGCCTTCATATTTAGTATATGTTCATCATGGAATCTTAAGTCCACGTAGGATATGTCTATTGCATATGGGTCAGAATACCCTTGTTTAGTTCCATCAGAATATTATCCATGTTAGGTTTCTGTTTTTCCGAAAGGGGTAGTATCTTCCTCTCTTCCATCCTTTCTTCATTTATTTCTATGTCGATGATGTTGAATGTAGCGACCCAGGAAAATTCGACGCTCGAATTATCGACATTTTCACAAACAGTGTCCCACTCGAGTATCGAATCTCCAGAAAGCTAGAAGAAAGAAGTTGGAGGATGAGAAAGATAAGATAGAAATATTAGAATAGAAGAATACGAAGAAGAACAACACACAGAATCAGAGCCTCACATCGCAGCGGAACAAAATATAATATAGAAATAAATCTTTATTTAGAGCTTTGAATAAACTTACAACATAAGAGTACATCAACATCACTGGACAGTTATAATAATCTGCCCTTATATACCACACAGCGGAATAATATCATACGTCTGAATTCTTCCAGCCCATCTCTTCACAGCATTCAATAACCTGAACCTGTACATTCCGGGCTAACCCGAGCATTTACAAAACACCGGGTCAGTCTGGTGAACCAGAGTGAGATAAACTCGCACAGTATTTAGGGTAAATCATCCAATCATGATTTTAAAGTTAAAAATCATTTCAAAAGCAAAAGATAATCGTAAGACCAAATCCACACATAAACACGGACGGTTTTTACCTTACGATAACCCAAATCAGTTTTCGAAATCAATATCTATTCTGATATTATAATAATGTCTAAATACAAATAATTAGCAAATCTAGGGGAACGCTTTCATCTCACGCTCCACATATATAGTATACAATCAAACCCGCGGGCGCTTATTGGATATTGGATTTCCAACTTGACAAGGTATGGGACCACCTTCCGCACGTGTATCTCTAGAGGCGAATACACAGGGTTCAACAAGAACGTCTTGCAACCCGGCCCTCACATGACCGACCACTCATTTCGCTTGAGTGTATCGAATGTATATCACCAACGGATGGACTCAAACCACCGTTCCCGAATGGGCAGGATCGATAGAATAAGAAACAAAAGGAATTTCTCTAGATAGGTGATTATACACCCTAATGGGAGCGACCCACATAGCCATGCTGCCTGCCCGATTTTGTCATCTCCTGGTTGATGAGGCTTGAGGTCAGAGCACATCTGATCATCATACACTTTGAATGCCACATCGTCAGAACCGCGAAATCACTAATTGACATCCACAAAAATATTCTGGTCGTTAAGCTAAAGAGGTGCCCCTCTCCGCCACTAACAGAGATACGTTTGTAAAAATCAACGTACGTGATTCTTAAGAACTACTCTGTCAGACATCCGTCCATACAAGTCATCCAGGAACAGGATGAACCGAAGGTACTCTCCTACTGCATCCAATATAGGAATCACCCCATGGATCAGTAGCGATCGTCCTTGCAATCCACAGTTTCAACCACGACAAAACCCCAGTATATCTCCTGGTCGAATCAGAGATTGTAAGTGGTTCTTCCGCTTTATGAAAAACTATGGTCTTTACATGCTCCATCTCGATCGTCACTTGATCTCTTCTATATATTCGTATTTGTTGGATGGAATGGTTTTCGAATATACATTCGATCCCGGTCTTTCCATACCAACAATCGTAAAGGTCAGACTTGATAGTCGGTTATTTAACTATCAAGTAAAACATCCAGGAAATCATACAAATATATTTACTGGTCTGGTACTCAGCATCACTTGGCTTTTAAAATTAATCACCCAATTTCCTTTTAATTTCATTGCTAAGGAATCTCATTTCCGTTACTTTGGAAATATTATCACACACTCTCGCCATTACCAACTAGTATCATCTTTGGGTCATCTCGAAGTCGTTCAAGTTGGGGTATTTTAGTTACCTCTCAGACCTTGACCAACAACGTTCTTACCTTCAGATAAATACGAGTCGTAATTCAAAAATCCGATATTAATATTTAAATTCCTATTTCCAACCTCGTTTTCCCAGTTAAAACCCTTCCTCGGGAAATCTCCTTTCAATTCTTTCGGTTTAACTTAATCCCATCATTAAGTATTTCAAATTCAAAACGACTTTTAAACTTACATTCCATTTTATGAACCTTATTTATAAATGTAAACCCTTTCACTTCTTAACTCAAATGTTAAGTAAAACTTTCCATTATATATTCGTTTAAACCTCTTATTTGCTTCTTTATAAACTCGAGCTCAAATAAGGAAAACTTATCCCTAGCCTTTTTCCAATGCTCGACCAAATTTTATTTCAAACTCGATTACTTAAATATCGTTTGATTAACAACTCAACATTTATCATTCCAAAACACTTAACTCCTTTATTTAATAGAATAAACAATAAATTTCCTTTTTAAACCCTTACTAAGACTAACCAACTATTCGTTAAGTTATTCCACCCATTTAAAGTCTAACTCAGTTTAAGTGGTCAACTTAGTCAATACAAACATGATTACTCCTCTACCCAATTTTATTAGTTCCTCCTTTAAATTAAAATATAATTAATTTAAATAAATTCATTTAAGGGTTCATTTTAACGCGATAAATCAAATACTCAACCACTATGTTACTTCTGCTGGTTTGTTTAAAATCCTTATCAACAGAAGACATTTTTTTAATAAACAGATCTCCATAATTTCTTATAGACTTTGAATAATAAATATTTATTTTCCTTTAAATAAATTTTTTCAAGGTAATAACTTTCAAAATCTATTTCGTTATATTATAACTTAACTACTATCGATAAACCATATTTTATGAATCAACCAATTTACAGTCCAAGCGATGCCTAATCACTCAACACATGACATCCATTGGTTATTACCAGAGAAATGGTTGAAATAAGGTTCAAAAATATTTATCAACCATTTGATTGATAAATTCTCTAACAATCACTAATCAACCAATTCAAACAGTCCAAACAATTCAAACAAATTTCGAACATGTTTCATAAGCGTGACCAGTCAAAGGAATTATTTGGTGTGGGTCAACCCCAAACAGTGGTATTTCTGAAAATTTAAACGACCGTTAATTTCGTTCATTGAATCATCAGTATAGATATAACCAGCAATCAATCAACCAACAGTCAGAACACATAAAATAAAAGCACCCAATTTATATAAAATATAAACGGGAAAGGCTGAGTGAGTTTAGCTCACCTGGATTTAAATCCGTTGATAACCGTCTGATTTTGTCCAATTAAACTGGCGTTTAATCTGAAATAAAATTTCCAACTGCTTCTGATTTGGACTAGACCTGCTCCATCTCGAAGTCCTTGTCTCTACGGTCCCAACGCACCTGATCGTGCGTAAATCTGATATCGTATGTGCCAGAAATTGTACTATGAAATTTATAAGCAAATTTAAATACTTGAACATGGATTTTATAAATAAACTTGAATTTATAATTTTAAATGGGCCTATTACCTTTGATTCTTTGGCCCACAATCCAACCCGATGACCACCTTAAAGCCCTTACACCCGATCCCCTTTTCATTCAGTAAGCCGCCTCCCAAAAATAACCATCGTTCATGGTAAAACCGAAATCCCCAAAATGGTGTAATCGGATTTTCTTCCTCCAGCAAATCGAGTTTGTCTCCGTCGCAACCACCTTCGCAACCTCCTCCTCTACTCAACAACCCTTCGCTCTTTCTTTACTTCACATGCCGATCCATCTGCTACCCCTGACAACAACTTCAACCACCACCATGTCCTTGCCAGTCAACCCGAAACGCCAGAAGTGCAACGGCTCCATTTACCACACGCTACAAGCTTTCGGCACCCAGATCGGCTTCTGTTGCTTTAAATTTTCCAACCCTAGGCCTTGGACTTTGACGGCTTCATCAAGACATCTGTCAAAACCCTTCAGATCCGAATGCTTTACTCCTTCGAATAAAGCTAAGTCCTTTACTCTATTTTTCCGTTACTGAATTGTTTGTTTTGATTTTTTTTCCTGGTGGTTGCGAATGGTATTTTTCTGGTTGGTTGTGTTACTCGAATGGTTCTGGTATGGTTGAAACCCTACTGTATTTATAGTGCGATTGAAAATAGATTAGATCGACGTCTATCAGCATATGTTCTAGCTACAACTAGCTTAGGTCGTGGGTTTTCAGATTTTAGTACTGATGATGAGATTTTGATGGATTTCGAATAGTATTGTCAATACTGTTGATCAGTTCACATGGATTTCTGATCGAACTTGTGTAGGTTAGGCTATGAGTTGTTTATTTGATCAGATTTGAAATCCATGTGGTGTAGATTTATTTAAAGATATGGCATGGTTTTCATATGAATTCGTACTGATTTACAGTCCTATTTACCTATGCACATGGGTATACTGATCGAACATGTGCATGAGTGTAGGTTATATAGGATTGTGAGGTTATGAATTGTTACCTCAATCAGAGATTTGGACTGTAGATTTGTTGGGTTTAGTTCAGATTTGATGCATGAGAAATTTTCCTTTACTGCTCATTTGGTTGTGTACATTTCTTAGCTGATCTGCTGTATATATACATTTACAGTGTATATTGATTTGGCTATATCAAACTGATTTGATTGTTCAGAACTATGGAAAAAAAATATGTTTATATAGGTTAGATGCAGTGTATTCACATGCTTAGCTTGTCCTTGATCCCTTACTGTGTTGTCCACTGTATTGTTAAATCATCCCGTATGTATATGAAGATATACATCTATTAGTTTATTGATTTTATGGGTGTTCGTATTATATATAGCTGTTCAGCTATATTTCTTCTAGATGCTCATGTTCAGCTTTAATTTCTTTACTTATGCATTGTCTTGTCTTCCTAGCTATTCATGATCTTTCCCTTTTTAGTGGGGGTTTTTTTTCTTCTTCTTTCGCAGATCAACATTGACGGATTCACTGGTCTGTAAGGACGGGCGTGCAGCTGTTGACCTTCAAATGTTGTTCCCTGTCTGTAAATTGATGTATAATATATTCATATATTTGGTTTTCTCTTAGTTGTTCCTTGTACCCATACAATTTGACGTATGAATATATACATTTAGCTATAAAGATTTGGTGTAAAGGTTTGGTGTAAAAAATATATTTCGGTCTTGTCTCTTTACTGTTTATTTCATTGCTTTTGCTTAGCTGTTCATAGATTTTGTATAAGGAGATTTTCGGTTTACTGATTTTCCTGCTTCTATGTTGTGTGCGTAGTCAGGTGCAAAAGATTTTCGAACCACCTACTAGTTTCATACAGCTAGTGACGAGTTGGTTATCTGTGTGTATCATATTGTTACACTACAGATTAGTATATCACATTACTAAAGTTTTGCTTCATTGATTTTTAAGAATCATTATCATCAAACTCCAAGCCTTGCTTTAGCATGTTCACAATCTCTTAAGTCATTTATTGATGTTGTTTATTTTCCAATAGGACTATTAATAGAAAATCTTTTGGTAGTATGTAGTTTTGTTAATATTCATTTCCTTAAAAATCAAACTAAATATAGCATCATATGACTTCGGTTTACTCTAAAAGCAACTCATCCGCTTAAATCTAAAAAGGAAACTCAAACCGTCATTCCACAAATGAACACACAAGGATATAAACTAGATCTTGGTTTTAGGTATGATGTTTGTTCGGATTTTATTCATTTTGCCAAATCGAGCGGGAACGTTAATAAATATATACCTATATGTTAAATTCATGAAAACTAAATTTAATGAAAATAAATACATGTCATCGTATTTACTACAACAACAGTTTCAACTCTAATCAGTATAATATTCAAGACTCGACATTAAAATTTCTGGTTAATATATATATATACATATATATATATATATTATAACTTTATCTTAAACAAATAAATTTGATTAAATATCTATTAAAATTTCCAATATAATATATATACAGATTAAAATATTCGAATTTAAATGGCCGTAAAATCTGGGACGTTACATTCTTCCCCCCTTAAAATAATTTCGTCCCCGAAATTGCAAGGTAAGAAGAATGTCCCAAATCGAATTATTTTTAAAATCATTACCGTTGAATTAAATCCAAAATAAATTCAAAATCCAAAAATTTTCGATAATTTCGCCAGTACTTCTCCTTCCTGGCTCGATTGGTACGACTACAACTGCCACTCTGGGCCTCAGCTTCTTCGAAAAGAAGATTCAAAATTCAAATGGCAACCCACTCAGGGTATAAAGAAATTTCTTAACCCACGATATTAAGGTTTACCTTTTGGTCGAGCATTCCAATTCAAATTCCAATTACCAAAGCGTATCAAGCAACTGCTTATCGCCTGCATTCCAAATCTGTAGAACCAAATTATCTCCACAACCTCCAGGATTCTGCATTTATTCCACTTATAATGCAAACAATAATTTGGGTTAGACAATTCTGTTTCCACTTCACCACCCAATCTTATTTCCAATCCACTATACCGGGATTTATCTCCTTATTTTCCATTCATACAGTTTCTTATTAGCCCCAACCGATTAAATTCACTTAACCAGGTTTAGTTTACTTTCATATCTGATTTAATCAACGAATTGATTTTCTAATCAATTCAATTTTATTTTATAATTCCAATTTGGATTTCAAATTAAATCAATCAGAATAAACAAACAAACACCCCACATCACTATAATATAGAAAATAAATTCTTCTTTCTTCTATATAAAAATATACATTGTGTAAAATTACTTCATTTACCCGCTTTATAAAACAATATCGGGTCAATTTACTAGTGAAACGCTTCTCAACACTTGAACCAGTCAAATAACACAATACAAAACATTTGTATATAAAATCTAACAAATACGCTCTCATATATATATACACTCAAACTCAATCTAGGGTGTTACTAACCCCATTTCTATTGAGTTACGCCACAGAGCCAAGGTTACTACTCAACCAATAGCTCTGATACCAACTGTAGCGACCCAGGAAAATTCGATGCTCGAATTATCGACATTTACACAAACAGTGTCCCACTCGAGTATCGAATCTCCAGAAAGCTAGAAGAAAGAAGTTGGAGGATGAGAAAGATAAGATAGAAATATTAGAATAGAAGAATACGAAGAAGAACAACACACAGAATCAGAGCCTCACATCGCAGCGGAACAAAATATAATATAGAAATAAATCTTTATTTAGAGCTTTGAATAAACTTACAACATAAGAGTACATCAACATCACTGGACAGTTATAATAATCTGCCCTTATATACCACACAGCGGAATAATATCATACGTCTGAATTCTTCCAGCCCATCTCTTCACAGCATTCAATAACCTGAACCTGTACATTCCGGGCTAACCCGAGCATTTACAAAACACCGGGTCAGTCTGGTGAACCAGAGTGAGATAAACTCGCACAGTATTTAGGGTAAATCATCCAATCATGATTTTAAAGTTAAAAATCATTTCAAAAGCAAAAGATAATCGTAAGACCAAATCCACACATAAACACGGACGGTTTTTACCTTACGATAACCCAAATCAGTTTTCGAAATCAATATCTATTCTGATATTATAATAATGTCTAAATACAAATAATTAGCAAATCTAGGGGAACGCTTGCATCTCACGCTCCACATATATAGTATACAATCAAAATCACAGGCGCTTATTGGATATTGGATTTCCAACTTGACAAGGTATGGGACCACCTTCCGCACGTGTATCTCTAGAGGCGAATACACAGGGTTCAACAAGAACGTCTTGCAACCCGGCCCTCACATGACCGACCACTCATTTCGCTTGAGTGTATCGAATGTATATCACCAACGGATGGACTCAAACCACCGTTCCCGAATGGGCAGAATCGATAGAATAAGAAACAAAAGGAATTTCTCTAGATAGGTGATTATACACCCTAATGGGAGTGACCCACATAGCCATGCTGCCTGCCCGATTTTGTCATCTCCTGGTTGATGAGGCTTGAGGTCAGAGCACATCTGATCATCATACACTTTGAATGCCACATCGTCAGAACCGCGAAATCACTAATTGACATCCACAAAAATATTCTGGTCGTTAAGCTAAAGAGGTGCCCCTCTCCGCCACTAACAGAGATACGTTTGTAAAAATCAACGTACGTGATTCTTAAGAACTACTCTGTCAGACATCCGTCCATACAAGTCATCCAGGAACAGGATGAACCGAAGGTACTCTCCTACTGCATCCAATATAGGAATCACCCCATGGATCAGTAGCGATCGTCCTTGCAATCCACAGTTTCAACCACGACAAAACCCCAGTATATCTCCGGGTCGAATCAGAGATTGTAAGTGGTTCTTCCGCTTTATGAAAAACTATGGTCTTTACATGCTCCATCTCGATCGTCACTTGATCTCTTCTATATATTCGTATTTGTTGGATGGAATGGTTTTCGAATATACATTCGATCCCGGTCTTTCCATACCAACAATCGTAAAGGTCAGACTTGATAGTCGGTTATTTAACTATCAAGTAAAACATCCAGGAAATCATACAAATATATTTACTGGTCTGGTACTCAGCATCACTTGGCTTTTAAAATTAATCACCCAATTTCCTTTTAATTTCATTGCTAAGGAATCTCATTTCCGTTACTTTGGAAATATTATCACACACTCTCGCCATTACCAACTAGTATCATCTTTGGGTCATCTCGAAGTCGTTCAAGTTGGGGTATTTTAGTTACCTCTCAGACCTTGACCAACAACGTTCTTACCTTCAGATAAATACGAGTCGTAATTCAAAAATCCGATATTAATATTTAAATTCCTATTTCCAACCTCATTTTCCCAGTTAAAACCCTTCCTCGGGAAATCTCCTTTCAATTCTTTCGGTTTAACTTAATCCCATCATTAAGTATTTCAAAACGACTTTTAAACTTACATTCCATTTTATGAACCTTATTTATAAATGTAAACCCTTTCACTTCTTAACTCAAATGTTAAGTAAAACTTTCCATTATATATTCGTTTAAACCTCTTATTTGCTTCTTTATAAACTCGAGCTCAAATAAGGAAAACTTATCCCTAGCCTTTTTCCAATGCTCGACCAAATTTTATTTCAAACTCGATTACTTAAATATCTCGTTTGATTAACAACTCAACATTTATCATTCCAAAACACTTAACTCCTTTATTTACTAGAATAAACAATAAATTTTCTTTTTAAACCCTTACTAAGACTAACCAACTATTCGTTAAGTTATTCCACCCATTTAAAGTCTAACTCAGTTTAAGTGGTCAACTTAGTCAATACAAACATGATTACTCCTCTACCCAATTTTATTAGGTTCCTCCTTTAAATTAAAATATAATTAATTTAAATAACTTCATTTAAGGGTTCATTTTAACGCGATAAATCAAATACTCAACCACTATGTTACTTCTGCTGGTTTGTTTAAAATCCTTATCAACAGAAGACATTTTTTTAATAAACAGATCTCCATAATTTCTTATAGACTTTGAATAATAAATATTTATTTTCCTTTAAATAAATTTTTTCAAGGTAATAACTTTCAAAATCTATTTCGTTATATTATAACTTAACTACTATCGATAAACCATATTTTATGAATCAACCAATTTACAGTCCAAGCGATGCCTAATCACTCAACACATGACATCCATTGGTTATTACCAGAGAAATGGTTGAAATAAGGTTCAAAAATATTTATCAACCATTTGATTGATAAATTCTCTAACAATCACTAATCAACCAATTCAAACAGGCCAAACAATTCAAACAAATTTCGAACATGTTTCATAAACGTGACCAGTCAAAGGAATTATTTGGTGTGGGTCAACCCCAAACAGAGGTATTTCTGAAAATTTAAACGATCGTTAATTTCGTTCATTGAATCATCAGTATAGATATAACCAGCAATCAATCAACCAACAGTCAGAACACATAAAATAAAAGCACCCAATTTATATAAAATATAAACGGGAAAGGCTGAGTGAGTTTAGCTCACCTGGATTTAAATCCGTTGATAACCGTCTGATTTTGTCCAATTAAACTGACGTTTAATCTGAAATAAAATTTCCAACTGCTTCTGATTTGGACTAGACCTGCTCCATCTCGAAGTCCTTGTCTCTACGGTCCCAACGCACCTGATCGTGCGTAAATCTGATATCGTATGTGCCAGAAATTGTACTATGAAATTTATAAGCAAATTTAAATACTTGAACGTGGATTTTATAAATAAACTTGAATTTATAATTTTAAATGGGCCCGTTACCTTTGATTATTTGGCCCACTACCCAACCCGATGACCACCTTAAAGCCCTTACACCCGATCCCCTTTTCATTCAGTAAGCCGCCTCCCAAAAATAACCATCGTTCATGGTAAAACCGAAATCCCCAAAATGGTGTAATCGGATTTTCTTCCTCCAGCAAATCGAGTATGTCTCCGTCGCAACCACCTTCGCAACCTCCTCCTCTACTCAACAACCCTTCGCTCTTTCTTTACTTCACATGCCGATCCATCTGCTACCCCTGACAACAACTTCAACCACCACCATGTCCTTGCCAGTCAACCCCAAACGCCAGAAGTGCAGCGGCTCCCTCTACCACACGCTACAAGCTTTCGGCACCCAGATCGGCTTCCATTGCTTTAAATTTTCCAACCCTAGGCCTTGGACTTTGACGGCTTCATCAAGACATCTGTCAAAACCCTTCAGATCCGAATGCTTTACTCCTTCGAATAAAGCTAAGTCCTTTACTCTATTTTTTCGTTACTGAATTGTTTGTTTTGATTTTTTTTTCCTGGTGGTTGCGAATGGTATTTTTCTGGTTGGTTGTGTTACTCGAATGGTTCTGGTATGGTTGAAACCCTACTGTATTTATAGTGCGATTGAAAATAGATTAGATCGACGTCTATCAGCTTATGTTCTAGCTACAACTAGCTTAGGTCGTGGGTTTTCAGATTTTAGTACTGATGATGAGATTTTGATGGATTTCGAATAGTATTGTCAATACTGTTGATCAGTTCACATGGATTTCTGATCGAACTTGTGTAGGTTAGGCTATGAGTTGTTTATTTGATCAGATTTGAAATCCATGTGGTGTAGATTTATTTAAAGATATGGCATGGTTTTCATATGAATTCGTACTGATTTACAGTCCTATTTACCTATGCACATGGGTATACTGATCGAACATGTGCATGAGTGTAGGTTATATAGGATTGTGAGGTTATGAATTGTTACCTCAATCAGAGATTTGGACTGTAGATTTGTTGGGTTTAGTTCAGATTTGATGCATGAGAAATTTTCCTTTACTGCTCATTTGGTTGTGTACATTTCTTAGCTGATCTGCTGTATATATACATTTACAGTGTATATTGATTTGGCTATATCAAACTGATTTGATTGTACAGAACTATGGAAAAAAATATGTTTATATAGGTTAGATGCAGTGTATTCACATGCTTAGCTTGTCCTTGATCCCTTACTGTGCTGTCCACTGTATTGTTAAATCATCCCGTATGTATATGAAGATATACATCTATTAGTTTATTGATTTTATGGGTGTTCATATTATATATAGCTGTTCAGCTATATTTCTTCTAGATGCTCATGTTCAGTTTTAATTTCTTTACTTATGCATTGTCTTGTCTTCCTAGCTATTCATGATCTTTCCCTATTTAATGGGGTTTTTTTTCTTCTTCTTTCGCAGATCAACATTGACGGATTCACTGGTCTGCAAGGACGGGCGTGCAGCTGTTGACCTTCAAATGTTGTTCCCTGTCTGTAAATTGATGTATAATATATTCATATATTTGGTTTTCTCTTAGCTGTTCCTTGTACCCATACAATTTGACGTATGAATATATACATTTAGCTGTAAAGATTTGGTGTAAAGGTTTGGTGTAAAAAATATATTTCGGTCTTGTCTCTTTACTGTTTATTTCATTGCTTTTGCTTAGCTGTTCATAGATTTTGTATAAGGAGATTTTCGGTTTACTGATTTTCCTGCTTCTATGTTGTGTGCGTAGTCAGGTGCAAAAGATTTTCGAACCACCTACTAGTTTCATACAGCTAGTGACGAGTTGGTTATCTGTGTGTATCATATTATTACACTACAGATTAGTATATCACATTACTAAAGTTTTGCTTCATTGATTTTTAAGAATCGTTATCATCAAACTCCAAGCCTTGCTTTAGCATGTTCACAATCCCTTAAGTCATTTATTGATGTTGTTTATTTTCCAATAGGACTATTAATAGAAAATCTTTTGGTAGTATGTAGTTTTGTTAATATTCATTTCCTTAAAAATCAAACTAAATATAGCATCATATGACTTCGATTTACTCTAAAAGCAACTCATCCGCTTAAATCTAAAAAGGAAACTCAAACCATCATTCCACAAATGAACACACAAGGATATAAACTAGATCTTGGTTTTAAGTATGATGTTTGTTCGGATTTTATTCATTTTGCCAAATCGAGCGGGAACGTTAATAAATATATACATACCTATATGTTAAATTCATGAAAACTAAATTTAATGAAAATAAATACATGTCATCGTATTTACTACAACAACAGTTTCAACTCTAATCAGTATAATATTCAAGACTCGACATTAAAATTTCTGGTTAATATATATATATATACATACATATATATATATATTATAACTTTATCTTAAACAAATAAATTTGATTAAATATCTATTAAAATTTCCAATATAATATATATACAGATTAAAATATTCGAATTTAAATGGCCGTAAAATCTGGGACGTTACATTGAAGGAGCCAGCCCTTCCGAAATGTTCTTTCATTTTGTAAAGGTCCTTCGCAACCCATTCCAAGTTCTATGGGGCTTCAGATGTTCCAATCTCAAAGTATATACGGTAAGCTTATTCTGATATTCAAGACCTTTCGCAGACCTCCAAAATGTATTTTAGTGAAACTATTATCATTTGCATGCATTGGAAGTGAAACCTGGAAATTCATGACATAATAATAAAGTTTTCAACGATTACAAAGTTTGTCCCCAAATTAATTTAGAAATTAAGGTTAAGACTCAAAATATTAGATATAAAATTGGGAATGAAGAATTAAATCCCGATTCTGGGATCCTAAGGTCATACTTATAGGTGCGGGTCGACTCTCGTTTCATTGTTAGAGCTTTATCCCATCTTCTTTGTGGAAGTGAATATGGAAGCTTAGTTTAGGCCTCTACCAAATATTCAATGGAGCAGTAGTTGTAGTAAGGGCTTTCTGAAGGAATTCTTTTGCAACTGGAAGCTTTGGCTGGTTAACAAAGGAGTGATCCTATAGGAGCTCTAGGCCTTAGATGTTGCTAATGACTTTGTCGTTATTTGCATATGATGCTTGCTTGTAATGATTATTTGGTAGAGTCTTAGACTGTTTAGCATTCTCCGTTCGGGTAGTCCAAAATCCATACTAAGATAAGTCTACATGCTTGATGATGACAACTTTGGTGATCGTGCCCTTCAGGTCATGACGACAGGGCTTTCTTGGAGTAACAAAGCTCTTTGCTTCCCTACTCATGCCTTGAAGTAACTATTTTTGGAAATTATGCCCTTTGGTTTTCATCGACAAGGGCCTTTCTCATAGAAAGGAATCTTTGGCTTTGAAAGCAAATTTTGATGAGTGAGCTTTATCTTTGTTGAAGGCATACTAGCTTTGACACCCCTTATCTTAGCTACGTGGATCTAGTTTCTCTTTGGTTATTTTCATGCTAACACAAATGTACTATTTCATTGTCAATTCTTGAAACGTTTAATGATTTTGGTTATGTTATTTATCATTGTTAATAGAAATACTCATAATATACATACACAACTACTGCTCAATGTACATTTTTCATTACCCTTATTTTATAATAAAGGTTTTGGGTTATATGACGATCTGTATTCTACATATTGAAGGTTCATAGAATATTTATATTATTTTCATATAAGGTCCTACGATTCTATAATTTTGAGGAACTCGGTCCTAGTTACAATTTATTAGGACCAAATGATGACTTACCTTTTTATAGATTGGTTAGATCAAGAAAAAGGCTTACCATCGAAGAGATGTGGTTGTTTTTTAAGGTTTAAGGAGGGTTTGACAGCATAAATTAGTAATTAAGATTATTAATGAAATAGACACATTATCTGTTTTGGGATTTGAGCATATCTGGGTTGAAGGATATATGAGAACCTTCTCCTAATCATTTCACAACTCCAAAAATAAATATCCAATTCCATTAATGATGTCTACTTTTTAAACCTACTAAAATACTTAATTTATTAACTAAACCTTTTTATTAAGGAGAAATTAGTAAGAATGAACCTAATACTGGAAGATTGGTTGCTGCGATCACCTAGGGACCCATGTTAATTGATATCCATAGAAAAATTAAGAGTTCGTTTGGATTGAGGTGAGTGATTACTATTCTGTTTACTAATTGGCGTGTCTTAGGCTCTAAATCACCTTTTAATTTTCTCTACAAATGTACATAAATCATGTTTAATCAAGCTATCACACATATATGATTTTAGGTCAATTTCGATCATTTTTGTAAAAAGTGATGTTAACCTATATGAATATGATTACATTTTCTTAGATCTAATCTGTGATTTACCTTGATTTGACAAAATTCTTTTTCTAGTATGTTTCGTATGTTATATGCTTGCTACAATATGTGTGGATGGAAGAAAACGCCGATCAAGTAGTGAGACTAGTTTTCAAAAGTTGGAGGGGTTGCTGCCAGTTCGAATCAGATCTGATCCGAGTTCTTAACTAGTATTGGGTGTGATCCATAGTAAACCATGAAGCATCATACAAAGTTCCAAGTCATTTGGAGTTTGTGTGCTCGAATTATGGCTTGGAAAAATTTGGATTGGTACATTATTGGATTTTGGTTCGTTGATTTTGAATTGGCTAGATACTTGGAATTCTAATTAGCATAGATAGTGGTAATCCTGATTGGAGAGGAGAAAAGTAATTTGGATAAGTTCTTAAATAGGTGATTTCAAATTAGCATAGGAGCTATGCACTTCGGATCCATATATGAGCCACACACCTTGGATCAATATAAGAGTCACACACTTCAGATCGGTACAGAAGCTATGCACTTTAGATCGGCTTAGGAGTTACGTACTTTGGATCAGTGTGAGACATCAACTTCTGATCGATTGAAGTAGAAAAATACACAAGCACCGAAACAAATCAATATAACTCAGATCAAAAGGAAGGAGGACGTATCGAGTTGGTACACCGAAAGTGGAGGAGACTCGAATTGGCGTTTAGGCGCTATCTGTTGTATATAACAACAGGATTTTTGTTTGATGATAATATATATTACAAATGTGTTTGCAATCATACTATTCTACTACATCACATACAGAAATAGATATATAATTTTGAATAGAATAATACTGCGCAAGAATTTAAACATTCAAACAATGTTTTATTCAAAATAAATATTCTATTTCAACATTTGAATAGTACAAACTTCTAACTTCACTATTGTACAACTCAGTGATTTATTACATTCAGTCCTCACTACAATACCCAATGTTCATTCAGTTACTTTTTCAGTGTCATATACAATTTTTTATACATAGCTCCTCACTACATTTCACTCAGTTGACTTATATACATTCATTCAATCACTTGTCTTCGATGTGCTTCAGAATCAGTCCAGTCACTTGCATATCTGTCACAAAACACACAGAGTAAACTGGAACAAAAATTGATTTACATTCCAGCAGATATAAATTTATTTTAAATTATATTTGCCCCCTACTTTTGTTGTGTTTCGCATCATATGCTAGACGTGGTCTGTTGATTTATATAGGAATATTTTTGCACTTGTATACCGTTATTTTTTAGGTGAACAGGAAAAAAACTCAAGCATGCACAATGACAAAAGTACAAAAGCAGATAATGAAGAGCATAAGGGACTGATGCAACATAACAACTCGACAAAGTGGTGTATGGAAGCAATGTACATAACTGAAATATAGTGCACAAGTATACACTAATGCCATAATGACCTAACATGCAACAACAACATGATAAATAGAGAAAACCACATAACTCAAGTTTAGCAATGCCAAATGCAGAAATTTGAGGTGAAAATAAATATCAAATTAAAACTGTCAAAATGTTTCCAGAAATATATTCACAATCAATTTATTGTCGGTATGTATTTATTCTTGGCAAATGTTGTATGAAGACAAGGTTAACAAAATTCCAAATATAGCTGCAAGTACATAAAGATTACAAATGCAACATGTATGCACTTCACAACAGATACAAGTAAACATAGCAGTGCAATTGAACATCTTAACTTGTGCAAAGCAATTCATGTGCATGCATCAAGGCCAAACTGTTAAAGGCCAAAGTATATAGAAAGAATCAACAATGTTGAAATTGGCAAGGTGTCAATATTTCAAATAACATGAAATATTTTTTGACAAGATTTTTAACATGCAGTCTTGCACATATTTGGCAGGAAGAGATTATGTTTCAAAAAATTAAATCCGGTATATTTGGCATGAATTGAATTTCTTCCAGAAAGCATCAAAAGAATATTTCTAGGAATATACATGGCAAGACACAAGGCAACATGGTTATGGTAAAAAAATATCAAATATAGCAACAATTATGCAATACGGCAACTCGAAAAAATGACAAATACATGTGCTAGTGACAAATACACACAAACCAGTCAAAGAAAGCAAGCAAAAGTGCCAAGACAATCACATGTATATGGGAAAACTTTAATACAACATTGTTACAAATCTATATGCAGAGGTTCAGTGGAGCAATAAGGAAATGTTTGCATGTTCAAATGGGTACAAAAGAAAAGGAAATTTTCTTTTACTGACTGATTCTAAGATTGGAATTATTTTTAATTTTGCATTCTTGGCATTTGTTAACTTTAGCAAGAACATAAATAGAGCAAGCCCGATGAGGAGAAACATATGCACAACAGGAAAGTGCACAAATAGAAGTAAAGAAATCTGGTCAAACAAGTATGCAAGAAAATGGAAAATAAATTATTTTCATTCTTAGCAAATGTAAAAGCAGCATGGAACTATTTGGGAAAGTTTTTTTGATCACGCATGAATATGTTTTCCAATCGACAAAATCAAGGAATATATTTGGCAATTGGATTTTACAATTAATTCTCCAAATTCACCGAGGGGCTGAAACATGGCCAAATTCATCAATGTAAAATCGACAACCGTTTCAAATGTTTCCAGTTTTATATTTGGCAAGTTCTCTAAAAACATTCCAAATATTCAAGTCGTGTAATCACATAATGCATTGGTTCTAGGAAAATGGAGATATTCATTTTCATTCAATCAAAGAAAATCGCAAGAATCAATCTGTCATTTTTGTGCTAAGAAAATCATTCAATCATTTTCAAAATTGATTGGGAATTCAGGAAGAAATCAAGATAAAAAACATGCAAATATCAAGCCAAGTCATTACATGAGATCAGATATTTTTAAAGGGTTAAAAACCCTATAAATACACCACATCATCACTAGCAATTTTGCATCGAAAACAAAAACAATTCATTCAAGCATCGAGAAAAATCAATCAAAGACACTCATAGTTTTTCGATCAAGTTGCAAAGCCCAAATCGATCGACATAGAGAGGCAAGCTTCGAAGCATCAGAGGTTTGATCAATCATTTTTTAAAGTCGCGATTAGGAGCAGGGAAGCCAAATTCTCGGATGCCATCAAAGAAGACAAAAAGAGAAGACGACATTACTTTTCAAGTGTCAAAGAAAATAAAAATAGGCCTAATTTTTATTCTATGTGTTTTTGGGCTTTTTGCATTGTTTTATGTTTTTTAAGTGTTTTTACTCTTGTAATCTGTAACACCCCATAATTTTAAAGAACACTATAATGATAAACTGAAGAATACTTAATTAAATACTGGGAATTAATTAAAACAAATAGCGCCATTGTGTTCGTCTCGGAATTCCGCTTAAGGAAGACACAAGTTTGCGTAAAACGGACATCATACAAAGAAGTTATTAAGGTTTGAAGTTTGTATACATGTAAGTAACATATATATATATATAATCAAATTCAGAAAATCAAAAATCGAAGAGCAGGAAAGGGAGGGAAATCAACCCGTTAGGGGTCGACCCCATGCCCTATGGGTGTCGACCCCACCCAGATCTGGGGTAGATCCAGTCTATGAACCGGAACTTGTTTCTTGACCAGATTCTTTGACCGTAGGCGATAAATAGGACCTCATTTCTATTGTTTTATTCACCCAAAAACAATGGAGAAAACGAGATGCTGCCCCAACTCAGATTGAATTAGCCTATTCTTCTGCAACAACGACTTATACGTGCTCAAGAATCTCTGCCGCAACATCAACAGTCATTTCTCTTTTCTTTAGATTCGGTCCCTGTAAGTTCATGTTATTTTTAGATATAAACATTTAATAAGTAATCCTGACATGCTTATAATTTGGATCTAAACCTACACCTGTTAATAACCTAAATCATAACTAAACAGATCTGCCATTACTTGTACACCTGATCCTATATTTAGTTGTTAGATGCTTATCTCTATTATGCCTATCCTGTCACTATGCCCATTTCTATCACCGTATGCCTATTCTGTTAGTATGCCTATTTCTATCATCATGTGCCTGTTTTGTTATTATTCCTATTTCTATTCTCTTCTCTCCCTCCTTCCCTTTTTATTTGTATAGCCAGGCTACCTTTGAGCCTAGGCCTATCACTGAAATATGTGAACGAACAAAATTGGGAATGATAAATTGGGGCATAACTTGCGTTGTAAAACATGACTGGAACTACAAGAAAAACAGCATTTAGCAATGACAGAATCCGCTTCTAATCCGTCGCTATATCGACTTTTGCGACGGAATTCCTGCATAACATGGTGGTCGGTAAAAACCATGACGGTAATTGTGTCAGATTTAGCGACGGAATATAGCATGAGTTTTCCGATAGTTTTCCGTCATTTTACTATTTATATAATAAAAATATAATTTTATTTATTAATTTAATTTTAATTTATTTACTGACATTTTAGCGACGGAAAAGTATTTTTTTGAAATTATTATTTATAATTATCTATTGCTAAACCCTTGCAAGATAGCAATGGATTTGCGACAAATAATTTTTATTTAAAATACTTTTACCGGCAATCTGTCGCTATTCACCTTCTGATATATATATATAAGAACGCATACGCATACGTAATTAATATTAAAAAACGTCACATGCAAGCTTTTTTGAATTTACGAACTTGAAATACACCAAAAAGAAAAATCTATATATTTTTATGTATATGCATTCACAAATCATCCATCTGTCTATCGAATAGTTCCAATATTATATCTTATAATTAACGTTGGATTAATTACAAACAAACTAGTTGTCACACCATACATTAAAGTTTATATTGATGCTTTGTCCAATGGCATTTATGGGAAGTACGAACGGCAAGTCTAAGTCCCCTAATACATGTGTACGCTACCAACTTCTTCGATGGTTTCAATGTTCTTTCATTTACATATCTTCCATGCTCACCTTTCCTCCTTCCATGACTTCTTGCACCTGCAACATTATTCATCGCATATAAGTTTGAAAGATAGTAAAATTAAGGTAAACATGTAACAGCGGACTATCACAATCTGGTGTTTTACTAAAAGAGATACCAACCACTGATATACAATACCCAAGGGGAAACTTAAAATGATACAATGGTAATTTCAGTAAGATCATAAAATCTTATGTTATTAGTAGAGTAAATTTAAGACAAAACAAAGGTTCATATAGCTTAATATAACAACAAATAATTATCTAAACCTCAGAAACTTGCATACTGGCACTATTAAAGGTTCATTGTACACCTCAAACATAAAATTTTGTGTGTACACATTGAAAAAAAATTCACAATGATGATGGGAAGTTGAACTAGAAAAATGTGGATAGAATGATAACAAATTTCACACTATTGATGAGTTGATGAATAGGATAACAAAATTCGTTTTCACAACAGTAATAAATTAATGAATAGGATGATAATAATTTTTTTTACTTTTCAATATAGACTAACAATAAATAATCAAAATGGCAATAAAATATGGTGTTACATATCATGCCTCGCTGCTGCATGCATCTAGACCACAATCCCAGAGTAAAGAAAACATTTGGAAGGAAAAAAATTGAAGAAGAAAATGTAAAAGAACCATGACGAACCTAGTAAGTACGCACGCTACATTTGCCTCTTGCTTCGACCCTACATCTCTTCCCGCCATCACCTACTCAGCATCGTAACCTTCCAGTCACTATGTTCTTACCACCCTCCGTCCTGAGAACAACCCAGTTGACATGTTTTGCATCCATTAGTTTCTTTCATATGTTAAAACTTCCATGCACTTGCATTTGATGCTGAATATGGTAAAACATTAAATATATAATTATTAAATCAAACATAAATTCAACAAATAAACAAACGACACGACTAATATGATACCATTCAAACTTTTCACAATGCAAAATCAGTCGAGTAAAATTCAAATTCAGCATCAAATGCAATTGAATATGATCTGCTAAAAATTTATGTCTTTATCATATGAACACCACAAAGATCAAAAGTTTGTAGTTCATAAACAAAAGACAACACTAGTATTGCACTAATTTTTGAGCTTAATAGGTACTTTCGTATAATCCTGCAAGCCTTCGATACATGCTGTAAATTTTAAACTTTACATGCTCTAGGCTGAAATTGTAAACCTGATTTACGCATAAATCAATAATACAAACCCAAAAATGTCGACGGAGAAGAAACTTACCGATAAGATACGGAGGATTCCAACCGGTTACGTTTTAGGGGTTTCGAGGCAGCTATATAAAAGTGGGTAGAATTAGGGTTTCGCTTCAGATCTCGGCTGCTTCAGATCGACATTACGAGATGAGGCTGATAAAACTGACACCAAATCGCGCTTCAATATAGAATCATTCCGAATAATCAGCCTCAAAGCAAGAACAAAAAAAACGAAGAACATGGAAACACAGGAGGCGGCGGAATGAGAACTCTGAAAACCTAAAGAGTAAATGGATTGGGAATTAGGGGAATTCAATAATTGACGATGTGGATGAAGGGGGGTGGGGAATGATGCAGATCGCAAATTTTGGCCATTGGATTGCATTCCAATGGATGTGGTAGATTTTGTTTATTCTAGTGATCCGCTGTTTTAGCTATCGACCAATGAAAATAGAACAGTCCCTCTTTTTGTTATATTGGAAGATGTTGTAGCTCTAGAAAAAAATACGAGAGGGTATATTAAGCACACAATAGAATATGAATAATTTATTAACTAATATGAAACATAAATATGATTAATAGTTTATTAAATGCTACTTTTCTTAATACTTATTACATATTATTTTATTATCAATTATTATTAAACATTATTATTAATTAAATATTAATATTTAATTGCTAAATATTATAATTAAAATTAGAATATATTTAATTGTACTTTATCGTGGTCACAATTTATATAAATTTTAAAATTAGAATATAAAATATTATACAATTTAAATTAAACTATTAAATGAACCTTTTCAATATTTTAAAGTTTAGAAATTTGGTTATTTCGTATCAAACAATAATTGGTTTTATAAACTTTATGATCTATTTCAAATTTATACAAAACTTATTTTAATTTTTTAATGTTTTCGAAACATAAAATATAATTATCAATTGAATTATGAAATATAAGTACCAACTATAATTATCAATTGTAACTATTAAATACAATTATATAAAATTAATTATTGAATATTAGATACTATTTCATTAGTATTAAATTTTATTATTAATTATTAAATAATTATTATAATAAACTGTTATTTTCATCTCTTGCAAATCTGTTGGAATTCTGCTGCAAAATAGCTTTGACAAATATTCGTCGGCATTCAGCCTGTATTTGCAGCGGAAAATAGCGACAGAAATTTTCTATCGGTAATTTGACGCAATTTGCAACGAATTAGTGAGGGATGACAGAAGATGACGGTAATAAATAAAAGAAAAAAATTTGAAAATACAAAAAACCATCCCATGCAAATCACATGGAAATCCGTCGCAAATTAGCGACAGAAATTTCCGCTTCTAAATTTTTGATGCTAAATCAGTGTTTTCTTGTATTGTGGGATTTAGGGGCATAATCTATACCTTGATTTAAAACTTTAATTCGGGGTATAACTTGTATCATGAATCAGACTGGGATTTGGGGCATAACCTATAATGATTACAGTAAATAGAAACTGTAACCGCACTTAGACACGAGGTTAGATTACACTTGTGGTAGAAGTCTGCCCGGAACAGCCCGACAAATCCAGCATCCACAAATGGTTAATCTAATGTGAGGGGTCTAGTGCATAAATGCACACATAACAGTGGTAAGACACGAGGTTAAGTCCGACTTGTGGTAGAAGTCTGCCCGGAACCTCCCAACATATCCAGCATCCACAAGTGGCCAACTTAATGTGAGAGGTCTAGTGCATTAACGGACTTGAATGGAAGAATGATAACAACCTGTTAACCTGTAATACTTAACTTGTTTAAACCTATAGGGGTTATATGAACCTGTCAAAATTGTGTAAGGGTTAAGTAAACTTGCTTGAATCAATGAGGGGTTAAGTAAACCTGTTAAATCTATGGGGACGGGTTATATAACCCCGAAAAACTTAACCTATTTTATATGGTGGGGTTATGTGGGCTTGTTAATATTTTAGGCATAACCAGTCAAAATCCTAGTAGTTGGGATGCAAGCCCGGGGTTGGATTGTATCATCTGTAGTGTGGGACCCGTATCAGTCAATAACCCATCTTGGTATCAAAAGGGGGACCCCGAACTAGGTAGGGGTCAGGACCCGCTTACTGAGCTGATTATAAGAGGTTCATCTAAGTGGGGGTGCTGATGGCGCATTCCGTCGGACTCATGCGCGTTCATGAATTCGCTTGCTTTGGGATAATTAGATGCTATAGCATCAGTAGATATGGTTGTGCCTCTCGAAAAAAAGGGTTGCCACTTTAAGAAGTGACACATCGTACTCTAGGGCCAACACAGGGTATCTACAGGATAGGGAGTCGATTGATCGGGGTAGTAATTAGGGTACATCTAGTCTTGCTTGTTTAGGGGACCATTATTATCATCGGGGGTAACACTTGTCATTTCTGTTGGGCTGCCTGTTATTATCGTTGGGGTAAAGCTCATCACTAGAAGTACACCTAAGTCTACTATCTGTTTCTATTGGGATCATTCCGTTTCTGTTATACTAGTATTGGTGCAGAGAAAAGTATTTGGGAAGCGCAATATATTATGTTATGTTTATCCTGCTCCATCTGTTATACCTATCTTATGATATTGTTATCTCTCTCATCCGGTTTATATGCCTGTCATGATGCTTTTACTTATTTATATGATAAAAGTAACTGGACTCGCCCGACTTTATGTTAGACCCGTTTTGTTTCCTTTTCTCTCTCTTCCTTCCTCCCAGGTTCTTAGGGTGGGATTACTGATGCTTGATTAGGATTCTCTCTTTCATTCTTCTTGGAGCTGCTTAGATGTACTGCTTTAATTTCTTGTCTACTCTGATATGGCTCTTTTTGGGGATTATGCTTTTATATTACTGTACTCTGTTGATTTTGGTACAAGGCAGATGCTTTAATTTGATGTAAAGGGTTTTTTATATTTCAGACTTATGTTGTAACAGGGTTTTGGACCATGATGTTTTCTATTTGGAAAATAAAGTTTTAACCTACGCTGTTATTTTATATATGTCTTGTGATGTTTTTGTTTCTGTTTACCTATAACGCTTCACAAAACTTAAATGCATTCTGATAAAGAGTGACATTAACGGATGTGGGGTGTCACATTTGGTATTAGAGATGAAGGTTACCGGATCAGATAAAAGGTTTTGAAATTTTTCAAAAGGTTTTAAAAGAAGGCATTTTCAAAAGAAAAGTCTGTTTTTGAAAAACATATTCCCTAAAGGCATATGAAATATATTTCGACTCTCTGTTTGAATCCATTTTTCCTTTTCTTTTCAGCATATCTGGGGAACTGATTCTTCCCGAGGGCATTCTGGTATCGGCTTGGTCCCGTAGGTACCTTGAGGCAATGGCGCCAGCCGGAGGCTAAGAATACGCCTCCACCCCAGCTGCAACCGTTGTTCCTCCTTCTCCTCCTCCACGAGCAGGTAATTTCTCCAAGATATGCAAGGTTTCTGTGCTATGTGAGGAAAGCCATTCCGAGGAACTAAGACTTTTGTAGAAGTAAGTAATTTCTTGACGAGACGGAGGATTTGTTTGGGATTTTTGAGGTTGACAACCGTAGGAAGATTCGGTTGGCCGTTTGGCAGCTAAAAGATGAGGCATCATTATGGTGCGAAGTGATGCAAGCAGGGCGTCCTCTTGAGACTTGGGATGATTTCCGACAAAGATTCGAGATGAAGTTTCTTTCTTAAGCTGAGCAAAGTATGCAAAGGGAAAGGTTTTTTACACTTAAGAAAGGAGGCATGTCTGTCAAAGAGTATGTCAATAAGTTCAATCAATTGGCGAGGTTTGATTTGGAGCTAGTGAATACCCCGCACAAGAAAGCATAGAGGTTTGCAAAAGGGTTAAACGAACCCCTTCATTGATTGGCTATGTCTCATATTCTAATGGGGGCAACTTTTGAGAAACTCGTTGATATGGCATTGATGCACGAAGAAGAAAAAGGTGAAAAGAAAGAGGCTAAGATTGATGAAACACAAAACAAGAAAGTATGGCCTAAGAAAGAACAACAACAACAAAAGAAGGGCGGAAAGAACGACAAAGCATGAGAAAAGATTGTAGAAAAAGGAAGAATGCTTGTTTCCAATGTGGAGAGGTTGGGCACCTTGTTAAGGACTGCCCAAGGAAGCAAGGACAGGGCCAAAGGGAGGGATCTTCTAGAGCGCAGGTGCATGCTCTTGTGGCCGATGTATCAGATAGAAGTAGGAAAGATTATGTTGAAGGTTTGATTTCTCTTTTCGATCATCCTGTTGGAACTCTTTTTTATTCTGGCATTTCACATTCTTTTATACATGATTCCGTGGTTGAGTCTCTGCACCTTAGTACCGGTATGGTTTTGGATCCCGTCGTTGTCTCAAACCCCATTGGGTGTATGGCTCATTTGTCTATGATTTGTCGGGGTTTGAGAATATCTATGTTGGGCATCGAGTTTGAGTGTGACGCATACGTGCTTGGTTCATGGGCTATGGTTTAATTCTAGGGATGGATTAGCTAGCTATGTATGGTGCCATTCTGGGCTGTGAGATGAAGGTCGTTAGACTTTTGACTTGCCATGGGAGGACCCTCGAGATTTCTTGTGACCCTAATGGGTCTATAATGCTTAGTTTCCTAGAGTCCTTTGATGCATCTATCGATGATTTACGATCTGTCCTAGTAGTCTATGAGTATTCTGATGTTTTTGAGGAGGTTCGGAGCTTACCTCCATGGCGCGAGATTGATTTCCAATATACTTAGTGGACAATACAAAGCCAGTCGCATTGCCTGTGCGCCACATGCCTCCAAGAGAAAGGAGGGAGCTCAGCAAGCAAGTAGGGGAGCTACTTGAGAAAGGATTTATTAGGCGAAACATATCTAAATGGGGTGCTCCAGTAGTATTTGCCACTAAGGCGGATAGTTCGCTTCGCTTATGCGTGGATTACAGGGAGTTGAATAAGATCACTAAGAAAAATAGGCACCCACTTCCAAGGATAGAAGATCTGTTTGACCAACTTGTTGGTGCATCTTTTTGCTTCCAGTTAGATTTGGCCACGGGGTTTCATCAGTTGAGGGTGGTCGAGGACAGTATAGAAAAGACTGATTTTAGGACTCCAGATGGTTTCTTCAAGTGGCTCGTATGCCTTTTGGGTTGACGAATGTACCCGCCTATTTTGTGGATCTGATGAGTAGGGTGTTTCAAGAGTTTCTAAATAAGTTCTTTGTGGTCTTTGTGGTCTTTGTTGATGACATCTTGATTTTCTCGAAGAGCGACGAAGAGCATGCCATACATTTAAGGGGGGGTTTTGAAGACTCTCTGAGTGCACCAGCCTAAGGCAAAATTATCCAAACGTCATTTTTGGAAAAGGGAAGTGAAATTTCTAGGGCATGTGGTCTCTAAAGATGGGAGAGCAGTGGATCCCGTGAAAGTAATTGCAGTTCAAGATTGGAACATTCCAAAGAATGCAACGAAGGTGAGGAGTTTTCTTAGTTTAGCGGGCTATTATAGGAAGTCCATTAAGGACTTCGCAAAAATATCAACCCCACTCACCAGACTGATGAAGAATAATATGACATTTTTTTTGGGAAGTTGACTGTGAAAATGATTTTCAGCGATTGAAGAGGGCTCTGACAACAGCTCCTGTCTTGACTTTGCCTGATGGTAACAAAGTGTTTACAGTATACACTGATGCATGTGGTACCGAGCTTGGTGTTGTTCTGATGCAAGAGGGAAGTGTAGTATGTTATGGAGGTAGACAGTTGAGAGTTCATGAGAAGAACTACCCTATCCATGACTTAGAGTTGGTTGCCATAGTATTCGTGCTTAAGACTTGGCGCCATTATCTGCTTAAAGAGAAGTTCAAGTTGTATACCGATCATAAATCTCTCAAGTATTTGTTCTCGCTGAAGGATCTCAATTTGAGGCAACAGAGATGGATGGAGTTCCTAGCGACCTATGACTTTGAGATTGCTTATATCCCTGGCAAGGGTAATGTTGTGGCGGAGCACTGTGTAGGCAGAGGATGACTTTGAGTCCACTATTCGTAGAGAGGCGGAGCTTGGCGTATATATCGACCTTTGATTTTAGGCCATCTATGGATCTTATACCCGGGTTGTTGGGATCCTTAGAGGTGCGACCTACTCTTATGGATCAGAAAGGAACTTCGCAGTGAGAGGACCAACGGATAGCAGACATCTTGGATAGGCTCAGTAGAGGGGAGACTTCTAGTCACCTCAGTAGACATTCCATGGATGACAGAGGGTAGTTGCGACGAGACGGAAGGCTTTGTTTTCCCCGAGTTGGGAGTCTGTTGAAGACAGTCCTTGAGGAAGCCCATCATTTTAGGATGACTATCCATACAGGTGGTGATAAGATGTATAAAGATATGAAGAGGGTTTTCTTTTGGGCTGGGACGAAGAAAAATGTAGCGGAATTTGTTTCTCGATGTTTGATTTGCCAGCAAGTCAAAGATGAGCAAAATAAACCCGGTGGTTTACTTCATCCTTTGGAGGTCCCACAATGGAATTGGGAGAGCGTCTCTATGGATTTCATTGATAGTTTACCTAGATCGAGGAAAGGCAACACCAGTTTTGGTTTATAGTTGAAAGGCTTACTATGAGCGTTCATTTCATTACTGTTAAGAGTAAGAAGACGACAACACGGTTGGCAGCAGTTTATCTTCGTGAGATAGTCCGTCTATATGGAGTACCTTTCAGTATAGTGAGTGATCGTGACCCTATATTCACCATGGAGTTTTGGAGGAGCTTACAGGAGGCATTAGGTACACAATTGTGTCTGAATACCGCTTATCACCCTCAGACCGAAGGGCAGATGGAAAGGGTGAATAGAGTTCTTGAGGATCTTTTAAGACTGTGTATCCTAAACTTCAGAGGGACTTGGGAAGAGCATCTTCCATTGGTATAGTTCGCCTACAACAAAAGTTATCAAGCTAGTATAGGTATGACACCCTTCGAGGCATTATACGGACGACCTTATAAATCACCGACTTGTTGGTGGGAGTCTACAAAAAGGCTTCTACTTGGACCTGAGATGATTAGAGAAACTTCAGAGAAGGTTGATCTTATCCATAAACGCATGAAGATAGCTCAGGACAGGCTGAAGTCCTACGTGGATAAGAGGAAAACTGATATTGAGTTTGTTGTGGGAGACATGGTTTCATCAAGGTATCACCTTTGAGGAATGTGGTTCGCTTTGGATTTATAGGGAAATTGAAACCAAGGTTTGTAGGGCCATTTCCAATAACAGAAAGGATTAGCCAGATGGATTATAGGGTGAAGCTACTAGAGAGATTGACGGGTGTTCATGATGTTTTTCACGTTTCTCATTTACAGAAATGCCTGCACGATACCGCAGAAGTAGTTGAGCCGAGTATGATTGAGGAAGTAAAGGTGGAACATGAGGCGATAGTTAAACGAGTTCCTACCCGTATTTTTGGATCAGAGGTTGAGAAGTTACACAACCGAGAAGTCAAATTGATGAAAGTTCAGTGGGGAGATGACCATGAAGATGCAACTTGGGAGATTGAAAACAAGATTCATGCTTCGTACCTTTTTCTCTTCAAGGGTATGTTCTTAACTTCTTTTTCCAAAGCTTTTATTCGTACTTGCTTCTTTCATTTAAGTATACCCTTTCGATCAAAACTTCGATCTTTAGGTAGGGATGTAAACATGTATTTGAGACATGTTATATTTGATGGATGTAAGTGTTTGCTAGTGGTTTCTCATGGATGCATATACACACACTAGGCACTAGATCGGCTCAATCACACTCATATTGCATATGGATGCGTGTGCATTTTTCTTCTTCTATGGATGGAAATGGGGGTGCAACGACCCGTATTTTCAGCGATGTATAATTAATTTATTTAATTATTTAAATAGAGATTTAGATATTTATATGGTTGTTTAATTAAATAATATTGAATATTTAATTAATATAAATAATAGAATAATATATTTAATTTTGAGATAATTTGAAATACCTGAAATAGCAGTATTGGGTTAATTGGATCGTTTAAAATATTTAATTCATTTTAGAATTGAATTATAATAACGTTTATATTCAATAAATGACGTTAGAAGTTATAAATTGTAATATAATTATAATCGAGCCCGTAACGTCGCGGTAGTTCGCTATTTGGCGATTTGAACTTCAACTGAATATACAGGGTCCGTTTTAAATCAGATTTCTGTGAAACAAGAAACGTATGGAGCTGGTGAAGTATATTTTTCTGGTGAAAGAGAAAAATCGGGATTTCATTTTGTAGATTTTGATTTATGGTTAAATCAAATTTTAGAAAAGTCGCTATAGAATTCCTTTATAATTTATATCGATTTATTTATATTTTTAAATGGATTTTAAATATAAATCGAATATCGACGTAACACTGGATTTGGAATATCGAGTTATAAATTCCGATATAGAGCTGTATGGTATTCTATTGTGAATATGTATGATAATATTTATTTTTAAATATTTAATTTAATTATTTTTAAATATATTTATATATTCAAATGGGTTGTTTAGAGCTTTAAAAATAGCCAGTTTTGCAAACGAACTCCGTTTTCGACGAAACTAATTTTGTTGGATCCGCAATATCAAATTATTGTTAGATTTCAATTTTCGTGATTTTTGGAGTCAGTGTGTGGCCGTACAGATTTTTAATGTGAAAAACAGTCAGTATTTTGATGGTTAAAAATATGTTGTGTGAGCAAATGGAGTCGGAATTCGACGAAACCAGTTTCGTTGGGTCCGTAATGCCAAACTCTAGTGGTATGTCCATTTTCATGATTTATGAATATCGTGTGTGATCACACGGATTTTTAAACGAATATGAAAAGATAAAATATCTAAAAAAATATCTAACTCCTATGCCTATAAATATGACACTAACTTACCCTAACCTTGTTTATTTCTCCTAAAGTCAACAACAACAACAACAAAAACCACCGCAGCAAATTCTCTTCTCAAACAAAAATTGGGATCTAGAAAAAATTCTGGAAATTCAAATAAAATAGCATAAATCTATATACATATATATCTAAGATCCTCAAGCATTTCTCTTCCTTTCCGTATGTATTTTGAATGGTGCGATTCTATTTTTGTCGAAGCGGTTTTGAACAGCGACGAGTAGATTTCATGTTTATGGGATACTGGTGCATCAGTTCGTGAATCAGTGGGTGTATTTGTGATTAGGAGGTAGAGTAGCATATGTAGGAGGAAAATGAAGGGGTTCGAAAGGATTTTCTGTCGTGAGTTCCCTATAGCATGAGTCCACTGTACGAAACCGCACTGAAAAAGGATGACCGAACTTCGAGTGGTGGAGTGGGAAAGGTAGTATTCACGTAGGATAAGATGATGGTAGTTTCAGATCAGAGAACAATGTAGAGTTGAGGTTGGTAGGTGGGTCTAAACTTCGGCAATGGCGCTGGAGATAAATGGAGCAAGCGAGTTTGAAATTATCTGAAAAGGGTGAGTCCGAGTTCGAAATAAAAGGAATGGGAAGACCGAGTTCAAAGCGAGGAGGGGAACGGTGCGATCATTATTGGAGTTCGTGAAGAAAATATGGCGGATCGAAGTTTCTTAAGTTTTGAAATTTGAGGAGTTCAAAAGGAGCAGGTCGCGATGATATTTTGGGAAGAAGGGTCGGATACTGTGCTGTATGGGTTAAGGATGTGGGTGGGTCGATGGTGTAATGGTGAGGCCCAATATCAAAGACTGTTTAAATTAAAACCATTTAAATTGTTTAAAAGCTTATAAATTTTATATCTTAACCATACGGTATCGGAATTGGACGAAACAGGATCCGTTGGGATCGTATGGACGGACACTACACAATGGAACTGACTGGGAGTTGATTGGAGCTCGTTACGATTTATGGAAAAATAAATTATCCATCTGAATCAAGTGATGGTTATCGTTATTAACGATGATCGTCCAATGTGAGTAAAACTCACCAACTCTATCAGTTCATATTTATATAACGTTTTGAACTGATAAATGATGATTGATTGTTGTGTGTTGTCTGTTTGGTTGAATTGCTAAGTAATTGGTTGAAATTATAGATCTAGTTATATATATATTGTCTCTGTTTAGCAGAATGTTTCATAGTGAAATGAAATTGATGTTAATTATATTGTTTAACATCTGTGGATGCAGGGAATCAGGTCGGAGGAATCCAACTGGATTCCTCAACATTTATTTTACTGTTTTTCATATATTATAATATATGATGTGATATATAATCCGTGTTGGTTACGTGTGTTGAATGATATCGATCATTGTTATTGGGTATTTTAAATACCGTAAGAAATACTGGAATGTAGAAAAAGGAATTTTCAATGTGTATATTGAAAATAAAATATATTTACATAAAATCAAATGATTTTATATAAAAGGATTTCAAATAGAATTGAAATGGAAGTATTTGTAAAACATTTACAAATAGATTTGAAAAGGAAATATTTGTAAACCAAATATAAAGGAAATTATTTGTAAAACAAATAGAAACGGAAATATTTGTAAAACAAATAGAAAAGGAAATATTTGTAAACCAAATATAAAGGAAATTATTTGTAAAACAAATAGAAAAGGAAATATTTGTCAACCAAATATAAAGGAAAATATTTGTGAAACAAATAGAATAGAAAGGGAAATATTTATTTAGAAAATAAATAGAATTATAAAGGAATATTTATTTGTAAAAAAATAGAAAGATAAAAGGAATATTTATTTAGAAAATATTTAAGACATCAAAAAGGAAATATTGGAAAGTAAGTAGGATTATAAAAAGGGTAAGAGTTAATAGAGTTATAGTTAATCGAATTAGAGTTAATCGATTAGAGTTAATCAAGTTATAGCTAATCGAATATAATTAGTCGAATTAGATTTAATCGATTGGAGTTAATCGAGTTATAGTTAATTAATTAGAGTTAATCGAGTTATAGTTAATCGAATAGAATTAGTCGAATTAGAGTTAATCGATTGGAGTTAATCGAATAAGAGTTAATCGAAATAGAATTAATCGAATAGAGTTAATTGAATAGTTTATTCGTATAGAGTTAAAGGAGTTATCGAATATAGTTTATTCGAATAGAGTTAGAGGAGTTATCGAATATAGTTTATTCGAATAGAGTTAAAGGAGTTATCGAATATAGTTTATTCGAATAGAGTTAAAGGAGTTATCGAATATAGTTTATTAGAATAGAGTTAAAGGAGTTATCGAATATAGTTTATTCGAATAGAGTTAAAGGAGTTATCAAATATAGTTTATTCGAATAGAGTTAAGAGTTATCGAATATAGTTTATTCGAATAGATTTAAAGGAGTTATCGGATATAGTTTATTCGAATAGAGTTAAAGGAGTTAATCGAATATAGTTTATTTGAAAGGAGTAAACCGATAGGAGTTAATTGAAAGGAGTAAACTGATAGGAGTTAATTGAAAGGAGTTAATCGAGTGGAGTTAATCCAATAGGGTTAATCGAATTAGAATTAATCAAATAGAGTTAATAGAATAGAGTTAATCAAATAGAGCTAATTGATAAGAGTAAACCGATTAGGGTTAATCAAATAGTGTTAATTGAATAGAGTTAATCGAATATGGCTATTCGAAGAAAGATTATCGAATATAGTTTATTCGAAGGAAAGATTTATCGAATAGAGATTTATTCGAAAGAGAGTTAAGTAAGGAAGTTTGTTAAAGGTTTAAAAGGTGAACCTTGTCTGTTCTGAAGTTAGAAATGTTGTTCAGTTAAGGTCTGAGAGGTAGTTATACCCCAACTTGATTGGCTTCGTTTTTAACTGAGGAATGGTTAAGGTTCGATAGTGAAGGGTTGTTAAGTGAAATGTTAATCAGTGTAATGTTTGAGTTGGCATAACGATGTTTTATTTAAACATCTGTTTAAATCCAATGATTGAGTATTGGAAACATCTTCCAAATATAATCAGAGATATTTTCTAATCAAAGAAAATGAAATGTTTGATGATAAAAATACTGGAATGACAGTGATACGTGAAAAAGAGATGGAAATGTTTTCCAATGATTAATAACGTATATTTTCTAAATTTGGAAAATAAGGAATGTTGAATATATGGAAACAAGAAATGAATAAATTTATGAACTAAAGAGATAAGGTTAAATGATGATTGATCGATATAATTCCCATCTGGAAATAATATGAATGTTTGCACATGTGTTTTTCTTTGATAGTTAACTCACTGACAATTGAAGTTTTTGACCATTTTTCCGTCATCAATACAGAGAGACCGGGATCGGATTCATTATCTGAAAACCACTCTGTATGGGCGTTACCGTTGCGATCAAATATGATGAAGATAATTGAAGACGGAGTTATGCAAGGGCTGTCCTGTTTACAGAATAGTGCCTTCGGTTTGTCCTGTCCCAGGACAACCTGTATGGAAGAATGTTTGATAGAGTATATTTAATGGATCACGTAAGTTGATCTCTTCAAACTTATATACGGTTGGTGGCGGAGGAATTCGTTTCTCTTAGATGTATACCCGTTGTGTTTTTTGGGAAATCAATTTGTGATTTGGCGGGTATGACAATGTGACATTCAAAGTGAATATATGTGTGATCTATCAGAGATAAGCGTGGCCTCTAGCCTCACAACTGGGAAATGACAAAAATCGGGCAGGCAACATGGCTAAATGGTTGGCTGCCAATTAGGGTGTATTAGCACATATCTAGAGATATTCATTTCATTCTATAATCTATTGTCGATGCTGTCCCATTCGGGAAACGGTTGTTGATCCCAATCGTTGGTGATATACATTCGATACACTCAAGCGAAATGAGTGGTCGGTCATGTGTGGCCGGGTTGCAAGATGTTCTTGTTGAACCCATTGTATTCCTCTCTAGAGGTACACTATCGAAAGGTGGTTCCATACCTTGTCATAGTTGGAAATCCATTACCAAATAAGTGCTCGTGGTTTTGATTGTATACTATATATATGGAACATGAGATGAAAGTGTTCTGCAAGATGATTATTATATTGTGGTTGATAGACATTATTATAATATCAAAAGAGTTTTGATATAAAGTTTATCGTTCTTTCAAAAATGATTTGAAAGTCAAATCAAATTGATTTGGATTCTCATAAGGGAAAAACCCGTTCCGTTACACGGCGTGGTTTTATGAGATATCGTTTTATTACTCAAACTGTTTTAAATTGTTTTACTCACACTAGTCCCATGACTGACCCAGAGTTTATTTTGTTTTGTTTCCCCTAAACTCTTGGGTGCCCAATTTTGTATGGGCAGTCAAGTAGTCAGGATTTTACAGATATACTTGGAGAGCTTGGAGCAGGAGGCTTCAGGATTATATAGCTATTGTTTATTCCGCTGTGTTGTAAGTGTTGTAGTCTGATAATGTTACTGTATACATATACTGATTTTATTTCAAAGATATGTTATCTATTATATGTTGTTCGTTCCGCTGTGAGATTCGTGTTACTCTGATGTTGTATGTACCTTCTTCTTCTTCTATTCTAAGTTTCTATCTTATCTATTCTCACCCTCTAATTTTTTTTATGGACTATCTGGTGTTTTCGATGCTTGAATAGTCGACATGGTGTTATATGCCGATATCCATGATCGCAAAATCCCCGGGCCGTTACTGTGGTATCAGAGCCAGGTTAAGTAATTACCTTGGCTCTGTGGCGTGACTCAGTAGAGATGGGGTTAGTAATGCCCTAGATTGAGTTGAGTGTATATATACGAGTGAACGTATTTGTTATTCAATATAAAATGATTTTACATTGTGGAGCTTTATTGGTTTAGTTGTTTATGGGTTCTGGTCGATCAGTTTGATCCACTGTATCGTTAGGGATTTATAAACACTTGAATACGATGAACCGACACAATATGGTTTGAAAAGAGGGTAAATGAAATAATTTTACCCAAAATGATATTTGATATAAAAGGTTGATTTATGTTTGAATTATTATCATATATAGGATGTGTTGGTTGTTATTATAATCGAGGAAGATTATAATAGAAATGGTTATGTAAATAACCAATCAGAATTTGTATAAGTGTAATATATAAAAATCTGATGAATTAAATCTGAATTTAAATCAGAATTGAAGTTAAAACCTTGAAAATTTGGAAAGATGTTTGTAAATGGATTTGGATTAAATATATATGAATTTTAAAATCCCGGGAGATTTTAAATTGTTTTACAAGCCGTGTGAATGGTATTTTGAAATGAATTTCAAAATGGGAGTGTTTAAATATGGTTTTGAAAGTGATATAGTATTGAACTCACTTCGGTCGCTGGAAAATAAATTCCGATGTTAATCCGGACATCATCGGTGTTCATTTTCGAGTGGTAAGTGACAGATTACTACCAAAGAGATTGTTTTTGAATTGTTTGAGAAAAGCAAGTTGTTTTGAATTCCGAAAATAAATATTTGATTTTGAAAAGCTAAGTTATTTAAAATTCCCAGGAAAAGATGGTTTGAATTAAAATCAGTTAAGTAAGTGGAAATTTAACTGGATTAGAATGGTATCGAGAAAAATTGGGTTGATGATATAGGAATTTGAAATGGAATTTGGTTGGTATAAGCAGAGGATTTGGTTAGGATATAAGCGAATAGCTGTGTTGAACAGATATTGATTGGAAATTGGTTGAGATGACATTGGTGTATGTTGGATTAATAACAGGTGAAAGTGATAAAGTTGATACGGCCGACAAAAAGGTATAAGTTTATATTTGGTACAAGCATGAGATTAATGAGCCGATTTGGCAAGCCGCTTGGCTGTTTGATTTTCTTTTGGGTTGGAGAAGGCCCGGAGAGGCGAGTTGTAGTTGTACCGATTGACCAGTATAAAGGAGGTGCTGGCGAAATTTTTCGAAAATTTCGGGTGTTAGAATATTTTCAGGATTTTTGAAAATTTTAGTTGAGAAGAATTAATTAATATTTTAATTGAAGTTTATTTGTTCAGTTGAAACTGAAGTTAAGAATTGAACAAATAAGTTCTAATCAGTCAATAGGGTTTGTTTTCTACCTTAGCAATTTCGAGGACGAAATTATTTTAAGTGGGGAAGAATGTAACGACCCCTATTTTCAGCGAGGTATAATTAATTTATTTAATTATTTAAATAGCGATTAAGATATTTATATGGTTGTTTAATTAAATAATATTGAATATTTAATTAATATAAATAATAGAATAATATATTTAATTCTGATATAATCTGAAATACCTGAAAATAGCAGTATTGGGTTAATTGGATCATTTAAAATATTTAATTCATTTTAGAATTGAATTATAATAACGTTTATATTCAATAAATGACGTTAGAAGTTATAAATTATATTATAATTATAATCGAGCCCGTAACGTCGTGGTATTTCGCTATTTGGCGATTTGAACTTCAACTGAATATACATGGTCCGTTTTGAATCGGATTCCTGTGAAACAAGAAACGTATGGAGCTGGTGAAGTATATTTTTCTAGTGGAAGAGAAAAATCGGGATTTCATTGTGTATATTTTGATTTATGGTTAAATCAAATTTTAGAAAAGTCGCTATGGAATTCCTTTACAATTTATAACGATTTATTTATATTTTTAAATGGATTTTAAATATAAATCGAATATCGATGTAACACTGGATTTGGAATATCGAGTTATAAATTCCAATATAGAGTTGTATAGTACTCTATTGTGAATATATATGATAATATTTATTTTTAAATATTTAATTTAATTATTTTTAAATATATTTATATATTTAAATGGGTTATTTAGAGCTTTAAAAATAGCCAGTTTAGCAAACGAACTCCGTTTTCGACGAAACTAATTTTGTTGGATCCGCAATATCAAATTATTGTTAGATTTCAATTTCCGTGATTTTTGGAGTCAGTGTGTGGCCGTACGGATTTTTAATGTGAAAAATAGTTAGTATTTCGATGGTTAAAAATACGCTGTGTGAGCAAACGGAGTCGGAATTCGACGAAACCAGTTTCGTTGGGTCCGTAATGTCAAACTCTAGTGGAATGTCCATTTTCATGATTTTTGAATATCATGTGTGATCACACGGATTTTTAAAATGCGGAAACGAATATAAAATGATAAAGATAAAATATCTAAAAAAATATCTAACTCCTATGCATATAAATATGACACTAAATTACCCTAACCTTGTTTATTTCTCCCGAAGTCAATAGCAAAAAAAAAAAACCGCCGCAGCAAATTCTCTTCTCAAACAAAAATTGGGATCTAGAAAAATTCTGGAAATTCAAATAAAATAGCATAAATCAATATACATATATATCTAAGATCCTCAAGCATTTCTCTTCCTTTCCGTATGTATTTTGAATGGTGCGATTCTATTTTTGTCGAAGCGGTTTTGAACAGCGACGAGAATAGTTCATGTTTGGGGATACTGGTGCATCAGTTCGTGAATCGGTGGGTGTATTTGTGATTAGGAGGTAGAGTAGCATATGTAGGAGGAAAATGAAGGGGTTCGAAGGGATTTTCTGCCGTGAGTTCCCTGCAGCGTGAGTCCACTGTATGAAACCGCACTGAAAAAGGATGACCGAATTGCGAGTGGTGGAGTGGGAAAGGTAGTATTCACGCAGGAGAAGATGATGGTAGTTTCTGATCAGAGAACAACGGAGAGTTGAGGTCAGTAGGAAGGTCTAGACTTCGGCAATGGCGCTTGAGATAAATGGAGCAAGCGAGTTTGAAATTGTCTGAAAAGGGTGAGGGCGAGTTCGAAATAAAAGGGATGGGAAGACCGAGTTCAAAGCGAGGAGGGGAACGGTGCGATCATTATTGGAGTTCATGAAGAAAATATGGCGGATCGAAGTTTCTTAAGTTTTGAAATTTGAGGAGTTTAAAAGGAGCAGGTCACGATGATATTTTGGGAAGAAGGGTCGGATACTGTGCGGTTTGGGTTAAGGAGGTGGGTGGGCCGATGGTGTAATGGTGAGGCCCAATATCAAAGACTGTTTAAATTAAAACCATTTAAATTGTTTAAAAGCTTATAAAATTTATATCTCAAACATACGGTATCGGAATTGGACGAAATAGGATCTGTTGGGATCGTATGGACGGACACTACACAATGGAACTGACTGGTAGTGGATTGGAGCTCGTTACGATTTATGGAAAAATAAATTGTTTGTCTGAATCAAGTGAAGGTTATCGTTATTAACGATGATCGTCCAATGTGTGTAAAACTCACCAACTCTTTCAGTTCATATTTATATAACGTAATTTTAGAACTGATAAATGATGATTGATTGCTCTGTGTTGTCTGTTTGGTTGAACTGCTAAGTAATTAGTTGAAATTATAGATCTGGTTATATTTATATAAATAAATATATATATATATATATATATATATATATATATAAATTGATTATGTTTAGCAGAATGTTTCATAGTGAAATGAAATTGATGTTAATTATATTGTTTAACATCTGTGGATGCAGGGAAACAGGTCGAAGGAATCCAACCGGATTCCTCAACATTTATTTTACTATTTTTCACATATTGTAATATTTGATGTGATATATAATCTGTGTTGATTACGTGTGTTGAATGATATCGATCATTGTTATTGGGTATCTTAAATACCGTAAGAAATACTGGAATGTAGAAAAAGGAAATTTCAATGTGTATATTGAAAATAAAATATATTTTTATAAAATCAAATGATTTTATATAAAAGGATTTCAAATAGAATTGAAATGGAAATATTTGTAAAACATTTACAAATAGATTTGAAAAGGAAATATTTGTAAACCAAATATAAAGGAAACTATTTGTAAAACAAATAGAAAAGGAAATATTTGTAAAACAAATAGAAAAGGAAATATTTGTAAACCAAATATAAAGGAAATTATTTGTAAAACAAATAGAAAAGGAAATATTTGTAAACCAAATATAAAGGAAAATATTTATGAAACAAACAGAATAGAAAAGGAAATATTTATTTAGAAAATAAATAGAATTATAAAGGAATATTTATTTGTGAAAATAAATAGAAAGATAAAAGGAATATTTATTTAGAAAATAAATAAGATATCAAAAAGGAAATATTGGAAAGTAAGTAGGATTATAAAAAGGATTAGAGTTAATCGAGTTATAGTTAATCGAATTAGAATTAATCGATTAGAGTTAATCGAGTTATAGTTAATCGAGTTATAGTTAATCGAATAGAATTAGAGTTAATCGACTTATAGTTAATCGATTAGAGTTAATCGAGTTATAGTTAATCGAATAGAATTAGTCGAATTAGAGTTAATCGATTGGAGTTAATCGAGTGGAGTTAATCGAACTAGAGTTAATCGAAATAGAATTAATCGAATAGAGTTAATTTAATAGTTTATTCGAATAGAGTTAAAGGAGTTATCGAATATAATTTATTTGAATAGAGTTAAAGGAGTTATCGAATATAGTTTATTCGAATAGAGTTAAAGGAGTTATCGGATATAGTTTATTCGAATAAAGTTAAAGGAGTTATCGAATATAGTTTATTCGAATAGAGTTAAAGGAGTTATCGAATATAGTTTATTCAAATAGATTTAAAGGAGTTAATCAAATATAGTTTATTCGAAAGGAGTAAATTGATAGGAGTTAATCGATTGGAGTTAATCCAATAGAGTTAATCGAATTAGAATTAATCAAATAGAGTTAATAGAATAGAGTTAATCAAATAGAGCTAACTGATAAGAGTAAATCGATTAGTGTTAATCAAATAGTGTTAATTGAATAGAGTTAATCGAATATGGCTATTCGAAGAAAGATTATTGAATATAGTTTATTCGAAGGGAAGAGTTATCGAATAGAGATTTATTCAAAAGAGAGTTAAGTAAGGAAGTTTGTTAAAGGTTTAAAAGGTGAACCTTGTCTGTTTCGAAGTTAGAAATGTTGTTCAGTTAAGGTCTGAGAGGTAGTTATACCCCAACTTGATTGGCTTCGTTTTTAACTAAGGAATGGTTAAGGTTCGATAGTGAAGGTTGGTTAAGTGAAATGTTAATTAGTGTAACGTTTGAGTTGGCATAACGATGTTTTATTTAAACATCTGTTTAAATCCAATGAATGAATTTTGGAAACATCTTCCAAATATAATCAGAGATATTTTCTAATCATAAAAAATGAAATGTTTGATGATAAAGAATACTGGAATGACAGTGATACGTGAAAAAGAGATGGAAATGTTTTCCAATGATTAAGAACGTATATTTTCTAAATTTGGAAAATAAGGAATGTTGAATATATGGAAACAGGAAATGGATAAATTTATGAACTAAATAGATAAGGTTATATGATGATTGATCGATATAATTCCCTTCTGGAAATAATATCGTTGTTTCCACACGTGTTTTTCTTTGATTGTTAACTTACCGACTATTGAAGTTTTTGACCATTTTTCCGTCGTTAATACGGAGAGACCGGGATCAGATTCATTATCTGAAAACCACTCTGTATGGGCATTACCGTTGCGATCAAATATGATGAAGATAATTGAAGATGGAGTTATGCAAGGGTTGTCCTGTTTATAGAATAGTGCATCGGTTTGTCCAGTCCCAGGACAACCTGTATGGAAGAATGTCTGATAGAGTATATTTAATGGATCACGTAAGCTGATCTCTTCAAACGTATATACGTTTGCTGGCAGAGAAATTCATTTCTCTTAGCTGTATACCCGTTGTGTTTTTGGGGAAATCAATTTGTGATTTGGCAGGTATGACGATGTGACATTCAAAGTGAATAAATGTGTGATTTGTCAGAGATAAGCGTGGCCTCTAGCCTCACAACCGGGAAATGACAAAAATCGGGCAGGCAGCATGGCTAAGTGGTTGGCTACCAATTAGGGTGTATTAGCACCTATCTAGAGATATTCATTTCATTCTATAATCTATTGTCGATGCTGCCCCATTCGGGAAACGGTTGTTGATCCCAATTGTTGGTGATATACATTCGATACACTCAAGCGAAATGAGTGGTCGGTCATGTGTGGCCGGGTTGCAAGATGTTCTTGTTGAACCCAGTGTATTCCTCTCTACAGGTACACTATCGGAAGGTGGTTCCATACCTTGTCATAGTTGGAAATCCATTACTAAATAAGTGCTTGCGGTTTTGATTGTATACTATATATGTGGAACGTGAGATGGAAGCGTTCTGCAAGATGATTATTATATTATGGTTGATAGACATTATTATAATACCAAAAGAGTTTTGATATAATGTTTATCGTTCTTTAAAAAATGATTTGAAAGTTAAATCAAATTGATTTGGATTCTCATAAGGGAAAAACCCGTTCCGTTATACGACGTGGTCTTATGAGATATCGTTTTATTGCTCAAACTGTTTTAAATTGTTTTACTCACACTGGTCCCATGACTGACCCAGAGTTTATTTTTTTTTTGTTTTCCCTAAACTCTTGGGTGTCCAATTTTGTATGGGCAGTCAAGTAGTCAGGATTTTACAGATATACTTGGAGAGCTTGGAGCAGGAGGCTTCAGGATTATATAGCTATTGTTTATTTCGCTGTGTTGTAAGTGTTGTACTCTGATAATATTACTGTATACATTTACTGATTTTATTTCAAAGATATGTTATCTATTATATGTTGTTCGTTCCACTGTGAGATTCGTGTTACTCTAATGTTGTATGTATCTTCTTCTTCTTCTATTCTAAGTTTCTATCTTATCTATTCTCACCCTGTAATTTCTTTCATGGACTATCCGGTGTTTTCGATGCTTGAATAGTCGACATGGTGTTATATGCCGATATCCAGGATCGCAAAATCCCCAGGCCGTTACAGGGGGTATCATTATGTGGATGTTGCATTTGGATGAATGATTGTGCACACATATAGAACTTACGTGTTATACTAGGATCATTTGCATACATGATTGGATTCATGGCATTAACATACATTGCATTAAGGAGGTCGACTGAATCAGTGGACCGCCTGATCTTTTGCATTAGTATAAGGACATCTACACACACCTTTGCATATGTTCATATAAGCGTTAGAAATATTTTATGGACAATGGATGCCTGTGATTGGATGAGTAGATGGATAATGGATGTTAGGATATACATTCTTCTTAACTTAGAGATTTCGTGGACGATATCCTTTAAGTTGGGGAGAATGTAACACCCCATAGTTTTAAAGATATAATAATAAACTAAAGAATACTTAATTAAATATTGGGAATTAAGTAAAATAGACTGTACCAATGCGTTCGTCTTGGAATTCTGCTTAAGATATATACCAAGTTTGCGTAAAACGAACATCGTATAAAGAAGTTATTAAGGTTTGAAGTTCGTATACACATACATAATATATATATATATATAATCAAATTCAGAAAATCAAAAATCGAAGAGTGGGAAAGGGAGGGAAATTGGCCCGTTAAGGGTCGACCCTAGGGTCGACCCCGAGGTTGACCCCAACTGGATCTGGGGCAGATCCATTCTGTGAACCGAGACGTTTCTTGACCAGATTCATTGACCATAGGCTATAAATAGGATCTCATTTATATTGTTTTATTCACCCAAAAACAATGGAGACAAGGAGATGCGGCCCTAGCTCAGATTGAATTAGCCTATTCTTCTGTAACAATGACTTATACATACTCAAGAATCTCTACTACAACAACAATAGTCATTTTTATGTTCTTTAGATCCAGTCCTTGTGAGTTCATGTTATTTTTAGATATAGACATTTAACAAGTAATCCTGACATGCTTATAAGTTGGATCTAGACCTATGCTGTTAATAACCTAAATCATAACTAAACAAATCTACCATTGCTTGTACACCTGATCCTTTATTTAGTTCTTATATGCCTATTCTGTCATTATTCCCATTTCTATCACCATATGTCTATTCTGTTCGTATGCCTATTTCTATCACCATATGCATGTTTTGTTATTATGCCTATTTCTGTTCTCTTCTCTCCCTCCTTCCCTTTTTATTTTTATAGCCAGGCTACCTTCAAGCTTAGGCCTACCGCTGAAATATGTGAACGAACGAAATTGGAAATGGTTGGGAATGATAAATTGGGGCATAACTTGTATTGTAAAACATGACTGGGATTTGGGGGCATAATCTATACCTTGATCTAAAACTTTAATTTGGGACATAATTTGTATCGTGTATCAGACTGGGATTTGGGGAATAACCTATAATGAACATGAAAATTGTTTAAGAATGAACATGCCTAAATTTACAGTAAATAGAAATTATAACCGTACTTCGACACGAGGTTAGATTACACTTGTGGTAGAAGTCTGCGAATTGCCTGGTAAATCCAACATCCAAAAGTGGTTATTCTAATGTGAGGGATCTAGTGCGTAAATGTACACGTAACGATGCTAAGACACGAGGTTAAGTCCGACTTGTGGTAGAAGTCTGCCAGGAACCGCCCGGCATATCCAGCATCCATAAGTGGTCGACTTAATGTGAGGGGTCTAGTGCATTAACAGACATGAATGGGAGAATGATAACAACCCGTTAACCAATAGTATTTAACCTATTTAAATCTGTGAGGGTTATATGAACCTATCAAAATTGTGTAAGGGTTAAGTAAACTTGCTTGAATCAGTGAAGGGTTAAGTAAATCTGTTAAATCTGTGGGGGTGGGTTATATAAACCTGACAAACTTAACCTGTTTTATATGGTAGGGTTATGCGGGCATGTTAATCTGTTAGGCATAACCTGTCAAAATCCTAGTAGTGGAGATGCAAGCCTAGAGGGTGGCTTGTATCATCCATTGTGTGGGAACCGTATTAGTCAGTAACCTATCTTGGTATCAAGAGGGTACCCTGAACTAGGTAGGGGTCATGGCATGCTTCATGAGCTAATTATAAGAGGTTCATCTGAGTGGGGGTGCTGATGGCGCATTACGTAGGACTCATGTGCATGCATGAATCCGCTTGCTTGGGGTAATAAGATGCTATAACATTGGTAGATATGGCTATGCCTCTAAAAAGAGGGTTGCCACTTTAGGAAGTGATACATCCTACTTTGGGGTTAGCACCGAGTATCTATAGGATAGAGAGCCGATTGATTGGGGTTGTAATTAGGGTACATCTAGTCTTTCTTGTTTAGGGGCCCGTTATTATCATTGGGGGTAACACCTATCATTTCTGTTGGGATGCCTGTTATTATCATTAAGGGTAAAACCCGTCACTAGAAGTATACCTAAGTCTACCATTTGTTTCTGTTGGGATCATTCTGTTTTTGTTATACTAGTATTGGTGCAGAGAAAAGTATTTGGGAAGCGCAATATATTTTGGTTTGTTTATTCTATTTATCCTGCTCAGTCTGTTATACCTGTGTTATGATACTATTATCTCTCTCATCTAGTTTATATGCCTGTCATGATGCTTTTACCTATTTATATGCTAAATTTAACTGGACTCGCCAGACTTTATATCAGACCCGTTTTGTTTCCTTTTCTCTCTCTTCCTTCCCTCTAGGTTCTCAGGGTGGGAATACTGAGGCTGGATTAGGATTCTCTCTTTCGTTCTGCTTGGAGTTGCTTAGATGTGTCGCTTTGATTTCCTGTCTACTCTGATATGGCCCTTTTGGGGATTATGCTTTTATATTACTGTACTCTGTTGATTTTTGTACAAGGCAGATGCTTTAATTTGATGTAACGGGTATTCTGTATTTTAGACTTATGTTGTAACCGGGTTTTGGACCACGATGTTTTCTATTTGGGAAATAAAGTTTTAAATTCCGCTGTTATTTTATATCTGTCTTGTGATGTTTATGTTTCTGTTTACTTATAACACTTCATGAAACTTAATGCATTCTGATAAAGAGTGACATTAACGGACGTGGGGTGTCGCATAATCCGTCGAATGTTTTCTAGTTTCTGTAAACTAGGGTTCTAGCTATGGGATTATAGTTGGGGAAAATCTGATCTTGGGGATAAAGACCAGTGCAGTGTTTTGAGCGTAGGATTATTTATTCATATCTTAGTAATTATCGGCTTAATCATATCTCCCACTGTTTAACTGCGCAGGATATCTGGAAAACTCTTAAGGCGAAATATGGACAAAAAGATGACAACTGCTCAAAACCCTGAAAGGTCAACTCAGATTCAGAATCATGTTTGACTGGATTCACAAAAAATAAATCAGACAATGGAGACTCAGTAGACGATGAAATAGAAGATTTTTCATATGAAGATTTAGTTTAAATATGTATCGATTTAACAAAAACTTTTGATAGTCTTCAGCGAAAAAATAAAAGTCTGAAATCAAAGAATTTTGAGTTAAGTAGCAAAAATAATATTTTGGAATCAAATCTTGAAAACATCAAGAAATTTTCAAACTCTGATTGCAAAATTGTTTGAATTTGGAAAATAATCTCGTTCATCTCAATGAAAATATTCAAAAGCTTGAAAAGCAAATTTTAATTTTAAAAGGAAACGAGATTAAGCTAAAAAGTAAAAACATTTTTTCGCAAAACGAATTTGAAAATTTTAAGACTACTAAAAATTCCAAATATGACATTGCTGAGAAACAAAATTTGTAGAAAACTGAATCAATCTTGAACGAGCTTGAAAAAGAGATAGAAAAATTAAAGGAATTTGAAAAACTAAATTAATTTGAATATGTGATTTTTAAGTCCAAGACTGTAATAACCCGGAAATCTGGGCCAGTTTAAAATTTTTATTTTCGCAATTTTAGCGAATTTTGATTATTTAAAATGAATTATTTTAAATAATAACGACGAGAAATTTATTTTTAATAGAATTCGAACGTATATATTTATATAGATCGTCGTTAGAATATAAATATTTATTTTTATATATAAAAGGAATTGAAAATGGCGCGGTAGTTCGATAATTCGATTTCAAAATTCAAATGAATGTACCGGGTGCAAAATAAACCGGATTTTAGTGAAACCAAAAATATTAGAATCTATTTGTGAATATATTTCCAACGAATCCGAAAGATTGGAATTTCATAGCGGGAATCAAAAGATATGTCCAGTTGAAATTTCAGAATAGTCGCTATGGAATTTCGGCCCTTGAAAATGGCCATTTTGCAAACGACCTCGGTTTTCGACGAAACCACTTTTGTTGGATCCGTGATGTCAAGTTATTGCTAGGTTTTAAATTTCGTAATTTTTCGAATCAATATGTGAGCGTGGTAAAGGAAAACGCGTTTGACCAGTTTTAGTTGATTTTAATCGACTGGAAAATGGCCATTTTTCAAATGGTCTCAGAATCCGACGAAATTAGTTTTGTTAGAACCGTATCGTCGATACAAAGCTAGAAAATATTTTTTGGGAATTTATCTAGTTAGTATGTGACCCCGGTAAATTGAAACGCGCGTTCAAATTCAATATATAGAGTTATATGTTGATTTTGAGGAAAACTGATCGAAACGATCAAATCAACTTACGATACATATCCCATTGTGTTCGGAATAGGTGTAATTAGCTATGGGCGACAGGCGGTGGGTTTCGTTTCGTGTTCGAAATAAAAAGTCAAATTTTCGGGAGAATAAATAAATAAATAATTTTTAATTTCCCCCTTTTCATCCCTTTACACCCTCTCCCTCCCCCACGTTCTTCATTTCAGATCGAAAATAGAAAGAGAAAAACAAAAACAAAGAAATCGCGCCCCCCATCGCAGCAGCGTCGCTGCCCACGTAGCCCCCCTTGCGGCGCCGACCACCGCGAGACCCCCCCTCCTCCGCAGTCCCTCCTTCTTCCTCCCCTTCTCCAATCGACCGCCCCCCTCTCGACACGCGCACCATGAAAACCCAGCACCCCCTGGCCCACTGCTCTGCCACTACCGCCGAAGGCCTGTCGCCCCTCCTCTAGTCAGAGACCGACGTTGACCCCCCCTCCTCATTCAAACCATTTGTAAGTTTTATTTTATTTTATTTTATTATTCTTAATTTATTTCTCTCCATTTATTCAATGAATTTTAGTTTAGACTGAAAATGATTTTTTCCATAAAAATTTGATTTTTAAATATAGATCTAGATGTAGAAAAGATTATATTTTGATAAGTAGGACGATTAGATTTTTTATATGTAGAAAGACTGGATGTTTAACAATGAGAAAGAATCCTAATAATGAAAAGGTTATATTGTTTTAAACAAAAAGATTTGATTTTTTATATATGTGTAGTGAATCAAAAATATAATTTTTATATTGTAAAAGATTAAAAATACGATTTTTATATATTGAATAGCGAAGTAAAAATTCGATTTTTTTATATTGAATTGCGAAGTAAAAATTCGATTTTTATATATTGAATAGAAAGGTAAAATTTCGATTTTTATATATTGAATAGCAAGGTAAAAATTCGATTTTTATATATTCAATAGAAAAGTAAAAATTCGATTTTTATATATTGAATAGCGAAGTAAAAATTCGTTTTTTATATATTGAATAGCGAAGTAAAAATTCGATTTTATATATTGAATAGCAAAGTAAAAAATTTGACTTTTATATATGTAGTGAATACGGATGACGAAAGTGACGAAAGAAGAAACGGCAGAGATTTTCTACACAAGAAGAGTCGAGGCGTTTGGATTAGCTAGTCGGTGAGAACTTCTCACCTTTAATTTAATTTTTCTAGTTAAAATATATGCTAGGATGTAGACGGTGTTTAGTAGCACCCAACACCCATCGTCCACAGACCATGGACGGCTTGTATGCTTGTTTGTTTGATTTTGATGTGTAGTTGATTGTGTGATGTGATGTGAAATGAAAAAATATATTTTATAGTTAAAAATAGAATTTTTAACATGTATATAAAATAAATATTTATAAACAAATCGGAGATTTGTTTATATACACTGATTTGATTGATATTGATTGGGACGATAAATTTTACACATCGCCCAACTGCACAAATAAAATCTGTGTTTGATTGTTTGAAACCCCACACGGGTATTGGGATGATATATGACATACACTAATCCCAATAATTAGTTGTATGTCGATTGATTGATTGACAGACTGTTATAAGCGTTAAATATTTATATTTGATGCTTATACAGTGTAGAATGCACTTTGGATGATGGTTGATTATTCGTCATTGTTGATATATACATGCGTTGTAAGGAAATCCATAAAAATAAAATCTATGGTAATTGATTGGGCTTCATTCCAGTTTTGAATAGAAATATTTGAAATAGAAATATTTGAAATAGAATATTCGAAAATAGAAATATATGAAGCTATGTTGATTAGATTGACGCCATTTAGACGTGAACGATATTTATATCGATTTTATTCATTTTATAATGAATATCGAAAGTGATTTCAAAATCTGATATTTTGAAAAGAATTAGAATTCGAATTGAAATTGAATAGAAATGAATTCGAATTAAATAGAAATGAATTCGAATTGAAATTGAATAGAAATGAATTCGAATTGAAATTGAATGGAATCGAAGACGAACTAAAATTGAATTAAAAATCGATTTGAATTGAAATCAATTTGAAATGAATTTAAATCGGATTTATAAGGAAAAATTCAATTTTGATTTGAATTTGAAAAGAAGTTGAAATCGTTTAATAAACTAATTTAAAATGATTTATATAATACATTTTAAAAGGAAATCGACGAAGTATATATTATATATATTATATAATGGCCTGAATAGAACGCGCCGCGCTGCGATAGTTCGTGAATTTCGACCATTGACTTCGAATGGATATTACGGGAGCCCCGACCGTCGGATTCTCCTAAAACCGGAACCGTTGGGTTCGTGTCGAAAAGAGCTTTCTAACGAATATTAGAAATTTGAAATGTTGGGTTTGGAATTATGTCCAAATCAAATTTGAAAAAGGTCGCTGTAAGTGCAGTTCGATGGCCGTTGATGGAAATCAACTGTACGGGCCTTGATAAAATTATTAAAAATAGTGATAATTTGTATAAAATCATAAGAAATGATTTGTGAAGAATTGGGATGAAAAACTCCATATTTGAAAAGATAAAAATAGATTTTTATCGAAATGAACTAGTTTTGAACTAGAATTATAATTTTATTTATTTTTAAATAAATAAATTGGTTTTGAAATGGTTTTAAAAGAAACCAGAATTTCCAATAATTGAATTGGAATGGATTTGAATCGAAATTGTCTTTGGAATATTTCGATGTTGGATTTTGTGATGATACAGTATTGTTATGGGAATTTGAAAGATATATTTATATCGTTATTTCCAATACAATATTTGTTGGTCGTAGAATTTGATATTGAGTATAAGCCGATATATTTTCTATTCAGAGCCTTGTATTTAATATCAAATGTGATTTTGGGTTTATCGTGAATAGTGTTTTAAATAACACTTGTTCTTTAACCCGATAATTAATGGAATGTGATTTTGGGTTTATCGTGAACAGTGTTTTAAATAACACTTGTTCTTTAACCCGATAATTAATGGAATGTGATTTTGGGTTTATCATGAACCGTGTTTTAAATGACATTGATTCTTTAACCCAGTTAAAGATTAAAACTAAGTGTAGTTTTAATGAATCTTTAATTAGATTGAAAAGATCGAGAATGGAGTATCACCAGTTTTACTCCAGGCGATAGTAAAATCTTTAATTAGATTTGAACGTGAAATGGTAATTGAATTTACCGATAACACCGTGGTGTTAGATATGAAGTATTACCAGTTTTACTTAATGGGATGAATAGGTGGGGATTGGGAAATAAAATAAATGATTACTTCGGTGTGGTTCGCTAATCCCGACTAGTTTGAATTGATATTCAAAGGAGATTAAAGAATAAATTTAAAGAATTAATCTTTGATAAAATCAATGGGAACTTTTCCCAAAGTATAAGAATATTTGAACAAAAGAATATTCTGAATTGGAATGAGGCGTATGTTGTGTTTGTGTAACACTTGTTTATTATATACGCGAGTTATTCAGAAAGACCGGGTTTATCCCATTCTGAATAACTGATTCCACGTGGTGTCGAAGATGAAGACGATGGTCGAAGACCGGAGGTCTTCACGTCATTTGGGTGATTACTGATGATCTTGATTGGGCCGTACACCCAATAGGAGGGAATAAGTTAGTGATCGTCCAAACGTACTTGGAGATCGATGGATATGCGGGGTACTAGGTGCCTCCGGTTTCGTTCAGACCCAGAATGAACTTGTAAATGGACTATGTGTCTGACATTGGATTTTATTCTGTGTGATTGATTTCTATTAAATATATATCTGTTTGGCGGCAGAGAATTTATTCTCTTTCTTAACGCCCTTCTCTGAGACATACGAGCTCAGGGGTTATATATTGATGGATATCAAACGCATGGAGTGAATTGCCTGTGTGGCAAATGATCAAGGCTCTGTTGAAAAGAAAAGTCTTGTGGTTGATGATCAAAGCACGGCCTGTGTGGCATAGCTTTGTGTAGCGTGGATTCGCGAGCCTCACACCCCAGTGTGAACCAAAAACGGGAGAAGGACCTCAGGGAGGACATGTGTTTCTTTCTAGTTAGAAGTGGCGTCAGTGGTTTTACACGCCCTGACGAGTTTGACTTATGTGATTGTTGCTTTTGAGAGGCGCCTCTGTTTGATCGGACGATCCGGGTCCGATGGAGTCATTCTTTGGCTCATTTACGCCCCAAAAGGCGGGGAAACGCAGTGTTCAGGATTTCGTCTAATCCACATCGGTGGACCGGCCCTGTCGCTCCAAGGTCACTCGAGCTCTGACCTGAGGCTCGGGCTAGAGAGTCTCGAATCGGTTGAGGACTATCTTTTGCCTCGGTTCACAGATGGAAATCCAATTTCCAAATACGTGATTTTGCGGTTTTAATTGTAGAACTAGTATGGCGACATGATATATGGTACCCATGCCGTCTATGATTGATACTTATGATTTGAAGTTGTTTTATACACTATGCACTTATAATAGTATCAAATGATTTGTTTTAAACGTACTAAGCATGTTTGGCTATTATAAGGGAAAACCCTATCCCTCGGCTTGTGTTGCATTGTGTGATAGGACCTGGGTCTTACAATAGCTTCATTTTTCTTTATTTAGCATTGCGCTGTTTGTTTTATGCACTGGTATTCTTGGGAGGAAACCCGTTCCGCGTTAGCGGCGTGGTCCCTTGATTTACCTAACTTTAAAATAAAGATTAATAACTGTTTTAGTTCTCACATCAGTCCCATGACTGACCTGGAGTTTATTGTTTTAACCTAAACTCTGGGTGCCCTTATTTTGACACGGACAGCTAGTAGTTTTGGTTTTGCAGATTTATATTCACAGGAACCTGGTTTACAGCTGGAACGATATCCGGAAAGCTTTGTATTCGTGTATCATCTTCAGTTGTATTTTGTATTATTTTCCGCTGCTATGTAATGTATTGTAATCTCTGATATTTATCGAATGTATTTTATTCATTTATACTATGTATATTCTTGTATCTGATGGAATTGTTGTAATTAACAATGAAATGTTCTTCTGTCTGCGTTCTGATTTGTCTTGTCCTCACAGTAATCCGTTCTTTCTCTTCTCTTAGGAGACCGGGGAAGTTCGGGTCGCTTCATTTTGGTATCAGAGCTATGGTTTACAAAGCTCAGAGAACAAGACAGATTAGAACCATATGAAAGAATTCATCAGATATTGGATTAGTAATATCCAATGGGAATGACTCGTTAGAGATGGGATCAGTAGTATCCTAGAACGAGTGTGAAGGGTATTTTTAAAATGAAAACAAATTTTGTTTTGAAAATTTAATTCAATTATTCGTATTTGATTATTTATTTATATTGATTTGGTTTATCCGGTATATACAGATTTTGCGTATACGTCTGATCCGCGTGTATTCGAGATTTTAATATATTGGATAGATATAGAATCATACTCTAGTCACCCGGAGATGACTCTGATGATACTGGTGATTGACATGTCAGCATCAGTAGTTTATGTTCGAGTTTCGAAAGTGAGATTTCTATATATTTCCTATTGACTGGTGTGAGAACCAAAATTTAGATAGGGCCTACTGTTGTGATTTGGCGTCAAAAATCTGATTTTTAGACTATGTATCAAAGTTATGAATTTGAAATGATAATCAACAAATTGATTGGTGGTTGTGTGGTTCGATTATTGGTTGATTAATAAAAATTTGAACCATTTAGCCAAATTGAACCAAATAATGAGTTGTATTGAAAATTAGTCGCATTTGCTTGCATATACATGTGCTTACATTGAACAGGTCATAGCAAGGAGGCTAGAGCAGAAGAATAAAATTTGTTTGCCCGACAAATAGGTACATGTTTATCATAATTTACTGTTTTGTTTGGGTGATGATGATTTTGTGAGCCGATTGGTTAGCCGCTTGGCTTTTTCTTTTTCTTTTTGATTGAAGAAGGCCATGGGAGGCTATATGAAATATCCCGAAGTCCTCGGTGCAGGGGAGGTTATGGCGAAATTTTTCGAAAATTTAGGGTGTTAGCCAAATTTTTGAAAAATTTGAAAGGTCTTTAGAAACTGAAAAGTTGAAGAACTTAAGCCGTAGTGAAAATACTGGAAGTTGAGTTGATTTGTGAAACAACTTTCGACTTCGTTCCTTTTCGGGGATGAAAAGTTTTAAGTGGGGGAGATTGTAATAACCCGGAAATCTGGGCCAATTTAAAATTTTTATTTTTGGCAATTTTAGCGAATTTTGATTATTTAAAATGAATTATTTTAAATAATAACGACGAGAAATTTATTTTTAATAGAATTCAAACGTATATATTTATATAGATCATCGTTAGAATATAAATATTTATTTATATATATATAAGGAATTGAAAATGGCGCGGTAGTTCGATAATTTGATTTCAAAATTCAAATGAATGTACCGGGTGAAAAATAAACCGGATTTTAGTGAAACCAAAAATATTAGAATCTATTTGTGAATATCTTTCCAACGAATCCGAAAGATTGGAATTTCATAGCGGGAATCAAAAGATATGTCCAGTTGAAATTTCAGAATAGTCGCTATGGAATTTCGGCCCTTGAAAATGGCCATTTTGCAAACGACCTCGGTTTTCGACGAAACCACTTTTGTTGGATCCGTGATGTCAAGTTATTGCTAGGTTTTAAATTTCGTAATTTGTCGAATCAATATGTGAGCGTGGTAAAGGAAAACGCGTTTGACCAGTTTCAGTTGATTTTAATCGACTAAAAAATGGCCATTTTTCAAATGGTCTCAGAATCCGACGAAATTAGTTTTGTTAGAACCGTATCGTCGATACAAAGCTAGAAAATATTTTTTGGGAATTTATCTAGTTAGTATGTGACCCCGGTAAATTGAAATGCGCGTTCAAATTCAATATATAGAGTTATATGTTGATTTTGACGAAAACTGATCGAAACGATCAAATCAACTTACGATACATATCCCATTGTGTTCGGAATAGGTGTAATTAGCTATGGGCGACAGGCGGTGGGTTTCGTTTCGTGTTCGAAATAAAAAGTCAACTTTTCGGGAGAATAAATAAATAATTAATTTTTAATATCCCCCTTTTCATCCCTTTACACCCGCTCCCTCCCACACGTTCTTCATTTCAGATCGAAAATAGAAAGAGAAAAAAAATCGCGCCCCCCATCGCAGCAGCGCCGCCGCCCACGTGGCCCCCCTAGCGGCGCCGACCACCGCGAGACCCCCCTCCTCCGTTGTCCCTCCTTCTTCTTCCCCTTCTCCAATCGACCGCCCCCCTCTCGACACGCGCCCCACGAAAACCCAGCACCCCCCTGGCCCACTGCTCTGCCACTACCGCCGAAGGCCTGTCGCCCCTCCTCTAGTCAGAGACCGACGGTGACCTCCCCTCCTCATTCAAACCATTTGTAAGTTTATTTTATTTTATTATTCTTAATTTATTTCTCTCCATTTATTCAATGAATTTCAGTTTAGACTGAAAATGATTTTTGCCATAAAAATTTGATTTTTAAATGTAGATCTAGATGTAGAAAAGATTATATTTCGATAAGTAGGACGATTATATTTTTTATATGTAGAAAGACTGGATGTTTAACAATGAGAAAGAATCCTAATAATGAAAAGGTTATATTGTTTTAAACAAAAAGATTTGATTTTTTATATATGTGTAGTGAATCAAAAATATAAATTTTATATTGTAAAAGATTAAAAATACGATTTTTATATATTGAATAGCGAAGTAAAAATTCGATTTTTATATATTGAATAGCGAAGTAAAAATTCGATTTTTATATATTGAATAGCAAGGTAAAAATTCGATTTTTATATATTGAATAGCAAGGTAAAAATTCGATTTTTATATATTGAATAGCAAAGTAAAAATTCGATTTTTATATATTGAATAGCGAAGTAAAAATTCGATTTTTATATATTGAATAGCGAAGTAAGAATTCGATTTTTATATATTGAATAGCAAAGTAAAAAATTCGACTTTTATATATGTAGTGAATACGGATGATGAAAGTGACGAAAGAAGAAAAGGCGGAGATTTTCTACATAAGAAGAGTCGAGGCATTTGGATTAGCTAGTCGGTGAGAACTTCTCACCTTTAATTTAATTTTTCTAGTTAAAATATATGCTAGGATGTAGACGGTGTTTAGTAGCACCCGACACCCGTCGTCCACAGACCATGGACGGCTTGTATGCTTGTTTGTTTGATTTTGATGTGTAGTTGATTGTGTGATGTGAAATGAAAAAAATATTTTATAGTTAAAAATAGAATTTTTAACGTGTATATAAAATAAATATTTATAAACAAATCGGAGATTTGTTTATATACATTGATTTGATTGATATTGATTGGGACGATAAATTTTACATATCGCCCAACTGCACAAATAAAATCTGTGTTTGATTGTTTGAAACCCCACACGGGTATTGGGATGATATATGACATACACTAATCCCAATAATTAGTTGTATGTCAATCGATTGATTGACAGACTGTTATAAGAGTTAAATATTTATATTTGATGCTTATACAGTGTAGAATGCACTTTCGATGATGGTTGATTATTCGTCATTGTTGATATATACATGCGTTGTATGGAAATCCATAAAAATAAAATCTATGGTAATTGATTGGGCTTCATTCCAGTTTTGAATAGAAATATTTGAAATAGAAATATTTGAAAAAAAAGAAATATTTGAAATAGAATATTCGAAAATAGAAATATATGAAGCCGTGTTAATTAGATTGACGCCATTTAGACGTGAACGATATTTTTATCGATTTTATTCATTTTATAATGAATATCGAAAGTGATTTCAAAATCTGATATTTTGAAAAGAATTAGAATTCGAATTGAAATTGAATAGAAATGAATTCGAATTGAAATTGAATAGAAATGAATTCGAATTGAAATTGAATAGAAATGAATTCGAATTGAAATTGAATGGAATTGAAGACGAACTGAAATTGAATTAAAAATCGATTTGAATAGAAATCAATTTGAAATGAATTTAAATCGAATTTATAAGAAAAAAATCAATTTTGATTTGAATTTGAAAAGAAGTTGAAATCGTTTTGAAAACGAATTTAAAACGATTTATATAATACGTTTTAAAAGGAAATCGACGAAGTATATATTATATATATTATATATATAATATAATGGCCTGAATAGAACGCGTCGCGCTGCGGTAGTTCGTGAATTTCGACCATTGACTTCGAATGGATATTACGGGAGATCTGACCGTCGGATTCTCCTAAAACCGGAACCGTTGGGTTCGTGTTGAAAAGAGCTTTCTAACGAATATTAGAAATTTGAAATGTTGGGTTTGGAATTATGTCCAAATCAAATTTAAAAAAGGTCGCTGTAAGTGCAGTTCGATGACCGTTGATGGAAATTGACTGTACGGGCCTTGATAAAATTATTAAAAATAGTGATAATTTGTATAACATCATAAGAAATGATTTGTGAAGAATTGAGATGAAAAACTCCATATTTGAAAAGATAAAAATAGATTTTTATCGAAATGAACTAGTTTTGAACTAGAATTATAATTTTATTTATTTTTAAATAAATAAATTGGTTTTGAAATGGTTTTAAAAGAAACCAGAATTTCCAATAATTGAATTGGAATGGATTTGAATCGAAATTGTCTTTGGAATATTTCGATGTTGGATTTCGTGATGATATAGGTATTGTTATGGGAATTTGAAAGATATATTTATATCGTTATTTCCAATACAATATTTGTTGGTCATTGAATTTGATATTGAGTATAAGCCGATATATTTTCTATTCAGAGCCTTATATTTAATATCAAATGTGATTTTGGGTTTATTGTGAACAGTGTTTTAAATAACACTTATTCTTTAACCCGATAATTAATGGAATGTGATTTTGGGTTTATCGTGAACAGTGTTTTAAATAACACTTGTTCTTTAACCCGATAATTAATGGAATGTGATTTTGGGTTTATCGTGAACCGTGTTTTAAATGACACTGATTCTTTAACCCAGTTAAAGATTAAAACTAAGTGGAGTTTTAATGAATCTTTAATTAGATTGAAAAGATCGAGAATGGAGTATCACCAGTTTTACTCCAGGCGATAGTAAAATCTTTAATTAGATTTGAACGTGACATGGTAATTGAATTTATCGATAACACCGTGGTGTTAGATATGAAGTATTACCAGTTTTACTTCATGGGATGAATAAGTGGGGATTGGGAAATAAAATAAATGATTACTTCGGTGTGGTTCGCTAATCCCGACTAGTTTGAATTGATATTCAAAGGAGATTAAAGAATAAATTTAAAGAATTTATCTTTGATAAAATCAATGGGAACTTTTCCCAAAGTATAAGAATATTTGAACAAAAGAATATTCTAAATTGGAATGAGGCGTATGTTGTGTTTGTGTAACACTTGTTTATTATATACGCGAGTTATTCAGAAAGACCGGGTTTATCCCATTCTGAATAACTGATTCGACGTGGTGTCGAAGATGAAGACGGTGGTCAAAGACCGGAGGTCTTCACGTCATTTGGGTGATTACTGATGATCTTGATTGGGCCGTACACCCAAGAGGAGGGAATAAGTTAGTGATCGTCCAGACGTACTTGGAGAACGATGGATATGCCGGGTACTAGGTGCCTCCGGTTTCGTTCAGACCCAGAACGAACTTGTAAATGGACTGTGTGTCTGACATTGGATTTTATTCTGTGCGATTGATTTCTATTAAATATATATCTATTTGGCGGCAGAGAATTTATTCTCTTGCTTAACGCCCTTCTCTGAGACGTACGAGCTCAGGGGTTATATATTGATGGATATCATACGCATGGAGTGAATTGCCTGTGTGGCATGCCTAAGTGGAAAATGATCAAGGCTTCTGTTGAAAAGCAAAGTCTTGTGGTTAATGATCAAAGCACGGCCTGTGTGGCATAGCTTTGTGTAGCGTGGATTCGCGAGCCTCACACCCCGGTGTGAACCAAAAACGGGAGAAGGACCTCAGGGAGGACATGCGTTTCTTTCTAGTTAGAAGTGGCATCAGTGGTTTTACACGCCATGACGAGTTTGACTTATGTGGTTGTTGCTGTTGCGAGGCGCCTCGGTTTGATCGGACGATCCGGGTCCGATGAAGTCATTCGTCGGCTCATTTACGCCCCCAAAGGGAGGGGAAACGCAGTGTTCAGGATTTCGTCTAATCCACATCGGTATACCGGCCCTGTCGCTCCAAGGTCACTCGAGCTCTGACCTGAGGCTCGGGCTAGAGAGTCTTGAATCGGTAGAGGACTATCTTTTGCCTCGGTTCACAGATGGAAATCCAATTTCCAAATACGTGATTTTGCGGTTTTAATTGTAGAACTAGTATGGCGACATGATATATGGTACCCATGCCGTCTATGATTGATACTTATGATTTGAAGTTGTTTTATACACTATGCACTTATAATAGTATCAAATGATTTGTTTTAAACATACTAAGCATGTTTGGCTATTATAAGGGAAAACCCTATCACCCGGCTTGCGTTGCATTGTGTGATAGGACCTGGATCTTATAATAGCTTCATTTTTCTTTATTTAGCATTGCGCTGTTTGTTTTATGCACTGGTATTCTTGGGAGGGAACCCGTTCCGCGTTAGCGGCGTGGTCCCTTGATTTACCTAACTTTAAAATAAAGGTTAATAACTGTTTTAGTTCTCACATCAGTCCCATGACTGACCTGGAGTTTATTGTTTTAACCTAAACTCTGGGTGACCTTATTTTGACACGGGCAGCTAGTAGTTTTGGTTTTGCAGATTTATATTCACAGGAACCTGGTTTACAGCTGGAACGATATCCGGAAAGCTTTGTATCCGTGTATCATCTTCAGTTGTATTTTGTATTATTTTCCGCTGCTATGTAATGTATTGTAATCTCTGATATTTATCGAATGTATTTTATTCATTTATACTCTGTATATTCTTGTATCTGATGGAATTGTTGTAATTAACAATGAAATGTTCTTCCGTCTGCGTTCTGATTTGTCTTGTCCTCACAGTAATCCGTTCTTTCTCTTCTCTTCGGAGACCGGGGAAGTTCGGGTCGCTTCAAAGACCAAAATCAAATTGCTTGAAAATAAAAACTTAGTTTTGAAACAAAATGATGCTGAAAAGAGAAAGATCAATATTAATTGTTGTTCAAATTTAATGAAAGATAATTGTGATCTTAAATCTAAAATTCAACGACATGAATCAACACTGAATAAGTTTTTCTAATGGGGAAAAATTGTTGAATATGCTGTTGTAAAACCAATTTTCTATTGGAAATAAACGTGGTCTTGGTTTTGAGAAAATTGTTAATTTTGAAAAGATGAATTCTGCGATTTTAAAAATTCATCAAATTTCTTTGCAAAAGATTGAATAAGAAGTTTTGCCTCATAAAATTTCAATGAATTTTTAAATCACAAATGAGACGAGAAATTGTTTTGTAACAATCCAATTAAACGTTTTTGGGTCCCAAAAGGAAATAAAATGAGATTGGTTAAAGTCAAAGAGTTTTGGATCCCTAAAGGCATAATGGTAAACTATGATGGATGTTATATAAACAAGCTTGGGTACCTTAAGTCATAAACAAAGTTATGAGTGGTTTTACAAATTTTGTCACACCACTTGATCCCACAAACATTTAGGTACCGAAGGATGGCTGAGGAACAAATTTGTGAAAAAGAAATTGAATTCAAGTAATTTCATATCATTGTATCATTCAGAGTTCCTTAGCCAAGTCTTTCGAGTTGGAGATCCACAACATCTACTGTAAATCAGGGATGATCTGTAAACTCACTTTTTTTTATTTGTATTCTCTGCTTTCATTCTTCCTTTCTATTCCTCCTTCTATTTTCTTTTATTCTTCCTTTTTTATATTGACACTGCCATATTACTTTTTTCCACTTTTGAGCTTTCTCAACTTCAAATTGCATAATTCTTAATTTCCTAGAAATTATATCTTTTTATTTAAAACTTCCATGTTTTTGATGACTTCCGGATTTTGAATTTAAAACTGTAAATATTTTGCAATTCTTTTGAAGTTTAATTTTTTGACAGTTTCCTGAATTTCTAACAGTGCTATTGTATCTTGTATATACCTTGAACACAGTTTCTTGAAATTCTGAATTTCTTGAAGTTATGAAAAGCAAATGAATTTTCACATAACTTTGCTGTTTTGAGTTTCTTATAATTCATTTTGGAAAGACTTGAAAAATTACACTTATTACAATACACTACTATTTTTTTAGTTAAGGTAATATCATTGTTTTTTGGTTGGGCTTGATCATTTTGAAATTAAAATCAATTGGCTGATTTGTTGTGTTGCATCTTGAAACTCACTCTTAAATCATGTTCTTTTGGATTGGATATTTGTCTTTTGAAATCATTTGAAATTGTTAATATTTTGAACCTCACACACTTCTTGGATTTGAAATTGATAATCTTGTGTGATTGATTCATTAAATCTTGAAATTTACACATCTCTTTAAGTGATTTCAAATAAGCTGTTTTTAATCTTAGATCATGAATGATCTCTTGTGCTTGTTGTAAATATTCTGAAGAATTCCCTTATAAATCTTGCTCTGAAATTGAATGACTGCAGCTTTGATAAAAGGAACTGAATTGTTAGATTGTCTGCTTGAGTTTGGATACTTTGTAATTATGAACATTAGGGCCTACATGTTATATCTGCCTTAGAAGCATTAAAAAATCATGTTCATCTGATTTTTTTAAAATGATTTTCAAACTGTACAGATCTTTTAGAATCTCACTTGTAATTGATATTTTCAGTTTAAAAACCATTATTGATTATTCATTCAGAAATTGGAATTATTGCCAAATTGAACTATATATAGAACTCATCAAAATTATTACTAGATTTTGGAATTTGTAATAAGTTGTGACTATAGTATATTTCACAACAAGAAGAGAACTTTATTTAAATTATCGTGATGTTTTCAACATATTTCATAATATCTTTGTATTGGCGCTTATTTAACGACCATCTTCTTTTTTATCATCATTTTTTCATCCATCATGGTTTTATTTAATGTGGAGAGTTCAATATCTCTAAAAAATCATTAACGAATACACATTTTCAAAATTGGTGACAGAAATGTGACTATTGTAACGACCCGCCATTTTGACCGTGTCGAATCAACAAAAAATGTCAAACTCGAACCGTCAAAAACAACAAATTGTTATTAGCTTCTGAGATAAATAGAATAAATCATAGAATCACATATCACAGGCACATACACAGAGAAATATAATATCTCACAGCGGAAAAATACATAACACAGTAGTAGTTCATGAAGCAAGTAAATAAAATTTTACAACAGAGTTTACATAATCAATGCAGCGGAAGTCTAATACAATCAATTTCTAATACATAAATAAATGATAAATGTATGAAATAGAAACGAAAAGAATAGCTGAAACTAGATCAATTAAATAGGTAGATAAAGGTGAGTAAAACCAATGTAAGCTCCAAACTCCAAGAGTAAATCCCGAAAGCTGTAACACTCGATCTGACCCGAGCAATAATGCGAAACAAAACAACTTGGATCAGGACTAACATTTCCATGGAAGTAAATCAACTCAAACGAAATGTTCAATGAAATGCAATCAATAACTTAAAGGATGTTTGGGATTACCATCCTCTAAGGATCTGTCAAAGTAGATAATATATAATATAATATGCTATATACAATAGTGTCCATCAATAAGGTAAATATCAAAGTAGCGTAAGCGGGATTACCATTATTACCCTTACACCGTTTATATATTCTCGTAGTACATACAGTACCATAATTCCTCCATAAACTGGAGGGCTATCAGAGGGCACTCCATATAAAACAATACAAAACAAAATCGTATGGGCTCGTATAAGGCATGTGACAAGGCACGCAAGGAATGTCAGGGTCGATACACCGTTTGTAGAGCTGGACTGGTGGTAACACATAGCAACAACTACCACCCACCTCGAGACAAACTCCCATAATCAAAGGGGCCCTAATCGAATCGCAACAGTTATATAATGGTATCGAAGAAGTGTGCTTGATAGGAGGAATGACCTCCCTTGGTCTCGGCGTAGCTCCTGTTTTAGTCACATCAAGCTGACTCGTGGGAGCCAGGGTCTCATAATTAATATGAAAAATAGAGTCGTTCGCCAAACATCCTACTTCATTCTGGATCTCCACCGCGTACACAGTCGTTAAAGTGGTTTTTGGTATTGACAGAGAGTACGACAATAGCCGATCTCGTTGTCTTTAACAACCAATCGTTTACATTTTTCACATCATGGTAATTATTTTACAAATCACTTTATAAAATACTTTATACGAATTCTCATATTCGAATTTGAAATCAAAATTAAATATCTAACCTCGATTATATTTAATTTTAAAAACAACTTATTTAACTTCTATTATGTTTAATTTTCGAAAATATTTGCATAACGACTTTCAATCCAAATCCAAATTCAACTTATATTTGAATCATAACTTAAAGATCTCAAATGCCATTCAAATCAATACTAAAATATTTAACTTCGAGGATATTTAGTTTGATTTATTCTCGTCAAAAACTCAATTTCAAACAATTCGGATGATTCAATTTCACCTTTTATAAAAATCACTTTAAGTCGATTCATATAAATCTAACATTTTGGTTCGAATTCAGAATATACAATTCAAGCCAAAAATTTACACCAATTTGAACAAATCATATCATGTTTTATAATTCAAGTCATACAATTCGAAGTTGTTATTTATAAATTCAAACAATTCGTATAATCCAGTTTACCTTTATAAGGATTTGCTTAAGTCGATTCAAAAATTCAATCACTTAAGTTCAAATTCATCTTATATAATTCGAATCAAATCTTTTGTTCCAATTCCAACAAATCATATCATATTTTAACTCAAGTCGTACAATTCAAATTCATTCCTTATAAATTTGAATCAAAACCATATATTTCAATTCAATAGTTTATTCCATTTTAAAACCATTCTTATAAATTCGATTTAACAAATATCTTAATTCAAACCAAACGATTTACAAAATCAATTCCATATATAAGCTTATATATACAAACTCACATTCAGTCATTTTAGAATTGAATTCATTTCATATTGATTACAAACTCAAATAAAAATCAATTTCTGCAATTCACGTTCATTTCTTATAGAAGTTTGTAATTTTAACCAATTCATATTCGACTCTAATAAAAGTTTGTATTAATTCAAATTCAAATTCATATCTAAATATGAGTTCAATCGTTAAATCAAATATCGTTAATTAAATTCAAATCTTTAAACCTCGAATTCGAACCGCGAAATCTTAACTTATCCACCTTTTAGTTTACTACTAAAGTTTATAAAATATATAAAATTTACTTTGAAAATAGATATAAATATAAATTTATTAAATTTGATAGAAAATAGCTTTATAACATACATAAGTTCAAAGTAATTTACAAATGGGTTTAAAAAATTATTTATTACAATATATTAAATTTAAAGTTTAAAATACATATATGATTTTCTTTATTAAATAATGTTGTTTAAAAATAAATAAAATTATTAGTAAAATCTTAAATAAGTATTTAAATCCATATTTACTCATAAAAATCATTTAAAAACATATAATTTAAAATTTACAAAAATTAAGTTTTAAATATTTATATATATATAATATAAAAATCTTAATTTATTATTTTAAAATTCAAAATTTCCAAATCACCTTACTTCAAAAACATAACCAATGATGTCTGTGTATAGTTTTCTATGCTATGGTCAAGTGATACGTATATTTATCATTTCAATCCCCAATTTAAAATTTTATGGGTATATATCAATTCAACCCGCAATCACAAATAAAAATCGTTCAGATCTATCATTTCAACTTATAATGATTTTTCCAAATTCTAATGCCTTCGGGTATGTATCATTTTCAATCCATAGTGATTTTCCTAAATTAGAGAAATAAAGAACATCATCAATCATCACATAACGTTAATCGCATCATAAGTCAAATATCATCAGTGCACTTATGTGTCATATGAATATTGTGTCATAAACGAAAGGTGTATACATATCAAACAAAACAATTTCTACTAGAAATCCAATACATTTCACAATAGTTCATTTGTGCTGAGTTTAACAACCATGAAACAATGTAGGTCTAGTGTGAGATAAACTCACCTTTCATGGAACAGTAATGGAGATGACAAACGGATTGACACAGAATGAAGCGATGACTTCCGGGCACGACTCAGAATGTATTCAACTCGATGATCACTTAATATTTTATTATTTTAAATAAGAGGAGGCTAAGGAATTTCTCAACAGATCGGTACGATAAATGGGTTTTCGACGGTTTTCAAACTCAACACCACACTCGACTCAAAATAAACACAACATTAACTCAATTCAACCAAAATAAAACACAATAATATTTTACACAAAATATTATACATTTATATATATACATACGCATATAGAAAAATTATAACGTATATATATATATATATATATTTTAAATTTCAACGCACACCAAAACAATTATAATATAAATTATAAATTACACATATATAAATATGTAACGCAAACGCACACACTAAACATATACCCATATATATATAATTTGAAACACGCTCACCACACAAAAACAATACACATGCATAAAAACAAACGATTATATATTTATGAAAATACACAACGCAACCATGCACAAACAACTCTACCCACACACTCACACATAACATATACTAACACTCACGTACACATATAACTCCCGACACACCCACACAAAAATATTCATGTTGCAGAAAAACCATGCAATCACAAAATATACACAAAAATAACCCATAACTCACACATTCTTCACCTGCAAATACAACACACACACACACACACACACAGATCACGTACTAACCCACACAACTCACGCACACTCGCAGCAGCTAGGAGGGGTTGACGGTCAGTCCTGGCAGTTGGTCGGAGGGCATAGGTGTGGCGAGAGGGGACAGCAGGCGTCGGCGAGGTGGCACAAGGAGTTGAGGGATCAGGTGTGATTGGCATGGCTGTTAGAGGCGGTTTTTCGGACTTGGAAGTGTAAGCAAGGGGTTCAACAGCAGGGCAGGAGGCTTGGGATTGGCTGATGAGCGGAGCATAGGCGTTGGTCGAGGCGGATTCTGGCGGAGCGGAGTGCGGGCAATAAGGCTGGTGGAGTTCGGGTAGGTTTGGCGTACACGGCATGTGGGGATGGACGCGGGGATGTGGGTGATGCTGATGGGTGTCTGTTACATGGTCTTGGCTTTGACTGAGCAACGTGGAACCAGAGGGGTGCTCACAAGTTGATGGGGAGGGACAAAATGGCACGGTGTGGGCGAGGCATATGGAGAAGGTGACAGCTTGGACTAGAAAGGCTCGTGCGCGAATAGATGGAAGGAGAGCAGCTGGGCGGATGTATTTGTGAGGGTGTAGGCAGAAAAATAGGAAAGCTGGTGTGAAAAAAAGAAAGAAAGTGGTAGTCTGAAGGAAAATAAATGGTAATGAAATGGAGCTGTTTTTCACGAATATACAATGAGGAAGTTAACTAAAGCCACTGTGTATGTAAGAACCCATCACTTCCCCGTAAGGGAAAGCCCAGATTGCTTTTGAGGACAAGACAAATCAGAACACAAACAGAAGAACATTTCATTTCTTATTACAACAATTTCATCAGAATACAAGAATATACAGAGTACGAACAAATATTATACATTTGATAAACATCAGAGATTACATAATTTACAATACAGCGGAAAATAATACAAAACACAACTGAAAGGGATAAACGGATACAGAGCTTTCTGAATATCATTCCAGCTATAAACCAGGATCCTGTGAATATAAATCTGCAAAACCAAAACTACTAGCTGCCCGTATGGAAATAGGGGCACCCAGAGTTTAGGTTAAAACAATAAACTCCAGGTCACTCATGTGACTGGTGTGAGAACTAAAACAGTCATTTAAAACTTTACTTTAAATCGGATATATCAAGGGACCACGCCGTATAACACGGAACGGGTTTTCTCCCAAGAATACCAGTGCATATAACAAAACATCGCAATGCTTTTTGAAAAAATGAAGCTATTATAAGACCCAGGTCCTATCACACAATGCAACGCAAGCCGGGGGATAGGGTTTTCCCTTATAATAGCCAAGCATGCTTGATACGTTAAAACAAATCATTTGATACTATTATAAGTGCATAGTGTATAAAACTACTTCAAATTTAAATGTATCAATCCTAAACGGCATGGGTACCATATATCATGTCGCCAATACTAGGCTCTACAGTTAAAAACACAAATGTCACGTATTGGAAGTTGGATTTCATCTGTGAACCAAGGCAAGGGATCGTCCTCACCGCCTTGAGACAATCTAACCAACCATGTCTCAAGATCAAAGCTCGAGTGACCCTTGGAACGTCAGGGCCGGTCCACATGGAGTGGATTAGAATGCCTAAACACTGCGTTCCCCCGCCCTATGGGGCGTAAATGAACCAAATGACACCATCGGCCCCGGATCGACCAATATAACAGAGGCACCTCGCAATCCATCATCCACATAAGTAAAATGCCAGGGCTAGTAAAACGCTGACACCAATCCTAGCTAGAAATAAACGCATGTCCTCCCTGAGGTCCTATCCCGTTTCTGGTCCACACCGGGGAGTGAGGCTCGCGAATTAATGCTACACAAAACTATGCTGTATTAAAGCCGTGCTTTGATCATCAACCACAAGGCTTTGCTTTTCAATAGAAGCCTTGATCATTTGCATCTCAGCATGCCACACAGGCAATTCACGCTATGCAACCGATCTCTATCAATCACACAGAATGAAATATGATGTCAGACACACATCCATTTATAAGTTCGTTCTGGGTCTGAATGAAACGGTGGCACCTTATTCCTCCCCCATGTGTCCAATACAGGGGAGAGGCCCTCGCATATCCGGTCGATCTCCAAGTACGTCTAGACGATCACCACTTGTTACCTTGTCTTGGGTGTACAACCCATTCAAGACATCAATAATCATCCAAACGATGTGAAGACCTCCGGTCTTCAACCACCGTCTTCATCCTCGACATATCGTCGAATCAGTTATTCAGAATGGGGTAAACCCGGTCTTTCCGAATAACTCGCGTATATAATAAACAAGTGCTATAAAAACACAACATACGCCTTATTCCAATCCAAAACATTTCTTTATTCAAATATTCTTATACTTTGGGAAAGGTTCCCATTAATTTTATCAAAGATAAATTCTTTAAATTTATTCTTTAATCTTCCTTTGGATATCATTTCAATCTAATTAAAAATGCATTAAAACTCCACTTAGTTTTAATCTTCCCAAAATTCAATATTAACGATTGTTTAACTTGGGAAATCGTAACCTTTCTTTAACTGGGTTAAAGAACCAATGTCATTTAAAACATGGTTCATGATAAACCCAAAATAACATTCCATTCCATCAACCTTTAACCGTAAATTAGCAAGTGAACAAATTCCCTAAGTATTAACCCCGAAGGCCGAAACCAACATCAGATCAATACCCAGGAAACCATTCAACTTAACTAATCTCCAGTTAGTTTCTGATTTTCTTAACTCCATTGGGTCTAAGAACAGTACTATTAAAGATACCATTCACGACAACCCAAAATCTTATTCCATTGTTAATCGGGTTAAAGAACAAGTGTTATTTAAAACACCGTTCATGATAAACCCAAAGACCAATTTCAATTCCATTCTAATTAAATATCAATTAATTGGTATACTTCATTAAATCTGAATAAAAAGATTTAACCTTTTCTCAACTGGGTTCAAGAACAGTGTTAATGAAGACACTATTCACGACAAACCCAAAATCACATTTAATATTAAATACAAGGCTCTGAATAGAAAATATACTGGCTTATATTCAATATCAAATTCTGAAATCAACAAACATCGTATTGGTATAACGATATATATATCTTCCAAATTCCTCCACAATGTCCGTATAATCACGGAATCCAATATCAAAATATTCCGAAGGTAATTTCGATTCAAATCCATTCCAATTTATATATTGGAAATTCCGGTTATTTTCAAAACCATTTCAGATCCAATTTAAATATTTAGAAACGTTGGATTTATTATTCTAGTTCATAACTAGTTCATTTCGATAAAAATACCTTTTTATCTTTTCAAATATGGAATTTTTCATCCCAATTCTTTCCAAATCATTTATTATGATTTTACACAAATTATTGATATTTTTAATAATTTTATCAAGGCCCGTACAGTCGATTTCCATAAACAACCATCGAACCGCACATACAACGACCTTTTCCAAATTTGATTTGAACATAATTCCAAATCCATCCATTAGATTTCAAATCTCTAATATTGGTTAGAAAGCTCTTTTCGATACGAACCCAACGGTTCTGGTTTTAGGAGAATCCGACGGTCGGATCTCTCGTAATGTCCCTTCGAAGTCAATGGTCGAAATTCGCGAACAGCCGTTGCGCGGCGCGTTCTATTCAGGCCATTATATATATAATATATATATATTATATATATTTTGTCAATTTCCATTTAAAACGTATTTTACAAATCATTTTAAATTCGTTTTCAAAACGATTTCAACTTCGTATTCAATTTCAAATCAAAATTGAATATTCCATATCATCGATATATAAATGATAGTATTTTCAAAACATTATATTTTGAAATCAATTCCTTTTCGATATTCATTATAAAAATGATTAAAATCGATATAAATATCATTCACGTCAAAATGGCGTCAATCTAATCAACACAGCTTTTTATATTTAAATATATTCGTGTCAATCCCAAATCGGACATCAAAATAAAATTTTGATCCTTTACTGAATATTATTTTTAAAAATATTCATTATTTTAATATAATCGTTATTTTAAAATATTCATTCCTTTCTGAACTGAAATCAGACACAGTCAATTACCATATAATGTGATTTATATGAATTTCATACACACATGTATACAACAACAATCAAACACATTCAACCATCATCCAAAGTGCATTCTACACTGCATAAGGATTAAATATAAATATTCAACGTTTACATAGCTTGTCAATCAATCGATCGACATACAACTAACTATTGGGATTAGTGTATGTCCAATATCGTCCCAATACCCGTATGGGGTTTCAATCAACAAATAATGAATTTTATTTGTGCAGTTGGGCGATGTGTAAAATTTATCGTTCCACTCTATATTAGTAAAATGGGTGTTCATAAACAAATCGTCTGATTTGTTAATGAATATTTATTTTATTCACATCAACGTTAAAAATTATATTTTTAACTATAAAATATTTTACTCCATTCCACATCACAAAATCAATTTTACAACACAATCAAACAAACAAACAAGCCGTCCATGGTCTGTAGATGACGGGTGTCGGGTGCTGCTAAGCACCGTCTAGATCCTAATATACATTTTAACTAGAAAATAAAATAAAAGTGAGGAGTACTCACCTATAAGCTTAACTAAATGCTATGACTATTCATATGTAGAAAATCTTCGTCGCGTTTTCAACGAGATCTATTTCACGAAATTTATATTAAAAATCATATTTTCTTCAACGCTACTATATGTAGAAAAAATCACATTTTTATTGTGTTACTTCATATATAAAAATCGAATTTTTATGTAAAGAGAATTCATATAAAAATCGCATTTTTATACCACTATTCGTATAATGAAAATCATATTTTTACTTAACTCTCTAGATAATAAAGATTATATTTTTATTCTCTTTTCATAAATAAAAACCCCTCCTTGATAGCTTTTAAAAAATCGAAACTTTATAGTTTTTAAAAATCGAGTCTTTTTACATTATAAAACCTTTTCTTCATAGGAAAATATAATCTTTACTTCATAAAAAAATATAATCTTCCTTTGTATAAAAATCCAATCTTTCTTTAAATTACAATCCATACTTTCAAGAATTAAAATTCATACTTTCAGGAATTAAAATCCACACTTTCAGGAATTAAAATCCATACTTTCAAGAATTAAAATTGAGTCTTTAAAATGATTTCAATGACATATGTATTTAAATTAAACCAATTAAACAAAAAAACTCACCTTGTTTTCTTTTAAAAATAATCAATTTTGTTGATGGAGGAGGGTTCATGGCCGGTTTCTACAGGTCACGAGGGGCGGAGCTGACCAGTGGTGGCGCTGGTGGTGCGGAAGGAGGAGCAGGCGGTGTCGGGGGTCCACAGTGGATGGAGACAACGGTTTTGGGGGTAGGGCGCAGATCTGGATGGAGGTTGGGGGTCTCGTGACTGGAACGGAGGCGGAGCGACTGGGGGAGGGGGGGGGGGAAGGGCGGTGGCCTATCGTCGGAGGCGCGACGAGGACTTGGGGGGTGATGGGGTCAATGGCGGGATCGTGTATTTTTTTCTTTTTAATTTTCTGAAACGTGGAAAGAGAGAGAGAGAGAGAAGTGAGGGAGAGTAATTTATATATTTATTTTAATTTATTTTAATTTTCTTCCGAAAAGTTGACTTTTCTTTTAAACCTCAAACAAGACCCAACGACTGTCGTCCCTAGCGTATTACCCCCATCCCGAACACAATGGTATATGTCTAGTAAGCTAATTCGACTGTTACGATTAGTTTTCATTTAAATTACAATATAAATCAATATATATTTAATTTAAACGTACATTTCAATTTACCGTGGCCACATATGGACTCTAAAAATCCCAAAAAAATAAATCTGGCTATGTTTTGATGATACGGTCCTAACAAAACTAATTTCGTCAAATTTGGAGACCATTTGAAAAATGGCCATTTTCTAGTCGATCCAAAACTTTCAAAACACGTTTTCCTTCGCCACGCTCACATATTGTTTCAGAAAATTATGAATTTTGGAATCTAGTAATAACTTGACATCCCGGATCCAACATAAGTGGTTTCGTCGAAAACGGAGGTCGTTTGCAAAATTTCCATTTTTAAGGGCCAAAATTCCATAGCGACTATTCTAAATTTTCAACTGGACATAACTTTTTATCCCCACTATGAAATTTCAATTTTTCGGATTCGTTGGAAAGATATTTCCAAATAGATTCTAATATTTTTGGTTTCGCTAAAATCCTGTTTATTTTGAATCCTGTACATTCATTTGAAATTTGAAATTGAATTTTCAAACTACCGCGCCATTTCCAATTCCTTTTATATTTAAAATGAATATTTATATTCTCACTTCGATTCAAATAAATATATACGCTCTAAATCTATTCAAAATAAATTCCTTGTCATTATTATTTAAAATAAATCATTTTAAATATTCAAAATTCATTAAAATTGCCAAAATAAAAATTTTAAATTGGTTCTGATTTCCCGGGTTGTTACAATCTCCCCCACTTAAAATCTTTTCGTCCTCGAAAAGGAACGGAGCTGAAAGTTGTTTTACAAACCAACTCAACTTCCAATAATTTCATTACGGCTTAAGTTTTTCAACTTTTATGTTTCTAAGAACTCTTCAAATTTTTCAAAAATTTGGCTAACACTCTAAATTTTCGAAAAATTTCGCCATAACCTCTCGTGTATGGCAGCACTGGGAAAATCCCGAAATCACCATACAGGCCTCTCCAATCCAAAAAGAAAAAGAAACAACCAAGCGGCTCATAACATCATCAAAAACCCCAAGAAATACAATAAACATGTACCTATTTGTCAGGCAAACAATTTTATTCCTCTCTTAGCTTCCTTGCTATGACCTGTTCAATGTATATACATGTACAAACATGCAAATTTCAAGAAATTTTCAATTTAGTCCAATATTTGACTCAATTTGGCCAAATTTACCATACTGGTACGAATTAGTTCCAACAATTCTATTAGTCAAACTAACAATCAAACAACACAACCATCAATCAATTAGTTGGTTAACGTTTCAAATTCATAATTTTTATATACCCAAAAATCATGTTTTTGATGCCAAGTCACAATAAATAATCCTATCTAAATTTTGGTTTTCACACCAGTCTAATGGAAATATATAGATATCCCACTTTCGAAACTCGAGCATAGACTCTGATGATGAGGCCTCATAATCAGGATCATCCTCGGGCGACTAGAGCGTGATTCTACATCTATCTAACATATTAAAACTTCAAATACACGTGGATCAGACGTATATGCAAAATCTTTATATACTTGATTGCCAAAACAATATAAAAATAATATTCAAATACATATAAACAGGTTTAAATCTTCAAAACAATTTTTTTTTCATTTTTATTTTCAAAAATACACTCTTCACACTCGTTCTAGGATACTACTGATCCTATCTCTAACGAGTCATTCTTATTGGATATTACTAATCCAATCTCTGATGAATTATTTTGTTTGGTTCTAACGTGTCTTGTTCTCCGAGCTCTGTAAACCAAAGCTCTGATGCCACTGTAAGAACCCATCACTTCCCCGTGAGGGAAAGCACGGATTGCTTTTGAGGACAAGACGAATAAGAACACAAACAGAAGAACATTTCAATTCTTATTACAACAATTTCATCAGAATACAAGAATATACCGAGTATGAACAAATATTATACATTTGATAAACATCAGAGATTACATAATTTACAATACAGCGGAAAATAATACAAAACACAACTGAAAGGGATAAACGGATACAGAGCTTTCCGAATATCATTCCAGCTGTAAACCAGGATCCTGTGAATATAAATCTGCAAAACCAAAACTACTAGCTGTCCGTGTGGAAATAGGGCACCCAGAGTTTAGGTTAAAACAATAAACTCCAGGTCAGTCATGTAACTGGTGTGAGAACTAATACAGTCATTTAAAACTTTACTTTAAATCAGATATATCAAGGGACCACGCCGTATAACACGGAACGGGTTTTCTCCCAAGAATACCAGTGCATATAACAAAACTGCGCAATGCTTTCTAGAAAAATGAAGCTATTATAAGACTAAGGTCCTATCACACAATGCAACGCAAGCCAGGGGATAGGATTTTCCCTTATAATAGTCAAACATGCTTGATACGTTAAAACAAATCATTTGATACTATTATAAGTGCATAGTGTATAAAACAACTTCAAATATAAATGTATCAATCCTAGACGGCATGGGTACCATATATCCTGTTGCCAATACTAGGCTCTACAATCAAAATTGCAAATGTCACGTATTGGAAGTTGGATTTCCATTTGTGAACCGAGGCAAGGGATCATCCTCACCGCTTCGAGACAATCTAGCCTACCATGTCTCAGAAACAAAGCTCGAGTGACCCTTGGATCGTCAGGGCCGGTCCACACGGAGTGGATTAAAATGCATGAACACTGCGTTTCCCCGCCCTATAGGGCATAAATGAGTCAAATGACTCCATCGGCCCCGGATCGACCAATACAACAGAGGCGCCTCGCAATCCATCATCCATATAAGTAAAATGCCAGGGCTAGAAAAACGCTGACACCACTGCTAGCTAGAAAGAAACACATGTCCTCCCTGAGGTCCTCTCCCGTTTTTGGTCCACACCGGGGTATGAGGCTCGCGAATTAACGCTACACAAAGCTATGTTGCATTAAAGCCGTGCTTTGATCATCAACCACAAGGCTCTGCTTTTCAATAGAAGCCTTGATCATTTGCATCTCAGCATGTCACACAGGCAATTCACGCTATGCAACCGATGTCTATCAATCACACATAATGAAATCCGATGTCAGACACACATCCGTTTACAAGTTCGTTCTGGGTCTGAACGAAACTGGTGGCACCTTATTCCTCCCCCATATGTCCAAAACAAGGGAGAGGTCCTCGCATATCCGGTCGATCTCCAAGTACGTTTGGACGATCACCACTTATTACCTTGTCTTGGGTGTACAGCCCAATCAAGACATCAATAATCATCCAAACGATGTGAAGACCTCCAGTCTTCAACCACCATCTTCATCTTCGACATATCGTCGAATCAGTTATTCAGAATGGGATAAACCCGGTCTTTCCGAATAACTCGCTTATATAATAAAGAAGTGCTATAAAAACACAACATACGCCTTATTCCAATCCAGAACATTTCTTTATTCAAATATTCTTATACTTTGGGAAAGGTTCCCATTAATTTTATCAAAGATAAATTCTTTACATTTATTCTTTAATCTTTCTTTGGATATCAATTCAATGTAAATAAAGATGCATTAAAACTCCACTTAGTTTTAATCTTCCCAAAATTCAATATTAACGGTTGTTTAACTTGGGAAATCATATCCTGTCTTTAACTGGGTTAAAGAACCACTGTCATTTAAAACACGGTTCACGATAAACCCAAAATCACATTCTATTCCATCATCCTTTAACCGTAAATGAACAAGTGAACAAATTCCCTAAGTATCAACCCCGAAGGCCGAAACCAACATCAGATCAATACCTAGGAAACCATTTAACTTAACTAATCTCCAGTTAGTTTCTGATTTTTTTAACTCCATTGGGTCTAAGAACAGTATTATTAAAGATACCATTCATGACAAACCAAAATCTTATTCCTGTCTTTAACTGGGTTAAAGAACCAAAGTCCTTTAAAACACGGTTCACGATAAACCCAAAATCACATTCCATTCCATCAGACTTTAACCATAAATTAGCAAGTGAACAATTCCCTAAGTATTAACCTCGAAGGCCGAAACCAACATCAGATCAATACCCAGGAAACCTTTCAACTTAACTAATCTCCAGTTAATTTCTGATTTTCTTAACTACATTGGGTCTAAGAACAGTATTATTAAAGATACCATTCACGACAACCCAAAATCTTGTTCCATTGTTAATCGGGTTAAAGAACAAGTGTTATTTAAAACACCGTTCATGATAAACCCAAAGACCAATTTCAATTCCATTCCAATTAAATATTAATTAATTGGTATACTTCATTAAATCTAAATAAAAGGATTTAATCTTTTCTCAACTGGGTTCAAGAACAGTTTTAATGAAGACACTATTCACGACAAACCGAAAATCACATTTAATATTTAATACAAGGCTCTGAATAGAAATTATATCGGCTTATATTCAATATCAAATTCTGAAATCAACAAACATCGTATTGGAATAACGATATATATATCTTCCAAATTCCTCCATAATGCCTGTATAATCACGGAATCCAATATTGAAATATTCCGAAGATAATTTCGATTCAAATCCATTCCAATTCATATATTGGAAATTCCGGTTATTTTTAAAACCTTTTCAAATCCAATTTAATTATTTAAAAACGTTGGATTTATTATTCTAGTTCATAACTAGTTCATTTCGATAAAAATACCTTTTTATCTTTTCAAATATGGAATTTTTCATCCCAATTCTTTCCAAATCATTTATTATGATTTTACACAAATTATCTATATTTTTAATAATTTTATCAAGGCTCGTACAGTCGATTTCCATAAACGGCCATCGAACTGCACTTACAACGACATTTTCCAAATTTGATTTGGACATAATTCCAAATTCAACCATTAGATTTCAAATCTCTAATATTCGTTAGAAAGCTCTTTTTGATACCAGACCGATGGTTCCGGTTTTAGGAGAATTCGACGGTCGGATCTTCCGTAATGTCCGTTCGAAGTCAATGGTCAAAATTCGCGAACTGCCGCGGCGCGGTGCGTTCTATTCAGGCCATTATATATATATACATATATATATATATATATATATATATATATCGATTTCCATTTAAAAAGTATTTTACAAATCGTTTTAAATTCGTTTTCGAAACGATTTCAACTTCATATTCAATTTCAAATCAAAATTGAATATTCCATATCATCGATATATAAATGATAGTATTTTCAAAACATTTTATTTTGAAATCAATTCCTTTTCGATATTCATTATAAAAATGAATAAAATCGATATAAATATCGTTCACGTCAAAATGGCGTCAATCTAATCAACACGGCTTTATATATTTAAATATATTCGTGTCCATCCCAAATCGGACATCAAAATCAAATTTTGATCCTTTATTGAATATTATTTTTAAAAATATTCATTATTTTAAAATAATCTTTATTTTAAAATATTCATTCCTTTCTGAACTGGAATCAGACACATCCAGTTACCATATAATGTGATTTATACGGATTTCATACACACATGTATAAAACAACAATCAAACACATTCAACCATCATCCAGAGTGCATTCTACACTGCATAAGGATTAAATATAAATATTCAACGCTTACACAGCCTGTCAATCAATCGATCGACATACAACTAACTATTGGGATTAGTGTATGTCCAATATCGTCCCAATACCCGTGTGGGGTTTCAATCAACAAATAATGAATGTTATTTGTGTAGTTGGGCGATGTGTAAAATTTGTCGTCCCACTCAATATCAGTAAAATGGGTGTTCATAAACAAATCGTCTGATTTGTAAATGAACATTTATTTTATTCACATCAACGTTAAAAACTATATTTTTAACTATAAAATATTTTACTCCATTCCATATCTTCGTCGCGTTTTCAACGAGATCTGTTTAACGAAATTTATATTAAAATCATATTTTCTTCAACGTTACTATATATAGAAAAAAATCACATTTTATTGCATTACTTTATATATAAAAATCAAATTTTTATGTTAAGAGAATTCATATAAAAATCGCATTTTTATACTGCTATTCGTATAATGAAAATCATATTTTTACTTAACTCTCTAGATATTAAAGATTATATTTTTATTCCCTTTCCATAAATAAAAACCCCACCTTGATAGCTTTTAAAAAAATTCGAAACTTTGTAGTTTTTTAAAAATCGGGTCTTTTTTACATTATAGAAATATTACCTTTTCTTCATAGGAAAATATAATCTTTACTTCATAAAAAAGAATATAATCTTCCTTTGTATAAAAATCCAATCTTTCTTCAAATTAAAATCCATACTTTCAAGAATTAAAATCCATACTTTCAGGAATTAAAATCCATACTTTCAGGAATTAAAATCCATACTTTCAAGAATTAAAATCGAGTCTTTAAAATGATTTCAATGACATATGTATTTAAATTAAACCAATTAAACAAAAAACCTCACCTTGTTTACTTAAAAAAAAATCAATTTTGTTGATGGAGGAGGGTTCATGGTCGGTTTCTACAGGTCACGGGGAGCAGAGCAGACCAGTGGTGGCGCTGGTGGTACGGAAGGAGGAGCAGGCAGCGTCGGGGACCCACGGTGGACAGAGACAACAGTTTTGGGGGTAGGGCGCAGATCTGGATGGAGGTGGGGGGTCTCGTGACTGGATGGGAGGCGGAGCGACCAAGGGGGATGGCCTATCGTCGGAGACGCGATGAGGTCCGTGGGGGGGGGGGGGGCGATGGGGTCAATGGCGGGATCGGGTTTTTCTTTTCATTTTAATTTTATGAAACGTGGAGAGAGAGAGAAGTGAGGGAGAGTGTATTATATAATTAATTAATTTTATTTTAAATTTCTTCCGAAAAGTTGACTTTTCTTTTGAACCTCAAACGAGACCCAACAACTGTCGTCCCTAGCGTATTACCCCCATCCCGAACACAATAGGATATGTCTGGTAAGCCAATTCGACTGTTACGATTATTTTTCATTTAAATTACAATATAAATCAATATATATTTAATTTAAATGTACATTTCAATTTACCGGGGCCACATACGGACTCTAAAAATCCCAGAAAAATAAATCTGGCTATGTTTTGACGATAGGTCCTAACAAAACTAATTTTGTCAAATTTGGAGACCATTTGAAAAATGGCCTTTTTCTGGTCGATCCAAATTGATTGAAACTGTCAAAACACGTTTTCCTTCGCCACACTCACATATTGATTCAGAAAATTATGAATTTTGGAATTTAGCAATAACTTGACATCCCGGATCCAACAAAAGTGGTTTCATCAAAAACGAAGATCATTTGCAAAATTTCCATTTTTAAGGGCCAAAATTCCATAGCGACTATTCTGAATTTTCAACTGGAGATAACTTTTTATCCCCGCTATGAAATTTCAATTTTTCGAATTCGTTGGAAATATATTTCCAAATAGTTTCTAATATTTTTGGTTTCGCTAAAATCCTGTTTATTTTGAATCCTGTACATTCATTTGAAATTTGAAATTGAATTTTCAAACTACCGCTCCATTTCCAATTCCTTTTATATTTAGAATAAATATTTATATTCTCACTTCGATTCAAATAAATATATACGTTCTAAATCTATTTAAAATAAATTTCTTTTCGTTATTATTTAAAATAAATCATTTTAAATATTCAAAATTCATACAAATTGCCAAAATAAAAAATTTAAATTGGTTCTGATTCTCCGGGCTGTTACAGTGTCCTTTTGTTTTTCTCTTTTTTTATACGAATGGATACACAACGGTTGGAAATTTAAAAGTTTTGGGGAATGAACAAAGTTTGAATGGAAATGGAAGAAAACTAAATAGATTTCTTTATTATTTGAAGCATTGTAAAAAAATCGAAAAACTTTAGAATTTATAAAACATAAAACGAGAGATTCGCAATATATAACGAACAGTTTATAGTTTGAAAAGAATGAACAGTTAATTTTGAAAATAAAAGTAAACGAACATTCTTGCCAATACATAATGAACGATTTTGCAAATCAAAGGTGAACGATATCAAACAAATTTTTGTTTTATATGGAAACAATAAACAGATAAAATGGGATTAATAAAATGAAAAAGAACGGATTTGAAATGTCAAAACAATTTGTAGATCAACAAGAGAATTGTTTTGAAATAAAATCAAATATTTAATCTTATTAATACGGAAAACAAATCATATAGTAACAAGAGTTAACTATTTAAATCAAATATAAAGAAATAAATTTCAAATCCAAATAAATAAACTTGATTAATAAATTAGATAAATGGGATCTGAAATAGATTTGTACTATTGAATTATACTCATATTAAAAACAAAAGTCAGTTTCTATATAAAAATGCAAATAATTTAGTTTTAAATCATAAATCAAAATAGTTATTTCAATAAAATCCAAACAAATTGAGTTTTGAACGAATAAAATAAAATCAAAATCAAATTTAAATTGAAGAATTAGATAAAAATACATTTGAAATTCTGGTCATTACAACTATATAATTTTTCAGAAAAAGAGATGATTGAAAATTTTCAAAAACCCCAATACAATTGTGTGTATTTCATAATATGATTAATTTTAAAAAAAATTCATAACCACCTCTATTTCTATCACAGTTCTATCATTCATTTTGATATTATATATACTAAGGAGATTTTGTATATAACTGGGGTTTCTCTAATCTAATTTAAAAAACCTAGATATGGTCATGCATGGTTAGAGATAACTTATAATTTAAGTTGCAACTAATCCCATTTAAAAGTCCTAATAGGCCGCGCATGGTTAGTGTGGTCTTAAAATAAAAAGAAAAAAATATAGATGAAATCTTCCTTATTTTGTAAAAACAGATCTATCGATCCATTTTCTAAATTGTGAAATGTGTTTATATTTTACGATATATTGTGATTTTTTGATTGATAGTTCTTGGAATTTGTGACCATTTGATTTTGTCACTTTATTTGAATTTATAAACATAGTCCAAATCCATCGCAATTTTTTGCTCATTTTTTTTTATTGGCAAATAATTAGAATGCATATGTTTTAAAACTCTCTCCGTTTTATAAAATTCATCGTCAATTCATCATTCTACAATGTGAAAATTTCCACTAGTTTTAAGAATATTATGATTTTTGTTTGATTGAATGAAGTTTATGATATATATTCTCTCTCTTGTTTTGATTTCAAATTTTGTGCAGCTGGGGGAGGAACGTCTCTTTGTCCTTCGGCCGGTGCCGTGGCCTCCAAATACCTACGGAACCATCCGGGTATAGTGACGCCCTCTGAGATATTAGGGATATTTTGTTCCCCAGAAATGCTAAAAAAGGGAAAAGAAAGAAATTTAGAAAAGGGACCAAAGGATACTACATATGGCTTCTTGGGGAATGTTTTTCAAAATAGACTTTTCTTTTAAAACCTTTTTGAAAATAATTTTCAAAAACTTTTATCTAATCTGGTAACCTTCAACTCCGATATCAAGTATGACACCCCACGTCCGTTAATGTCACTCACTGAGGGAATGCATTAAGTTCCGTGAAGAATTATAGGTAATCAGACACAGAATAATTACAAGACAGATATAAATAAGATAGCAGCGGAAATTTAAATTTTTATTTCAATAAAAATATCGTGGTCCACAATTTCATAAGTCACAAAAACCATTACAACAAAAATAACTTCTGTCTTGCATCATCAGAGTACATAAGTAAATAAAAAGCATAATTCCCCAAATGAAAGAGTTAAGCCATAGTAGAGACAAGAACTTGAGCCATACTTCATAAATAGCTCTTAGCAAGGTGATATCTGAATCCTGACTAAGCCTGGGTGTTTCCTCCCTATGAACCGTTGGGGGGGGGGCGGAAGAAAGAAGGAGAAACAAAAAGGGTCAGACATAAAGTCTGGCGAGTCTAGTTACCTTTAGCCAGTAGATAAACAAAAGTAACATGATAGGCATACAAAGTGGATAAGGGAGATCACTACATAAATGGAAGGTGTGACAAGGTAAGCAAGATAAGGTGTACATGCCTTACTAATGATTTCTCTGCACTATTACTAGTATATCCAGAAGAGATGATCCCTTCAACTATAAGGTGGTAGACTTAGGTATACGTCCAAATGTATCCTAACTACCTTTGATCGATCGACTCCCTAACCCTCATAGATACCTTGTGTTGGCCCCACAATAGGAGGTGTCACTTCCTAACGTGGCAACCCCTCATCGTAACAATGTGCACAACCATATCTACAGGTGTCACGGTCATCTTATCCCCCTCTGCCCAGCTCATGCACGCACATGGCCCGGTCGGTTTGCGCCGCCCACACCATCCTCTACGTTTGGATCTCTTACAATTAGTCAGTAAGTGTGCCCTTTCTCCGCCTAGTACGGAATACTTTGTTTGATACCTACTCCGGGTTACTAACTGAAATGGGTCCCACACAATATGATACAAACTCTCCCCTTTGTCTTGTATCCCCCACAAGGTTTTCACTGACTATGTTTACCACTAGGTGTCTTTAATTACATAGACATATTTACTTCTACCGGTTATGCTTACATATAGGTGTCTTTAATACATAACCCCAAATCTTCCAACCGGTTATGCTTACGTATAGGTGTCTTTAATTACATAACCCTATTACTTCTATAAGTTATGTTTAGCCTAAGAGGTGTCTTTAATTACATAACTTTATTATTTCCACCGATTATGTATACCGCTAGGTGTCTTTAATTACATAATATTAACAGGTTATGTTTGGGGGCCTATTACCCATCTCCTCTTCAGATTTACTTAACCCACCACTCAACCATGTTTACTTAACCCCCAACTTAAATTTGAGTCCATACAATCCCTATGGATTAACTTTAGGTTAAGTAGTCCAATTCTTTACCATGTCCATTTATGGTTTCATAATGGGCTAGACCTTCCACATTAGGCCTACAACATGTGGATCCTGGATATGCCAGTCGGGTCCAGCCAGACTTATTCCACAGTTGGGCCTAACCTTGTGTAATAGCCCGATTTGTGTTTACGTACTTAGACCTCCCACATTAGGTTTACCATTAGTGGCTGCTGGATATGTCGGTCGGGTCCGGGCAGACTTCAACCACTAATGCAACCTAACTTCGTGTCATAAGTACAATTATAATTCCTAATTGCAATTACTAGACATTCCATTTTTAATTAATTAACCCTTTCCTTTTATAGGTGTCAATACCTATTTTGCCCAATAATTTGAATTACATGTCCATAAATGTTCATATTCAAATTATGCCATTTTTAATTAATTTATCAATTAATTAATCCTTTCCTTTTATTGGTGTCAATACCTATTTTTCCCAATAATTTGAATTACATGTCCATAAATGTTCATATTCAAATTACGCCATTTTTAATTAATTTACCAATTAATTAATCCTTTCCTTTTATAGGTGTCAATACCTATTTTGCCCAATAATTTGAATTACATGTCCATAAATGTTCATATTCAAATTATGCCATTTTTTATCCCTTTCCCCCGTTCCTAAACTAGCGCCCTCACAAAATTGGCAACATGCCTAGGCTAGAAAATACCCTAGTCATAAACGATAATAGGGAAAATAATGGGAATATACTAAAATGATCATCTTGGCATAAACGTAAACTTGTTTGTTAATAAGGTGAACATACATATTAGCATGGACATGAAATCTTAATCAAAACAAGGTGGACATAAAACTGATGAACTATGATGTCACAATATCTAAATTAGCCATTTTAGATGTCCAATCGATTTAAATCTAACATCATAACATAGGGTAACAATTTAGATCATATAAAATAGATCTAACAAGAATCATAAGGTGATAAATTTAGATCACATAGGATAGATCTAACATGAATCATAAGGTGACAATTTTAGATCTCATAGGATAGATCTAACATGAATCATAAGGTGACCATTTTAGATCATATTGGATAGATCTAACATGAATCATAAGGTGACAATTTTAGATCACATAGGATAGATCTAACATGAATCATAAGGTGGCAATTTTAGATCTCATAGGATAGATCTAACATGAATCATAAGGTGACAAATTTTAGATCACATAGGATAGATCTAACATGAATCATAAGGTGACAAATCATAGAACAGATCTAACATGATAATTTTAGATCACATAGAATAGATCTACATACATCCTCATCATAACATATCATAAAAGTTACAACCCAAGATCCATAACGATAACATAGTAGAACAATTGAATTGGATCCAAAGAAATAGATCTATCATAATATAGCATGAGATCTACCAATAACATAGATTTAAAGTCTACAATCGTATCCACATCACAGTCTTTCATAGTTTCACTATTATTTATCTAAACCTAAATGCAACTAGAACTCACTGTGATTGTATTGCTAAGATGATAGAAAAGGTGCAGAGTCTATGTTTGAATCTCAGAATTTGATATGCTTTAGAAGAAGATGAGAGATCCCAATTCAGTCCAGAATCCAGAAAAGTCCGGCCACCATTGCTTTTCTTTGAAGAAAACATAGGATATGAGATATATTTATAGCTGCTGGGTTACGGAATTCGGATGCCACCTCAGCCCTAATGAAATTGGGTCAGGTCACAGGTCGTCACTCACTTGAAAAAGGCCCGAATACCCAGAAACTGTTCTGGGTGCACTTTACAGGTGCGCCAGTGCAAATTTGCCTTGGCGCACTTGGCAAGCGCTCCAGTTATACCCGGTTCTGATTTTCAACTTTTTATCGTCCGTAACTTCTTCATATGTTACCCATTTTATGTAAACTAGGTGTCTATCCTGACCAGAATTTCGAGACGGACGTAATGACATAATAATTTTCCCTTAATTCATTATATTTAAATTATTTATTCTTCAATTTGTCTTCTTTAATGTCGTTAAAAATTCAGGGTGTTACATTCTCCCCTACTCGAAGGATTTCGTCCCCGAAATCTGTAAGTTGAGAAGAATGCATATCCTACCATCCATCATCCATCTACTCAACGATCAATCACTGGCATCCATTGTCCTTAAGGATTTCTAATGATTTCATGAAAATATGCAAAAATGTGTGTATATGTCCCAATACTTATGCAAAAATCAGGCGGTCTACTGATTCAGTTGACCTCCTTGATGAAATGTATGTTAGTGCCATGAATACAATATGTATGCAAATAAGCCTATTATAACATATAAGCTCTATGTGTGTGCGTACTCATTCATCCAAATGCAACATCCATATGCTAGTTCATCCATTTCCATCTATAAAAGAAAAGAAAATGCACACACATCCATATGCTAGTATAAGAGTGATTGAGCCGATCTTAGTGCCTAATGTGTGTGTATATGCATCCACAGGCAACCACTAGCAAACACTTGCATCCACTTGCATCCATCAAACATAACATGTTTCAAACACATGCTTACATCCATAGGATCCCTATCTAAAGGTCGAAAATACTACGGATAGGACATACTCAAATGATAGAAACAAGTACTGATAAAGCTTTGGAAAAAGGAGTTAAGAACGTACCCTCGAAGAGAAAAGGGTACGAAGCACGAATCTTGTCTTCGGTCTCCCAAGTCACATCCCCTGGGTTATCTCCCCATTGAACCTTTAGCAACTTGATTTCTTTACTCCGTAGCTTCTTAACTTCTGATCCAAGAATACGGGAAGGAACTCGCCTGACTGTCACCTCCCCTTCCACTTCCACCTCTTCCAATATACTCGGCTCAACAACTTCCGTGGTGTCATGCAAGAACTTCCGCAAATGAGAAACATGGAAAACATCATGAACACCAAATAGATTTTCAGAAAGCTTTACTCTATAGGCCATTTGGCCAATCCTCTCGGTTATGGGAAATGGTCTCACAAACCTAGGTGCCAACTTCCCTACCGATCCGAAGCGAACCACATTCCTCAGAGGTGACACTTTGATAAAAACCAAGTCTCCTACTTCAAATTTGAGGTAAGTCCTTCTCTTGGCTGCATAGGATTTCTTCCTATCTTGAGCTGTCTTCATCCGCCATCGAATAAGGTCAATCTTTTCGGACGTTTCTCTAACCATATCTGGTCCAAGTAATAATCATTCTGTAGATTCACACCAAAAAGTTGGTGATCTACATGGTCGTCCGTACAATGCTTCGAAGGGTGCCATGCCGATGCTGGCTTAATAGCCGTTGTTATAGGAAAACTCTACTAAAGGAAGATGCTCTTCCCAAGTCCCTCCGAAGTCTAGGATATGCAGCCTTAAAAGATCTTCTAAGATTCTGTTCACCCTCTCCATTTGCCCATCGGTCTGAGGATGATAAGCGGTGCTCAAACGCAACTGTGTACCTAATGCTTCTTGCAAGCCCCTCCAAAATTGGTTGGTAAAGATGGGGTCACGATCTCTCACGATGCTGGAAGGAACTCCATAAAGACGAACTATCTCTCGAACATAAATTGCTTCTAACCATGATGTCGTCCTCTTACTCTTAACTGGAATAAAGTGAGCGCTCTTAGTGAGTCTATCTACCACAACCCAGATATTGGTGTTGCCTTTCTTCGATCTAGGCAAACCATCTATGAAATCCATAGAGACGCTCTCCCATTTCCGCTGAGGAACCTCTAACAGATGAAGTAAACCACCAGGCTCCTTTTGGTCTGCTTTGACCTGCTGGCAAACTAAACATTGAGAAACAAATTCGGCCACATCTTTCTTCATCCCAGCCCAAAAGAAAACCCTCTTCATGTCCCAGTACATCTTATCACCGCCTGGATGAATGGTCATCTTAGAATGGTGGGCTTCTTCTAGGACTTCCTTTATCAAGCATCCAGTTTGAGGAACAAAAAGCCTTCCATCTCGTCGCAACCACCCCTTTCCATCTATGGCATATCTGCTGAGGTGACTAGAAGTCTCCCCTCTTCTGAGCTTATCCATGATGTCTAGAATCTGTGGGTCACCTTGTTTCGAAGCTCCTTTCTGGTCCATAAGAGTCGGTCGTATCTCCAAGGATGCAAACAAATCAGGCAAAATCTCGATGGAGGGTCTAAAATCAAAAGTTGATATACACTCCAAGTTCTTCCTTCCCACAAACAGAGGACTCAGGGCCACCCTCTGCCTACTTAGTGCATCTTCCACCACATTACCCTTGCCAGGGGTATAAGAAATCTCAAAATCATAAGAAGCTAGAAACTCCATCCACCGCTGTTGCCTTGAATTGAGATCCTTCTACGAGAACAGATACTTGAGAGATTTATGATCGGTGTATAACTCGAACTTCTCACCAAGTAGATAATGACGCCACGTCTTTAAAGAAAACACTATGGCAGCTAACTCAAGATCATGGGTGGGGTAGTTCTTTTCATGAACTCTCGGCTGTCTACCCCCATAACACACTACTTTCCCTTCTTGCAGTAGGACCGCACCAAGCCCTATACCGCATGCATCAGTGTAAATGGTAAACACTTTATTCCCATCAGGTAAGGTCAAGACTGGGATTGTTGTCAAAGCCCTCTTCATTCGTTGGAAAGCAATGTCACAGTCTAAATCCCATGAGAATGCCAAATTCTTCTTCGTCAGTCTGGTAAGTGGGGCTGATATCTTTGAGAAGTCCTTAATGAACTTCCTATAGTAACCTGCCAACCCAAGAAAGCTTCTCACCTCGGTTACATTTTTAGGAACCTGCCAATCTTGCACTACAACCACCTTCGTGGGATCTACAACTAACCCTTCTTTGGAGACCATATGCCCTAAGAATCTCACCTCTTTTCTCCAAAAATGGCATTTGGAGAACTTTGCTTTAAGCTGATGGTCATGGAGAGTTTTCAAAACTTCTCTCAAATGCTAGGCATGAGTCCTAAAGGCAGACTTATCTATGCTGTCCTCAGCCACCCTCAACTGATGGAACCCCGTGGCCAAGTCAAACTGGGAAAATACCGAGGCACCAACAAGCTGATCAAATAAATCATCAATCCTTGGAAGCGGGTGCCTATTCTTCTTAGTGAGCTTATTCAGCTCCCTATAATCAACACACAAATGAAGCGAACCATCCGCTTTAGTTGTGAATACCACTGGAGCACCCCATTCAAATATACTTCGTCTGATAAACCCTTTCTCAAGTAGCTCCCCTACTTGCTTACTCAGCTCCCTCCTTTCCCTTGGAGCCATGGGGCGCACTGGTAATGCAACTGGTTGCATTGTCCACCAGATATATGCGAAAGTCGATCTCGCGCCTTAGAGGTAAACCCCGAACCTCATCAAAAACATCGAAAAAATCTTGAACTACTGGAATAGATTGCAGATCGTCGATAGTTGTATCAAGTGACTCTAGGAAACTAAGCATAACCAACCCTTGTGGGTCACACAAAATCTCGAGGGTTCTCCCATGACAAGTCAGAAGCCTAACAACCCTCTTCTCACAATCCAGAATGGCACCATTAGTGGTATGCCAATCCATTCCTAGAATCAACCCATAGCCCATAAACCCGAGCACATACACGTCGCATTCAAACTGAGGCCTAAGCCAGATATTTTCAAACCCCGACAAATCATCGATAAATGAGCCAAACCGACAACGGGGTTTGAAACAACTATGGGATCTACTACCATACTAGTAATTAAGTGCAGAGATTCAACTACAGAACTTGATATAAATGAATGTGAGGCACCAAAATCAAAAAGTGTTCTAACAAGATGGTTTAAAAGAGAAATTAAACCTTCCACGGAAATTTTTCTACCTCTATTAGGGGCACTAGTCGCGAAAGCATGCACCTTCCCTCCAAAACTTCCTGCCCTTTGACCTTGTCCCTGTGATCCCCATTTCTTCGGGCACTCTTTAGCAAAGTGTCCGGCCTCTCCACAATGGAAGCAAGAATTCTTCCTTCGCTTACAGCCTTTAACCAGATGACCTTCCTTCCCATAATGGTGACATTTTCTCTTATCCTTGCCTTTATCATTTTTCCCTCCTTTCTTCTTCTGTTGTTGTTGTTGTTGCTGCTGCTGCCGCCCCTTCTTGGGCCATACCTTCTTATTCTGCGATGTCCCCTCATCTTTTGTTTCCTTCTTTTCTCCCAAGTCCTTCTCATGCATCAGGGCCATATCGACAAGTTTTTCAAAGGTAGCCCCCATTGGAATATGGGACATGGCTAACCCATGAAGGGGTTCATTCAACCCTTTAGCAAACCGCAAAGCCTTTTTGTGCGGCGTATCCACCAACTCTAACCCGAACCTTGCTAGCTGGTTGAATTTGTTCACATATTCTTTCACTGTTAAGTTTCCTTGTTTGAGTGCTAGGAATCTCTCCATCTGCATGCTGCTTTCAGCTTGGGAAAGAAATTTCATTTCGAACCTCTGTCTATAATCTTCCCAAGTTTCCATCGAACGTCAAGCTTGGGTGACTTCCCACCAAAATGAGGCTTCATCCTTTAACAGCCAAAGCAGCTAACTGAATCTTTCTTCGGTCCTCTGCTTCAAAGATTACGAATAAGTCCTCAGTCTCCTTTAGCCAATTCCGAGCTTCCACGAATGTCTCGTTACCATGGAATGGCTTCCCTCCCATAGCACGGAAGCCCTTGAAGATCTTGGCGAAGTTAACTGCTTTTAGAGGGAGAGGAGGAGGATGAATGAATGGTGTACCTGGGGGAGTAACGTCTCTTTGGCCTTCGTCCGGTGTTGTGGCCTCCAAATACCTACGGAACCATCTGGGTATAGTGACGCCCTCTGGGATATTAGGGATGTTTTGTTCCCCAGACATCCTGTAACATTTTATGTGAATATAAAAATTAACAAATCTAAGAACACTTAATTTTTAGAAGAAGAATTAAGGGAAACGAGTTACGCCATTGCGTTCATCTCGGAATTTTGCTTGAGATAGAGTTTGAGTTTGCGTGAATCGGACTCCGTACGAAGAAGTTATGGAGGTTAGAAGATTTCTAGTGTAAACAAAAAATAAGAATTAAATAATAATTTCAGTTTGAAATTCGAAATTCGGCCAGAACAGCTGGGTGGGAAATTTCCCACCCAGGGGTGTCGACCCCCCCCCCCCCCCCGGTAGGGAGTTGACCCCTTTGAGATCCACTTCCTATGACGAATTTTTGTAGCCCTGAGCTGATGTGGCCTTCTCTGATTGGCCGATGACTATTTTCTGAGGTATTAGGGCTTATGTGTCGTGCTATGGTTGGCTGGGTGAAGCATCTCTTTGGTTTGATGGCTCTGATTTCTCCTAGACTAATCTAAAGGTTAGGATTAATCCTAGACTTCTGTATAAACACCACAAACCTTAACCCTAAACCTCATAATCTCATTCTATGAAGCCATCATGCTATCCATCCCTAAGATAGCCTAGCCTCCATCTTCTCCAAATTATAAATCAAGTTATAAAGCTCCAAACCAAATCCAAACTAGAGAATCAAACGTCTACATCAAAGGATAGCTTAACAAATTCAGAAATCAGATCCCAGAATACAAGATTCATCCTTTTTTTGTAAGTTCAGTTATTATTTAGATTTAAACACCTAATAGAAATCATGACTGTAGAACGATGCCTAATTCTGATTCATGCCTATTCTTTTGTCAAATCTGAATTGCCTATGTCTATAAGACTATTGTGACTGATGTAATGACACCTATCATGCCTATGGTGTGACTGACATAATGAAACCTATCATGCCTATGATATTGTTGCAATTGACATAATGAAAACTATCATGCCTACGAGACAGTTGTGATTGATATGATGGAACTTATCATGTTGTACATCCTATGCCTATGAGACTATTGTGATTTATATAATGGGACTTATCAAGTTGGGCATCAAAATTAGTGATTCTCTTAAGTCCAATCCTATCTAATCTTTATACCTATGGCGTAAATTGCTTAGCTTGTCCACACCTACTGTTATTGTACAACATTGAAACATGATTCCTGATTTGGGTACACCTTTACATGCCTATTTTTTCCTTATGTCAATTCTTATGCTCCTTCTCTATTTTTTCCTTTTTATTTTTGTGAATACTAAGTTCATTCGGAACTTAGATTGAATCTCGTTGTACGTGCGATTATAACGTGGGAAAATTGGGTATAATTTAATTTAGTAAATTTTGGGTATAGCAAGTGAATGTGGCATAAAACTTGTACTGACTACACTTGGGGAATATTGGCATAAACTTTGACACATATGACAAATATGTAAATTGGCTAAAGATGAACATGCCTAACCCAAGGTTAGATTGAGTTGCGGTGTAAGACTACCCGGCACCACCCGGTACATCCAGCGACCGCAACAATATAGATCTAATGTGAGAGGTTAGCGCATTAAGCCCAAAAACCCGAGGTTAGATTGAGTTGCGGTGTAAGACTGCTTGGAACCGCCCGACACATCCAGTGATCGCAACAATATAGATCTAATGTGAGTGGTTGGTGCTTTAATGAATGGATTAAAGCTAAGAAGCAGACAGGCTAAGAATGGTAGGGTTAAGTTAATTAAGGCAACACTTAACCAATACAACATGTTAGTTAAACAGATGGGTGGGGTTAGGTAAATGTGAGAACACTTAACCGTTATAACATGTTGTTTAGGAAACCCTAGTAACGGGGACCCATTTTAGCAGTAACCCACATAGATGTATCACGGTACCCTGAACTAGGCAGGGTGGGGCACGATTACTGGGCTGATTATACGTGGTCAAAATAGCGACGGGTGGTGCAGCAGTGTAGGTTCTGGCGGAGTATGGGCGTGCACATACTCCGAAGTGGATAAAGCAGGCACTGGGCATTAGTAGTATACACTGTGCATCTAGAATTTGTGTCGGGTTGCCACCATAGGAATTGATACACCCTATGGCGGGACCAGCACAGGTATCTACAATCAAGCGGGGCCGAATGACACAAGTAATAAATGCATGTGAGTAGAAGCCGATCGAAAAAAGGGATCATTCTATTATGAACACATGATGGTAGTTGAAACATTCGTTAGTAGGTGCAGAGAAATGGAAATGAGTGCGATAGTATATTCAGTTTATCTTATCTTATCTTATCTTATTGTTATGGTATTGTCCTATGTTCAGTTTATTCATGTCATGATCCTTTTACCTGTTTACATGCAGAATAGTCACTGGACTTACCAGGCTTATGTCTGACCCGTTTTCTTTTTCCTTCTTTTCTTCCGTTCACCCCCCCCCCCGGTCCGTAGGGAGGGAATACTTCAGCTTAGTGCAGACCTTTTCCAGCTTGAAGAGAGTAGATGTATTGCTTTTACTCTCTTTTCTTGGGCTATGGCTGTGGTTACGCTTTTATTGGGGATTTATGCTGCTTTACTACTATTTTATGCTTCTTTATGTACTTGGATTTTTAATTCAAGACAGCTGTTTTATTGTAATAATTTAGAAGTTGGGTTTTGAGAAAATGCTTGTAATGTTTTGACTGAACCACGCTATTTATGAAATGATTTCAGTTTTCCGCTGTTTATATGTCTGTCTTGTAAACTATCTGTGCCTTTTACCTAAAATGCTTCACCAAAGTTAATGCATTCCCTTTATGAGTGACCTTAACGGAGGTGGGGTGTTTCACTTAGTATCAGAGCGATGGTTTACCAGATTAGATAAAAAAATTGAAAACTATCTTTCAAAAAGAAATTTAAAGAAGCATTTTCAAGAAAAGTGTTGTTTTATTTTAAAGGCATATTCCCCAAAGCCATATGCACTATCTTTCTATCCTTTGTTTTGAACCTTTTCTTTTCGTTTCAGCATGTCTGGGGATCTTAATCTTCTCGAGGGTGTACCGATACCTGACTGGTTCAGAAGGTATGTGGAGGCTAGGGCTAATGACGCAGGCCCAGCAGACGTTCCTCCTCCCCCAGTTGCTGTCGTTCCACCTCCTCCTCCTCCTCCGCATGTGAATGTTTTCTCGAAGATATGTAGAGACTTTCGAGTTATGGGTGGAAAGAACTTTAATGGGACTGAGTCATTTGTGGAAGCAAAAAACTGGTTCAAGGAAACAGAAAATTTGTTTGTTATCTTCGAAGTGGACGATAGGCAGAAAATACAATTGGCTGTGTGGTTACTTAAGGACGAAGCCTCTTACCGGTAGGAAGTGACTAATGCTGAGAGACCAGTTGAAACTTGGGAGGATTTCAGAAAGAGATTTGAAATGAAGTTCCTCTCGCAAGCTGAACGAAGTCTACAGATGGAGAAGTTCATAGCACTCAAACAGGGAAGCCTATCGGTTAAGGAATACGTCAACCAATTCAACCAGCTGGCAAGATTCAGACTGGAGTTAGTAAACACTCCACATAAAAATGCTCTCTGATTGGTCAAAGGGTTAAATGAGCCACTACATAGCCTAGCTATGTCCCATATACCTATGGGTGCAACTTTTGAGATACTGGTGGACATGGCACTGTTACAGGAGGAAGACAAGGATGGCAAGAAAGAGGCAAAGGTGGAAGAACCTCTAGACAAGAAAGTGGAGGGATCGCAGAATAAGAAGATGGATTCCAAGAAAGGCGGGAAGAATAATAAACCCCGTGACAAGAGGAAGTGTAAATTTTGTGGCATATCTAGACATCTAATTAAAGACTGCAGGAAGAAGAAGAGGAAGATGGGCGGTTACTTTCAATGCGGCGAGATAGGACATATGGCTAAGGATTGCCCAAGAAGGCAAGGGCAGAGGACTGGATCTACTTCTGGAGGGCAGATTCACACTCTCATTGCATCTCCGCAAGAAAGAGGTAGAAATATTTCTGTTGAGAGTTTAGTTTATATTTCTGATCATCCAGTTCGTACACTTTTTGATTCTGGTGCATCGCACTCTTTTATATCTACTGCTTTAGTTGAATCTCTGCACCTAGATACCAGTATAGTAGGGGATCCCATGGTTGTTTCAAATCCAATTGAGGGTTCAGCTCATTTGTCAATTATTTGTTTGGATTTGTAAATTTCTGTACTAAGCATTGAGTTTAGATGTAATGCTTATGTTTTCAGGTTCACAGGCTATGGGTTGATTCTAGGCATGGATTAGTTATCCAGTAATGGTACCATCCTTGATTGTGAAAAGAGAGTGGTTAGACTTATGACTCACCTCGGTAACACTCTTGAAATATCTTGTAATCCCATGAATTCTGTTATGCTTAGCTACATAGAATCTCTTGATGCGTCTGTTGAAAACTTGCAATCTATTATAGTAGTCCGTGAATACTCGGATGTCTTTGAAGAGGTGAACGGATTGCCTCCAAAGCGAGAGATAGACTTCCGCATATACCTTGTTGATAATGCAAAACATGTTGCTTTACCCGTTGGACACATGGCTCTATGGGAAAGGAAAGAGCTCAGCAAGCAAGTTAAAGAGTTGCTTGAAAAGGGGTTCAGAAGGCGGAGTATTTCTGAATGGGGTGCTCCAGTGGCGTTTGCAACCAAAGCGGACGGTTCACTTCGCATGTGCGTGGACTATAGGGAGCTAAACAAGCTGACCAAGAAGAACAGGCACCCATTTCCTAGAATAGACGACTTGTTCGACCAACTCGTAGGTGCCTCGGTTTTCTCCTAACTAGATCTAGCCACCGGATTTTATCAGCTAAGAGTGGCTGAAGATAACATAGATAAGACCACGTTCAGGACCCCGGATGGTTTCTTCGAATGGCTTGTCATGCCTTTCGGCTTGAAAAATGCACTCGCCTACTTCGTAGACTTGATGAGTAGGGTGTTTAGAGAATTCCTTAATAAATTTGTAGTGGTCTTCATGGATGACATTTTGATTTTCTCAAAAAGTGAGGAAGAACAAGCTTTGCATTTAAGGGAAGTCATGGATATTCTTCATGCACATTAGCTGAAAGCAAAATTCTCCAAATGCCATTTTTGGAGAGTTGAAGTAAGGTTTCTTGGACATGTGGTGTCCAAAAAGGGAATAGCTGTGGATCCCGCAAAAGTAGTTGTGGTGCAAGATTGGAAGATTCCACGGAATGCAACCGAAGTACGAAGTTTTCTCGGGCTAGCGGGCTTTTACAGAAAGTTCATTAAGGACTTTGCGAAGATCTCAGCCCACTTACTAGGTTGACGAAGAAGAACCTAACTTTTTCTTGGGATTTGGATTGTGACATTGCTTTCCAACGATTGAAAAGGGCTCTAACAACAGCCCCAGTTCTGACATTGCCCGATGGGGGTAAGATGTTTACTGTATACATAGACACATGTAGTACAGGATTAACTGTCTTGATGCAAGAGGGCAGAGTAGTTTGTTATGGTGGAAGGCAGTTGAAGGTACATGAGAAAAACTACCCAACTCATTATTTAGAACTAGCTGCCATTGTTTTCGCTCTTAAGTCATGGTGTCATACCTGCTAGGAGAAAGATTTGAATTGTTTACTGACCATAAATTGTTAAAAGTACCTTTTCTCATGGAAAGATCTTAACTTAAGACAACAAAGGTGGATGGAATTTCTTGCCTCATACGATTTTGAGATTGCTTATACCCCTGGCAAGGGCAATTGGTTGCATACGCCTTAAGTAGGAAAAAGCTGACCTTAAGTCCTCTCTTTGTAAAAAGGCAAAGCTTGGAGTACATAACAAACATTGACTTTAGACCCTCCTTTGAATATTTACCTGGTTTGTTAGCATCGCTAGAGGTGCGGCCTACTCTTTTGGACTCAATAGGAACCGCGCAGCGTGAAGACCCTCAGCTAGTTGATGTGATGGATAAGCTGATTAGAGGTGAGACTTCTAGTCACCTCAATAGACACTCCATCGATGACAAGAGTTGGTTAAGACGGGATGGAAGACTATGCATCCCATATGCAAGGGATTTGGTGAAAACCGTTCTCGAAGAAACACACCATTCTAAGTTGACCATACACCCGGTGGGGACAAGATGTATAAAGACATAAAAAGGGTTTTCTTTTGGAATGGCATGAAGAAGGATGTAGCTGAGTTTGTCCCTAAATGCTTGATATGCTAGCAAGTCAAGGCAGAGCAGAAGAAGCCTGGTGGTCTGCTTCATCCTCTAGAGGTCCCACAGTGGAAATGGGATAACATTTCGATGGACTTTATTGGTGGGTTGCCTAGGTCAAGAAGGGGGAATATCAGTATTTGGGTAATAGTGGACAGGCTCACTAAAAGCGCTCACTTTATACCTGTTAAGAGTAGGAGGACTGCCTCATCATTAGCATCCATTTATCTTAAAAAGGTAGTTCGACTACATGGAATACCCTCTAGCATAGTAAGTGATTGAGACCCTATCTTTACAAGCGAGTTTTGGAAGAGTCTGCAAGAGGCTATAGGCACACAGCTATGCTTAAGCACTGCCTATCACCCTCAAACCGATGGTCAGATGGAAAGGGTGAACAGAGTATTAGAAGATCTCTTGAGATTGTGCATTCTTGATTTTGGGGGGACATGGGAGGATCAATTTCCTTTGGTGGAGTTCGCCTACAACAATAGCTACCAAGCTAGCATAGGCATGGCACCCTTTGAGGCTTTATATAGAAGACCGTGCCGATCACCAACTTGTTGGTAGGAGTCTACAGATAAGCTCGTACTTGGACCTGACATGATCAGAGAAACTTCAGAGAAGGTGGACTTGATACGAAGACGAATGAAGACCGCACAAGATAGGCAGAATTCCTACGCTGATAAAAGAAGGACCGACCTTGAGTTTGAGGTTGGAGACAGAGTTTTTCTTAAAGTATCACTTTTGAAGAATGTCGTTCGCTTTGGGTCCGTAGGAAAATTGGCACCAAGATTTGTAGGGCCATTTCCTATCATTGAGAGGATTGGGAAGATGGCTTATAAAGTAGAGCTGCCCGAAAGATTGGCTGGAGTACATAATGTCTTTCATGTCTCTCATCTACGAAAGTGCTTACATGAGTCTGCGGAAGTTGTGGAGCCAAGCATACTAGAGGAAATTGAAGTGGAACGAGAAGCAACGGTGAGAAGAGTTACAACTCGTATCTTGGGTACAAAAGTTAAAAAGCTACGCAATCATGAGGTCAAACTAGTTAAAGTACAATGGAGTGATGCTGAGGAAGACGCGACTTGGGAGACTGAGGACAAGATATGCGTAGCCTACCCTTATCTTTTTGAGGGTACATCCTTGATCTCTTTTTCCATAAGTGTATGCATGCTTGTATCTATCTCTTAAGTATATCTCCTCTGTCCTATTTCTTAATCCTTAGATAGAAACCGATGGATGTAAACATGTATTTGAAAACATGTTATGGTTGATGATTACAAGTGGTTGCAAGTGAATGCTCGTGGATGCATATACACACACACACACACTAGGTACTAGATCGGCTCAGTCACTTTCATATTGCATATGCATATATGTGTTTATTTATGGATTGAAACTTGATGTGTTATCACGTGGATGTTGCATTTGTATGAATGATTGTGCACTCATGTAGAAGTTACAAAATACGATTAGGAACAATAGCATACGTGATGGACGCATAGCACCGACATGATTCGCATCAAGGATGTCAACTGAATCAGTAGACCGCCTGATTTTGCATTAGATAAGGACATGTAAACACACTATGCATATGATCATGAAAACATTAGAAATCTTTTAAGGACAATGGATGCCTGTGATTGATGTTTGAGTAGATGGATGTTGGATGTTAGGATACATTCTTCTTAACTTAGAGATTTTGGGGACGGAATCCTTTAAGGATGGGAGAATTAACTCCCCGTATTTTCTGTGAATATAAAAATTAACAAATCTAAGAACACTTAATTTTTAGATGAAGAATTAAGGGAAACGGGTTACACCATTGCGTTCGTCTCAGAATTCTGCTTGAGATAGAGTCTGAGTTTGCGTGAATCAGACTCCGTATGAAGAAGTAATGGAGGTTAGAAGATATCTAGTGTAAACAGAAAATAATAATTAATTAATAAATTCAGTTTGAAATTCGAAATTCGGCCAGAACAGCTGGGTGGAAAATTTCCCACCCAGGGGTGTCGACCCCCCCCCCCCAGGGGGAGTCGACATAGCTGTCGACCCCCCCGTAGGGATTCGACCCCTTTGAGATCCACTTCCTATGACGAACTTTTGTAGCCCAAAGCTGATATGGCCTTCTCTGATTGGCTGATGACTGATTTCTGAGGTATTAGGCTTTATATGTCGTGCTATGGTTGGTTGGATGACACATCTCTTTGGTTTGATGGCTCTGATTTCTCCTAGACTAATCTAAAGGCTAGAATTAATCCTAGATTATATAAACACCCCCAAACCTTAACCCTAAACCTCACGATTTCATTCTATGAAGCCGTCATGTTGTCCATCCCTAAGCTAGCCTAGCCTCCATCTTCTCCAAATTAGAAATCAAGTTAGAAAGCTCCAAACCAAATCCAGACTAGAGAATCAAACGTCTACATCAAAGGATAGCTTAAAAATTCAGAAATCAGATCCCAGAATACAAGATCCATCCTTTTTCTGTAAGTTCAGTTATTATTTAGATTTAAACACCTAATAGAAATCATGACTGTAATAATCGGATCTAGAACGATGCTTAATTCTGATTCATGCCTATTCTTTTGTCAAATCTGAATTGCCTATGTCTATAAGAATATTGTGACTGATGTAATGAAACCTATCATGCCTATGGGACTATTGTGACTGACATAATGAAACTTATCATGCTTATGAGACTATTGCGATTGACATAATGGAATCTATCATGCCTACAAGACTGTTGTGATTGATATGACGGAACTTATCATTTTGTACATCCTATGCCTACGAGACTATTGTGATTTATATAATGGGACTTATCATGTTATGCATCAAAATTAGTGATTCTCTTAAGTCCAATTCTATCTAATCTTTATACCTATGGTGTAAATTGCTTAGCTTGTCCACACCTATTGTTAACGTACAACATTGAAACATGATTCCTGAATTGGGTACTACATGCCTATTTTTTCCTTATGTCAATTCTTATGCTCCTTCTCTATTTTTCCCTTTTTATTTTTGTGAATACTAAGTTCATTCAAAACTTAGATTGAATCTCGTTGTACATGCGATTATAACGTGGGAAAATTGGGTATAATTTAATTTAGTAAATTTTGGGCATATTAAGTGAATGTGGCATAAAACATGTACTGACTACACTTGGGGAATATTGGCATAAACTTTGACACATATGACAAATATGTAAATTGTCTAAAGATGAACATGCCTAACCCGAGGTTAGATTAAGTTGCGGTGTAAGACTGCCCGGAACCGCCCAGCACATCCAGCGACCGCAACAATATAGATCTAATGTTAGAGGTTAGCGCATTAAGCCCAAAAACCCGAGGTTAGATTGAGTTGCAGTGTAAGACTGCCTGGAACGGCTTGGCACATCTAGCGACCACAACAATATAGATCTAATGTGAGAGGTTGGTGCTTTAATGAATGGATTAAAGCTAAGAAACAGACAGGCTGAGAATGGTATGGTTAAGTTAATTAAGGCAACACTTAACCAATACAACATGTTAGTTAAACAGATGGGTGGGGTTAGGTAAATGTGAGAACACTTAACCGTTATAACATGTTGTTTAGGAAACCCTAGTAACGGGGACCCATTTCAGCAGTAACCCACATAGATGTATCACGGTACCCTGAACTAGGCAGGGTGGGGCACGATTACTGGGCTGATTATAAGCGGTCAAAATAGCGGCGGGTGGTGCAGCAGTGTAGGTTCCGGCGGAGTATGGGCATGCACTTACTCCGGAGTGGATAAAGCAGGAATTGGGCATCAGTTGTATACACTGTGCATCTAGAATTTGTGTCGGGTTTCCACCATAGGAATTGATACACCCTATGGTGGGACTAGCACAGGTATCTACAATCAAGCGGGGCCGAATGATACAAGTAATAAATGCATGCGAGTAGAAGCCGATCGAAAAAAGGGATCACTTTGTTATGAACACATGATGGTAGTTGAAACATTCGTTAGTAGGTGCAGAGAAATGGAAATGAGTGCGATAGTATATTCAGTTTATCTTATCTTATCTTATGTTATCTTATTGTTATGGTATTGTCCTATGTTCAGTTTATTCATGTCATGATCCTTTTACCTATTTACATGCTGAATAGTCACTGGACTTACCAGGCTTATGTCTGACCCATTTTCTTCCGCCTTCTTTTCTCCGTTTCCCCCCCAGGTTCGCAGGGAGGGAATACTTCAGCTTAATGCAGACCTTTTCCAGCTTTAAGAGAGTAGATGTGTTGCTTGGATTCTCTTTTCTTGGGCTATGGTTGTGGTTACACTTTTATTGGGGATTTATGCTGCTTTACTACTGTTTTATGCTTCTTTATGTACTTGGAGTTTTAATTCAAAACAGATTTTTATTGTAATAATTTTGAAGTTGGGTTCTGAGAAAATGCTTGCAATGTTTTGACCGAACCACGCTATTTATGAAATGATTTCAGTTTTCCGCTGTTTATATGTCTGTCTTGTAAATTATCTGTGCCTTTTACCTAAAATGCTTCACCAAAGTTAATGCATTCCCTTTGTGAGTGACCTTAACGGATGTGGGGTGTTTCACGTGCTAAAAAAGGGAAAAGAAAGAAATTTAGATAAGGGACCAAAGGATACTACATATGGCTTTTGGGGAATGTTTTTTGAAACAGACTTTTCTTTTAAAACCTTTTTGAAAATAATTTTCAAAAACTTTTATCTAATCTGGTAACCTTCAGCTCTGATACCAAGTGTGACACCCCACGTCCGTTAATGTCACTCACTAAGGGAATGCATTAAGTTCCATGAAGCGTTATAGGTAATCAGACAAAGAATAATTACAAGGCAGATATAAATAAGATATCAGCGGAAATTTAAATTTTTATTTCAATAAAAATACCGTGGTCCACAATTTCATAAGTCACAAAAACCATTACAACAAAATAACTTCTGTCTTGCATCATCAGAGTACATAAGTAAATAAAAAGCATAATTCCCCAAATGAAAGAGTTAAGCTATAGTAGAGACAAGAACTTGAGCCATACTTCAGAAATAGCTCCTGGCAAGGTGATATCTGAATCCTGACAAAGCCTGGGTGTTTCCTCCCTGTGAACCAGGGGGGAATGGAAGAAAGAAGGAAAAACAAAAAGGGTCGGACATAAAGTCTGGAGAGTCTAGTTACTTTTAGCCAGTAGATGAATAAAAGTAACATGATAGGCATATAAATTGGATAAGGGAGATCACTACATAAATGGCAGGTGTGACAAGGTAAGCAAGACAAGGTGTACATGCCTTACTAATGATTTCTCTGCACTGTTACTAGTATATCCAGAAGAGATGATCCCTTCAACTATAAGGTGGTAGATTTAGGTATACGTCCAAATGTATCCTAACTACCCTGATCGATCGGCTTCCTAATCCTCGTAGATACCTTGTGCTGGCCCCACAGTAGGAGGTATCACTTCCTAAAGTGGTAACCCCTTGTCGTAACAATGTGCACAACCATATCTACAGGTGTCGCGGTCGTCTTATCCCCCTCTGCCTGGCTCATGCACGCACATGGCCTGGTCGATTTGCGCCACCCACACCATCCTCTACGTTTGAATCTCTTACAATCAATCAGTAAGCATGCCCCTTCTCCGCCTAGTACGGAATACTTTGTTTGATACCTACTCCGGGTTACTGACTGAAATGGGTCCCACACAATATGATACAAGCTCTCCCCTTTGTCTTGTATCCCCCACTAGTTTTTCACTGACTATGCATACCACTAGGTGTCTTTAATTACATAGCCCTATTTACTTCTACCGGTTATGCTTACCTATAAGTGTCTTTAATACATAACCCCTAATCTTCCAACCGGTTATGCTTACCTATAGGTGTCTTCAATTACATAACTCTATTACTTCTACATGTTATGTTTACCCTAAGAGGTGTCTTTAATTACATAACTTTATTATTTCCACCGATTATGTATACCGCTAGGTGTCTTTAATTACATAATCTTAACAGATTAAGTTTGTGGGCCTATTACCCATCCCCTCTTTAGATTTACTTAACCCACCCCACAACCATGTTTACTTAACCCCCAACTTAAATTTAAGTTCATACAATCCCTATGGATTAACTTTAGGTTAAGTAGTCCAATTCTTTACCATGTCCATTTATGGTTTCATAATGGGCCAGACCTCCCACATTAGGCCTACAACATGTGGATGCTGGATATGCCGGTCGGGTCCGGGCAGACTTATTCCACAGTTGGGCCTAGCCTCGTGTCATAGCCCGATTCGTATTTACGTACATAGACCTCCCACATTAGGTTTACCATTAGTGACTGCAGGATATGCCGGTCGGGTCCGGGCATACTTCCACCACTAATGCAACCTAACCTCGTGTCATAAGTACAATTACAATTCCTAATTGTAATTACTAGACATTCCATTTTTAAATAATTAATCAATTAATTAACCCTTTCCTTTTATAGATGTCAATACCTATTTTGTCCAATAATTTGAATTACATGTCCATAAATGTTCATATTCAAATTATGCCATTTTTAATTAATTTACCAATTAATTAATCCTTTCCTTTTGTAGGTGTCAATACCTATTTTGCCTAATAATTTGAATTATATGTCCATAAATGTTCATATTCAAATTATGCCATTTTTAATTAATTTACCAATTAATTAATCCTTTCCTTTATAGGTGTCAATGCCTATTTTGACCAATAATTTTAATCACATGTCCATAAATGTTCATATTCAAATTATGCCATTTTTATCCCTTTCCCCCGTTCCTTAACTAACACCCTCACAAAATTGGCAACATGCCTAGGCTAGACAATACCCTAGTCATAAACGATAATAGGGAAAATAATGGGAATATACTAAAATGATCATCTTGGCATAAACGTAAACTTGTATGATAATAAGGTGAACATACATACTAGCATGGACATGAAATCTTCATCATAACAAGGTGGACATAAAACTGATGAACTATGATGTCACAATATCTAAATTAGCCATTTTAGATGTCCAATCGATTTAAATCTAACATCATAACATAGGGTGACAATTTAGATCACATAAAATAGATCTAACATGAATCATAAGGTGACAAATTTAGATCACATAGGATAGATCTAACATGAATCATACGGTGACAATTTTAGATCTCATAAGATAGATCTAACATGAATCATAAGGTGACAATTTTAGATCACATAGGACAGATCTAACATGAATCATAAGGTGACAATTTTAGATCACATAGGATATATCTAACATGAATCATAAGGTGACAATTTTAGATCTCATAGGATAGATCTAACATGAATCATAAGGTGACAAATTTTAGATCACATAGGATAGATCTAACATCAATCATAAGGTGACAAATCATAGAACAGATCTAACATGATAATTTTAGATCACATAGAATAGATCTACATACATCCTCATCATAGCATATCATAAAAGTTACAACCCAAGATCTGTAATGATAACAAAGTAGAACAATTGAGTTGGATCCAAAGAAATAGGTCTATCATAATATAGCATGAGATCTACCAATAATATAGATTTAAAGTCTACAATCGTATCCACATCACAGTCTTTCATAGTTTCACTATTATTTATCTAAACCTAAAAGAAACTAGAACTCACTGTGATTAGATTGTTAAGATGATAGAAAAGGTGCTGAGTCTATGTTTGAATCTCAGAATTTGATATGCTTTAGAAGAAGATGAGAGATCCTAATTCAGTCCAGAATCCAGCAGAGTCCGGCCACCATTGTTTTTCTTTGAAGAAAACAGAGGATATGAGATATATTTATAGCTGCTGGGTTATAGAATTCGGGTGCCACCTCAGCCCTAATGAAATTGGGTCAGGTCACGGGTTGTCACTCACTCGAAAATGGCCCGAATACGGTAACAGCCCGCACCTCCATTCGTGCAAGATATTGTCCCCAACTTAGCCACCTTATAGGTGTGGGGTTTTGTTTCTCAAAAGGCCTCGGCATTAGTAAGAGATGGGCTCTACTATATAAGTACCCACTAAACATAGGCTTCCACGATGTGGGACTTAGGGATGTTACGTTCTCCCCTCCTACATAGCCTGACGTCCCCGTTGGCTCGCAAACACCTCACCCAGGCACTGTGGTCCACACAGGAGACACAATTCCGGCTGGTTATTGGCTCTGATACCACTGTAACAACCTGCACCTCCATTCGCGCAAGATATTGTCCCAACTTAGCCACCATATAGGTGTGGGGTATTGTTTCTCAAAAGGCCTCGGCTTAGTAAGAGATGTGCTCTACTATGTAAGTACCCACTAAACATAGGCTTCCACGATGTGGGACTTAGGGGTGCTACGAATACCCAGAAACTGTTCTGGGCGCACTTTATAGGTGCTCCAGTGCAAATTTGCCTTGGCGCACTTGGCAAGTGCACCAGTTATACCCGATTCTGATTTTCAACTTTTTATCGTTCATAACTTCTTCATATGTTACCCGTTTTACGTAAACTAGGTGTCTATCCTGACCAGAATATCGAGACGGACGTAATGAGGTAATCAGTTTCCCTTAATTCTTAATATTTAAATTATTGTTCCTTTAATTTTTCTTCTTTAATGTCGTTAAAAATTCAGGGTGTTACAGTGAACATGTACGAAACTCAAGCATGCATAATGACATAAGTACAAAAGCAGATAATCGAAGAGCACACGGGACTGATGCAACATAACAACTCAGTAAAGTGGTGCATGGTAGCAATATACACAACTGAAATAGTGCACAAGTATACACAAATGCCATAATGATCTGACATGCAACAACAACATGACAAATAGAGAAAACAACATAACTCATGTTTAGCAATGCTAAATGCAGAATTTTGAGGTTTCAATAAATATTAAATTAAAGCTGCCAAAATGTTTCCAAAACATACTCACAATCAATTTATTCTCGGCAAGTATTTATTCTTGGCAAATGTTGCATGAAGACAAGGTTAACAAAATTCCAAGTATGTCTGCAAGTACATAAAGATTTCTAGTGCAGCATGTATGCATTTCATAACAAATACAAGTAAACATGGCAGTGCAGTTTAACATCTTGACTTGTGGAAAGAAATAAAGTGCATGCATCAAGGCCGAAATGTTAAAGGCCAAAATATGTGGAAAGAATCAACAATGTTGAAATTGGCAAGGTGTCAATATATCAAATAACATGAAATATTTTCCGGCAAGATATTTAATATGTAATCTTGCATATATCTGGCAGGAAGAGATTTTGTTTTAAAAAATCAAATCTAGTATATTCGGCATGAATTGAATTTCTTCCAGAAAGCATCAAAAGAATATTTCTAGGAATATACATGGCAAGACACAATGCAACTTGGTTATGATAAAAAAAATCATATATAGAAACCATCAGCCAACGTGGCAACTGGACAAAATGGAAAATACGTGTTGGTGACAAATGCACACAAAGCAGTCAAAGCTAGCAAGTAAAAGTGCCAAGACAATCACATGTACATGGGAAAACTTTAATACAACATTGATTCTAATATACATGCAGAGGTTCTGTAGAGCAACAAGGAAATGCTTGCATGTTCAAATGGGTATAAAAGAAAAGAAAATTTTCTATTATCGACTGATTCTAAAATTGGAATTATTTTCAATTTGGCATTCTTGGCATTTGTTAGATCCTAAGTAGAGAAAGCCAGATGAGGAGCAACAAATGTACAATAGGATAGTGCACAAATACAAGTTAAGAAATTTGGTCGAACAAGCATGTAAGAAAATGGAAAGAAATTATTTGTATTCTTATCAAATGTAAAATCAACATGGAAGTATTTGGGAAAGTTTTTTTAATTAAGCAAGAATAATATGTTTTCCAATTAGCAAAATCAAGGAATATATTTGGTAATTGGATTTCACAATTAATTCTCTAAATTCACAAAGGGGCTGAAACGTGGCCAAATTCATCAATGTAAAATCGGAAATCATTTCAAATATTTTTAGGTTTATATTTGGCAAGATCTCTCAGAAACATTCCAGTTATTCAAGCCGTGTAATCACTCAATGCGTTTGTTCCAAGAAAGTGGAGATATTCATTTTCATTCTATCAAAGAAAATCGCAAGAATCAATCTTTTATTTTTGTGCCAAGAAAATCATTCGGTCATTCCCGAAATTGATTAGGCATTCACGCATAAATTAAAACCAAATACACGCAAATATCAAGCCAAGCCATTACGTGAAATTAGAGATTGTTAGTTGGTTAAGAACCCTATAAAAACACCACATAATCATAGGCAATTTTGCATCGAAAGCAAAAACAATTCATTCAAGCAACGAGAAAAATCAATCAAAGACACGGTTTTTCAATCAAGTTGCAATGCTCAAATCAATCAATAGAGAGAGACAAGCTTTGAAGCATCAAAGATTTGATCAACCATTTTTTCAAAGTTGTGATTTGGAGCAGGGAAGCGAAATCCTAGGACGCCGTTAAAGAAGTGAAAAAGTGAAGCTGGCATTTCTTTTCAAGCGTCAAAGGAAATAAAAAGGGGCATAATTTTTATTCTATGTGTTTTTGGGGTTTTTGCATTTTTTTAAAGTGTTTTTACTCTTGTAATCTGTCAAATGTTTTTTTGTTTCTGTAAACTAGGGTTCTAGCTACGGGATTGTAGTTAGGGAAAATCCGATCTTGGGGATAAAGATCAATGCAGGGTTTTGAGCATAGGATTAGAATAGTTGGGAACGAATGTTGCAAGTTTACAGGGAATTTGCAAGCATAGAGGTTGTTTTAATTCTAGTACCCTGGGGAATGCAGCAGTAGGCCGGGTTTGCCGAAGCTGAGTAAAATTCGTGTCATTTATTTTCTCTGCTACAATCTGCACTGTGATAATTTTAATATCTCTTGAAACCGTAAAAAACTCTGTTCACTCCCTCTAGGATTAATCTAGATCCTATAAGTGGTACTAGAGAAGGTATTTTATTAACTATAGAGTCATGGTTTCACCTTATTGTCAGTTTAGCGAAAGTCAATCAAATAATATTCCAACTATTTTCAATGGAACAGATTTTTTTTAGTTTGGAAATCAAAAATTGAATTCTATTTAAAATATGTTAACTTTTAACATTGGAATATTATTGAAAATGTGGGTGATATGCTAGATAAGAGGAATAAATTTAACAATGCTTGTGCTACGCATATAATTTATTCTTATCTTAGTAATTATCGGCTTAATCATATCTCCCACTGTTTAACTGCGTAGGATATCTCGAAAACTCATGAGGCGAAATATGGACGAAAAGATGACAACTGCTCAAAACCCCGAAAAGTCAACTCAGATTCAGAATCATGCCTGACTAGATTCACAAAAAATAAATCAGATGATGGAGAATCAACAGACGATGAAACAAATGATTTTTCATATGAAAATTTAGTTTATATGTGTACTGATTTAACAAAAACTGTTGATAGTCTTCGATGGAAAAATAAAGTCTGAAATCTAAGAATCTTGAGTTGAGTAGCAAAAATAATATTTTGGAGTCAAAATCTTTAAAACTTCAAGAAATTTTCAAACTCTAATTGCAAAAATCATTTGAATTTAGAAAATAATATCGTTCATCTTAATGAAAATATTCAAAAGCTTAAAAAGGAAATTCTAATTTTAAAAGGAAACGAGATTAAGCGAAAAAGTAAAAACAATTTTTTTTTTAAAAACGAATTTGAAAATTTTAAAAATACCAAAAATTCCAAATATGAAATTGCTGAGAAACAAAATTTGCAGAAAATTGAATCAATCTTGAATGAGCTTGAAAAAGAGATTGAAAAATTCAAGGAATTTGAAAAACATCAATTTGAATATGATATTTTTAAGTCCAAGAGCAAAATCAAATAGCTTGAAAACAAAAACTTAATTTCGAAATAAAATAATGTTGAAAAGAGAAAGATCAATATTAATCGTTGTTCAAATTTGATGAAAGAGAATTGCGATCTTAAATCTAAAATTCAACAACTTGAATCAACACTGAATAAGTTTTCTAATGGGGAAAAATCATTGAATATGCTGTTGCAAAACCAATTTTCTATTGGAAATAAGCGTGGTCTTGGTTTTGAGAAAATTGATGATTTTGAAAAGTTGAATTCAAGTTATTTCAAAAATTCATAAAATTGCTTTGCAAAAGATCGAATAAGAAATTTTGACTCTAAAAATTTCGATGAATTTTTATATCACAAACGAGATGAGAACTTGTTTTGTAACAATCCAATTAAATGTTTTTGGGTCTCAAAAGGAAATAAAACGAGCTTGGTTAAAGTCAAAGAGTTTTGGATCCCTAAAGGCACGATGGTAAACTCTGATGGATGTTATATAAACAAGTTTGGGTACATAAAGTCGTAAACAAAGTTATGAGTGGTTTCATATCATTATATCATTTAGTGTTCTTTAGCCAAGACTGTCGAGTTGGAGATCCGCAACATCTGTTGTAAATTAGGTATGATCTCTAGACTCACATTTTTTGTTTATATTCTCTGTTTTTATTCTTCCTTTCTATTCCTCCTATTTTCTTTTATTCTTCCTTTTTTGTATTGACACTGCCATAATATTTTTTCCACTTCTTGAGCTTTCTTAACTTAAAATAGCATAATTCTTAATTTTTTAGAAATTAGATCTTTTTATAAAACTTCCATGTTTTTGATGATTTCCAGATTTTGAATTTAAAACCGTAAATGTTTTGCAATTCTTTTGAAGTTTAATTTCTGGACAGTTGTCGAATTTCTAACAGTGCTATAGTATCTTGTATATACATTGAACACTCTTTCTTGAAATTCTAAATTTTTTGAAGTTCTATAAAGCAAATGAATTTTCACATAACTTTGCTATTTTGAGTTTCTTATAATTCATTTTGGAAAAAATTGAAAAATTACACTCATTACAAGACACTACTATTTTTTAGTTGTGATAATTTCATTGTTTTTTGGTTGGGCTTGATCATTTTGAATTGAAAATCATTTGGTTGATTTGTTGTTTTGCATCTTGAAACTCACTCTTAAATCATGATATTTTGGATTGGATATTTGTTTTTTGAAATCATTTGAAATTGTTAATATTTTGAATCTCACACACTTCTTGGATTTGAAATTGATAATCTTGTGTGATCGATTCATTAAATCTTAAAATTTACAAATCTCTTCAGGTGATTTCAATTAAAATGTTTTTAATCTTGGATCATGAATTATCTCTTGTGCTTGTTGTAAATATTTTGAAAAATTCCCTTGTAAATCTTGCTTTGAAATTGAATGACTGCTGCTTTGATAAAAGGAACTGAATTGTTAGATTTGTTTGCTTGGGTTTGGATACTTTGTAGTTATGGACATTAGGGCCTACATGTTATATCTGTCTTAGAAGCATCGAAAATCTCACATTCATGTATTTTTTAAAATGATTTTCAAACTGTATAGATCTTTCAGAATCCCGCTTGTAATTGATATTTTCAATTTTAAAAACATTTTTGTTTATTCATTCAGAAATTGGAATTATTGACCAAATTGAACTATATTTGGAACTCACTAAAATTATTATCAGATTTTTAAATTGTAATAAGTTGTGACTATAGTTTGTTTCACAATAAGAGGAGATTTTTATTTAAATTCTCATGATGTTTTGAATAGATTTTATAATATCTTTGAATTGGCGCTTATTTCATGACCATCTTCTTTTTTATCATCATTTTGTCATCCATCATGGTTTTATTTAATATGGAGAGTTTAATATCTTTAAAAAATCACTAACGAATATACAGTTTCAAAATTTATGATGGAAATGTGACTATTGTAACGACCAGCCATTTTGACCGTGCCGAATTGACAAAAAATGTCAAACTTGAACCATCCAAAACAACAGATTTTATTAGCTTATGAGGTAAATAGAATAAATCACAGAATCACATATCACATGGACAGACACAGAGAAATATAATATCTTGCAGCAGAAAAATACATAATACAATAGTAGTTCATGAAGATAGTAAATAAAATTTTACAACAGAGTTTACATAATCAATACAACGGAAGACTAATACATAAAATTTCTAATACATAAATAAATGATAACTGTATGAAACAGAATCGACAAGAATAGCTGAAACTGAATCAATTAAATAGGTAGGTACACGTGAGTAAAACCAATGTAAGCTCCAAACTCCAAGAGTAAATCCGTAAAGTTGTAATACTCGATCTGACCCGAGCAATAATGCGAAACAAAACAACTCCGATCAGGACTAACATTCTCCTGGAAGTAAATCAACTGAAACAAAATGTTCGATGAAATTCAATCAATAACTTAAAGGATGTTGGGATCACCATCCTCTAAGGATCCGTTAGACTAGGTACTATATAATATAATATGTTATATACAATAGTGTCTATCAGTAAAGTAAATATCAAAATAGTGTAAGCAGGATTACATTATTACCCTTACACCTTTTATACATTCCTGTAGTATATACGGTACCATAATTCCTCCGTAAACTGGAGGGCTATCAGAGGGCACTCCATATAAAACAGTACAAAACAAAATTGTAGTGGGCTGGTATAAGGCATGTGACAAGGCATGCAAGGAATGCCATGGTGGATACACCATTTGCAGATTCGGACTGGTGGAACACATAGCAACAACTACTGCCCACCTCGAGACACACTCTCATAATCAAAGGGCCCCCAATAGAATCACAACAATAATAGAATGGTATCGAAGAAGTGCGCTCGATGGGAGGAATAGCCTCAATTAGTCTCGGTGTAGCTTCTGTTTTAGTCACATCAAGTTGACTCATAGGAGTCAGGGTCTCGTAATTAATATGAAAAAAGAGTCATTCACCATACCATCGTACTTCATTTGGATCAGCACTGCGTACGCAGTTGTTAAAGTGGTTTTTGGTATTGGCAGAGAGTATGACAATGGCCGATCTCGGTATCTTTTACAACCAATCGTTTACATTTTTAACATCGTAGTCACTATTTTATAAATCAATTTATAAAATCATTTATATGAATTCTCATATTCGAATTTGAAATCAAAATTAAATATCGAACCTCAATTATATTTAATTTTGAAAATAACTCACTTAAATTGCTTTAAATTAAATCAATTTAGAAACAGTATCGTAAAGATGTCAAAATATGGTATAAACAGTACTACACTATTTAACTTCGATTATGTTTAATTTCCGAAAATATTTGTACAACGACTTTCAATCAAAATTCGACTTATATTTGAATCATAACTTAAAGATCTCAAATGCCATTCAAATCAAAACTAAAATATTTAACTTCGAGGATACTTAGTTTGATTTATTCTTGCCAAAAACTCAAGTTCAAACAATTCGAATGATTCAATTTCACCTTTTATAAAAATCCCTTTAAGTCGATTCATATAAATCTAACATTTTGGTTCGAATTCAAAATATACAATTGGAGTCAAAAACTTACACCACTTTAAAAAAATCATATCATGTTTTATAATTCAAGTCATACAATTCGAAGTTGTTATTTATAAATTCAAACAATTCGTATTATCCAGTTTACCTTTATAAGGATTCGTTTAATTCAATTAAAAAAATCAATCACTTAAGTTCAAATTCAGTTTGTACAATTCGAATCAAATCTTTTATTCCAATTCAAACAAATCATATCATATTTTAACTCAAGTCGTACAGTTCAAATTCATTCCTTATAAATTTGAATCAAAACCGTATATTTCAGTTCAACAGTTCATACCATTTTAAAACCATTCTTATATAATCGATTTAACAAATATCTTAATTCAAACTAAACGATTCATAAACTCAATTCTGTATATAAACTTATATGTACAAACTCACATTCGGTCATTTTTGAATTGAATTCATTTCATATTGATTATAAATTTAAATAAAAATCAATTTAAGCAATTCACGTTCATTTCTTATAAAAGTTCGTAATTTAAACCAATTCAAATTCGATTCTAATAAAAGTTCGTATCAATTCGAATTCAAATTCATATCTAAATATGAGTTCAATCGTTAAATCAAATATCGTTATTTAAATTCAAATCTTTAAACCTCGAATTCAAATCGCGAAGTCTTAACTTATCCACCATTTAGTTTATTATTGAAGTTTATAAAATATATAATATTTACTTTGAAAATAGATATAAGTTTATAAATTTATTAAATTTGACAGAAAATAGCTTTATAACATATATAAGTTTAAAGTAATTTAGAATGGGTTTAATAGAATTATTTATTATAATATATTAAATTTAAAGTTTAAAATACATATATGATTATCTTTATTAAATTATATGGATTAAAAATAAATAAAAATATAAGTAAAACCTTTTTTTAGGCATGGCCGACTGGTTTTTATAGTGGACCGACCACTATTTATTAGAAAATTAGATGAGAAAGAGACCCTGAACGGGCACAAAGTCTCAAGCTGGTTTGAAGTGCCAGCATACTGAACTGTTACAAAATAGAAGAAAAGCTATTACTACCGCAAATAACCAAACATATATAACCAAAGTAGTCTCATCGACCATGGCAACATGACAAAGAAGAGAGTCATTCCCCATCTAGGGAGGCATCCTGAACAGAAACAAGAGGGGTTGCATGTTGCACAAAGTCCTCAAAAACCATAGCAAAACTTGGATCATAATGTGGATGCACATTAGATAGATAATCGATCTGTCCCATGTGTTGTCCTCTAAGATTTTTCGATTCCACTCGCCCAAATCATCATCAATATCTAATGTGAAATCACCATCCAAGTTCCTATAATAAAGGCGTCTCTGTTACCCTTCTTCTTGAGAAAGAAAAAGGAAGAAGCAGCCCTATTCAGGGTTGTAGCGTGAATCTGTCTTTGGTGTAACCAATTATTCTCAACTTCAATCCACACAAAGTCGGAACTAACAGGACCAAGAGGCGATCTAGGAGGAGGGACAAGAGGAGCTACAACCAAATCAGGAGGAGGAGCAACAAGAGAGTAGGGAAGAAAAGGAGGGATATCCGAGGGCACAACACGAGTAAAAGAAGCAACCACAGGCTGAACAGCCTTAGCAACTCAACAACATGTCAGTGGCTTAGGTAGCGGAACCTTAGCCGGAGGTAGAACAGATTGCGTATGCACACAAGTAGAGGCCAAGTGACCGAAGGAGTGACAAGATGTACATATTTCAGGAGTCCAGCCATAACGCACTCTTACCTCTGCAATAACTCCAGGAGTCAGCTGTAGTTTTATCGAGCTGGGAAGAGGTTTGTTTGGGGAAATTTGCATGAGAGCCTTGGCATAAATATGCTTAGAACGAGCAGTGACAGTTGCATCAAAACATCTCAATTTACCAATGTGGCATGCAAGCTAATTCTGACCAATCAATGGTTGCAGAACAGACGGGATCTGTGAGAAGTAGGTCCAAACTGGAATTGATAACACTTGTTCTCTAGCACTGGAAATAGATGGTGACCAAGCAGAGACAATAAACGGTTTAATTCTATAAAAGAGGGCTTAGATTGCAAAACAAGCAGTCCTTTTTCAGGGGATGAAAAATTGATATAGTACATGGAATCAAGGTAGATTACCTTAATATCACCTCTGAGTTTCCATATCTTTCTGCATAGAGTTTGCGGATCGTGAATACGCTGTAGAGGATCCAGAAAATACCCCACAACGTAACCGGACCAAAAAGAAGCACCAACATCAATCAGCTTGGGTAGTAGATGAGACACATCATTGACTACAAGGGGATCATAGTCCACCGGTAAATAATCACCATCGTTGAATTATAAGTAAAATCTTAAATAAGTATTTAAATCCATTTTTACTCATAAAAATCATTTTAAAACATATAATTTAAAATTTACAAAAATTATGTTTTAAATAAGTATATATATAATATAAAAATCTTAAGTTATTATTTTTAATTCAAATTTCCCAAATTCCCTTACTTCGAAAATATGACCAACGCTGTCTGTATATAGTTTTCTACCCTATGGTCAAGTGATACCGATATTTATCATTTTAATATCCAATTTAATTTTTTACGGGTGTATATCATTTCAAACCGCAATCCCAAATAAAAATCGTTTAGGTCAATCATTGCAGCTCATAACGATTTTTCCAAATTCTAATGCCCATTCGGATATGTATCATTTCAACCCAAAGTGATTTTCCTAAACTAGAGAAATCAACAACATCATCAATCATCACATAACATTAGTCGCATCATAAGTCGAATATCATCAGTGCACCTACGTGCCATACGAATATTGTGTCATATATGAAAGGTGTATACATATCAAACAAAACAGTTTCTACTAGAAATCTTATACATTTCATAACGGTTCATTTGTGCTGAATTTAACAACCATGAAACAATGTAGGTCAAGTGTGAGATAAACTCAACTTTCATGGCATAGTAATGGAGACGACAAACGGAATGACACAGAATGAAGTGATGACTTCTAGGCAGGACTCAGAATGGATTCAACTCGATGATCACTTAATATTTTATAATTTTAAATAAGAGGAGGCTAAGGAATTTCTCAACGGATCGGTATGATAATTGGGTTTTGGACGGTTTTCGAACTCAACACCACACTCGACTCAAAATAAACACAATATAACTTAATTCGACCAAAATAAAACACAATAATATTTTACACAAAATATTATATTTATATATATATATATACATATGCATATAGAAAATATATATTAAAATTCAACGCACACCATAACCATTATAATATAAAATATAAATCATACATATATAAATACGTAACGCAAACGCACACACTAAACATATACCCATATATATATATATATATATATATATATTATTTGGAACACGCTCACCACACAAAAACAATACACACGCATAAAAACAAACAATTATATATTTATGAAAATACACAACGCGACCATGCACAAAAATCTCTACCCACACACTCACGCACATCGTATACTAACACTCACATACACATATAACTCCCGACACCCCCACACAAAAATATTCACGTTATAGAAAAACCACGAAATCACAAAATATACACAAAACAAACCCATAACTCACGCATTCACCACCTACAAATACACTACACAAACACACACATAGAGATAGAGAGAGATCACGCACTAACCCACACAACTCACGCACACACGCAGCAGCTAGGAGGGGGTTGACGGTCGGACCCGGTAGTTGGTCGGAGGGCGGAGCTACGATAAGAGGGGACAGCAGGCGTCAGCGAGGTGGTACAGGGAGTCGCGTGCTCAGGTGCGGTTGGCATGACTATTGGAGGCGGGTTTTCAGACTAGGTAATGGAAGCAAAGGGTTCAACAATGGGGTAAGCGACTTAGGATTGGTTGATACGCAGAGCATAGGCATTGGTCGAGGTGGATTCTGGCAGAGCGGAGTGCGAGCAAGAAGGTGGGTGGAGTTCGGGTGGGTTTGGTGTACACGGCAGGTGGGGATAGATGTGGGGAGGTGGATGATGTTGATGGGTGTCGGCTACATGGTATTGGCTTCGGTTGAGCAACGTGGAACCAGAGGGGTGCTCACAAGTTGATGCAGAGGGACATAATGGCATGGTGTGGGCGAGGCACATGGAGAAGGTGATGGCTTGGACTAGAAAGGATCATGCGCTAGTGGATGAAAGGGGAGCCACTGAGCATCAATGGGGATGTACTTGTGAGGGCGCCAGAAAGAAAATGGGAAAGCTAGTGTAAACAAAAAGAAAGTGGTTGTCTAAAGAAAAATAAATGGTAACGAAATGGAGCTGTTGTTTCACGAATATAAAATGAGGAAGTTAACCAAAGCCACCATGTCCTTTTGTTTTTCTCTTTTTTTATACGAAAGGATACACAACGGTTGGAAATTTAAAACTTTTGGGGAATGAACAAAGTTTGAACGGAAATTGAAGAAAACTAAATAGATTTCTTTTATTATTCGAAGCATTGTAAAAAAATGGAAACTTTAGAATTTATAAAACGTAAAACGAAAGGTTGGCACTATATAACGAAAAAGTTTATAAATTGAAAAGAACGAACGGTTAACTTTGAAAATAAAAGTAAACGAACAGTCTTGCCGATACATAATGAATGATTTTGCAAATCAAAGAGTTAATGATATCAAACAAAATTTTGTTTATATGGAAACGATAAACGGATAAAACGAGGTTATTAAATCGAAAAAGAACGGATTTGAAATGTCATTACAATTAGTAGATGAATAAGAAAATTATTTTGAAATAAAATCAAATATATAATCTTACTAATACAGAAAACAAATCGTATAATAACACTAGTTAGTTACATAAATTAAAATATAAAGAAATAAATTTCAAATCAAAATAAATAAAGTTGATAAAAAATTTAGATAAATAGGACCTGAAATAGATTTGTATTAAATTATACTCATATTAAAAACAAAATTCATTTGCTAAAAAATTAGTTTTAAATCATAAATCAAAATAGTTATTACAAGAAAATCCAAACAAATTGAGTTTTAAACGAATAAATAAAATCAAAATTTAAATTGAAGAATTAGATAAAAATACATTTGAAATTCTAGTTGTTACAACTATATTATTTTTTAGAAAAAGAGACGATTGACAATTTTTAAAAACCCCAGTACAGTTGAGTGTATTTCATAATATGATTAATTTAGAAATTTTTCACAACCATCTCTATTTCTATCATAGTTCTATTATTCATTTTGTATTATATATATACTGAGAAGATTTTGTATATAGTAAGTGTTTCTCTAATCTCATTTAAAAAACCTAGATATGGTCATACATGGTTAGAGATTACTTATAATTTGAGTTGCAATTGATCCCGTTTAAAAGTCCTAATAGGCTATGCATGGTTAGTGTGCTCTTAAAATAAAAAGAAAAGAAAATAAATGAAAAAATTTATATATGAAATCATCCTTGTTATGTAAAAACAGACCTATCAATCCATTTTCTAAATTGTGAAATGTGTTTATATTTTACGATATATTATGATTTTTTTTATTGATAGTTCTTGGAATTTGTGACCATTTGATTTTGTCACTTGATTTAAATTTACAACCATAGTCCAAATTCATCGCTATTTTGTGCTCATTTTTTTTAAATCTTTATTTGCAAATAATTAGAATTCATATGTTTTAAAACTCTCTCCATTTTATAATATTCATCATAAATTTATCATTCTATAATGTGAAATTTGCCACTAGTTTGAAGAATATTATGATTTTTGTTTGATTGAATGAGATTTATGATATATATTCTCTCTCTTGTTTTGATTTCATATTTATAGTCCATATTGATCACTAATTTGATTTCAATATCTTTTTGATGATAACAAAAGGGAAAGTACGGTTAAGGTTTTGATTGATGAGTGAATATTTCATAAATATTTTTAATATTGGAAATTCAATTATCTTTCTTCACTCATATGCACATATTTTGGAGTAGTTCTGTTGTAGGGGAGCATACATATAGGGGGATTTCTACAATTTACATCAAACACATTTATTGTATTCAAAATCTTATTATATGTTTGTCATCATCAAAAGGGGGAGATTGTTGTATATAACAATATGATTTTTGTTTGATGATAATAAGAACATATATATTATTATAAATGAGTTTGCAATCGAACTATTCTGCTACATCATATACAAAAATAAATATATAATTTTGAATAGAATACTACTGCATAAGAATTTAAACATTCAAACAATGTTTTATTCAAAATAAATACTTTATTTCAACTTTTGAATATTACAAACTTCGAAATTCACTATTGTACATCTCAGTGATTTATTACATTCAGTCCTCACTACAACACTCAGTTAACTTTTCAGTGTCATATACAATTTCTTATACATAGCTCCTCACTGCATTTCACTCAGTTCACTCATAGACATTCATTCACTCACTTGTCTTCAGTGTGCTTCAGAGTCAGTCCAGTCACCTGCATATCTGTTACAGAAACACACATAGTAAACTAGAAGAAAATTTGATTTACATTTTAACGGATATAAATTTATTTTTAATTATATTTTCCTTAGAATTTTGGTGTGTATCTCATCATATTTTCCTTAGAATTTTGGTGGACAGGTACAAAACTCAAGCATGCACAATGACACAAGTACAAAAGTAGATAATGGAAGAGCATAAGGGACTATTGCAACATAACAACTCAGCGAAGTGGTGCATGGCAACCATGTACACAACTGAAATATAGTGCACAAGTATACACGAATGCCATAATGATCCGACATGCAACGACAACATGACAAATAGAGAAAACAACATAACCCAAGTTTAGCAATGCCAAATGCAGAATTTTGAGGTTCCAATAAATATAAAATTAAAACTGCCAAAATGTTTCCAGAAACATATTCACTATCAATTTATTCTTAGCAAGTATTTATTCTCAGCAAATGTTGCATGAAGACAAGGTTAACAAAATTCCAAGTATGGCTGCAAGTACATAAAGATTTCAAGTGCAGCATGTATGCATTTCACAACAGATACAAGTAAACATTGCAGCGCGGTTGAACATCTTGACTTGTGCAAAGAAATCAACTGCATGCATCAAGGCCGAACTGTTAAAGGCCAAAATATATGGAAAGAATCAACAATGTTGAAATTGGCAAGGTGTCAATATTTCAAATAACATGAAATATTTTTTTGCAAGATTTTTAATATGCAATCTTGCATATATCTGGAAGGAAGAGATTTTGTTTCAAAAAATCAAATCTGGTATATTCGGCATGAATTGAATTTCTTCCAGAAAGCATCAAATGAATATTTCTAGGAATATACATGGCAAGACACAAGGCGGCTTGGTTATGATAAAAAAATAATCAAATATAGCAATTATCAGCCAACATGGCAACTGGACAAAATGGAAAATACGTGTTGGTGACAAATAAACGCAAAGCGGTCAAAGCTAGCAAGTAAAAGTGCCAAGACAATTACATGTACAAGGGAAAACTTTTATACAACAGTGATGCTAATATACATGCAAAAGGTTCCGTGAAGCAACAAGGAAATGTTTGCATGTTCAAATGGGTATAAAAGGATAGAAAATTTTCTTTTATTGGCTGATTCTAAAAATTGGAATTATTTTCAATTTGGCATTCTTAGCATTTGTTAAATCGGCAAGAACCTAAATAGAGAAAGACAGATGAGCAGCAACAAATGTACAATGGGAAAGTGCACAAACACAAGTTAGGAAATTTGGTCGAACAAGCATGCAAGAAAATGGAAAGAAATTATTTGCATACTTATCAAATGTAAAATCAGCATAGAAGTATTTGTGAAAGCTTTTTTAATCAAGCAAGAATAATATGTTTTCCAATCAGCAAAACCAAGGTATATATCTGCTAACTGGATTTCACAATTAATTATCCAAATTCACAAGGGGGCTGAAACATGGCCAAATTCATCATTGTAAAATCGTCAATCATTTTAAATGTTTTCAGTTTATATTTGGCAAGATCTCTCAAAAACATTCCAGATATTCAAGCCGTGTAATCACGCAATGCATTTGTTCCAAGAAAGTGGAGATATTCATTTTCATTCTATCAAAGAAAATCGCAAGAATCAATCTGTTATTTTTGTGCCTAGAAAATCATTCAATCATTCCAAAAATTGATTGGGCATTCACGTAGAAATCAAGACCAAATACACACAAATATCAAGGCAAGTCATTACGTGAAATTAGAGATTGTTAAGGGGTTAAGAAACCTGTAAATATGCCACATCATCACTGGAAATTTTGTATCGAAAACAAAAACAATTCATTCAAGCATCGAGAAAAATCAATCAAAGACACTCACGGTTTTTCGACCAAATTGCAAAGCTCAAATCAATCGACAGAGAGAGACAAGCTTCAAAGCATCAAAGATTTGATCAATCATTTTTTTAAACTCATGATTTGGAGCATGGAAGCAAAATCCTAGGACGCCATCAAAGAAGTCAAAATGAGAAGCCAACATTTCTTTTCAAGTGTCAAAGGAAATAAAAAGGGGCTAATTTTTATTATGTGTGTTTTTTTAAGTTTTTTGTATTGTTTTATTTTTAAAGTGTTTTTACTTTTGTAATTAGTCGAATGTTTTCTAGTAATCTGGGTTCAAGCTACGAGAATTTAGTTAGGGAAAATTTGATCTTGGGGATAAAGATCAGTGCAGGGTTTGAGCGTAGGATTAAAACAGTTGGGAGTGGGTGCTACAAGTTGACAGGGAATTTGTAAGCGCAGAGATTATTTTAGTTCTAGTAGAAACCTTGAGAAATGCAGTAGTAGGCAGGGTTTGCCAAAGTTGGGTAAAATCTGTGTCATTTATTTACTTCATTTATTTTCTCTGTTGCAATCTATGCTATGATAATTTTAATATATCGTAAAACTACAATAAACCCTACTCACCCCCTCAAGGGTTAATCTAGATCCTACACTATCCAGATTGGATCAGCCTTCATTTTGAGGCGAGATCCGAGATACTAGGTTATGTGATCATCCATGGGTCATCGATGAAGTTTGGTTCGATGACTGGTATATCAGCTCATTCGATGGATTGGTATACATAACAACCTGCCCAAAATGGGCCTAAATCCCGATCTAGAAAAGGCTCATTGAAACTCGGAGCCATTCTAAGCAAGTCATTAGTTTTTATAAGATATAAATAAGCCAAACTAAAGAAAAATCTCACAGTGGATGGGACAAAATATAATTACCAAAATAAATTTTCCTTTTCATAAAAACCATAATAATGTCGATTACACCGCTATTTCAAATGTCATAAACATGGTACGTTAATAATATCCTATGAATAGAATCAACTTCTAGACATACTAATAGTAAACTAAAATAAAATCTCCATCACCAAGCTCTTGCCTTCATGATGTCACCAATCAAGCATTCCCACCAACTAATGTGTCGTTAAGAGGAGGGGAGGTCATAAGAACAATATTCCAATGAATGAAAATCATTTAAGTTTAAAGGAAATATATTCCCTATACTTGGCTGTATAAACTCATAAATTTATGTCTAGGCGATATGAACACGGAATTAAATATGATGTACACATGCATCAAATTGGTGGGCTATCCTATGGTCACCTAAGACCATCATGTGTGTAACGATCCAAGATTTTCAATGATTTTAAACATGAAATTAATTTGGATTTAGTATTTAAGAAATTTATATTTGTTTATAATTTTGGACCTAGTCTATTTTTAACTTGGTTTTGAATTGATTATTGTAAATTTAAATTAAATATTTGGAATCTAAGTAGTTTTGTTAAATTTGACGTTAGCAATATTTTAAAACTAATTAAAATATATATTAGTTAAATATTTGAAAATTAATTTGGAATATGAACATGAATTTAATTTGAGAACTTATTCTGTTTGTTTTGAAATTGAAGTTTAATTTAACTTATGATTTGTAATTGAAATTTATACGTTACACTTGGATGTTTGTATACTTAAGTTTAAATTTTTAATGGTATCTAATGAAAGTGATCTAAACAATTATATATTGAAACATCCAAGTTTGTTCGCTTTGTTTAGATCGTTTTGTATGGTTATTTTGCGGTAGCGGCAAGCGATATATCTCAAATAATAAAAAAAATGTAAAAAAAAAGCGAAAGAATTATATTTGAGATGCGTCTAACGAGACATAGCGGATGAATGAATCTTGTAAAAAAATATGTATGTTCGTACCATTCGCGTTAATTTAATTAAGCAAATAATAGTTACGACAAACGAGACATTGTCGAAACTTGAGTGAACTTGAACTATAAATATTAGACTGTATTATGAAGAGAGCACCATTTTTCGTTTCGTGAAATTCAGACATACAGACCACCGTATGCATGTCTGTATATATGATTTTGTAGAAAAGGAGTCTGTAATGCGTTGTTGATTTGAGCGTCATGACACTGTAAAATGTCTACTGACGAGTCCATCTCATCACATTGATAGCTGTAATATATTTATTTGCTAGTTTCGATGCTCGGTGCGACACAAAATTTTGAAATAACTTGCGCGTTTCATTTTTGAAATGGAGTCATTTGAGTTTGACGTGTCCCTTTTTGGGTTCGTCATAAATTTTTTTCATTTTGGGCCTTCAACCTGATCTGTAACCTTCGCGTGATACTCGTATGCTCTATGCCCCATTATCCCACCCAATCTCAACCCCCCAATTTCTACCTTTTGCAGTTAAATCCCTCAATTGTTGTGGGACTTAATTGCAAAAGGTGGAAATCCGGAAAATTTAGGCCGTTGGACACACAGGGAAGGGGGATGGGTAAAGAAGAATTGGCCTCTAATATAAAATACTTAACATTACACTTGTTGGACATTTCGTTGCATGATTCACACGTGTATTATTTGTTATGAAAGTTTCCTCACGATTTATTTTTCTACCATCATCCTCGGGTCTTCTTCCTAACCTGAGAGAAAATAAATACAAAACAACCTTCCAAACATCCTATAACCATTCCTCCTCAAATATATTGTTTAACATGGCACGTGGAAGAACTTGCCACTGAAAATGAAAACCTGAAGCAGTTTTCTCCATGCGTGTTATTTTTCCTTCTCATCCTCCACACATTTTTCCTTTCAAGTTTTCTTTCTTACTAAATACCAACGTAAGACATTCACATTATTTTTTTCATGCAAGCATCAAAAGGAAGGAAAACTCTATGCAAGCTACTCTCTACTTTTTCACTGCAAACAAAACGAAGTCATCTTTCTTCCTAGCAACGCCGCAAATCCATGCGGCCTCCTTCTCCTCCAATCTGCATGTGCAAGTTCTAGTTTAAAAAAAAATTAAACTTTTTCTCCTCTATGAATACACGCATGGCTTAGCACTACACAGGCCTGCGCATGAGGTAAGGTACATTGTTATTTCCCTTTCAATACACAAACGCAAGAAGAAGAAGAAAAGAAGAAGGAAGTTACACATGCATGGAGGGAAGTGCACGCATGGGAGAACTGGTGCAGGCGTATGAAGTAAGGGAGGCTCCATACATGCGTTTTGGGCCTTGGTGGGCCATGGGTTTGGATTCCTTGTTTACTGGCGCACTGAAAGTTGAAAGTATGTGGGAAGTGGCTTTTGCGACTTTTGGTAATATGTGGAGTTTTGGGCTTTGGGATTTGCAGCTGGGTCCTTGTGGTGGTAAAATAAAACAAATTGGAAAGTGAGGTTTGAAGTGGGCGGACTGCAAATAAGGGTGCATGCATGAAGGCATCTCAACATGGCAGCAAGGCTTGCATGCACATTGGACCGAGATTGGACAATTAGGCTTTCTTGCATTACACATGGAAATGGGTATGAACTCTAATTTAATCAAATTTAAATTAGTTAGAATTGTTAATTATAATCATTTATTTAAAATAATTAGTTAATGATCATAGATGACTTATGAGTGATTGCTATTGGATGTTTGATGGATATTCATGTAGTTAAAACACTCTGAACACTAAGTGACTGTAATGCTTTGCGCATAGTTAATTGGTTGTTTTAATTGTTGTGATGGTTATGGATGAACTCATGCCCATTTATTTGGTTAATTTATTTGGTTGTTTCTAGTTGCATGAAATCACACACATCGTAGTTGTGGAATCATATGGTTAATCGGTTTGAATCTCCTTTCAATGCAAATAACGATATAATTATTTAAATTAATTGTTGAAAATTTAGTTTTAAATCAAATTGGAAAACTGTTTGGGAATTGGAGTTGGATATGTGTAAACAATACTGATAGGAGATGAAAGGGTTTTGAAATAAAAAATCAATCACTCATGATTTATTTAATTTTGAATTGGGTTTTCAAATTTAGATCGAAAAGTGATTTTGAGATATATATATATATATTCAACGTTTTTTATGCAAACAGTTTTTAACAATTACCTGTAAGTAAGTGAACATGTTTCGATAAAAATATTATTAGGATTTCAATTAAGTTTTAAATGAAAGTTTGGAATTTGACATGATGATTTTTGAAATAAAGTTATTTTGGAACTAAAGTGGGAATATAAAATATTATTTTGGGAAAGAAATTTGGAATATGGTTTTAGGTTTAAGTTTGGGGAATTTAAAATTATTTCGGGCAAGAATTCGGATGATTTATAATTTAAATCGTTATATGGCTTGAATCGAACGCGTCACTTAGCGACGGTTCGTTAATATCAATTTTAATTTTCAAATGACTGTAACTTGAATGTTTAAAATCGGATTAACGTGAAACAAAAAGTTTGGTTCTCTATTAATAATAGCTTTTGAATGGAAAAGAAATTTTCAATTTTCGACGTATGGTTTCAAGTTATGCTTAAAACAAAATTGGAAAGGTTGCTATACATGCAGTTCGGTGACCGTAATAAGAAATCGAATAAACGGATTCATAATTTTTTTTAATTTTCGGGATTTTATTATTACAAGGTGATTTGAATCGAAATATTTGAATTCTGAGTAATTTTAAATCTATTTATTTTAGGAAACTATTTTCTAGCCTTTTAATAATGCTTGTAACGCTATTATCACATTCTTTGAAATATATCGGGTTATGAAGCTATAAACCATAAGCTATTAATTAAACTATAAAATATTTTGTTAAACATCTTGAAAGGATTGAAAGTGATTAAAATATTTTGTTTAGAATTTAATTGTATATTTACTGATTTGAGTTTGGAAATTTGAATTTAAAAAGGAAATTGAGCTGGATAAAGTTAGTCTTCCAATATTGATATGAAAATTCCAGGGTTGGACTAACACTATCAGAAACATTTGAAGATATTTACATCAAGATTGTGATAGCATTCAACGAGTTTGTGAATTCATATCAAATATAAGTCGATTTAACTCTATTTAAACGTATGTTTGAATATTGATTATTTTGGTCTATCGAGGATGGAAATTAAAAATCCAAATTAAGATTTGGTAGTTTTGAAGACTTATGGGAAGGATAACGACAAGTAAAAGAATTATGTTTGGAATATATGGTTGGAAATGAAATTGGATTTCAAAAAAGAATTAAGATGGTAACGGGATTTAAGGAATTCGGAATAAATCCAACCTTAATTTGAAATAAATGGATAACGATTTGGATGGAGATTTGAATCAAAAACCTATGTAATCCATAGCTATTATTTTTGAAACGCTTATTACTTGGAAAGACCGGGATCAAATATATGTTTGGAAACCATTCCAAGTAATAATAAGACGTTATAAAGAAATTGGAACTTGGAGACGATAAGTGAAGACTAAGAATCTTTGGATTATTTGGATGGATTGTTGATGTCTCGGATCGGGCCTTACACCCGATATGAGGTTATAAGTGGCATGAGATCTGAATATATTTGGAGATTTTTGGATTGTTGTTCGTTCCGATCCAGAACGGACTTGTATGGATTGTGTGTTTGACACTGTAATTGACTGCTGATTTCTGTTAATATATATCAGGTTTATGGTAATGGATTTATTCTCTTCTTTAAGACATATGAGCTTAGAATTTATGTATTGATAGAAATCAGAGACATGTGGTGAATGGACATTGTGGCATGCTCAAGTTATGTAACAAGCTAGTGATGATCAAAGCATGGCTTGTTGAAGCATAGCTTTGTGTGTATTGTGGCCTCGACGAACCTCACACCCCGGATTGATGGTAAACTGGCGGTTAGGTCGTATACATATACATAATCTCTGTTGTAACTCGAAAACTTCGACGATGGACCACCTGTGAAACCTGAGGGAATAAAGTATATACGGTGTCCGAGTCTGAATTAAAACCAGGATATATACTTCGCGCTCTGTATTCGGTTTCCGAGTCTGGATGTTAACTGGGAGATACTTAGCTTATGTCCTCGATTGATCTTTCGTGCCATGAACCATCATGTTGGAAACCCAATAACCAATACGAGCTCTTTGCTTTGTTTGTAAACTATATATGTAAGCATAGCTACTATGCTTGCTAAGATTTAATATAATTATTGGTGAAATGGTCTTCTACACTATGCACTAATAATAGTTCTAAAAGAGGATTTTCACGTATGAAAGCATTTTTTTGTTATCATAGGACAAAACTCGCCCATTTGGTGTGCGCTTGCATTGTGTGATATGGGACGAGCTTATGATTGCTTCATTTTTCCAAAAGTCATTACGAATTTCTATGCACTGGTATTCACATGGAGTAAACCCGTTCCGCGTTAGCGGTGTGGTCCTATGGATTTCCCAACTTTAAAATAAACCCTAAAACAACTATTCGGAGTTCTCACACCAGTCCCACGACTGACCTGGAGTTTATTGTTCCCACACCTAAACTATGGGTGCCCATAATTTTGCATGGGCAGCTAGTTGTTTAGTTTGTAGGTTTAGTCTTCAGAGCTGGATTCAGATCTGGAGCTAGAGTGATGTTTGGGTTTTACTTTTTCTGATGTGAGCATATTTATTTTCCATTGTGCTTATGTTGTAACTCTGATATTCCTTGTAACTTAGATGTAATATTCTGTGATGGAATAAAATTTTATGTTATTTTTATGAAAATATGTTAGTACCCATAAACATCCGTCTTTATGAACGATTTAGGTTGGTTTAATTACTGGTGAAAATCGGGTAAAAAGGGCAGGTCGTTACAATGTGTATGTGAAGGAGGATTCCTACGATCACTTAAGATCCTAAGGGTGGATTCCTATGATCACTTAAGTCCTTGCGAAGCAGACTCCTATTTGGTCACATAAGGATATCTTACATATTTATTTATGGGCGGATTCCTATTTATGCGGGAAATAGTTATTTTTCACTTAATACCGTGTGAGGGTAGACTCTCATTTATGACCCCTCCGGCAGGCCTATGCATTACTATTTAACTGACATTACGTGTGAACTCGTAGTCACTTAATACTTCCCTTAGGCAGGCCATCCCTCTCACATGTTCTTCAGAACTCTTATTAACTAATCCCTAGGTGTGCTCTCGCATAGCCCCTAAATATGAAGAGAGAGCTTCTGGAGAACAACCCTACTCATGCATCTATCTTTTTATTTAAGACCAGTTACTACTTCACAAGTTTATTAGCGAAAGGATGACCCAATGACCACTCAATAACTAATATGGGCAGATCCTATGACTTTGGTCCAAAATCAAGGAATGAACCTTAGGAGCGAACCTATTCCTAATCTCTTAATATCCAAACAAGGTAGATAAGCCACTTAATGCCTTCTCGACGCAGGCATACTTCACACAAGTATTTATTACATTAGACATCTCACATTAAACCGACTTCTTGTAGATGCTGGATTTGTCCATCGGTTTTGAGCAAACTTTACTACAAGTTGGGCTTAACCTCGCGTCTTTGTGTATTTATTATAATGGCTCATGATACTAGACATCCCACATTAACACAACCTCTTGAAGATGCCAGATATGCTGGTCAATTATGGGCAGGCTTCTACTACAAGTAGGGGTTAACCTCGTGTCATATGTCATTAATTCTATTAAAAGACATTAATACATACACGCATGCAAATTTTCTATGGGGACATTTTAAATTTGAATTCCTAATTAAACACATTTATCACGCATTTATAATACGTTAATTACATTATTTAATAGGCGTAAATAAGAGCGTGATTTGTGGTGCATGTAGAGAAAATGTCCTAAATGTAGGAATGTCAATCCTAACCAAAAATCAAGATTTACATGTTTATTTCCCAAACTTTCTCAACATAACACATAACGTTTATTCACATTCAAATCAATTATAGGTAAACAACAGAATATAAACAAAATAACTTGCAATGCAACTTGGATGGATTATTTCAATAATAAAAGAAAGGAAAAGGTGTAATATGACAATAATATGTATAACTTCTTTTTGGTACTGCTTTACTTTTCATATGAGATTCGCATGGAAACTAAAATTGTGGTTACACATGTTTTAACACCTTTAAACTATCTATTTTTTAAAAATAAATGTTTAAACATATGTAAGTAATGTTACCCAAATATGTGTTCTTTCATAAATCAAATTTACCATAAAAAGTTGAAAGAAATTAAATCGGACAAATTATCAAGATTACCACCCAAAAATCCAGTCTTTGTACTTCTATTCTGGACTCGGTCCATTTTATGTATGCTTGAGATTTGATGCATTTGCTGATCATAACCGCAATAGTGAAATATTTGATACCATCAAGTTGGGTAATAGGTGGGTCTTGTGTGGTCAGAGAGAAAGACGTTCTTGTGGCTTTCAGGTAGATCTCTAAAGGTATATCATTCTGTTGTCATTGTATGGAGTCCAATATCTAATACAAGCCTTTACGGTTATAGTTATAGATTTATTATGCTAGTTTCAATTAATGTAATGATTTTTGATAAATTGATAAGTACTTGTATTCTAGACATTTATTATAATATCAATGGCTTTTGATCTAAAAGTTTTGGTATTCTTAAGGTAACATCTCGTACGCCTTTACGTGCGACCTGATCGTACAAGACACATTTTATTTCAAAAAATTTATAAGTTAAAACAATTAAAAATTTTATGATTTTAGTTTTCTCGTGCTGGTTTCCTAGACATACCCGGGCATTATTTTATGATAATGCTCAGTTCAAACCGGATATATTTGTCAAGTTAGTTTCGATGCTTAGAGCTTTGAAGAGGAGGTAGAGACCAGGATGTACTTTCACAGATTCTTTGTTTTTCGTTATTATAGCATTCTTGTAGTAATATGGATTGTATGAATAGGTGGCTATAACTATCCAAACTAATATTAGTTTGTTACTCTAATATTGTATGATAGTAAAAGAAATCGGTCTTCTTTAGTAAAGTCTTGTTATGCATTGTATGTTATCAGCTACAATTGTGAGGTTCTAACTTCTATTTTAACACCTAATGAGTTGATTTTCTGGCACTTGAATGTTTGACACGCTAATACCATGGATGTATTAAAGTCGACTTTACAGATTGAAAATTTGGATTATTACAAATACATACACATAAATAAATTACACGAATTAAAATGCAAATAGATAATAATTTCTTTTCATTTTTTATAATTAAAAATACACACGTCTAATATCACATAATTAATCAAATATCCTGATCAAACAATTCATCCAAGCAAACAATTCAACATTCATCATTTATCAAATCCTAAACAAACATCCCAACAAAGCAATTCAACCAACAAAGGGATTATAGGTTATAGCAGAACTAATTTCTAGATAAATATTGTGGGTTAGGAAACTCACTCAACCAAAAGCTGCTTTAAATTTCATATCTCCACTTCAACGTGCAACCACTCTGACATTGAGAAGATGCTTCACCTTTGACTGCTAATATGGTCACTCCTTAACCTACACTAACATGCACACATGACATATCTATGCAATCGCTTGCACCAAAATGCCAACCAAGTTCGGTTTCAAAACTTCTCCATGCTCAGGTTGCTTCACTAACACTCTTTCCACTTTGGAATTACAAGGCCCAAATCCGGCACTCTAAATCTAATGTGACAATTAGGGTTACTGCTTTAACCCATATTGCGATGTTGATATGTTATCGTAGTCGCTTGTAATAACCATCATTATACCTTGCTAAAGTGTGGCCATTGATGTCGGCCTTCACATAAAATCGATCGTCTACGTTTCATTTTTATGAAATAGCGATTGAAATAATGGTTAGGAAATTTTTGCATGAACAGTCTTTAAAGTCGGAGATTTTTCCAATGGTGAGGATCTGCTTGTAAATAAAAAAGAGGAAAAGGTTAGTTTGAATTATCTTCCTTTTAAGCAAATTTTCATTTATTTATAATTATATCTCAATTTAACTTAAATTGGTGTAAATTTCACTTCATTACTTTAATCACAAATAATTATTCACGCTTTAAAAGGAAATTTCAAAAAGAATTTATTACTTTAGTTATTAAAACAACATCACTTATTAAAATTAATTTATTTACGTAAACTTGATTTTCATAAATAATAGTTATTAAAATAAAATTCAAGCATTTTATTTAAATTAAATTTTTTTATTGTTAGGGCATAAAAGTTGGTATTACAATTTTCGTGTTATTGCACATGCTCAAAACATAGTTTAGATACTCAAGATTTACAATATTGTCAAGTAAAAACACTACCGCGCATTGTCATCGAGATATTCTATTTGAATTTATTACTTATCTATACGAGAATCTTGATGATTCGTACTTTATTTTTTTAAGGACACTATATTACCATAAAAAGAGCTTTCCGACTCAAGGTAACCATATAGCAAAAACAAGCAAAAAATAAAGATAAGTCACGGGAAAGAAAAGCTCTAAAGCAACACACCTAAAGACCGACCCTCAAGAAAATTAGGTTGATGGTCTAAGCCAACTGTATCTGGAATCGGTCTGGTGATAATAGAAACACATAATAACCATCCGAGTCATTGTGTCTAAAGATAGACGTGCACAACTACTCAAAGGACCCGGATTATGTGTCAAGGACGCGAACAAAAATCTTAAGTATCCTTATTTCGCTTTGAGTTATTGAACTGTATTTGAGGTTTATAGCCCACCCAGATAGCTGCGAGTGGGAACCCCAATCATCATGAATAATTCACCATCCATCGTATGAAGAGTGCTATGTATTCTAGTCTAAATGAATGCATTGATATCGTTCCCTCGACGCATCTTAATTAGGAACGTTTAAGAGTAAGTATTATTTAATCTTTTGCGATACTTATGGTTACAAATAATTTACATATTCTTTTACAAAATGAATTTTTATCTAAATATATTTAATGTATTTAAAACATAAATTATATCCTAATATAACAGTATACACAATAGAAAATAAAACCAATGTTTACTTTATTTCGAACAATATTTGTAGTAAGACTTGTTATATAATCAAATTAGAGTTGTTATATGATTGTCCCAAGGATATGCTTATAACCCTGCTACCCATAAGGATGCTTGTTAGGGTGATTGAATGCATTTCCCTACGATTTTCATTCCTTTAGTGGTCCCTACTCTATTTTGGCGTATTATACTCATTAGGGTCTTGAGATTTCTCTTTTGTAATGAGCCCTTTAACCCTTTATAGAACTTTTTTGTGATTTTGCCAAGTGCTTCGGGGATGTCCTTCCTATCGGGAGTTTACTTATTACTTATGAGTAAGTCACCATTGACGTGGCTCCCTCGTTGGTAACCATGGTTCGGGTATCATATTTCTTGAAAGGTCAGATAATGCTCAGTATTGACTCATCTTTGTTACATTTCACATAAGCTACAAATTCTGATTTTGTGCTTGTTCGCACCCATCATTGAAATGTTGTCTATTTTGAAACAAATGAAACTATAATTTTTCCACTCCACTTTTAACCTTTTGAACTACTAAGCCACTATGCTTTCTAGGTATATTAGGAGTGATTTCGTCACATGGGGTCAGTTGCGTGATTTGATTTGAAAATGTGTAATGTTATTTATGGTACACATGTGATCAGTCCTTCAACATCAGATGGATTTGGATTTGGGTTGTTAAAGCATTCCCAGTCGTAGGTTGGTTGGGAACCAACTGACCCCCAATACAGAGGAAACACATCCAATCCTGGTTGCTTTGGCAACCCCGACGCTTGATAAAGAAATCCGGTTGGTTTCTTAATGGATGGGACTTAGAAACCTTAAATAAGCTGGCTAAGGGAAATAAAATTCTTCCTGTTGCCCCTTAGTCGGCTTTTAATAAAGCGGTTGAGGGCAGCAAGTATATTTCAAGCCGTCGCTCTTCCCATGCTCCACCATCTTTCTTCAACATATACCTCTAAATTTTCATTTCCTAAATACATAATTTTCTCTTCTTCTTTTGAACTGTCTAACAAATATTATGCTCAACATCTAGTAGCAATGCAAAAGAATAAAAGTGGAAAAGATAAGGTGCAATCACAAAGCTTCTAGAATCCATACAGTCATCATTGCGATCAGCATGAATTTCCAACACAAACCTCTTATCCGCACAACCAATATTCCAATTCAAGTAATATACAAAACGCTCTAAATTGTTATCTTCCTCAACAAAACCATAATTTTTACCATTCATAGCAAAATTCAAACCATTATCAAAACACCCAGGTTTCTGCCTATGCCCAAAATCCTTCTTTTCAACAAAACTATAATGATCAACACTACTCTCTCTTAGCAGCCAACATCGATTAGGTTTTCCTAATACTTCTCCCAATATTTCAAGAAATTTAAACTTTTTTATGGAGATAACAGATGCCAAAATGAGGAAACCCAAATTGATATTAATGAAACTCCTAAATCGTGTACTAATCTTCCACCTGCAAAGGGTCCCAAAATGGTAAAATGGTCACTTGATGAACAAGCTGAATTAGCCTTCTGCTAAGTTTAGTGTTCTAAAGACAACAGAAAAGACACAAGTCAAACTGAAAGTTCATTTTGGAATTCAGTTTGGAAATTATTCAATGCTTGAAGTCCGCAGAAGCCTCCAAGATACGTTGACTCTTTGAAGCAGTCTTGGAAGAGAATAAATGCTAGTTGCCAACATTAAAAAGAGATAATGGCAGGACTGGATTGTAGACAACAAAGTGTGCAAACGACATGGATTTGGTATACCATCTGATGTTGAAAGACTGATCACATGTATGAATGTAAAGCCAACTGAAGATGTTAGTCCTGAAATCGTAGAACCACAGGAAGACAACCCTTTTATAAATAGTACATATGGTACATCGGCGGGAAAATAGAAAGCGAAGAAAAAGACCACCAAAGATTATAGCCCATATTACAAACAACTAGACGAGCGTATTGTGGAAGAAGAAAATAAGCTCTACATGGAAACAAAGTAAGCAAAGAGAATCGAGAGAATAGAGAACGCACAGGAAAAACAACGAAGACATGAAGAGGTTCAACAAATGAGAATCAATGAATTGGAGTTGCAAAATAGGAGTTAGCTCAATAACAACGTGCTGATGATATTTCTCTTTTCAATTCAACCTAAACGATCTGGATCCATTACAACAAATGATTATGGAAAAGCTAATTAAGGAGTACCAAAGATGTAACGGGATGTGGCATGTGTCAATGTTTGAGTCTGATGCATTTTGATTTTACTTATGAGTTGTAGACCTTGGTGTTGTATTAGTTTTTTAAATACTATTGCATTAGGAGTTATAGTCATAATTTTTGATGGAAAACTGAGTTGTAGCCATAATAATTATGTCTAATCAAATTAAAATAGATCACTGAAGCTTACATACCAGATAAAACCCGTACTTATTGAAAATAAAACACAAGAAATAAAGCTTGAGTCAATGCTTTCAATTAGTAATTAGTTATTGGTTTCCCATATGCTCCCAATAGTGTTCCATTTTTTCTTCTCATAGGTCTAGATGGTCATGTGGATCTCGAACGTCCTGAATACGTCGCAAGTATTCTGCAAATGTATTCGGATCCATATAAGGGTCTTCCTAAACTCCACTGCAATGTCTGGATAGTTTCAAAGGTAGAGTTTATATCCACCTCGTTCTTCATCAACAATCATATTATGTAAAATAATATAACATCACATGATATCAGCTATAACTGCTTTATCATGGTAGTGTACTTCATTCCATGATATATGAAACCTACCTTGGAGTACTCCAAATGCCCGTTCAACATTTTTCTCAAACTCTCTTTTTATTTGGTGAAAAAGGATACTTTTGCATTATTTGGCCTTTTGTATGCTTGCATGAGCGTTTTCCATTTTTGGATAAATACCATCAACAAGATAATATCTAACGGTATGATCTTTGTCTTCTATTTTGTAGTTGCATGTAGGTGATAGGTCATTGTATAAGTCATTAAATAAATATGACTGGCGTAAAACATTAATATCGTTTAGAGAACTAGGAACGCCAAAATATGCATGCCATATGTAAAGGTCAAATAAAGCAGCTACTTCTAACACCAACATAGCCTTTTTGCAATGCCCTTTGTACTGCTCGTGCAATGCTACTGGGCAGTTTTTCCACGTCCAATGCATACAATCCAAGCTACCCATCATACTTGAAAATAAAAGTTGAGGTCCCATTGCTAATATTCTATCAATGTCATAAGCTCTTGGAGATCTAAGAAACTCTTCATTAAACTCATGAACGACCGTTTTTCAAAAATCCTTGATACATAAGATTACCGTTGAGCTTCCAATTCTTATTTTGTCATCTAAGGAATCATCAGAACTTCCGTAAGATATCATACAAAGTGCAGTCGTAACCTTCTGTAGGGGTGAAATTCCTAGTTCGTTGATACCATTTCTTTTGTGGGTGAAAAATATTTTAGTTGCGGATACCTTGTTAAGTACTCAATTAAATACCATCTTTGACATACAGAATCTTCGACAGAAATAAACGTCTCTATATACTGGGTTTACCATAAAGTAATCCTTGACCAATTGATTGTGACCATCTGTACAGTCATGTTCGTATTGCAAATCTTGTCTACTAACAACACTTCCTCCTTGGGTTTATGCTGAGCTTTTAGCAATATCACGGTCCATCGCGGCTCTCGTTTCATCCTGAAATAATTTTTGATGTTTGTTACATTGTTCAGTATACTCTTCTGAAGTTGATGAAGATGACGACGAAGAAGTGAAGCACCAAACACTTTTTAAAGCATTCATTGAAGGACAGTTAATTAAATGAAATGAAAACTTTTATTGGCTTGAGTTGGTATTAACAGAATGAGAAGCACCTTACACTTATACACTTTTCATGCAATGACATGTCATATAAATTATAGTTCATGAAACAAGCCTTTCTCATTTTACACTGTCACTCAACTTTATGCATTTTTCTTCTAGTTAAACATTCACTCCTTTGTCATTTAGTGTGATTTGAAGATGTCAGTAATAGTATAAATAAAGAGATAATGTTACAACATTATGATAAGATATAAATAAAGATAATGTCACCTTTGAACTGCTATGACTTATCATTTTATCAGTTCAATTGAGTAGTCATTGAGTCATTGAGCAGTCAATGTCATAATAATTTTTCAGTTCAAAATAGTAATCTTTGAGTCATTGAGTAGCTATGTCATAATAATTTGTCATTTCAATCAAAAGATTTATTCACTGTATCTACAACCATCCCCATTTGATTTATCATGTCTATGGACTCACCTATAATTATGACTCACCTATAATTATCACCTTTGATTCTCTTTAATAATTAAAAAACATAAAGAGACAATACATTGTTGTCTATCTACAATGTATGTAACATCGTATTGTCATCATCATCTATGTATGTTTACTTTACGTAATATAACATGGCTATAGTTTGAGTAGCAACGTGTTGTCAACATCATTAACTCGATTAGCATCTCTTCATATCCAGATAAGTCTTGTGAAAAGGAGTTAGACAACTTGGGTCGTCCCTTTATCATTACGTAGTGTACACCCGTATAGGGTTATATAAAGATATTACAAGTCTATATGAGTTCAGCACACATAACTCTCAATTCATACATTGATAACACACTTAAACCTCCAGTATGACTAATGCAGATACAATTTCGTTTTTAACACACATAAAATCAACATCGCAAACAATCAATTTCTAGGTAAATGGTAGCATCCAACAAGCATTTCATTCTTAATGGCAACATTCGTCCTCTTCAACCTATCATTTTCAGCTTGCATCTCTAGTGCATATTGGACTCCTCTTTCCGTGTGACGACGATCAATCCAAACAAAAAATCTATAACTTTGCATCCCTTGGCGTGTCTCTGCATCAATAAATGCTTTATAGCCGTAAAAATGACGTCCTGCATTCGTCTTGCTTTTCGAAACAATAACGTTACATTTGACTTTGTAATGGCAAAGTACCGAATGACCCATCATACTCGAGCTTGACCTGTCGTGGTTTTAACGAGCTAGCACACTCAATAGCCTAGCATGGTATGATTTTGGTTGGGGTTGTGGATTCACTACTTCCACATTTTTTTGCGCAACACAAAGGAGTTCAGTTTGAACCTCTTCATCCGCCTCTTAAAATTGGGTCTCAGGAACAAATCCAACCTCTTCTATTCATTCTTTTATCTTTCATACTCATCATACAATTTTGCCATAGTTTATCATTGAATTCCCAATCACTAATTCATACCTGGACAAAAACTTGAACAAAATTCCAAAAATAATAAGCAATGTGGGATATGAGTGCAGTATATAGCTATAAATGTCAACATGGATCAAAGAATTGAACTAATTTCATACCTTTTTTAATGACTTGGACGATCGACTTTGCACAGTTTTTATTTCCCAATTTGAGTTTGAAGTAAAAAGGAATGGAAAAGCAGTGGGATAATAAAATTACGAACTATTTACCTTTATAGCATGTCATTACCCACATGACTAGTGTTATCGAATGATGTGTAACTTGTTTCCTATATTAAAATGTTTGTTGTATTATATCCCATTTATAAACCATACGCGACGAGCCCGATTTAAATAAAAATAATTATTTCCTTTGTTTTCCTTTAATAAACTATACCGCGATTTTATTGGTTTTTTAATTTGGACATATCATAAAATCTAGAAGTTGGAATCTTGATTTTTCTCCTTTGTATGAAAACCGTAGTGCAGTCGTTCCACGTGATTCTTGTTTCGAAGAATTCAGACGTGTATTGGATTCAGTAATCCAGTTTGAAATTCAAACTTGAATATTTCGAACTGCAGCTACGCAATGAGCTCTATTTAAATAAAATTAATTATTTCCTTTGTTTTCCTTTAATAAACCATACCACTATTTTTTAATTTGGTCGTATCAAAAAATCTAGAAGTTGGAATCTTGAATTTTCTCTTTTGTACGAAAACCTTTGTGCAGCTGTTCCATGTGATTCTTGTTTCGAAGAATTTGGATGGGTACTGGATTCAGTAATTCTACTTGAAATTCAAACCTAAATATTTTGAACTGCAACTACGCAATGAGTTCGATTTAAATAAAATTAATTATATTCTTTTCTTCCTTTAATAAACCATACCGTGATTTTTTTTGTTTTTTTAATTTGGACTTATAAGAAAATCTAGAAGTTGGAAACTTGATTTTTCACTTTGTATGAAAACCTTAGTGCAACTGTTCCATGTGATTCTTGTTTCGAAGAATTCGGACGTGTACTAGATTCAGTAATCCAGTTTGAAATTCAAACCTGAATATTTCAAAGCACAGCTATGCGAAGAGCTCGATTTATATAAGGTTAATTATTTCTTCTGCTTTCAAATAACAACATATTGTCATCATCAACTTTATCTGTTCCGTTTTATCATCCCAACGTGGCTACAGTGTTAAAAGCAACGTGTTGTCAACATCAACTTTGTCTTGTTCGTTTTCATAGCCAAACGTAGCTATAGTGTCAACAACACCCTGTTGTCAAAATCACCTTTGTACGTTTCGTTTTCTTAGCCCAACGTGGCTACAATGTCAACAACATTGTGTTGTCAACATCATCTTTACATGTTTTGTTTTCTTAACCCAACGTGGATACAGTGTCAACATCGGCGTTTTGTCAACATCAGCTTTGTCTGTTTGGTTTTCCTAGCCCAATGTATCTATAGTGTCAACATCAGTGGCTAGATCAGTGTGTACTCATATATGATATCTTTGTCACTGTAACCACTAATAAACTCTGATTCAGTGATGGCTTATGATGGACGGAGTTAGAAAACTTGGATTTTCCTTTTATCATTACACATCGATACATGTGTGTGCGTGTATGACTTGCAATATATATCTACCTAACAAATCTTTACTCAACTAAACTTCTTCCACCTCATGCCTCTTCATACTAGAAATAATTCCTTCTTGGCCATTATCCGTTGGTGACCAGACCTTCTGACGGTCCACGAACCAATGACGATTGGCTAATCGAGTATCAAAAAGCAACACTACGAGGACGTCCAATGTGAGTTCCTAAATCTTGACCAACTTCGACTTCAAAAGCCTATAGAACCTCCTTACGAACTAATGATTAATCATGGTTTATTTGCTCTACCTCTAACATAATAAGAGACAGACCAATTAACTAACCTTTATACGAACAAGAGGTAAATCGAAATTCGGTTGTTCAACCTCCAAATGATCAAGAGGTTGATTTGTATTCCATTTATTTCCATTGCAGATATGCAGTGGAGGTTGTAGTTAGAGAAGATGGAGAAAACGTTGGTTGTAGAATTCAGGTATGTCCATTTTGGCCAAACAGTTGCGACTATTCAGTATGGGTGGATGATTATGTATGTGCAAAGGGAATCGCATATGCAAATAAGTTGTAACAAGAAATAGGACATCTTTGGAGTGTTGTAGAAGAAATTTAGATTCAACGAAACTTGTAGTTTATATGTATTGTACGTTTATTGTGATTTATGTTATGTGATTTTTGTTTTCTTATAATTGTTATGTGATAAACGTAAACTTTAGATACACAATTGAATTAACTAATAAAATTAGAACACATCAAGTACGTACAATAATATGAACAAGTACAATAATATGAACAAATACAAGTGTGCTTATAAAAGAGCTGAGAGTACAGTAAATATTGCTATCCAACCACATCAACTATGGATAATAGTAAAAGAAATACTAATGCATACACAACGGGGATTAACTACAAAAATTATAACACATGATATAAAATCTGCAATTGTATACATAAGGTGCGGATAGTGATAGTGACAGTAGCACAGGAAACACTCTAGTCACTAAAAATAACTGATAGAAATACTTAACATACATGCAAATAACCTACATAAATGTAATAAGATAAAATACAATGATACATGAAAGGATAATAGAAATGTTAACTACATGAACAAAGACTCATCAAACAGAAATGTATCATCGAACAGAGGAACTGCATACTGCCCATCGTCATCACCGTCGAACTCTTGGTCGAGTATGATATCGTTGCTCGTCAGCAGTAGTAAGCTCATTAATACGAGCAGTCATCTCATCTAAGTTCTGTCGATGCTCACAGTACATTACCTATCGAAGCCCTTTCTGCATCTAGAACAGATTCTCATAAGGAAATACGATATGATCCGGATACTACGTGACCTCTGGTCGTGGAATATCAACATGTCTATCAACTCTATACATGGTGGGTATGCCAATGGTCCAACCATAGTCTGGTATCTCGGAAGGTTGTGGAGGAAGTAGAGGCTGGTAAACCTAAGTACTCTGTGAAATATCCTAAAAAACATGACGGACAAGTCCACTCCGAATAGCAAAATGACCAGCCAAATCAACTTAAGCGACATGCATAAAACTTGCCATATGTGGCGGGTGTAATACTGATTCCAGAAAGAAATGCAGTTCCTACATATAACAATAAAGTCACTAGCATACCACCGCTTCCCCTCTTGCCTTTATAAGTTAGCGCTATATTAAATCTTCATATGAGTTGTATCGGGGTATGGATCATCAGGAACAAAATCATCATCAAATATCTATCTCCAGCATCGCTCCCCCAAGTACCATTAGCAACCTAAACTAGGTGGAGATGATACCAACAGAAAACGTCTACCTAATACGTAATCAGCCTGCACTACGCTGGGTTAGTCATAAACAGGGAACCTTCATAAGGATGCCAAACAACCGACTCTCGCGTGGTCTACAGATCAATCTGATTATGCACCACTGCAAAGACATGTCGCGCCTATCCTCATGGAACCTGCCTACGATTATCAAGAGTCCAAGATATAACTCAAGGAAAATACAAGGCTAGTGTGGGATCTGGGGTAGGACAACTCATGTTTTGAAAGTAGTTGCAGTACTAGTACTACAGAATCTCCCAAAAAATCGGTAATCAAAGCAATCCTAAGCCTAACAACGCACTGATGATCCAATCCCTTATACAGGTACGCTAAAATAGGCATACCCCAATAATACACAGGAGTACTGTCAAATAAAAACTCTGCAACTGCAGCTACATAACCACAAGGTATTGTGCTATAAGAGTTTAAGAATACTAAATTACCCGTCATATACAGAACAAAAATTCTAGCAATCTCCAACTGGTTATCTTCAGGATGTACTTGTAATAATGCCTAGATTGCTTGTTTGATCTATGAGCATCTAATATGGAAACCAGCAGTGACATCACTTGTAAGTCAAGATATGGAATTACAACAACCAAAAGGTCAAAATCCTGATACTGGTCATCATACGATAAGGTTTCACCCTAACCGCTGGCTAAACCAGTAAAGTCTAGTAGGGAGAAACCTAACTCCATAAATTTAAAGTGGAATGCATGAGTTGTTTCCAACCAACAAACAACCAATGCACCACGTTATTGAAAAGGTTTTTGATACCTAATTAAACTATTATACACTGTTAATAGCAAATTAAAAGTGTATGTAAAATTAACATGTAGGTATGTATGTAAAAAACATACTCAAAATGTCATCCAATCCGATATCACGAAGAAATCAATGAATGGTGGCTTATGTTTCGTACTCATGAATCAATATATATATATATGGACAATATTAAACCAAGAGCCAAGTGTATGCTCGCATCAAGCTTAATATTATATGTGAGGATTATTCAATTTTCGTACTTTGTAAATCTTAAAAAGAAGAAGATAAATAAGGTCTTATAGATGCGTCAACTAAAGAGCTGACGTGTTCTTCGCCTTCAAGCAATTCACGAAAATTACCTAACTCCTTGTTCGGTCTCATATTCGGGTCTTTGCTAGATTCCAGAAATGCATGGTTGCTGCCTCTAGCAACGCGCCTTCTCCTGACTGTCATTGTACGACGACCTCCAGTACTGCCTGTCGGTACGTTTTCTTTGGCGGGTGTGTTCTCCTCAGTTGGATTTCTATTAGCATCGCTTAGGCTTCTGCTTCCGCTTCCACGAAGTGCTCTCCAAGCTCGTCTCATTTCCTATAAACAAAAATTTTTTACTTCACATTTTTTTTAATTTCAGAAAGAGGCGGTGCATGAAGAAGAAATCGGGGAGAGGGGTTTTGAAGAAGCTCTTGTAATATATAGCCGGCTTAAAATAAGCCAGCTATATATAGAGAATGCTTAGCCAACTTATTTTAAGTCAACTAAGCAGGTGGTGTGGATTTAACTCCATACGACCACGCATATTGTAATCCAACGGTGTTGGATTGCAATCCTCTCCCTTTGTTTTAGCCGGCTTAAAATAAGATGGCTAAGACAAGGAGATTTATTCCCCCCATTGGGGGGTTGCTTTCAGTTGACTCGATCGAATCGACTGGACGCAACCCCCCTATTGGGAGTGCTTAGTGTCCAAATTAGAAAGGCGGGAAAATCATTTTCCAAGACATTACACTCAAATGTAGGAGAAATTTCCACAGGATTGGCGCACACGCTTAGTATAATACACAAAGTTAGACTCCTACTCAATTTTCTTTTGAATTTTTTTTCGTTTTAGCCTTATTTCAAAAACATTTTACGTAAATAAAATAGTTTATAAACTAATTACATTGATAGAACTATTTTCGGTAGGTCAAAGATGAGTTGGGAAAATCACACTGGCATCATTTTAAATGGCGCTATCGTTAGAAAAAATTCTGCTTTAACACTAGCGCCATGTCAAATGGCTCTAGAGCATTTTTTTTGGTTAAGGAATATGGGATGACATTTCAAATGTCGCCCCAAAGGAGACATTTGAAATGTCTCCTCAACATTTTACAGGCTTTTAATAGAGACTACTTTCCCTCTTCTCTTTCGTTTTGCTTCAAACTCCCAACCTAAAATCTTTTCTTCCTCAAACCCATATCACTTGCTATTTTCACTGATTTCTTCGCCAAATGGACCATGTCAAGCTCATTAATGCAAGAAGCTTCAATCGATATGATTTTTACAACCAATTTTCAGATTTACTAAAGATTAGAGGTTTTATTAATTAGGAAAATTTTCAATTTTGATGTTGTAGTTGTAAATGTTTGATAGTAAAATTCACAAATTAGATGATTATATGATGTTTGACACTATTGAACTAATTAGTTGTAACATTGAATTTGGGAAAGTTGATTGTAAATTTGTTTAATTGGGAGATTTAGTATTATGAGGTTGTTAACATTCAATGTAATTATTACGAGATGTTACCAGGATCGATCGTTGATAGCATATTGTACTTTCAAGAACGTCAACGATCGAGCAATAACTTTTTGATGGCAGTAACCCACTTGCTTATCTGGCTTATATTTCATTGTACAAATTTTTTGATTTTACATAGTGCTTATGTGTGCTTTTTTTGTGGTAGTGAAAAGATTCAACTATAATTATTAATCACTCCTCGGTGAAGGCAGTGACATCTTCGCATGCCATAACTCTACAACTGATAGAGCGGATTATGTTTTCTCACCATACCCTATGGTGCCTAGTATATATTGTAACACCCCACGTCCATTAATGTCACTCACAAAGGGAATGCATTAACTTTCATGGAGCATTATGAGTGTATAGAACAGAACATCACAAGACAGATATATAAAATGGTACTTCAAAATTTAAAATAATTTCATTGCAGCGAAAACTGAACATAGTTTGGTTACAACATCCAAACCCAATAATAAAGTCAAGTACACAAATATCCATTTTGGACAAATTATTATCAGAGTATATAAAAACAAAAGCATAATCCCACTCCAAATAGCCAGCTGAAAAAGGGATAAAGCTGAGCATTATTTTCAGTACTTCCAAGCACTTCCAGCAGGAAGAAAGAAATCTGAGTCAAGCTCCACTAATCCCACCCTGAGTACCTGGGGGGGAAGGAAAGAAAAAAGGCGAAACAAAACGAGGTCAGACATAAAGTATGGCGACCCAGTGACTTTAACTATATAATTAGTAAAGTGACAGGATAAGACATAAACTGGATATAAGAAATGACTGTAAAATAAACAGATATGATAAGGTGAACAAGGTGAACAAAATATAACGTTGATTACGCTTCTAATCACTATAAGATAATTCCTACACTGCACCAATGCTAATTACACCGCACCATTACTAGTTCCATACTGGAAGTTGATCCTCCTTACTAATCATAATAATGGTAGTTTCGTGTACTTCTAGCTGCTATCGTAGGTTCCGCCTGCTCCTACCTCTACTAGTTGTACCCACTACCCTCCCCATTCTAATTACAACATTTATTCATAGTATGGTAGTTGTACTCCTAACTACTATCATAGGTGCCGCCTGCTCCTATCTCCACTAGTTGTACCCACTACCCTCCCCATTCGATTGGCTCCCTAACTCGTAAATACCCGTGTTGGTCCCACAGTAGGATGCATCACTCCCTAAAGTGGCAACCCGATACTACTAAAAATTCACGGCTTATACCTACTCGATGCAACAACATCTTACCTACCAGCCTGGAACCACGCACGCACATGACTCCGTTGGACTTGGACTGCCACCACTAACTCTTTATTGACCTCTTACAATCAAATCTAGTAAGCGTGTCCCGTCCTCGACCTAGTTCGAGCTCACATAGATACAGAATGAGTTACTGGTTGAAAAGGGTCTACATACTTGACACAAGCTTCCCTCCTAAGCTTGGTCCACGCTAGGAATTCCTACTTAACCCCTTCTTATTCCCATGTCTTCTTACATGTTTCACCTTGGTTAAGTACTTCTAATTATATTTCACATGTCATTCATGTCACCCATGTCTTACCATATGCCTTATCTTGGTTAAGTGTTCATTACTTATGTTATACATACTACCCATGCAATACATGCTACACATGTCACCCACTTAACCCTTTTTTTGTTCCCATGTCTTACTACTTGTCTTATCTTGGTTAAGTATTGTCTATCCGCCCTGTTGACTTAACCCCATCCACTTATCAAACCAATATGTATTATTGGTTAAGCTTGCCTTAACCCCATCCACTTTGTTCATGTAATATTGGTTAAGTTGTCATCTTACACAGGTTAACTTAACCCCACCCACCTGACATGTTTTAGATATCATATTCATCTTTGATCAGCATTAATTAGTTATTAATGCACAGACCTCTCACATTAGATCGATTGCTTGTGGCCGCTGGATATGTCGGGCGGTTCCGGGCAGATTTCTGCCACAAGGCACACTTAACCTCGTGTCTAAGCACCATTTAGTTATGCCTACGACATCTCACATTAGACTGACTGTTTGCGGTTGCTGGTTAGTTTCGGGTAGGCTTCTATCGCAAACGGAGTCTAACCTTGTGTCTCAGCATGCTTATCTTAGCTAATTTATTTATTTGCAGTTTATGCCAATTTCAGGCTAATCATGTCAATTACCCAAAATCCCTCATTAAAATTATGATTATAATTTTAATCCAAATTAGGCCTATAATCTTACGTATACATGTCATGCCAAATCATGCCCAAATTACTTTGTGTTCATTGTTATTAACAATCTATGCCAAACCCCATGTATACAAATTGTACCAATTTATGCCATAAATCAATTGCATGATTACAAACCAATTTATGCCAATTACATATTATTCAATAATTTCCCCAATCTTTTCCCAAAATGTTCCCACGTTATTCGTACGTATAATTCAACGTAATATGTTAGGCTCGCAGTTAGCCTAATCTCATAAAAAGGAAAAGAAAAGAAGGAAAGAGAATTAAAGCACCAAAACTGGCATAACACATAAAATAGATCCAATAAGCATATGGAACATAAACTGGCATAGAACAATAACATAGATCTAATAAGCATATGGAACATAAACTGGCATAGAATAATGACATAGATCTAATAAGCATATGGATCATGAACTGACATAGCATAATGACATAGATCTAATAAGCGTATATGAATTGGCATAGAACAATAGATCCAATAAGCATATATGAACCGACGTAATAAAATAGTTGTCATAAAATAGATCTAATAAGCATATGAATTGGCATAGATATAATAAGCATATAATCTTGGCATAATAAAATAGATCTAATTAAGCATATGAACTAGCATCATAAAATAGATCTATTTAAACATATGAACTTTCATCATAAAATAGATCTAATTAAACATATGAACTGGCATCATAAAATAGATCTAATTAAACATATAAACTTGCATCATAATATAGATCTAATTAAACATATGAACTGGCATCATAAAACAGATCTAATTAAACATATTAACTTGCATCATAAAATAGATCCAATTAAACATATAAACTGGCATCATAAAATAGATCTAATTAAACATACGATTCATCTCACAGTCATGTTCATAAAATCCAATCCACAAACTTATCCCAATTACTTTTAATTAATTATTTGTGAAAGCAATGTGGACTCACTATGGAAGAAGAGAAAGTAGATATGAATTCTGTATTCTGAATTTGATTAGCTAAACCGTTGTTGTAGAATTCTATTCTTATCTTCCAATATGAATTACTCCTATTTAGACTTGCTTTAGTGTAGAAGAAAGACTAGCTCAGGTTGCAGCAGTATGAAGGCATATGAATTAGTGTATTGTGAATTAGGTTTAGGTCTAGGTATGCTTATATAGTTGTAGTGAGTGAATTAGGGCCTTTAGATCTGACTAGGATTCATCTAAACCATTCAGATTAAAAAGACACATCACTCAGCCAACCAGAAGAGGCCACCTCAGCCCTAAAACTCAAAAATCATCATTAACCAATAAAAATACGCCATGTGTGCAACATGATGCACAGCAGCAGGAGTGTTGACACCCACATGTCATATATATATTTTCTTGTTAACTATCTTTCCAATTAACCTTTTTCACACTAAACCGCTTTTTTAATTGAACTGCGTTCACACTAGGCCACTTTTTAGCCATTCCCCTAAAACAAAAACATGGCACTGGCGGGGATTGAACTCAAAACCTCTTGCGTACTTGTCACTTATACCAACCAAATGAGCTACTAAGTCTTTTGCTAACAAGACTTAGGACAATGCTACACATTATTCTCTCATTCCTCTTTTTCATGTTTTGCTGCAATATTTAATTTTAAAGATATCTTCTTCATTTTAAATCAGTTTTCTACAAACTATAGGTCTAAATTGACTAGAAAATCGCCATGAACGCTATGACGCTAATTTCGTGACCAAATTCCTGAAGCTCTTCAAATTTCCTTTTTATTTCTTTTTAATTGTTTGCATGTATTTCTTTGCATTTCATGTATTGCACTTAATTTCTTTTATTAATCTTTTTCCTTCATTTCACTGCATGAACCTATTACATGCAATTTTATTGTCATTATTTAATTTTTCTATTAAATATATCTATGTATATAATATATATACATATTTCCACATTTTTAATTTCATTAAAAATGCGGGGTGTTACATATATTCTATTTTATTTTCTTATGCACTTGTGCATATAAATAATTATATTCTTTTTTCATAGATGGGTTATCCAAAGTGCACATTGGATTCCTCATGACATAATGTTGCATTCTACCATAAAGAGTTCAACGTGCTCAATTATGGTGGTTCTGCATGGACCCCATATGCACATGCGCTTGGACAGCTTTCACGGTTATGCACCATGTCTATGCATATATGGACGACTTACGTTACACTTATTTGTTTAGATGATATAGATTTTCACCTTCTAGTTAGAGTGATGCAATAATTTTTCATGCGACAACATCTGCAAAAATCGCCTCCTCGTTACAGAGTTAAAGCTAGACACTGCAAATTAATGATTGACTCATGGAATCTTCGTTATATGGATTTCCAATTGGAAAGGGAGTATATGCTTCCAGAGAAAGAGTACTATACATGGTGTTAGCACATTACACGATGATATATTCTTCATGCCAAAGAACCTTCCACTACGTTAGTGCAAGAGGTTGAGATAGAGTCGTATATTCAAGAGCTCAACTTAAGGAGAGTGTGGTATGTGTACTTTATTATAAACTAATCATTGTTAAATTCTATACATTTTAATTATATATATTTTGATAGGCGGATGGTATTTACCATGCAAAGGAGGTGCATTAGTGATCGAAAGCAAAATGCTTCAATGTCAAGCGCATATTATAGTCTATTTAAGGGAAGAATAAGATCAACAAACCTACACCGCCTCCTCCTCCACCACCACCACCTCCTTCTACCACTCTTATAGAAGCCATGCCACTGCCACCTATGACTTTCCAATGCAGCCTATGGGATAAGGGGTGGACTACATCATCTTCTTAAGCATCACAAGAGCAATTCTGCAACAACCCGCATTTTACGTACCGAAGGATCGTAAAATATTTTTATTTAATTATCTAAGGGTCGAACCATTCTCATCTTTTGATATGTTGTTCATGGGATTGTGAGACATGTCCATGATTTTTAGCAATTCTGTTTGAGATCATTTTTTCCCTGTTATTTTTAATTAGGGCATAACTTTTGAATGGGATCGAATCAGGAGCTGTATCGATCTCATTGGATCAGAAATGGTGTTTCCAATTCCGTAGAGTGATCACATTAAGGATTTGGATGAGCAATTTGGGAGAAATCATTGTCTTAGTGTTGCTTATTTTCCAGACAGGCTAATTAGTCATTAGTGGGCTAATTAGTGAGGCCCAATAAGGATAAGGGTTGTTGGCTATAAATAGGAGGGTAGGGATAAAGAGATTTGTTTAGTTTCTTCACTTTCACATTTGGTTGGATGCCTATGATTCTCTAGCCCAATAAAATACACCTCCACTTCATTTCAATTCATAGATTTGTGAACTTGGATTAAAGATCAACATCATGGAAGGGTAGATCATACCAATTAGATTGATTCAAAGGCCACTCTTCGCTGTCCAGGGTTAAAGATTGTTGATTTTTGGCTATTTTGTGGATTTGGTGAGTGATAATCATCTCTCATGTGGATTCAATCAAGTATATGGGTTTGATTGATTTTAATTTAATCCATACAAGTTATATTCACCTAGATATAATCAATGTAAGTATATTTTGAATTCAGATTATACCATAAGATCTAAATTAGTTAATTATTACAGCAGTTCATATGTTGACATTGAAATCATATGTTCATTATAAACTATATGCAAGTTTAGATTCAATTATTGATTTATTTATCATTTTATCATGATTTGGTGAATTTCATATGATTGTATGATGATTAGTTGCTGTTTTAATGATTGTATGATGGTTGTTTGTTGTGCTATTGATTGTTTGGTTGAAAATGGACGTTTTGGATGAATTGTATGCATAGATGTTCATCGTTAAATCTTAATGTTTTGGATGAATTGTATGCATAGATGTTCATCGTTAAATCTTAGGTTGGTCGGTCAGGGCAAATCGGAGGTTCGGCTAGTTGGAATCGGACGAAATTTGGTGGAGAAGCTCCAGATGAGGAGTCGAGGAGATCTGGAAATTTTGGGCTCCAAACTTCATTGTATTAATGGGTCTCCGAAACTAGGATGGGATGTTCGCGACCCATGCTTTGATCGGGTCGGCTAGAGTTGGGTGCGTCGTACAGGACGAAATTTGGTGGATAAGCTCCAGACGAGGAGTCGAGGAGATCTAGAAATTTTGGGCTCCAAACTTCATTGTATTAACGGGTCTCCCAAACTGGGATGGGATGTTCGCGACCCATGCTTTGATCGGGTTGGCTAGAGTTGGGTGCGGCATACAGGGCTTTGGAAGAGGAAAGCCGATGGACCACATGCTTTGATCAGGTCGCATGACATTTGATCGGGTTGCATAGACTTGGATTGGGTTGGTTGAAGGCATAAAGTGATGGCTTGGTGAAAGCTGGACGGGGGATCGTGTCGTGAGCAACGTGGTCGACCTAGATGAGTCAGGTCGAATCGTGTTCACGACTGTGTGTAATGACTTGAAGGGGTCGGGTCGTGGCAAGTTCTGGGTCGGTCGCGGTATGGGCCATTGTTGGTTAGGTCGTGGGTCGCTCGATATGTTGTAATGGGCTTTGAAGTGGCCCGCGGTGTGAGGAAGATCGATGGGTCGAGTGCGACCCATGTGGTGGGTCGGTAGGCGATTAATCGACGGGTCAGGTATGACCCATCATATATTGACCAAAGAAAGTTGTTTTTTTGGTGATTTGATGATGGGTATAGCTCTGATATAAATTCTGGTGGAATGTTCGAAGCATGGTTAAGTGATCGTTGATCGTGAGACGATACAATGAGGTTATGAAAACAAGTCAAAAGGTGGTTTGGGCTCGTAGATAATGGATTGCTTGATAAGGTGCTTGAGCTTATGATATAGTCGTCAGGATGGATAACTATTGTTTTGAAATGCCAAGGGATCATTGTTAATCGAAGGTTCTAGCGGACTAAAAGCAGGGGTATAATGGGTATGCCAAAATGACTGTGTGATTAGTCGAGTACCCCGGCAGTCACGACTGGCTTAGATACGAGCCATGATGGCGTATGGAGTTTTTCTAGAACCAAGGTTACCATTAGCCCTTGACGGATGGCAGGATGGGCCAGTCATACGATAATGATGGATTCAAGGCAAGGCAAATGATTATAGGCAGGGTCATGGATGTTGTTGTTTGCTTGTATCATCTCGTGTGGATTATTCAATGTTGAGGGAGATATTTATTGAGTGCTTATCTGATGCTGGTTTCAGTCTTCGAGGTTTATGCTTGAGGGGTGTTAAACTTGATTACAATGGTCCATGCTTTATAATTAGTAACTATTGATGTTCTTTTTTCTTCTCTAATTTTCTAGGAAGGCTATCACCATAGGTTGAGGAAGAGAAGTGGGATTTGGGAATCCTATTCTGTTGATGTATTGGGAAGATCAGATGATTGAACTGTCTATTATCCATATGCTTTATTGTTGTGTTGATAGTTGTTTCACCGCTTATTAAGGCTGTTGTCTGACTCAAGATCTTATGTTTCCCTCTTATTACCTTGGGTTGTTCATCAATGTTGTTGATGGGCAGACTAAGTGATAGGTAGTAGATTATGATGAGGAAAATGTTGCCGAGCGAGGACGAGCTGGAGGCTAACGTATTACTATCTACTATACATAATTGTTATTTTGTTGATGTTGATAATATGTTACTCTGAGTGAAATTGTAGTCAGACTCTTTGTACAGATTTCATGTAATACAGATGTTTGGTATTTGATATTTTCATGGAGATATGAAAAGTTGAAATTCTGTTCAGTTGTGCTTCACTATTATTTCCTGTTGTATATGTTCTATTTCATTTTATCCATGCGCTATGAGTTAAACGACATGTTCTGTTGGTGTTATTCTACCTTGATGATCGTCCATAGCTGCCTGATACATCTTTCAGCGCACTACTTCCTTTGTTAAGTGCGGGAGTTATGGGCGGTCATCACATTTGGTATCGGGCTTTGGTCAATTGATTTTATCCAAAGTTCGTGGGAGTAATGACGTATATTTGTACTTTTCTAGTGGATGATTACTATATTATAGTGTATAGTATAGTAGTGCTTGAACTCCATTGTAGTTTTTCTCATGTGTGGACTAATCATTCTATTTCAGATTTAGAATGATTCGTCAGTCTTCGAGATATACTGCTAGGGAGGAACCTTCTCCCGGAGGGGGATTGGGAGGAGATCTACGTGATTACCCAGCTATGATCGAGGCCAAGATGGAAACGATCATGAGGAGGGTACCCGCTCCAGAAGCAGCGATGGTAGATGTTGGTGTTCAGGTGTCGGTACTTAAGGTTGCTGATTTTGCTAAGTTGTGTAAGAATTTCACCATTCTGGGAGGGAATCCGTTTTTGGGAAAAGAGCCGGCTGTCGAGATTTAAGGGTGACTTGATACTTGTGTTAGGATATTCGGAGATTTGGTATTGACGATGCAACTAAGAGGAAGCTTGCATCGAGGCAGCTATAGAGAAGAGCTATGGATTTGTGAAACTCTGTCACTTTAGAAACTCTTAAGGATGAAATCAACTGGGAGTACTTCTGAATCAAGTTTGAGACAAAGTTTATTTCTACCGCCAAGAAGTCAGTTATGTTCAAAAAGTTTGTTGAGCTAAAGCAGAATGGTCGATCAGTGTTGGAGTACGTTTCTGAGTTTGAAACTTTGTCCAGGTATGCTCATTCGTAAATTGAGGCTCCTTATCGGAAGAACGAGAAATTCGTCATGGACGTGGATACATATCTTAGGAAGCAGTTGGTTGAACATTTGGATGACTCTTATGTGAAGACTGTTAAGAAAGCCTTGAGGCACAAAAGTTTGTTTCCCAAGAAAGAAGTTGTTGTTGTTGCAACCAAAGAGGATCCAAAACCACAACAGGAGGGTAATAAGAAAAAGTGGAATGGAAAGAGGAAGCAACAAAAAAAGCAAGGGAAGGATGGCCAGAAGAAGCAGAAAGGAGAGGTGACTTGCTACAACTGTCAGCAGAAAGGCCATTTGAAACAACCTAAATTCCAAAAGACCGAATTTTTTCTCAAAAATCCTAATCTATTGGAACCCGAGTTGGCTTATCTGGTATCCTGTGGAAAAGACAAAGATATAAAATATATCAGAGCTCAGAAAACATCTCACAGCGGAATGGATAAAATATAATATAACCAAATATAGCCATATCATGGTAATAATACTACCTAACCAGTATCCAAAGCTAACATATCTCTTCCACAAACCTAACCCACGAGGGTGATATGAGTAGCGGGTCAGAATACAAGTTGTAGTGACTGGATTAAATTACACAATCTAAAATAACCCTACATATACTGTTCATTTATATTACTTATTTATTAGGTTGTTGGGTTAATAGCACTCAAGTCTTTACACACACGTCGTACCCATCTACCTCCCAGTATATTAACCTAATATAACATATATGTAGCTACCCCAAAATCAAAGTAGCTCCCACGGTACCCTTCTCGCACGGTCTACACCATAATGCCATGGAAGCGTATGCAACTCTCATCCTATGCCAGAGCGATGCACAGATTCTCTATAAAACTATGCCACGTTCTGGATAGAATTACCATCGCCATGCCACATAGGCGTACAGATTGGCATATCTGAAACTCCTTGACCAAGTTTGATCTTAACAAATGCCCTAATGTCTACGATACACCACCCGGAGAAGCCACGCATGTATCTAGACCCTTACTCGTATGTGCTGTCTACTTTAACCCAAGTCCCGTAATAGGGCTGCATCAAGTACACAAAACTCGGTCGGGAGCTTTTCCATATTTGTACAGGCTCGCCTTTAAGGACCTCCAAATATAAATATTCAGTATGGTCTGCTTTTCACGGTGGTTATGGCCCCACCCAGGACCCTCCTTCAACTAGTAAAGACTACAAAAGCTAAGTGACGTGCCCCTAACAAACATTCTAAACATCAAGTTGGCATGTCCCTCAACCACCGTGCCTCGGTAGTGAAAGGCTGATGGCGTCTTGGTTTTAGCGCTAGCTTTTTCGCATCCCACTGACTGTCGATGATCTACTATCCTATGTTGGTCCTAACTTAGCCTCTTGTCGAGGCGATTGCGGAATCACCCTATGTCATACAGCCACAACCTTCTGACTGCAAAGCTACTTTTGCAGCCAAGTTATACTAACAAGGTGGTAATGCGCAAACCCAACCCTTGCGAGTATAGCCTGAGCATGCACCGCGACAGAGGACCACCATGGAGTACCCTACCACGTCCCTCGGAAGTCGCGTGCTTCCTTTCAGTCCCGCAGAGCCAGCAAGCAGAATATCAGCAGAGTAATCAGATGGACGTGCTCCTCTTGTGCCTCTAGACACCCTGATGATTTACCCTGTTGGGTTCTTCACCTTCAAACGTGCGGACTAGTCCAAACGCATCACATCGTTGTGTTATTAGATCTTTTAATCATGCACTTGCCTTATCTTATCAGATTTCGAATTAATTTGATTTTTCACATTCTCTCTTATATTCAAGTTATTAGGTTTTTTCAGAGCCCCTTTTATCTCTAAGGAATGTAACCCTCTCACTTATTAATTCAGCTATATGACTTACCCCATTTAAGTTCATTAATAAGCCTACAACATGTTATTCCCTAGATTATAATCAACGATAGTAAACTACAATCTCTTTATATTATTACCACATAGTTCATTGTCAGATTTCATAGTTACAATAACATATTAGTTACAATAACATATTCTACTTAATATATAATTAAGTATATTTTATCTCAATCCACTTGTTTTTTTAACATGTCACTTATGGTATATGATTAAATATAACTTATTTCATTTGATAAGTTTACTTCATTCTTTCTTATTTAATCATAATTTCATCTTACACTATCACTACAACTTGTTGTTGTTTACTTATTTAGTTCTCTTAACTAATATTTATTAATAAGTTTCCTTTTCGTTTATTATAACCTATGTTATAATTTCCACTTGTCCCTAGAACAAGCCTACCTGTTATATAACATTTTCATTAGTGTAAGTAATAATAGTTATTATCATTCCCTGTTCATTCCAATTCTTATTCTGTTGTAACATCCATTCATAACAGTTAACACCATTTATTCATTTCTCGTTATACACATATATTTATATACATGTTTAGGCACCAGACCTCTGACATTAAGTTGACTACTTGTGGATGTTGGATTTACCGGGCTGTTCCAGGCTTACTTCTACCACAAGTCGAACTTAACCTCGTGTCTTAGTACCATTTTATGTATGTTTATGCACCAAACCCCTCACATTAAATTAACCCTTGTGGATGTTGGATTTATCAGGCGGTTCCGAACAGGCTTTTGCCACAAGTTGAATTTAACCTTGTGTCTGAGTGCAATTACGATTTCTTAAATATTGTAAATTTTCCATCCAATTTATGCATATCTATTCTTTCAAATTTTACTGTAATCTTGTTTACAACCTTTTGGTATAATAATACTCTTAAGCAAATGTTCAGGTTTATCATAAATTCCATAATTACAGCATTTACAATAATTTACCATTCAGATGGATGTTTAAACGGAACAGGCTTATATGACATAGATGTCCTCAGCAGATTTAAAAATTATTCGCAATTTCATTATAATTTGATTAACAACATCCAATTAATGGGTTCTTAGGATGGTTCTATATACAACAGTAATCTTTTTAACACGTCCTAAACAATTATAATACACAAATTTCCACACATATCAACTGCTTAGCAGATTAATTATAACGCGAAATAAAAAACGATAAATATACCGTTATTTAAAATGGTATAATTTAGATCCACTCACCTAACAGCTTTTTAATCCATGAATCTGATCCAGATTTGTTGTTCCGTGGCATCCCTAACTGAATCTATATTCAAAAATATCCATGAATTCACAAATCTTTTACTAAAGTAAGGGGAAAAGGGAAAGAAAACCTATGAAAACCAGATCCAAGGACTTACCTTACGCTGATCAGAATTCTGAACACCCAACTATAGATATATATTGTTAAACCAAAAAAATGGCACTAACACCCAAATGCAGATCACAGATCACAAAATGCAGAAAATGATAAATAGGAGGAGACACATGAAGTTTTTATAGTGGTTCGGCTGTAGATGTAGCCTACGTCCACTTTATAATCTTATTGTTATACTGACAGATTACAAGAATCAATTACATGCAGACACACAATCCTGTGTTAATTGAGATTACAAGAGGAGAATTTAGATGTATAAAGGTGCAAAATCCTTGCAATCGGTAATGGTAGAGGCTGTGGAGATGTAGGAGAAAGTCCCAGCCAAAAAGTCCTCCTCATTTTCCATGTAGTGGTGTATTTATAGCTGTAGGAGAGCACTTGGGATGACCGGTTCGTGACGAGGCACGTTGCACCCGATCCGGGAAAGTAGGATTGCAAATAGCCTTGAGAATATGTCATAATTGTGTGTGCAGCTGCAGGCGGTTCGTCGTGGTGGTCGGGTCGTGATTTGGGCTTCACGAGCTGAGGTCTGGTCGCGAGCTGGAGTGGTGAAGTTTGTGTCCACGGTCGGGTCGTGGATGGAGATGATGGTCTACGAGCCGGGTTGGTTTGTGAGACGAGGGTGCGTCACGAGCTAAGGAGGGTGCTTTACGGGCCGAGGAGGGTGCTTCACGAGCCGAGGAGAGGTGAGCCCAAGGGGACCGAGCCGATGTCATGGTCTGAATCTTCGATGCTAGTTTACACCCGTTCACGGAAACGAGCGTAACTTTCAAACCGTAAGTCGGTTTTAGCCAAACGAAAGCTCTACTTGAAGCTAATTCAGAGGGCTATAAGTGTTCCGAAGAAAAGCTTTGTAATTGTTGTTTTCGGGCCCAAAAGAGGTCGTTTGATAGGAGTTTTGGGCCTGTTTAGGTTGATGATGCGATTTCGACCAAATCGCTTCATGCTTGATGGCGATGTTTCCACCGCTTGAGCGTGTCATTATCCAGGAATTCCATGTGTGACAGTTTTGACCAAAAAGTGTGTCAACATATATGTATATATATATTCTCTTCCTCCGAATCTTGAATCAAAATTTCCTATGACTAATTATTCTATTTTCTGAAGAGATTTGAGGAGGAAGAAGAATGGCATAGTCTAGGCAGTGTCTCAGAAAATATGAGATTTAGATTAGGCTCTGCTGGTCAATTTATAGGTGCACAAGAAAGTCTGAACCATTGTATTTAATCTTAAGCATACAAGCAGTCTAAGTCAGCAATGAATATAATCGCAAAACAGTCCAGATTCAACAGACGATTCCGCCCAGATCTGTAGTGGGTCGATCCACCTACCATTGGGGACGATCCAAGCCAACTGTGGGTCGTCCCATAACGGTCATGGTTCCCGCTATTTTTCCCGCCTTGTTTCATTCGAAAATTCTAGATTTTTTTATTTTTATATTCATATATAATCTCTTTATATGTATACAAACTTCTAATGCCATAAATTCTTCATATGTTATCCGCTTTACGCAAACTTAGTGTCTATCTAAACCAGAATTCCGAGACGAACACAATGGTAATGCCGGTTTCACTTAATTCTGAATATTTAATTAAGTTATTCCCAATTTATTATCCTTAAGTATGTTTATAGTGTATCAAATTTTAGGGTGTTGCAATCTCCCCTCCTTAGGAAATTTCTTCCCCAAAATTTGCTAAGGATGAAATAATGTTATCCCTCACATATACAACCAATTGGTGTTCATTTAATCTTTCAACCATCTATGCACTTGTGCAAATTGTATTGAACATATTAATACATAAACGTAATAAATTCCTAGGCGGTACCTTCTATATGAATGAAATTTTTTCTTGAAAATCTTTTGAAAACATGATGCACACATCCTAGGTATACTGGTAATTTCTACATGAATGCAATATTTTGAGATTCAAAAATCTTTTTTTCATCCAAATTTTTCCCACTCTCTTACAGAGTAAGAGCGTAGTTCATCCAATTCTTGCATCCAAAACCCTACCAGACAACTTTAAATTTGTGAATTACAGGAAAATCTAATTTTCTAAATTTGATTTCTTATGTTACTAAAAGCTGCGAAAAAAGAAAACTTCACATCCTCCATTTTTCTTTTATGTACCTTTTCTAACTGTATTTGGATTTTACGCTATTATTATATAAATATTTCTTAGCTTCCTATCCAGGCATAGTTCACTTAAGAAAATTTTCTCAGTTATTGATTTTGTTTTTCTACTTTCTTACAAAAAATCCGTTTTATTCTCATTTCTCAAACTTTTCCATTTTTCTCGACTGTCATGTTTGTTGCTTTACTGGATTTGTTGTTTTCATTTTAGTTATGCCATTACTCTGTTCTTAGCTTATTTAACACAATCCACTAATTTAAGTTTAATTCTTAAATAAGGCTTCTAATTATTCAACTAAAGTAGGAAAACAAGCACTCTACACAGCTACTACCAAGGGCTAAGTAACCTAGGATCATGTCCACTCCGACAAAAAAAGTCCAAACCAAAGGATCTAAAAACTTACTTACCCTTCACCATCTTGTAGTCATCACTAGTCCTTGATGTGTACTAACAAACTTTTCCAAGCAACAACCTAGGTTCTATAATTCTTACGCATTATACGGGAACTTACCATTATTTTCAAAACAGTCCTTACTATTTACTTCATAGTCTCAAAATATTTCCCGCCTTCTGTAGGTAATAATCCTTTGCCTACTCCATGACTCTAAAAATGTGTTTGGCTCTTTCATTTTTCTTGCAAAAAATAAAAGTGTCAAAACTTTATTTTTCCATATTAAAACATTCCATTGCCAGACCCAAAAGAAAATATGTCATCCAAAAAAATGCAAATCAATTTTTTTTTCAAATCACAAAAATTGGAGTAGACAAGGATAACTACTTCTCTATTAGTTTCACTAATGTCAGTTCAATAGCTTACAATTAGGTGCAAACATATACTCTATTCTTAATTCTTACAACTTATTTTGTGTACCCAACAAAATTTATATCAAAACAATTATCAAAAGTGTTGTTAAAAGAATAGAGAACTTCAAAATTTTCTTAAATGAAAATTTTAGTTTTTAACAAAAATGCAACCTTTTTGAAAAATTTCACAAGAAATTATTATTTCCAAAATATACCCCATTTTATTTCAAAACTCAACATGTACTTTTCAAATATGTTACTTACATATTTTTTTTCAAACAACAAAATGCTTCATTTTAGGTCAAAAATTCTTTCTACACAATTTAACTAGTACATACTTCAAAATATTAACTTTTAACATCAAAACTTGAAAACACCATAAACTACCACCCAAAAGCTTTTAAAATTTTAAGTTCTTAAAAGTTAACAATGGGGTTAGACTCAAGGTGGGTTTCCAACTTACCTAGACTCTCCTAGATATTCCCATAAAGTCATTCCTCTCAAATACATAATCCTAGTCTATTTTCCTCTTTTACTCTTTCCCAATTTATAAGGCTCTACTGCTAAACCCACTAATCTGAAATACTATCATTTCAAATGCTAACATATGAGATACATCTTTCTCCAATAAAAAGAATATTGTACATTTTTCACCCAAACCTCCTAAGGGTTTCAAATTTCCATAATCATTCCTTTAGAGTACATAACTGACATCCCAACTCCTTCTATAATTTGCTCTTCCTATTTAGTGGGTTCCTTTAGGGATCTAGGTGTATATATATAATGTATTTATATTTACAAAATACGTTCACTCGCTACCTATACAGGACACCTAAGTCTAAGCTCTAATACTAGATGTAACAACTCAAATGCCGATAGACCGAATTTCTTCTTCAAAAATCCCAATCTATCGGAACTTGAGTTGGCTTATCTGGTATGCTGCAGAAAAGACGAAGATATAAAATCTATCATAACTCAGAAAACATCTCACAATGCAGTGGATAAAATATAATATAACCAAATATAGCCTTACCATAGTAATAATGCTGCCTAACTAGTATCCAAAGCTATCATGTCTCTACCATAAACCTAACCTGCGAGGGTGTTATGAGGAGGAGTCAGAACACAAGTTCTAGTGACTGGACTAAATTACACGATCTGAAATAATGCTACATATATCATTCAGTTATGTTACTTATTTATTAGGTTGTTGGGTTAATAGTACTCAAGGCTTACACACATGTCGTACCCATCTACCTCCCAGTAGATTAACCTAATATAACATATATGTGGCTACCCCCAAAATCAACGTACCTCCCATGGTATCCTTCTCGCACTGTCTACACCGTCATGCCATAAAAGCTTATGCAACTCTCATCCTATGCCAGAGCGACGTATGAGTTCTCTATAAAACTACGCCACGTTCCGCATAGAACTACCACTGCAATGCTACGTAAGCATACGGACTGCCATATCTGAATATCCTCGCCCAAGTTTGATCTTAACACGGAGTAATGCCCTAATGTCTACGATACACCACCCGGAGCAGTAATGCATGTATCTAGACCGTTACTTATACGTACTGTCTACTGTAACCCGAGTCCTGTGATAAGGCTGCATCCAATGCATGGAACTCAGTCGGGAGCTTTTCCATATCTGTACAGGCCCGCCTTTAAGGACCTCGAAATAAAAATATTCAGTATGGTCTGTTTTTCATGGTGGCTATGGACCAACCCAGGCCCCTCCCTTAACTAGTAAAGACTACAAGAGCAAAGTGATGTGCCCCTAACAAACAATATAAGCATCCAGTTAATGTGTCCCTCAACCACCATGCCATGATAGTAAAAGGTTGATGGCATCTTTGTTTTAGCTCGTCTTTCCGCATCCCATTAACTGCCGATGACGGGTACCCGACGATCTATTATCCTGTGTTGGTCTTGACCCAGCCTCCTACCGAGGCGATCGCTGAATCACCCTGGTGTCATACCGCCACAGCTTTTTGACTGCAAAGATATTTTTTCAGTCAAGGTATACTCACTGGGTGGTAACGTGCAGACTCAACCCCTGCGAGTACAGCCTGAGCATGCACCGCAACAGAGGACCACCATGGAGTACCCTACCATGTCCTTCGGAAGTCGCGTGCTTCCTTCTAGTCCCGCAGAGCCAGTAAGCGGAATATCAGCAGAGTAATCAGTAGGATGTGCTCCTCTTGTGCCTCTAAACACCTCTATGATATACCCTTTTGGGTTCTTCACCTTCAAACATGCGGACTGGTCCAAGCGCATCACACCGTCATGTTATTAGATCTTTTAATCATGCAATTGTCTTATCTTATCAGATTTCCAATTAACTTGATTTTTCACATTCTCTCTTATATTAAGTTATCAGGTTTTTTTCGAGCCCCTTATATCTCTAAGGAATGGACCTCTCTCGCTTATTAATTCAGTGATATAACTTAGCCCACTTAAGTTCATTTATAAGCCTACAACATGTTATTCCATAGATTGTATTCAACAATAGTAATCTACAATCTCTTTATATTATTACCATGTAGTTCATTGTCTGATTTCATAGTTACAATAACATGTTCTACTTAATATATAATTAAGTATATTTTATCTCAATCCACATGTTTTACGTTAACATGACACTTATTATATATGATTAAATATAACTTATTTCATTCTATAAGTTTACTTCGTTCTTTCTTATTTAATCATAGTTTCATCTTACACTGTCATTACAACTTGTTGTTTTTTACTTATTAACTTAGTTCTCTTAACTGAGGTTTATTAATAAGTTTCCTTTTCATTTATTATAACTTAGGTTATAATTTCCACTTGCCCTAGGAAAAGCCTACCTATTATATAACATTTTCATTAATGTAATTAATTATAATAGGTTATTATCATTCCTCGTTCATTCCAATTCTTATTCTGTTGTAACACTCATATATTACAATTAGTCCCAACTGTTCATTTCTCGTTATACACATATATTTATATATATGTTTAGGCACAAGACCTCCCACATTAAGTTGACTACATGTGGATGTTGGATTTGCAGGGCAGTTCCGGGTAGGCTTCTACCATAAATTGTACATAACCTTGTGTCTCAGTACCATTTTATGTATGTTTATGCACCAGACCCCTCACATTAAATTAACCACTTGTGGATGCTGGATTTGTCAGGCATTTCCGGGAAGGCTTCTACCACAAGTTGAATTTAACACTGTGTTTTAGTGCAGTTACCGTTTCTTAATTACTATAAACTTTCCATCCAATTTAGGCATATCTATTCTTCCATATTTTACTGTAATCTTGTTTACAACCTTTTGGTATAATAATAATCTTAAGAAAATGTCCAGGTTTATCATAAATTCCGTACGTACAACATTTACAATAATTTCCCATCTAGACGAATGTTCAAATGGAAACAGGCTTATATGACAAAAATGTCCTCTGCATATTTAAACCAAATTATCACAATTATTCGCAATTTCATTATAACTTGATTAACAACATTCAATTAATGGGTTCTTATGATGGTTGTACATACAACAATAACCTTTTTAACATGTCCTAAATAGTTTTACACAATTTTCCACAAATATCAATTGTTTAGCAAATTAATTATAACAGGGTGTAACGGCCCGCAAATCCGTACTATCTGAGTTGACTAAAACAACACACATCCAATCCAAATTTGCATAGAATTACGAGTCATTAAGGGTTAAAGAAGTAAAAATAGATAGAAGATGGAACAAAAGAAAAAACATCAGAATCTCACAACGGAACGAATAAAATATATTATATAACATAGTCTTTGAAATACATAATTTTGTACCATATATATACACCATCATCAGAGCACAATACAACATTTGATACAACGGAAAATAACTCTAAAATAACTAATGGTGAAGCCTCCTGCTTCAAGCTCCTCCAAGTGTATCTTTAAAATCCTGAAACACTTGACTGGCCATACAAATTTGGGCACCCAAGAGTTTAGGTTAAAACAAACAAAATAAACTCTGGGTCAGTCATGGGACTAGTGTGAGTAAACTCCAACCATATTGTTTAACTTTATAAAATCTTTTTGAAAGAAAATGATAATAGTAAGACTAGCCCACACATAAACATGGGTGGTTTTTACCTTACTATAACCCAAAGCATTTTGATATCAAAATCCAGTGATAATATAATAATGTCTAATCAAATAAATAACCAAACAGTAGAATGCTTGCATCTCACGCTCTACATACATAATGTAAAATCAAAAACTGCAGGGTGCTTACTAGAGATTGGATTCCAACTATGACAAGGTATGGGACCACCTTCTGATCAGTGTACTCTGGACGGGACACACTGGGGTTTAGCAAGAACATCTTATGTAACAACCCGAAAAATCTGAGCCAGTTTAAATTTTTTAATTTGGCTAATTTAGTGGATTTTTAATATTTAAAATAATAACGACGAAAAGTATGTTTGAATCGATGTTTGAAAATAAATATAATTATTTTAAATTATAAACAAGGCCTGAAATGGCGTGGCAGTTTCAAAATTTCAATTCAAACTTTGACTGACTATACCGGGTGCAAAATAAAACAGATTTTAGTGAAACTAAAAATATTTAAATCTGTTAGTGAATATCTTTCGAACGAATCTTAAAAATCGAAGTTTCATAGTGGAAGTCAAAAGTTATAGCCAAGTGAATTTTCAGAAAGGTCGCTATAAAATTTATATAGCCCGTGAAAATAGACATTTTGCAAACGACCTCGGAATTCGACGAAACCACTTTTGTTGGATCCGGGATGTCAAATTATTGCTAGGTTTCAAATTTCATAATATTTGAAGTTAATATGTGAGCGTGGAAAAAGAAAATGTGTTTGGTGAATTTCTGTTAAATTGGATCGACCAGAAAATGGCCATTTTTCAAACGGTCTCAGAATCTGACGAAACTAGTTTTGTTGGGACCGTATCGTCAAAACATAGCTAGATTTATTTTTCTGGAATTTTTAGAATCGGTATGTGGCCCCGGCAAATTGAAATGTACGTTCAAATCAAATATTGAATGTTTTATATTTTAATTTGAAGGAAAACTGACTGAAACAGTCGAATGTGCCTACGAAACATATCCCATTGTGTTCGGAATGGGGGTATTTAGCTAGGGACGACAGTCATTGGGTTTGGATTGGAGTTAGTATGTGAGGAGGGGTATTTTAGAGATTTTAAAATATAAAAATATAAAAAAAATTCTCATTGGCCGGTCAAAACCCTAGCCCCCTTTGAATCAGCCGCCGCCACTTCCAACGGACGATTCAAATCCCCCAAAACTTCCCTTCCTCCGATCTCCCTCGATTCACAATGAAATTCGAAACCACTTAAACGAAACTGAAGTGCTAGACAGGATCTTTCCATCCATACATACTTGGTCGATTCTGGTGAAGTAGAGCGCCGGCATTTCTGTCGAGAACGTGCCACCATCGATCTGGTTTTGGGGGGCAAGGGGGGTTCGAGTTCATCAACTCGGAGTGGCGCGGGAAGCTCTCTTGAAGGCGAGTCTTGTGGCATAGGGCGATCGAGGCACAGGTGATCAGGGTGGCGGCGATGGCCAACCCTAGGGCACGAGCCATTTCCAGGAATCTGGTCAGGTTTGACAGGGAGAAGGTAGCGTTTAAAAAAACGTTATTAAATAGTTAATTAATTTGTTTAATTACTCGTTTAACTAATTAAGGTATTTAAAATCATATATTTTTCGTTTGTGGTCGAAATTCAGTGAAACAAGAGACGACGGGATCGTGAGGACGTCTTCTACATTTTAGAAGAGACCTCATATTTTTCTGAGCTTTCTACAATTTTTGGTGGAGTGGAACCCAATGTGAGATTTCTAATTTATAAGCGATATGGAAAACAACGATGTATAAATTATATAGTCGATGTATGAGTTATATAAGCGTTGTACACCTCATGATTAAGCGTTGTATAAGTTGTATGTTCGATGTATAAGTTATATATACGTTGTATGAATAATCTATGTGTTGAAATAAATTAAATGAAGTGAAGTGAAATCGAAATATATTTATATACGAATATATATATATATACTCCCCTCGTCCACAGACCATGGACGATATTTATTGGTTGTGATATTGTTTGGATTATTGGTTGATGTGAAATTTGGTGAATATCATGAATGGTTGAATTGAAATGATTGGTTGTGAATGAAATCCCAGTAGGATTAGTATATGGGAAAAATTCGCCTGCGTGCGAACTTGATATTGAAAATCCCTATTGTCAAAAACCGCGAGGTTTTAAGGTAGAGCGAGGAGCCGTACTAGGGACGGTGCCGGTTTTAACTACTCTGCCGTTATGCTGCCGAAATTTTCAATAATATTCATGTGTTAGAATTATTTTCATGTGTTGAAATTATAATCGTGTGTTGAGTAGAAATTCATGTGTTGAATGAAGTTCATGTGTTGAATAAATTGTTTTAAAACAAAATCACATTTTTATTATATATAGACTATATAAAATATTAGTATTTTAAATAAATTGTTTTAACACCAAAAATAACATTTTACCTTATGTATAGACTATATAAAATAATCGTGCTTTGAAATAAATTGTTTTACAATAAAAATCACATTTTTATTATATATATAAACTATAGAAAATATTCATGTGTTGAATAAAGGACTAGAACGATAAAAATCATATTTTTATCGTGTGTGTGAAGTCGAAAACATTCATGTGTTGAATATATAGATTGAACAATAAAATCTACCTTTTTATTGTAAATATGAAGTGCTAAAAATATTCATGTGTAGAATAAATATTTTTGATGATAAAAATAGCATTTTTATCAAATATATGAATTGAATATAGTTTTGAAATCGAAGAATGAATTATATATATATATAAATATAATTAAAATAAATCGAATAACGAAGCTGCAATTCGTGTTTTGAAACCGTGATTTCAAACGATTAGTGCGGGAGATCCGACCATCGGATTTCCCCGAAACCGCAACCGTTGGGTTCGCCTTGGAAATATTTTCCAACGGCACCAACTTTGTAAAGATCCAATGGTTGGATTGTCTCGAATGTTTAATTCAAATCTGAAGAAAAACAGCGCCAGAATCGATTATATTTATATATATATAAATATAATTAAATTAAATCGAATAACGACGTTGTAGTTCGTATTTTGAAATCATAACTTCAAACGATTAGTGCGGGAGATCCGACTGTCGGATTTTCCCAAAACTGAAACCGTTGGATTTGTTTTGAAAAGATCTTTCTAATGATATAAAATTTGTGAAGATCCAACGGTTAGATTTTCAGATATGTGTAAATCAAATCTGAAGAAAAACAGCGCCACGATCGCGTTATGGCCTGAAGCGTCGTTTGAATGAATTGGCTATTTTTAAATAAATAAAAATAGCGATAAATCGTGATAAAATATTATAAATGATATGGAATGGAAATAAACTAAATTTGCTCGGTTTATGTGATATTTGATGGTTGAATGTGTTTGGCGTGAAAATTACATTAAAGAACAGAATTAGTGATATCGAATAATTTAACCATTGAAATGAATTGATTTGAAATTCTAAATATACGTGAATTATTTGAAAAGGCCGAGTTAATTCTCATTTCAAATAATTGATCGACGAGTGAAAGTCGTAGATATGAAGATGGTGCAAGACCGATGATCTTCACGTCGAATGGAGGGGTGCTACTGATGCTTATGATAGGAGTAGCTACCTTGAAGGGGTTGAAGTAGTAGCCGTCCGGACGTACATGTTGATTGTACGGATATGCGAGGTATTGAGTGCCTCCGGTTTCGTTCAGACCCAGAACGAACGTGTAAATGGACTGTGTGTCTGACATTGGATTTTGTTCTGTGCTGATTGATCTCTATTAAATATATATCTGTTTGGCGGCGGAGAATTTATTCTCTTGCTTAACGCCCTTCTCTGAGACGTACGAGCTCAAAGGTTATATATCGATGGAAATCAGTCGCGTGGAGTGAATTGCCTGTGTGGCATGCCTAAGTGGCAGATGATCAAGGCTTCTGTTGAAAAGCAAAGTCTTGTGGTTGATGATCAAAGCACGGCCTGTGTAGCATAGCTTTGTGTATAACGTTGTTTCGCGAGCCTCACACCCCGGTATGAGCCAAAAACGGGAGAAGGACATCAGGGAGGGCATGCGTTTCCTTCTAGCTAGGAGTGGTGCTTTGGGTTTTGCACGCCTAGGTATTTTACTTATGTGGATGATGGAAAGCGAGGCCTCGGTTTGCTTCGGTCTCTTCGGAGCCGATGGTGTGGTCGGATATGACCAGTGACGCCCCGTATGGCGGGGAAACACAGTGTTCAGGAATTTTAATCCACATCGGTGGACCGGCCCTGACGATCCAAGGTTTGATTGAGTACTTGCCTGAGACACGGGCTAGAGCGTCTCGAATTCGGTAAGGACTATCTTTTGCCTTGGTTCATGATGGAAATCCAATTTCCCAATACGACACCGTGCGGTTTTGATTGTATACATACATACATATATATATATATATATACGGCGACATGATATATGGTACCCATGCCGTCTATGATTGATAGTTATGTTTGAAATTGTTTTTGAAACATATATACACTAGCAATAATATCAAATGATTTGTTTTGCTCGTATCAAGCATATTTTGGCCATTATAAGGTAAAACTCTATCCTCCGGTTTGTGTTGCATTGTGTGATGGGAACTGAGTCTTATAATGACTTCATTTTTATAAAAAGCATTGCAATGTTTAAAAGATTATTTGTTTTAAAGAACTGACAATCTAATGGAGTAAACCCGTTCCGCGAAAGTGGCGTGGTCCTGTGATTTGCCATATTGTAAAATGTGTTAAGTAGATTTCTCATACCAGTCCCATAACTGACTCGTAGTTTGTTTCACTTGCAAACTCGGGTGCCCCTATTTCTACACGGGCAGCCTTGTATTTAGGTTTTAGCAGGCTCTTTCTGGATAGCTGGAGCTGAAGATGGATTCTACCATTTATCTGTTTTTATGCTGTTCAGCTCCTATTGTACATATTATGTTTGTTTTCCGCTGTAGACATTTATGTATAGCTGAACTGTATTTTTACTAAGTATGATCCTGTATACTGTGTAACTCTGATGATTATGTTTATCCAGTGTATTCTATTGTACATTATCTGGTGTATTTATTTATTTATTTCTGTTATGTAATTATCTGTTTATGTGTTATATTCCAAAGATTACCCTCGCCACCGTCTTATCGGGGTTTAGGGTCGTCATATCTTGCAACTCGGCCACACCTGACCGCCCACTAATTTAGCTTGAGTGTAGCGAATATATTGTCACCTACGGTTGTCCGTCGTCCAACCGTAATCCATAAGATATAGAAACGAAAGAAGAATAAATAATGAATTTTCTCTAGATATGTGACAAATATATCCTGGTTGGGTATGACCCAACTAGCCATGCTGCTTGCCCGATTTTTGTCATTTCCCGGTTGTGAGGCTTCAGGCTGTGTTAATTTTTAGAACATCTGGCCACCATTCACTTTGAATGCTACATCTCAAACTCGTCAAATCACTAGTTTATCTTCTCAAAAATATTACGGGTATAAAAGCTAAGAGAAACAAATTTCTCCCCCACCATACCTAATACCTTGAAAAGATTGTCTTACGTGATCCATTAGGAATACTCTGTCAGACATTCATCCGTATAAGTTGTCCTAGGACTGGACAAACAAAATAGCCCTTGCATTTCACTCCATCTCCAATTTCTTCATCATAATCTAATTCACAACACCTATGCCTATACGGAGTGGTTTTCGGACATTAAATCCAACCGGTCTCTCCGTATTGACAACGATAGTCCGAAAATCTTTGATAGCCGATGATTTAACTATCAAAGGAAAACAAACATCCATTAAACAATCACTGGCCCTTTCTAATATTAATTAAACTACTTTCCAAATTCCTTATCGAATTCAATATTTGGCTATATTGATTTCTAGTTATACAAATTTCTTAAAAATATTCTAACTCCTTAAATTTCCGAAAAAATTCACTAGCACCTCCTTTGAACTGGTCAAAAGCTCAAACCCTAAGTCTTCTCTCTAGGCCTTTTCCATTCAAAAAGAAAATCAAAAAGCCAAGCGGCTTGCCCAATAGGCTCATTAAACCTCCTATGAAATTGAAACATGTAACTTTTTGTTGGGCACTGAAAAATATTCTTCATTCACTTCATCCCATACCTATCTAATATACAAACACCTACATTTTCACTTTATTTCAATCCATACAACTATTTTGATTTAATCGCATTGAATTCCATTAATTAATTCTTTAATTAGTTCAATCGCTTTATTCACTTATAGCTTTAAATAGTAGTGTTCAAACATATTTTAATTCACTTATAAACAAATAGAATTTCATTTATAACTCAAGCTCCATAATCGATTTGAAATTCTACTTTACAAATCCAATTTACTTGACCCACTTTAAGTTCAACTAAAACTATATTAACTAACTTCTCTTATTAATTAGTTAATATTATTCCAAAGTCCAAAATATGATTTTTATATCAAAAATCACTTCATTCACTCTACTTGAGTTCGTCTATATTTGATAACTCGGATCTGGATTTTCAAATAAGAATTCATATTTTATTCGCTTAAAAACCTTTTTATTTATTAATAAATCGTTATGGTTTATAAATGATTTTACAGCGACTTTTGAGTGAGATTTACTTTTGAGTTCCTAACCACAATGATTCAATAATCCATGCATGCATTCAAATCGCCAACAATTTATTTTTACAAATTAAAATAAATTAAATATAACTTTGAGTGAGATTTACTCACCCTGATTTATTTGACAAATATCTTGTTTAAATTCCATATCTTTGCATCTGCGAATCTACCAGAATTTATTCTATACCTACGATTATTTAATTTTTATTTAACGATCACTAATTTAAATTTAACTAAACATACAAATTAATTAATCTACGAATTTTTAATTTTAAATTAAACGTATACCTCACTGCTTAGTAAACTGCGACCAATCCACGAAGCTAACTTGCCGATCAACTTTACTTCAATCACCGCAAGCTGGTCCACACTAGTCTCTCCAATAACCAGACATCTGCTACGTGTACACTGTCACCATGACTGAGCTTCTCACCCTCATACTACACTGCGTACTTCACACATTCAACCCAGATCACAGTTGAACTCCCCAAAATCCATTGTCGAACTCCTAATTAACTCCATTTACATTCTAATTTCTCCACAAAAATCCCACAAAAATATTGCTGGTTACTGAGCAATAGTAAAAAAACATAACTACAATCAAGTAGCTACATCAGTATTTCTCCACGCAGGCTGCTCAAGCATCACCACCTGAAACCCGTAACTTCGATTCGCCTTAACCCACTGTGGCCATCGCGACTCACCGATTCCACTACACTGCTACTCAACCTCCCATCGCACACCACAACGAAGCACAAAACCCTAATTCGCAGCCTCCCCAATCCATTCCAATCGCCACCCTCAATCAAATCGATATCCTTACATTAATCTTTGTACAAACCCTTAACCGATCCCATCTTCGAATGCTCCATTGTCTCCCCTCCTTCCCCAATTCGTGATCGCCCCTGCGTTGATGAGGAGCTTCGAAAACTTGAATTGTGATTTCCGATTTGCTTTTTTTTAAATCGGAGGATCAATTTTGAGGAGAAGCCTCTGCCATATTCGAAGCTTTTGATGAATCTCTGAAGTGAGAAATGAGAATGGGAAAGTCACGAATTTAAAAAGGAAATTCAGGCTGTTGGAATTGACAAGATTTTCAACTCATGCCATTTTTTATGTTTGATTTATGAAGCTTTTTAATTTTCCGGAGAAATGGAAGATGAAGGTCACGATTTATATAAACAGAAAGGGAGACAAATGTACATGTATATTAATGGGTTGTCTCTCGAAGTACAAGAACCATTTAATTCAGATTTGATTTTATTCTTATCCATTTAATTTTATAATAGTATATTTTGGGGTTCCGAACCCCTATCCTGATTATAGAGGGGAGATACAATTTTAATTGATGCTTTAAATTAAATTCTAATTAAATATAATTCGGTTTCAAACAGTTAAATCTATCGATAATAAATACTTATTAAACAATTCTAATTCAAATGAAATTTATATTAATCTATAGAATTGTTTTAGTTCGATTTTAACTATGAATTCAATTATTATCGTTTCGTATTACGATAATTAAATATATTCGGTATTAAATCATATATCGGTTATTAAATCGATAAATTCTATATAAAATTCATTTATGTTTCCAATTCATCCTTTAAAATAAATTTAAATGTTCAATATTAAATGATCAAAAATCCGGGACATTACATTCCTTCGCCCTTAAAAGAATTTCTTCCTCGAAATTACTAAGGCAGAAGAAATGCTACAGACACGTTAACTTTTCAGAAGCCCACTTACAACTCAGTATTTAATAACTATAGCCCCATATAAATTTTGTGTTTCCATGGAAATATTTAATCCCCTATTTCCTATCCAAGAACCTTCAAATTGAATTCAATTTGAAAAAACATCACTTTTATCTTTACAAAAATTTCAAAACTTTTGAAAAAATTTCAAACTCCCTAAATTTTGGAAATTTTTTGGTAGAGTCTCCCCTGTACGGAGGAGCTTTTGCAATATACCAAAAGAGAGAAAAAAGTATACATCGACCCACATTGGTCGAAAAACTATTCATATATCTTAATTTTATATTTTTGCGTAGGCGTACCTTACATAAGCGTTTATTAAGCAAACATGCTTAGCATTTATGCAAGCCATGCATCCAAAACTAAGCCAGGCAACACCATGTACCTGTACTTACTCAATTTAAACCCATAAGTTTCATAAAATTTATATTTCAATAACTTTCATTCATTTACACGGTTAAACACATGAATTCTAATCCAACCAAATCATATCATGTGTACATGCTAACAAAGTTCCAACATTTAGTTTATACCTTATATTATTCATATTATTCACCCAATACTCACATTTATTCCATTTGAATGATTTGCGATCAATACTTTTAATTTCAATTCAAATTTATTCAGGTTGATTCTAATCAATTTATTTATTTCGTTTATGACAATGAAAAATTTACTATGTATATTTGATATTTCTCTAGTTAATATCATAACCATTTATTATTATATATATTTTTCAAGCTAATTTTAATTAATTTCAAATCAATTCTTCAGCTCACTTTTACCAATTCAATTTTCTTTAACTTGCATAAGTTAAATATTTAAATTTCAGAACTCAAATACCTGGTTTTTATTCCAAATCCGTTTAAAATCGGATAAATATATACACTTATATTTATATTTATCTCAAATTCAAAACATTTGAATTTCTAAACAACTTATTTTCTAAAATAAAATTCAATTGGAAAGCTTACTATGGTAGAAATCCATCACTTAGAAACTCGAAAATGAACACCGATAATGGCGCGCTTCAACATCGGAATTATTTTCCAGTGATCGAAGTGAATTCAGTGCTTTATCATTCTCAAAATCCATTCAAAAATGATTTTAGTTCAAAAATCCTTCCAAAACAAAGATATATTATTTTAATATACTTTGAAAAAATATTTTCCAGTCTTCCGGGATTTAAATTCCATTTTCTAGTTTCAATCCAATTTTATTTTCTCATTTGTATATGTCATTCATTTATAAGTTCTATTTGGTTATATATAACCATTCCTGTTTTTTATAATCTTATTTGGTTACAATAATACAAACATCACATCCATATATTATAATAATCTCAGAAAATTATTCACTTTTATATCCAAAATATAATTTTGGGTAAAATTATTTCATTTACCTAGCTTTTAAGACATATTGTGTTGAATTATTCTGTTCAAGTGTTTATAAATACCTTTCGATACAGTTGATCATACCGTACCGACCAGAGTTCATAAACCATTCGACAAACCAATCAACACAATATAAAACAGTTTTTATATCAACTTACAAATACGATCTCTCATATATATACACTCAACTCATTCTAGCGTGCTACTGACCCTATCTCAAATGAGTAACCCCCACCAAAGCCTAGGTGTTCACTCAACCTAAGCTTTAATACCAAATGTAATGGTCCGCAAATTTGTACTACCTGAGTTGATAAAAACAACACACGTTCAACCCAAATTTGCATAGAAATACGAGTCATTAACGGTTAAAGAAGTAAAATAGATAGAAGATTAAACAAAAGAAAAAACATTAGAATCTCATAACGGAACGAATAAAATATATTATATAACATTATCTTTGAAATACACAACAATTTTGTACCATATATACATACCATCATCAGAGTACAATACAACATTTGGTACGATGGAAAATAAATCTAAAATAACTAACAGTGAAGCCTCCTGCTACAAGCTCCTCCAAGTGTATGCCTGAAACACTTGACTGCCCATACAAATTTGGGCACCCAAGATTTTAGGTTAAAACAAACAAAATAAACTTTGGGTCAGTCATGGGACTGATGTGAGTAAACTCCAACCATATTGTTTAACTTTGAAAAATCTTTTTGAAAGAAAAGGAAAATAGCAAGACCAGCCCACACGTAAACATGGATGATTTTTAAATTAACCCAAAACATTTTGATATCAAAATCCGGTAATATTATAATAATGTCTAATCAAATAAATAACCAAATAGTAGAACGCTTGCATCTCACGCTCTGCATACATAATATAAAATCAAAAATCGTAGGGCGCTTATTGGAGATTGGATTCCAACTATGACAAGGTATAGGACCACCTTTCGATCAGTGTACTTTAGAGGGGATACACTGGGGTTCAACAAGAACGTCTTGCAACCCGACCACACATCACCGCCCACTCATTTAGCTTGAGTGTAGCGAATATATTGTCACTCATGGTTGTCGGTCATCCAACCGTAATCTGTAAGATACAGAATCGAAAGAAGAATAAATAATGAATTTCCTCTAGATCGGTGACAAATATACCCTTCTTGGGTGTGACCCAACTAGCCATGTTCTCTGCCCGATTTTTGTCATTTACCGATTGTGACACTTGAGGCTATGTTAATTTTTAGAACATCTGACCACCAATTACTTTGAATGCCACATCGTCAAACCCGTCAAATCACTAGTTTATCTTCTCAAAAATGTTATGGGTATAAAAGCTAAGTGAAACGATTTTCTTCGCCACCAGACGTAATACCTTGACAAGATCGTCTTATGTGATCCGTTAGGAATACTCTGTCATACATTCGTTCATACAAGTTGTCCTGAGACCGGACAAACAGAACAACCCTTGCATTTCACTTCGTCTCCAATTTTTTTTATCATAATCTAATTCACAACGCCTATGCCTATACGGAGTGGTTTTCGGATATTAAATCCAACCGGTCTCTCCGTATTGACAATGATAGTCCAAAATTCTTTTATAGCCGGTGATTTAACTATTAAAGGAAAACAAACAATCACTGACCCTTTCTAATATTAATTAAACTACTTTCCAAATTCCTTATCGAATTCTATATTTTGATATATTGATTTCTAGTTATCCAAATTTCTTAAAAATATTCTAGCTCCTTAAATTTTCGAAAAATTTCGCTAGTACCTCCTTTGTACCGGTCAAAAGCTCAACCCCAACTCGCCTCTCTAGGCCTTTTCTGTAACATCCTACCTTTTTGATTGCTTTAAATCCTAAGCTAAAATCTTTATAATCTGTAACACTTGGGTCTAACCCCAGCGTTCTATGCAAAACAAAAAACACTTGAGTCAAGATTAATCATAGTTCAAGTAAATTTACTCAATTTGCAATTCTAAAGTATAATGGTTATAATGAAGTTAAATAATCGCAATTATGGTTGTAATAACTGGGTTCGGACATAATATTTCAGCTACCTGAACCGAACCTGACACCTGGATGACCTACATGATGCGGCGAGTCATGGAATCATTATAATTCAGGGTCAATGGTATGTTAAAAATTAGCGGATGTCTACTTTATTTCACAAGGAAAGAGGTATAGAATATTTGAACTTAATCAATAAGCATCTACAAAAAATATATATGATATTTGATTACTCAATAAATATCAATCACTTGGAATGTTTACTGCGGCACTTCATGCCTCATTCTTTCGTGATAACAATGATTTAACATCACTTTATGGTTATGGTTGTAAACAAACACTTCAGCCTTGGATCAACATTTGATTATAATTACTATAGCAGAAATTAACTATACTGATCACAACAGCATGAAACTATGAATCGAACAGTTCATGCCTTACACATTCATTGTCAGTTTTACATACATCACGTTATATCCAGGGTGGTGAGTTTGGCCACCATAAACTAAGGCTTTATACACAGCCAACAAATAAAGTCAACTATAAAAATAAAACTAGTTGGTTATACAAGTGTGTGCCCTTCATTATTTCTAGCAGTTTACTTCTTAACATCTGCTTGCACCAAAGAAATACACAAAAAAACGAATACTGAAAAGAATCATGGCCTACAAGATCTAATAATAAAATTCATACAAAATTCGATGGACTTTATACTATTGTTAGTATATGTCCTTAACGTTATGGCTGACAATTTACTTACAATATATTTCCTTTGATCCATTAGCCGTAACCTAACATATTAAATAAAAATATACTAAAAACTATGTGAAATAGCCAACAAATGCCAAGGGCAACAAGGCAGTCGGGTTGGTGCTCTCAAATTCATAAAATACATGGTGTACATATCAACCGAGTTATTTTCATGTATAAACAACCCATACCGGGTTAAAACACATGCGTAGATATGGTAGTCATATACATTCAGATAAGCAGGTGATGGATGCAATTCATTACAAGTTTATTGTTTCCATAAGGAATGTTCAGGTTAGAAATGCTTCCAATTATAAGGAAGCAGTACATATATACACATACTATCATATACTGTTTGAGTTTTCTCAGTATGCTTTTATTAGTTTCATTGTCTTCTTGCATGCTTTTCCCCACTACTGATAATATGACGACAGCAAGCAACGGTATTGATTCCATTCACAGAAGAATAAAGTTGCCTCATTTCCATCTTTCATAACATTTCAGAAGCTATCATTCTCACCAAATGTGAAAGAGCTTGTTTCCTCCTCCGATTTCATTGACAGTTTATTACTTTTGGGATTTTCCAAGTTAGTCGTTTTACACTCCAATACATTAAATTAAGGTAATATGTGATTGTCCCTTTCAGTTAGCAAAGCTTCATCGATATCATTTTTTTTCTTCTTCTTTTTTTACCATTTTAGATGAAATTTCTTTTTTTTTTCTTTTCTCTTTCTATACACTAAATACATGACACCTGGTAAAACTTAAAGTTTTGGTTGTTGGAAAATACTTCATAATCTTATGCAAAATAGCTTTTTGAGTAGCAGAGTTACAAATAAATGTTTAATCTCAGGGATGATTTCAGGTAGGATTAACTTAGCTTCGAAAATATATGGCACCAAAATATATAGAGTGTTATTGGGTTATTTTCAGTTCAGTGTCAAATGGGCCAACTAGTGTATATATGAATATTATATGCTATGGCATATATAGAGAACCCAACGTAACTAAGGCATACTCATGCTCATAGCAAGTCGGTTTTAGCAGTGGTACTGAAATAAAATAAAACAGGTTGTGGATCTGGGAACAGGTACCAGTAACAATATTAACAGGGTGACAGGATCGAAATGGTGTAAATTATTGGAATCATCACATAAACTAGTGCAGTCCATTACAAAAATCATACATGAAGCATGCACAATCGTGTGCGTTTTTGTGTCCATCATGTAGTATTCTAGTGCAGACCATGACACACAGCAAAACATGATTAAACAACACACAAATCAATTTAACAGTATCCGTGGCCATTACGTTCAGTAAGGAAATTAAATTTACTTGAGCTAAGGTTAATCGTTAGATTAATACTCACCGTCGCAGCGATGGAAGAAGGCGCGGGCGATGTCATGTGAATGTAGCTGTTCGGGCGACTAAAAAGGAGGTGCTACAACGTTGGTCCTCACGGTGGTGCTGCAGCTAGCGTCAGCGATGGTAATTGATTAGAAAAGGACGGATTTTTAATTTGGGAACAACTATCTCGATTAGGGTTGGGGAAAATTTTGATTTAGGCAAAAAGGATTTCAGTGATCTACGGTGATGAGAGGGATGAGGTTGTTAGCGGTGCACATGGCTTTGATTTGGAGGAGCTGATGAACAAGCCACGATTTTGATTTGGAGGCGAGTGGAGATCCAATTGGCCAATTTTGTGGTTGAAGCCATTAAAACTGAAAAGGGAAATAAACTATTCTTGCTGAAAGAATTGAAGAAGTGTGCTATTTGTAATATCTTAATTTGGGGATAATAATGAAATGTTTTCAGTCGGGTTAGGGTACAAATAATAGGTCGGCTAGATTGTTACTTGGGAAGGTAATATTTATGTTTTAATTTACTATAAATTCTACCGCGAATTACCCTGTAATGCTTTAAATTTGTACCGTCAATAAATCTCTAAACGCAACAAAAATTATACGTACCATTTCTTCCTTGTGTGCTGAATCCAAAAAAATTAATCTGGTTGTATTCAGACTCCATTTGTATACGACGTTATTTTAAATTTTAAATTATTTAACGGTTTACTGTTTGTTTCACATGACTCCATTTTATTTCAAATTTGAAACGTTAAGTTTAATTTCAAATACACACATATTCAAGCGAATTCCCATATATTTCAACAAATGAAATTTCCAATTCATTTAACATCAATAGTGTTTATTTTTAAATTCAACCATTTATATTTATCAGTCGAACTCCAAATCAACTCAAATATCTAACCCGCTTCCATTAAAATATTCTACAACAAATAATTAATTCCAACCACTCATTCTGAATTTAATACTGAATTTTTAATTCATATACAAACAATATATTTGATTTTTAAACCCAAGTATAAAATTGATTATTAATAATTAAATCTCTAATTAACTCTTTATTTTAGTTGTTGAAAGTTCTGGGACGTTACAATCTCCCTACCTTTAAAACTTCTCTTCCTCGAGAAGGAGAGATTGTTTGCATTGTGCCAATGTATATTTCAAATTTTCACATTTATGTGGAATTCTTTCACAACTAAATTTAAATATCGATATTTAAGTCATCAATCCTCTTTATTTATTATATCCAATTAACTCGGGAAATCAAATTCCTTTACAAAATCAATCTCTTCTTAAATTTCAAATTCTACATAAGTGGATTTATGCATCTCAAATTATTCCAAATTTCCTCATCTGTCACTATTTACTAATCCATTCCTTACAATCCCAGTCCATCTCAATGTCCTTACATTCAATCCATTAAATTTTCCCTAACACCCATTGAAGAGTGTAAATGATATCTATTCAAGTTACAAATTGTCGACATGAAAATTTCCAAAATCTGAATCTTTTATAATTTTTATACAGAAAATTTGTATTATCACTCTGAAATTCTCTTTCTTACTTATGAAGTTAGGTATATTTTAATCCCAAATTGTTTATTTAAAAATACTTAATAATTCGAAGTTTGACAAGTCTATTGTCGTTCTCACATATGTTAGGCATACGCTGGCCAGGCACACGACTAAAATCTCCAAGTACTAAATATCCTTGTTTCAATTCACAAGTGAAAATATTTCAAAAATTCTTTTAAAAACAGATACGGAAAGTACCAATGTAATATTGATATGTTGATTTTTCATGAATCGCGGACACACAATGGTTTCAACTGGATCCCCCAGAAAACATCTGTATCCGTAGGAAATCACTTCCCAGTGAATTTTGTCATGGATAGATCAACAGAAGATATTTAAGAATCAAAGGAAAAACTGAGGTCACTGAGCGTTGACGCTCTATCTCAGGGTCATAGAAATAAATTATCAAATGAAGTCAAATCAAATCATAAGGAGCAATCAAGTCACAAAGACACATCATGTCATGAGGACAAATCAGGCCATGAAGACAAATCCAATCACGAAGACTCGGTGCTGCATCAAACAGGTGGCTCTACATTACTAAGATATCTTAACATCGCATGGCTCCATTTTACCATTAGTAACTCTAGTGGTTACATCTCTTTCACTTGTAGATATTCCATGTGGACCGCAAGTACACAATGGTTGCGCCTGATTCCCTCAAGAAACATCCATACCTGTATGCTTTCACAACTCTGCGGATTTCGCCCTTATCACGACTGTAGATCACAGCATGCACAATGGTTATGCTTGGTTCCCCCAAGAAACATCCATCCGCCGTAGGCCACCTACAGCCCTAGGAATTACGCTACATGGTCATGTTCTTCTAGGAACAAAGACAACTCATGAGTTTTACGTCCGGACAACCTACTACCACCACCAACACATCTCACCTAAGCTTGAAATTCAAAGGAGAAGGAAGGTACTTTCCTTATTTTGACTTGAAAAACATATAACACTTCATTCCTCATAAATCATATTTACAATTTTCTTTCCAAATCATATTTCAAAATATCACATTCTTATATAAATTCCACTGTATAAAATTTCATTTCAAATCGATTTCCTTCCAAATCACTAGTTTACAAATTCACCGAATTCGTATATATTTTTCATATTAGTTTTCGAAAACTTCTCTGTCCAATATCTAAAATCGAATATCCTTAAATTCCATTCTTATAACCAATTATTACTCTTCCATATTCACATCCTTCGACTGTAAATTAGCAAGCGAACAATTCCCTAAGCATCAACCCCGAAGGTCGAAACCAAGATCAGATCAACACTCAGGAAATTATTCAACTTAACTAATCTCCAATCAGTTGCTAGATTTCTTAACTTCATTCTTAATTTCTTATCAAATCATTGCTTACGCAAGAATTCAATTTACAATCCATTTCTCGTTCGTTCTGCCGCCCTTCGTTTTTGACTTGCGGCTCTTTGTTCTTTAGTCCTTGCCATTCTGATTTAGCGAAACCCATTAGCCTCTCACTATCCTTTGAAAAACATTTCCAATCATCGTATTTATTTTATATGATTTTTTTAATTCTAGAAAATCACTTATTACCATTGGAAAACATTTCATATATTCGCAAATCTTTATTTTCTACATAAAATATACTTTCGTTCTCATGGGAAAACATTTCTAAATTCGTTATTTGGATTAAGAAAAATGTTAAATAAAACATCGTTATTCCCACTCAACTGTTGGCACTCATTACTTACTTCACTTAACAAAATCTTGTTATCGAATCTTAACCATTTCTTAGTCAACAATGAAGTCAATCAAGTTGGGGTATATTTACCTCTCAGACCTTAATTAAACAACATTGTTAACTTTGAAACAGAGAAAATTCATAACTTCGAATAAAACCCTCATTCTCGTATTTTCGGATTCAAGTTAAGGATTCACTTCTTTTACGCAAATCATTGACAATAATTCATGCCTTCAAGAGATTTACTTTAAAAATGTACTTTATTTTTTAATTTGAATACATAAACAATTAATTAATACATTAAATTTTGATTAAAACGAAAAGTAAACAACACCTTTCTGAAATTCAACATAATTGACTTCCATAAATAACTTCCTTTTGAATAATCTGTTATCCGATACCATATTCCGAACTTCGAAAAATCTCATTTGATTTATACTCTGAAATTCAGAAAAATTCCACCGTACTTGTCCACTCCATTTCCTTTATACTCAATTTTATTTGCAAAAGTTTTGCTTCCAATCTTTATTTACTTCTAAAAATAAATATTATTCCTCTGAACTCATCTCATCAAAATAATGTTAATTCCATTTAAACATAGGTCCAAATTTCTTTAAAATCTTCCTTTATATCCCGCTTCATTTATAACTCATGTTCACAATTCTCTTCTTGTTAATTAACTAACAAGTTACTATCGAATTCATATATTCGAACATACATTATTGGTTCGAAACCAACTATAACTTATCTTGTCACATTCCGAAAAAAGTAGTAATACAATTTAACCCAATCGAATTCCGATTATAACCATTTAAGTTTAATTTTCATTAATTTATAATCCAAATATCGATATAAAATTCATCAATTTATTTTTGAAACGATTCCAAATTTCCCTTTTCATTCATGTCCTCACCTGAAATTTATTTTCAGTATATTTCAGTCATCTTTGATTCTAAAATACATGACTACAGAAATTGATTTGTCGATTCTATTATAATTATTTCCTTAGATACTGTTCGATAATGGATTCGAAATTCAAACTTAAGGAGACCTTGTCGAAGAACTGGCTCTAACAAATCTATATTCTGAAGACTGGGGATTCCGAAAATTTTAAATCTCAAAATAATATTTTTTTTATTTTCACTGTATCGGTTTCAAAATACTAGTCTCAAAATACCTTCACAATTATTTACTTAAAAAAAACATTCCAAAAATTACATTTCGAAATCTTTTATTTTCAAAATCCACTTTTCTAGTGTCGATCCTATTCATTTAAACCCAATAAGCTATGGTTTGAATAAACCAAAGCTCTGATACCACTTGTAACATCCCGCCTTTTTGACCGCTTCAAATCCTAAGCTGAAATCTTTAAAATCTGTAACACTCGGGTTGGGATTAATCATAGTTCAACTAAATTTATTCAATTTGCAATTCTAAAGTACAATGGTTATAATGAAGTTAAACAATTGCAACTATGGTTGTAAAAACTGGGTTCGGACATGAGATTTCAGCTACCTGAACCGAACCTGACACCTGGACAGACCTACATGATGTGGCGAGTCATGGAATCATTATACTTCAGGGTCAATGGTACGTTAAAAATTAGCGGATGTCTACTTTATTTCACAAGGAAAGAGGTATAGAATATTTGAACTTAACCAATAAGCATCTGCAAAATATATATATATATGATATTTGATTACTCAATAAATATCAATCACTTGGAATGTTTACTACAGCACTTCATGCCTCATTCCTTCATGATAACAATGATTTAACATCACTTTATGGTTATGGTTGTGAACAAACACTTCAAAATTGGATCAGCGGTTGATAATAATTACTATAGTAGAAAGTAACTATACTGATCACAACAGCATGAAACTATGGATTGAACCATTCACGCCTTACACATTCATTGTCAGTTTTACATACATCACTTATATGCAGGGTGGTGAGTTTGGCCACCATAAACTAAGGCTTTATACACAGCCAACAAATAAAGTCAACTATAAAAATAAAACTAGTTGTTTATACAAGTGATGTGCCGTTTATTATTGCTAGCAGTTTACTTCTTAACATCTACTTGCACCAAAGAAAGTACACAAAAAAACGAACATTGAAAAGAACTATAGCCTACAAGATCAAATAATAAAAATTCAGACAAAATTCGATTGACTTTATACTATTGTTAGTATATGTCCTTAGTGTTATGGCTGGCAATTCACTTACAATATATTTCCTTTGATTCATTAGCCGTAACCTAACATATTAAGTAAAAATATAGTAAAAACTTTGAAATAGCCAACAAATGTCGAGAGCCATAAGACAGTCAGGCCAGTGCTCTCGAATTCATCAAATACATGATGCACATATCAACCGAGTTATTTTCATGCATAAACAACCCATACCAGGTTAAAACACATGCGTAGATATGGTATTCATATACATTTAGATAAGCAGGTGATGGATGCAATTCATTAGAAGTTTATTGTTTCCATAAGGAATGTTCAGGTTAGAAATGCTTCCAATTATAAGGCAAGCAATACATATATACGCATACTATCATATACTGTTTGAGTTTTCTCAGTATGCTTTTATTAGTTTCATTATCTTCTTGCATGCTTTTCCCCACTATTGATAGTACGACGACATTAAGCAACAATATTGATTCCATTCAAAGAAGAATAAAGTTGCCTCATTTCCATCTTTCGTAACATTTCATAAGCTGTCATTCTCACCAGATGTGAAAGAGCTTGTTTCCTCCACCGAGTTCGTTGACAGTTTATCACTTTTGGGATTTTCCAAGTTAGTCGTTTTACACTCCAATGCATTAAACTACGGTAACATGTGATTGTCCCTTTCAGTTAGCAAAACTTCATCGACATCAATTTTCTTCTTCTTCTTTTTTAATTATTTTAGATGAAATTTCTTTTTTTTCTTTTCTCTTTCTATACACTAAATACATGATTCCTGGTAAAACTTGAAGTTTTGGTTGTTTGAAAATACTTCATAATCTTATGCAAAATAGCTATTGGAGTAGCAGAGTTTCAAATATATGTTTAATCTCAGGGATGATTTCAGGTAGGATTAACTTAGCTTTGAAAATATATGGCACCAAAATATATAAAATGTTATTGGATTTTTTTTCAGTGTCCCAACTAGTGTATATATAAATATTATATGCTACAGCATATACAGAGAACCCAGCGTAACTAATGCATACTCATGCTCATAGCAAGTCAGTTTTAACAGTGGTACTGAAATAAAATAAAACAGGTTGTGGATCTGGGAACAGGTACCAGTAACAATATAAATAGGGTGACAAGACCGAAATGGTGTAAATTATCTGAGACGACCCGTAACTTCCCCGGTAAGGAAAGAGAATGGATTACCTTGAGAACAACACACATCTAAATGCAAACGGAAGAACATTTCATTGCTTATTACAACAATTCCATCAGAATACAAGAATATACAGAGTATTAACAAATAATATACATTATAAAATATCAGAGATTACAATATAGTACATAGCAGCGGAAAATAATACAATACACAACTAGAAGTAATACACGGATACAGAGCTTTCCGAGTATCGTTCCAGCTGTAAATTAGGATCCTGTGAATATAAATCTGCAAAACCAAAACTACTAGCTGTCCGTGTCAAAATAAGGGCACCCAGAGTTTAGGTTAAAACAATAAACTCCAGGTCAGTCATGTGACTGGTGTGAGAACTAAAACAGTTATTAATCTTTATTTTAAAGTTAGGTAAATCAAGGGACCACGCCGTATAACACGGAACGAGTTTCCTCCCAAGAATACCAGTGCATAAAACAACAGCGCAATGCTAAATAAAGAAAAATGAAGCTATTATAAGACCCAGGTCCCATCACACAATGCAACACAAGCCGGAGGATATGGTTTTACCTTATAATAGCCAAAGAATGCTTGATACGCTAAATTTCATGTTTTATTATTACTGTAAGTGTATAGTGTCAAAACAATTTCAATCATAAATATCAATCATAGACGGCATGGGTACCATATATCATGTCGCCATACTAGGCCCTACAATCAAAACCGCAAATGTCACGTATTTGGAAGTTGGATTTCCATCTGTGAACCGAGGCAAAAGATAGTCCTTTACCAATTCGAGACTGTCTAGCCCAAGTCTTAGGACCCAGACTCAGGTGGGCCCTTGGATCGTCAGGGCCGGTCCACCGATGTGGATTAAAATGCCTGAACACTGCGTTTCCCCACCCTTTGGGGCGTAAATGAGTCCAATGACTCCATCGGCTCCACACAGTCACCGATATATCCGAGGCGCCTCGCAACATCAACAACCACATAAGTCAAACTCGTCAGGGCGTGTAAAACCACTGACGCCACTTCTAGCTAGAAAGAAACGCATGTCCTTCCTGAGGTCCTCTCCCATTTCTGGTTCACAACCGGGGTGTGAGGCTCGCGAATCAACGCTACACAAAGCTATGCCACACAGGTCGTGCTTTGATCATCAACCACAAGACTTTGCTTTTCAACAAAAGCCTTGATCAATTTTCCACTTAGGCATGCCACACAGGCAATTCACTCCATGCAATTGATATCCATCAATATATAACCCCTGAGCTCGTACGTCTCAGAGAAGGGTGTTAAGCAAGAGAATAAATTCTCCACCGCCAAACAGATATATATTTAATAGAAATCAATCACACAGAATAAAATCCAATGTTAGACACATAGTCCATTTACAAGTTTGTTCTGGGTCTGAACGAAACCGGAGGCATCTTGTACCTCGCATATCCATCGATCTCCAAGTACGTCTGGACGATCACTAACTGATTCCCTCCACTTGGGTGTACGGCCCAATCAAGATCATCAGTAATCACCCAAACGACGTGAAGACCTCCGGTCTTCGACCATCGTCTTCATCCTCGACACCACGTCGAATCAGTTATTCAGAATGGGATAAACCCGGTCTTTCTGAATAACTCGCGTATATAATAAACAAGTGTTACCCAAACACAACATACGCATCATTCCAATTCAGAATATTCTTTTATTCAAATATTCTTATATTTTGGGAAAGGTTCCGATTAATTTTATCAAAGATAAATTCTTTTAAATTTATCCTTGAATCTTCTTTTGAATATCAATTCAAACTAGTCGCGATTAGCGAACCACACCGAAGTAATCATTTATTTTATTTCCCAATCCCAACCTAATCATCCGATGAAGTAAAACTGGTAATACTTCATATCTAACACCACAGTGTTATCGGTAAATTCAATTACCATTTCACGTTCAAATCTAATTAAAGATTTAACTATCGCCTGAAGCAAAACTGGTGATACTCCATTCTCGACCATTTTAATCTAATTAAAGATTCATTAAAACTCCACTTAGTTTTAATCTTCCCAAAAATCAATATCCATGATTATTTAACTTGGGAAAATCACATCCTGGCTTTAACTGGGTTAAAGAACCAATGTCATTTAAAACACGGTTCACTATAAACCCAAAATCACATTCCATTAATTAACGGGTTAAAGAACAAGTGTTATTTAAAACACCGTTCATGTTAAACCCAAAAATCAATTCAAATTCAATTCCAATTAAATTCCATTTAATTGGTACACTTCATTAAATCTAAATAAAAAGATTTAATCTTTTTCTCAATTGGGCTTAAGAATGGGGTTAATGAAGACACCATTCACGACAAACCCAAATCCCATTTGATATTAAACACAAGGCTCTAAATAGAAAATATATCGGCTTATATTCAATATCAAATTCTACAACCAACAAATATCGTATTGGAAATAACGATATAAATATATCTTTCAAATTTCCATAACAATATCTGTATAATCACGAAATCCAACATCGAAATATTCCAAAGACAATTTCGATTCAAATCCATTCCAATTCAATTATTGGAAATTCTGGTTATTTTCAAAACTATTTCAAATCCACTTTATTTATTTTAAAAATAAATAGATTTATAATTCTAGTTCAAAACTAGTTCATATCGATAAAAATCTATTTTTATCTTTTCAAATATTGAAATTTTCATCCCAATTCTTCACAAATCATTTCTTATGATTTTACACAAATTATTACTATTTTTAATAATTTTATCAAGGCCCATACAGTCGATTTCCATCAACGGCCATCGAACTGCACTTACAGTGACCTTTTCCAAATTTGATTTGGACATGATTCCAAATCCAACCATTAGATTTCAAATCTCTAATATTCATTAGAAAGCTCTTTTCGATACGAACCCAACGGTTCCGGTTTTAGGAGAATCCGACGGTCGGATCTCCCGTAATATCCATTCAAAGTCAATGGTCGAAATTCGCGAAATGCCGCGGCGCGACGCGTTCTATTCGGGCCATTATATATATATATATATATATATATATATATATATATATATATATATATATCGTCAATTTCCTTTTAAAACGTATTTTATAAATCGTTTTAAATTCGTTTTCAAAATGATTTCAACTTAATATTCAATTTCTAGTCGAAATTGAATATTCCACATCATCGATATACAAATGATAATATTTTCAAAACGTTATATTTTGAAATCACTTCCTTTTCTATATTCATTATAAAAACGAATATAATCGATATAAATATCGTTTGCGTCAAAATGGCGCATATCTAACCAACACGGCTTTATATATTTCAATAACTTCGTTATTCTATTCAACAAATGAATATTTTCTTCAACACATGCATATTTATTTTTCTATTCAACACATGAATATTTATTTCTATATTTTCCAAATTGGAATGAGGCCCAATCAATTACCATATAACGTTAATTATATGGATTCCCTACAACACATGTATATAATAGCAACGATAAATCATCAACCATCATCCAGAGTGCACCACACAACTGCATAAGAATTAAATATCAATAATTAACGCTTACACAGTCTGTCAACCCATCGATTGACATACAACTAAACAATCGGGATTAGTGTACGTTAAATATCATCCCAATACCCGTGTGGGGTTTCAAATCAACAAACACAGATTTTTATTTGTGCAGTTGGGTGATGTGTAAAATTTATCGTCCCAATCAATATCAGTAAAATCAGTGTATATAAACAAATCGTCGATTTGTTTATAAATATTTATTTTATATACACGTTAAAAATCATATTTTTAACTATAAATATTTTCCACTATAGAATATTTTATTTCATTCCACATCACACAATCAAATTCCACAACACAACAATCAAACAAACAAGTCATCCATGGTTTGTGGACGACGGGTGTCGGGTGCTACTAAGTACCGTCTGCATCCTAGTATATATTTCAAACTAGAAATAGAAATAAAAGTGAGGAGTTCTCACCGACTAGCTAAACCAAACGCCGCGACTCTTCTGATGTAGAAAATCTTCGTCGTGCTCGCCTCTTGTCACTTTCGTTCTCCGTATTCACTACATATATAAAAATCATATTTTTATATTGTTGCTATGTATATAAAAATCACATTTTTATAACTACGCTATATGGATAAAAATTACATTTTTATACTGCTGCTATATAGATAAAAATTCTATTTTTATACCGCTATTCTCTATATAAAAATTATATTTTTATTCTTTCTATAATATAAAAATCATATTTTTATTCTTTCTATAATATAAAAATCATATTTTTATTCTTCACTTCGTTATAAAAAATTATATTTTTATATTTCTCTTCTCCTAATAAAGATTATATTTTTATTACTCTACATGAACAAAAATCATATTTTTAATTCGCTACATATATAAAAATCGAATCTTTATTATCGCTACTTCATGATAAAAATAAAGTTCATATTTTTATTTCACTTCTTATATAAAAGACCATATTTTTATTATTTTCCATTCATATGAAAGTAGAATCTAAATTTTAGATTAATAAAAATCCAATCCTTTCAATTTTAAAAATCAAATCTTTGTTCACTAACATCATAGGTAAAAATTGATTTTTGTTTTTATAGGACTAATTAATTTATATAAATAAGGAAATAAAAATAAACTAATTAAAACTTACAGTGGAAATCGAAAAAGGGGGGTTTCTTCACGTCGAAGGGGGAGAAAACGGATCAGAGGTGGCTGGGGGGGAGGGCTCGGCGGCGCTGGAGGAGGTCGAAGGGGTTGCATCGATTATGGGTGGCGGTGACATCAGGAAGCTGAGGAGGGAGAGTACGAGAGGAGGGAGGTGTGGATCGGAGGGCGAGGCAGCCTCCTGTGGCGCGGCGGCGAGGTCATCGGAGGAGAGGGGGGAGCGACGAGGGCGGGTTTTTTTTCTTCTTTTTTTTCGATCTGAACTGAAGAGGAGGGGGGTCAACGGTGTATAGGAAGAGAGAGAGAGTGGTTTTATTTTTTTTAATTTATTTATTTAATTTCAAAAAACAACTTTTAATTTCGACCTCGAAATCGAACCCACCGCCTGTCGTCCATAGCTAATTACCCCCATTCCGACCACAATGAGATATGTATCGAAAGCCAATTAGACCGTTTCGATCAGTTTTCGTTTAAATCAAAATTTAAATCTATATATTATATTTTAAACGTACATTTCAATTTACCGGGGCCACATACGAACTCTAAAAATTCGCGAAAAATATTTTCTAGCTTCGTATTGACGATACGGTCCTAACAAAACTAATTTCATCGAATTCTGAGACCGTTTGAAAAATGACCATTTTCCAATCGATTAAAATCAACTAAAACTGCCAAAACACATTTTACTTCGCCACGCTTACATATTGATTCAGAAAATTACGAATTTTGAAACGTAGCAATAACCTGACATCACGGATCCGACAAAAGTGGTTTCGTCGAAAACCGAGGTCGTTTGCAAAATTTCCATTTTTAAGGGCCAGAATTCCATAGCGACTATTCTGAATTTTCAACTGGACATGTCTTTTGATTCCCGCTATGAAATTTCAATTTTTCGGATTCGTTGGAAAGATATTTTCAAATAGATTCTAATATTTTTGGTTTCGCTAAAATCCGGTTTATTTTGAATCCTGTACATTCATTTGAACGTTGAAATCGAATTTTCGAACTACCGCGCCATTTTCAATTCCTTTTATAATTAAAAATAAATAATTATATTCTAACGTCGATCTATATAAATATATACGTTCTACTTCTATTCAAAATAAATTTCTCGTCGTTATTATTTAAAATATTTCATTTTAAATATTCAAAATTCACTAAAATTGCTAAAATAAAATTTTTAAATTGGCTCAGAATTTCCGGGTTATTACAATCTCCCCCACTTAAAACTTTTCGTCCCCGAAAAGGAACGAAGCCGAAAGTTGTTTTACAAATCAACTCAACTTTCGTTCTTTTCATTACGGCTTAAGTTCTTCAACTTTTCAGTTTCTAAGAACTTTTCAAATTTTTCAAAAATTTAGGCTAACACCCTAAATTTTCGAAAAATTTCGCCATAACCTCCCCTGCACCGGGGACTTTGGGATATTTCATATAGCCTCCCATGGCCTTCTTCAATCCAAAAGAAAAATAAAAAGCCAAGCGGCTAGCCAATCGGCTCATAAAATCATCCAAACCCAAAGAAATACAATAAACATGTACCTATTTGTCGGGCAAACAATTTTATTCCTCTTCTCTAGCCTCCTTGCAATGACCTGTTCAGTGTATGTACATGTATATGCATGCAAATGCGATAAATTTTCAATACAATTCACTATTTGGTTCAATTTGGCTAAATGGTTTAAATTAATTAATCAAACAATAATCAAACAACACAATCAACAATCAATTAGTTGATTAACGTTTCAAATTCATAATTTTGATACATAGTCAAAAATCACATTTTTGATGCCAAATCACAACAATAAGCCCTATCTAGTTTTGGTTCTCACACCAGTCAATTGGAAATATATAAATATCACACCTTCGAAACTCGAACACTAATTCTGATGATGTAGCTACAATCATCAGAATTATCTCCGGGCGACTAGAGTATGACTCTATATCTATCCAGTATATTAAAATTTCGAATATACGTGGATCAGACGTATATGCAAAATCTATATATACTTGATTGTCCAAATCAATACAAATAAATTATTCAAATACGAATAATTGAATTAAATTTTCAAAACAAAACTTGTTTTCATTTTAAAAAATATACTCTTCACACTCATTCTAGGATACTACTGATCCCATCTCTAACGAGTCATTCCCATTGGATATTACTAATCCAATTTCTGATGAATTCTTTCGTTTGGTTATAACGTGTCTTGTTCTCTGATCTCTGTAAACCAAAGCTCTGATACCACTGAGATGACCTGTAACTTCCCCGGTAAGGAAAGAGAACGAATTACCTTGAGAACAACACACATCTAAATGCAAACGGAAGAACATTTCATTGCTTATTACAACAATTACATCAGAATACAAGAATATACAGAGTATTAACAAATAATATACATTATAAAATTTCAGAGATTACAATACATTACATAGCAGCGGAAAATAATACAATACACAACTAGAAGTAATACACGGATACAGAGCTTTCCGAGTATCGTTCCAGCTGTAAATCAGGATCCTGTGAATATAATTCTGCAAAACCAAAACTACTAGCTGCCCGTGTCAAAATAAGGGCACCCAGAGTTTAGGTTAAAACAATAAACTCCAGGTCAGTCATGTGACTGGTGTGAGAACTAAAACAGTTATTAATCTTTATTTTAAAGTTAGGTAAATCAAGGGACCACACCGTATAACATGGAACGGGTTTCCTTCCAAGAATACCAGTGCATAAAACAACAGCGCAATGCTAAATAAAGAAAAATGAAGCTATTATAAGACCCAGGTCCCATCACACAATGCAACACAAGCCGGAGGATAGGGTTTTACCTTATAATAGCCAAAGAATGCTTGATACGCTAAATTTCATGTTTTATTATTACTATAAGTGTATAGTGCCAAAACAATTTCAATCATAAATATCAATCATAGACGGCATGGGTACCATATATCATGTCGCCATACTAGGCCCTACAATCAAAACCGCAAATGTCACATATTTGGAAGTTGGATTTCCATCTGTGAACCGAGGCAAAAGATAGTCCTCTACCGATTCGAGACTGTCTAGCCCGAGTCTCAGGACCCAGACTCAGGTGGGCCCTTGGATCGTCAGGACCGGTCTACCGATATGGATTAAAATGCCTGAACACTGCGTTTCCCTACCCTTTGGGGCGTAAATTAGTCCAATGACTCCATCGGCTCCACACAGTCACCGATATATCCGAGGAGCCTCGCAACAGCAACAACCACATAAGTCAAACTCGTCAGGGCGTGTAAAACCACTGACGCCACTTCTAGCTAGAAAGAAACGCATGTCCTCCCTGAGGTCCTCTCCCGTTTCTGGTTCACAACCGGGGTGTGAGGCTCGCGAATCAGCGCTACACAAAGCTATGCCACACAGGCCGTGCTTTGATCATCAACCACAAGACTTTGCTTTTCAACAAAAGCCTTGATCAATTTGTCACTTAGGCATGCCACACAGGCAATTCACTCCATGTGATTGATATCCATCAATATATAACCCCTGAGCTCGTCTGTCTCACAGAAGGGCGTTAAGCAAGAGAATAAATTCTCCCCCGCCAAACAGATATATATTTAATAGAAATCAATCACACAGAATAAAATCCAATGTCAGATACACAGTCCATTTACAAGTTCGTTCTAGGTTTGAACGAAACCGGAGGCACCAAGTACGTCTGGACGATCACTAACTGATTCCCTCCTCTTGGGTGTATGACCCAATCAAGATCATCAGTAATCACCCAAACGACGTGAAGACCTCCGGTCTTCGACCACCGTCTTCATCCTCGACACCACGTCGAATCAGTTATTCAGAATGGGATAAACCCGGTCTTTCTGAATAACTCGCGTATATAATAAACAAGTGTTACACAAACACAACATACGCCTCATTCCAATTCAGAATAATCTTTTATTCAAATATTCTTATACTTTGGGAAAGGTTCCCATTAATTTTATCAAAGATAAATTCTTTTAAATTTATCCTTGAATCTTCTTTTGAATATCAATTCAAACTAGTCGGGATTAGCGAACCACACCGAAGTAATCATTTATTTTATTTCCCAATCCCAGCCTATTCATCCCATGAAGTAAAACTGGTAATACTTCATATCTAACACCACGGTGTTATCGGTAAATTCAATTACCATTTCACGTTCAAATCTAATTAAAGATTTAACTATCGCCTGGAGCAAAACTGGTGATACTCCATTCTCGACCATTTCAATCTAATTAAAGATTCATTAAAACTCCACTTAGTTTTAATCTTCCCAAAAATCAATATCCATGATTATTTAACTTGGGAAAATCACATCCTGGCTTTAACTGGGTTAAAGAACCAATGTCATTTAAAACACGGTTCACTATAAACCCAAAATCACATTCCATTAATTATCGGGTTAAAGAACAAGTGTTATTTAAAACACCGTTCACGATAAACCCAAAAATCAATTCAAATTCAATTCCAATTAAATTCCATTTAATTGGTACACTTCATTAAATCTAAATAAAAAGATTTAATCTTTTTCTCAATTGGGTTTAAGAACAGTGTTAATGAAGACACCATTCACGACAAACCCAAATCCCATTTGATATTAAACACAAGGCTCTGAATAGAAAATATATCGGTTTATATTCAATATCAAATTCTACGACCAACAAATATCGTATTGGAAATAACGATATAAATATATCTTTCAAATTTCCATAACAATATCTGTATAATCACGAAATCCAACATCGAAATATTCCAAAGACAATTTCGATTCAAATCCATTCCAATTCAATTATTGGAAATTATGGTTATTTTCAAAACCATTTCAAATCCACTTTATTTATTTTAAAAATAAATAGATTTATAATTCTAGTTCAAAACTAGTTCATTTCGATAAAAATCTATTTTTATCTTTTCAAATATGGAAATTTTCATCCCAATTCTTCACAAATCATTTCTTATGATTGTACAAAAATTATTACTATTTTTAATAATTTTATCAAGGCCCGTACAGTCGATTTCCATCAACGGCCATCGAACTGCACTTACAACGACCTTTTCCAAATTTGATTTGGACATAATTCCAAATCCAATCGCTAGATTTCAAATCTCTAATATTCATTAGAAAGCTCTTTTCGATACGAACCCAACGGTTCCAGTTTTAGGAGAATCCGACGGTCGGATCTCCCGTAATATCCATTCAAAGTCAATGGTCGAAATTCGCGAACTGCCGCGGCGCGGCGCGTTCTATTCAGGCCATTATATATATATATATATATATTATATTTCGTCAATTTCCTTTTAAAACGTATTTTATAAATCGTTTTAAATTCGTTTTCAAAATGATTTCAACTTCATATTCAATTTCTGGTCGAAATTGAATATTCCACATCATCGATATACAAATGATAATATATTCAAAACGTTATATTTTGAAATCACTTCCTTTTCTATATTCATTATAAAAACGAATATAATCGATATAAATATCGTTCGCGTCAAAATGGCGCATATCTAACCAACACGGCTTTATATATTTCAATAACTTCGTTATTCTATTCAACAAATGAATATTTTCTTCAACACATGAATATTTATTTTTCTATTCAACACATGAATATTTATTTCTATATTTTCCAAATTGGAATGAGGCCCAATCAATTACCATATAACGTTAATTATATGGATTCCCTACAACGCATGTATATAACAGCAACGATAAATCATCAACCATCATCCAGAGTGCACCACACAACTGCATAAGCATTAAATATCAATAATTAACGCTTACACAGTCTGTCAACCCATCGATTGACATACAACTAAACAATCGGGATTAGTGTACGTCAAATATCATCTCAATACCCGTGTGGGGTTTCAAATCAACAAACACAGATTTTTATTTGTGCAGTTGGGTGATGTGTAAAATTTATCATCCCAATCAATATCAGTCAAATCAGCGTATATAAACAAATCGTCGATTTGTTTATAAATATTTATTTTATATACACGTTAAAAATCATATTTTTAACTATAAATATTTTCCACTATATAATATTTTATTTCATTCCACATCACACAATCAAATTTCACAACACAGCAATCAAACAAACAAGTCATCCATGGTCTGTGGACGACGGGTGTCGGGTGCTACTAAGCACCGTCTGCATCCTAGTATATATTTCAAACTAGAAATAGAAATAAAAGTGAGGAGTTCTCACCGACTAGCTAAACCAAACGCCGCGACTCTTCGAATGTAGAAAATCTTCGTTGTGCTCGCCTCTTGTCACTTTCGTTCTCCGTATTCACTACATATATAAAAATCACATTTTTATATTGTTGCTATGTATATAAAAATCACATTTTTATAACTATGCTATATGGATAAAAATTACGTTTTTATACTGCTACTATATAGATAAAAATTCTATTTTTATACCGATATTCTCTATATAAAAATTATATTTTTATTCTTTCTATAATATAAAAATCATATTTTTATTCTTTCTATAATATAAAAATCATATTTTTATTCTTCACTTCGTTATAAAAAATTATATTTTTATATTTCTCTTCTCCTAATAAAGATTATATTTTTATTACTCTACATGAACAAAAATCATATTTTTAATTCGCTACATATATAAAAATCGAATCTTTATTATCGCTACTTCATGATAAAAATAAAGTTCATATTTTTATTTCACTTCTTATATAAAAGACCATATTTTTATTATTTTCCATTCATATGAAAGTAGAATCTAAATTTTAGATAAATAAAAATCCAATCCTTTCAATTTTAAAAATCAAATCTTTGTTCACTAACATCATAGGTAAAAACTGATTTTTGTTTTTATAGGACTAATTAATTTATATAAATAAGGAAATAAAAATAAACTAATTAAAACTTACAGTGGAAATCGAAAAAGGGGGGGTTTTCACGTCGAAGGTGGAGAAAACAAATCGGAGGTGGCTAGGGGGGGCTCGGCGGCACTGGAGGAGGTCGAAGGGGTTGCATCGGTTATAGGTGGCGGTGACATCAGGAAGCAGAGGAGGGAGAGTACGAGAGGAGGGAGGGGTGGATCGGAGGGCGAGGCAGCCTCCTGTGGCGCGGCGGCGAGGTCATCGGAGGAGAGGGGGGAGCGACGAGGGCGGGTTTTTTTTTTCTTTTTTTTCGATCTGAACTGAAGAGAAGGGGATTCGTTGGAAAGATATTTTCAAATAGATTCTAATATTTTTGGTTTCGCTAAAATCCGGTTTATTTTGAATCCTGTACATTCATTTGAACTTTGAAATCGAATTTTTGAACTACTGCGCCATTTTCAATTCCTTTTATAATTAAAAATAAATAATTATATTCTAATGTCGATCTATATAAATATATACGTTCTACTTCTATTCAAAATAAATTTCTCGTCGTTATTATTTAAAATATTTCATTTTAAATATTCAAAATTCACTAAAATTGCCAAAATAAAAATTTTAAATTGGCTCAGAATTTCCGGGTTATTACATTATCTGAATCATCACATATTCTAGTGCAGTGCGTTACAAAAATCATACATAAAGCATGAACAATCGGGTGCGTTTTTGTGTCCATTATGTAGTATTCTAGTGCAGACCATGATACACAGAAAAACATGATTAAACGACACATAAATCAATTTAACAGTATCTATGGCCATTCCGTTCTGTAAAAAAATTAAATTTACTTGAACTAAGGTTAATCGTGAGCTGAATACTCACCGTCGCAGCGATGGAAGAAGGCGCAGGCAATGTCATGTGAACGTAGCTGTTCAGGCAACAAAAAAGGAGGTGCTGCGACGTTGGTCCTCGCGGTGGTGCTGCAGCTAGCGTCGGCGATGGTAATTGATTTGAAAAGGACGGATTTTTAATTTGGGAACTGCAGTCTTGATTAGGGTTGGGAAAAATTTTCGGTTTAGGCAAATAGGATTTCAGTGATCTGCGGTGATGAGAGGGACAAGGTTGTCGGCGGTGCACATGGCTTTGATGCTGATGAACAAGCCACGATTTTGATTTGGAGGCGAGTGGCGATCCAATTTTTGAAGAGGAAGGCCAATTTTGGGGTTGAAGCCATTAAAATTGAAAGGGGAAACGAACTATTCCTGTTGAAAGAATTGAAGAAGTGCACTATTTATAATATCAAATTTTGGGGATAAGAACGAAGTGTTTTCAATAGGGTTAGCGTACAGATAATAGGTCGGCTAGATTGTTACTGGGGAAGGTAATATTTATATTTTAATTTAACATAAATTCTACCGCGAATTACTCTATAACGCTCTAAATTCATACCGCCAATAAATCTCTGAAGACAACAAAAATTATACGTACCACTTCTTCCTCGTGTGCTGAATCCAAAAAAATTAATCTGGTTGTATTCAGACTCCATTTGTATACAATGTTATTTTAAGTTTTAAATTATTTAACAGTTCACTGTTTGTTTCACACAACTCTGTTTTATTTCAAATTTGAAAAGTTATGTTTATTTCAAATACACAGATATTCAAGCCAATTCCCATATATTTCAACAAATGAAATTTCCAATTCATTTAACATCAATAGTGTTTATTTTTAAATTCAACCATTTTTATTTATTGGTCGAATTCCAAATCAACTCAAATATCCAACCCGCCTCCATTTACATATTCTACAATAAATATTTGATTCCAACCACCCATTCTGAATTAAATATTGAATTTTTAGTTCATACACAAACAATATATTTGATTTTTAAACCCATGTATAAAATTGATTATTAATAATTAAATCTTTATTTTAGTTGTCGAAAGTTCCGAGATGTTACATTTTCAATTCAAAAAGAAAATTAAAAAGCCAAGCGGCTTGCCCAATAGGCTCATAAAACCTCGTATGAAATTGAATCATGTACCTTTTTGTTGGGCACTGAAAAATATTCTTCATTCACTTCATCCCATACCTGTCTAATATACAAACACCAGCATTTTCACTTTATTTCAATCAATACAACTATTTGGATTTAATCGCATTCAACTCCACCAATTAATTCTTTAACTAATCACTTTATTCACTTATAGTTTGAAACAGTAGTATTCAAACGTATTTTAATTCACCTATAAACAAATAGAATTTCATTTATAACTCGAGCTCCACATTTGATTTCAAATTCTACTTTACAAATCCAATTTACTTGACCCACGTTAAGTTCCACTCAAACTCTATTAGCTAACTTCTTTTATTAATTAGTTAATATTATTCCATAATTTAAAATTTGATTTTTATATCAAAAATCACTTCATTCACTCTACTTGAGTTCGTATATATTTGATAACTCGAATCTGGATTTTTCAAATAAGAATTCGAATTTTATCGACTTAAAATCCTTTTTATTTATTAATAAATCGTCATGGTTTATAAACGATTTTACAGTGACTTTTCTAAAATTTGTTTTTTATATAACTCAAAATCTATACGACGAAATCAGAAATTTTCTCTTCCATTTGAAAACTTTCATTTATCGGCATGGGCATTTCTTGTTTCATCGAATTCCGACTTATATTGAGTTATGCATACTTAGTTGAAGTTTGAATCGCCAATTAACGAACTACCGCGCTGCGGCGAGTTCGTTTTAATTAAATTTAATTATAAACATTTAAAACGTCGTTTATGATTCAATTCCAACTCCTTTTTCAATAATTATAATATATATTAAACCAGCTTTCCAAATTTAACTAAATATTTTCGATTACCTTAAATCGTCAATTATTCCATTCCCAATTTATAACTTGGTTAAAAATTTATTCATAGCTGAATTACACATTAAATACCAGTTTCTATATAAACCCAACGGTTTTATCCAACTTCAACCTTTGAACATTACAATTGGACATAAATGGAAAAATAACTCATTTCAATATCCTTTAACCATTACAAACTAATATCATCCCTTGATAATAGTGAAGTCGTTCAAGTTGGGTATTTTAATTACCTCTCAGACCTAGATCGACAATGTTCTTATCTTGAGATGGATAAGAGTTTGTAATACAAAAAATGACATCACTTATTATAAAAATCCTCTTTTCTATCTTATTTAAAAATATGATTTTAAATGCCATTCTTATATTTGGAAAAATCTATTTTTAGTTTATCCAATGAAAATTACTTCAATATATTTATGAACATTGTTTATAAATCAATTTCCTTATTTTACATTTAACAAGCCTCCATTTAAATTTCCATTTAAAACACGATTCCTTATTTGAAATATTTTATTATTATAACCTATATATATAAGCATAGAATCTATTTTCATATTAAAATTCTAAATTTCTATTAAATAAGTTCCAATATCTTTTAGAAATAATATTTTATTTTTTATAAATTCGACTCCATTGAATTAAAATCATAAATTCATATAGATTTATTTCAATCCAATTTATTCCGAACATCAAAATAAATTTCATCGTTTTCTTCTCGAACGATTCCAAACTCACTTATCAAATTAATACTTTAATTAAAATTTCAAATTATACAATAGTAGTTATTTTTCTTTATTTCTAAATAACGTTATAAATTTCATTTCTTGTTTTAAATACTAAAACAAGTTTCGATTTCAAATTTCATTTGAAATCCAATTTCCACTTCTGAAAATAAGTTTTTTCCCTTTTAAATTCATTCTTGAATTTAAAATTAAATATTATCAAATGATAATTTTCTTCCATTTATAAACATCGTTTATAAATTCAATACCTGTTTTATTATTAAAACAAGTTATAATTTTCTTAGCTTATTCGAAATTCAAATTTTATTTCAAAAAATAAATTTTCCTTTTCAAAACTAAAAATCCATTTTTATGATATTTTTAAATATAAATATCTAGGGCCAGTGATATTTAAATATCCAAATACACAAACCATCAGTCCAATTCAACACACACACATACAAATATGTAAGCAGTAACAAATAAATTTGAGGAGTCCAGTTGGATCCCTCCAACCTGTTTTCTCTGCATCCACAGATGTCAGACAACATAAATAATACCAATCGTGCTTCGAGGCAGGATATCGCGGTATAGAAGGTTATCCACTCATATACTGTGGGGCGATAGGTCATCCACTAGTGATACTGCGGGCATCTGCTAATGGTACTGTGGGAAATATCCTGTATATATATATATATAACCACAATCACCAAGCCTAAATAACTAATATATATTATATATAGTAACCACAATGATTCAATAATCCATGCATGCATTCAAACAACCAACAATTTATTTTTACCGATAAAAATAAATTAAATATAACTTTTGAGTGAGATTTACTCACCTTGATTTATTTGCCGAATATCTTGTTTAAATTCCATATCGTTGCGTCTGCGAATCTATCCGAATTTATTCTGTACCAATGATTATTTAATTTTTATTTAACGATCACTAATTTAAATTTAACTAAACAAACAAATTAATTAATCTACATATTTTTAATTTTAATTAAAATATATACCTCATTTCTTAGAAACTTCGACCAATTCATGAAGCCAACTTGCCGATCAACTTTACTGCAATCTCCCCCAAACTGGTCCACACTAGTCTCTCCAATAACCAGATACCTGCTATATGTACATTGTCACTATGACTGAGCTTCTCACCCTCATACTACACTGCGTATTCCATACATTCAACCTAGATCACAGTTGAAATCCCCAAAATCCATTGATGAACTCCTGATTAACTCCATTACCATTCTAATTTCTCCACTAAAATCCCACAAAAACCATTGTTGGTTACAGCAGTAACAAACACAACTACAACCGAGCAGCTACATCAGTGTTTCTTCACGCAGGCTGCTCAAGCATCACCACTTGAAACCCGTAACTTCGATTTGCCTTAACCCATTGTGGCCATCGCGACTCACCGATTCCACTGCACTGCTAATCAACCTCCCATCGCACACCACAACGAAGCACGGAACCCTAATTTGCACCCTCCCTAATCCATCCCAATCACCACCCTCAACCAAGTCGACATCCTCATAGTAATCTTCGTACAAACCCTTAACCTATCCCATCTTCGAAAGCGTCCATCGTCTCCCCTCCTTCCCCAATTCATGATCGCCCCTGCGTTGATGACGAGCTACGAAAACTTGAATCGCAATTTTCGATTTGCTATTTTTTTTAAATCAGGGGATCGATTTTGAGGAGCGGCCTCTGCCATATTTGAAGCTTTTGATGAATCTTTGAAGTGGGAAATGAGAATGGGAAAGTCATGAATTTAAAAAGGAAATTCAGGGTTGTTGGAATTGACAAGATTTTCAACTCACGCCATTTGTTTATTTTTGATTTCTGAAGCTTTTCGATTTTTAGGAGAAATGGAAGATGGAGGTCGCGATTTATATAAACAGAAAGGGAGACAAATGTACGTTGTATATTAATGGGTTGTCTCCTGAAGTATAAGCACCATTTAATTTCGATTTGATGTTGTTCTTATCCATTTAACTTTATAATAGTATATTTTGGGATTCCGAACCCCTATCCTGATTGTAGAGGGGAGATACAATTTGAATTGACGCTTTAAATTAAATTCTAATTAAATATAATTCGGTTTCAAACAATTAAATCCATCGATAATAAATAATTATTAAACAATTCTAATTCAAATGAAGTTTATATGAATCTATAAAATTGTTTTAGTTCGATTTTAACTCTGAATTCAATTTGTTTCATATTACGATAATTAAATATATTCGATATTAAATGGTATATCGGTTATTAAATCGATAAATTCTATATAAAATTCATTTATATTTCCAATTCAACATTTAAAATAAATTTAAATGTTCAATATTAAATGATAAAAAATCCTGGAGGTTACACGGGGAATATAAATGATAAATATATCGTTATTTAAAATGGTATAATTTGGATCCACTCACCTAAAACTTTCCAATCCATGAAACTGATCTAGATTTGTTGTTCCGTGGCATCCCTAACTGAATCTATATTCAAAAATATCCACAGATTCACAAATCTATTACTAAAGAAGAGGGAAAAGAGAAAGAAAACCTATGTAAACCAGATCCAAGGACTTACCTCACGCTGATCAGAATTCTGAACACCGATTGTAGATATATATATATATATATATATATATATGTGTGTGTGTGTGTGTGTGTGTGTGTGTGTGTGTGTGTGTGTATGTATATATTCTTTTCCTCTAAATCTTGAATCAGAATTTCCTAAGACTAATTATTCTATTTTCTAAAGAGATTTGAGGAGGAAGAAGAATGACAGAGTCTAGGCAGCGTCTTGGAAAATATGGGATTTAGGCTAGGCTCTATTAGTTTATTTATAGGTGCATAAGAAAGTCTAAACTATCGGATTTATTCTTAAACGTACACGTAGTGCTGAGTCAGTAACAAATATAGTCGAAAAAAACATATTTAGCGGATGAATCCGCCCAGATCTGTAGTGGGTTGGCCCACCTCATCTTAGGGTCGACCCTAGGGTTCACCCAGCCAACCATGGGTCGACCCAGGCTGAGTGTGGGTCATCCCAGGCCGAGTGTGGGTCATCCCAGGCCAAGTCCTAGTTCCTGCTATTTTTTCGCCCTGTTTCATTGGAAGATTCTAGAATTATTTTTTTATATTTTATATTCATATATGTGCTCTTTATATGTATGCAAACTTCCAATGTCCATAACCTCTTCATATGTTATCCGTTTACGTAAACTTGGGGTCTATCTGAACCAGAATTCTGAGCTAAATACAACAGTAATGCAGGTTTCACTTAATTCTGAATATTTAATTATATTATTCCCAATTTATTATCTTTAAGTATGGTTATAGTGTATCAAATTTTGGGGTATTAGACCATTATTCCAAGGATTGTAAGAATCCAAAAGCCAAGAAGAAGTGCCATAATTATGGTAAGCCTGGGCATTTCAAGAAGGATTGTCCAGAACCGTCGAAGGGTAAGCAGATGTGAAGGTGCATGCTTTGGAGACTGTGCCAACTTCTTCGAGAGCTCCTACAGGGAAGGAGAAAGGGAAGAGTGTTGTTGTAGCTTTCTATTAGGGATGTTTCAATTCGAGTGTTGTCTGATACTGGAGCATTACATTCTTTCATTTGCAATGAGCTTGTGTGCCAGTTGGGTTTGGAACCCGAGCTTGTTGATAGACCATTGATTACGACTAATCCTATAGAGAGTTCGTCTAGTCTTTGTATGCTTTGTCGTGGTCTAGTGTTATCAAGTCATGGTTGCTCTTTTGTGTGTGATTGATTTGTTTTGAACTTCACTAGATTTGGGATTATTTCGGGTATGGATTGGCTCAAGAGGTATGCAGCTAAAGTGGATTGCGAGAAGCTTGAGGTAACAATCAGGAATGTGGAAGGGCGAATGGTTGTGATTCGATGTAAGCCAAAAGATGGGGCCTTTCTAAGCTTTTTGTATTAGCTTGTGATTCCACGGGAAGGATTGTCATCTGTGTCGATCGCTAGTGAGTTTAATGATATCTTTGACAAGGTCAAAGGTTTCCCATCTCATCACGAGATCGAGTCCAGGATCGAATTGGTTGATGGAGCCAGCCATCGTTATGCCCTTTAGGTGGATGGCGCCTAGAGAACACTGAGAGTTATAGGTGCAAGTAAGTGACCTTTTGGGAAAAGGATTCATTTGGCGGAACGTGTCCGAATAGGGTGCACCATTTGTGTTTGCAACCAAGGGTGATGGATCTTTGAGATTGTGTGTGGATTATCGTATGCTGAATAGGGTGACTAAGAAGAACAAGTATCCATTGCCGAGAATAGATGACTTTTTTGATCAGCTTCATGAAGCCAAGGTGTTTTGCTAAATGGATTTGGTGATAGGATTTCACCTGTTGAGAGTAGCAAAGGATAGTGTGCCGAAGACCGCTTTTAGGACACCATCCAGTTTTTTTGAGTGGCTTGTGATGCTATATGGATTAACCAACGCACCATCATATTTCGTAGATCTTATGAATAGGGTATTTAGAGATTCGTTGAACAAGTTTGTGCTTGTGTTTGTGGATGATGTCCTAGTTTACTCCTAGAATGAGGAGGGGAATAAGACGCACTTCCAAATTATTTTGGAGATCTTGCCAAAGCATCAGTTGAGAGCTAATCTTTTGAAGTGTCACTTTTGGAAGAGTGAAGTAAGATTCTTAGACCATGTTGTTTCTAGAAACGAAATAGTGGTGGATCCCGCTAAGGTGACAGCAATCCAAGATTGGGATAGACCTAAGAATGCGACTGATGTTATGGGTTTCCTTGGGTTGGCAGGATATTATCGTCGATATCAAAGATTTCTCCAAGATAGCTGCACCATTAATAGGATTGACGAAGAAGAATCAAGTGTTCACATGGGATGCGAAATGTGAGCAAGCTTTTGGAATCCTGAAAGAAGGACTGACAAGTGCTCCTATTTTGACTATTGCAAGCGGGAATGAGGAGATGGTGATATATACGATGCATGTGATACTGGACTTGGAATAGTGCCGATGCAGAAGGACAAATTGTCGCCTATGCGAGTCAACAACTGAAGCCACACAAAAGAAATTATCCGACTCATGATTTGGAGTTGGTAGCGATCGTGTTTGCTATGAAGATGTGGAAACATAACCTATTTGGAGTTCGATTCATGCTATTTATGGATCACAAGTTGTTGAAGTATCTTTTCCCCCAAAAGGATTTGAATCTTCGGCAGTAGCGGTGGTTAGAGTTTTTGGCATCTTATGATTTTGGTATTGCCTATACTCCTGGTAATGGTAACACAGTGGAAGATGTGTTAAGTCAAAGACATATTGGTTTAGGAATGATGTTTTCGGAATGGAAGTACCTTAAGTTTTTTATAGGATTTGATTTCAGGCCTAGGTGTGAGTTAGAGCCTAAAATGTTTTCAATCTTATCGATAAGACCAACTCTCGTTGAAAGGATTAACGAAATCCAAAAGCTTGACGAAAAGCTTGTCGAGATCATCCAGAACCTAGAAGCGAGAGTGGAACCAGATAAGGATGAGGAATTTGAGGTTGATCGAGGAGGTAGGATTCAGAAGAAAGGGCGACTGGTTGTTCCTAATATTAATGGATTGAGAGATGAGGTTCTGAGAGAATGTCATCCCCCTAAGTTGATGATTCATCCTAGTAGTAACAAGATGTATTGAGACATGAAGTGAGTTTACTATTGAAAAGGTATGAAGAGGAATGTTGGACATTTCATTTCTAAAAGTATGAACTGTCAGTTAGTGAAAGCTTAACAGAAGAAGTCGAGTGGATTGCTTCAGCCGTTAGAAGTTTCTATATGGAAGTGGGAGCAAGTACCGATGGATTTTATCGATGGACTACCTAAGACCAGGGCATAAAATGAAGGGATTTGGGTGATAGTGGATCGCTTGACCAAAAGCGCAAGGTTTATCCCTGTTAGATCGACTAGGACAGCACCGAAGTTGGTTGAGTTATACATTAAATGGATAGTTCGATTCCATGGTATCCCAAAGTATATAATGAGTGATCGAGACCCATTGTTCACTAGTGGATTTTGGAGGAGTTTGCAAGAGAGTTTGGGAACCGAGTTATGTTTGAGTACGACTTTTAATCCCGTACTGATGGTCAAACCGAGCGAGTGAATCTAGTGTTGGAAGATCTCCTTAGAGCTTGTGTATTAGATTTTGGGGGATGGGAATACCATCTACATTTGCTTGGGTTTTCATATAATAACAGCTACCAGTTGAGCATCAGGATGGCACCGTACGAGGCATTATATGGTAGATCGTGTAATTCTCCAGCATGTTGGTTGGAGACTGGAGATAAGTTGATACTTGGGCTTGATATGATAAAAGAAACATCAGATTTTATTGAGACTATTCGACAACGAATGAAGGCAGCCCAAGAACGTCAGAAAAGTTACATCGGTAGGCTTCGAAAGGATTTGGAGTTCAACGTTAGTGATATGGTTTTCGTTAATATTTCACCTTTAAAGAATGTTGTTCGATTCGGAAATAAAGGGAATTTAGCCCTAAGATTCGTTGGTCCATTTCCGATAGTCAAGCGAATTGGGAAGCTCGCATATAGATTGGATTTCCCTAAGAAGATGTTGAGTGCACAATATTTGTCACATGTCTTTTCTACAGAAGTGTGAGCACGATTCGATTGTTGTGGTATCTTTGTATCAGTATGAAGATTTAGAAGTCGAACCTGTAGTTTCAAGGCCTCGTAAGCCTTTCAAGTTGTGGGAAATGACATGAAATAGCTTAGGAGGAAGGTGGTTAACCTAGTCAAGGTATGATGGGATGAGGATGATGACGATTGCACATGGAAAACAGAAGAGAGTATGAAGGTGATCCATCCTGAACTCTTCGTGTGGTATGACCCATATATATCTTGTCAACCTTATACCATGGTAACTTGTAATATTATTAGAATTCCACATGTTGGGTTAAGGCTATGGTTGCATAGCTTGTAGGATGCTAGATTGGCTACTCATGGTTGGTAGGCATGTAGAATAGTTCTCGTTACTTGTGCTCGCTTCGAATTTTGAGGCCAAAATTCCTAAAGGGGGGAGAATGTAACAACCCACATTTTACGTATTAAAGGATCGTAAAATATTTTATTTAATTCTCCAAGGGTCGAACCATTCTCATCTTTTGATATGTTGTTCATGGGAATGTGAAACATGTCCATGATTTTTACCAATTCTGTTTGTGACCATTTTGCCCCTTTTATTTTTGTTTAGGGCATAACTTTTGAATGAGATCAAATCAGGAGCTGGGATTGATCTCATTCTATCAAAATTAGTGTTTCCAATTCCGTAGAGTGGTCACATTAAGGATTTGGTTGAGGGGTTTAGGAGAAATCATTGTTTTAGTGTTGCTTCTTTTCTGGATAGGTTAATTATTCATTAGTGGTCTGATTAGTGAGGCTCATTGAGGCTAGGGATTATTGGCTATAAATAGGAGGACAAGGGTAAAGAGATTTGTTAGTTTCTTCACTTCCTCATTTGGTTGGGTGCATGTGATTCTCCGGCCTAGTCGAATACAGATCCGCTTCATTTCAATTCATATATTTGTGAAATAGGTTTAAAGATCCACATCGAGGAAGGGTAGATCGCATCAATTGGGTTGATTCGGAGGCCATTCTTTGCTATTCTTCGTTGTCCGGGGTTAGAGATTGTTTATTTGTGGCGATTTTGTGGATTTAGTGAGTGATAATCATCTCTCATGCGGATCCAATCGAGTATATGGTTTTGATTGATGTTAATTTCAACCATACAAGTTATATTCACCTAGATTTAATCAATGTAAGTATATTTTGAATTCAGATCATACCATAGGATCTAAATTATTTAATTATAATGACAATTCATATGTTTACAGTGAAATCATATGTTTATCATAAACTATATGCAAGTTTTGATCCAATTATTGATTCATTTATCATTTTATCATGGTTTGGTGAATTTCATATGATTGTATGATGATTAGTTGCTGCTCTAATGATTGTATGATGGTTGTTTCTTGTGCTATTGATAGTTTGGTTGGAAGTGGATGTTTTGGATGAACTATATGCACAAATGTTCATCGTTAAAGCTTAGGTTGGTTGGTTGGAGAAAATCGGAGGTTCGGATGGTCGGAATCGGACAAAACTTGGTGAAGAAGCTCGATAGGAGGAGTCGAGGATATCTGGAAAGTTTGGGCTCTAAAGGTCATCGAAACTGGGATGGTCGTTCGTGACCCATGCTTTGATCAGGTCAGCCAGAGTTGAGTGCGGCATGTAGGGCTTTGGAAGAGGAAAGCCGATGGACCGCATGCTTGGATCAGGTCACACGAAATTGGATCGGTTCACATAGACTTGGGGTCGGACGAACGCACGAAGTGAAGGCTTGGTGAAAAGCTGGACATAGGATCGATCACGAGAAATCGGGTCAGTCTGGATGAGTCGGGTTGAATCGTGTGCATGGCTGTATGTAATGGCTTGAAGGGTTAGGTCGTGGCAAGCTCTGGGTCGGTCGGGGTATGGACCGTTGTTTTTTGGGTCATTGGAAATGTTGTAATGGTCTTTGAAGTGGCCCGCGGTGTGAGGAAGATCAATGTGTCGGGTGCGACCTATATGGTGGGTCGGTGGGCGATCCATAGATGGTTCAGGGACGACCCATCATTTATTGACCAAAGGAAGTTTATTTTTGGTGATTTGACGATGGGTATAACTTCGATATAAATTCAACTGGAATGTTCGAAGCATGGTTAAGTGATCGTTGATCGTGGGAAGATGAAACAAGGTCACGAAGATGACTCAAAAGGTGGTTTGAGCTCGTAGATAATGGATTGCTCGAGAAAGTGCTTGAGCTTATGATATAGTCGTCACGATGGATGGATAGTGTTTTGAAGTGCCAAGGGATCGTCCTTAGTCGGAGGTTCTAGCGGACTCAAAGTAGGAGTATAACGGGGACGCCCAAAATACTAGGTGATTAGTCGAGTACCCTGGGAAGTCACGATAGGCCTAGATACGAATCACGATGGCGTATGAAGTTTTGCTTGAATCAGGGTTACCATTAGCCTTTAACGGATGGCAGGATGGGCCAGTCATACGATTAACGATGGAATTAAGGCAAGGTAGATGGTGATAGCCAAGGTCATGGATGTTTTTGTTTGTTTGTATCGTTTCATCTTGATTATTCAACGTTGAGGGAGATATTTCTTGGGTGCTTACCAGATGTTTGTTTCGGCCTTCGGGGTTTGTGCTCGAGGGGCATTAAACTTGATCAGGGGTGTCAACACTTGATAATTGGTTGCTATGGATGTTACTGTTTGTTTCTTCTCTAATTTTCTGGAAGGCTATCGCCTTAGGTTAAGGAAGACAAGTGGGATTGAGGAATCTTATTCTGTTGATGTATTATGCAGATCAAATGATTGAACTGCCTATTATCCATATGCTTTATTGTTGATGTTGATAGTTGCTTTATCGCTCATTAGAACTGTTGTCTGACTTAAGGTTTCATGTTTCCCTCTTATTACCTTGGGTTGTTCATCAATGTTGTTGATGGGTATACTAAGTGACAGGTAGTAGATCTTAATAAGGACAATGTTGCTGAGCGACAACGAGCTGGAGGCTGAAATATTACTATCTACTCTACATAATTGTTGTTTCCGCTGATGTTGATGATATGTTACTCTAAGTGAAATTGTAGTGAGGCTCTTTATACATATTTCATGTAATACAATTGTTAGGTATTGGATATTTTCATGGTGATATGAACTGTTGAAATTCTGTTCTGTTGTGCTTCACTATAATTTCCTGTTGTATATATTCTATTATATTTTATCCATGTGCTGTGAGTTATACGAAAGATTCCTTTGGTGTTATTATACCTTGATGATCGTCCATAGTTTCCTAACACAACTTTCAGTGCACTAATTCCTTTGTTAAGTGCGGGAGTTATGGACGGTCGTCACAAATTCGCTTATGGGTCATCATGATCGCATGGTACCAATATTACGAAAGATAGTGAGGAGTCTTCGCCAGATGAAATCCCATTATCATGAAGGAAGGATAAAAGAACTCCTAGAGAATTGAAAAATATGCATTGATCTGTTACATTCATTGGATTTTGAATATTATGTTGTATGTTATGTATTTGGTAGAATATTAAATGTTACGTATTGTTACTTGACGTATTTTAATGTGATGTAAATGTTGGATTCTCATGTTATAGAATCGTTTGGCGATTAAGAGAATGTGTATTTGGCGTGATTGGAAGGTAAGATGTATATTTATAAACTTGCACAGGATGCTTGAGGTGCCATTTGAAATAAGGCCCACTAGCGCTACTTCAAATAGCGCCCATTGGCGTCATTTCAAATGCTGCTCAAGCACAAGTTTTCTGGACATAAGCAAATCCCCTCTCTCTCACCTCATTTGTAACTTTATCGGTATTTCACGAAAAAAAAATTCAAAACATTAATTACCTTCCTCTCCATAATTCTGCACCTACTTTTGACTTAAATTGTATCTTTTTTGTTTGGATTTTCGGCAAAGACTCTAAAATGGTTATCAGTATATTAAATTGTTTTTAATTTTTTTATGCTTGTTCAAAATTTCAAATCTTTACTCTAATGAAAATGGGTCGATGGAAATTGATGATGAGACACTAATGAAGTACTATGGTCATTTAGAGTTTACTTCTGCAACTGATACGGCTGATGTTAAGTACACACTAGAAACTCATTTATCACCAAACTTGCATAAACATGGATTTATAGCCTAAAATCAAATGAGTCTTGATCCAATTCAGCACCGACCAAGAAAAGAAATCAGCATCGAAGCAGTAAACACCTTTGGGAGACATCAACCATAATTGGGATATTATGTTGCAATACATGGTGCTCAATGGAAGAATCACAAAATAGCATTTTCTACCGAAGTGAACCTTCCTAAGAGAATACATCTCGGTAGAAATCGATGCGTTGTGATAGTGGAAACAATTAGTACGAACTCTCTTTGGAGTTCTTTGCATGTAGACATTATACTTTAAGTGGAGTAATGCCTAAATCTTTCAGTGACTGTGGATTTTTTCTGTGGATATATCCTACAATATGTCGAAGAGGAATTGAGTACGATCTTGAGTTGCAGGCCAAAAATGCATGACTGAATAAAGAACCACAACTAGCACGGACTTGAAATCATCACGATTAGTTATAGTTCTATGGTTTGTTGTAGTAAGGTCATTTAGTGTTAGTACCAATATTGATATATTCTTGTTTGCTTAGTGTCATATGTCAAAATACCATAAGTTCTCAAATATGAATGTAATCTACATGCATGAGTTAGTGATACTATAAATTCTCAAATAAGTAAGCTATATAGTACTACAATCATGCAAACAAGGCTATGTTGCTGAACTACACTAGCTCTTCTTATGCGCATACAATCTACATTTGCTGCACCAATTTTCCCGTGAAGCTTGCTTCTCATCCACAGTACCTTTGATTTTTATTGAACATTGTCTTATGGAAGCTTTCATGCAGTTGGAGGCAGACCTATCGGGCCTTTATCTGTGCTCCGGTACTGTTCATCATACACAAGAAAAAAATTCTAGATGTAAGTTGCTAGTTAGGTTTGAATTGAGTACCAACTAGAGGCAAAGTCTTGACAAGAATTATTTTCCCTGTTGGAAACAGCGGAACAAGTAGCCAACACATGTGTACAAGGTAGATGTTGAAGTAACGAGTTATTACATGTACAAGAGCAAGTGTTACCTTCAATTTTTATTTATGTTCATCACCAAAATAGCGAATTACTTGTCATTCGACCTAACTAAAGCAGGCAATCCTCGTACTTCTTGATTCACTTGCTCTTTCCGCTATCTTTGCTCTCTATTTTGATATTAAACGAGTAATCAATTTCTTTGCAAACTCTCCTTATTGACAAAAATAATACACCCACTGAAAGAATGTACACACAACCAGTGCTCTAACCTGCAATAATCGTGCACCTTTGAGTACATGGTTAAAACTTTCCAATGCATTGGTGGTCATAACATGAGATTTTCCACCATCATCCGTGCAACAATGCAATCAATTTTCCTCTTTCCTTAACTGTCTTCTTTCATTCCAGTTGTAAGCTCATATATTGGTGGTCTTTAGTTTTTTTCGGATTTTGTGGCACTCCACTACCTCTGAAGAGCATGATGTGGTGTAAACTAAATCTGCCAACCGTTTCTACTTAAATCCAATGGCTGAAAAAATTCTTTTAAATGTCCAGCACAATTTCTTTGCTTATGAGGGAACCTCTAATGTCTCTACAATACCATCGCCATTCCATTTATTCTCTACAGATGGAAGTTATAACTACCGACACTTTTTTTAGCCTAAATTTTGACAAAGATCAAAATCCAAACCCACCCAAGCATGAATCATTTTGGTCTGGTACCTAGAATAATTAGTATTAGTATAATTAGAATATTATAAAAACAAACTCATAACAACAACAAGATAGGATAATAAGTATTTACTATGGCTATTACCTTAAAAACAAGTTGCCATACCAATAACGACCATGAGAGAATAAGAAGGAAAATCAAACATATCCGCTTTCAAAGACCTGCTTCACCAAATGCTATCATGGGAGTTGTAATGAGGAGGGTGCCAGAACACTAAAAAGAAAATCATTTTATTTTTTGATTTGCTAAAATTCAAATCTCATGAAAAGGTCTTTTGCTCCCTAAATTTTCCTATACACCCCAAAATTTGGCGTTAGTTAAATCAATTATTTAGTTAGGTTCAAAAATAGAATATGAGAAACTAATGGAATTTGACTATGAAACATGCACCATTGCGTTCGTGATGGAGTTCTGAAAAACTTTCATGTATGTATGTTTGTAAACTGAGTCCGTACGGAAAAAGTTATGTATGAAAAGTGATAACGGATGGGAAATAATATGTAAAATAAAATCAATTAAATCTTCCCTTAAGTAGCTCGACCCTACTGAAGTCAGGTCGACCAAGGTGAACAACTGCTATATCGATCCCTAGTCGATTGTTCCAGTGATGGCTAGAGCTATAAGGTGGATAAACTTTTAACTAACAGACGGATTTTTATAAAATTAAATCTAAGGGTTATGGATCATTTGAGCGCCTATGAATAAAGGATTAAACTCTCTCTCTTTTTCTTATATTTTCTAAAGGTAGCAACGAGGCTCTACCTTTTTCATTTTTTCAATGTCCTCCAAATTTTCTAAAATATATTGTTTTTCAAATCTAATAATAAAGATTGGGGATAATGAATTCAGTTTTATGAACAAAGACTGGTTATCGCGGCTGAGGTAAATCTTTAGGTTTTGTTATTTGCTTACTTTTCCTTTTTCTAATTCTTTTTTAGATCTACAAAATTTAATTTGTATACATATCCTATTTGACCTTTTAACGCATAAGATCACTTGTTTTACGCATAATTTACATTGTCTATTCCAAATGAACATTACCAATGCCTTGTAATTTTGTATGTGTCTATATTTCCTTCTTTTTAAATGTCTAGGCATATTTGTAGATACTATAACAAGAGTCTTTTATTTATTTTTTGAAATCGCAATGAGCCAAAATATAAAAGGATTATTCTAGTCAGTGGTTTGGACTAGAATGTAAACAAACTGAAATTAAGAAATTAGTAAACAAATAAATATAAATATCTGAAATCAAGTATATGCAATGAACATGCTAATCTACATATATATATATATACACACACACTGTATTTATCCAAAAACACGTAATTAACGCTAGTTGTTAATAATATTAGGTAAACATTAAGTGTAGGCTTGAATTTGATTGTTCTTTGTTACTTATGTGTATTAATGAATATTACCTATAGCAAATGAAGAATTTACAATTATAACCATTATTTTAATGTGAAATAAATATAGAAAATAATGATAGTTTATCCAAAAGGTTAAAAATAATATAAATGGAAATTTAAGCATTGCAACTCCACACTAGTGGCAATTAATATAGTGAACATAGATATAAATATATAGTAAAGAATCAAAAAAATTAGACAATAATTAATGTAATTAAAGGGAGTTGTAATAAATAGATAGTAACAGTAATTAAAAATGAACTAATATAAATGATATTTATTTGAATGTTCATTATGTTAGAAAAAGTGATTGTTATGCTATTTAGTGGCATTTGATAGTTAAGATAATTAATTAATTAAACGGAGAAGTGGATAGTAATTAACGTAATTAATCATAAGTCCTAAAAAATAATTGCGGAGCTATGAATCTTATATTAGGAAAATCAGTCATATCTCTAGTTTAATCCTAGGAATATTTCTAATAAATATAAGAATTGCTCTTGATAGGTTAATGATTCAAGGTCAGTTGCATTGTTCGATAGAAGTTTGCACTTTCAAGCAGTTAGGTATTTGTAAAACTGATGTGAGACATCATCATCCATAGGAACCGTGGCAGTAATTATTATCATAACGTGAAACATTCCTAAAGGTTCACTTTTAAGTTTATTGAGGTCTTAAGTGGTTGCATGACCCTCCTCCCTTCCGAAAGAGGAAACCTAAAGGATAACTTAAGTCATGGCGTACTTTGGAATTAAGGTCTTAAGTAGTCCGATCCGCTTGTTACACTACAACGGAACTGGCATTTTATAGCGGCCTGCAGCCACTATGAATAACAATTATAGCGGTTTCACAACTGCTGTATATCGACATGTTATAAAAAAATGGCTGCTTAGTTATAATGCTTAACTAGCCGCTATAAAAGATATGGGTTTATAGCGCATTTTGACTGCTATGTTATTTTGTTACAGTAGCTCAAATTAACCGCTATAATACATCTACATCTCATTGAAAGCGAGAATATTTATAACACATTGCTGCCGCTATAACATAATTATTCAATAGCAAATATATGACGCTATTAACTAAACATGTCATAGTTTTACTAAACCCTTTGACAACTCAAATTTACCGCTATTATACATCTAAATTTCATTAAAATTGACATTATTAATAACATAACTTTACTGTTATAACATATATCTTCGATGGCTTCTATATGACGCTATCAAATTAACGTGTTATAGTATTGTAACATCCTTTTCACAACTCATACATTTTAATAATGACAATCAAAATGAATCTTCATAAAAAGTTAAATATGAACACACAAATAAAGCATCAACTAACAAAAAAAAAAAAAATCAAACCATGAGTTAACAAATTCAATACATATTTTTCAATTCCCATTGATGTCAACTTGAGTATACAAAATACAAAACATAGCTCATATTTGTTCAGTTAACACACAAAAGACAAGACAAAATATAGTACACAAAAGACAACACTCAAACCTGCTAGACAGACAAAACACCCTAAACAACTTAGCACCTCCGTCGTACTTTCATTTGCCTCATCACCCTTTGTCAGCCTATATACAACAAAAACGAATCATTGGTAAGGAGTAAAATATAAGAACAATGTGAATCACATGACAATGTGAACGAAATCACAATCTTTAGTAGTTTGAAAGGCAAAATTTTACAATATTTGTGGATAGGTAAAAAAAATAGTTTACAGAACGAATTGCAATAATAAGCTAAATTAGTTTACATTTTTGTCATCTCCACTTGTTTTCGATTCTGCCACTACCTGCACATACTTCCTACATGTATCAGCCTGCATAGTTGCACCTGAATACATGTGAACCTTGCTACAGTTTCAAGCTCGCTCTACCGCTTACATGTTTCAATCGTTAACGCTACAGGTTCACGCTTCGGCTTCACTAACGCCATAGCCTTCAGCCTGCCCTTATCATGGTTGACTTAAAGCTTCACTAAGCATATAAAATTACATTTGTATGTTGATTCTTTCATTTGAACTTCTGCTTAACTTTTGCATACAATAAGAATATTATAATTAATGCAATAATCTATAATTGTTTAATACTTATTATACAAAGGCATTGAATTGGCATATTGCTCAAATTTGTTTTGATTTTCTGCCATGTTGATTTATTTAATTTAGAACTTATGATAGAAAAAAAGAACTCATAGTTTAATGTTGCCTCCATTAATTTTTAGACCAGTAGCTGCATTGCTGTGAGCATTTGAGAATAGTTAAATGTCCATTCCATTTCGTGATAGTCATTTTTTTTTCTTAGAAGAAAACTTGTTACAGCACATGCACATCCTTTAGCAGGATGATACTTAAAAAAAACATATACATAAAAAAGAAAGCTCCGAAGAAATAACGTGCATACCAAAAAAAACTGACATATTATAATACCAAGTATTTACAATAAAACGTAAAGGAAATAGAAAATTTTAACTGCTGTAAGAAAGGATTAACATCAACAAAGGATTTTTCCACATTAGCCTAAAACAATGGTGTGCATCAAGAAGCAGTAACTTAGCGATCAATATGATTATCTCTGTAGTAAATGTGAGCGCAATGGAACCAACATCCGTAAAGTAGAAACCAAATCAAAATTGCTTATTTTTTTGGAAAAATAGGGACATATTCATCTGAACTTGTAGTAAAATAGTTCATAAATTTCTACAGCATGTATGTTCTTATACTCAAACACCAAGCACATACAATGGTTGTGGTTGATTTTAAAATAAAATATGAACCGCTAAACGTGTAAATTTGTTTACTCTCAATATAAATCCATTTTTTTCCTCACATACCCCGAACAATATGTTTACCACAACGAATATGAAGAATGCATCAAAGAAATGAAGCTATCAGGCGAAATCCATGTACATAATTAGAAAATGAGACAAAGGTTAGCCAATCTGAACCAATCATTTACACGAACGTCTTGTATACATTTTAGAAAGATGATACTTTATTATGAGTCAAGAAAAATTGTGAGATAAAAAGTGTTAAGCGCAATTCTAAATGAATGGCTTTTCAGCATTAAAAATAGGCTATAATCGATTGGAAAACAGGAGGCTTTAGCAGGAAAAATGAATCTATAAAATAAATCAACGTGTAAACAAAGTAAAAGGAGATAAACACCATCTGAAAATTGCTAATTTTATAAGACTTTTTACAATCTACTTTAAATCTTCTAATGCATTTTTGGAAAATCTAAGAATCCGCTTAACTTTAGGCATTGTAGATGGTGAAAATGAGTTAATGAAACTGAAAATAGGGTAAAAATGTAACCTGTGTTGGGATGTTTTGAAAAGAAAATGCCCTAACTGATTTCAATCGGCTGATGCTTTGGAGGGTAAAAAGATTTAAAAAAAATGAATGGGAAGGTTTCGTTGTGGGTTGAAACCGCAAGAGCAAAAGAATAAAAGGAGAGATCTGTTTGCAGATATACCATAGGAGAGAAGGTTAATTCAAAATAAAGAACAAACGCTGGGACATGTCAGCAGTAGTTATGGTTCTGTTTTCTTCTAATATATAAGTAATAGAATAGATTATTACACTTATGATTTTTGCATGTCGTGATTGTTGAAATTCGCAAGTATTGAATGAAATATACTTTGTTCATTGTCCCACATAATTTAAATGAACATGTGCAACTGTTTAGTGAAAAGGTGTGACTATTAGAAGCATGGTTTTTTGAAAGAGACACTTCATGAAAAGACACTTCGCGAAAAGACACTTCGTGAAAAGACACCTCGCGAAAAGACATTTCTTTCACTAACAGTCATTTTTTCCAACGGTCATATTTCAACGAAAAGACACTTCACGAAAAGACACTTCGTGAACAGACACTTCGCGAAAAGGCACTACCTTTCGTCAAACGGTCACATTTCAGCAAAAAGACACTTCGAGAAAAGACATTTTCTTTCACCGAAAGAGATGCGTCTGTACGAAGAGGTACAAGCACAACTGTTCGAAAGAAATGTGACTGTACAAAGAGGTACGGGTGCGACCGTTCAGAAGAGATGCGACTGTACGAAGAGGTACGGATGCGACCGTTCGAAGGGATGCGGATAAACTATAAATAAGGAGGAAACCTAATCACTTTCCCCACTCATTCCTATCCGATCTTCCTTCTCTCTTCTCAAATACTCTTATATATAATCACAGAGTGACATACTCATTACAATCTCGTGCAGAAAACGTCAATTGTATCTTGGGAGAATTTTGAAATAAAATTCGTAACTGCCTAACTGTGTTATGGCGTCTACGAATATGTGAGAACAAATGATAACCTAGTGGATCCATTTACTAAAGGTTTTTCAAGAGAGAAAATTGACTACGCATCGAGGGGAATGGATTTAAAAGCCTAAACCAACAAGAGTTATCTTATACGGAAACCTATCCTAGCGACGAGAGATCCCACGGACTAGGACCAATAGGCAAACCAGTTATGAATAACTCAAAACGTAATGCATTTTTGGACATAATCCTACTCCATTCCTATGCTGCACCATATAAATGCACACCTACAGAAGGATTACCAGGTTAAAACTATGTTTTTTTTAATGATGACCATATCTTGAAAATAACAATGGGGTATATGTAGGATACTCATAATGGTTGCGATCACCTATGTTAGTGTGAGCTGGGTCGGCTCTATGAGAATTTTAAAGACTTAAATTCTCTATAAAACTCGCAGAACCAAGAAGTGTTTAGGACCAAAATGAACACAACCAAGAGATTGGATGAGAAGAGAATCGATGCTTCGTAAAGCTTATTTTATGGATATACAATAACGGCTGACGGTTCAAGATGAAATAATTCACCGATTAGTTAAGTAGATCCGATAAGTTTTAACTAGGGAAAGTTCAAAGTGAAATATCTACTTATCCACGATAAAGCATTATTCCATATGTACTCTGTGATATTTCACTTTGTGTGGGGGAAAAGAATATTATCATTCATGTGAGGGATTGTTGAAATTCGTAAGTATTGAATGAAATATACTTTGTCCATTGTCCCACATAATTTAAACGAACAGATGCAACTGTTTAGTGAAAGGGTGTGACTATTAGAAGCATGGCTTTTCGCGAAGAAACACTACGCGAAAAGACACTTTGCGAAAAGACACTTCGTGAATAGAAATTTCGTGAAAAGACACCTCGCGAAAAGACACTTCCTTTCACCAACGGTCATTTTTCCCAACGGTCATATTTCAACGAAAAGACACTTCGCGAAAAGACACTTCGTGAACAGACACTTCGCGAAAAGGCACTTCCTTTCGTCAAATGGTCACATTTTAGCGAAAAGACACTTCGAAAAAAGACACTTCCTTTCATCGAAAGAGATGCGTCTGTATGAAGAGATAAAAGCACAACCGTTCGAAAGAAATGTGACTGTACGAAGAGATACGGGTGCGACCGTTCAGAAGAGATGCGACTGTACGAAGAGGTACGGGTGCGACCGTTCGAAGGGATGCGGATAAACTATAAATAAGGAGAAAACCTGATCACTTTCCTCACTCATTCCAATCCGGTGTTCCTTCTCTTCTCAAACAGAGTGACATACTCATTACAATCTCGTGCAGAATACGTCTGTTGTATCTTGGGTGAATTTTGAACTAAAATTCTTAAGAAAATTGTTATGACAAGCCTCAGACATCATTCGGTTAGATTTTTATTTTGTATATTTATATACATTATTTCATAATCTTTCCATTCTTTAAGTTGTGTTATTTCTTAAAATAGTATAACGCGGTTGTTGTAAATTAATTACAACATATTGATTGCTATCATTAGCTAATATTGAATTCCAGAGTAGTGTAAATTCAAGTTATAAACTTGTGTGATGAGTTTATAATTCTCTGTTTTGGTATACTAGAATTATAACAGTGATTTCTATCACATCTATACATGAAAACTATATGCCGATACATCTATCAATGCAATCCAACATAATCGAGAAAAAAAGTCAAATTTGAACCAAAATCTATTAACATATATACGTACTCTGTAAACTTGAAAATAACTACCATATCTTGTCAAACTGATGTGCTACACTATGTAGGTTAATTTAATAGATTTTATTTAACAACTAAAGTACAATTAAGTATAGTCATTGATTCATACTTATATTTCAAGGATAACTTATAGGCTTAGGTTAAGGTATAACGTTTAAGATGACATCCCATATTTTACGAATTCTATTTAGTCTGTTATATAGACAATACCAATTAAAAGGAAATGGATATTTTTTTGACAACCATGCAAAACGATGAAATTAAATATTAAGAATGATACAAAATATACCTAGTGTCGGCTCGGGAATAATTTACTCGTACAGTCAGTTGCCTCCTAGGAGATTCCCTGGCTTTGAAAAAATTTACACTGAACGGAAGCCAAATCCAAACTAAATCAATCAAAAAAACCTGCTGTATGGACAATCTCCTCTATTAAAACAGTCTACACATGTAACCATAACTCTAATCATGGTTGCATTTCTGTATATACATTGACAAATGTAAATAAAAGTACACCTAGTCTGCTTAATATTTCAATGAATATATATCAACTTTGGAGTCCATATTTCAATTAACTTACTGGTAAAGAAAGCAGAGTCCATAGAACAATTAATAGTTAAACACAAAAGAGGTCTTTTGATCAATTAACAATTAACAATTTCAAATCAGATATTAACAACTGCAATATGTGATGCAAATAGTAGCAGCCAATTATTTTCAGCCTTTTTAGTGCAAGTGTTGTGTTCAGACTCTGACCATAAGATGCACAAATTGGCAGTAACGTCATCTTAGAGAATGCATTGATGGTTCAACAAGTAAAAAAAAATGTTGATAGAAGAGAAATGCCAAGGAGGACTAATGTTATTTATGTTGTTTTGCGAGAAATGTTTTCTTTATATTGACAGAGAACGTGTAGTAAATAAAATCAAAGTAGATTTATGTTGTTTCGCGAGAAATATTTTCTTTATTTTGTATGTGTGTGTATCTATTTTCTTTCAACCTACGATCATCTAAATTCGTTCATTCAGATTGAAATACGCATGTTTAATTTGCCAGCTTCAGTCGCACTTCTCATGCACGTTCCTCTCAAAGTAAGAAAACAAGAATATTCTAAACAACCCTATCAAACATTCTTTTCTTTACTTCATTACATCTATTGTCTCTTGCTTTCCATCTACATACATGTATCCTTGACATTGCATAATTTCTCAAACAGTATCATCAATTCAAAATTAAACAAGAAAACGGGTTTTATGAAGGCTATCGCTACCAATATAGATTTCCTTATCAGGTTAGATATATTAACTACCAACTATATCCGATGTTATAAATATATTTTGCTTCTCAGTTAGTTCAAGATACGATTATTTCGATCGTCTTTGCCGTACAAATTGCTTCTCAATTAGTTCAAGGTACGATTATTTCCATCGTCTTTGCTGAACTTATCTTTTCCGAGATGACATATGTAAGGCCACTTAGTATAAAGTGTAGTCAGTCAATGGAAATCTATATCATTTTACTCGATTTAGTATCTTAAAGAATATCATAAGCTAAAATCCTAAAACCATTGTTTTCATAATAATTACACAATAATTTTTAAGCAATTCCATTTATGTAAACCTACGAAATTAATCCTTTAGTTTATGTGGGAAATTTGACCAATATTAACACTCCTACAAATATGTTGCATTCGTTAAGCTGACTGATTAACTACTTTTTTTGTACCACTGGAAATCCTTTATGTTTTCTTGATACAAAGGTCAGTATATACATTCTGCAATTTCACCTTTTATATTGTTTGTGTTGGATCTCTTGATAACTGCAATTTCACTTCTTAAGTTCAAGTCTAAGTTTTTATCAATTTATCTGCATATGTGAAGTTGATGTCAAAATCATGAAGTGTCTGTCTTATTAGTAAAAATAAATTATTCATTTACTGTTGGGAGTGGCCATCCGTTAATGTCAGTATATGTTGGCACTACTAGATGCTTATTTTACTCCTACTGTTTTATGTTTATTACCATGCCGACATTTTACAGTCCTAGAACACTCTATTTTGTAATATTTAGGTATCATGTATTTAACGTAAGCGGTTTATCGATGGGTAAGTTTTTTAAAACCTTAGTAGAAATGGAGTTTCTCTAGATTTTACACTCCTAGATCACTTGATTTTGTAAAGCTACCAGATACCTTGATTTTGAAAAATAGTTTCAGTATCATCATCCGATAAGATAATTTGAATTTTGCAGAGTTTTGATGAAGCAAAGTTTTCCTTGGATATCATAAACCCTTCAATGTTAGTTGTAGATGAGGACTGTAGTACATGAGTTGTAACTCTACAGAATTATAAACATACATCTTCTCTCAAGTTACATGCTTTTATACAAGATTCTTTTCCTTGAAATCATGTCAAGAGTCGAAATTGTTAATTTTTTTATATGAAATCAGTAGCTATTTAGTAAAAAAATCCCATAACTTTTCCGACAATGAAAATCATTTTAGTGCATAGCTATTATTATAAATTGAGTAGTTGTGTATTTTGTTATTTAATGTGTCCAATAATTAATACAAAGTTTAATAGTTCATTAACTGTAAATGTTGAAACCAATATAACTCACTGTGTTTATCTGGAGATTCTGAAGAATTATTCATCATTTGTATTTTTACCATTACACTGTTCAACATTATGCTATTATGGTTATTTTAAGTGCATTTTTGTTTTCTCAAAAAATTATTTCCTTATAATTGTTTTGCCATTTTTACAATGAATACTATTCGAATGCCTATGGGTGTAGGAGCATTGTCCGACTTTGCATGGGCACCAAAACCAAATGGGATAGTTATTACATGATTCACTTCTGGTATGCAGAAATTGCTTGCTAACGGAAAAGAGTATGAACTATAAAGTGCAATACCCATCACTTCATATTTTTAATTATTTCAGAATTGCTATTTTATTGCGTGCATAATTAATTTCAACCAAATCATTAATAGTTATACTTTGTGTATTTGATCAGGAACCACTGGGGAACCGAGGGAGTTGCTCTAAGTCATACCACTCTGGCTCTACAACCATTAACATAAATCGCCATTGTCGGCTATAGCGAGAATGATGTATGTGTTCATTTGTCCTTTTTTTACAGTGGCAAATGAATAAGATTTAAGTTTACATATCACACATGGAAAAAATATTTTGATACCATATCATGTTGAATATTCGAACTGTGCTTATGTAGGTGTGTTTACACACAACTGCTCTTTGCTACATCGGTTGTATTTCTTCATGCATTCCCATGTTAATGGTTGTAGGCTGCCACGTTTTTATAGAAAATTTTGATGAAAAATCCCTATTTATCGCTATTGAGAACCAGGTGACATCTCTATTCATCGATATTGCAGTTTTATTCTTTAGTTACTTAGATAAACAGATAAACAACTATTGTTCATCATGTTCCTACTAAAGAAAACTATAATCTATATCAGATTTATTTATAAATGGGAAATATATAACTATACTTTGTCAAAAATTGTCGTACAATTTTACGTATAGAATGTTATATCTTTTATAGTATGTGGTTAAAAGTGGCTATCAGTTATGTGTGTTCATCGATTATAGTTTATAACATTTTGCAACAAAACTTCTCTCGCTGCGCTTGGCTCATACAAGTTCAGGAACAAAATATTATCCTACCATTCGAGCCTGCATCAATCAAGTTACCGCCACGGGTACGTTCATAAATATTGGTTTCTTCGTGTCACTGAATTTGAGTAGGTAGAGCTGCAGGAAAGTATCATAACTATATTGGTTTTTACATAATACCCATTTTATTTTAATCAGTACTAGAATTTTATATGCATATCAATAGTCCTATACAAATCCTCATTTAAAACACATTTTAAATTATAGTAAACTTAATGTCCTCATTTAAGCCAAACAACATTGTAGTGCGAAAACTTATAAGCTATAACAAGCTTATCAAAGTTCTATATGGGCATAAAATAAGATAAAGACTATTAATATAGAGTTACCTTAAATGAAAGACGAGACAAAGACGCATGTAAATTCTTCAAAGAAGGAAATCCAATATCATGTGCAGGAGTCCCATCAGGTTTATATAATCCATAGTGTCTCTCAGGCGCACGTCATGAATTCAAATCCTCATTAAATAGAGCAAACACATATGAATTGTGAATGATACATAAAAATTAAATACATGTACATCTTAGTGATCCTTAAGTGAACTGCTATAAGTTCCTTTTTGAGCTAAAAAAGAATCCATAACTTTTATATCACACATTTGGCCTTTCCTTTCTTATGTAACTCGGTTATCATAAATCAATGACTGTAGAATGAACATTTCGAGATTAGAAAAGAAAAATCACCCGAAGTTAAACTTAAATGGAATGACTACAATCCATGAAATTTACTTGTGTAGTAAGGAGATATGAATTGTATATTATTTATAATTCTCTAAAAATGATAAGGTGCCAATAAGATTGAACATGATATACATAAATCATATATAGTGAATTATAAATTATTTATAATTCTCTAAAAATTGGAAAACTATTGTATTGATGAATACAACACTCTAAATTTGTACACATCCGACCAGTGCATACATTTAACTGAAGTTATAAAGTATTGTTAAATCATGCAAAAGATAAAAACAGACTTCATACTATTCAACTTACACTGCATTTGCATTTTCAACATGCATTACACTTTATTTCAATATTCAGTTTTGATACTATTCTGGTGCATTCTTTTTTTTTTACCTTTTTTTGTCAAAAATAAATATTCTACATTTTACTACATTAACCGTCATTACGTAAATTTAAAGCTACAGCTAAAATAATTTTACTCCTTAGATCAAGAAAAACAAAAACTATGCATCAAGCAGATCACCTTAGTTGATTGAACAATGCATCATGGACATGCTCTACAACACTAGTTTGAAAAATTCAATGCAAATAATATCCCAAAATATCATGAGACAATTCTACTGAACAAAACACAATTATGAATCAAAAAGCAGATGCACAGTAGACTAGTTTAATGCTGACTGAATATAAGTATGGTAAAGCTTTTGAAACAATCTCTCATTAAAAGGGCATATTCCCGGTACCACCTTCACGTTGCAAGACAGGTAAATAGATTATAATATTAAAAACAAAAGAACATAGAAAACCCATGGGTAAGTAGAAAAATACTAAATAGCATAGAAACTCGATGAGCATCAAATAGTAAATATTTTTTTGCACCATTGATCAAACCTCTGTGCCACAGACAAAGGTCTACAAAGGTTCATCCATTAAGAAGAATATATTTTTCCTAAAGTTTAGGAGAGAACTACTCACCAAAAAAGTAGATCTCTGTTTTTTTTTGGTTGCAAGATGGTAATATATACATATTCTATAATGAAGAAAATAAAAAAGTATATGAAAATATATGCATGGTAAAAATATCATCAAACAGCACAAAACCTAAATAGCCATAAATTAGTAAATGTTTCTATGTGGCAGTGTTGACTGAATCTTGATGTCACAAAACAATGTTACCATAGGCTCACCCATTAACAAGGCAGATGATAAATCACCCATAAACAATGTTTCCTAAAAATTAACAAGAGAAATACTCGTCAAAAAAGACCAAATGACACAGAACACGATTGAAAATCAACTGATAAATCATTTTATGTCATAAAGTAGTGAGTCTGCATCATGTACGTGGTCTGCATAATCACTACACCAAAACAGGGGATTCCCAACAAATATAGGTGTTACAAATAATTTCAGTAACACTTTTAAGTGTCACCAACGGCCTGTGAGGAATTTCCTGTAACACTTATAAGTGTTACAAACAGAGTAACTGCTAACACTTATAAGTGTTACAAACATATTCATTGTTAACACTTATAAGTGTTACAAACATATTCATTGCTAACACTTATAAATGTTGGAACCATAAGATATGGTAACACTTGTAAATGTTACAAACATATTCATTGCTAACACTTATAAATGTTGAAACCATAAGATACGGTAACACTTATAAGAGTTACAAACATATTCATTGCTAACACTTATAAATGTTGGGACCTTAAGATATAGTAACATTTATAAGTGTCAGTATCATAATCCTACCAACACTTATAAATCTTGGCATCACAATACAGAATTAAGTTCTTTTCTATTTTTTACACAATTAATATTAAAATTCTCAAAACAAATGAATATAACATATCTTTATGATTTTCATATCACATATATAATTCAACATATCAATTCAATGTAAAAATTAGTACACTTCCATATCTCAAATTCAACAATATCACATTTCCATAATACTCAAATATAAGCTACATGCTTCCGATTTCAAAATACCATAATATCATGTCCACTGTAAAATATAATGCACTCATTACATTCCAAAAACTTTAGAGATAGAATGATTGTCAAGGTCACACTTGTTTGCTTTCTCGTTGTCATTACATTCCAAATTATATTTTTATTCCTCCTCCACGAGTGCCTACAAAATATAAATGCACTCATTTATACAAAAAATAACAAGTTGCAATGGAACACTTTTCACTTAGGTGATGCATACATACATCAATAATCGTACCTTTTCACTCAGTGAAAAAAAATTATGTGAAAATGCCTTTGATTGCACTGCCCAAAGTCAAAGAAAATAAGTATTGAGCACTCTCAAGCCACAATAGCCAACATGCATGCCTACAAAGTTCCGCTACTTTCAGAAAATAAAAGTTAACAGAATATTCAAAAAAAATGAAATAGTCTAAATAGTAAGTAATCTTTACATCAATAATCATACCTTCCTATGGTGCTATAATCTGTTTCTATCCCAAATAACCATTATAAAATCTTCTGTTTACCTGAAAAAATAGTGTGATTTCATTTGAATATCAGCAATTACCTAAAATAACAATCAAGCTGCAGACTCAGTTTTCCAAACTGAGTTTGCACAAAGGACTCGGCATTTTCTATAAATCTATATTTTAGCAAATATAGTCTCATATATTCTATGGCTGGAATGTCACTAATGATACATTTTTTTAAAGTTCTATTTGTTTATTTTCTTCTAAAATAAAATAACTCATATTAATTTGGATAAATGAATGATCCAAGTAGATAATGCAATTATACTTTCTGGGGTATACATGTTACAAATAGGCGGCATTTAATGTCAAAATCATTATCATACATGTAACATCAGACTTAGATTGAAACATGCTACCAGCACTCATTTATGTTTTTTCTAAATGTTATTTAAATGCAGTCTTCTTCTATCCGTGAATGACATGTAGGGTACTTATCAAATTAATGTACATAGTGCTGCCTTTCGCACGATCATTTAAATAATCTACCAATAATAAACAAATTAATGTACAACTCAGTTGCAAAACTGAGTTGCGCATCTCAGTTTAGCCACTGAGTTGTGCACTCAGTTTGGCCAAACTGTGCAGCGCAACACAGTGGCCAAACTGAGCTGTGCAACTTAGTTGCAACACTGAGTTTGCAACTCAGTTTAGCAACTGATTTGCGCAACTCAGTTTGGCAACTGAGTTGCAAAACTCAGTTTGGCAACTGAGTTGCAAAACACAGTTTGGCACTGAGTTGCGCAAATCAGTTGCCAACTCAGTTGCAAAACATAGTTAAACTAAACTGCGCTACACAGTTGCAAAACTGAGTTGGCAACTAAGTTGTGCAACTCAGAGAGTTATTCGGCTTTGGTACAGCCATAATCTGCTCTGTGAAATATAATTAACCCAAGGTTTATAATGACAAATGTTTCCACCAAATAACACGTGTTAGACATTTCACCCAAGGTTTATAATAAAATGCTTTGATATAACAATGATGTATCATGCATGTAAAATTATCGAGGCAGATAAGGCTAATACAACATGACGGAAAACGAAGACAGTGAAAAATATGCTTTAATAATAATAATAAATTACCTTAGCTAGCCCAACATGTAAAATCTAGCTGCTAATGCTCTTAATAGCCCATATAGTGCCACAATTTCAACCGTGACTGCAAGTTACATAATAATTCATATTAGTTGTGCTGAAAATGTAGGGAAAGAAGAGAAAAATTAATAAAAGTGCAACCTCCCTTTTATGTACTAAATTAGTTGTGCTAAGACTTACATGTTATGCGTGAACAATGAATGGTATTCCCTTGCTGATACAATCCTAACCTTTATCCTGTTCATAAGATCCCAGTTCAAGAATTGATCATTCATAAACACCTGAAGAGAGTTGTCATATTTCATATATGGTATGCTTTCAATGATTTAGTTTATCAAACAATCCGCATATTTAATCCATAAAAAAATTGGACATACACTGGGTGAATCAAAAGGGTATGTCAATCTGGGAGAAGTGGGTTTTTGAGTTCAAAATTATGACGATGCAAATCGTTGCCATAGAAAAGCACTTGACATTGCATCTTGTTTAGAAGATGAAGAGAAGCTGATTGATTTCCATTGGTCCTAACCAATACTACTTATACTGGTACATATGGCTTGTTTTTAAATTTACAGCATCATACCATTCCTTGGTTCTCTAGTTTATGATCAGAATGAAACAAAATATAATATAAGAACAAAATATAATTTAAGATATGCAGCTAATTATAGTACTTGTGTCACAATATCGGAAGTAACCGATATTAATTAAGTATAAAGGAAAGTTTAGCCAAGTTCAGTACTCCATTAAAAAAATAATCTGGTTGGTGTCCACTAAATTATGTCATGTTGGCAGATGCCTAAAGATACAATTATCTAAAAAAATCAGTCTGGTTGGTGGTTTAGTTACAGCCAAGATTCGTTATCAGTCTCATTTTTTCCCCTTTCTTTCATCGACTACCTTAGGAAATTACCTGAAATTCTACTATGCAATTCTAAACGCATACCCAGATATAAAGATGATATCAAATCGTGATGGATCCTCTCGTGCATTAGATCATCCAGCTGACCTGTATGATTTTCATGTAAGCACAAACTCATATCAGAATAACATCAGAATTTTTTGGTTTGTGATGTTACTGACAATAATTCGAATTTGCTTATTTAAAAGATCTACAGCAGTGCTAATAAATTGTTCCAAATGGCTAATCAATTTGACACTACATCACGAAAGGGTCTAAAGGTATGAGTAATATATGAATAGGCTGACCATACAGGTCAACTTTCTAGTTATAGTACTTTGGTTTATATCTTCGTTGTTGTTGTAGGGTCCAAAGATATTGAGTATTTTCAACTACATCACGTAAGACCTTAAAGTACTATAACTAGAATGTTAACCTGTATGGTCATATATGAATATCCATGCACGCATAATATAAACCAAAGCCTGCAGTACAACCAAACGAAAATTATGTGAAGTTGAAGAGAAATTCTTCGGACTTACAGAGTGGTTAGTTGAACCAAATTTCCAATACTCTCAGGAAGTGCACCAGCAAGCGCTTCGTTGGATGAGAAATCCCTGTGCAAGATGAATCAAAGTAATTTTCAGAGGAACCAAAAAACATTTGTTTAGGAAACTTGACATGTACAAACTTCAAGAATTACTATACAGAGATAGCTATTCATTATAGGAATCATTAAGCGGCTTAAAATTAAGTATCTAATTCCACTCACAATGCAACTACTCGAGATTTTGGGTTACATATAACTCCTGCCCATTCACATGGATTACTTGAACTTCCCCAACTTGATGGTGTATTTTGCCAGTGCCTCATCAGGGATGTTAGAGCATAAGTTGATTTCATCATTTAGTTCACTATAAGCATTAAACTTCCATGAACTATTCTTTTTTCCATAGTTGTGATAAGCAGAGTCTACTTGATATTTACTCAAAAGCGAAAAAGGAACAATTTTTGGCACCCAGACTCAGTACTTAGGCCGTGGGTATGCTGGCTGAGAAGCACACAACAATATAAAATCAACCGAATTAAAGCCTTTATGTTCAACTACATACGCAATACATCTTGATAACTGTGGCTCGAGGGAAAGCAAATTGATGGCTGGCCGAAATAATTAGTAAACAGCTAGTAGACTCAACATCCGCAAATTGATAATTGTGGCTCAAGTGTAAGGTGTATGTGTATAATATTTTAGCTTATAAATAAACATGGCAATGAAACCTCACCATTTGCAAAATCTGTAGCGCCAAAACAGACTTGAATCTCTACAAAAAGCACTGAAAGGAGTATAAGACTTATGATAATCTTCATCTTTGCTTCAAATTATAGCTTGATCTCAAATTAATTTACAATCTATGTATATATTGGTCGTAAAAAGGTCAACTGCATTGTTCTTATCGTTGTCAGAAGAAATGTTGAAATTAATGATTATGCAACCGCCACCTCAATAACAACGCACAAAGTGAAAAATGAGAAATTAAGTAATTATACAACTTTAACAATTTGTTGACTAAATTGTACGGGGATGTAATGTGCTTAAATTAATTTTACTTCCTTATTGTATACATTATAATAATACTAATTTTGCTAAAATGAAAGGAAAGCTGGTGCTGCAAACATAGAAGCCGGCAAGTATATTTTAGTTTGACTTCAACCCACTTACAGGCTTCCTTAAACTAAACATACAGCAGTTGCAAGTAGCGAAAAAACTAATATTTTGAAAAATACCCTAAGTTTACCTGTAATGATATGTTATACGAGATATATATTGTAAATGGGCCTGTTTACTTTCTCAATCCAATATGCAGGGTGTTGCATATATAACCGCCTGTACGCTGTAAACAAATTATCAATTCAATAGTAAATCATATCTCATTCAATTCAATATAAAAGTCAATACTCTCTGCAGTTCTTCAAACTTGAATTCCTGAAGGCAACATGACAATCATATATCTAGACAGTCCAGCCAGTCAAACTATGCATAAATATGACTAGTTGACCAGCCATAACCAAAGCAAGAAAACCCTACGCTATAGTTTGAAAAACTGCAAATATCAAGCATTTATTCATTTTTACGATTTTATTTTTGAACTGAAATGGTTTCCGTTTTAGTTGGCCATAATTTTGTGATTAGAAACCTAAGCAAAAGCGATTCAGTGTGGGATCGTGAGTTAAAATTAGCAGTCAAAAGGAAAAATAAATAAGGTAGCAATAGGCACTTACAGCAAATCAAGACACCGTAGTTTGATTCCATCTCCCTCTCGACTCCATCTCCCTCTCTGATTCCAGCTTTATCTTTGAATCGAGACACCGTAGTTTGATTTTCCCCCATTTTAATTTTCTAGGGTTATGCTGCCATCATCGTTTCTTTTTATTTGAACGAGTTTTAATTGGTCATGGATTGAGAAACGAGTTGAGAAGCGAAGTCCATTTTTTTTTTTAATTGCTAAAGACACGGCCGTCAGAGGAACAAGCGTTGGGGCAAAAAGAATTGAGGCAACAATTAGGTTATGGCTGAGAACTTACTCTTTTACCCTTAGAAAATAAGAGTTGACCAAGCATAACAACACATAAAAGTGTTGGCACATTTTTGGTGACACATTTTTTCTACCGCAACACATATTAGTGTCACTAGTCTACAACACATATAAGTGTTGGCAGTTGAAAAAAATAAGAGTTGCCAATTGGCCATTATGGTGTAGTGAATGCTATCAGTGGACTGCTCATCAAAAAAAGCAGACCACTGCCATTTAAGAAAACATACATACATAGAAAAGTGAGAAATCCTATTCTTTTTGCTCTAACATCTCATGCAGTGCACATTTTGGCATCCATTTTATGCTATTTAATATCGCATTTAGGTATTAGGAAGCGAGAATATCTTTGCAACCGACTTTATTACTGAAAATAGAAGTCTTCCCTCGACAACTTCCACATGAGTTTAGCGATTTAACAGTACACCTAACAGCCAACAGTTTACAAAAAAACTGACTGTAAGGATGGCAAAATTCAGATTTTCAACTAACAAGTATAGAACTTGTGGAAAATAAAAACTAAATATCCATGCCTTATCGTTGATTGAATCCTGTATCATAGACGTGTCTACACAGATTCACCATTAACGATAGATGCAATCTCCCTAAAGTTTACAGGAGACCTGATAATCAAGAGGGCAGATCCTTTATTTGTTTAACAAAGGCAAAACGAAAATAATAAGTACAGAAGAATTCAATTCAAACTGCATAACTAGAAATGGACCATAAAATTCTGTAAATTTGTAAAAAAACGCAAAATTTAGACGTGTCCAACAACCACAAACATACCGGAAAATAGTTTTTACCCTTTGTAGGATTGGAAGGCTTTGTAGAATTTGGTGAAAGAAAACGTTAAAACGGGAAGAATACGAAAATATGGATGGAGAGAGCGAGAGAGATTGCCATGACTGCAGTGGCAGCTATAAAAGACGAGCTGAAGAGCAGTTAACCCTAACCCTTCTTAGTTGCGGAGGTGGACCACGGGAGGAGGATAACCGATTAACAGGAAGGCAGCGGGCGGACAAGTGAGTTCAGGAGGTAGATATGAATTAAGGTAGAGAATTTTTGTTTGAAGATGGGAGCAGGGAAGATAATCTGTGAAAGAGGGAAAAGGAAAATTTTCAAGGGAATTAGCGGGCAAAACAAAAAGATCCCGCGCTTAGAATGCGTTACTTACCCAATTGTCGAACAATTTTAAACGGACGATAACAGTACCCAACAAAACGTTATCTATTGGCATTATAGAAACCAACTTTTCTTGTAGTGTTAGGATATTAAGAGATTGGATTCACCTTTTACTTTGAAGGTAAAGGTAGAATCATAGGGTCTCCAACTAGTTTTTATAGTGATCTGTAACACTTTTTATTATAACAAATAATTAATACAATAAGGTGAAAGAGACAGACAAATTTGCTATCTACTACGTTCAGATTTTAGAGTGGACCATCCACTGAAGAAAAAAAGGAAAAAAAACATTCTATGCAGGGAGCAACTAGAATCCTAAAAGCATTTACAAAACACAATGACATTCACCATGTAAGGTGAGAATAACTAACACTACAATCACTCTAGGCCAAAACCAAGTTACAATTTGCATTAACACACAAATACCCAACATCTGTACCATTTCCACACCAAGCGTAGAGAACTTCCTTCTACCACATCACACTTTCTTACAGCAAACCATTACACAATTGAAGTACTTACATGAAATATTTTCACAGAATAGACATAATAATGCAAACATAGAGATGCATCTCCAAATAGAAAAACAAGGAAATATGAAAAGGTAGTCAAACGATGACAACAAAAACATCAAAGGCCATAAAACAAGCACCATAGCTAAGCTATCTCATGGCTAGTCACTGTGAGGAGGAAATACTATCAGGATAACGTCGAATAACCTAAAAATAATGACAATCTTCACAAGCCCAATGGGCATCCGACAGACCCGACCGAACAAACAAATACAACCAAAATTGGGGAAATGAATCTTCAAGCACAAACCGATAACATCCCCAACCAAACTACAACACAAACAACCACTCGCATTATGACTCGTTAAATGCACAAGGCACAAAACAGAAACCCAAAGAACAGAAAAATGTGTGCAATAACCAACCAAAACCAACAACCGCAAACAAACAAAGAACACCAAAGTACAGCGGGCACACGGCATTAGTACTAGCACGTCAAAGCTTGTTCGATCCACAACCATAAACGTTGGGGTATGGGCCTGCCTTTCAGTGTGAGGCATGTATGCAGCTGAATCTAAGATCTAGAAAAAGCAAGAGGAGATGCAAGTCGGGGCTCACGATATATCGTAGGTGACTTCTTGAAGGTCGGCTTAAGTTTAGTCAAGGGAAATGCAGCGAGATGTAGCGAAGGAATGACACAATGTTCTCAGAAATATATCTGGCCAAGGAAGAAGGAAAGAGGTCAGGAAAGGCTGGAGGGGGTCATGGCAAAAAATAGCATTCAGTTATAGAATTGGATTAGGACAGGAGGGCAGTCTATGCCATGACGGCGAAAACAGGGCACAAAACGGTGGATCGAAGAACTCGCCTTCTTCCAATAAGAAGTATCAAAAGGCTAATTATGTTAGAAATCGGTAATCTCTATGATATTTTGCTTCCTTTAGCTAATAAGTGATCGGGTAAGAGTTCGCCATAGGATATGGTATTAAGTGATTGCCATGGAGGTATCATAGGTCTGCCTATTCTATAGGAAGTATTAAGTGGCTCAAGGATTATCAAATAAGGTCAGTTGGTAGTAACGGAGGGGTCTGCGGGTGGAAGGTCTTAAATAGCGGTTAGTCGCCTACCTATCCTATAGATAATAAGTGATTGCTTACTATCTCTCGTCTTATATGGGTTTGGGATATGCGCGAATGATGGAAGTCTTAAATTATTTGGACATAGTAGTTAGTGTCCTCTAATTTAGAATAATGTGTTAGAAACCACCTAGGGGCCCTTAAGAGATCGTAGGAATCTTCCTTTTTATATTATGCTTTGAGCGAGGTTACAATTGTCTATAAACCCGTCTCTTTTTGTTTAATGAGGTATAAAATGGTTAGAAAGTTCTCCTTTTAGTTATTAGTGTGTAGGGAGGTTTAAAGGCTTGATATATGCATAAAAGTTCTAACTTAGTATATAACGATAATCCATCTATGGAAAGTACTACTTCGGGTCTGGTAGTCAATCGTTATGCATAACTTTGAAAGGGTAGCCTTAAATTACTAACCTTATTAGATATATATTTTTGGGTAAAACCAATTGGGATACATTGGTATATTGTAGATAATATTTTATATGTTCACTTTATGTGGACTTGTTGTTCTGACCTTCTCTCATAACAACTCTCATGTTATCTTAGGGAAGATAGGTTTTTGGAAGCATTTGTGCTTGATTTTCTATTCTTGTTCTCTCGTGCTCGATGTTGAAGTGGTGATTCACTGTTAAGGTATTTGTCTGATTGATACAAATTATTTTATGTTGTTTTTGTTATGAGTTTAGTTTTATTGTAATTTGATTATGCTCATCCTCATTATTTGCAAGTACTAGATTTATATGATATGTGCTTGGATGGGTTTGAGTTCATTTTTATCAAAATTTAGGCTCAAAAAGATGTGGGTTGTTACATTGCCCAAACACCAAATGGAAAAGAATATTGACATATTTGAAATTATAAAGAATGAGTAATCTTTGATTTGAAATAGATAGTATAAACTATTCACAAAACACGTAGTTTATGCATCTCTTCCTTTTTTATTAGTGTGTTTTCCTTTTATTTCGATGTAGACTTTTTTTTAGCAAGACTGGCCGGTTTTTATAGTGATCCATAACACTATTTTATTCAATAAAAAAGAAAACATAAGAGTGCAGGTGATATACAAAGAACATATCAGCTCAAAGCTTCGACACAGGGAAGCCAGGGTACCACTATCATTTTTACTATTTTCTAGGTTACATTGCATTCAGATACATTTGTCTTTTCTTCTATGAACTACATTACCTAAAGACTGTTGTCCTTTCTCATTGAGATTCCTCAACATCTTCTTTTTCATGCTTCTAGTAATAGGAGTTTTAGGACCTTCTTTTTCGTTGGAGCTAGCTGACACTTGGACAGTGATGATATTTGGAGGCCTAGCTTTATAAGCTGATGGTAGAGATATGTGCGCGTATGGATTTTCTATTTTATCAATGATAGGTGATGACTTTCTCTGTTTCTTCTTATCGCTAGCTTTAGTGTTTTGAAGAACCACAGACACTGAGTCTGGTTGAGCTGTATGCGTTTGGTCAAATACTATACCAAAGCAGAAAGAATTAAATTTCTCCAATTTCCTCTCAGCTACTAAGTAATCTAGTGTGTTTACATCGCTGTTTGCTAACTCAGAACGTAGGCATTTCGAGATAATATTTATTTCAGCATTTGTAGCTCGTATATGAGCCGGTCTGGCAGATTCAATAGCACTCATACCTGAGGAGATATTCTGCAAGAGATCGGCATGTTCAGGAGTTTCCATACATCTTGATTCTGTAGCAGAAGCGTCTTCATTCCTCACTTCCATTGAATTTGCATTCGGCATAATAGAAGCAGTACTGTCTTTATCCCCTACGTGATTAAGCACACCTGTACAAGCATCTTCATTCGCAATAGAAATTCCAAATGTTGTAGATAGGATGTCGTCTACCATTGCTATATGATCCCCTTTAGTTTTCCATACTGTTATTTCTTTCTCCTTCATACTCTATTGCAAGAATTCAATTTGACTCAAAGGACTTTTACACATTACTTTTTCAGTGTTCACATTAACATCCAACTTATCTCTTTCTCCCATTTCATGCGAACCAGTTGGTTCGATCTCACCGTCTTCAGTTTCACTGCATATGTCCTGATCTATGTTATCCACCTCTTCCACGGGTAAGGAAGAGAAGCAATTTGAGATACCTACTGCATTTACGACTTTCTTAGGGGGAATGACATCGACCACAACTTGTTTCCCTTTATCTCTACCTTTAACAACAAAGTGAACTGGATTTTTCCTCTTGATTACTTTGGTCCAAGTGTTAGACCTGGTTGGAATTGCATTGCGCAGCCATTGAGACACTCTGTTTGACCACCCATTCTTGTCTGCATCACTCGGTTTCACTATGCCTTCATTACTACCGAGTTTTTTAACAGGATCATTACTCACGTTTTCTTTATGTCTTTGGCAGTTTTCAGCTGAGTGCCCAAAAACATTGCATAGAAGGCATAAATCTGGTTTTTAGAGATAGAGAACTTTAACAGTTTGGATAGAACCATCTAAGTTATGGACTGGAAAGGAGTCTGGAAGTAGAGTGTTAGATGAGACTTCGACCATGCATTTAGCTTATTCGAGTCTATTCATGCTTTCGGTGTTCGTATCCATACATAAGAATTTCTCTACTCTTGTTGCCAACCAACTAATCCCTCGTTTCGACCAAGCTACCAGTGGTATGTTTAACATTTTGATCCACACTGGCACCATTTTCACACAGTTTGCTACGTTACTCAAACTAGATTGCCATGGTTTGACAATGAATACTTTATTCCGAATAATTACAGGGTCATCCTCTAGAACCCTAATTCGATCTGCCAGTGATGAAAAATGGAAGAAAAATATGATCCCATTTGATTTAATGTCTATGTTACCTTGTGGCCTCCAATGATTTTTCAAGTAATTGACTACAGTGAAGTAAGCCAGCGGAGCATCCATAAAAAAACCTACTAAAAAGACTTCCCATTACTCCATACTCGCCTGGACTATGTCGTCGGACAGAATGAGATTTTCACCATCGAATTTCAGCTCTATATCATCAACAGCAAAGGATCCAACATTCTTTGGCTTCGCGGCAAAGAGAGAGGACCAGTTCCGCTTAGGGAGAGGGATGTTGATGACAGAGGTCAAAGGTGGGATAGCCGCTGGGATGGGGTTAGCGAAGGCAGGAGGTGGTTCAGGCAAGGGAGGCATAGGGATCGGCGGCAGATCTAGAGTGAGATGGGATGGAAGAGGAACATCAGAATTTGAGGAAGGGCTTTGGGTTAGAGGTTTGGCAGCCGCCATTTTGATGTAGACTTTTTGCACCAAAGGAAAAATAAGCTAGTTTATAAAAGTAAAATATATATCCTTACACATAGGAAAACAAGGATAAATCTAACTAAAATTGTCAATTTACACAAATCCTACTTTTAAATCTACTACAGATCTTGAAAACAGTCGCAAACGATAAATTTAATATCTTCAAGGACCGATTCCCTAGATCTAAGCATAAGCACAAGTCCAAACTTACAAAAATATATAGGAAAATTTGAAGATGACTATTTATATTACGCAATTTCGAGGCTACAATCCAGAGTTTCATTTTACACAGTTTTCTTCTCCTTTTTCTTGTTATTTTGTGAGTGGGAATTAGTCTAAGTTTACCATTTTCTGTAATTTTTAGTGTAGAATGGGATTGTTATGCATATAGAGATTTGGGATTCTTATAAAAATAAAAAGCTTATAAACTCCCTAAATCTCTAAATAATATCGGAAGTGGTCAATCATATGCTAATTTGGGCTTTGGATTATAGATGTAAAAAAAAGATTAGATTGTTGGATGTTGTGTGATTTCATTAGTTAGTATGATTTGCTTTTTTTTACTTACTGAAAATTTAGTTTATATAAAAGTACGAATTTGGGTGTTTTAATTTATAAATGTTTAAATCATTATTTTTATATAATAGATGATTTAAATGTAATAAGACACATATTACCAAAATCTTAGTTTTTGTGTAAACATATTATATGAAAGTAAAGCAGTGCCAGAAGGAAATCACACACACACACACACACACACACACACACACACACACACACACACACACACACACATATATATATATATATATATATATATTTGTATTACACCTTGTCCTTTCCTTTTATTATTGAAATAATCCTAATAACCTAGGTTGCTAGTTATTTTGTTGTGTTCAGCTATTTCCCTATTATTGCTTTAGACATGGAATGAATATTATGTGTTATGTTGAGAGAGTTTGGAAAATATAACCTGTAAACCCTGATTTCTGGTTAGGATTGACATTTCTTCATTTAGAATGTTTCCTTTATGTACGCCACAAATTACGCTCTTATTTTTTTAAAATAATGTAATTAACGTATTATAAATGCATATTAAATGCGTTTAACTAAGAATTCAAAATTTTCATAGGAAATTTATGTGTTTAGGAGTATTAATATCCTTTCAATAAAATTAATGACACGTGACATGAGTTAACCCCTATTTGTAAGCTGGCCCGGAACTAACCAACAAATCCAATATCTACAAGAAGGCGGGTTAATATGAATTGTCTAGTACCATGGGCCATTTATAATAAATACATGTGACGTGAAGTTAACCCTTACTCGTAGTAAAAGTTTGCTCAGAACCGCCTAGCATATCCAGCAGCTATAAGAAGTCAGGTTATTGTGTGACGTCTAGTGTAATAAAAAATTGTGTTAAATAGGCCTGTCTCGAGAAGGTATTAAGTGGTTGACCTACCTTACTTGGGTATTAAGTGGTTAGAACTAGGTTTGTTCTTAAGGTTCATAACTTGGTTTTGGGCCGAAGCCATGGGACCTGCCCTTATTAGGTATTATATGGTCATTGGGTCCTCCTTTCTCCAATAAACTTGTGAGATACTAAATGGTCTTAAGTAAAAAAGACGGACGTATAAGTGGGGTAGTTCTCTAGAAGTTGTCTGCTTCTTATATAGGGGCTATGCGATGGCATACCTAGGGATGGGCTAATAAGAGTTCTGAATAACACGTAAGAAGGACTGCCCGTCTAAGGGAAGTATTAAGTGACTAGGATTTCACCCATGATTCCAATTAAATAGTAACGCATGGATCCTCCAAACGGGTCATGAATGGCGATGGATGCCTACCCTCACCCGGTATTAAGTGACAAATAACTATTTCTCACATTATAATTGAGATAGCATTTGATATCATTAATCGGGGTTTTAAGTGACTGGGGTTTGCCTTAGGGCATTAAGTGATCGCAGGAACCCACCCGTAAATATATAAAATGGCCTTAAGTGACCGAATTATAATCCATGTCATAGGGTATTAAGTGACCGTAGGAATCCACCCTTTCATATATATGATGATTTTAAGTGATCGTAGAATATTCCGCCTATCTAATGTATGTGTATGACACATTTAATTATGTGTTAAATCCTCTTAGACATAACTCGATGAATTTATACAACCAAGTATAGGAAATAAATACGCTTTAAACTTAAATGATTTTCATTCATTAGAACATGTTATTCTGACCCCCTCCTCTTAACAACATAGTATAGTAGGTGGAGATGCATGATTGAGGATATCATAGAGTTAGGAGCTTAGCGAGAAGATTTTATTGTAGTCTATTATTATTGGTATGTCTAGAAGTTGATTGAATTTATGAGTAATTATTGATGTATTGTATTTACGACATTTGAATCCGTGATGTAATTGAAATTATTATGGTTTTTATGAAATGGTACATCTATTTTAGTTATTATATTTTATTCCATCAGCTGTCAGTTTCTGATTTCATTTTACTTCGGCTTTGTTATTTATATCTTATAAAAACCAACAACTTGATTAGAATGGCTCTAAGTTTCGACAGGTCTTTTCTAGGCTTGGGCGGGTTGTTACATTTTCACTCACATTGCAAAGCTTTTCCAAATCTCATATTTGAATTGCAACTTTTAGGTATAATTCCAAATTATTTCAGATCCAGAAAATATGTATAAAAAAGGGAGATATATATATATACTAAAATTGTAGATTTGGATAAAAAATTGGAGTAGGAAAAGAAGAAGAAGGCTGAAAACCTAAAAAAATTACCTTATGCGCAAAACCCATCTTTCATTACTGATATGAATTCATTTCCTCTAATCTTTGTAAATAGAATTGAAATTTATTTAATTTAAGAAATTTTGGAGAATATTGAATAATTAAAAAGGTAGAGTTTCATGGTGCCTCCAGAAAATATTAGAAAAGAAAAGGGGCCTAGGTCTTTATTTATAGGCATTGGAGAGATCCTTAACCATTAGATTTAGACCTATTACATTGCCCGTTAATGAAAAAATTTCCTCCACCAAAACGTAGCTGCATAAGTTAGGTGATCATGAAGATCAGTAGAGCGATCGATCTCCTTTGTCGACGTAGCTGTGTAGGTCGAGTCCAATTAATTATGGAATTAATATTATTATTTGTATTTTTTTTTGTTTTGCGTCTGAATTTGTTTTTTTTTTTTTTTTTGTAACTTCTTCATACAAATAACTTCAACATGAACGGTGACCTACATTCCATCACGAACACAATAGTGCATGTTTCATGATCAAATTTCATCATTTGCTCAAATTCCATTTTTGAAATAGAATTAAATAGCTAATTTGACTAACGCTAAATTTTAGGGTGTTACGTTCTTCCCTGCTTAAAAGAAATTTTGTCCTGAAAGTTTACCATTGAATAAGTCATGGCGTTGACCCCTAGTTATCCTAAACTACACAACTAATTTGTATACAATCAATTTTGCAATCAAATGTGTGCATGTTCACAATGTACATACTGAGTCATAACCATAAAAATATGCATGCATAATGATTCTACATCAGATCCTTATATATGAATACATTTATTTTAAAAATATTTCTTAAACATGATGCAAACAACCTAAAATATAATGGTAGTTCAATATGTATGGAGTTTTTGAAATACAATTTTCAACCTAAGCCTTTACATGAATAGAAATTTGAAGCATAACCAATTTTGCATCCAAACCCTAATGTGCAACAATAAGGTATCTAAAATTGCTTCCTAATTATTTATCCTACGCCGGAGGAAGGAATTTTAGTGGGGAATCTAACATTCTTGCCACTATGAAATTTTCTAATTCTCGTTATATACTGGAAATTACCTTGTTGGTCCCGAAATACTTCAAAATTTCGGCGTGTAAATTTCTTAAAGAGGCTTATTTTTGTGCTCTAAAACATAAGTCGTTACTTATGCACATCATTGATAAGGTATGGAAATAACATTTTCGAAGCCAAATCTATTTTTCCTATGTCACCGTTAGCATTTTCAACATATCACCGACCCTAGTGCACTACTAAAATCACAAATCAAATTTTAATTACCTTCCCCACGCTGCACATGTGGCCATAAAAATCACGATTTTGAGAAAAGTAGATTTTCACTTCTCAAAATCATATGTCCATTTAGGAAAAAATATGTTCAAACATGTAGAAGCAGATTCTTTTCCCAAAATCGAAACTTAAATTAAAATTTTAAAAGTCAAAAATAATTTTTTTAATATTAGAAAAAGGTTTCAAAATATTTTTTTCCATATTGACAATTTAGGCCATAATTTGATGTGAACGAAAGTCGGTTATGTGTAAAACACACAGACCGAATTCAACTAAACCTACCTAAAAATTTTCTAGTTTAGAAAATGTCAATACAATTACTTTTAGTTATATTCAAAATATGAGATTTCCTTTCCAGTTTATATCGTAAATAAGTGTGAATAACATACACAACGATTCCAAAATATAATAATCTTATAACATCATCATGTTATTTTTATAAGGATAGTTAACAAACTAACAGTTACACACCACTACAACAAAACAAAGGAACAAACACTGAAAAGGGAAGAGATACAACAATCCTAAAAGATAGGCCTAAAGGCTATGAGAAGGCTGAGCTCTATGGTAGAATCTTGCAACATTGCCACGAGCTCACCAAGATCATAGCAAGGAAGAAAAACAACCTATCTTGCATCCTTATTGACATTGCTCCACAATATCTCATAGTACTCCACCTGAAACCGTCATAGGGCAAAAAGCTCAGGACTCTCATATCCCTCTGTGCTCTACTGATGATGAGGCTTTTGTTGTATAACTATAGCTGTAGGGACAAAAGGAAGCAATTGGATGCCCATCTTTCATAGAGTGGCTAAGCCGATGACTATGGAGGTCTTCCTCAATATCGTCTCCTTACTAAAATTCAACCTAAAATTTCTGAAGACACAGATGGGAAGATGGTTATAAAGAAGGTGAGCCCTCAGTGTATAGGCTGAAGGGTCAACCAAATGGATCAATAATGCATGCCCCCAATTAGTGGCTAAGTCATCCAAGTTAGCATATGTGGCATTTCACACTAAAGCATAGATCTGATCGTTGTTTCCCATCTTGGAAATGATGTTGCACCGAATGTGCACATAACAAGACGTGAAACTATTTGGATGTTATCAACACTCCAGAAGCTGACATCTTCAAGAAAGATGCACAAAAGTACCTGAGGGTTGATCATCTCAATAACATCTATATTCATCCTAATGAGGGAGATCTCCAGAACCTTTGCTAAGTCATCGTGGGTCATCTCGATCGAAGTCCCACTCACCTCCAATGAATCAAGTTGGTGCCCTCATCAAAATTGATGGCTATCTGAGCATCACGACGGAGCATGCAGCGCGGTTAGCCCTCCCGCTCAAAAGAGATGTAGCATGATAGGCACAAGGTATGCTACTACGAATAGCTCCACGAGTTGGATTAGAGCGAAATCAGTGAACTTCATCAAACTCCCTTAGTGAAACTCAAAATTGGCCTAGTCCAAGTATGCGAAAATTATCTGCTCATTACGGTCAAGCCAAGCAAGCTCTTAAAGAGTGAGATCAGGGTAACACATAGAGAAATTAGCGACTCGAGATAAAGCTAGGGAGGAATGAGAAAATTAACAGCAAAGAGTGTAGATTTGGAGTGGTGGAGGGCTAGATCTAGGTCATGGTGATTTTGGTTGTTATTAGAGGAGGAACGAAGGTTTGAGGCTTGAGATTTGAGGCGGATGAGGAAGGGGAAATGGATCGGCTGAAAGAAAACAGGGAAGGAGGAAATAAAGCAGCGGTTAGGGTAAGGATGCGATTTGTAGTCGTGTTTCGGGTTCATATCGTGCCCCGACCTGAAGGGAGGTCGACCATCCCTGGAAGATCGGTCGACCTAGAATGCGATAACTTAGGGGTCAGTTACCTGACCCATTTTGGGCGAGGTCTTAACGTAGACTTACTAGGGCATGATTCAAAAAGTTAAATTAAAAATTGAATCGTACCACCTGACTTAAACAAAAAACTTGACCTAAAATCTCTTATTTTCCACGCTTAGGTCCACCATCCATCTATTCGAAAGAACTTCCTTAATACGATTCTTGAAAATGCGACCAATAGTCAAACAAATACAAAAAAATAATTCGGCTAACATTCTATATTTACTTCATGCGAAATTATCCCCCATTTCTAGCAGATTGGTACAACAAAGATTAAAGAAAATAGTACCTAAATATATTAAAAAAAAAATCTTTGCCTGCTCCAGAGAAAAAATTAGAAATTCTTTTCAAAAATAAACTTTCTTTAGAAACTAAGAGTTTTGCAGTTTATGTATACACTACTACTATTATTATTCTCGAAAACCAAATATCTTTTTATTTTTAAAAATAATTTAAAATATTTGAAATGTTCTTTTTTTAAAGTACATAATAAAAACTTCTACCGATTGGTTCAAGTGAGAAATTCAATATAACTACTTCAGATAGAAGAATATCTAGTTCGTCGTTATAAATTATTGAGTGAATATACCTTATTAACGTGCGTCCAGATAAAAACGTCATACTAACTTGAATTTCCCTTTCATTTGAAACCAAGAATAAGCCTTTGACTATAACTCTCCATTAACATCTAAAAATCTCGACTATCTAAGATGTAGCTAGCTTCTTACCGTTGAGTCACAAATCCCGGGTCTATGGGATTCCATCATATGTCGTCCTCATGCTCTTCAAAACAATCTCCAAACACTCAATGGAGTAGTTCAGAGTTGGTATGAAACTCAAACTCTAAAATATTTCTAACTCATGATCACTTATCCCATTCATATGAGGTTAGACTGCAACTATGTCACTGTCAGGTACTAAAAGTCAAGCACAAAGATACAAAAAAAAGCTCAAATACGTTCTTTCATTAAATCATAATGCTTAATTTCTATGATAATCTAAACCTAGCATTGTGATGCCAAATACAACAAACTGCACTTTTTTGAACCTAAATTTCAATAAAAACAAAACCCAAACCGATCCAGGCAAGAATACTTTTAATCGAGTACCTGTAATACTTAGCATGAACATAATTAGAGTACTATAAATGGATTCACCATGGATACAACATAGGATAATAAGCATTGACTGTAGCTACTACCTAAAAACAAGTCTTTATACCTATACCGACCATGTAGAATGAGAAGAAAAACCAAATGTGTCCACTTCCAAAGACATGCTTCCCCAAATGCTATCCTTAGAGGTTTAATAAGGAGGGGTCAAAACAGTAAATTCCAGTGAGTAGAAAATGTATAAAATTGTCCATAATATAAAAATTTATCCTATTTGGTTTCATCCAGTTTATATTTCTAACAAACTTAATGGTTCTCCCCTAACTTTGCTTAATACACGCGATGATTTAACTACCATTCCTAAGGTAGCACAATTTCCAATTGCTAGTTACTAAAAAACCGAGATAGTACCTTTTTATGTGAAGCCACTAAACCACTCCACAACCTAATTAATAAGAAGCAGGCCCTCTAACCGCTTAATACCTCACCTAATTATCAAAAGTGGTGAATTATTTAACCACTTACAACCTCATTCCAAATAACCCTTATAAGGCAGATCTGACAGTCACTTAATACCAAGACACGTGGTTTATTAACACATTTTATTAATTATAGGACACTATCTATTGGATCCTCAAACCACTTATTATGGATTTTGTCATTTACTTGTCCTATTAAATGCATAATGCAAGAGATATTATGAAGCTACTTAGTACCTACTCTCCATTTAAGATCTCCCTAAGGCAGTGTTGGAGAATGGAGTTTTGATGACAACAACCTTATTTCAATTATCATTGATTATAAAATATATATGCTAACATCTCTATCTAGAATAGATAAACATATACATGTAGGATTTGTATGCAGGACTTAAGTACTGAAGATTGTACAGTTTTAGAGTTTCAAGAGATTCAGAATTCAAGATAAATTCAAGACTCATGAGTTATCAAGATTAACAAGAGTTCAAGAAAAATAAAGTAATAGAGTCTAGTTTATATGTAAGACTCTGAATAGCATTCCAGGTTCAAACTCTGTTTTCAAATTATCTCCTTTCAAAATTATTTTCAAAAACTATTTTCTAACTGATTTCAATCTTCTCTCAAAATAATTTTTAATCTTTCAAGAATTTCAAACTTATGATTTCAAATATATTTCCTAATTTATAAATATTTTTATTTTTATAGTTTTATTAAACATATTTTACAAAATTTATATTTGATTCTTCATATAAACTGTTGTTTATATATTTTATAAACATCTCTTTATAAATTTCTATATATATGTTTATAATTATATTATATATTTATAATTATATTATATGTTTATAATTATATTATATATAGTTTTTATATCACATATACATTAATTTTTTAATCATATGTTTAAATAATATTTTCTTATGTTTTTATACTTGAAAAATAATGTTTAAATAACTAGTTTTGTTTCAGGAATTTCTAGAATAATATATTGTTGTAAATACCTTAAAAATGATTAAAAATTCAAAAATATGGTAAGTATGTCGACATACAATAATGCCTATGTCGACATATAACCATCATAATTTTAAAATTCAAAGCAAGTGTCTTTTTACTATTTGTGACGTTCCAAAAGCGTTGCAACCTTTCGAATCTAAATTGGGGTTGATTTCTATTTTTTTAAACTATTCTTCTTCTCCATTTTCATCCCTTTTCATTCCTCCATTATTATTTCATATTTTTATGATTTCTACACTTCTACTTTACTAATTTCTATTCTAAATATATAAAACTTCTTCTCTTCTCACTCTCTACTCATTACTCTCTGAATCGAAATGTTATTTAAGAGTTATAGGGTTGTTGTAATCATTTGGGATTGTTTGGGAAATGGTGTGTTCCTTGTAGCCGTGAAATCAAGGAAAGGAAACGGTGTTAACCTTGTAGCCAGGAAATCAAGGGTGGTGGAAACGGTGTTAACCTTGTAGCTGTGAAATCAAAGGGATTGTACTTAAATTTTGATCTAGTAATAAAACTTTTTGCTATCCAGTGTTGTGTGGGACTAGATGTAGGAGCAATCCGAACCAGTATAAAATCCAGCGTGTTCTTTCCTATTCTGCATTTTATTGTTGTCTATTTCTGTGTTTTTGTTTGATTCTGTGTATGTGATCATCTTTGTGGTGTGTAATTCATATAGTAGATCATATAAGTTTTAGATTTCTTAAAATTCTTCAAAACACTATTCACCCCCATCTAGTGTTATTTTTGCCTTAAGAACCGCATTCTGCATTCCCTAACAGGCAGACCCATGTATTTCTATCTAGTTGGCATTATTTGGGTAATCTCTAGCCATTTGTAAGATACCCTTAGGCAGGTGTGCCCTATTGATGAGGTGACACTTAACTACCCCATGCATGATGTTGATCTCTAACCCAGTCACTTTTTGAATCTTTTAGAAAAGCATACTTATCAGAGATTCCTTACTTCACATCCAATTAGCCATTAACACTTCCATTGGAAAAAAAGAGAATCCTATGATCACTTAATAACATATGTGGATGGATCCAATGAATACAGCCGACACTCCTAAGGATAAATCCATAAGGAAAGGATAGAGTCTAAATCATTTAATGCCTGAATGTTGATCTAACTAGTTATGACCTTCGTCTAACTAAGCAGGATATCGAAACTCAATCACTTTAGGTTTCATCTTTTAAAAGGATGGCGGGCCTTACAGCCACTTATTACATTAACGCTTGAAGTAAACCATTAGGAACATTCCCTACTACATTGTTGAGATTATAATGCGTTCCTTTGAACAATGACATCTCACATTAGTTATATGTACATCTGGTTGTTGGAAAGCACATGTTTCTATTGAATGACCCAACTGACCTCGCATGTAACAACCCGCACTTTTCTAAGCCCAAATTCCAAAAAAATCAAAATTTAAGCCTATCCAAGCACTAAATGTATTGATCTGGTACCTGCAGTAAGAGATTTAGAAAAATTAGAGAATTATAAAACTAACTCATGACAGAAAAATAAATTAAGATAACAAGCCACATCAATACCATGCATGAGAAAGCAAGAACGAAAAACCAAAAATGACCACTTCCACAGACCTGTTTCCCTTATAGTGAACCTGAGTTTTTTATGAGGAGGGGATCAGAACAACAAATCCTGGTGAGTAGAAAAGGTATAAAACTGTCTATATTACACAAATATATCCCATTTGGTTTATCCAAATTATATATCTAACAAAATTAGTGAATCTGGCCTAACCTCGTATTGTTATGCACAACGATTATCTGCTATACCCAAGGTAGTGTTCTTCCCAAAACAAATTATTAAATACTAAGATAGAAGCTTTTTATACATCTATCCTTTAGACTACTTCATAACTCAATATCTAAGAGGAAGACTCTCTAACCACTTAAAACCTCACTCGATTCTCAAAAAAGGGCGGGTTCTACAGCCACTTATGACCTCTATCAAAACATAAATTATATAAGGCGGACCCCTTGATCACTTAACATGTAAGGCGGTTTCCATGATTACTTAATACCTTGATACACGGTTCACTAACACGTTATTACTGAATGCTAGCTATTAAATTCTCTAATTACTAGTTAAGGCTTCCATCATTTGTATATCCCAGCCGCACAAAGAAAAGTAACTCATAATGCATGAGATAGTAAGTAGCCGCTTAGTACCTACGAGATAGGTAGACGACCACTTGCCATTTAAGACCTTCTCATAGTGTACCCCTATGTTACTATCTAGTTGGTATTATTAGGAAACCACCGAGCCACTTAATACTTCCTGTATGATATTTCAACCTTTAATATTTCTGCAGCATTCATTTAATACCTTATTCCAGGGCAAACTCTAACCCATTCATTTAAAACCTAAAGGAAACATACCCTTTTAGAGATTATTAAACTCATACCCAATTTCCATTTAATACTTCATTGTTCGAAAAAGGTGAGTCCGTTGATCACTTAATACTTAATGGAGGCGGACCTTATGACTCTACCCGTACTCCTTAAGACCCTAAGGAAAGGGGCGGGCCTGACTACTAAACGTATTTCTTAAAATAAATTCTAAGGAAAGGACGAATCTGACTACCACCATACCATCCAGTTTAAATCCTAAGGAAAAAGGTGAATCCAATCACTTAATACCCCCAAAAGGCGGATCTTAAAACACTTAAAACATTTATACTGAAGCAGGATGTGACACTAAATGACCTATAGGTTTCTTCTTTCAAAAAGAACGAAGACCCTATGACCACTTAAGACCTCAACACATGATGTAAACCCTTAGGAACATTTATCAACACGATATAACAGCTGTCACGAGTTTCTCTGATCAATGAAATCTCGCATTAGTTGTATAAATCCGACTTTTGAAAAGTGCAGACTTCTGTCGGATAACTTAACTGACCACGCATCATCAACTTGCTAAGTCCAATTCTTATTTTTTATTTAATTAGGATATATTATCCTAGATTTAATCCAAGTGTAAGATAAGATTGATCATCCTAGGATTACTTTATAATTCAAAGATGGTTTATTGGACTTAGCATAATTATGGCAATTCAACAAAAAAAATCCCATTTAAATTAATTGACATACCATATGCCATTAATAACCATAATGGTCATATTTGTTAAGGCAATAGACATGCCATTTAATGCTATTTATATCGGTCTCATTTCTTTCAATTAGTTCATATTAATCGTAACTCATTAACTACCTCTAAGTTTATTATATTAATTGGCCATAAATTTTAAGTTATACCATTTCATCCTTTTTTACCCTAATTGGAATCTATTTAAATTCTATATTTAATTTCCACATTTAATACCCTTAGACCCACAGTTGCAATTACTAACTCCTCGTTTTATTTAGAACAAAAAGTGTAAGCTGCACATTAAAAACATAAATTTACACATCTCTTCCTTATATTTTTCTTCATATTCCTTATAATTTCAAACATGGTCTTTTGTGGAAAAGAAAAAATATGCTAATTTATAAAAATCAAGAAAATATCCCTAAAAAGCTAAAGCATATATAGATTTATGTTAATAAAGAGAGTTAACACAAATTCTATCTTTACATCCAATTTTTCAGATTTAGAGCCAAAATGCAAACAACATTAATTTTGATAACTTTTAAAGACTGATTTCCAAATCTATGTGCAAACACTAAAAAAAAGATTAAAATAAAGTATTGTAGGCAAGATTTAGATACGGGGATTTTTCGCACAAGGATAAAGTCATCAAATTATTTGTCCAAAAGGACAACCACTAAAAAATTTGCCCCAAAGGACAAGTTTTATTGCAAATGGTGAATTTCAGGGGGGTCCCATGTTTTTCCACTTTGCACTAAAACTTGTCCTTTTGGACAAGTTTTTTTCCCCTTGTCCTTTTGGGCAAATTTTTTGGTTTTTTTGCCCTTCACAATTTTTTCCTGTTTAGATATTTTATTAAAGGCCTACAATTTCAGTTATTATATTTAGGCATATAAATTCAAATTATACCAATGAAAAAGATCTGGTATTATAACAGTATATAGATTTCTCACTCACCGGCAAAACTTTCCCAAATCTTATACCTAAGTCACAGATTTTAGGTTATATTTCCATATCCTTACAGATCTATATAATATGTATAAAAAGGAAAGATATACATATTAAATTTTGTAGACCTAGAAAAGAAACGAAATAGGAAAATAAAATAAAGAGTTGAAACCTAAGAAATTACCTTATGCAAGAAACCCGTCTTTATTCATAAATGTAGATTCATTCCCTCCAATTCTAGATTTTTGAATAGAAATCTATTTTATTTAAGGAAGTTTTAGAAGAGGTTGGAGAGATGAAAATATCAGAGCTTCGCAGTAGCCTCCAGAAAATATGAGAAATGATGGCGGTCAAGTTCTTTATTTATAGACGCTGAAATGACCTAAACCATTATACAAAAGTTCAGAAAAAATCATCCATATAATAAAAAAATCCTCTTCAAAAACGCTTGCTACCACTAGAGTCATTCGACCAAGCGGTCGATCGGCTTGGTCGACCTGTCTCCAATAGGGTCAAGTGTTTTAATGGAGGATTTATTATATATATTTCTTATTTTCTATATGTACTTGTAATAACCCATAATCCAATGGGTCCAATTTTTTTGTAAAATGCTAAAATCCAAGCCCATTGAAACCCGAGTTGGTTTGCCTGGTATCCAAAATAAACGAAAAGATAAATGTATCAGAGCTTAAAATAAATATCTCATGCCGAAACTGAATAAAATAGGATAATACGTAAACACTTACCATAATGATAACACCGACTAAGCAAGTGTCTCTAAGCTAGAAAATCTCTACCATCTGCCTAGCCTGTGAGTTTGCTATGAGGTAGGGGTCAGAACTGAAGTTTTGGTGAACGGAAAATTTATAATTTTTAAGAATAACACTGTATATTTCATTCTATCACCAATTTACTTTTTATTAGGTTATTAGGATTTTAACACTTTCGCCTCTATGCGTAAATCATACCCATCTACTCTCTAGTAGATATAACCTAATAATCCATATATATGCCTAACATATCTAGGTAATACCCATAGTACTCTCCTCGACTGGCCTCTAAGCTGCTCTATGAAAGAGTACTCCAACAACAATTGTAAAGGAAACTTCATGAGGTCTATAATATAGATGTTCCATCGTTAGATACAAAAATGTGAAACTATGTCTGCATCAGCTCGCTCCAATACTCAAACATCCATGTTGTACCACTCGGTGCATAAATCAAGGATTTACACGTAATCATACTGTCTACTACCAGAGCGTTGCTCACAAGGCCCACCCTTATAGAAATCAATCGAGATTTCTATATTTGTAATGGGCAGCTTCGTTAGTCCTACAATACCAATATTCATTTTGATTATTCTCTTTCTCCATGGCAATGGCTCCACGCAACCCTCCCTCAACTAATTAAAAGACCCATCAAGATCCACATGCCTTACCACAAACAATCTAAATATTCAGTTGGCATTGTCCCTCATCCAATGTCTTGATAGTGAAAGATCATTGGTATATTGGTTTAGCTCCAATCTTTCCAATACTTGCTCTGACTGATGATGACAGGTGTGTAAATGATTACATCTTTACCAGGTCTAGACTATGAAGCCTGCTCTTGAAGCTAAGGAAACTTCCGAATCCAAAATTCACCCATCAGTCTTCTGGCTTTCCTTTATATAAATGCAGCTAAGGCTTACTATTTTGATGGAACCGCTACAAGCTTGCCTCCGAGGGTGCATCTTTCCTAATGGGTCATCTTAGAGTATCCTCACATCCCACAGAAGTCTAGTACGTCTCTCCAGTCCTGTTAAACATGACATTGGGCATGATCCCACCGTTTGTGATGATGTTGCGTCGTTAGGCCCTTCTTCCAGACTCCATTCGAACTGCTATAAACATTACTTGCTATTCTACTAGACCCCATGTATAGTTTTCCTTTATGTGTTGAGCTTACTTTTCTTTACTTTTATTACAACATTGATTAGTGTTACGTTCCCAATTCTCTCTAATCTAAGTTTATTTACTTGTTCGTTAACTTTATTAGTCACTTATTTTCCCCAATCAGCATTCATTACTAGAACGGACCACCACTGTTACATGTTCATCAACTTTATTAGTCGCTTATGTTCCTTAATTAGCATTCGTTGTCGGAACATACCACCACTGCTACATGTTTACTAAATTTAATCCAAATATAAATTTCATTTATAATACGCCTTTCTCGCTTTATTTCTCTTTTCTTCTTTTTAATTGCAACCACGTGTTTTATTTTACTCGCAAACATTCAGATTTGCTTAATCCATCTTTCATTCTTTTTGGCCTAATCCTAGATCTGAGCCCATCCTAATGACTCGAATCCTAGCTTGAGCCTATCATATTCTACTTTTATCACGATAGGTTACATTATTTTCTAGTTATCAAGTACCTTACTCTTGATTTCTCACCCTTTTTGTAACGTCCCATATTCTTACGGTATAATAATTAATTTATTTAATTATATAAATAGTGATTTAGAGATTTAAATTATTGTTTAATAAAATAATATTGAATATTTAATTAATATAATAATATATTTAATTCCGAAATAATCGAAATTAAGTTGAGTTCACAATATTGTGTGAATTGGATTATTTATAAGATATAATTCAGTTTAAAAATTGAATTATATTAATGAATTCATTTTTAAATGTCAGTTGAACGTATAATTTATATTATAATTATAATCGAGCTCGAAATGGCACGACAGTTCGTAATTTGGTGATTTGAACTTTAAATGAATATACAGAATCCGTTTTAAGTCGGATTTCTGTGAAACAAGAAACGTTCAGATCTGTTGAACGATAATTTTCTAATGGAAGAGAAAAATCAGGATTTCGTTGTGTAGATTTTGATTTATGTCCAAATCAAAATTTTTGAAAAATCGCTATGGAATTCCTTTATAATATATAATAATTTATTTATATTATAAAAGGATTTTGAATATAAATTAGATATTGATATAATTGGGAATTTTGAATATCGAGTTATAAGTCCAGATATGTATATTTTGGAGCTGTATTATATTCTATGTGAATATATATGATAATATTAATTTATTTATAATTAATTTAATTATTTTTAAATATATTAATATTTAAATGGGTTTATTTGGAGCTTTAAAAATAACCATTTTTGCAAACGAACTCCGTTTTCGACGAAACTAATTTTGTTGGATCCGTAATATTAAATTATTGTTAGATTTCAATTTTCATGATTTTTGGAGTCAGTATGTGGCAGTATTAGATTTTAATGTAAAAAAACAATTGATAATTTAACTTTAAAAATATGTTGTATGAGCAAACAGAGTCGGAATTCGATGAGACAAATTTCATTGGGTCCATAATGTCGAACCGTATATGTATGTCCATTTTCATTAAATTTGGATATTGTATGTGTTGACGCCAAAAAGTGGTCGTCAACGGCCAAAAGTCAGATTTGAGCATGATATATGATGAAATATCAGAAAAAGCGAGAAAAAGCAAGAAAAAGTAAGACAACAGCGTTTTTATAGTGGTTCGGCATTAACGAGCCTACGTCCACTTTATAATCTCATAATAATATCATAAAGTCGGAGATACAATGAATGAGATCGTCGGGATCTCTATTACATAATCGTTTTTGATGAATATAGCAAGCATTTTTGAGGTGAAAATGGTTGGCAGCCATGATTGAGTTGTGGAGGGCATGCATGAGCTATAAAGTCAGGCTCAGATCTCAGCCAAAAGTCCTCCTCTTTGTTGTATAGCTTGGTGTATTTATAGGCAGTAGGCTTCAATAATTTGAGGTGCCATGTGTCGGTTGATCCATGTGAATAGCGGATAATGGAGCTGAGTTTTGATTACGTGGAGAAGTTCCCTTCAATATATGGCAGCATAAGTATAGCTTGATCCAACTTTATAGGCTTTAGAATAGGTAGTTGGACCAAGTAAGTAGGCTATGAAATAGATCTCATGACCAAGTCATTGTTGTAGTGTAAGATGATCTCAAGACCACCTAGCATAGGTCTTTAGGGCTGAAGTGCTTCTATCCAAGAGCCCTCAAGCCAAGGAGCCTCAGGCCTAAAGGTATGGGCTTGTGCAGGCCCATGCTCGAGTCCTGAGCGATCCTATGATGGGTCCATGGGTTGACGGCCTTTCCAAAAGGCGGGTCAACACTTTGCCCCCCAAAGTACATTGTGTGGCAGACAGGATGTACTTTGAGTAAGTCGAACTGCATCTCTTTGGAATGTCATTCATCTTCGGGAAAGCAATGTTGAATTGTCATGTCTTTGGAAGTAGTCTTGAAACTTGAATTCTTTTTCTTATCTGCCTTGTCGAGTCAAGAGGTCGAATGATATCATCATAAGCCAAGCTGTGCCGCTGGCTTCTGCACATGGTCGTCATAAAGAGTCTTCGTCGAATGGTGTCATCTTCTTATGCAAGTCGAGAGCATGGTCAAGTGTAAGGTCAAGTCAGACCATTAGTCACACACAAGTCAGTGCATGGTTCGGTTATCCAAGTCATGAGATAGCATAGAAAATCAGAAATGGCATGTGAACTTATCATCGCATGTGGGTTTTTACTTCTCGAGTCATTGGAATAGTAGGCTAGGAATCAATGATCGCCATATCTTGCCACCAGAAAGCCAGAAAACCATGATCACTCCCGATCATATTAACAAAAGACTAGAAATCTGTGGTCACATCAAACCATATTTAATGAATTCCACGATCGTTCCAGATCATTTTTATGGTCCAATGATCACACATGAGTCAGTACGAGATGTTGTTGAAATCATGTGAGTCGATGTCTATTATGATTGTCAAAATCATAAGGTAGTAGAAAAGTGAGTCTCGCTCTCTATTTAATGCACTTGCGATTTGAGTCTTCCAAGTCATGTTTTGCTCATAAGTTGCCTCACTTGAATGAGTAAGGCAAGTCATGTTGAACTCATAAGCCGTCTTACTTGAATGAGTAACCCAAGCCTTGTCATAGTCGGAAGGTATGGTATATATCATTTGAATCACATGTCAAGTCAAAGACGTGTTCAAAGCCAGTCTGTAAGATGAGCCCTAATCCCACAATGTCGGTGGGGTACAAACGAAGCCAGTGCTCTTGCCCCCAGCGTCAGTAGGGGTGAAGCTAAGTCAGTCGGACATCCAATCCTTAAGTCTTCATACTCTCCGTCGTTGTTTCAGGATAAAGTTGCAGGTTTGGCGATCTTAGCCAACCCAAGTTGTTTTGTACTTTCTCTCGAGTCGGCGAGAGTTAAAGTTGAACACGCAAATAGTCGAATCTCATTTGCCTAAGCATCGTTCCTTCACTTTAGTTAGAAAATGAGGATTGGCTCATAGAGCGCTAATGAACTTAGTTACTCTTATCATTCGAGCCAATTAGGTCGATCCCCTTTGTTTATGTTCCACCATAGTCCAAAATGGTCATCATATTCTTGTTGAGTTTGCTCTTCATGCACAATTCTATTGAGGTCATCATTTTTGGCTGTAGTTTGAGATCCTGCGAAATTTTAAGAAGTTGAAAATGTGCATAGAGTAGTCGAGTAGTAGATTCATGCTTTTCATGGCTCGCGCCCTTCGTCCCTAGCCATTGGGGATTGACTGAGTAGCGGACGTCAAATCCATGTCTTCTCAGGATTCATACTTCCTCATCATGTCGTGAGTTTGATGCAAAATGATTTGTTGGTATTCAACCCATATTGGTTTCTGCTCTCCCATCCAAGCTCTAAGGATCGAATTTGGAATGCGAGAGGTCAGGTAGTAGTCACTTTGAATGCTCTCTTTCTTCCCCTTCCAATTGGGAAGTAGGTTGGGATCAGTCAATGGATGGACACTCTACACCCTTTCGTGGTCCACTTGCGGCCTTCCAAATGATCGAGCGAATGTATCTTCTATTCAGTGTACTTGCAATGTGAAAACTTGTCGCTGCACTTGGTATGTGTGTCGATTCTAGATATCACTCTCGAAGCCCTCTTTCAGTTGTTGCCTTAAATCATGTGATGTGTTATTGAACATCCCACTCTCAAGGTCTCCTGTCGGTCATTGCATTGAGTCGTGTGGGAAGCTTAGCATTAGAAGTCGACATCATTCCTTCGAACACGACCTCTTTGTTGTTTTATGCGAGTGTGTCCCTCGTGTCTTTGCTTTGTATCTGTACATAATCTTGCAATTCGAAAAAGAATAGTTAGCTAGTCTTGCAAGCTACTAAGTCAATCTTTAAATCATAAGCAATTGTAGCTCGAAATGAAAACATGTTGAGTGCTAATCTATCTAGCATAGAATTATTAAATGTCAAAGTGTCAAGGTACTAAGTGTCGTAGTTTGGAGGTATAATGCTTGTATCCTCCATTTAACTTTGAAACATGGGTTGCGTCCGAAGCGTGTTTGAAGTTAATTCAGAAATCTATGCCCGTGCCCCCAGCATTGGGTGGAAACCGGGTTAAGTCGTTCGGACGTTCGGCCCATAAGTCTTTTGTAATCCTATCCTCAGTCGGAGGGCGATGGAGATTGCATGCACGTCGCAACATTGTCCTTTATACTCTGTCCCAAGTCGTGAGAGTTAGAGTTATGGGTTTAGTGGTCTTAAGTTGTGGTGCACCATTCACACTTACCCAACAGATTTATACTCTCTCTCAAGTCGTGAGAGTTAGAGTTATGGACGTCGTGGTTCGTCCTTTATACTCTCCCAAAGTCAGTTTGGGTTAGAGTTATAGATCGAGTGGTCTTAAATCTTGGCGCGCCTGTCACACTCGTCCTAAGTTTATACTCATATCCAAGCTCTGAGGATTAGAGTTAATCGGGCAAACAGTCGGATCATATTTGCCTTGGCATCATCCCTTTGCTTCCACGTCAAGGGCGAAGGTCGCCATCAGGGGTGGTCAGTTCACGCCCCTACTGAGTTTATACTCCTCCCATTAAAGTCATGGGAAAGAGTTAGAGACGTCGTTGGAGAGCGGTCAAGTCATACTCATCCCCGTCTTAACATTTCTCTTTTGTCCCCACATCGAAGGAAAAAGTTATTATGTTGTTCATGGATCGTGTCCCGGTCATTGTTGTGCTCTTCCCGTCGGATCAAGGGATGGAGTCGTCGATCTGTTGGATTGTTATGTCACACCCGAATACATCTCTACGTCTTTCCTGGCAAATCAAAGGCTGATTTATGTTAGATTGTTGGCGTCAGGCCAAGAGTAAACGGGTGAATATTTGAATCACGTTCGCCAAACTTTACGTTCCTCCAATCAAACTATGGAAGGGGTGATTGGTACCAAACCTCGGGTACCTGCATCATTCATATACGAATTTGAATAGGTTAGTCATGCCAATAACTCAAGGAGAAGGTAAAGGAAAAATGCATGATTGGAAAGTAAGTATGTTGATGGGCAGTGCGGCCTCCTTTATTTGGATTTATGTAATTCGATGGCATCGAGTGCAGGGTCTGGTCGTATGGACAGTCGAACTGCGTCCATCTGGAGTCGGATCTCAACTTTCAAATGCAATGATCGATGCACAATTATCTTGAGTCATGCCACGGATGAGCCGAGTAGTGGATGGTCATGTGAAATCCATCTTGAGCTGTGTAACTTTTCTCGGACGGATGACATGATTCTACAAACGAGCGCTTCAGTCAGGCCCATTATGGCAATGCTTTGTAGTTCTATATGCAGGTATTGGAAGTATGATCAGTACCAAACTCTGGGTACCTATGTCATTCACACATAAATTCATAAGAGTTATTAGTCACATAAATTGCTCATAAAGCATGTAAAGATAAAAGATATGGGTAAAAAAAATCCCGTTAAGGGAATGAGTATTATTCAAAATGAGAATGGTATCGCATATCCTTTGCCAGCCCATTCTGACTTGTCCCATCTCTGACAGGTGATGACCGTTGAAGCTTTAATTGATGAAGGAAGTCTTTTCAAATCCTCATGGGGCGGCAATGCCAAGAACAATCAGACCTGGATCGGGGTACTGGGATAATAAAGGCAATCAAGCGGCCTTTGTGGGTGAATGATGAGGGTGAGTTTCATTTGAATCGCCTTCTTGCCCCCACGTAGAGGGCAAGGAATAAAGGTCAGGTAGTCCGATCATAACCGCTAATGGTGGCATCTCATCTTGTCGGTGCTAAGGCGGTGATCGGCAGGAGAACAATGGATCCATGCTTATAGAAGCTTTGTCTTTTCCATGTCAAGAAGTGGGACACGGAAGCTAGGAATGTGGATATGTCTCGTCTATCTGCCGCTATGTCTTTGATCTCGCTTCAAGGAATGAGAGCTGATGTATAAATGATTAACCAGCCTCATGGCTTGAGTGTTTCAAACTTTTAACTCGTCGATCTTCGGGCAAGACTGAAGCAGTCGATCAGGATTGAATAACCTCTGTAAATGAGGGTGATGGCTCTTGGAAGAATCCGAATCGTTTCCATCTTGCGGTTGATATTCTCGGACCATCCATCAAATCATGGATGATAAGTCTTTACAGTTATTGTTGGCCAAAATATATGCCGAGCTGAAGGCGAGTCGTGCTTCGAGCCGAAGGCGAGCCGTCAAGCGGGTCCGGGCGCAGCGCCGGTGGGGGTCCGGGGATCCACAGTCCCGACGGCGATCGGCCTAGCCGGTTAGACTAAAAATGTGGGCACCACACGATTTTTTCGATTTTGGAAGATGGACCCTTTTCTGAAACGATCAGAAAAATGCATTTTTTCTGAAAATGATCTTGTCTCGGGTCGATGTGCAAGGCTTTAGAAATGACTAGTAATCCGAGCCGGTATATCTGAAAAAGTCGGTTCGAAGCAGGTCGACCTGGAGATCTTCAGAGGAGTCGGTCAACCTGGAGAGCTTCAGACAAGTCGGTCGATCCAAAGTCGGTCAACCTGGACTTGAACATCGTTACGACGATGGTTGTTCGAACTGATCTCACCTCGACCCATGACCTGCTATGTGGCAAACTACATACTGGGAGCTTTCCAAAGTGCAATTCCTATTGGCTGGTTCTTTGGTTGGGTCGATGTCGACCAGGAAGGGTCAACCCGACTGGGGTCGAACCCAGAACTGAAAAAAAAAACATTTTTTTTATGCAGATGTTGCTTCTTCTGTTTTCCAAAGCATGTGCAGAAGTATTGGAAACCATGGCTGTTGTAGACGACTGAAACTAGGATTTCGTCTTGGACTTGGTGATCCAACAGTTGAGCAAAATCCTTAAGACGTTGAAAATTCATCTCTCAATGAAAGCACAAAACTGTTGACGCTAAAAAGTGGTCGTCAGCCAAAAGTCAGATTTGAGCATGATATATGATGAAATATCAGAAAAAGCGAGAAAAAGCAAGAAAAATTAAGACAACAGCGTTTTTATAGTGGTTCAGCGTTAACGAGCCTACGTCCACTTTATAATCTCATAATAATATCATAAAGTCGGAGATACAATGAATGCGATCGTCAGGATCTCTATTACGTAATCGTTTTTGATGAATATAGCAAGCATTTTTGAGGTGAAAATGGTTGGCAGCCATGATTGAGTTGTGGAGGGCATGCATGAGCTATAAAGTCAGGCTCAGATCTCAGCCAAAAGTCCTCCTCTTTGTTGTATAGCTTGGTGTATTTATAGGCAGTCGGCTTCAATAATTGGAGGTGCCATGTGTCGGTTAATCCATGTGAATAGCGGATAATGGAGCTGAGTTTTGATTACGTGGAGAAGTTCCCTTCAATATGTGGCAGCATAAGTATAGCTTGATCCAACTTTATAGGCTTTAGAATAGGTAGTTTGACCAAGTAAGTAGGCTATGAAATAGATCTCATGACCAAGTCATTGTTGTAGTGTAAGATGATCTCAAGACCACCTAGCATAGGTCTTTAGGGCTGAAGTGCTTCTATCCAAGAGCCCTCGAGCCAAGGAGCCTCAGGCCTAAAGGTATGGGCTTGTGCAGGCCCATGCTCAAGTCCTGAGCGATCCTATGATGGGTCCATGGGTTGACGGCCTTTCCAAAAGGCGGGTCAACAGTATGTGATCATAGGGATTTTTAATGACAATTATAGACATCATTGAAATTAAAACTAATATACTAATGAATATAAAAATAATATTTTTACCCTATAAATATCAACACATTCTAACCCTAACTTATGGTCAATTCCTCTTCTCTGGTCAAGGCGATTGTAAGCCGTCATCTTTCCACAACCTAGCGTGAGTTCAAAAAAATTCAAACAATTCAAATACAACTCAATAAATCGTGAAATTTGTGTCCTTGAATTCCTGAGAAAGAACGCTTTATTTCTATATAGGTTCTGTGATGTTCTAACCTAATATTTTTTGCACCTGTATAACTCGGCAGGTGTTTTCTGTCTTAGGTTTAGATTTTTGAGAAATTTGAGGCATCAGATCAAAGAATGGTGATCATATTTGGACTGAGGGGATTACATTGGTCTTGCGTACAAAGTTTGGGGGTTATTGGTTTTAAAAACTTTCGATCTTTATACGGGAGGCATGAGAGAATGAGGGTTCAATGCAATTCAGAAGAAGACTATGTATAGATCGTTGTGAGTATGTAGAGGAAGAGGAGGAGACTAAGGGAATTTTGGTATGTTTTGTTGAATTTTTAACGAGCTAGAGATAGAGCAGAAAAAGGTGAAAAAGCTTCGGTCATGTCCTGCAAAAAGAAATTGGAGCAGCGGGATTTTTCTGATCGGAGGAGAAGCGAAATTACTTAAGCAGGTGGGTTCCAATTTTTGGGCCGGGATGGAGTAAAAAGGGGGTAGTAGGCCAGTTTATAAAAGTGGTGAAGCTTGTTTTGATTTTTACTGAAAGAAGAAAGAGTGGAGGAAGGGTATACGCAGAAATGGCCATTGTTTTGAATATTGATTCGTGAGTGGTCTGGGTAGGAGAAATAGGATGAGCGGTTTATTAAAGGTATAAGTGTGGATATATTTGCGTGAATTATAATAAAGGGGAGAAGGAGAATGCAGTGGAAGGAAGATTCTGAAATGGTGTTCGAACCAATACTAGAGACAGGGATTTTGATCCTCAAAGAAGACGCTGTGTATATTGGTGCGGATGGGTTTAAAGTGTGGGCTTGAAATTGTGATAAGGCCCAGTAAGTTTTTAATTAGAAATAACTTGTATATTAAAAACACATATAACTTGTAAATTTAATAACTTGTACATACATTATTAGCTTTGCGAATGGTTAGACACGTTGGGATCGTAAGGACGAGGGCTACACAATGGAACTGACTGGGAGTGAATTGGAGCTCGTTACAATTTATAGCGAAATAAATTGTCGGATCCAAACAAACGATCGTTATTCTTTATTTAACGATGACCGTCCAATGTGAGTAAAACTCACTAACTCTGATCAGTTTATATTTTTATAATGCACTTCTAGTAATGATAAATGTTGATTGACTGTTGTGTGATGATTGTTTGGTTGAATTGCTTATTTATTGGTTAAAATTATAGATAACGATGTATATATATATATATAAATCGTTAATCAAATATTGATTCTGCTTATCAGAATATTTCATATTGAAATGAAATCGACGTTATATTATATTGTATAACATCTGTGAATGCAAGGAAACAGGTTGGAGGGATCCAACTAGATTCCTGAACATTTATTGTACTGTTTTCATATATTGTGATATATGACTGAGTATATAATCTGTTATTGATTATGTGTGTTTGGATGATATTGATCATTGTCATTTGATATTTTAATACCATAAAAACCCTAGATGTAAAAAGGAAAATTTCAATGTGTATATTGAAATAAGAATATTATTTAAAATCAACAGATTTTATAAAAAGGGAAACTTCAATGCATATATTAAAATAAATTATTATATAAAATCAAGGTATTTTATAAGAGAGATTTCAAGGTGAATATTGAGATGAAGGAATTTTATAAAATCAATAGATTTTATAAAAGGAAATATTTAAAAAAAAATAGAATTATAAAAAGGGGATTTTGAGTTATAATAGAGATATGAATTGATTTATTTAAAATAGATATTAAATAAAAATATGTTTTTAACAAATAAATTGAGAAGAATGATATTTAAATAATATTTTTAAATTAAGGAAAATATTTATCATTTGATAAACGAAGATATATAAGTCTGAACTTATATAAAGAAGTAAACAGATAAATTGAGCAGATTAATTTATAAATAATATTTTATAAATTAAATAAAATATTTATCATTGGATAAATGGTATATATAAGTCAGAACTTATATAGAGAAGTAAGAATTGATTTTAACATCGATTTTGAAACTGAATATGAACGTAGTGTTAACAAGACTTATTAATGGAATTATTAAAGTGTTGAATATAAAATAAGATTTTATATGAATTGTTTATAAATAGAAGTACAAATAGAATATTTAAAATAAGATAATATTTTAAATATGAAACCAAACTGTTTTAACTATATAAAGAATATGTTATTCATACTGAGAGTGTTGAATATAAAATAAGATTTTATATGAATTGTTTATAAATAGAAGTACAAATAGAATATTTAAAATAAGATAATATTTTAAATATGAAACCAAACTGTTTTAACTATATAAAGAATATATTATTCATACTGAATATGAATAATGGATTAAGGCAAGTATTTTTTGTAAAGAAGAAGATTATAAAAGAAATGCTATTCATATTGAATATGAATAATGGATTAGAATAAATGTTTTGAAAATAAAAACATTTATAAAGAAGATCGGATTTTTGAAATAGGAATTCAAATAGAAATGAAATTTCAAATGGCTAGGAAAAAATAACTAGTTTAATAATAAAAACAAGTAGTGTGATTTATAAACAATGTTTATAAATAAACTAAAAATAATTATCAGTGGATAATTTGGACTGTAAATTAAGCAGTTAATATCGAAGAGAGTTAATCGAATATTAGTTATTCGAAAGAGAATTAAATCGAAGGTAGATCATTTGAAAAAGGAGTTAATCGAATTAGTTATTCGAAAAGAGTTAATCGAATTAGTTATTCGAAAAGAGTTAATCGAAATTAGTTATTCGAAATAGAGTTAAATCGAATATAGTTTATTCGAAAGAGAATTATACATTGGGATTTGATTATATCGAATGTAGGAAGGTACTATTTACTTTTCGTTTTTAAATCAAGATTCATTTATTTATTTAATAAATTATTATTATTCAGTTTAAGAAATAACAGTATAATTTGGAGTTAGATTATATCGAAAGTAGAGATTATAACGTTATCGTTATAACCAACGTTTTATAAAAGAACAGGATTTATAAACTAAATCCAAGAGTTGCGTAAGCAACGATTTGATAAAAAGATAATAAATAGAGTTAAAAAATAGAAACTGACTAGATATTAGTTAAGTTGAAAGATTTCCGGGGTATTGATCAGATGTTGGTTTCGGCCTTCGGGATTAATACTTAGGGAATCATTCTCTTACTAAGTTAGGGTTAGAGACTGATGGATGTGAAATGATAGTTGAGCGTGAATAAGAAATGGAAATGTTTTCCAATGTTAATAAGGTATATTTTCTAAATTTAGAAAATAAGAATTTATGGAGATATGGAAATGGGTAACTAAATAAATTAATGATGAATTAATTTAAAAAGAGAAAAAGTTGATTGATGATTGATCAGTAAGATTTCCATTTGGAAATACGACCGTTGTTTGTACACATGTTTTGCTTTGATAGTTAAATAACCGACTATCAAAGCTTTGACCATTTTTCCGTCATCAATACGGAGAGACCGGGATCAGATTTATTATCTGAAAAACACTCGGTATGGGCACTAGCGTTGCGAGTCAAATATGATGAAGATAATTGAAGACGGAGTTTATGCAGGGGCTGTTCTAGCAAATCTTAGGCAGAAATTTCCTAAGATGGATTTACAGAATAGTGCCTTCGGTTTGTCCAATCTCAGGACAACCTATATGGAAGAATGTCTAAAAGAGTATATTTAATAGATCGCGTAAGTTGATCTCTTCAAACGTATTTACGTTTGGTGGCGGAGGAATTCGTTTCTCTTAGCTGTTTACCCGTGGTATGTTTGGAGAAATCAATTTGTGATTTGGCGGGTAAGACAATGTGACATTCAAAGTGAAGAAAGGTGTGGTTTGTAAAAGGATACGTTATGGCCCCTAGTCTCACAACCGAGAAATGGTATAAAATCGGGTAGGTCGCATGGCTAAGTGGTTAGCTTCCAATTGTGGTGTATTGTCACCTAATCTGGAGAAATTACATTTACTTCTACAATCTATTTCGATGTTGTCCTTTTCGGAAAACGGTTGTTGATCCCAACCGTTGGTGATAATACATTCAGTACACTCAAGCGAAATGAGTGATCGGTCATGTTTAGCCCAAGTTACAAGATGTTCTTGTTGAACCTGGTGCATTCCTCTCTAGAGATACACTGTCGGAAGGTGGTCCCATACCTTGCCAGTTGGAATCCATTACCAAATAAGCGCCCGCGGTTTTTGATTTTATATTATGTATGTGGAACGTGAGATGAAAGCGTTCTGCTAGATAATTATTACATTGTGGTTGATAGACACTATTATAATATCCAAAGAGTTTTGATATAAAGATTATCGTTTCTTTCAAAAGGATTTTGAATGGTAAATCAAGTGTTTTGGATTCTCATAAGGGAAAAACCCGTTTCGTTATACAATGTGGTCTTATGAGATATCGTTTATTTTCTCGAACTGTTTTAAATTTACTCATACCAGTCCCATGACTGACCCGGAGTTTATTTTGGTTTGTTTTCCCTAAACTCTCGGTGCCCGATTTTGTACAGGCAGTCAAGTAGTCAGGATTTTACAGATATATTGAAAGCTTGGAGCAGGAGGCTTCAAGATTTCATAGCAATTGTTTATTTTCGCTGTTTTGTAAGTGTTGTACTCTGATAATGTTGTTGTGTATATATATACTGTTTATTTCAAAGTTATATTATATTTTATTCGTTCCGCTGTGAGATTCGTGTTACTCTAATGTGTTGTATGTTCTTCTTCTTCTATTCTAATTTTATATCTTATCTATTCTCACCCTCTATTTTCTTTCATTAACGTTCTGGTATTTTCGATGCCTGAATAGTCAACATGGTGTTGTATGTCGATTTTCTCGGTCGAAAAATCGGGTTCTTTACAGTGGTATCAGAGCTGAAGGTTAAGTAATTACCTTGGCTCTGTGGCGTGACTCAATAGAGATGGGGTTAGTAATACCCTAGATTAAGTTTGAGTGTATATATACGAGAGAGCGTATTTGTAGATTTTGTATAATTTTTTTTATATTGTGGTGATTTATTGGTTAAGTTGTTTATAAGTTTTGGTTGATCAGTTTGATCAACTGTATCGGTAGGAGTTTCCAAACACTCGAATACGATGAACCGACGCGGTATTTTTGAAAAGAGGGTATATGAAATAATTTTACCCCAAAGCTTATTTTGATATAAAGATAGCATTTATATTGGAATTATTATAATATATAGGATGTGTTGGTTGTTATTATATTCGAGTGAGATTATAAATTGAAATGGTTATATTAATAACCAATTAGAATTCATATAAGTGTAAATATGAAATCAGATAATTAAATTTGAGTTTAAATTAGAATTGGAATTAAAATTCTGAAAGCATGAAAAGTATTTATAAATGGAATTGGATTAAAAATATGTGAATTTTAAAATCCCAAGAGATTTTAAATTGTTACAAACATTGTGAAGGATATTTTGAAAGTGATTTCAAAATAAAGATGTTTAAATCTAGTTTTGAAATTTGTTATAGTATTGAACTCACTTCGATAACTAGAAAATAACCCTGATGATGATGGCCACATCATCAGTGTCATTTTCGAGTTGCTAAGTGACGGATTACTACCAAAGATTTTGTTTTTGAATTGTTTTGTGGAAAGCAAGTTGTTTTGAACCTTGAAAAGGAATATCTGGTTTTAGAAAAGCTAAACTGTTTAAAATTCCCTAGGGAAGATTGTTTAAATTAATACAAATTAAATTAGAATTTGTAAAAGCAAATAGAAATAGAAATTGAATTGAAACTAGTTAAGTTGAAAATGAATTGAGATAGAAAATATCGAATCAGATTGGATTAGAGATAATCCGGAATGGAATTGGGCTGGTAAGTTAAGAGTTGAAATTAAAAATGGAATCTGAGTTAAGAACATAATTCGGCTTGGGTATAACCGAATGTTCGGGATGACATTGGTATATGCAGGATCGGTAATACATGGAAAGGATATATTGATATGCCCGACAAAAAGGTACCAGTTTATATTATATATGGGTTTGAGATTTTGATGAACCAAATTGGCAAGCCGCTTGGCTGTTCGATTTTCCTTTGAATGGAGAGGGCCTAGAGAGGTGAGTTGTAGTTGTACCGATTAAGCTGTACAAAGGAGGTGCTGGCGAAATTTTCCGAAAATTTAAGGTGCTAGAAAATTTTCAGAATTTTTGAAAATTTTCATTAGTCGAAATGAATTAATATTTTAATTAAAATCTATTGGTTCAGTGAAACAAAAATTTAAGAAGTAAACAAATAATTTTTAATTCAGTTAATAGGGTTTGTTTTCTACCTTAGCAATTTCGAGGATGAATTTATTTTAAGGAGGGAAGAATGTAACGTCCCGTATTTTTACAGTATAATAATTGATTTATTTAATTATATAAATAGTGATTTAGAGATTTAAATGGTTGTTTAATTAAATAATATTGAATATTTAATTAATATAATAATATATTTAATTCCGAAATAATCGGAGTTAAGTTGAGTTCACAATATTGTGTGAATTGGATTATTTATAAGATATAATTCAGTTTAAAATTTGAATTATATTAACGAATTCATTTTTAAATGTCAGTTGAATGTATAATTTATATTATAATTATAATCAAGTTCGAAATGGCGCGGCAGTTCGTAATTTGGCGATTTGAACTTTAAATGAATATATAATCCGTTTTAAGTCGGATTTCTGTGAAATAAGAGATGTTCAGATCCGTTGAACGATATTTTTCTAATGGAAGAGAAAAATCGAGATTTCGTTGTGTAGATTTTGATTTATGTCTAAATCAAATTTTTGAAAAGTCGCTATGGAATTCCTTCATAATTTATAATGATTTATTTATATTATAAAAGGATTTTGAATATAAATTGGATATTGATATAATTGGGAAATTTGAATATCGAGTTATAAATCCATATATGTATATTTTGGAGTTGTATTAATTCTATGTGAATATATACGATAATATTAATTTATTTATATTTAATTTAATTATTTTTAAATATATTAATATTTAAATGGGTTTATTTAGAGCTTTAAAAATAACCATTTTTGCAAACGAACTCCGTTTTTGATGAAACTAATTTTATTGGATCCGGAATATTAAATTATATTTAGATTTCAATTTTCATGATTTTTGGAGACAGTATGTTGCCGTATAGGATTTTAATATGAAAAACAGTTGATAATTTAACTTTAAAAATATGTTGTATGAGCAAATGGAGTCGAAATTCGACGAAACAAGTTTCGTTGGGTCGTAATGTCGAACTGATGTGTATATCCATTTTTCATTAAATTTGGATATTGTATGTTATCATAGGGATTTTTACCGACAATTATAGACAGCATTGAAATTAAAACTAATATAATAATGAATATAAGAATAATATTTTTACCCTATAAATATCACCACATTCTAACCCTAACTTATGGTCAATTCCTCTTCTCTGGTCAAGGCGATTGTAAGCGTCATCTTTCCACAAACCAGCGTGAGTTCAAAAAAATTCAAATATTTCAAGTACAACTTAATAAATCTCGAAATTTATGTCTTTGAATTCCTGAGGAAGAGCGCTTTATTAGGTTCTGTGATGTTCGAACCTAATATTTTTCGCACCTGTATAACTCGGCAGGTGTTTGCTATCTTAGTGTTAGATTTTTGAGAAGTCTGAGGCATCGAATCAAAAAATGGCGATCATATTTGGACTGAGGGGTTTACATTGGTCTTGCGTACAAAATTCGGGGGTTATTCGTATTAAAATTTATCGATCTTTATGCGGGAGGCGTGAGAGAATGAGGGTTCGACGCAATTCAAAAGAAGACTTGTATAGATCGTTGTGAGTATGTAGAGAAAGAGGAGGAGACTAAGGGAATTTTGGTATGTTTTGTTGAATTTTTAATGCACTGGAGATGGAGCAGAAAAAGGTGAAAAAGCTTCGGTCTTGGCCTGCAAAAAGAAATTGGAGCAGCGGGATTTTTCTAATCGGAGGAGAAGCGGAATTACTTAAGCAGTTGGGTTCCAATTTTTGGGCCAGGATGGAATAAAAAGGGGTAGTGGGACAGTTTATAATAGTGGCGAAGCTTATTTTGATTTTTACTGAATGAAGAACGAGTGGAGGAAGGGTATACGCGGAAATGGCCATTGTTTTGAATATTGATTCGTGAGTGGTCTGGGTCGAAGAAAGAGGATGAGCGTTTTGTTAAAGGTATAAGTGTGGATATATTTGCGTGAATTATAATAAAGAGGAGAAGGAGAATGCAGTGGAAGGAAGTTTCTGAAATGGTGTTCGAACCAATACTAGAGACGGGGATTTTGATCCTCGAAGAAGACGATGTGTATATTGGTGCGGATGGGTTTAAAGCGTGAGCTTGAAAATGTGGTAAGGCCCAGTAAGTTTTTAATTAGAAATAACTTGTATATTAAAAACACGTATAACTTGTACATACGTTATCAGTTTTGCGAATGGTCAGATACGTTGGGATCGTATGGACGAGGGCTACACAATGGAACTGACTGGGAGTGAACTGGAGCTCGTTACAATTTATAGCGAAATAAATTGCCAGATCTAAATTAATGATCGTTATTCGTTATTTAACGGTGACCGTCCAATGTGAGTAAAACTCACTAACTCTGATCAGTTTATATTTTTATAACGTACTTCTAGTAATGATAAATGATGGTTGACTGTTGTGTGATGATTATTTGGTTGAATTGGTTATTTATTGGTTAAAATTATAGATAATGATATATATATATATATATATAAATCGTTAATCAAATATTGATTCTGTTTATCAGAATATTTCATATTGAAATGAAATCGATGTTATATTATATTTTATAACATTTGTGAATGCAGGGAAATAAGTTGGAGGGATCCAACTGGATTCCTCAACATTTATTTTACTGTTTTCATATATTTGTGGTATATGACTGAGTATATAATCTGTTATTGATTATGATTGTTTGGATGATATTGATCATTGTCATTTGATATTTTAAATACCATAAGAAACCCTAGGATGTAAAAAGGAAAATGTCAATGTGTATATTGAAATAAGAACATTATTTAAAATCAACAGATTTTATAGAAATTTCAATGCGTATATTGAAATAAATTATTATATAAAATCAAGGGATTTTATAATAGAGAATTCAAGGTGAATATTGAGATAAAGGAATTTTATAAAATCAACAGATTTTATAAAAGGAAATATTTGAAAAAATAAATAGAATTATAAAAAGGGGATTTCGAGTTATAATAGAGATATGAATTGATTTATTTAAAATAGATGTTAAATAAAAATATGTTTTTTAACAAATAAATTGAGAAGAATGATTTTTAAATAATGTTTTTAAATTAAGGAAAATATTTATCATTTGATAAATAAAGATATATAAGTCTGAACTTATATAAAGAAGTAAACAAATAAATGGAGCAGATTAATTTATAAATAATAATTATAAATTAAGTAAAATATTTATAATTGGATAAATGGAATATATAAGTCATAACTTATATAGAGAAGTAAGAATCGATTTTAACATCGATATTTGAAACTGAGTATGAACGTAGTGTTAACAAGACTTATTAATGGAAATATTAAAGTGTTGAACATAAAATAAGATTTTAAATGAATTGTTTATAAATAGAAGTATTAATTGAATATTTAAAATAAGATAATATTTTAAATACGAAACCAAACTATTTTAATTATATAAAGAATATATTATTCATATTGAATATGAATAATGGATTAAGGCAAGTATTTTTACAAAGAAGAAGATTATAAAAGAAATGTTATTCATATTGAATATGAATAATGGATTAAAATAAATGTTTTGAAAATAAAAACATTTATAAAGAAGATCAGATTTTTGAAATAGGAATTCAAATAGAAATGAAATTTCAAATGGCTAGGATTAAATAACTTGTTTAATAATAAAAACAAGTAGTGTGATTTATAAACAATGTTTATAAATAAATAAAAGATAATTATCAGTGGATAATTTGGATTGTAAATTCAGCAGTGAATATCGAAGAGAGTTAATCGAATATTAGTTATTCGAAAGAGAATTAAATCGAAGGTAGATCATTTGAAAAAGGAGTTAATCGAATTAGTTATTCGAAAAGATTTAATCAAATTAGTTATTCGAAAAGAGTTAATTGAAATTAGTTATTCGAAATAGAGTTAAATCGAATATAGTTTATTCGAAAGAAAATTATACATTGGGATTCGATTGTATCAAATGTAGTAAGATACTATTTACTTTTCGTTTTTAAATCAAGATTCATTTATTTATTTAATAAATTATTGTTAGCCTGCTTTGTGACCAGGCTACCCAAAGCCAGGGACTTGGGTACGAGCTTACATTGATTGGCGATCACTTGAGTGGAGTGATAGAAAGCCGCAAAACTTGAATTATTCATGCAAATGTCACCGGATCGGATCCCCCATTCGGATCGGATAAAGCCAACGACCCTGAATCGATAATACACTTGACTCGTTTGGGAAACGTAGTCATTTAGCAATGGCCCGTGTATGCACGATCTCACACAAGAGCCAACGACCCTATATGACTTATCATGAAGGAAATCAACATCTTGATTCAACGATGTTTAAAACGGTTACCTGATCATTTCGACTACTCCTTCCATAGAATTTGTACTAACTAGCACCCATGGAAGTAGTGCAACAATTCGATAAAGCCTCCTCAAGGATGGATGGAGTTCTAAAAAGATTTATCTCGACTTAATCAAAGCACATCTCATCTGCGATAAGATGTACTTTGGGGGGCAAAATGTTAGCCTGCTTTGTGACCAGGCTACCCAAAGCCAGGGACTTGGGTACGAGCTAACATTGATTGGCGATCACTTGGGTGGAGTGATAGAAAGATGCAAAACTTGAATTATTCATGCAAATGTCATCGGATCGGATCCCCCATTCGGATCGGATCGGATCCCTCCTTTCGGATCGGATCGGATCCCCCTCCCCGGATCGGATCGGAGTACCCTCTACCCGAACTGCCTGAAGTATTCTGCACAGAAGTGCGTGCAGGCATTCTGCTCGAACAACCGGTTCGGTTCGGATCCGATCCAACTGGACCTGCTTCTGCACACGGAGTTTGACCTCTTCTCTTGGAATAACCGACTCCTACAATTGCGGATCGGACTTCACTTGGCAAAGCACGACCTGGTAACCACTTTTCCACGTTCTCCACTACTTCTGAGATCTCCTCCGGTCACGCCGCGTGGCCCATCCGAACCGGAACCGCCCAGAGCTTCTCTACAGCTATAAATACACCACAACATGGCCATTTGAAGGGACTTTTGGCATTTCATTCATTCATGGTAGCCATGGCCGAAGTCCCCCACCAATAACCACCTTCTTCTCTAATGAAAATCAATGAATTTGGAGAGAATTATTCATTGTATTTGAGCGATTGAGTGATTAAATTCCTTGTAATTGTAATCCATGAATGAAATGAGAAACTATGAAGTGGATGTAGGCTTGTTAACGCCGAACCACTATAAATCTCGTGTCTCTACTTGACTTTTTACGTTTTAGATTATTATTCCTCGCAAATCCTAGACAATTGGGTGTTAGTGCCATTTTTTGGTCTAACATTTTGGTGCTTTCACTGAGAAATGAATATTCTCAGCTTTTCGGATTATTTATCTACTGTTTGGATCTCCAAGTCTGAAGAGATAATCCATATTCTCATCACTTTCGAAGCTTTCGACGATTTCAGTAATTCTACCCAAAGCATAGATGTCTCTGGAATGAAGTTATGGGTTCGAAAAGATTCGCCCAGCACAGCAGCAACGTCCAGCATGGACCTCGACTTCGGATCGGATCAGATGTGTTTCTAGTTCAAACGAAGCTACCGGGTCGGATGCTAATGAAGCTCTTGGATCGGATGTAGATGAAGTGCAGACTAATATCCATAAGGGGGTCGGATCTGGTCCTACCCGACCTGAAAAACAACCTCCGACCCGAACTAGAGAGGGGGATCCGAACCGGCCGCTTGCTGATGATGTAACCCCGACCCGATCCAATGACATACCCGATCCAATCCGACCCGAAGACGTCTAACCCGGAGTGGCACAACGAACCGACCCGGGGACAATGCTCCGACCCGACCCGTTGAGCAGGACTCGAATCCAGCTGCTGTTGATACCCCGATCCGACCTGGTGATGCATCTCCGAACCGAAGTGGGTACCCCGAACCAAACCGAGGAAACGAATGTTACCGATGGTGCATCCATGATCCGACCCAACGTGAAGGCACTCCCGAGCCGCAATTTGAAGGGATGATCCGATCCGAACCGAAATAGCTGTTTTTGGGAAAAAATACATTTTTATGATCATTTCAGAAAAGGTTCCATCGTCCAAAATCAAAAAAATCGTGCGGTGCCCACATTTTCGACCTAACCGGTTAGGTCGATCGCCGCCGGGACTGCGGGGCCCCGGACCCCCGCCGGCACTGCGCCCGGACCCGCTGACGGCCTCGCCTTCGGTTCGGAGCATGGCTCGCCTTCGGCTCGACATATATTTTGGTCAACAACAATCATCAAAGCTTGACAATGGAGATTAGACGGATAGTCTGAGAATGTCATGACAAGATGGCAACGACTGGGATTCTTCCCAGAGGCATGACACCTACTTACATCAGTAAGACAATGTGAGGAGCTATCGATCAGATTCAGCTTGCTATCAACGATAATATACGAGACAATGATTGTCTCATAACAATTTCCTCTTCCATAGCTCTGATGGTGTATATATTTCACCGATGCAACTGATGTTGTTCCCTAACGAGCAGTGACCACCTTATTTATGTAACTTAAACTTGTCCAATCGGCAGAGCATCGAATGATGGATATATGGAACAGTTCGAGCACTACTTCAAAGATGATTCATATGATCTTAGTGACCATGATTGTCAATAGTGGGATACCAGAAAGCAGCTAAGGATCCCAACATCCCAAAGCTACACTTCAATTGTATGATGTGATGAATAAAATGTCCTGCGTCTCACCTCCCGAAGAACTTAGCTAACCTTTGCAATGACTATTTGCTGTCAATCGCATTGAGGAAGACTGATTTCCAACGAATAAGGGTTAAGTCAGCATACTTTGGAACCCATAGTTAGGCACTAGTTGAACCACCACACACCACGATTGGACCTATGGATCATTTCCTGAATTATGGCAACTTGACTGCTCACCAGCCACCATACGACCTTGGTCAAATGATGAGAGCTCAAGATTAAAGAAAATATGAATCAACAATTAGCTCTCTACTTCTTATTTCAGTTGTGACATAACACATGAATATTACTTAAAGTCTCACAAGCTATGCTATCGTACTCAAGCTTATCTGATCAAGGTCTAGACTGACTAGCTTCAACATAATTCAGGGCTTACATTGCACCCTAGTGTCTACTGCTTAGTCCCAACCGAAGCTGGAGCGGGAATGATCCATGATGACCAAGTCACAGGAAGAGCCTTCTAATTGGCTGGATAGAATATGCTATGCAACAGAGATGTCATGAAACCCAAAAATGCTTCCCCTCACGATGAGATCGAGTGTGAAATAGGCATGGGCTTAGAAAGCAAAGAAGACATCGCAGAAAGAGTTGCCTGATGATCTGCCCGAAGACATAGACCCTAGAAAAGATGAAGATTCGGGATGCAAGAGGGCAACGTCTAACGAAGCAACCTCCCAAAGATTGAAAAGCTCGTTTACAGCTTGTTGATGGCTTCGGGAAAACTCCGACCATTGATCAGATGGAAGTTGATCTAGTGTTGGAGACTAAATACGAAAGAGAATCATTGACAACCCCTATAAGAAACTTCCTACAACACGGAATGCTTCCGGCAGGGAGAATAAATGGCATACCATCGTTCGTTATGCCTCAAGATATGACATGCAAGGTGACATTGCTTATTTCCTTTGAAAGGTTGCTCCGAGATAGATATTAACGAGTCTCATTGCTCAATTCACTGCCCTGAATGATTCGACAAAATCACTAATCGGCCTCCCACTAGTTGGGAGATGAACGCCAATGAAACTTTTGACGGATGACGTTTTGGAGTTAAAAAGTGAAGATTCACAATCTCACTCCCTTCATCGAGTATTAGTCAAGTAACTCGTGCCCCAGATGCTGGGGGCAACTGGAGATTCGAATGTCGATTGCTCGTGACTATATCATCTAATTCAAAGCTGATACATCATGGGCTTGCATGATCAACTACCTCTGCCTTGCCCGAAGTAAAAGTTTAGAACACTTAAGCCTGGATACTGATTGATTATCTGTGCATTAGATCTTATTCCCGACGTGGGATTGAAGGCATATTTACGGATGGGTGAGGTATGACTATCCCCCTAGCAGCCATTTCCTATTTCCTAGCATGGAAAGTGCAAAAGTTCTTATAAGCATGGGTCCATTATTATCCTGCCAATTATTGTCCTGGCACCAATGTGATGATATGATACCATTAGCAATACATACATGACTCCTTGACATTCAACCCTTGCCCTTAACATGAAGGCAAGAAGGCGATTCAAAGGAGATGCAACCTCGTCATTCGCTTACAGTATTTACCTAACCGCCTTTGTCACTCCAAGACCACAATCAAGGTCTGTTCATTCTTGGGAATGCCATCCCCCGACGATTTGAAAAGACATTCGTCACCAGCTAAAGATCTTAGCTGCCATCCTCTGGCGGAGATTGGGCGAGGCAAAATGGACCTGCAAATAGCATGCAATGCCATTTTCGCACAGAATCATATTCATTCCTTTAACAGGATTACTTTTTAACAATGACTCTTATATTTACATGCTACTTGAGTTATTGACATGAATAACTCATGCGATATGAATGATGCAGGTACCCGAAGTTTGGTGCCAATCACTCCTCCCATAGATTGATCGGAGGAATGCAAAGCTTTGGCAAAAGTCTTTTGAATGTTTGCCTGATTAACTCTAGTCCTCAGAGATTGAATAGAAGTACCAACCTAGGACGAGTGTGATGGGTGTTCCATGATTGAAAGACCACTCGATCCGTGACTCTAGCTCTCATGATTTGAGAGAACATTTAAAGGATGATATTACAGCTTTCAACCAAACTTCATCCCACGAGTTGACGGGATGAGAGAGACTTGATCATTACAAACACCCATCTTTACCCATGAATCGGGGGTTATGAGTAAGCGCCTCAGCGAGTGTGATCCGACCGCTTGCCCTAAAAGCTCCATCCGCCAGAGTGAAGCATGGGGTAAGGACTAAAAACGAGTTTGAGAATGAAGCTCGAGACGGCAGACTCCTACTCTTTGAAATAGACCGAAGAAGGAGCACCAGGGCGAATGACACGACCGTTAACAACTCTAACTCTCATGACTCGAGAGAGAGAGTATAAAGGAAGGGAAGACGACGTCCGTAACTCTAACTCTCATGACTCGAGAGAGAGTATAAAGGACGGGAAGACGACGTCCGTAACTCTAACTCTCGTGACTCGAGAGAGAGTATAAAGGACGGGAAGACGACGTCCTCAAGGCGTGAAGGTGCACCACGATTAAAAGACCGCCCTGATTCCACTCTACCCTTGGCATCCGACGGGAGAGTATAAAGGTGCCAGAGACTGGCTCCACAAGAACTCCTACCCTGCTGAAGGATCAGGGAGCAGATTGAAAGCTGAGTTCGAACTCTATCCTAGGCATACGACAGGAGAGTATAAAGGCATGTTGACTAAATGCCATAAAAGGGCTCCTACCCTGCTGTAGTATCGGGGGGTAAGAGTGAAAGCTGAGCCCGAACCCTTCATGTCCGGGCATGGGGGGCAATGCACTATCGATCCTAATCAATCCCAAACAGGCCCTGGCCAGGCACTTTATTCATGACACACATCACCCCCATTTTTAGACAAATTCTACATGATTAGCTAGATATTATTTGATTTCAGGGGTTTTTGAATTGGAACCCTTGTTTGATTGTGGTGTTCTTTATTACCTATTGCTTAGGGATTTGCTTTGTTTATAGAGTGCAGGCTTGTACAAGATAACAAGACAAGAATATGAGCGCCGCACTCGCGACAACTGCAGCAGGCTGGTGGAAAACAAACAAAGGGCCACGTCCAGAAGGCTGACGCTGATGCCCAATGCTAAACTTTTCATGCGACTCAAGGCGACGACCGAAAGGAGGCCTTGAGAGTGAACTGTTTAATAACGTGTCACACGACTTAAGGCAACGACCGAAATGAGGCCCTAAGAGTGATATATCAAATCAACATACACACCCATGTATGACTAGCCATAGCCCAAGTGCAACGACGAGTGCCACCTCACAAATATATTGAATAGAAAACGCGATAACTCGAGCACTTGGATAACTCAATCACATAAGCTTTGAAAACAATGTCTCCCTTCCGTGCATCCACGTCTAAATTTAAAAGGGATCTGATACAACTGCCGACCTTTCTCCATTACCCCCAGACTGGGGCCGCACTGCTGAAAATATTCATAAATGTTATATGTCTGTGTCTAACTTATACCTCGATCTTGACAGGCTGCTTGAGGACCACGAAATGGATGCAGAGTGAATGTCCATTTGCTAGTCCGGACCGACTTCCCGGTTGAAAGAACCCATGTAAAGGGAGATGCCATTGCTTTGACTCCTAACTTGCGAGGAGGCGAATTGCCTGACACTCAGACTCAAAAGCTAAGAAGAAGGAAGATAAAAATTTCTTCCGTGATGAGGATTTTGGCGCAGAAGGCGCTAGGATCGAAAGAAGGTTGCAGATTTCTTCTTGTGATGATCCCTCAGCATGTCAAGCTAAATATGAAATGGATGGTACCCTTGCTGATTTGTGAACTCAAATGGATCAGTGAGATGAACTTCTCCGGAAACAACAGAAAATGGTGGATAACTTCTCTACTCGGATAGATGGAAGGCCTAGTAGCTTCGACTTATTCGCTAGAGCGAGCACCATGGGAATTCAAACGACAATGAACTTGGCTCATACACTCCCTGCCCTGTGGTCCAGATAATATGAGACCCTAGGACAAGTTGGCATAGTCGTCTTTGATGAAACAAAGATGCAACCAACCTCCCCCCAGGCATTTGTAACATGCAACTTCCGACCGTGACATTTTGGATGAAAACGATGGATATGTAAGAGCCGCCGAAAAACTTAAACGGAGCCCGACCAACCTTTGCTTCTATACAGATGAATGTTTAAAACCCAGCTCAACCTCAACATGAGGCTCCCCATGAAGGGGGAAAGTAGAAGCATTCGAAGTGGCAATAATTTGACATATCGCCATTCGACTCCAATCCTCAGAGCTTGGATGGGAGATCCAAAACTAACATGAGTCAGACACGAACAAATTATTTTATGTCAAACTCTAACTCATGACTTGATGAAGAAGTATGAATTTAGAGAAGAAATGGATCTGGTGCTCACCGCATAGCAGAACCCCTGTAGAGGGGGGCATAGGACACAAGTTTCGAGTAACATAATTCGACTTTTTGCCGACTTTATGCACATTTATTATCATCGGAGCCCCGCAAGATCCTAGACTGTAACCAAAAGAATGACTCGCCAAGACCAACCCACATACATCCGAATAGGAATTTTTCATTCAGAATTAAAGAACAGAAGCCTGATGGACGGCTATTACATATGCAAAACCAAGAAGCCAGAGGCCGGCTTCCACCCACTTCATGACTTCATGCTGGGTGCACAAGCGCTAAATTGAAAAATTGGCGGCAACTTCTAAAATACAAAGGACATATTTCCAACGTTAATTGATGCTTCACCAGAGGCGATCCCTGCTTTCTGACTAAATCGATGAGACGATCCTGACACGAATGTGATTCGGCCATTCGCGTATACAACTCCAACTCTTGACGACTTGAGAATGAACATAGAATAACATGGGTTGACTAAGATTGCTGAACCTGCAGCTCCAACCCGATGTGAAGAAAGAAAGTTCAAAGGCTTACAGACTGGATGTCCGATTGACCTGGTCCAACCCCCACCGACGCTGAGGGCATAAGCATTGACTTCGCTTTTCCTCCACTGATGTTGGGAGCACGAGCTTCAACTGACAAACTGACTTTGAACATGACCCTTACTCGATGCTTGATTCAGAACATATACCTTATATCTCTGGAATATGACATGATTCATCTTGACCGTCTAAGTAAGCCAACTAATGGGTCAAGCATGACTTCAAAGAATTGATCTACAACTGTATCAATTAGAGAATGTGGAGAACTCCTTTACTGCCTTACGATTGTGACGAACTTATTCATGGATTTCTTTTAGTATGATCTGATTACTATCCTGATGTCCGGATAGTCCCAAGACGAGCGCAAATGAAAGACGCATGCACCAAGTATGATGTGGTCTATCCCAACAGTCTAAATACTAGCTCAAAGCCAGAAGATTCTTATACTACCACATGATTTGGATATCTAGTTCATACATTGACTTATGTGTAAAAGAAACCCTGAATCGATAATACACTTGACTCGTTTGGGAAACGTAGTCGTTTAGCAATGGCCCGTGTATGCACGATCTCACACAAGAGCCAACGACCCTATATGACTTATCATGAAGGAAATCAACATCTTGATTCAACGATGTTTAAAACGGTTACCTGATCATTTCGACTACTCCTTCCATAGAATTTGTACTAACTAGCACCCATGGAAGTAGTGCAACAATTCGATAAAGCCTCCTCAAGGATGGATGGAGTTCTAAAAAGATTTATCTCGACTTAATCAAAGCACATCTCATCTGCGATAAGATGTACTTTGGGGGGCAAAATGTTAGCCTGCTTTGTGACCAGGCTACCCAAAGCCAGGGACTTGGGTACGAGCTAACATTGATTGGCGATCACTTGGGTGGAGTGATAGAAAGATGCAAAACTTGAATTATTCATGCAAATGTCATCGGATCGGATCCCCCATTCGGACCGGATCGGATCCCTCCTTTCGGATCGGATCGGATCCCCCTCCCCGGATCGGATCGGAGTACCCTCTACCCGAACTGCCTGAAGTATTCTGCACAGAAGTGCGTGCAGGCATTCTGCTCGAACAACCGGTTCGGTTCGGATCCGATCCAACTGGACCTGCTTCTGCACACGGAGTTTGACCTCTTCTCTTGGCATAACCGACTCCTACAATTGCGGATCGGACTTCACTTGGCAAAGCACGACCTGGTAACCACTTTTCCACGTTCTCCACTACTTCTGAGATCTCCTCTGGTCACGCCGCGTGGCCCATCCGAACCGGAACCGCCCAGAGCTTCTCTACAGCTATAAATACACCACAACATGGCCATTTGAAGGGACTTTTGGCATTTCATTCATTCATGGTAGCCATGGCCGAAGTCCCCCACCAATAACCACCTTCTTCTCTAATGAAAATCAATGAATTTGGAGAGAATTATTCATTGTATTTGAGCGATTGAGTGATTAAATTCCTTGTAATTGTAATCCATGAATGAAATGAGAAACTATGAAGTGGATGTAGGCTTGTTAACGCCGAATCACTATAAATCTCGTGTCTCTACTTGACTTTTTACGTTTTAGATTATTATTCCTCGCAAATCCTAGACAATTGGGTGTTAGTGCCATTTTTTGGTCTAACAATTATTATTATTCAATTTAAGAAATAACAGTATAATTTGGAGTTAGATTATATCAAAAGTAGAGATTATAACGTTATCGTTATAACCAACGTTTTATAAAAGAACATGATTTATAAACTGAATCTGAGAGTTGCGTAAGGAATGATTTGATAAAAAGATAAGAAATAGATTTAAAGAAATTAGAATCTGACTAGAGATTAGTTAAGTTGAATGATTTCCGAGGTATCGATCTGATGTTGGTTTCGGCATTCGGGATTAATATTTAGGGAATCATTCTCTTACTAATTTAGGGTTAGAGACTGATGGACGTGAAATGATAGTTGAGCGTGAATAAGAAATGGAAACGTATTCCAATGTTAATAAGGTATATTTTCTAAATTTAGAAAATAAGAATTTATGGAGATATGGAAATGGGTAACTGAATAAATTAATGATGAATTGATTTAAAAAGAGAAAAAGTTGATTGATGATTAATCGGTAAGATTTCCATTTGGAAATACGACCATTGTTTGTACACATGTTTTGCTTTAATAGTTAAATAACCGATTATCAAAGCTTTGACCATTTTTCCGTCGTCAATACGGAGAGACCGGGATCAGATTTATTATCTGAAAACCACTCCATATGGGCATTAGCATTGCGAATCAAATATGATGAAGATAATTGAAGACGGAGTTTATGCAAGGGCTGTTTTGGAAAATCCTAGGTAGAAATTGCCTAAGATGGATTTACAGAATAGTGCCTTCGGTTTGTTCAATCTCAGGACAACCTGTATGGAAGAATGTCTAACAGAGTATATTTAATAGATCGCATAAGTTGATCTCTTCAAACGTATTTACATTTGGTGGCGGAGGAATTCATTTCTCTTAGCTATTTATCCATGGTATGTTTGGAGAAATCAATTTGTGATTTGGCGGGTATGACGATGTGACATTCAAAGTGAACAAAGGCGTGGTTTGTAAAAGGATACGTTATGGCCTCTAACCTCACAACCGAGAAATAGTATAAAATCGGGTAGGTCGCAAGGCTAAGTGGTTAGCTGCCGATTAGGGTGTATTGTCACCTGATCTAGAGAAATTCCATTTACTTCTATAATCTATTTCGATGCTGTCCCTTTCGTGAAACGATTGTTGATCCCAACCGTTGGTGATAATACATTCGGTACACTCAAGCGAAATGAGTGACTGGTCATGTTTAGCCTGGGTTACAAGATGTTCTTGTTGAACCCAGTGTATTCCTCTCTAGAGATACACTGTCGGAAGGTGGTCCCATACCTTGTCAGTTGGAATCCATTACCAAATAAGCGCCTGCAGTTTTTGATTTTATATTATGTATGTGGAACGTGAGATGAAAGCGTTCTGCTAGATGATTTTTATATTGTGGTTGATAGACACTATTATGATATCCAAAGAGTTTTGATATAAAGATTATCGTTTCTTTCAAAAGGATTTTGAATGATAAATCAAGTATTTTTGATTCTCATAAGGGAAAAAACCCATTTCATTATACGGCGTGGTCTTATGAGATATCGTTTATTTTCTCGAACTGTTTACTCATACCAGTCCCATGACTGACCCGGAGTTTATTTTGTTTTGTTTTTCCTAAACTCTCGGGTACCCAATTTTGTACGGGCAGTCAAGTAGTTAGGATTTTACAGATATACTGAGAGCTTGAAGCAGGTGGCTTCAGGATTTTATAGCAATTTTTTTATTTCCGTTGTGTTATAAGTGTTGTACTGTGATAATGTTATTATATATATATACTGTTTTATTTCAAAGTTATGTTATATTTTATTCATTCTGCTGTGAGATTCGTGTTACTCTGATGTGTTGCATGTTCTTCTTCTTCTATTCTAATTTTCTATATTATCTATTCTCACCCTATATTTTCTTTCATTAACGTTCCGGTATTTTCAATGCTTGAATAGTCAACATGGTGTTGTATGTCGATTTTCTAGGTTGAAAAATCGCGTTCGTTACACTTTTTAATTTAATCGCATCTTTCAGTTATTTCTCTTTCACTTACCATCTTTGTAAGTTTTATCTTTAGGAAGTTATACTTATTCCTAATTGGTTGGTTATTGAGAACATACTAAAAATTATTTCCGTAATCTAATATAAAATAGTCCTATAAACAGGAATCCGTAATTGGATATAACTATTTCTAAGTTATTGGATAGTGTGAAATATAGCAGAATCCCTATTTCACACTGATCGTTTTCCTTTTTCTTTTATGCTTGCAATTACATTTGTTGTTTTACTTGCAAACCAAACTATGGAAATATATCCCTTTTTCTTAATTAACCAATCTAGGTTATTCCTAACTTTCAATTTAATCAAATATTTTAATTCCTGTTCTTAATTTAATACCCAAATTTGACATAATTACTAAAAATTTACCACAATTGGGTTATACCACTTTTTTAATTCTTTTGTCTCAACAATACTTTTATTTGTCCAAGTTCATTTCAAACAATTGATTTCTGTATATAAGTCCTGGTTTCCCAAATTTACAGCTTAACTATAGATTTATTATAAACAAAATTTAACTATAACAGGAATTAAACTTCCATAAATAATTCTATATAACTTATACCTAAGCATAAAGGGGAAATAAACTACTACAAATAATTCTAAATTAATTATACTAAATTTCAATAGGAATTAAATGATACATATACCATTATTAAAAAGATATAATTTAAATCCTCTCACCCATCGTCTTAAGCTTTTATGCTTGGCTGTTGCAGATCCCCAAATCCAGCATAAATATTTAATTTTATAAACCTTCTCCCTTAAAATAATTTAGGTCAGGCTCGCATCAAAAAGTGGGAACCCAAAGCGGAAAAGATTGTATTGTGAGGAATTATCTATGCCTAGGGGTCTACTTATAGGTTAGGCTATGGATTTTAGATAGTTGGATTTCTAGATCAAATTGAGGCTAGCCACGTTATTTGGCCAATAGGAATTCGTCATGTCAGCTAAAAATTCAAAACTAGTGAACGAGAACATGCCTTGTCAGCCAAATAACATCACATTTTCTCTTGGGGGTCGTGCCTGGGTGAAACCGCGCCCAGGCCAGCGGTTAGGTTAACCCATGTATAGATCGGGCGACCCTTTATATCTTAGGTCGACCTATGGGTCGACTTGATTGGGTCTTGGGTTGGCCAGACCCATTTAATATTCTTTTTTTGTTTATGATTCTTCTTTAAGTGATAACTGTTAGTTTTAAATCCGTATTTTGCAAACTTTAAGTCTAAATTAATCAGAAAATTTCCATAAATTCAATCATACAACTACTATCGCAAATTATCATAATTTACTAACTTATTTAATTATTTATTTATTTATTAAAAATGCAGGCTGGAACACCCCGTAAAATACACCCTGATTGGACATAGGTAATTAAACTGAGAATAATTAATAAAATAATAAGAGGCTAAAATATGAATACTTAATAGGAATTCGACCATGAAAATATTACCATTGTGAACGTAGCAAAATTTTAGCCTGTTTTCACATTTAATTTATTTAAACGGAGTTCATATGAAAAAGATACATATATAACAAGTGGGACAATAAAATAATATATACAAGATATAAAATTATAATTATAAACATAAATCGAAAATAAAATAAATACAAATGGCATAAGAGAATATCCCATTTTCAAATTCTATGTTGTGTCTGTATATAAGCACGTATAAGGGGATAACATTTGAAAAGAAATAGAAAGAATTAAATGAAACTAATTACCAAATAATAATAAGATGGACGTGCAAGTGAATTAAATTCACTACACCCCAACCATAAGGGGGTCGACCACCTCCTCTAAAGGGGATCGACCTAAGGGTCCACTACCCTTCCATGGAGGGTGTCAACCTCCTAGTGGAGAAAAGGGGTGGCAACCAGGTTAATTTAGGTTTTCTTTTGTGGTTTGCTTATTTGAACGGCCCAAATTAAATAATTTAAATCAAATGGTTCTCACACACTTGAGCAACTAAATTAACCCCTAGCCTCCTCTCTAAACCTCACATCTCCTCTAAACTCTACTCCATTTTGTTTTGTTCAAAATTTGTTCAAGTTCGTTTTCTTCTTCCTCAAATCTAATTTATTTCTTCTTCTTCTTCTATTCTAATTTGTGTTTAGTATTTCTAGAACTAGACTTCTGTATGTATGTGATTATAATTTGATTCATATACATGCATAACAATTTTGGAGAAGGAATTGGAGTATTTATATTCGAGCTTATAAACTAGAATTAGGGTATTTATAGTTTTCTTCTTATTGTATGTGAGTAGGAATTCTTTCATGTTTACCATTTTTTTATAATGGTTACTATAAAACTGGATTGGACATGCCTATAGGGATTAGGGATTTTCACAAAATTATATAAATCCCTTAGATCTCTAATAAATCTAAAAAGGTCAATATACTTTTGTTATTTCGGTTGTGATTATCAATGTAAAGTAAAAGGGATTTTTCTTATTTTGGGTGTATATGTGAATTTACCATCTAGTCTGTTTTACTTTCTTTCATTTTTATTGTAATTCAAATTAATGAAAAAACACAGATTTGGGCATTTTAACTTATGTATGTTTAAACATTAATTTTTATAAAATAGATGTTTTAAATGTAATAAAACCCACATGATTAAAATCCTTGTTTTTGATTAAATATCTCAAATGAAAGGAAGTATTAGAAGAACAACATATATATTGTTGTTATTCACCTTACCCCTTTTTATTTATTGAAATATTCCTAAAATCCTATGGTACAATTTATCTTTTTTTGGGTTATGTTTATTTCCTATTATTGCTTCAGATTGAAATGACGAATTATATGTTATGTTGTAGAATTTGGGAAATATGACTTATATACCTTAATTACGAACAAGGATTGGCATTTCAAATGTTTATTACACTTACTTTACTCGTGCCACTAATCATGCTTTTATTTATATTTATTAAATAGTGTAATTAATGTACCATAAATGCGTATTAAATGCATTAATTAGGAATTCGTATTAAGACCTCGTAGGAAATTTTGTTTATTGTGTGTGTATTAATGGCTTTAAAAAATATATTACATGACAGGTTGGACTTTACTTGTAGTGGAAGTATGTCTAGAATCGATTGGCAAATTCAGCGGCTACAAGAAGTCGGATTAAGACGTCTAGTGTCATGGGCCATTGGTGTAAAGTAGACCTACCTCGAGAAGGTATTAAGTGGCTGATGTGCCTTGTTTTCGGTATTAATTGGTTGGGACTTAGTCTGTTCCTAAGGTTCATTTCTTGGATTTAGGATAAATTCATAGGACTCGCCCGTATTAGGTATTAAGTAGTCTATGGGTCCTCCTATCTCTAGTGATTATTAGGTATTAAATGGTCTTGAATAAAAAGTTGTATAAAAAAGAGAGGTAGTTCTCCAAAAGTTGTGTGCTTCTTATCTAGGGGCAATGTGAGGGAACACCTAGTGATGGGCTACTAAGAGTTCTACCAAACATGCAAGGGGAAATGCTTGTCTAAGGGAATTTTTAAGTGGCTAAGAGTTGACAAGTAATGATAGCTAGATAGTGACGTGTGGGTCTTCCGGAAGAGTCATAAATGAAGGTGAGTTTCTACCTAGACACGATATTAAGTGGTTTATTACTATCTCTTACATATTTAGAATGGCCTTAAATGCCCAAGAATAGTTTGTCGCTTTCCATTAAATGCATATATGGGTGTTATATTTGTCTGAACATAAACTTGATGGGTCTGTACTACCAAGTATAAGACATAGGTTTTCTTTTAAAATTTAAAGAATTTTTATTCACCAGATCTTGTTGGAATGTTTTGCTTTGGTGATAGTGGGTTCTCGCGTTATGAATTTTGGAGAAGCTTTGTCTCTTATCCTTACACTTCTCAGCAATGTGGGTTTTCTTGGTATAGCCTAGAGGTTGGCTATAAAACAAGTGATTCTAGGATCACCAAGTGTAGCCATGTCCTTTAAGAGGTGGGCCAGGTAGCCGGGTACATTTGGTATTAGTGCCTAGGTTACCCTATTATGGGGAGATTATACATATGAGAGGCGGGCTTGTTATTTTGAAAAAGAACTTTCGATTTTTTTACTATATATAAGTGTGTATGTGTGTGTGTATATTTAAAGTACGTGTGTCTCTATAAAATAGTACCTGTAGGTCCTTCTAGGAGGGGATTGACCTTAATTCTTGGAAATATCCAAGAAACCATACAGTGATTTAGCAACTTGCTTATCATTTTAGAAACTTGTAAGCACATAATGGTTGTAGGAACCACAAAGTTTGAAAAGTGAAAGGATTGAAACTCCCAATTTAGTAGGAAGTAAATGGAAATTAATGTAGTGGCTTATTTATCATTTATGGTAGGTAAAAGGGAGAAATAAATAGAAATAACTTGAAATAGACGTCTATTACAATAACCATTAATGTAGACAAATTGAGTTTTTTTTATAAATAAGTATGCTAAATTTCAAGAAAAAAGGGAAGTACATTATTTTTAGTGGAATAAACTTCTGTAATAAGAACTATAGTAATCTAAAGAGAGCATTAAGTGGTCAATAAAGAAAAGGATATTAAAAACGGAAGGTATTAATAAGGAAATTACGACTATTTATATGAAGATATGAATATTTGACTTGGATAACAAATTTAATGCTCATAAGAACGAGAATTACTTAAGATGGACATAAAAAACATTTATATAGGCAACGATAAAGAATGCCAAGAAACAGAATAATAAGAACATGAAAGAAAGAGTTTAAGAAAAGAGACAAACTTCTACATAAAAGTGGACATCAATCTCTATTTAAAAGCCAGTAGGTAAAAAAAGAAAGTTTAGATGAAAAAGAACAAATATGTTAGGGAAATACACAAATGATTTTTGATAATATTGTGAAATTATCTATGTAAATGAAATTTTAAAGGAAATGTGACATTTTGTAGATAAATCTTAATTTATGAAACTTTTCTTATTTAGTAAGAAGTTGAAAATAAGTTTTTTATAAACAAAAATATTTCTTAAGGACTTTGGAAAATCTACAATTTCTTCTGATAAACCCATTTAGAAAGGTAATTTTTTTTAGGAAAACAGAATATGAATTATTTAAAAAGAACAGCGAATTAATGGTAAACAAAAAAGAATTTTGCATTCATGGGCCTTAACAAAAATAAAAAAGAATTGTAAGTCCTTGAGAAAGTGACAAACAATTAACAATTATATTAGTAAAATTTGTAATTGTCACAGCCTTCGTTAACAGCTTCTAAAATTCAAGTAAACTAAAATTTTCTAACTTTTCTTATTTTATCAATATTTTCTGCGTTAAGTTCCATGTAAAATAAATGAATTTAAGTAGATTCTTTCCTTCAAGACTTTTGTCGCTAATTATGACTATAGGTTTGAGATTTAATTGAAAATAAAGAAAACATGGGATTATTCTGGAGTTTAGATAGGAATATAATAGTTGATCCTAGTAATAAAGAATATTTGAGATAATAATAATAATAATAAGAGTAGAACAAATGGCAGTTTACTACTCCAAATAAATTAGTCTAGTAATTTATGACTACTAAATTAATTCTGAAAAGCATCCTTAAAATGCAAGTAAATTAGAACAAAAAGTTATATACAAACCTTCAATAGTGGTAAAACTTTTCAAAACATGGATGAATGTGAAATTCGATATAAGTAAGCACGCATGGCAATAATAGTTTTAAAATATAGCTTTATAAAGAAGTTAATAAACTTTATTGCTAAAAAGAATACCGACTCTGGACAATGTTTCAAAATGTATTTTTAAAAGTTGCAGCATAATTTGAGAAAATATAAATGAATGCTGTTATTGGACTTAACCGTCACTTAATTTGATTTTCGGTACTTAATTGTTAAGGTTTTGTTTTCAAAATAAAATGAGCATTTTTTTTTGTTAAACCGTAAAACATTTGTCGGTTTTAAAAAGTATTAAAAGCTGACATTCAAAAATGTTTATTAAGATAAGCGTTAAAAGAAGAGAAGTAACTTCACTCTTAATTTAGAAATTATAAAAATTTAATAAATGTCTCCAAAACTTTGCAAATTTAAGAGGTATTTACTGTTCATCAATGAAACGTTGTGTAAGAAATAAAGGAATTCTTTAAAGAATGTTTATTTAAAATAAGCATGTAGACACATTAAGAAAATAGTAAACATTACGTTCTTTGTAAAAGGGTCACAATTTAAAAGGAATATGAAAATTTAACGCTTTAGGTTTTAATGAGTCCCTAATACTCATTGTTTAATACAACATATTTTAATGAGTTGTTTGAACATATGTATAAAAAAAAGCATGCAAATATATTTATTATGTGTAACAGATAAGATTATACATTCACAAAAAGAAATAAACTTGGAGTAAATTAGGATCGCAAATTAAACAAGTAAGAGTTAGATTCTAGGAATAGGTAAGAATAAGACGTACAAACTAATCTAGAAAATTTTGTATCACTCCTAAAGATCTATATTTTAAAGCTTCATATAGTAAGGATTTTTAGAATCAAAGTTTGGTTATAAACTAGGTTGCACTTTATTGTGTAGTTTATAAATTGGTGTATTTATAATTGTGCCTAGTGACTAGTAATATGCACATATACAGGTATAGCATATATTACACGATTTTTGATTTAAGAATTAGGGATTCATGGATATTAATTGCAAATTTAATGGGTAATAAATTTGTAATTAGTAGGAAAAAAAGGAAATTTATAGGAAATGCTTTAAAGAGAATTTGATTTAGGGAAGTGGATGAATTTCCAAACTTGAAAGGGCTTGAAATAGGATTAAATTTTGAGAAATTCTTAAGGAGGTTAGAGTAATTGAATAAGAATAGGTAAAATGGTCCAATTTCGAATTTTAGATATACTTATTACGACTATGAATGGACCTCATCTATGAGAAAAGAAAAAATGAAAAATTGAGAGGAATAAAGTATTGGAATGATATGTTAAGTCTGGAATAAAGGATTAAGACTTCAACGCTGTCTATAACACTTAACCGTAAGTAATAACTTCCAAAACAAATTTCTTTCTTAGGCTCTAAGATATTGCTACTAGTCTCCCGTGATGATTGGAAGATGATATAAAGTGTGAAAGTAATGTATCTCTATTTGTGCTTATGGTGATGGGGATTTAAAAGACACTTAGTTTATTTATTATGAGTAAAAAAAAAATTATAGGGTGTGACGACCCCAAATCCCATACTGACGGTGTTCAGGGTAATCTTTGGAATATAACACAGAAACAAATAATAGCAGAACAAAATTAAATAAATACACCAGATAATGAACAAATAATACACTGGATAAACGTAATCATCAGAGTTACACAGCATACAGGATCTTACTTAGTACAAATACAGTTCAGCTATACATAAATGTCTACAGCGGAAAACAAACATAATATGCACAATAGAAGCTGAACAGCATAAAAGAGATAAATGATAGAATCCATATTTAGCTCCAGCTATCCAGAAAAAGCCTGCTAAACCTGAACACAAGGCTGTCCGTGTAGAAAAAGGGGCACCCGAGTTTGAAAGTGAAACAAACTACGAGTCAGTTATGGCACTGGTATGAGAAATCTACTTAACACATTTAAAATATGGCAAATCACAGGACCACGCCACTTTCGTGGAACGGGTTTACTCCATCGGATTGCCAGTGCTTTAAAACAAATAATTCTTTTAAACATCGCAACGCTTTTTACAAAAATGAAGCCATTACAAGACTCAGTTCCCATCACACAATGCAATGCAAACCGGAGGATAGAGATTTTACCTTATAATGGCCAAAATATGCTTGATATGAATAAAACAAAAGCATTTGATATTATTACTAGTGTTTATATGTTTCAAAAAAACAATTTCAAATCATAAGTATCAATCATAGACGGCATTAATGCCCCATACCACTATGTTGCCATATATAGGTATATAATCAAAACTGCACAATCACGTTTTTTGGAAATTGGATTTCCGTCATGAACCAAGGCAAAAGATAGTCCTTACCGACTTCGAGATTCTCTAGCCCGAGCCTCAGGGTCAGAGCGCATCGACCCTTGGATCATCAGGGCCGGTCCACCGATGTGGATTAAAATTCCTGAACACTGCATTTCCCCGCCCTTTTGGGTGTAAATGAGACAACAAATGACTCCATCGGTCCCGGATCGACCGATATAACCGAGGCGCCTCGCAACAGCAACAACCACATAGGTGAAAATAATATAAATGTCATCCAGTTTAAGCACTGACATCACCTCTAACAAGAAGGAAATGAATGCCCTCCCTGAGGTCCTCTCCTGTTTCTGGTTCATACCAGGGTGTGCGGCTCGCGAATTCACGTTATACACAAAGCCACGCCACACAGGCGGTGCTTTGATCATCAACCACAGGACTTTGCTTTTCAACAGAAGCCTTGATCACTGCATCTTAGCATGCCACACAGGCAATTCACACCATGCAACTGATGGCTATTAATCACACAGAATGAATTCCAATGTCAGACACACAGTCCATTTGCAAATCCGTTTTGGGTCTGAACGAAACCGGAGGCACTATATACCTCGCAAACCCATCGATCTCCACGTACGTCTGGACGATCACCACTCATTATCCATATTTCGGGATGCCTCAAATCAGGACATTAGTTACCATCCAAACGAGGTGAAAATCTCCGGTCTTCGACCACCGTCTTCATCTTCAATTTCTTATTGTCGATTCAGTTATTCAGAATGGGATAAACTGTAACACCCCACCTCCGCCAGGGTGGCTCTTGCAAGCACTCTGACTTTGGAGGGGCGTTTGAATCAGGTAAACATGCATAATGATATATCAAGGCAGAACAAGAACATATGTATATATGTAAACAGAGTAAATAACATAGATAAAACAGCGGAAGATTTCAAACCATTTCAAAACAAGTCTGGTACAACATAATGTCAATTTTCCAAATAAACAAGTCTAGATAAAAACAACATCACTGAAAAACTGAAATACATAAGTACTATCCCCAAAATAAGTGATAACCATAGCTAGCTTCATGTCAAGACCGTACATGAGCTAAAATCCCACAAGCAAGCGATCAGAAATCCAAGCTAAGCTCCAATATTCCCACCCTGAGAACCTGGGGGGGGGGGGGGGGAACGGAAGAAAAGAGGCGAAAGGAAAACAGGTCAGTCAAAAAGACTGAGTAAGCCCTACTACAATCAACGTAAACTGATAAAGTTAACTGACATGAGAAGCAGGGATGAACATAAGGGTAACAACATACTAGCATGATGATTAACTAACAAGGTAGATAAAGGTGTCATCACATAATCTGGTTTTAGGTTTTTGCACCACAGGTGTACTAGCAAACTAACATGACTTGAATAAACAAGTATTGATCCCTTGGCCCAAGCTTTGGCCCAATAACATGAAGTGACCCTAATACGCGGTCCAACCAAACAGTCTAGTCGATCGGCTCCCTATAAGCCTAACTCGTCACGTGTTGGTGTCAATGCGGCCCAAACATAATTGTAGTCAGACTGTGCAGGGTCTCCCGTCGGGTGTATCAAGCCCTAGGGTGTCAACCCCTGGACACCATAAACATAAGTGCACAGTCTCGATCTACTGGTACCCGTGCATGTTTTCCCCGGCTTCGGACTATGTGCACGACCATAGTCCGCCCGGAACTACACCGGCGTACCCTTCTGCCGTCGTTTTTGGTCTCTTACCTCAAGTCCAGTAATTGTGCCCCCACCCTAGCCTAGACCCTAGGGTCTTAATGATACGAACTTGGGATTACTGCTGGAGTGGACCCCCATTGCTAGGATTTTCTAGTGGGTTAAGTACGGTTTAACCCTCTTGCTATTCATGGATTAACTTGGTTAAGTGTAACGATGAGTTCACGACTTAACCCTGATTAATCTACCAAGCCCAAATTGGTTAAGTATTAAGTGGACCATGACTTAACTCTAATCATGAGGCATTAATTAATTTAATGTGCCTTAACCTCTCACATTTGACTCCGTTGCGGTTACTAGTTAAGCCGGTCGGTTCCGGGTAGCTTTATACCACAACCTGGTCTAACCTCGGGTTCAAGGTACAACATGACCAACTTCTCACATTGGGTCCTATTGTTTGTAGCAACTAGTTAAGCCGGTCGGTTCCGGGTAGGTTTACGCTACAAACTCAACCCAACCTCGAGTTAGTCACACTTATATTTTCTAAGTGTCATGTCCATCATGTTTCCAAAACATATTACAAGTTTTCAAGAATTTGGGTAGACCTAACTTAATAGGTAAATTCCCAATGGGTAGACCTAACTTAATAGGTAAATTCCCAATCTTATGTTTTTATGTCTTTTAAGTTTACCCAACCCCAAACGCAATCCCATCGCTTACATATCGCAATAGCGCATAAAGGATAGAAAGAGGGAACTTGGCATAATCATGACATAAAGGTGTTGAAGCCACAAGTTTAACATGGTGGCATATGAAATGTACATATGTTCATATACTTGCATATTGCATCATTAGGCCTCAAAAGTATGCATAAAACCAAACTTAGCATATAAGTGATACATGGTGATAAATGACATGTAGATGTTGCCATAAGTTCGCATTTAGCCTCACATGCAAGTTATCATAAGAGATATGATAACTTACATGTTGCCAAAATGCAACCTTTAGCATAAAGCTTGAAGCTTTAAGCTCATAAACCCAAGATAAGCTTGCATAACATGATAACATGAACAAAAGGATCAACCCAAACTTGCATAACATAACTTGCATATCATATGACAAACTTGCATATCAAACTTGCATAACATAACTTGCATATCATACTTGCATAACATAACTTGCATATCATATGACAAACTTGCATATCAAACTTGCATAACATAACTTGCATATTATATGACAAACTTGCATATCAAACTTGCATAACATAACATGATAAACTTGCATAACACATCATAGTAAACTTGCATAACACATCATAGCAAACTTGCATAACACATCATAGCAAACTTGCATAACATAACATGATAAACTTGCATATCATAATGATCATACACAACTTGCATCATTCATTAACTTTAGAGTTTAAATATGAAAGTAGAAAAGGGCTTACAATGCTTATGAAGACACAAAAATATGACAAAGCCCTTATGCAATCAATTAGACCCAAAATGCAAGCTCTAATAGAAAAACACTTGAGCCAAAATGATCAAAACCCTTGCTTTATGATGTAATATGGAAACTTGACTTGAATGCAAGCTAATGACACTCATACAAGCTTGAAAACACTTGTATGCATGGAAAATCTCTCATAGAAATGACTTAGAAATTTTATGAAGAGAGTGGAGGCCATGAGAGGAATGATTTTGCCATAGTTTAGTTGTATGAGTGAATAATGTTGATTTAGGCTTAGGTTAGGGTCTTATTTATAGAGATTAGGATTAGTTCTAGCCTTAGGATTAAACCCTAATTCCAATCTCAGCCCTCAAAACCGAATCTGGCCCCCAAACTCAACACAAACCCAAAATGGTGCACCAAGCAAAACTGCCCGACTGAGCCAAGTCGACAGCCAAGTCGACAGGGCTGTCGACTTGGGTCCAACCAAGTCGACTCCCAAGTCGACAGGGCTGTCGACTTGGGTGCTCTGGCGGGAATTTTCCCGCCTGGCCCAATCTAACCCTAATTTCCAAATTCAAACTTGAATTTGAAATCTGTTTTTACTTTGAATTTTTCTGAAAGCTTCGTTGGGCCTTAAACGGGTCATACGGATTCCGATTTTCGAAAACTCGGACTCTATTTCGCGTATTTTTCCGAGACGAACGCAATGGCATAGCCCGTTTCCCTTGATTCAGATTTATAAATTAAATTCTGCCTTGATTTACGTTATAACAGGTTATTGAAAATACGGGTTGTTACATTCTCCCCTCCTTAAAGGATTTCGTCCCCGAAATCTTCAAGTTAGGAAGAACGTATCCTACCATCCAACATCCATCTACTCAAAACATCATCCACGAGCAATCATTGTCCTTACAAGATTCTAAATGTTGTATGAACATATGCAAAGGTGTGTGTATATGTACTTATCTAATGCAAATACCATCAATGCAAATTATGCTAGTGAAATGAATCCATATGTATGCAATTCCTAACATAATGTATAACATCTATATGCGTGCACATAACATACATCCATATGCAACATCCATGTGATAACACAAAAAATTTCATCCATGAATAAGCGTAAACACTCATGCATATGCAATATGAGGAGTGTGTGAGCCGATCTAGTGCCTAATGTGTATAATGCATCCACGAGTAACCACTTGCAAACACTTGCAACCACTTGCAACCATCAAGCATAACATGTTTCAAACACATGTTTCATCCAAAGGGTTTCTACCTAAGGTTCTCATGACAAGATTAACACGATATACTAGATAATCAAGACAAACATGGATAGCAAAAGATATGCTACAAAGAGATCGGGAAGATAAGCAAGATATACTCCTTTTGGATTACATGAAATCCCTTCCTAATCCAACCCATATTTTATAAAAGCCCAAAAGGTTTAGTCAACCTAACGGACCCCTTCAAACCCTGACATGTATTACTAGCCAATAAGTCATACCTCCCGACAGAAATAGGACCGAGAATGGGACCGAGAGGATATACGTAAAAAGATAACATGCGAGTAAGTTCCACAGGAAAACAAGGATCAAGGATATGCTCTTAAAAAGAGATACGATGCGCGTATCCAGCCTTTAGTCTTCTAAGTCACGTTTCCTTGAGCTTAACTCCACTATGCTTTGACCGTCTTTTACTTCATGATTTCTTGGCTTCTTAACTCTTATTTCCAAGTATGAGTTGGAACCCATTTCATTGTCGCCTCTCGTCTTCCTCTTTCACTTACTCTTCTTCTACCATACTTGGCTTAAACATAACTGTGACCTCATGGTTTTATGCAAGCTCTCCAGAATTCACTAGTGAATCCTGGATCTCGTTTACTTATAAAGTATTCCACGCAGCAGAACTTTTCTTGGAAATACCAATCCACGTTGCCAATTGCTCTTACTAACGTAATTTTCTATAACTCATGGTTGAACGAAATAAACCATCCGCCTGTGATTGATAGGCCGTACTTAGATTCAGTTGCTTGCCCATGACTTCCCGTAGACTATCCCAAGACTGGCTGAGTCATGGTTACTAACTATCCTTTTTGGGGAACCCCGTGCAACCGCTTTATTTCTTGAAAGTAAACTGTCGCTAGTTATGATGCAGTCCTTTCGCTCTTTACCGGAGTGAAATGAGCACTCTTCGTGAGTCTACCTACTATGACCCACATGCTTTTATTCCCTTTCTTGATCTAGGCATTCCATCCACGAAATCCTTCGTGACGTTTTTCTTACTTCCATTGCGGGGACCTCCAATGGATGTAATAGCCCACCGGGCTTCTATGACTCGGCCTTTAACCTGTTGGCACAACATGCACCTTGGGACAAATTCGGCCACCTCCTCGAGTGATGTGCCTCTTCAAGAGCCTTCTTTCTCTCATCGCGTCTTAGCCATCCCTTGTCATCTATAGCGAGGTGACTTATCATCTCGCCTCGAGTCAACTTGTCCATGATCTCGACTAACTGCGGGTCTTCTTTCTGCGAAGTCCCTACTTGATCCAGAAGGGTAGGTCTAAGCTCAAGGGACGCTAACTAACTAATTAAACTGAGAGAACTTCTTACTTCAATTGTCCTCGTCGGAGCTTTTCGGTTTTGAACTGCGACCACTTTAGCGGGATCCACCGCTAAGCCTTGCTTAGAAACTATGTGCCCAAGAAATCTAACTTCTTTTCTCCAAAATGACATTTGGAGGACTTGGCTTTCAACTGATGCGCTCTAAGCGTATCCATCACCTCCTTGAGATGTCTAGCGTGTTCTTCCTTGTTCTTTAAGAAAGTCAGGATATCTTCTACAAAGACTATCACAAACTCGTTCAGGAACTCCCTAGACACCCTACTCATCAAGTCCACGAAGTAGGCGGGAGCATTAGTCAAGCCGAACGGCATGACAAGCCATTCGAAGAATCCATCTGGAGTTCTGAACGCAGTCTTGTCTATACTATCTTCAGCTACCTTGAGCTGATGGAATCCAGTAGCAAGATCAAGAGAAAACAGATGAACCTACAAGCTGATCAAACAAATCATCGATCCTTGGCAATGGTTGTCTATTCTCTTTGTTTAACTCACGATAATCAACACAAAGTCGAAGAGAACCATCTGCCTTGGTAGTAAATACTACAGGCGCTCCCCATTCAGATATACTTCGTCTAATGAAGTTCTTCTCAAGCGACTCCTTGACTTGCTTTCTTAACTCTCATCTTGCGGGACCATGTGCCTAACCGGCCACGTAACTATCTTGGCATTATCAACCAGATAAATGCGGAAATCTATCTCTCGTTTAGGGGTAACCCCCTTCACTTCACCCAAGATATCAGGATATTCTCGGACCACCCTCACCGATTGCAAACTATCGATAGACGAGTTGAGGGATTCAAGATAACACAACATGACGGGACCCATAGGGTTACAAGAAATTTTTAAGGTATTACCGAGGCGAGTCATGAGCCTCACAACCCTATGCTCAAAAGTCAAGGATGGCTCCAAAACTGGACAACCCATCCATGCCCAAAATCAACCCATACCCCATGAAACCGAGAATATAAGCATCACACGAGAATTCTATACTCAAGATAGAGATTTTCAAATCCACGTAGATAATAGACAAATGGGCGTAAACCCCAATTGGATTTGAAACACACACGGGATCATTAACTAGACTAGTACTTAGGTGCAAACTTCCAACTAAACCAGATGAAATAAACTATGCGATGCACCAGAATCAAACAAAGTACGAACAGGAAGATCAGAAATGTAAACAGGGCTTTTAACAGAAACACTACCTCGATCATGAGCTGAAAGAACGATGTTGAGGGGATGAACTCGCCCTCCAGATGGTCTTGCACACTGAGTCTGACCTTGCCCTTGCTTCTTCGGGCAATCTTTGCTGAAATGTCCAAACTCACCACAACGATAGCATTCACCACTCTTCCTTTTCCTCTTCTTACAATCCTTAATAAGATGCCCAACTGAACCGCAATAATGGCACTTCCTCTTGTCGTTATTGCCCTTGCTATTGTTCCCCTTGTTGCCTTGACTCTTGTTCTTGTTCTGATTGCCTTGACTGCTCTGACCGCTTGGATTACCCTGATTTCCTTTCCACTGGGAATCAGTCTTCTTGGCTTGAGTATCATTCATCTTGATCTCTTTCTTGTCACTCCTATTCTCTTCATCAAGTAGGGCCATATTCACCAAGCTCTCGAAAGTTGCCCCCAAGGGTATATGAGATATGGACAAACTGCGTAATGGCTCGTTTAGTCCTAGAGCAAAGTGCATGGCCTTCTTCTGAGCTGTGTTAACCAAGTCTAAACCAAACCGAGCAAGTTGATTAAACTTATCCACGTATTCCCTAATGGTCATGTCCCCTTGCTTTAGTGATAGGAACCTCTCCATTTGAAGGTTCTCCTCTGCTGACGATAAAAACCCCAGTCCAAACCTTCTTTTGAACTCATCCCAAGTCTCAATTGGTCTAGTAGTGGTGGTGACTACCCACCAATAAGCAGCTTCCCCTTTCAATAACCATACCGCCAACAGAACTTTCCTACGATCATCTATATCAAAGAAGGCAAAAAGATCTTCGGTTTCTTTCAACCAATCCCTTGCCTCTACATAAGTCTCGGTTCCAATGAAATTCTTTCCACCCATCGCCTTAAAGTCTTTGCAAATCTCCGCGAAATCCGCTTGTGGATGCTGAGGGGGAAGAGAAACATCAGCTATGGGAGGAGGAGGAGAAACATTAACCACCGGAGGAGGAGGAGGAGGAACATCTGCGGGGCCGGCTTCGGTCGCCCTAGCCTCCAAAAGTCTCCTATACCAAACAGGTACGTGTACTCCCTCCGGAATGGCAAAGTTATTGGCCATACTGAAACGAAGAAAAAGATAGATTCAGAATGGAGAAAATCGAAGGAATTTTTGCTAATGGCTTTTTGGGGAATAGCCTTTTTAAAATAAACTAGACTTTTCCTTGGAAAATACTTTATACTTGGTTTTGAAAATAGTTTTCCAAAAGTTTTCTAAAAATCTTTTTGTTCCTTCTCGTAAACCATATGCTCTGATACCAAATGTAACACCCCACCTCCGCCAGGGTGGCTCTTGCAAGCACTCTGACTTTGGAGGGGCGTTTGAATCAGGTAAACATGCATAATGATATATCAAGGCAGAACAAGAACATATGTATATATGTAAACAGAGTAAATAACATAGATAAAATAGCGGAAGATTTCAAACCATTTCAAAACAAGTCTGGTACAACATAATTTCAATTTTCCAAATAAACAAGTCTAGATAAAAACAACATCACTGAAAAACTGAAATACATAAGTACTATCCCCAAAATAAGTGATAACCATAGCTAGCTTCATGTCAAGACCGTACATGAGCTAAAATCCCACAAGCAAGCGATCAGAAATCCAAGCTAAGCTCCAATATTCCCACCCTGAGAACCTGATGGGGGGGGGGGGGGACGGAAGAAAAGAGGCGAAAGGAAAACAGGTCAGTCAAAAAGACTGAGTAAGCCCTACTACAATCAATGTAAACTGATAAAGTTAACTGACATGAGAAGCAGGGATGAACATAAGGGTAACAACATACTAGCATGATGATTAACTAACAAGGTAGATAAAGGTGTCATCGCATAATCAGGTTTTAGGTTTTTGCACCATAGGTGTACTAGCAAACTAACATGACTTGAATAAACAAGTATTGATCCCTTGGCCCAAGCTTTGGCCCAATAACATGAAGTGACCCTAATACGCGGTCCAACCAAACGGTCTAGTCGATCGGCTCCCTATAAGCCTAACTCGTCACGTGTTGGTGTCAATGCGGCCCAAACATAATTGTAGTCAGACTGTGCAGGGTCTCCCGTCGAGTGTATCAAGCCCTAGGGTGTCAACCCCTGGACACCATAACATAAGTGCACAGTCTCGATCTACTGGTACCCGTGCATGTTTTCCCCGGCTTCGGACTATGTGCACGACCATAGTCCGCCCGGAACTACACCGGCGTACCCTTCTGCCGTCGTTTTTGGTCTCTTACCTCAAGTCCAGTAATTGTGCCCCCGCCCTAGCCTAGACCCTAGGGTCTTAATGATACGAACTTGGGATTACTGCTGGAGTGGACCCCCATTGCTAGGATTTTCTAGTGGGTTAAGTACGGTTTAACCCTCTTGCTAATCATGAATTAACTTGGTTAAGTGTAACGATGAGTTCACGACTTAACCCTGATTAATCTACCAAGCCCAAATTGGTTAAGTATTAAGTGGACCATGACTTAACCCTAATCATGAGGCATTAATTAATTTAATGTGCCTTAACCTCTCACATTTGACTCCGTTGCAGTTACTAGTTAAGCCGGTCGGTTCCGGGTAGCTTTATACCACAACCTGGTCTAACCTCGGGTTCAAGGTACAACATGGCCAACTTCTCACATTGGGTCCTATTGTTTGTAGCAACTAGTTAAGTCGGTCGGTTCCGGGTAGGTTTACGCTATAAACTCAACCCAACCTCGAGTTAGTCACACTTATATTTTCTAAGTGTCATGTCCATCATGTTTCCAAAACATATTACAAGTTTTCAAGAATTTGGGTAGACCTAACTTAATAGGTAAATTCCCAATGGGTAGACCTAACTTAATAGGTAAATTCCCAATCTTATGTTTTTATGTCTTTTAAGTTTACCCAACCCCAAACGCTATCCCATCGCTTACATATCGCAATAGCGCATAAAGGATAGAAAGAAGGAACTTGGCATAATCATGACATAAAGGTGTTGAAGCCACAAGTTTAACATGGTGGCATATGAAATGTACATATGTTCATATACTTGCATATTGCATCATTAGGCCTCAAAAGTATGCATAAAACCAAACTTAGCATATAAGTGATACATGGTGATAAATGACATGTAGAGGTTGCCATAAGTTCGCATTTAGCCTCACATGCAAGTTATCATAAGAGATATGATAACTTACATGTTGCCAAAATGCAACCTTTAGCATAAAGCTTGAAACTTTAAGCTCATAAACCCAAGATACGCTTGCATAACATGATAACATGAACAAAAGGATCAACCCAAACTTGCATAACATAACTTGCATATCATATGACAAACTTGCATATCAAACTTGCATAACATAACTTGCATATCATATGACAAACTTGCATATCAAACTTGCATAACATAACTTGCATATCATATGACAAACTTGCATATCAAACTTACATAACATAACTTGCATATCATATGACAAACTTGCATATCAAACTTGCATAACATAACTTACTGTGAAAACCCGTAACTTCCCCGTAAAGGAAAGTGTCGGATAGTTTGAGAACAAGCCACAACTGAACACATATAGAAGAACATTTCATTGTATATTACAACAATGCATCAGATTACAAGAATATACAGAGTATAAATGAATATTACACAGAAATATCAGAGATTTAAATTACATTTAAATACCTAGCAGCGGAAAATAATACAATACACAACTAGAAGAGATATACGGATACAAAGCTTTCCGGATATCATTCCAGTTGTAAACCAGGATCCTGTGAATATAAATCTGCAAAACCAAAACTACTAGCTGCCCGTGTCGAAAATAAGGGCACCCAGAGTTTAGGTTAAAACAATAAACTCCAGGTCAGTCATGTGACTGGTGTGAGAACTAAAACAGTTATTTAGAACTTTACTTTAAAAGAGAGTAATTCAAGGGACCACGCCGTATAACACGGAACGGGTTTCCTCCCAAGAATACTAGGGCATAAAATAAACAGCGCAATGCTTTTTCGAAAAATGAAGCTATTATAAGACCCAGGTCCCATCACACAATGCAACGCAAGCCGAAGGATAGGGTTTTACCTTATAACAGCCAAACATGCTTGATACGTTCAAAACAAATCATTTGATACTGTAGTAAGTGTATAGTGTCAAAAACAATTTCAATCATAAATATAAATCATAGACGGCATGAGTGCCCCATCCCACTATGTCGCCATACTAGGCTCTACAAATAAAGCCGAAATACACGTATTGGAAATTGGATTTCCATCATGGTGGCTCCTGATTCGAAAGATCGATCGCGGAATGCAATTCACCACGGCTTACGTCCCCACAAGAGAAAACACCGTCTGCATCCGCACATTTGGGACCAGAGTACCACCGCGGCTTACGTCCCAACGAGAGAAAACACCGCTTACTCTATATATCCCTGAGCACTAGGCTCATCTCGGTCGACCGAATCCACGACACCACTAAGGTGCCCATCCACGAAAAAGCATACTGATCAAACCATCAGTTTGCCACCATACCGGGGTGTGAGGCTCGCGGATCAACGCTATACACAAAGCCATGCTATATCAGCTGCGCTTTGATCATCAACCACCAAACTTTGCTTTTCAACAAAAGTCTGGATCACTGCATCTCAGCATGCCACACTATCAATCCATATCGTACCACTGATTTCTGCCAATATATAACCTCTGAGCTCATATGTCTCAGAGAAGGGCGTTAAGCAAGAGAATAAATTCTCCACCGCCAAACAGGTATATATTTAGCAGAGATCAACAAATACAATATAAAGGAATACAATGTCAGACACACCATCCATTTACAAGTCCGTTCTAGGTCTGAACGAAACCGGAGGCACTTTCCTCGCATATCCATCCATCTCCAAGTACGTCTGGACGACCGCCAACTATTTCCATCCTCTTGGGTGTACAGCCCAATCAGGATCGTCAGTAATTATCCAAACGATGTGAAGACTTCCGGTCTTCAACCACCGTCTTCATCTTCGACATCTCGTCGAATCAGTTATTCAGAATGGGTGTAAACCCGGCCTTTCTGAATAACCCACGTATATGATAAACAAATGTTACACAAACACATCAAACGCCTCATTCCAATTCAGAATATTCTTTTATTCACAAAATCACATTTTTAGGGAAAGGTTCCCATTAATTTTATCCAAGATAAATTCTTCTAAATTTATTCTTTAATCTTCCTTTGGATATCATTTCAAACCATATTATGGTTTTCCAAACTAGTCGGGATTAGCGAACCACACCGAAGTAATTATTATTTTATTTCCCAATCCCAACCTATATATCCCATGGAGAAAACTGGTAATACTCCACATCTAACACCACTGTGTTATCGGTAAAATTAATTACCATTTCACGTTCAAATCTAATTAAAGATTTAACTATCGCTTTGGAGCAAAACTGGTGGTACTCCATTCTCGATCACCTTTCAAATTTGATAATTTAAATAATCAATTCATTTTTCAATCTAATTAAAGATTCATTAAAACTCCACTTAGTTTTAATCTTCTCAAAAATCGATATCTTGCCTTTAACTGGGTTAAAGAACCAATGTCTTCTAAAACACGATTCACGATAAACCCAAATCACATTTGATATTAAATACAAGGCTCTGAATAGAAAATATATCGGCTTACATTCAATATCAAATTCTGAAACCAACATATATCGTATTGGAAATAACGATATAAAATATATCTTTCAAATCCCCATAACAATATTTGTATAGTCACGAAATCCAACATCGAAATATCCCGAAGATAATTTCGATTCAACTCCAGTCCAATCCACGTATTGGGAGTATTGATTATTTTTAAAATCACTTTCAAATTCAATTTATTTATTCCAAAAATAAATTGATTTTAATTCTAGTTCAAAACTAGTTTATTTCGATAAAAATCTATTTTTATCTTTTCAAATGTGGAATTTTCCAGCTCAACTCTTTCCAATCCATATATTATGATTTTACACAAATTATAGATATTTTTAATAATTTTACCAAGGCCCGTACAGTCGATTTCCAACAACGGCCATCGAACTGCACTTACAGCGACCTTTTTCGAATTTGATTTGGACATAACTCCAAATCCAACCGTTAGATTTCAAATTTCTAATATTCATTGGAAATCTCTTTTCGATACGAACCCAACGGTTCCGGTTTTAGGAGAATCCGACGGTCGGATCTCCCGCAATGTCCGTTTGAAATAAATGGTCGAAATTCACGAACTGCCGCGGCGCGGCGCGTTCTATTCAGGCCATTATATATATAATATATATATATTATATATATTTCGTCGATTTCCTTTTAAAACGAATTTTATAAATAGTTCTACATTCGTTTCAAAACAATTTCAACTTCCATTTCAATTCAAATCAAAATTGAATTCTTCTTTATATATTCGTTTTATAATTCATTTCTATTCAATTCAATTTGAATTCATTTGAATTCGCTTTCGATTCAATTCATTTCGAAATCGTTTTCAATTTAATTCATTTCGAAATCATTTTCAATTCAATTCATTTCGAAATCGTTTTCAATTCAATTCATTTCGAAATGAATAAAATCGATATAAATATCGTTTACGTCAAAATGGCGTCAATCTAATCAACACGGCTTTATATTTTCAAAACTTCTTTATTCTATCCAACAAATGAATATTTATCCCATTCAACACATGAATCTATATTTATTTCAACACACGACTAATCTCAACACATGAGTACTGTCAACACATCACTATTTTTATATTCAACACATGAATTTTCTTTTATAATATTCATTACTTTCCCGATTGGAATGAGGCTCAATCAATCACCATATAACGTTAATTATATGGATTCCATACAACACATGTATATAATAGCAATAATAAACAATCAACCATCAACCAAAGTGCACTACACTGTATAAGCATCAAATATAGATATCTTACGCTTATAACAGCCTGTCAATCAATCGATCAACATATTTAATCAATCAGGATGAGTGAACTTCAAATTTCATCCCAACACCCGTGTGGGGTTTCAAACAATCAAACACAGATTTTTAGTTGTGCAGTTGGGCGATGTGTAAAATTTATCGACCCATTCAATATCAGTCAAATCAGTGTATATAAACAAATCGGCCGATTTGTTTATAAATATTTATTTATTCACTTTCACGTTAAAACTATATTTTTAATGATAGTATATTTTAGTTTAACACATGAATTTCTATTCATTTCATTTACACAATAAAAATGATATTTTTCTTTTTCTAACATATTTTAGAAAATTTCGGCGGCATAACGGCACGATACTAGAAACAGGACGAGGCCTAGCCTTATCCCCGGTCTAGTGAAGGCCCACGCCATTCACACATCAATCAAATCAATTTCAATTCACCCAATAATTCAATTCAAATCAAATAATCTACCCAACTACACAACCAAACAATTTAACAAACAAGCCATCCATGGTCTGTGGATGACGGGTGTCGGGTGCTACTAAGCACCGTCTGCATCCTAGTATATATATAACTAGAAAAAGAGAATTTAGAGTGAGAAGTTCTCACACTTTCGCTAAACTGAATGACACAATTCTTCATGGGTAGGAAATCTTCACCGTGCTTTTCTTTTGTCTATTTCGTTGCCCGTATTCTCTATCTATATAAAAATCACATTTTTACTTTGCTATTCAATATATAAAAATCGAATTTTTTTTCTTCGCTATTCAATATATAAAAATCGAATTTTTTTTCTTCGCTATTCAATATATAAAAATCGAATTTTTTACTTCGACGCTATATGGATAAAAATTCTATTTTATCTCACTATTCTCTATATAAAGTTCCCGCCTTTTCAAAAAGAAAGATTTCTCCTTTTCAAATATGTCATTATAAAAATGATATTTTATTTCCACGTATATAAAATAAAAATCAGATTTTGATTTTGCTACATAAACAAAGATGATATTTTTAATATCACTATCATGTGAAAATTATATTTTAATTCTCTACATGAACAAAATCATATTTTTACGCCTTCTATATAGTAAAGACTATATTTTTAATACTTTAAAAATATAAAAATTACATTTTTAATTTTCTACTCATATAAAAATCGAATTTTTATTTCGCTACTACATACATAAAAATCGTATCTTTATATTCTCTATCTCATAAAAATCATATTTTTATAATCTCTGCTATATAAAAAAAAATATTTTTATCTTCACTTCATACTTATGAAAATCGAATCTTTATCTAAAAATCTCACCTTTCTCTAATTAAAAATGAAATCTTTCCTCGCTTAGAGACCATATTTTTATACGCTTAGAAATCCTATACTTTACAAATTAAAAATCAAGTCTTTTTATTTTTCAAAACCTTATCTTTCTATAAAAATTAAACCTTTCTTAACTATAAAAATTATAGCTTTAAAATCATAAAAATCTTATCCTTTCTCGCCATAAACATATAAAAATCTTTTCTTTACACGATGTTATATACATTAGAAAATCAGATTTTTTTATAAAATATACATAAAAGAAATCAGCCCTTTTACCTACATAAATAATTAAATAAATAAGAACTTACAATCGGAGGGGGTTAGGCCTGCTGGGGAGATCGGAGGTCATCAGGGGGGGGGGGGGGTGCGCGTCGTCGCAGGTGGTGGGGTGGCCGGCTCGGTGCAGCTTTGGGTGGAGGAGGCTAGGGGATCGGGTTTTGGGCGCGGGTTCGATCGCAGGGCTAGGGGAAGGAGGAGAGAGGCTGTGGGAAGGGGCGGTGAACGGAGGTGGGCGGCGAACGGCGCCGATGGAGGCGAGATCGATCGTCGACGAGAGCAGTTTTTTTTTTCTTTTTTATTTACCCTAATCGGGTTTGACTGAGGAAGGAAGAAAAGGGGGGGTTGACCCCAATATATATTTATATATTTAATTCTATTTTTTTATTTTCAAAAAGTTAGTTTAAAATTTGAACTCAAAACCAAACCCACTGACTGTCGTCCCTAGCTATTAACGCCTATTCCGAACACAATGGGATATGTATCGTAGGCCAATTCGACCGTTACGATCAGTTTCCATTGAATTTAAAATATAAATCTTTATATATTCAATTCGAACGCACATTTTAAATTACAGGGGCCACATACAGTCTCTAAAAATTCCAGAAAAATATTTTCTAGCTTCGTATTGTCGATACGGTCCTAACAAAACTAATTTCGTCGAATTCTGAGACCGTTTGAAAAATGGCCATTTTCCAGTCGATTAAAATCAACTAAAACTGGTCAAACGCGTTTTCCTTTGCCACGCTCACACATTGATTCGAAAAATTATGAAATTTGGAATCTAGCAATAATTTAACATCACGGACCCAACAAAAGTGGTTTCGTCGAAATCCGAGGTCGTTTGCAAAATTTCCATTTTTAAGGGCCTGAATCCCATAGCGACTATTCAGAAATTTCAACTGGACATATCTTTTGATTCCCGCAATGAAATCTCGATTCTTCGGATTCGTTGGAAAGATACAATCAAATAGATCCTATGATTTCTGGTTTCACTAAAATCCGGATTGTTTTGCACCCGGTGCATTCAATTGAAGTTTGAAATCGAATTATCGAACTACCGCGCCATTTTCAATTCCATTTATAATTATTTATATTCTAACGACGGCGTATATAATATATACGTTCTAATATATTCAAAAATAAATTTCTCGTCGATATTATTTAAAATAATTCATTTTAAATAATCAAAATTCGCTAAAATTGCCAAAATAAAAATTTTAAACTGGCCCAGATTTTCCGGGTTATTACACTTGCATATCATATGACAAACTTGCATATCAAACTTGCATAACATAACATGATAAACTTGCATAACACATCATAGTAAACTTGCATAACACATCATAGCAAACTTGCATAACACATCATAGCAAACTTGCATAACATAACATGATAAACTTGCATATCATAATGATCATACACAACTTGCATCATTCATTAACTTTAGAGTTTAAATATGAAAGTAGAAAAGGGCTTACAATGCTTATGAAGACACAAAAATATGACAAAGCCCTTATGCAATCAATTAGACCCAAAATGCAAGCTCTAATAGTAAAACCCTTGAGCCAAAATGATCAAAAACCTTGCTTTATGATGTAATATGGAAACTTGACTTGAATGCAAGCTAATGACAATCATACAAGCATGAAAACACTTGTATGCATGGAAAATCTCTCATAGAAATGACTTAGAAATTTTATGAACAGAGTGGAGGCCATGAGAGGAATGATTTTGCCATAGTTTAGTTGTATGAGTGAATAATGTTGATTTAGGCTTAGATTAGGGTCTTATTTGTAGAGATTAGGATTAGTTCTAGCCTTAGGATTAAACCCTAATTCCAATCTCAGCCCTCAAAACCGAATCTGGCCCCCAAACTCAACACAAACCCAAAATGGTGCACCAGGCAAAACTGCCCGGCTGAGCCAAGTCGACAGCCAAGTCGACAGGGCTGTCGACTTGGGTCCAACCAAGTCGACTCCCAAGTTGACAGGGCTGTCGACTTGGGTGCTCTGGCGGGAATTTTCCCGCCTGGCCCAATCTAACCCTAATTTCCAAATTCAAACTTGAATTTGAAATCTGTTTTTACTTTGAATTTTTCTGAAAGCTTCGTTGGGCCTAAATCGGGTCATACGGACTCCGATTTTCGAAAACCCGGACTCTATTTCGCGTATTTTTCCGAGACGAACGCAATGGCATAGCCCGTTTCCCTTGATTCAGATTTATAAATTGAATTCTGCCTCGATTTACGTTATAAAAGGTTATTGAAAATACGGGTTGTTACATAAACCCGGTCTTTCTGAGCAACTCGCGTATATAATAAACAAGTGCTACACAAACACAACATACGCCTTATTCCAATTCATTAGTCACTAACCGTCAATCAGTAAGAGAACAATTTCCCAAATATTAACCTCGAAGGCCGAAACCAACATCAGATCAAAACCCAGGAAACCATTCGACTTAGCTAACCTTCATTTAATTTCTAAATTTCATATTCCATATCGTTTATAATATTTTATAACGGTTTATCGCTATTTTTATTTATATAAACGACGCTTCAGGCCATAACGCTGCCGTGGCGCTGTTTCTCTTCAGATTTGATTTACACATATCTGAAAATCTAACCGTTGGATCATCACAAAATTTATATCATTAGAAAGATCTTTTCAAAACGAATCCAATGGTTCCCGTTTTGGGAAAATCCAATGGTCGGATCTCCCGGTACAATCGTTTGAAGTTTCGATTTCAAAATACGAACTGCAGCGTCGTTATTCGATTAATTTTAATTATATATATATATATATATATATATATATATATATAATCGATTCTGGCGCTGTTTTTCTTCAGATTTGAATTAAGCATTCCAGACAATCCAACCGTTGGATCTTTGCAAAGTTGGTGTCGTTGGAAAGATATTTCCAAAGCGAACCCAGCGGTTTCGGTTTCGGGAAAATCCGATGGTCGGATCTCCCGAACTAATTGTTTGAAATCACGGTTTCAAAACACGAACTGCAGCTTCGTTATTCGATTTATTTTAATTATATATATATATATAAATATAATCGCTTCTTCGATTTCAAAACCATATTCATTTCATATCTTTGATAAAAATGATATTTTCATCAATCAAAGATGATATTTTCATCAAACTAACTTCTATTTCAACACTTCCCTATTTTTAGCAATTCATGTATATAATAAAATTATGATTTTTATTGTTAAACAATTTATTTCAAAACACAACTATTTTATATAGTTCATATAGATGGTAAAAATATGATTTTTATTATAAAACAATTTCTTTCAAAACTCGGCTATTTTATATAGTTCATATAGATGGTAAAAATATGATTTTTAATATAAAACAATTTATTTCAAAACACGAATACCATTCAACACATGAATTTCTATTCAATGAATGAATTTCAATTCAACACATGAAGGTTTTCTATAGTTTATATATATATATATATATATATATATATATATATATAGATAGATAGATAAAAAGGTGGTTTTTATATTTAAAACACGAATACCATTCAACACATGAATTTCTATTCAACGAATGAATTTCAATTCAACACATTAAGGTTTTCTATAGTTTTTATATATAGATAAAAAGGTGATTTTTATATTTAAAACACGAATACCATTCAACACATGAATTTCTATTCAACGAATGAATTTCAATTCCACACATGAAGGTTTTCTATAGTTTATATATATAAAGTAAAAAATGTGATTTTTATTGCAAAACATGAATGTGGTTCAATAGATGAATTTCTATTCAGCACATGAATATAGTTTCAACACATGAAAATAATTCTAACACGAAAATATTATTCAAAATTTCGACAGCATAATGACAGGGTAGTTAAAACCGGGGCCGTCCATAGTACGGCTCCTCGCTCTACCTTAAAGCCTCGTAGCTTTTGACCATGGGGATTCATGCATCTAGTTCGCACGCAGGCGGCATGCATATTTTTTTTTTTCATTTCCACAAACTAATCCTATGTGGTTTCAACCAAATAATTCTCAACCACAAACGGGTATTTTTCAACCACTATCAATCAATTTCAACCACAAACAATTCTAATCAACCATTCGATATCAACCAATTTTCACATCAATCACAACCAATAAATATCGTCCATGGTTTGTTGACGAGGGGCGTATATACATATATATATATATATTTATATATATATATAAGCATTTCACTTCTATTAAAACACATATATAATTTTTACAACGTATATATATAACTTATATATCGAACGTACGACTTATACAACGCTTATACAAGAGGTGTACAACGTTTATATAACTCATACATCGACTATATAATTTATGCATCGTCGTTTTCCATATCGTTTATAATTTAGAAATCTCACATTGGGTTCCACTCCACCAAAAATAGCAGAAGGCTCAGAAAAATATGCTGTCTCCTTTAGAATGTAGAAGACATCCACACGAGTCGACTATCTCTTGTTTCACTGAATTTCGTCAACAAACGGAAAAGATATGATTTTTACAGTGAAATCAAAAACTGTAGCGCTTTAAACTGCTATTAAATAGTTAAATTAAAAATAGCCGTATACCTCAGCTCGATCTTCAAAACTAGGTTTGACAATAACTCGAAATCCGCAGCACTTGGACGAGATCGGTCGGCGTCACCCTCTAGGCCTTGGAATGGCGCTCAGATCGATGTAGGGGGCCCCCACTTCGACGGCTCCTCCTGCTCACGGTGGCGCTCTAAAGGTGCGATCTTCTCGAGCTCGATTCGAGCTAAATACCCCACAAAAAAATCTGAGGTTCGTATGGATTCGAAGATCGTGTTGAGTACTACGAAATTCTCCAAAGGAGCATGGTTTTTTATTGAGTGGATTAGAAGAAATCGAGGAGAGAAGAAAGGAAAGGTTTTCCGTCGTCGTCGTGTTTAATCGGGGAGAGAGAAAGCTTTGACCGACCAATCAGATTTTTTTGTTTATTTATATATTTTAAAAATCCGAAAATACCCCTTGTCACACACGAACACCAATCCAAACCCAACGACTGTCGTCCCTAGCGTTTTACCCCCATTCCGAACACAATGGGATATGTTTCGTAGGCCCATTCGACTGTTTCTGTCAGTTTTCCTTCAAATTAAAATATAAAACATTTAATATTTAATGTGAATGTACATTTCAATTTGCCAGGGCCACAAACTGATCCTAATAATTCCCAAAAAATAAATCTAGCTATGTATTGACGATACGGTCCCAACAAAACTAGTTTCGTCGAATTCTGAGACCGTTTGAAAAATGGCCCATTTCTGGTCGATCCAATTTAACTGTAATTGACCAAAACACATTTTTCTTTGCCACGCTCACATACTAGCTTCAAAAATTATGAAATTTGAAACTTAGCAATAGTTTAACATCCCGGATCCAACAAAAGTGGTTTCGTCGAATTCCGAGGTCATTTGCAAAATGGCCATTTTCACGGCTACATAAACTCTATAGCGACCTTTTTGAAAATTCATTTGGCCATAACTTTTGCTTCCTTCTATGAAACTTCGGATTTTCAGATTCTCTAGAAAGATATTCACTAACAGATTTAAATATTTTTGGTTTCACTCAAATCCGTTTTGTTTTGCACCCGGTACAGTCAGTCAAAGTTTGAATTCAAATTTTGAAACTACCGCGCCATTTCAGGCCTTGTTTATAATTAGAATTAATTATATTCATTTTCAATTGTCAATTCAAACTTACTTCTCATCATTATTATTTAAAATATCCATTTTATATATATTTAAAATCCACTAAAATATCCAATTTAAAAATTTTAAATTGGTTCAGATTTTCCGGGTCGTTACAATCTCCCCCACTTAAAACTTTTCGTCCCCGAAAAGGAACAAAGTCGAAAGTGGTTTGATTAATCAACTCTACGTTTTATCTGGCTTCCATTCTCCTACTTTTCAGTTTTTAGAGAATTTTCAAATTCTTCAAAAATTTGGCTAACACCCGGAATTTTTGAAAAATTTCGCCATAAGCTCCTTTGTACGGGGAGGGGTTTGGAAATTTATTGGGCCGTATTAGGTACCCAATAAATCCTATAAATCATACACATATTTATAGTGATATATTCTTGTGTTTACAGGGGAGCGTGTATAGATAATAACTCCAGAGAATAAATTCTCGTCACCCTGTCAAAGCATGAGGGAGTGTATATTTTAATTGCTCCAAAGAATAAATTCTCGTCACCTCGTCCCGTGTGGGAAATAAATAATCCATGTGCCGTATCTAATGACTAGAGAGACGTGATTATTGTCAACTCCAGACCCGTGTGGGGTTTTTTATTAATCTGGCAATTTATCGTTACAATTTTATATGGTCATATCAGTCATCAGTTCAACCTGTAATATATAGTCATCGCCATACAAGCCTCTCGCTCGTATGGTAAATCTTCCACCTCGTCACACAAGCTCCAAATGCTAATGTGGTATATGATGAAGTATGCCTGTCTTCAAGAAGTATGCCATGTAGTGTAGTCCAAAATTAATTGTTATTATCCTATGGCGATGTTTATTATTACACACAGAATAACCAGCACTCCGCATCCAATGGCATTCACATGAGTTGATATAATAATATTTCGCATCCAACTCATTAAGGTTTACCTATTTGTCGGGCATGCAAATAATATCTTTACTCAACAACTAATCCAATTACCTGTTCAAACATATATAATGCACATGTATATATTTCTAACTATTTTTAAATTAGTTCAATGTGTGATTTAATCGAATAAATTCTACCATTATTTTCTTATTGATTAAATTAACTATCGTTCTAATAATTTAATTAATCCAATTTACAATCACACAATGAAAACAAAAATCAAATTGTTTTTAACTTTTCAAAAATATACTTTTATATATTCAAAAATCATATTTCTAAAACCAAACTATATATATAATCGTAAATACGTTATTTATAAACATATAACTCTCGACTCGTTCTGGGGCTCTTCTGACCCCATCTCTAACGAGTTGTTTTGATTCTGCTATACTCATACTAGGATATTGTTGATCCTATCTGTAATGAGTTATTCGTCCTAGAACACTACTGGTTCTATTTCTGACGAGTTCGTTAATATGTTATATTGCAGCACTAAGCTTAACCAAAGCTCTGATACCACGATGTGACGTTACTGCGAAATCCGGTAGGCTTTGCAACCATCCCTTCATCCTCCAGTATAGCAGGTAAAACCTACCATGGCTCACAATGGTACCCCAGCCCCTTGTTTTACGGCGACCCTCTCGAGTCTCCCGGCACTGCCGAACCAACCCTCAATAAGGACATGTAGGGGTAAGATTCTCCCGTTCGCCACCAAATCGCGAAGCGAGAACCCCCTATCATGCGTACACATCCTACTCAGGACTGGTATGAGAAATCTACTTAACACATTTAAAATATGGCAAATCACAGGACCACGCCACTTTCGTGGAACGGTTTTACTCCATCGGTTTGCCAGTGCTTTAAAACAAATAATTCTTTAAAACATCGCAATGCTTTTTACAAAAATGAAGCCATTATAAGACTCAGTTCCCATCACACAATGCAACGCAAACCGGAGGATAGATTTTTTACCTTATAATGGCCAAAATATGCTTGATACGAATAAAACAAAAGCATTTGATATTATTACTAGTGTTTATATGTTTCAAAAAAACAATTTCAAATCATAAGTATCAATCATAGACGACATTAATGCCCCATACCACTATGTCGCCATATATACGTATACAATCAAAACCGCACAATCACGTTTTTTGGAAACTGGATTTCCGTCATGAACCAAGGCAAAAGATAGTCCTTACCGACTTCGAGACTCTCTAGCCCGAGCCTCAGGGTCAGAGCGCATCGACCCTTGGATCGTCAGGGCCGGTCCACCGATGTGGATTAAAATTCCTGAACATTGTGTTTCCCCGCCCTTTGGGGCGTAAATGAGCCAACGAATGACTCCATCGGTCCCGGATCGACCGATATAACCGAGGCGCCTCGCAACAGCAACAACCACATAGGTGAAAATAATATAAATGTCAGCATGTTTAAGCACCGACACCACCTCTAACTAGAAGGAAACGCATGCCCTCCCTGAGGTCCTCTCCCGTTTCTGGTTCATACCGGGGTGTGAGGCTCGTGAATTCACGTTATACACAAAGCCACGCCACACAGGCGGTGCTTTGATCATCAACCACAAGACTTTGCTTTTCAACAGAATCCCTGATCACTACATCTTAGCATGCCACACAGGCAATTCACACCATGCAACTGATGGCTATCAATCACACAAAATGAATTCCAATGTCAGACACACAGTCCATTTGCAAGTCTGTGACGGCAAGGAATTTCGCTCGACCCGAATCAGTCGTTTAACCGATCTAGACCGTTCGAAACCCCTGATCGTTTTGAGAATAGGACAAATCAGAACCCAGACGGAAGAACATTTCATTGTTATTACAACAATTCCATCAGATACAAGAATATACAGAGTATAAATGAATAAATTACATTCGATAAATATCAGAGATTACAATAAATTACATAGCAGCGGAAAATAATACAAAGCACAACTGAAGGTGATATACGGATACAGAGCTTTCCGGATATCATTCCAGCTGTAAACCAGGATCCTGTGAATATAAATTTGCAAAACCAAAACTACTAGCTGCCCGTGCGGAAAATGGGGGCACCCAGAGTTTAGGTTAAAACAATAAACTCCAGGTCAGTCATGTGACTGGTGTGAGAACTAAAACAGTTATTTAAAACTTTACTTTAAAAGAGAGTAATTCAAGGGACCACGCCGTATAACACAAAATGGGTTTTCTCCCAAGAATACCAGTGGATAGAATAAACAGCGCAATGCTTTTTCGAAAAATGAAGCTATTATAAGACCCAGGTCCCATCACACAATGCAATGCAAGCCGGAGGATAGGGTTTTACCTTATAACAGCCAAACATGCTTGGTACGTTTAAAACAAATCATTTGATACTATAATAAGTGTATAGTGTCAAAACAATTTCAATCATAAATATAAATCATAGGCGGCATAGCTACCATCTACTATGTCGTCATACTAGTTCTACAATTAAAACCGAATTACACGTATTGGAAATTGGATTCCGTCATGAGTCGAGGCAAGGGGTAAGCTCCTCTCCGCGTTCGAGACACTCTAGCAAATGTCCCAGGGCTACGCACTCTGGGAAACCCCTGGATGCTTTAGGGCCGGTCCTCACTTACGTTAGAGGATTATTTATTCCTGAACACACGTTTCCCGGTCCTTACAGACCTAAAATCGAGGCGCCTCATCCAACAACCACATAGGTGAAAAGTATATAAATGTCAGGGCTGGTAAGTCACTGACACCACTAAAGCCAGAAAGAAACGTCGTGCTCTCCCTGTAGTCCGTATCCCGTTTTTGACTCATACCGAGGTGTGAGGCTCGCGAATTCACGTTATACACAAAGCTGCCACGTAGGCCGTGCTTTGATCATCCACCACAAGGCTTTGCTTTTCAACAGAAGCCTTGATCATTGTATCTTAGCGTGCCACACATGCAATTCATGTCATGCGATTGATGTCCATCGATATACAACCTCTGAGCTCGTACGTCTCAGAGAAGGGCATTAAGCAAAAGAATAAATTCTCCGCCGCCAAACAGATGTATATTTAATAGAAATCAATCAACACAGAATAAAATCCAATGTTAGACACACAATCCATTTACAAGTCCGTTCTGGGTCTGAACGAAACCGGAGGCACTTTCCTCGCATATCCATCCATCTCCAAGTACGTCTGGACGACCACCAACTATTTCCATCCTCTTGGGTGTACAGCCCAATCAGGATCGTCGGTAATTATCCAAACGATGTGAAGACTTCTGGTCTTCGACCACCGTCTTCATCTTCGACATATCGTCGAATCGGTTATTCAGAATGGGTATAAACCCGGCCTTTCCGAACAACCCGCGTATATTAAATCAAATGTTACACAAACATAACCTACGCCTCATTCCAATTCATATTCTCAGGGAAAAGTTCCCATTAATTTTATCCAAGATAAATTCTTTAAAATTTATCCTTGAATCTTCCTTTGGATGTCATTTCAAACCAAATTATGGTTTTCCAAACTAGTCAAGATTAGCGAACCACAACGAGGTATTTATTTATTTTATTTCCCAATCCCAACCTATTCATCCCATGAAGCGAAACTGGTAATACTCCATATCTAACACCACAGTGTTATCGGTAAAATTAATTACCATTTCACGTTCAAATCTAATTAAAGATTTGACTATCGTTCTGGAGCAAAACTGGTGATACTCCATTCTCGCTCATTTCTAAATTTGATAATTTAGATTATAGATTCACATTTCAACCTAATTGCAGATTCGTTAAAACTCCTTTTACTAGGTTAAAGAACTAGGTGTTATTTAAAACACAGTTCACGACAAACCCAAAGCACATTCTATTTGTTATCGGGTTAAAGAACTAGTGTTATTTAAAACACCGTTCACGATAAACCCATTTAAAATCCAATCAAATATATTAGAAATTCCGATTATTTAAAACCCCTTTTTAAATCTAATTTATTTATTTAAAAATAATTGGGTTTTAAATTTAGTTCAAAACTAGTTCATTTCGATAAAAATCCCTTTTTATCTTTTCAAATATGGAGTTTTTCACCCCAATTTTTCTCAAATCGTTTCCTATGATTTTACATAAATTATTACTATTTTTAATAATTTTATTAAGGCCCGTACAATCGATTTCCAAAAATGGCCATCGAACTGCACTTACAACGACCTTTTTCGAATTTGATTTGGACGTATCTCCAAATCCAACCGTTAGATTTTGAATTTCAAATATTCTTAGAAAGCTCTTTTCGATACGAACCCAACAGTTCTGGTTTTAGGAGAATCCGACGGTCGGATCTCCCGTAATGTCCGTTTGAAATAAATGGTCGAAATTCGCGAACTGCCGCGGCGTGGCGCGTTCTATTCAGGCCATTATATTATATATATAATATATATAATATATATTTCATCGATTTCTATTTAAAACGAATTATATAAATAGTTTTAAATTCGTTTCAAAAGCAATTTCAACTTTCATTTCAATTCAAATCAAAATTGAAATTTTCCTTATAAATTCGTTTTAGAATTCATTTCTATTCAATTCAAATTGGTTTTCTATTCTATTCAAATTCAATTGATTTTCTATTCGATTCAATTCAAATTGGTTTTCTATTCAATTCAATTCAAATTGGTTTTCTATTCGATTCAATTCAAATTTGTTTTCTATTCGATTCAATTCAAATTTGTTATTTATTCAATTCAATTCAAATTGGTTTTCTATTCGATTTAAATCGAATAGAAAAGAATTCAATCTGTTATATATTCAATTCGAATTCGTTTTCTATTTCATTTGATTCAAATTGGTTTTCTATTCGATTCAATTCAAATTGGTTTTCTATTCGATTCAATTCAAATTGGTTTTCTATTCGATTCAATTCAAATTGGTTTTCTATTCGATTCAATTCAAATTGGTTTTCTATTTGATTCAATTCAAATTGGTTTTCTATTCGATTCAATTCAAATTGGTTTTCTATTCGATTCAATTCAAATTGGTTTTCTATTTGACTTAAATCAAATTGGTTTTCTATTCGATTCAATCCAAATTGGTTTTCTATTTGACTTAAATCAAATTCGTTTTATATTCAATTCGAATTCGTTTTCTATTTCGTTTGATTCAAATTTCATTTCAAAATATGCGATTTCGAAATCACTTTTCGATATTCATTTTAAAATGAATATCATCGATATAAATATCGTTCACGTCAAAATGGCGTCAATCTAATCAACACGACTTCATATACTTCTATTTTCAAATATTCTATTTCAAATATTTCCTTTTCAAACATCTCTATTTCAAATATTTCGTTCAACACATGACTAATCACAACGGATGAGTACTGTCAACCCATGAACCTTTATTTTATATTAATAAAGATGTAAATTTTATTATTTAAAATATTTCGTTCAACACATGACTAATCTCAACGGATGAGTACGGTCAACACATGAACCTTTATTTTATATTATTCTTTATTTTCTAAATTGGAATGAGGCCCAATCAATCACCATATAATGTTAGTTATATGGATTTTCATACATCACACGTATATAATAGCATTGAAAAATAATCAACCATCAACCAAAGTGCACTACACTGTATAAGCATCAAATATAGATATCTAACGCTTATAACAGCCTGTCAATCAATCGATCGACATATTTAATCAATTAGGATGAGTGAACTTCAAATTTCATCCCAACAGCCGTGTGGGGTTTCAAACAATCAAACATAGATTTTAGTTGTGCAGTTGGGCGATGTGTAAAATTTATCGACCCAATCAATATCAGTCAAATCAGTGTGTATAAACAAATCGGCCGATTTGTTTATAAATATTTATTTATTCACTTTCACGTTAAAAATTATATTTTTAACGATAAAATATTTTATTTTAACATATGAATTTCTATTCAGTTCATTCTTTAAATAAAATGATATTTTTATTTTTCTAACTTATTTTAGAAAATTTCGACGACATAACGGCACGATACTAGAAACGGGACGAGGCCTAGCCTTATCCCCGGTCGAGTGAAGGCCCACGCCATTCACACATCAATCAAATCCATTCATTTCACCAAACAATTCAATTTCAAATCAAATCATCTAACTAATCTATGCAACCAAACAAACAAGTCCATGGTCTGTGGACGATTGTGTCGGGTGCTACTAAGCACCGTCTGCATCCTAATATATATATATATAACTAGAAAAAGAAATTGAAAGGTGAGAAATTCTCACCGATAACTATCCCAATTCCACGACTCTTCATTTAGAGAAATCTTCATCGTTCTTGTCTTTCGTCACTTTCGTTGCCCGTAGCCACTACATATGTAAAAATCGAATTTTCACTTCGCTATTCAATATATATAAAAATCGAATTTTTACTTGGTTATTCAATATATAAAAATCGAATTTTTACTTCGCTATTCAATATATAAAAATCGAATTTTTACTTCGCTTTTCACCATATAAAGATTTCGCCCTTTTCAATATAAAGATTTCGCCTTTTTATTCTTAAAAATCTAATCTTTTGCCTTTTAAAAATCTAATCTTTTGCCTTTTAAAAATCTAATCTTTTGCCTTTTTAAAAATCTAATCTTTTGCCTTTTTAAAATCTAATCTTTTACCTTTTAAAAATCTAATCTTTTGCCTTTTAAAAATCTAATCTTTTGATTTTCATTACATAAGTTAAAAATCATGTTTTTATTATCTTCGTTATATAAAAATTATATTTCTACCCTACTACTAATATAAAAATTATATTTTTAACCTTTCTACATAATATAAAAATCATATTTTTACTTCACTACTCATTTCAAAATATCGTCTTTTCATATCTAAAAATATCGTCTTTTCATATTTAAAAATATCGCCTTTTCATATCAATCTTTATTTTGCTACACATATAAAGATGCTATTTTTAATATCCCTATCATGTAAAAGTTATATTTTTAATTCTCTACCTAAACAAAAATCATATTTTTACATCTTCTACCTAATAAAGATTATATTTTTAATACATTAAAAATATAAAAATCATATTTTTATTTGCTACTTATATAAAGATGATATTTCTACTATCTACCTATATAAAAATTATATTATTATATTTCTACAATACAAATGATTATATTTTATATAAAAATCAAACTTTTACATTATATATGTTATAAAACCTTTTTTAAAACAATGATATACCTTGTTTTTACATATAAAGAAGACAAAACCAAATTAACAAAATAAAACTCACATTTTTCTACCAATCGAAGGGGGGAGGAGGAGTTGTTCGCTGGTGGGGATGGAGGTTGTCGGCGGCAGCCCCCCTGTGGCGCGTTGGTGGCTGTGGCAGCGGGGAGGGGGGGGGTGGCCAATTTCTGGTCGGTTTGGGGATGCTTCGGGGGTTGGGGCTTCACGCCGTCGAGGGGGCAGAGGGAGAGAAGCGCGCGAGATGGGGAGGCTCTGGTCGAAGGCGGAGCAGCCTGGCGCGGGGCGGAGGAACCCATGGCGGCGGCGGATGAACGATGGAAGCATCGTCGTTTTTTTTTGTTCGGTTTGATTTTAAAGAGGGGGGGGGGGGCAGAATGAATTAAGGGGAGGGGAGAAGATATATATATATTATTATTATTTTTAATTCAAAGAAGTTGACTTTTACATACGACCTCTAAACGAGGCCCACTGCCTGTCGTCCATAGCGTTTTACCCCAATTCTGAACACAATGGGATATGTATCGTAGGCGGATTTGATAGTCTTGATCAGTTTCCGTCAAAATCAACATATAACTCCATATATTGAATATGAACGCGCATTTCAATTTACCGGGGTCACATCCTAACTCTATAAATCCCATAAAAATATTTTCTGGCTTTGTATTGACGATACGGTCCTAACAAAACTAGTTTCGTCGAATTCTGAGATCGTTGGAAAAATGGCCATTTTCCAGTCGATTAAAATCAACTGAAACTGGTCAAACGCGTTTTCCTTTGCCACGCTCACATATTGATTCAAAAAATTATGAAATTTGAAACCTAGCAATAATTTGACATCACGGACCCAACAAAAGTGGTTTCGTCGAAATCCGAGGTCGTTTGCAAAATGTCAATTTTTAAGGGCCTGAACTCCATAGCGACTATTCTGAATTTTCAACTGGACATATCTTTTGATTCCCGCTATGAAATCTCGATTTTTCGGATTCGTTGGAAAGATATCATCAATTAGATCCTAATGTTTTTGGTTTCACTAAAATCCAGATTGTTTTGCACCCGGTACATTCAATTGAAGTTTGAAATCGAATTATCGAACTACCGCGCCATTTTCCCTTCTAATTATAATTATATATAATTTTTTATATTCTAACGACGACGCGTATAATATATACGTTCGAATTATATTCAAAATAAATTTTCTCGTCGATATTATTTAAAATAATCTATTTTAAATAATCAAAATTCGCTAAAATTGTCTACATAAAAATTTTAAACTGGTTCAGAATTTCCGGGTTATTACAAAGTCCGTTCTGGGTCTGAACGAAACCGGAGCCACTATATACCTCGCAAACCCATCGATCTCCACGTACGTCTGGACGATCACCACTCATTATCCATATTTCGGGATGCCTCCCAATCAGGACATCAGTTACCATCCAAACGAGGTGAAAATCTCCGGTCTTCGACCACCGTCTTGATCTTCGATTTCTTATCGTCGATTCAGTTATTCAGAATGGGATAAACCCGGTCTTTTTGAGCAACTCGCGTATGTAATAAACAAGTGCTACACAAACACAACATACGCCTTATTCCAATTCATTAGTCACTAACATTCAATCAGTAAGAGAACGATTTCCCAAATATTAACCCCGAAGGCCGAAACCAACATCAGATCAAAACCCAGGAAACCGTTCGACTTAGCTAACCTTCAGTTAATTTCTAAATTTCATATTCCATATCGTTTATAATATTTTATAACGATTTATCGCTATTTTTATTTATTTAAACGACGCTTCAGGCCATAACGCGGCCGTGGCGCTGTTTTTCTTCAGATTTGATTTACACTTATCTGAAAATCTAAAAGTTGGATCATCACAAAACTTATATCATTAGCAAGATCTTTTCAAAACGAATCCAATGGTTCCAGTTTTGGGAAAATCCGACGGTCGGATCTCCCGGTACAATCGTTTGAAGTTTCGATTTCAAAATACGAACTGCAGCATCGTTATTCGATTAATTTTAATTATATATATATATAAATATAATCGATTCTGGCACTGTTTTTCTCCAGATTTGAATTAAACATTCCAGACAATCCAACCGTTGGATCTTTGCAAAGTTGGCGTCGTTGGAAAGATATTTCCAAACGAACCCAGCGGTTTCGGTTTCGGGAAAATCCGACGGTCGGATCTCCCGCACTAATCGTTTGAAATCACGGTTTCAAAACATGAACTGCAGCTTCGTTATTCGATTTATTTTAATTATATATATATATATATAATCGCTTCTTCGATTTCAAAACCATATTCATTTCATATCTTTAATAAAAATGATATTTTCATCAAACTAACTTCTATTTCAACACTTCCCTATTTTTAGTAATTCATGTATATAATAAAAATATGATTTTTATTGTTAAACAATTTATTTCAAAACACGGCTATTTTATATAGTTCATATAGATGGTAAAAATATGATTTTTATTATAAAACAATTTCTTTCAAAACATGGCTATATTATATAGTTCATGTAGATGGTAAAAATATGATTTCTATTATAAAACAATTTATTTCAAAACACGAATACCATTCAACACATGAATTTCTATTCAACGAATGAATTTCAATTCAACACATGAAGGTTTTCTAAAGTTTATATATAGATAAAAAGGTGGTTTTTATATTTAAAACACGAATACCATTCAACACATGAATTTCTATTCAACGAATGAATTTCAATTCAACACATGAAGGTTTTCTATAGTTTATATATATAGATAAAAAGGTGATTTTTATATTTAATACACGAATACCATTCAACACATGAATTTCTATTCAACGAATGAATTTCAATTCAACACATGAAGGTTTTCTATAGTTTATATATATAAAGTAAAAAATGTGGTTTTTATTGCAAAACAATTTATTTCAAAACATGAAGGTCGTTCAATAGATGAATTTCTATTCAGCACACGAATATAGTTTCAACACGTGAAAATAATTTTAACACGAAAAATTATTCAAAATTTCGACAGCATAACAACAGGGTAGTTAAAACCGGGGTCGTCCCTAGTACGGCTCCTCGCTCTACCTTAAAGCCTCGCAGCTTTTGACAATGGGGATTCATGCATCTAGTTCGCACGCAGGCGGCATGTATATTTTTTTTTTCATTTCCACAAACTAATCCTATGTGGTTTCAACCAAATAATTCTCAACCACAAACGGGTATTTTTCAACCACTATCAATCAATTTTAACCACAAACAATTCTAATCAACCAATTTTCACATCAATCACAACCAATAAATATCGTCCATGGTTTGTGGACGAGGGGCGTATATACATATACATATATATATATATATATATATATATATATATATATATAAGCATTTCACTTCTATTTCAACACATATATAATTTTTACAACGTATATATAACTTATATATCGAACATACAACTTATACAATGCTTATACAAGAGGTGTACAACGCTTAAATAACTCATACATCGACTATATAATTTATACATCGTCGTTTTCCATATCGTTTATAATTTAGAAATCTCACATTGGGTTCCACTCCACCAAAAATAGCAGAAGGCTCAGAAAAATATGCGGTCTCTTATAGAATGTAGAAGATGTCCACACGAGTCCACTGTCTCTTGTTTCACTGAATTTCATCAACAAACGGAAAAGATATGATTTTTACAGTGAAATCAAAAACTGTAGCGCTTTAAACTGCTATTAAATAGTTAAATTAAAAATAGCCATATACCTCAGCTCGATCTTCAAAACTAGGTTTGACAATAACTCGAAATCCGCAGCACTTGGACGAGATCGGTCGGCGCCACCCTCTAGGCCTTGGAATGGCGCTCAGATCGATGTAGGGGGGCCCCACTTCGACGGCTCCCCCTGCTCACGGCGGCGCTCCAAAGGTGCGATCTTCTCGAGCTCGATTCGAGCTAAATACCCCACGAAAAAATCTGAGGTTGGTATGGATTCGAAGATCATGTTGAGTACTACGAAATTCTCCAAAGGAGCATGGGTTTTTATTGAGTGGATTAGAAGAAATCGAGGAGAGAAGAAAGGAAAGGTTTTCAGTTGTCGTCGTGTTTAATCGGGGAGAGGGAAAGCTTTGACCGACCAATCAGATTTTTTTGTTTATTTATATATTTTAAAAATCCGAAAATACCCCTTGTCACACACGAACACCAATCCAAACCCAACGACTGTCGTCCCTAGCGTTTTACCCCCATTCCAAATACAATGGGATATGTTTCGTAGGCCCATTCGACTGTTTCAGTTAGTTTTCCATCAAATTAAAATATAAAACATTCAATATTTAATGTGAACGTACATTTCAATTTGCCAGGGCCACAAACTGATCCTAAAATTCCCGAAAAATAAATCTAGCTATGTTTTGACGATACGGTCCCAACAAAACTAGTTTCATCAAATTCGGAGACCGTTTGAAAAATGGCCCATTTCTGGTCGATCCAATTTAACTGTAATTGACCAAAACACATTTTTCTTTGCCATGCTCACATACTAGCTTCAAAAATTATGAAATTTGAAACTTAGCAATAGTTTAACATCCCGGATCCAACAAAAGTGGTTTCATCGAATTCAGAGGTCGTTTGCAAAATGGCCATTTTCACGGCTATATAGACTCTATAGCGACCTTTCTGAAAATTCATTTGGCCATAACTTTTGCTTCCTTCTATGAAACTTCGATTTTTCAGATTCTCTAGAAAGATATTCACTAACAGATTTAAATATTTTTGGTTTCACTCAAATCCGTTTTGTTTTGCACCCGGTACAGTTATTCAAAGTTTGAATTCAAATTTTGAAACTACCGCGCCATTTTATGCCTTGTTTATAATTAGAATTAATTATATTCGTTCTCAATTGTCGATTCAAACTTACTTCTCATCTTTATTATTTAAAATATCCATTTTAAATATTTAAAATCCACTAAAATATCCAATTTAAAAATTTTAAATTGGTTCAGATTTTCCGGGTCGTTACAATCTCCCCCACTTAAAACTTTTCGTCCCCGAAAAGGAACAAAGTCGAAAGTGGTTTGATTAATCAACTCTACGTTCTATCTGGCTTCCATTCTCCAACTTTTCAGTTTTTAGAGAATTTTCAAATTCTTCAAAAATTTGGCTAACACCCGGAATTTTCGAAAAATTTCGCCATAACCTCCTTTGTACGGGGAGGGGTTTAGAAATTTATTGGGCCGTATTAGGTACCCAATAAATCCTATAAAGCATACACATATTTATAGTGATATATTCTGGTGTTTACAGGGGAGCGTGTATAGATAATAACTCCAGAGAATAAATTCTCGTCACCTTGTCAAAGCTTGAGGGAGTGTGTATTTTAATTGTTCCAAAGAATAAATTCTCGTCACCTCGTCCCGTGTGGGAAATAAATAATCCATGTGCCGTATCTAATGACTAGAGAGACGTGATTATTGTCAACTCCAGACCCGTGTAGGGTTTTTATTAATCTGGAAATTTATCGTTACAATTTTATATGGCATATCAGTCATTAGTTCAACCTGTAATATATAGTCATCGCCATACAAGCCTCTCGCTTGTATGGTAAATCTTCCACCTTGTCACACAAGCTCCAAATGCTTATGTGGTATATGATGAAGTATGCCTATCTTCAAGAAGTATGCCATGTAGTGTAGTCCAAAATTAATTGTTACTATCCTATGGCGATGTTTATTATTACACACAGAATAACCAGCACTCCGCATCCAATGGCATTCACATGAGTTGATATAATAATATTTCGCATCCAACTCATTAAGGTTTACCTATTTTTCGGGCATGCAAATAATATCTTTACTCAACAACTAATCCAATTACCTGTTCAAACATATATAATGCACATGTATATATTTCTAACTATTTTAAAATTAGTTCAATGTGTGTTTTAATCGAATAAATTCTACCATTATTCTCTTATTGATTAAATTAACTATCGTTCTAATAATTTAATTAATCCAATTTACTATCACACAATGAAAACAACAATCAAATTGTTTTTAACTTTTCAAAAATATACTTTTATATATTCAAAAATCATATTTCTAAAACCAAACTATATATATAATCACAAATACGTTATTTATAAACATATAACTCTCGACTCGTTCTGGGGCTCTTCTGACCCCATCTCTAACGAGTTGTTTTGATTCTGCTGTACTCATACTTGGATATTGTTGATCCTATCTGTAATGAGTTATTCGTCCTAGAACAGTACTGGTTCTATTTCTGACGAGTTCGTTAATATGTTATATTCCAGCACTAAGCTTAACCAAAGCTCTGATACCACGATGTGACGTTACCGCGAAATCTGGTAGGCTTTGCAACCATCCCTTCATCCTCTAGTACAGCAGGTAAAACCTACCATGGCTCACAATGGTTCCCCAGCCCCTTGTTTTACGGCGACCCTCTCGAGTCTCCCGGCACTGCCGAACCAACCGTCAACAAGAACATGTAGGGGTAAGAGTCTCCCGTTCGCCACCAAACCGCGAAGCGAGAACCCCCTATCATGCGTACCTAGCCTACTCAGGACCGGCAACAAGGACGGGTATGAGAAATCTACTTAACACATTTAAAATATGGCAAATCACAGGACCATGCCACTTTCGTGGAATGGGTTTACTCCATTGGATTGCCAGTGCTTTAAAACAAATAATTCTTTTAAACATCGCAATGCTTTTTATATAAATGAAGCCATTATAAAACTCATTTCCCATCACACAATGCAACGCAAACCGGAGGATAGAGTTTTTACCTTATAATGGCCAAAATATGCTTGATACGAGTAAAACAAAAGCATTTGATATTATTACTAGTGTTTATATGTTTCAAAAAAACAATTTCAAATCATAAGTATCAATCATAGATGGCATTAATGCCCCCATACCACTATGTCGCCATATATAGGTATATAATCAAAACCGCACAATCACGTTTTTTGGAAACTGGATTTCCGTCATGAACCAAGGCAAAAGATAGTCCTTACCTACTTCGAGACTCTCTAGCCCAAGCCTCAGGGTCAGAGCGCATCGACCCTTGGATCGTCAGGGACGGTCTACCGATGTGGATTAAAATTCTTGAACACTGCGTTTCCCCGCCCTTTGGGGCGTAAATGAGCCAACGAATGACTCCATCGGTCCCGGATCGACCGATATAACCGAGGCGCCTCGCAACAGCAATAACCACACAGGTGAAAATAATATAAATGTCAGCCAGTTTAAGTACTGACACCACCTCTAACTAGAAGGAAACACATGCCCTCCCTGAGGTCCTCTCCCGTTTCTGGTTCATACCGGGGTGTGAGGCTCACGAATTCACGTTATACACAAAGCCGAGCCACACAGGCGGTGCTTTGATCATCAACCACAAGACTTTGCTTTTCAACAGAAGCCCTGATCACTGCATCTTAGCATGCCACACAGGCAATTCACACCATGCAACTATCTCTATCAATCACACAGAATGAATTCCAATGTCAGACACACAATCCATTTGCAAGTCCATTCTGGGTCTGAACGAAACCGGAGGCACTATATACCTCACAAACCCATCGATCTCCACGTACGTCTGGACGATCACCACTCATTATCCATATTTCGGGATGCCTCCCAATCAGGACATCAGTTACCATCCAAACGAGGTGAAAATCTCCAATCTTCGACACCGTCTTGATCTTCGATTTCTTATCGTCGATTCAGTTATTCAGAATGGGATAAACCCGGTCTTTCTGAGCAACTCACGTATATAATAAACAAGTGCTACACAAACACAACATACTCCTTATTCCAATTCATTAGTCACTAACCGTCAATCAGTAAGAGAACGATTTCCCAAATATTAACCCCGAAGGCCGAAACCAACATCAGATCAAAACCCAGGAAACCATTCGACTTAGCTAACCTTCAGTTAATTTCTAAATTTCATATTCCATATCGTTTATAATATTTTATAATGATTTATCGCTATTTTTATTTATTTAAACGACGCTTCAGGCCATAACGCGGCCGTGGCGCTGTTTTTCTTCAGATTTGATTTACAAATATGTGAAAATCTAAAAGTTGGATCACCACAAAATTTATATCATTAGAAAGATCTTTTCAAAACGAATTCAACGGTTCCAGTTTTGGGAAAATCCGACGGTCGGATCTCCCGGTACAATCGTTTGAAGTTTCGATTTCAAAATACGAACTGCAGCGTCGTTATTCGATTAATTTTAATTATTTATATATATATATATATATATAATCGATTCTGGCGCTGTTTTTCTTCATATTTGAATTAAACATTCCAGACAATCCAACCGTTGGATCTTTGCAAAGTTGGTGTCGTTGGAAAGATATTTCCAAACGAACCCAGCGGTTTCGGTTTCGGGAAAATCCGATGGTCGGATCTCCCGCACTAATCGTTTGAAATCACGGTTTCAAAACATGAACTGCAGCTTCGTTATTCGATTTATTTTAATTATATATATATATATATAAAAATATAATCGCTTCTTCGATTTCAAAACCATATTCATTTCATATCTTTGATAAAAATGATATTTTCATCAAACTAACTTCTATTACAACACTTCCCTATTTTTAGCAATTCATGTATATAATAAAAATATGATTTTTATTGTTAAACAATTTATTTCAAAACACGGCTATTTTATATAGTTCATATAGATGGTAAACAATTTATTTCAAAACACGGATATTTTATATAGTTCATATAGATGGTAAAAATATGATTTTTATTATAAAACAATTTATTTCAAAACACGAATACCATTCAACACATGAATTTATATTCAACGAATGAATTTCAATTCAACACATGAAGGTTTTCTAAAGTTTATATATAGATAAAAAGGTGGTTTTTATATTTAAAACATGAATACCATTCAACACATGAATTTCTATTCAACACAAGAAGGTTTTCTATAGTTTATATATATAAAGTAAAAAATGTGATTTTTATTGCAAAACAATTTATTTCAAAACATGAATGTCGTTCAATAGATGAATTTCTATTCAGCACACGAATATAGTTTCAACACATGAAAATAATTCTAACACGAAAATATTATTCAAAATTTCGACAGCATAACGACAGGGTAGTTAAATCCAGGGCCGTCCCTAGTACAGCTCCTCGCTCTGCCTTAAAGCCTCGCAGCTTTTGACAATGGGGATTCATGCATCTAGTTTGCACGCAGGCGGCATGTATATTTTTTTTTCATTTCCACAAACTAATCCTATGTGGTTTCAACCAAATAATTCTCAACCACAAACGGGTATTTTTCAACCACTATCAATCAATTTCAACCACAAGCAATTCTAATCAACCAATTTTCACATCAATCACAACCAATAAATATCGTCCATGGTTTGTGGACGAGGGGCGTATATACATACATACATACATATATATATATATATATATAAGCATTTCACTTCTATTTCAACACATATATAATTTTTACAATGTGTATATATATATAACTTATATATCGAACGTACAACTTATACAATGCTTATACAAGAGGTGTACAACGCTTATATAACTCATACATCGACTATATAATTTATACATCGTCGTTTTCCATATCGTTTATAATTTAGAAATCTCACATTGGGTTCCACTCCACCAAAAATAGAAGAAGGCTCAGAAAAATATGCGGTCTCTTATAGAATGTAGAAGACGTCCACACGAGTCCACTGTCTCTTGTTTCACTGAATTTCGTCAACAAACGGAAAAGATATGATTTTTACAGTGAAATCAAAAACCATAGCGCTTTAAACTGCTATTAAATAGTTAAATTAAAAATAGCCGCATACCTCAGCTCGATCTTCAAAACTAGGTTTGACAAGAACTCGAAATCCGCAGCACTTGGACGAGATCGGTCGGCGCCACCCTCTAGGCCTTGGAACGGCGCTCAGATCAATGTAGGGGGGCCCCCTTCGACGGCTCCTCCTGCTCACGGCGGCGCTCCAAAGGTGCGATCTTCTCGAGCTCGATTCGAGCTAAATACCCCACGAAAAAATCTGAGGTTGGTATGGATTCGAAGATCGTGTTGAGTTCTACGAAATTCTCCAAACGAGCATGGGTTTTTATTGAGCAGATTAGAAGAAATCGAGGAGAGAAGGAAGGAAAGGTTTTCCGTCATCGTCGTGTTTAATCGGGGAGAGAGAAAGCTTTGACCAACCAATCAGATTTTTTGTTTATTTATATATTTTAAAAATCCGAAAACACCCCTTGTCACACACGAACACCAATCCAAACCCAACGACTGTCGTCCCTAGCGTTTTACCCCCATTCCGAACACAATGGGATATGTTTCGTAGGCCCATTCGACTGTTTCAGTCAGTTTTCCTTCAAATTAAAATATAAAACATTCAATATTTAATGTGAACGTACATTTCAATTTGCCAGGGCCACAAACTGATCCTAAAAATTCCCGAAAAATAAATCTAGCTATGTTTTGATGATACGGTCCCAACAAAATTAGATTCGTCGAATTCTGAGACCGTTTGAAAAATGGCCCATTTCTGGTCGATTCAATTTAACTGTAATTGACCAAAACACATTTTTCTTTGCCATGCTCACATACTAGCTTCAAAAATTATGGAATTTGAAACTTAGCAATAGTTTAACATCCCGGATCCAACAAAAGTGGTTTCGTCGAATTCCGAGGTCGTTTGCAAAATGGCCATTTTCACGGCTATATAAACTCTATAGCGACCTTTCTGAAAATTCATTTGGCCATAACTTTTACTTCCTGCTATGAAACTTCGATTTTCCAGATTCGCTAGAAAGATATTCACTAACAGATTTAAATATTTTTGGTTTCACTCAAATCCGTTTTGTTTTGCACCCGGTACAGTCAATCAAAGTTTGAATTCAAATTTTGGAACTACCGCGCCATTTCAGGCCTTGTTTATAATTAGAATTAATTATATTCGTTTTCAATTATCAATTCAAACTTTCTTCTCATCATTATTATTTAAAATATCCATTTTAAATATTTAAAATCCACTAAAATATCCAATTTAAAATTTTTAAATTGGTTCAGATTTTCCGGGTCGTTACATAGGGACACATAACTAGTGGTTAACTACATATGGAATTTGGAAGTTAATTAAGGAATCAGATTTGCAGCCCGTGATGAGAAAATGTCTTGATCTCAGTGTTTTGGAATATTGAGTGAAGGGGAAGCTTACCTTCTAAAATAGTCATAAATGTTAGGTTTGCGTAAAATTTCCATCTTATTTTGAATCTAAATGTATTTTGGTTTTTTTATGTACATTTTTAATTTTTATACTTAGCTCTTTAGTCATTTTTCCACAAAAAAAAAACTATGTTTGAAATTATAAGGAGGGTGAACATAATATAAAGAAAGATATATGTAAATTTATGTGTTTGCACGTATTTTATACTGTCTATTCCAAATAAATAAATGAGATACCCATTCCTTGTAATTTTAGTATGTCAATATTCTTTCTTTAATATGTTTGGGAAATTTTATGAGTTATAGTAATAACTTTAATAAGCCTTGAATTTCAACAACAGGAAAATGGGCTGGAGGAAGTTTTGGTTTATTTTTTTGGGCCTACGGACGCGGCTCTTTTTTTTTCATTTGAAGGACGCGGTGTTTAAAATTTCGTTCAAAGGAAAATAGTCAGCAAGATTTAAATTTTTATTACTTTCTTCTAAACGTCATTTCTGATCATCTTCAACCTCCTTTCTCAATTCAAGACGACTACGCACTTTTTTATTTTTTGATTCGATTTCTCCATTGTCACTCGATCTTTGTCTTCTTTTTTTTACTCTAGATCTTCATTGGCGATTTCGATCTTCATCAAACAATCTTGCTAAATTCAGGTATGTTGTTTTTATTTCTTTCGATTATTTTTAATTTTCGTTTCATATAATTGTTTGTCGATAAATAATCACATCTTTTTCATCTAGGTTATACGGCATTTTTTTCTTCTAGTTATAAATCTCGACTTTGGATTTATATAAATGGAAAAGTAAGATTTTTATGCCTATTTTTATATTTCTTCACATATGTCTATTGTTTTATAGTTTTATTGCGTTCGATCGTGTAATGGCCCGAATTCCTGTACCCTTTGAGTTGACTAATAACACCACACGTCCAACCCAGATTGCACAGAAGTACGAATCATTAGTAGAAAGAAGTTAGAGGATGAGAAATAGAAAGAAAGAAATATTAGAATAGAAGAAAACAAAGAACACAAAACTCATTGTGGAACGAATAAAATATATTATATAACATTACTTTGAAATACAAATCAATAACTTTATATACATACCATTATCAGAGCACAACAGCTATTTTTCGAACAGTTATAACCACCTGTTTCCAAATACGAACTTAGTACACAGCGGAAAAATATGATAGTCTATAGCTAACTGGTGAAGCCTCCTGCTTTAAACTCCTCTAAGCAAATCTGTAAAATCCCGACTACTTGACTGACCGTACAAATTTAGGCACCCAAGAGTTTAGGGAAAACAAACAAAATAAACTCTGGGTCAGTCATGGGACTGGTGTGAGTAAACTCCAACCATTGGTTTAACTTTTAAAAATCCTTTCGAAAGAAAAGATAATCGTAAGACCGATCCACACATAAACACGGATGGTTTTTACCTTACGATAACCCAAAACATTTTGATATCAAAATCCGATGATATTATAATAGTGTCTAAATCAAATAAATAGAATCTAGTGGAACGCTTGCATCTCACGCTCCATATATAATATAAAATCAAAAACCGCAGGGCGCTTATTGGAGATTGGATTTCCAACATGACAAGGTATGGAACCACCTTCTGATCAGTGTACTCTAGAGGGGATACACTGGTGTTCAACAAGAACATCTTACAACCCGACCCACACATGACCGACCACTCATTTCGCTTGAGTGTATCGAATGTATATCACCAACGGTTGGGATCAGCAACCGTTTCCCGAAAGGGAGAGCATCGATAGATTAAAGAAGCAAATGGAGATTCTCTAGATAGGTGATTATACATACTCATGGAAGCAACCCACATAGCCATGCTGCCAGCCCGATTTTTGTCAATTCCCGGTTGAGAGGCTTGAGGTTTAAATTATCTTTCAGAATATCTGGCCACTATTCACTTTGAATGCCACATCGTCATACCCGCCAAATCCCAAATTGATTTCCCCAAAAATACCACGGGTATAAAGCTAAGAGAAACGAGTTCCTCCACCACCAAACGTAAGTACGTTTGAAGAGATCAACTTACGCGATCCGTTAGATATACTCTGTCAGACATTCGTTCATTCACGTTGTCCTGGGACTGGACAAACCGAAGGCACTATCTCGTAAACAGGATAGTCCATGCATAACTCCATCTTCAATTATTTCATCATATTTGATCGCAACGCTAACGCCCATACAGAGTGGTTTCCAGATAATGAATCTGATCCCGGTATCTCCGTATTGACAACGGAAAAATGGTCAAAAACTTCGATAGTCGGTGATTTAACTATCAAAGAAAAATAAGTGTACAACCAATGATCTTATTTCCAGGTAGGAATTCGATCTATCAATCATCAATCAACATTGGCCCTTTAAATCAATTCCTTATTATATTATCATTTACAATTCTCATTTCCCATCTTTCGTATTCTTTTGAAGCTCGGTTTCCCCTCTCGGTTCTTTGAAAAATATTTTCCATATAATTCCTTTATTTGAGAAAATTTCTCTTATTCCAGTTAGAAACATTTCTCAATATTCACGAATCCTTATTTTCTATATTAAGAAAATATAAATTATTAATATCAGAAAATATTTCCAAATTTCCTTTCTTAATTCCTCGTTGGCCAATTCATTTCATTTTCTACGCGTAGAAAATAACTCTTATTTTATTTAGGAAACATTTCAAAATCCTTTAAATTAGCGCGATGTTATGAAACATCGTCATTATAACTCAAACCATTAATCATTTATTAACTAACCATATTGCTAACCAATCTTCACTATCGAACCTTAACCATTTCTCCATCAATCATGAAGTCAATCAAGTTGGGGTATATTTACCTCTCAGACCTTAATTGAACAACATTCTCGACTTTGTAATAGTCAAAGCTCACGACTTTAAACCAAACATTGCTTACGCGACTTTCGAATTCAATCTAAGAACACACTTCTTCCACGGAAAAACTTTGATTATAACGGTAGCGTTATAATTGCTGTTTCCAAATATTTGATTTATAAAACATTACTTTTAACAACAGCGTTACAATCGCTATCTAGAATTATAGACAATTACTATAACAATAGTGTTAAGATCGCTGCTTAGATTTACAAAACATTTATTATGACGACAGCGTTAAAATCGCTGTTTGGATATATTAAAAACATTTATTATGATAGTAGCATTACAATTGCTGTTTAGATTTACAAACATTTTAATAAAGTTTGACATTGTCAAATCCTAAGTATAAACCCTTGGATTTAGCTTAATTTATTTATATTCCAATCCTTGGAATAAAACCTATCGTTTTCATTTCTCCTTTTCTCATTTAAACTTCCATTTACAAAATATCGACTTTAATCCATCGTTCACTTTAATCGTGAATAACACTTCTTTTATATAATCAATTCATTTGACTTCCTTCCTTTGAATAATAATTTAAAATCCAATTTTTTCTTTATTAACTTCTAATGGTAGAATCCTTTACAAAATTGTTTTTATTATATCCATTTATAATCTCGTTTAGAATTTCATTTATAGTCGCTAACTGTTAAACAGTTTACAAATATTAGTTTCAAACCCATTTCCACTTTCTATATAAATTCAAACTTGACTTTTTATTTTCAATTTATCACAAGATAAATAATTTACTAGATTTATAAATGCCGTCTAAAATCAATTCTTGTTTTATTTTTTTCAAACAAGTTTCTATTCCAAGTCCAGTCATAGTTAAATTTTATATTGGAAATAAATTGTCTTTTTAAATTCCAATTTCTTTTTCCACATTCGAAAATGTTTTACGGTATCTAAAATACCAAAATTCTAGGGCCAGGGTAATTCAAACATGACGGATCCTATAACACATCATATAGTACAATAGATAAAACAGTAATATAAATGTTGAGGAATCCATTTGGATCCCTCCAACCTGTTTCCCTACAACCACAGATGTTAATAACATCAATAATATTATTTCACATCAATATGAAATATCAGAACTAATAATCGATCAACGATGTAATCATATCAACCAACTTTATCAACCATTCAACCAAACAACCATCACACGGTATAATTTAAAACTCGTTTATAAAAATGTAAACGAGCCATAGTTAGTGAGTTTGGTTCGCAGTTGGTGATTATGATTTTGTTTCGATTTAAAGTCAAACGAGCGTTTGATTTTATCATGGAGTTTCAATAGCTCTGTTTATAGTGAAATCAGTCCCACTGCAATTTGTCTAGTCTTATTTTCTGTTTAAGGTTAATAGGCCGGTTAAGTTCTATCTGCAGCTTCGTTCAGCAATACCAATATCCCCAGATTCGTTCAACCGCTGCACCCCGTCTTCAACCCGTTCAGTATCTTTCTGCCTCGTTCACGGTTGGACCATGTTGCTATATTTATTTATTTATTTATTTCCTTTCTTCTTTGACAGTTTTAAAATTCCCTTCTTCACAAACTCATGGCCAGTTTTCTCATCATCCCTCACACATCCAATTCTTTACCCAAACTAAAACCAGGTTCCACCAATTAAATCACGATCAGCTGTTAAACTTACTTCCCATCCCTTACTATAAAACGCAACTTGACGAACACCTGCTGATCACGCCATCAAGTTTCCACCCTCCCCTTAACTTCACGTTTCAAACTACACCTCACCACTTCCCAAATTGTATTAAGATAATTAATTATTAAAATAACTAACCAACCTTTTAACGTTACTACTTTTCTCCTTTTCTTTGTCTATGTGAAACACCCCACCTCCGTTAGGGTCACTCTCAAAGGGAATGCCCTAATTTTGGTGGAGGTTTATAAGTACAAGTCACAGATATACAAGACAGATATAAGAACACATATTTGTAAACAGCGGAAGAACAACAAACTTTATTTCATAAAGTCAAATACGTGTTACAACAACATCCTTTCCAAAAACATAACATAACACTTTCATAATCTGTCTTGAGTACATTATTTAAAGAAGCATAAATAAAACATAGATAAACTGCAAAAGCCCCATAGTGGATTGTCCAAAGCCATAGTTCAAAACAGGAAAGTCCAAGCAATACATTTCTCTTCTTCAAGCTGGATGTTGAGGTTGGTCAAGCTGTTGTGTTCCCTCCCTGAGGACCTGGGGGGGGGGGAAACGGAAGAAAGAAGACGAAAGAAAAGTAGAGTCAGACATAAAGCCTGAGTAAGTCTAGTACTATTTTGTCTATGAATAAAGAACTGGGTATGATAAGTATAAACAGGAAGTGGGCATGCACTATAAACTTGGTTAAGTTGTCTAGGGTCGAATATACTATCGTACCCCATGTTGATCTCTGAACCCATATAAACTAGTTTCCAACTGGCACCCCATAATCAGGGTGATGTAATCCATTCTATGATGATCGGCTCCTACTCGCATAGTTACATGTGTCTTACGGCCCCCGATGTTGTAGTTACCTATGCTGGTCCCACCATGGGGTGTATCAAGTCCCATAGTGGCAACCCGACACAACCTTAGAGTGCACAGGTATGCTACTGGTGTCCAGTGCCTTATTTTTCTGCACCGGAGTGTGTGCACGCCCGCACTCCGTTAGAACCTACACTGCTACACCACCGCCGTCGCTTTGACCTCTTACAATCAGCCCAGTAATCGTGCCCCACCCTGCCTAGTTTCAGGGTATCCTGATACACCTTCTAGATTTACTGCTGAAAAGGGTCCCCCGTTACTAGGTTTTCTATCTCTAGCCAACATGCTAAGTTGGTTAAGTGTTTTCTAACCTAACCCCCACCAGTCCGTTTAGTTTAGCATGTTCCATTTTGATTAAGTCTTTAGTTCACTTAATCCTAACAATCTTGACTCAGCCTTAATTGTCTTATTAAGGCCCTGACCTCTCACATTAGACAGATATTGTTGTGGCTGCCTGTTGCCGGTTGGTTCCGGGCAGTCTTACGCCACAACTCAGTCTAACCTCGGGTCCTTGCTGGGCTCCATGTTTAACCTCCCACATTGGATAGGTATTGTTGTGACTACTGGACAGCCGGGCGGTTCCGGGCAGGTTTACATCACAACTCAATCCAACCTCGGGTTAAACACATCGTATGTTCTACATTTACATATTTTGTCATTCCTCTTTATTTCTTATATGTAAATATTTGCGGCCCATTATTAAGTTAATGGTGTAAAGGTTACACCAATCATGGGCCCAACCCATACTTGAATTTGGGCCTTCTATTTCATATTTTCATTCATTAATTAATTTTAACCCAACGTTATTTTCCCCCGTTTAACACGTCCGTTTATATATTTTGGGCTTAGCCTTTTAAAGCCCAAATTAGCCATGCGAAAAGGGGAGTCTTAAAGCGTAATTACATACACAAAAAGGGGAAGGTGAGCGCATGAACTTGCAATACGACGTTGGAAATACAAAATAGAAACTGGTGTACTTGCATAGTGGTAACATAGATGACATGAATCAAAGCATGTGAACTTGTAATTGAGATATCATTATTGTCACATGAACCTATATTTTTATTTAGGCATAATGTCAAACATAAGCATGGCATAAATATTTCTAGCATAAGCATGGCATAATGTCAAACATAAGCATGGCATAATATCAAACATAAGCATGGCATAAGTATAGTTAAATTTGTTCACATAACCATGGCATAAATATTTCTAATTGATAAAATCATGATTCTTACTTTAGTCATGTAAACTTACAAAAAGGGTCTTTTTGAACCTAACCTAGCCATGTACCACATATGTCATCATATAATTCTTGTAAACAATATAGACTTAACAATGAATTTCAATTATGCCAAGTATCAATCATAGCCTAGCCATATTCATAAGTTTGCAAATAGGTTTTCTAGTACAAAAGCATGGCTTAAAACATGATGCCCAATTTTTAACATAATTTCATATGGATTATGATAACCCAAGCTTATTCCAATTACTTCTCAAAAATGATGTTTGTATAAAAATACACATTATGATGGCATAATAACAAAGCCCCAAACTTGCATGAAATTTCAATCAACTACATACATGTAGCTTCAACATAGGTCACATAATTTGCGAATATCCCAAACGTATATTTGCATAGAACTACCGCATGTAGTTCTTTATAATTGAATGACATGATTCAGAATATCCAAACGTATATAAATTGATAAGAACGCACAAATATGAATTTTATTACCACAATTCAAGCATACATATCTACACAATTGTTTATTCATACCAAAGTAATACTCTACTTACAATGGTGTGATGAATTCTCTAGTTTAGGGATTGAAGACACAAATTCCTTTGTTGAATTAATTTGTTTAGGTTGCTTTAAGCTTTAGAATCTTCCTCCTAATCCTCTCTCTAGTTGGCGGCTACTCTTAGTCGTTCCTCAGCAACATGGCGGCTATGTTCTTATTTTTGAATGAATAGATTAGGGTTTAGTCTAGGGTTGTTTATATAGAGGTTAGGAACTGATTAGGACCATTGATGTTGCCTGGATTGATCGTAGCCATTCATTCGATAGAGAGACCAATTAAAATTTGCCACCTAGCCCTAATGACAAAGCAGACCACAGAAAATCGGCCAAACACTGACCTGGCCAGCCAGGTTGGCTGGGCTCGACCAGGTCGACACCCCTGTCGACAGGGCTGTCGACAGCCCTGTCGACATGGGTAGCCCAGGTCGACAGCCCAGTCGACCTGGGTGGCCTAGGCGGGTGTTTATCCGCCCTGGCCCATTGGGCCCGATTTTTTTTTTTTATTATTTTATTCTGTTTGAATTTTAAATTTAATTCAAAAACTTCCGAAGGCCATATCTTCTTCATACGGACTCCGTTTTTCGAAAACTCGGACTCTATTTCGCGTATTTTTCCGAGACGAACGCAATGGCGTATCCCGTTTCCCTTAGTTCTTTGATTTCAAATTAATTATACTTTAATTTGTTAATTTCACAGTTATAGAATTTTCGGGGTGTTACATTCTCCCCCACTTAAAAGGATTTCGTCCCCGAAATCTTCAAGTGTAGGAAAATGTATATCCTAACATCCAATCATCCATCTACTCATCCATCAAACACGAGCATCCATTGTCCTTAAAAGACTTCTAATGCTTCATGATCATATGCGAAGTGTGTGTGTACATGTACTTATCTAATGCAAAATCAGGCGGTCTACTGATTCAGTTGACCTCCTTAATGCGAATTATGTAAGTGCCATGAATCCATTATGTATGCAAATTTTCCTATTTTTGATTCTCAATGAGTGCGCAATCATTCAATACAAATGCAACATCCATATGACAACACATTAAAGTTCAACCATATACGAATACAAACATATATGCATATGCAATATGAAGTGACTGAGCCGATCTAAAACCTATATTGTGTGTGTATATGCAACCACGAGCAAACACTAGCAATCACTTGCAACCACTTGCAACCATCATCCATAACATGTTTCAACTACATGTTTCCATCCAAAGGGTTTCTACCTAAAAGATACGGTCGAGGAAATATACCTAAAAAGATAGATAAAAGCGCAACTTAAGGAAAAAGAAAGATCAAGGATGTACCCTCGAACAGAAAAGGGTAGGCAGTACATATTCTAGCTTCAGTTTCCCAAGTCGCGTCTCCCTCGGCGTCGCTCCACTGAACTTTAACGAGCTTGACTTCACGGTTGCGTAGCTTCTTCACTTCCGTTCCTAAGATGCGGGTTGGAACTTTTCTTATGGTTGCTTCGCGTTCCACTTCGGCCTCTTCGAGTATATTTGGCTCTACCACTTCAGCAGACTCATGTAGACATTTTCGGAGATGTGAAACGTGAAAAACGTTGTGGACTCCAGCCAACTTCTCGGGTAGCTCTAATCTATAGGCCATTTTCCCAATTTTCTCGATGATAGGGAATGGCCCTACGAACCTTGGTGCTAGCTTTCCTGTGGTTCCAAAGCGAACAACGTTTCTTAGCTGTGATACCTTGAGAAAAACTCTGTCTCCAACCTCGAATTCAAGGTCGGTCCTCCTCTTGTCGGCATAGGACTTTTGTCTGTCTTGGGCCGTCTTCATCCTTCTTCGTATTAAGTCTACTTTCTCTGAAGTCTCTCGGATCATATCTGGTCCAAGTATGAGCTTATCCGTAGACTCCCACCAACAAGTGGGCGATCGGCACGGTCTTCCATATAAAGCTTCGAAGGGCGCCATTCCGATGGTTGCTTGATAGCTGTTGTTGTAGGCAAATTCCACCAAAGGAAGGTGGTCTTCCCATGTCCCTCCGAAGTCAAGGACGCATAGTCTTAAGAGGTCTTCCAAAACTCTGTTCACTCTTTCTGTTTGGCCGTCGGTTTGGGGATGATAGGCTGTGCTCAAGCATAACTGCGTTCCTACTGCTTCTTGCAGACTCCGCCAAAACTCACTGGTGAAGATGGGGTCTCGGTCACTAACAATGCTAGATGGTATTCCATGGAGTCGAACGATTTCCTTAAGGTACAGTGATGCTAGGGATGAGGCAGTTCTTTTACTTTTGACAGGTAAAAAGTTGGCGCTTTTAGTAAGCCTATCCACTATTACCCAAATGCTAGTGTTGCCTCTCCTAGACCTAGGCAGCCCATCGATGAAGTCCATTGAGATGCTATCCCACTTCCACTGCGGGACCTCCAGAGGATGTAGTAGTCCGCCAGGCTTTTTCTGTTCCGCTTTAACCTGTTGGCACACCATACACTTAGAAACGAATTCTGCCACGTCCTTTTTCACGCCGTTCCAGAAGAAAGTCCTTTTTATGTCTTTGTACATTTTATCTCCGCCTGGGTGTATCGTCATCTTGGAATGATGCGCTTCCTCGAGAACCTTCCTTACTAAATCTTTTGTCTGTGGGACGCATAGTCTTCCGTCGCGCCTTAGCAAACCCCTATCGTCGATGGAGTATCGGTTGAGGTGACTTGAAGTCTCACCCCTAATTAGCCTATCAATTATTTCCACAAGCTGAGGGTCTTCGCGTTGTGCTGTCCCTACCGAATCTACTAAAGTTGGGCGCACTTCGAGAGATGCTAGCAAGCCCGGTACGAAATCGGAGAAAGGCCTAAAATCGAAGCTGGCTATAAACTCTAGGCTTTGTCTTTCAACAAACAACGGGCTTAGGGTCAATTTCTTTCGGCTCAACGCGTCTGCCACTACGTTGCCTTTGCCCGGAGTATAGGAGATTTCGAAATCGTACGAGGCAAGAAACTCCATCCATCTTTGTTGCCTCAGGTTAAGATCTTTCTGCGAGAAAAGATATTTCAACGATTTATGGTCAGTGTAAAGTTCGAACTTCTCACCTAGGAGATAGTGTCGCCAAGACTTGAGTGCAAAGACGATGGCGGCTAACTCAAGATCGTGGGTTGGGTAGTTCTTTTCGTGCACCTTCAACTGCCTCCCGCCATAAGCTACTACCCTTCCTTCTTGCATTAAGACGGCGCCTAGCCCTGTCCCACATGCATCCGTATAAACAGTGAACATCTTGCTCCCATCTGGCAGCGTCAAAACTGGGGCTGTAGTAAGAGCCCTTTTCAGTCGTTGGAAAGCAAACTCGCAATCCAAATCCCAATTGAACCCTAGATTCTTCTTAGTCAATTTCGTGAGCGGAGCTGAGATTTTCGCAAAATCCCTTATAAACTTTCGATAGAAACCTGCTAGTCCTAGAAAGCTTCGGACCTCAGTTGCATTCCTTAGCGTCTTCCAATCCTGTACCGCCACTACCTTAGCAGGGTCCACTGCCAACCCTTGTTTGGATACTATGTGCCCAAGGAACCTCACCTCTTCTCTCCAAAAGTGGCATTTGGAGAATTTGGCTTTTAGTTGATGGACTCGCAAAGTTTCCATGATTGCCCTTAAGTGTTGAGCATGTTCCTCTTCACTCTTTGAGAAGATAAGGATATCATCTACGAAGACCACTACGAATTTGTTGAGGAAATCTCTAAATACCCTACTCATCAGGTCCACGAAGTAAGCAGGTGCATTTGTCAAGCCGAAAGGCATGACAAGCCATTCAAAGAAGCCGTCTGGGGTTCTGAAAGCCGTTTTATCGATGCTATCTTCAGCCACCCTTAGCTTATGAAAACCGGTTGCTAAATCGAGTTGGGAGAAAACAGACGCTCCTACAAGCTGGTCAAACAAATCGTCAATTCTAGGGAGAGGGTGCCTATTCTTTTTCGTTAGCTTGTTGAGCTCCCTATAGTCAACACATAGACGGAGTGAACCATCCGCCTTTGTAGCGAACACCACTGGAGCGCCCCATTCTGAAATGCTCCTCCTAATGAACCCCTTTTCTAGAAGCTCTTTAATCTGTTTACTGAGCTCTTTCCTTTCTCGTGGAGCCATATGTCTAACGGGCAACGCAACGGGCTTTGCATTATCTACAGGATATATGCGGAAGTCTATTTCCCGCTTCGGAGGCAAGCCCTTCACCTCTTCGAAGACATCCGGATATTCCCGGACCACTCTAACTGATTGCAAATTTTCAACAGAGGCATCTAGCGATTCAAGATAACTAAGCATAACCGCATACGAGGGATTACAAGAAATTTCCAAAGTATTACCGAGCTGGGTTAGGAGCCTAACAACCCTTTTCTCACAATCAAGGATGGCCCCATTACTGGATAGCCAATCCATACCCAAAATCAAACAATACCCCGAAAAGCCCAAAACAAAGGCACTACATTGAAATTCTACACTTAGAATGGAAATTTTCAATTCCAAACAGATCATAGACAAATGAGCTGGGCCCCCAATTGGGTTTGAAACAATTAAGGGGTCCTCTACCATACTAGTTTTTAGGTACAGAGATTCTACTAAAGCAGACGAGATAAAGGAGTGTGATGCGCCAGAATAAAATAAAGTGCGAACGGGGTGATCATAAAGATAAACTACACTTTCTACAGAAGTATTTATACCTCGCTGTTGCAGAGGTGGCGCTTCTAGCACATGGACCTGTGCCCCTGAGGTGGATCCAGCCCTCTGCCCCTGTCCTCGTTTCTTTGGGCAGTCCTTAGCCCTATGGCCTGTCTCACCGCAAGAAAAGCACCCACCATTCTCCTTGGCCTTCTTTTTCCGGCAGTCCTTTACTAAGTGCCCCACTTTGCCACAGAAATTACACTTCCTCTTCTCTTTGTTGTCTTTCCCGCCCCTCTTAAAGTCTGTCTTCTTAGGCTGCAAACCCTCTTTCTTCTTGCCCTTATCCTCTTCATTCAGCAATGCCATTTGCACCAATCTTTCATACGTGGCTCCCATGGGTATATGGGTCATGGCCAAACTGTGTAATGGCTCATTTAACCCTTTGACGAAACGGAGAGCCTTCTTGTGCGGGGTGTTGACTAGGTCAAGCCCAAACCTAGCCAGCTCATCGAATTGATTCACATATTCTCTGACTGTCTTGTCCCCTTGCTTAAGAAATAAGAATTTTTCCAACTGCAAACTTCTTTCCGCATCTGAGAGAAATTTAGTCTCAAACCTTGCCCTAAAATCCTCCCATGTCTCCACTGGTCTTTCAGCATTAGTGACTTCCCACCAGTAGGAAGCCTCGCCCTTCAATAGCCACACTGCCAACTGTACTTTTTGTCTATCTTCTACCTCAAAGATGATGAATAGGTCCTCAGTTTCTTTCAGCCAATTTCTAGCTGCTACGAAGGACTCAGTTCCATGGAAATCCCTTCCTCCCATAGCTTTAAAATCTTTACATATCTTAGCAAAAGTGTTTCCCCGAGGAGGAGGTGGAGGAAAAGGTGCCGCTGCGGCTGGATGATTTCCTTCAGCTGGAGGAGGAGGAATGGTAGGACCTGGCTGAGTGGCCCTTGCTTCTAAGAACCGTCTAAACCAACCAGGTATTGGCACCCCTTCCGGCAAGTTAAGTTCTTGGGACATGCTGAAACAAAAAGGATAGATTCAAAACGAAGGATAAGAGATAATACCTATGGCTTTGGGGAGTGGACTTTGCCTTTTTAAAATAAAATAATATTTTTCTTTAAAAATGCTTCTTTAAATTTCCTTTTTGAAAATAATTTTTCAAAACTTTTTATCTTATCTGGTAAACCTGGCTCTGATACCAAGTGAAACACCCCACCTCCGTTAGGGTCACTCTCAAAGGGAATGCCCTAATTTTGGTGGAGGTTTATAAGTACAAGTCACAGATATACAAGACAGATATAAGAACACATATTTGTAAACAGCGGAAGAACAACAAACTTTATTTCATAAAGTCAAATACGTGTTACAACAACATCCTTTCCAAAAACATAACATAACACTTTCATAATCTGTCTTGAGTACATTATTTAAAGAAGCATAAATAAAACATAGATAAACTGCAAAAGCCCCATAGTGGATTGTCCAAAGCCATAGTTCAAAACAGGAAAGTCCAAGCAATACATTTCTCTTCTTCAAGCTGGATGTTGAGGTTGGTCAAGCTGCTGTGTTCCCTCCCTGAGGACCTGGGGGGGGGGAGGGGGGGAAACGGAAGAAAGAAGACGAAAGAAAAGTAGAGTCAGACATAAAGCCTGAGTAAGTCTAGTACTATTTTGTCTATGAATAAAGAACTGGGTATGATAAGTATAAACAGGAAGTGGGCATGCACTATAAACTTGGTTAAGTTGTCTAGGGTCGAATATACTATCGTACCCCATGTTGATCTCTGAACCCATATAAACTAGTTTCCAACTGGCACCCCATAATCAGGGTAATGTAATCCATTCTATGATGATCGGCTCCTACTCGCATAGTTACATGTGTCTTACGGCCCCCGATGTTGTAGTTACCTATGCTGGTCCCACCATGGGGTGTATCAAGTCCCATAGTGGCAACCCGACACAACCTTAGAGTGCACAGGTATGCTACTGGTGTCCAGTGCCTTATTTTTCTGCACCGGAGTGTGTGCACGCCCGCACTCCGTTAGAGCCTACACTGCTACACCACCGCCGTCGCTTTGACCTCTTACAATCAGCCCAGTAATCGTGCCCCACCCTGCCTAGTTTCAGGGTATCCTGATACACCTTCTAGGGTTACTGCTGAAAAGGGTCCCCCGTTACTAGGTTTTCTATCTCTAGCCAACATGCTAAGTTGGTTAAGTGTTTTCTAACCTAACCCCCACCAGTCCGTTTAGTTTAGCATGTTCCATTTTGATTAAGTCTTTAGTTCACTTAATCCTAACAATCCTGACTCAGCCTTAATTGTCTTATTAAGGCCCTGACCTCTCACATTAGACAGATATTGTTGTAGCTGCCTGTTGCCGGTTGGTTCCGGGCAGTCTTACGCCACAACTCAGTCTAACCTCGGGTCCTTGCTGGGCTCCATGTTTAACCTCCCACATTGGATAGGTATTGTTGTGACTACTGGACAGCCGGGCGGTTCCGGGCAGGTTTACATCACAACTCAATCCAACCTCGGGTTAAACACATCGTATGTTCTACATTTACATATTTTGTCATTCCTCTTTATTTCTTATATGTAAATATTTGCGGTCCATTATTAAGTTAATGGTGTAAAGGTTACACCAATCATGGGCCCAACCCATACTTGAATTTGGGCCCTTCTATTTCATATTTTCATTAATTAATTAATTTTAACCCAACGTTATTTTCCCCCGTTTAACACGTCCGTTTATATATTTTGGGCTTAGCCTTTTAAAGCCCAAATTAGCCATGCGAAAAGGGGAGGCTTAAAGCGTAATTACATACACAAAAAGGGGAAGGTGAGCGCATGAACTTGCAATACGACGTTGGAAATACAAAATAGAAACTGGTGTACTTGCATAGTGGTAACATAGGTGACATGAATCAAAGCATGTGAACTTGTAATTGAGATATCATTATTGTCACATGAACCTATATTTTTATTTAGGCATAATGTCAAACATAAGCATGGCATAAATATTTCTAGCATAAGCATGGCATAATGTCAAACATAAGCATGGCATAATATCAAACATAAGCATGGCATAAGTATAGTTAAATTTGTTCATATAACCATGGCATAAATATTTCTAATTGATAAAATCATGATTCTTACTTTAGTCATGTAAACTTACAAAAAGGGTCTTTTTGAACCTAACCTAGCCATGTACCACATATGTCATCATATAATTCTTGTAAACAATATAGACTTAACAATGAATTTCAATTATGCCAAGTATCAATCATAGCCTAGCCATATTCATAAGTTTGCAAATAGGTTTTCTAGTACAAAAGCATGGCTTAAAACATGATGCCCAATTTTTAACATAATTTCATATGGATTATGATAACCCAAGCTTATTCCAATTACTTCTCAAAAATGATGTTTGTATAAAAATACACATTATGATGGCATAATAACAAAGCCCCAAACTTGCATGAAATTTCAATCAACTACATACATGTAGCTTCAACATAGGTCACATAATTTGCGAATATCCCAAACGTATATTTGCATAGAACTACCGCATGTAGTTCTTTATAATTGAATGACATGATTCAGAATATCCAAACGTATATAAATTGATAAAAACGCACAAATATGAATTTTATTGCCACAATTCAAGCATACATATCTACACAATTGTTTATTCATACCAAAGTAATACTCTACTTACAATGGTGTGATGAATTCTCTAGTTTAGGGATTGAAGACGCAAATTCCTTTGTTGAATTGATTTGTTTAGGTTGCTTTAAGCTTTAGAATCTTCCTCCTAATCCTCTCTCTAGTTGGCGGCTACTCTTAGTCGTTCCTCAGCAACATGGCGGCTATGTTCTTATTTTTGAATGAATAGATTAGGGTTTAGTCTAGGGTTGTTTATATAGAGGTTAGGAACTGATTAGGACCATTGATGTTGCCTGGATTGATCGTAGCCATTCATTCGATAGAGAGACCAATTAAAATTTGCCACCTAGCCCTAATGACAAAGCAGACCACAGAAAATCGGCCAAACACAGACCTGGCCAACCAGGTTGGCTGGGCTCGACCAGGTCGACACCCCTGTCGACAGGGCTGTCGACAGCCCTATCGACATGGGTAGCCCAGGTCGACAGTCCAGTCGACCTGGGTGGCCTAGGCGGGTGTTTATCCGCCCTGGCCCATTGGGCCCGATTTTTTTTTTATTATTATTATTTTATTCTGTTTGAATTTTAAATTTAATTCAAAAACTTCCGAAGGCCATATCTTCTTCATACGGACTCCGTTTTTCGAAAACTCGGACTCTATTTCACGTATTTTTCCGAGACGAACGCAATGGCGTATCCCGTTTCCCTTAGTTCTTTGATTTCAAATTAATTATACTTTAATTTGTTAATTTCACAGTTATAGAATTTTCGGGGTGTTACACTATGCGTTCTGGAACTCCTACCACAAAATCCTCCACTTCCAAACAAATGCTCAAATATGGAAAAAGGATCATGTTGAATTACTGAGCACCGTCCATTCCCATATCTTCCTCAATGACCTCAAAATTCGAACGCTATCCGGGCAAGAAACTCCACCGCCGTCCTCTCCCACACACTCCCCCGAATCACAGACCGTAACCCCCATTTGCTTCAACGTTCTGCAAGCCTTCACCCACGATAGCATCACCCACCCTTCATCAAATTAAAACCACCATATTTCTTCTCATTTAAGACTGCATCGCTCCTCCACCTCCTTGCTCAACTCGCAACCACCATCCCAGACCGCTGCTTCAGACCGTCTAGGAAAATCTCGTGCTCCAGGGATTTATTCGGGCTGTATAAAAACTGTAGGGTGTGGAGGCTTGCATTTTCCTGAGGCCAGTGGATCGGGTCATCCTCGATTTTGTTATGTATTATATTATTATTTTTTGTTGACTGAACTTGTGAAGATGGAAAGGGGATTAGGATTCGTATTAATAGAGAACGGTAATTTGGAGAAAAGGAATTAGGGATTCTCAAGAGTAAAGGGTCTGAGATGTTTATATAGTGTATTTTGATTATTGTGTTGGATCTGAGAAAACGAGAATGAGGAGGAGAGAAACAGTATTTAAACGCAAGGTGTTTTGGATACCACGGTAACGGTTTACTTGGCACTCACGTGAAGCGTAAGCCTTGGAGAACACGATTTCACTGGCTTGGCTTTCACGGTTCTGAAGTGCCTTGCTATGCACGGTGTTGAAAATGTAGTGAACACAGTTTTCGTGGAAAGCACGGTTTTGGTATGTTTTTTGTTTGTGATGAATACCTCAAAAGGAGAAAAAGTGTGTGTAGTGTATTAACTTGGAACAGTACGTGTGTATCAGCATTTTTATTTGATCGCATGGCATACATGTTGAAAACAATTTATTGGTAGCCGCCATGAAGTATTTAAGTAACCGTTTTTATTAAATCAAATTGTTGTTCAACCAGTACATATAAGTTTCTAGGTGCTATACAAAATTTTATCCTTTAAGGACCACTATTGACAAAAATAAAAAAACGGTCGTGTCCAGCGAGGTGCCATGGTCCCAAAAAGATAATAATATCGGTAGTTTAACTTATATTATGAAACCCCAAAATATTGATATAGGGTGCAAAATACTCCAAATAAAAAGTTGCATATTTAATTAATTAAAAATTACAGTAAAATTCTAAAAATTAAATTATCACTACGTCTCAAAGGGCTTGTCCAAATTCAAGACCGATATTTAAATAACCGTTATTGCTTATATACTATTCCACAACGACTTTCTGAAAATTTGATTTGGACGTAATTCACAATATATAAAATGAAATCTCAATTTTTCACTTCCGTTAGAAAAATATAATCAAATAGATCCGAACGTTTCTTGTTTCAAAGAAATTCGACTTATTTTGGATCATGTATATTCAGTTGAAGTTTAAAACGTTAAATTACGAACTGCCGCGACTTTACAAGCTCATTTTAAATTATATTATAAATTATACGTTTAAATATCGTTTTATTAAATAATTTCCTATATATAATTCAAATAAAATATTTAAAAAAAATATTCAGAATTCAACGAATGAAAATTCGGGTCGTTACAGATCGTTCCTGTGGATATTATTTGTGGTTTGTTAATTTATGCTATGTTTATATAGCATTCTTTACTGTAGTATTCATGTTCAGTTTTAATCTTGTCGTGATATGTTCATTTATCATATGTGAAAGAACCCGTAACTTCCCCGCGAAGGAAAGCACGAATACTTTGAGAACAGGACAAAATAGAACGCAGACGGAAGAACATTTCATTGTTATTACAACAATTCCATCAGATACAAGAATATACAGAGTATAAATGAATAACTTACATTCGATAAATATCAGAGATTACATTTAATTACATAGCAGCGGAAAATATACAAAACACAACTGAAAGTGATACACGGATACAGAGCTTTCCGAGCATCGTTCCAGCTGTAAACCAGGTTCCTGTGAATATAAATCTGCAAAACCAAAACTACTAGCTGCCCGTGCGGAAAATAGGGGCACCCAGAGTTTAGGTTAAAACAATAAACTCCAGGTCAGTCATGTGACTGGTGTGAGAACTAAAACAGTTATTAATATTGGTTTTAAAGTTAGGTAAATCAAGGGACCACGCCGTATAACACGGAACGGGTTTCCTCCCAAGAATACCAGTGCATAGAACAAACAGCGCAATGCTAAATAAAGAAAAATGAAGCTATTATAAGACCCAGGTCCCATCACACAATGCAACGCAAGCCGGAGGATAGGGTTTTCCCTTATAACAGCCAAAGCATGCTTGATACATTTAAAACACATTATTTGATACTACAATAAGTGTATAGTGTCAAAACAATTCAAATCATAAATATCAATCATAGGCGGCATGTGTACCATCTATCATGTCGCCATACTAGTTCTACAATTAAAACCGCAATACAAGTATTGGAAATTGGATTTCCGTCATGAGTCGAGGCAAGGGGCAAGCTCCTCTCCACGTTCGAGACACTCTAGCAAATGCCTCAGGACCCCACTATGATCCTTGGAATCGACTGGGCCGGTCCTCTCTTACTTTTGAGGATTGGCAATTCCTGAACACACGTTTCCCGGTCCTTACAGACCTATATCCGAGGCGCCTCGTATCCAACAACCACACAGGTGAAAAGTATATAAATGTCAGGGCTGGTAGGTCACTGACACCACCCTAGCTAGAAAGAAACGTCGTGCTCTCCCAGCGGTCCGTCTCCCGTTTTTGACTCATACCGAGGTGTGAGGCTCGCGAATTCACGTTATACACAAAGCTACGCCACACAGGCCGTGCTTTGATCATCAACCACAAGACTTTGCTTTTCAACAGAAGCCTTGATCAATTGCCACTTACGCATGCCACATTGGCAATTCACTCCATGCGACTGATGTCCATCGATATACAACCTATGAGCTCGTACGTCTCAGAGAAGGGCGTTAAGCAAGAGAATAAATTCTCCGCCGCCAAACAGATGTATATTTAATAGAGATCAATCAACACAGAATAAAATCCAATGTCAGACACACAATCCATTTACAAGTGCGTTCAGGGTCTGAACGAAACCGGAGGCACTTTCCTCGCATATCCATCCATCTCCAAGTACGTCTGGACGATCACCAACTGATTCCCTCATCTCGGGTGTACAGCCCAATCAAGATCATCAGTAATCACCCAAACGATGTGAAGACTTCCGGTCTTCAACCACCATCTTCATCTTCGACATCTCGTCGAATCGGTTATTCAGAATGGGTATAACCCGGCCTTTCTGAATAACCCACGTATATAATTAACAAATGTTACACAAACACAATGAACGCCTCATTCCAATTTAGAATATTCTTTTATTCACAAAATCACATTCTTAGGGAAAGGTTCCCTTTAATTTTATCAAAGATAAATTCTTCTAAATTTATTCTTTAATCTTCCTTTGGATATCATTTCAAACTAGTCGGGATTAACGAACCACACCGAAGTAATTATTTAGTTTATTTCCCAATCCCAACCTATATATCCCATGGAGCAAAACTGGTAATACTCCATATCTAACACCACGGTGTTATCGGTAAAATTAATTACCATTTCACGTTCAAATCTAATTAAAGATTTAACTATCGCTTTGGAGCAAAACTGGTGATACTCCACTCTCGATCACTTTTCAGGTTTGATAATTTAAATTATCAATTCACTTTTTAATCTAATTAAAGATTCATTAAAACTCCATTTAGTTTTAATCTTCTCAAAAATCAATATTATGTCTTTAACTGGGTTAAAGAACCAATGTCTTCTAAAACATGATTCACGACAAACCCAAATCACATTTGATATTAAATACAAGGCTCTGAATAGAAAATATATCGGCTTATATTCAATATCAAATTCTGAAACCAACATATATCGTATTGGCAATAACGATATAAAATATATCTTTCAAATTCCCATAACAATATCTGTATAGTCACGAAATCCAACATCGAAATATCCCGAAGATAATTTCGATTCAACTCCAGTCCAATCCACGTATTGGGAATATTGATTATTTTTAAAATCACTTTCAATTTCAATTTATTTATTTCACAAATAAATTGATTTTAATTCTAGTTCAAAACTAGTTCATTTCGACAAAAATCTATTTTTATCATTTCAAATGTGGAATTTTCCAGCCCAATTCTTTCCAATTCACATATTATAATTTTACACAAATTATCGATATTTTTAATAATTTTATCAAGGCCCGTACAGTCGATTTCCATCAACGGCTATCGAATTGCACTTACAGCGACCTTTTTCAAATTTGATTTGGACATAATTCCAAATCCAACCATTAGATTTCAAATTTCTAATATTCATTGGGAAGCTCTTTTCGATACGAACCCAACGGTTCTGGTTTTAGGAGAATCCGATGGTCGGATCTCCCGCAACGTCCGTTTGAAATAAATGGTCGAAATTCATGAACTGCCGCGGCGCGGCGCGTTCTATTCAGGCCATTATATTATATATATAATATATATAATATATATTTCGTCGATTTCTATTTAAAACGAATTTTATAAATAGTTCTAAATTCGTTTCAAAACCATTTCCACACTATATTCAATTTCAAATCGATTTGATTTCAACTCAATTCGAATTCATTTCCATTTTATTTAATTCGAATTCAAATTTGTTTCAATTCAATTCAAATTCAAATTCGTTTCAATTCAAATTGATTTCAATTTAATTTCGATTCGAATTCAATTAAATTTCAGTTCGTTTTCGATTCAACTTGAATTTGTTTTATATTCAATTCCATTCGAAGTCCTTTTATATTCAATTCAAATTCGTTTTCTTTTCAATTCGAATTTGCTATAATATTCATTTCAATTTGAATAAAATCGATATAAATATCGTTCACGTCAAAATGGCGCAAAACTAATCAACACGACTTTATATTTTTCACAACTTCTTTATTCTATTCAACGAACGAATATTTATCCCATTCAACACATGAATCTATATTTCTTTCAACACACGACTAATCTCAACACATGAGTACTGTCAACACATCACTATTGTTGTTATGTAAAATATTTTATAAAACTATGGTATCTATCATTTGATTTTAATTAGATTCCACCGTAATGTAGATTCTAATCGTAAATATGATAAAGATGTAATTTTTATTATTTAAAATATTTCACTCATCACATGAACATCGTCAACACATGACTATTTTTATATTCAACACATGAATTTTCTTTTATAATATTCCTTATTTTCCCGATTGGAATGAGGCTCAATCAATCACCATATAACGTTAATTATATGGATTCCATACAACACATGTATATAATAGCATTAAAGAATAATCAACCAAAGTGCACTACACTGTATAAGCATCAAATATAAATATCTAACGCTTATAACAGCCTGTCAATCGATCGATCGACATATTTAGTCAATCAGGATGAGTGAACATCAAATTTCATCCCAACACCCGTGTGGGGTTTCAAACAATCAAACACAGATTTTATTTGTGCAGTTGGGCGATGTGTAAAATTTATCGACCCAATCAATATCAGTCAAACCAGTGTATATAAACAAATCGGCCGATTTGTTTATAAATATTCATTTATCCACTTTCACGTCAAAAATTATATTTTTAACGATAAACAATTTATTTTAACACCTGAATTTCTATTCAGTTCATTTATTCAATAAAATGATATTTTTATATTTCTAACATATTTTAGAAAATTTCGGCGGCATAACGGCACGATACTAGAAACGGAACAAGGCCTAGCCTTATCCCCGGTCTAGTGAAGGCCCACGCCATTCACACATCAATCAAATCCATTTCAATTCACCAAGCAATTCAATTCCAACCAAATAAACTAACCAACTACTCAACCAAACAATTTAACAAACAAGCCATCCATGGTCTGTGGATGACGGGTGTCGGGTGCTACTAAACACCGTCTACATCCTAGTATATATATATAACTAGAAAAAGAAATTTAGAGTGAGAAGTTCTCACCGATAGCTATCCAATCATCTTGACTCTTCCTTTATATAAATCTTCTTCATTCTCTCCTTTTTATCATCTTCTTTGTCTGTAGCCACTACATATGTAAAAATCACACATTTTCATATTTTGATGTCTTTAAAATAAAAATCACATTTTTATTTGTTCACTTTCAATTTAAAAATCAGATTTTTACTTCGTTGTTCGATATATAAAAAATCACATTTTTACTATGCTGTTCAATATATATAAAAAAAATCCCATTTCAAGAAGATAGATTCCGCCTTTATAAAAATAAAGATTTCGCCTTTTCAATTTAAAGATTTCGCCTTTATAAAAATAAAGTTTTCGCCTTTATAAAAATAAAGTTTTCGCCTTTATAAAAATAAAGTTTTCGCCTTTATAAAAATAAAGTTTTTTATTTTTCTCGAAGTAAAAATCATATTTTCTTTCTTCACTGCTCATATCAAAATATTGTCTTTTCATATTTAAAAATATCGTCTTTTCCTTTTTTAAAAAAAAAATCGAATCCTTTACTTTCAAAAAATCGAATCTTTTACTTTCAAAAAATTGAATCTTTTACTTCCGTTTTAAAATCAAACAAATTTCAGTTCTTTATGCTATAAAAGAAAATCAGTTAACAAACTAAAATACTTACGGATTTTAGAAGAGGGAGGGGCTGTTGTAGGCGCCGGAGTTGGGGTTCAGCGGGCGCCGGGTGCTCCTTTCTGATGGTTGGAGGCGCGGCCTTGGGCTAGGGTTCGCTGGAGCTCGATTTGGGGGTGCTGGCGGTTCACAAGGCCGAGGTGGAGGGTGCAGCGTCGTTCAAAGTGGAGGGGGGTGCCTGCGAGTTGGTCGGTGGGTGGTGGAGGGTGGCTGGCGGTCCAGCAGGGTGGCGCGCGTGGGGGTTTTGTGCTCGGGCGGGGATGGAGAGGTCAGAGAAGGAGAAGGGGAGGTGGAGGAAGAGGGGGCCACGCCCTGGCGGCGGCGCGCCAAGGGGCCACGGCGGCGCTGCTGGGAGGAGCGCCTCCCTCCCTTCGTTTCTCTTTTTTTTTTATATTGAATCGGGAAAGAAGAAGTAAGGGGGGGGGGCTGGTTAAACGAAGAAGGTAATTTTTTTTTTTTTAATTACATATAGTTGACTTTTACATACGACCTCGAAACGAGGTCCACCGCCTGTCGTCCATAGCATATTACCCCTATTCCGAACACAATGGGATATGTATCGTAGGTTGATTTGATCGTTTGAATCTGTTTCCGTTAAATTCACATTTACATCACTATATTGAATTTTAAACGTACATTTCAAATTACCGGGGTGACATATTAACTTTAAAAATTCTAGAAAAATATTTTCTAGCTTCGTATTGACGATACGGTCCTAACAAAACTAGTTTCGTCGAATTATGAGACCATTTGAAAAATGGTCAATTCCCAGTTGATTAAAATCAACTGAAACTGGTCAAACGTGTTTTCCTTTGCCACGCTCACATATTGATTCGAAAAATTATGAAATTTGGAATCTAGTAATAATTCGACATCACGGACCCAACAAAAGTGGTTTCGTCGAAATCCGAGGTCGTTTGCAAAATGTCTATTTTTAAGGGCTTGAATTCCATAGCGACTATTTAGAATTTTCAACTGGACATATCTTTTGATTCCCGCTATGAAATTTTGATTTTTCGGATTCGTTGGAAAGATATCATCATTTAGATCCTACCATTTTTGGTTTCACTAAAATCCGGATTGTTTTGCACCCGGTACATTCAATTGAAGTTTGAAATCGAATTATCGAACTACCGCGCCATTTTCAATTCTATTTATAATTATATATAATTATTTATATTCTAACGACAACGTATATAAATATATACGTTCGAATTCCATTCAAAATAAATTTCTCGTCGATATTATTTAAAATAATCTATTTTAAATATTCAAAATTCGCTAAAATTGCCAAAATAAAAATTTCAAACTGGCTCGCATTTTACGGGTTGTTACAATCTCCCCCACTTAAAACTTTTCGTCCCCGAAAAGGAACAAAGTCGAAAGTGGTTTGATTATTAAGCTCTACATTCGATCTGGCTTCCATTTTCCAACTTTTCAGTTTCTGAAAATTTTCAAATTCTTCAAAAATTTGGCTAACACCCTAAATTTTCGAAAAATTTCGCCATAACCTCCCCTGCACCGGGAGCATCGGGGAATTTCAAATAGCTTCCCCGGTCCTTCTAATCTCAAAAAGAAAAAGAAAAAGCCAAGCGGCTAGCCAATAGGCTCATAAAATCATCATCACCTAAACAAAACAGTAAATTATGTAATAAACATGTACCTATTTGTCGGGCAAACAAATTTTATTCTTCGGCTCTAGCCTCCTTGCTATGACCTGTTCAATGTGAGTATATGTATATGCAAGCAAATGCGACCAATTTTCAATATAGTTCAATATTTGGTTCAATTAGGCATAACGGTTCAAAATTAGAAAACAATAAACAAACAACTCAAACATCAATCAATTAGTGAATTAGAGTTTCAAATTCATAACTTTGATACATATATAAAAAATCATGTTTTGATGCCAATCACAACAATGAATCTATCTATATTAGTTTTGGTTCTCACACCAGTCTGATGGAAATGTATCAATATCACACCTTCGAAACACGAACATAAATACTGATGATGTGGCCACATCATCAGAATTACCCCCGGGTGTCTAGAATGTGATTCTATATCTATCCAGTATATTAAAACTTCGACTATACGTTCATGACGCGTATATGCGAAATCTATATATACTCGATTGCCCATATTCAAAATAAATAAATATTCATATACGTATAAAGCGATTTAAATTTTCAAAACAAAATTTGTTTTCATTTGAAAAATATACTCTTCACACTCGTTCTAGGATACTACTGATCCTATCTCTAACGAGTCATTCTAATTGGATATTACTAATCCAATATCTGATGAATTCTTTCGTATGGTTCTAATGTGTCTTGTTCTCGAGCTCTGTAAACCAAAGCTCTGATACCAACTGAAAGAACCCGTAACTTCCCCGCGAAGGAAAGCACGAATACTTTGAGAACAGGACAAAATAGAACGCAGACGGAAGAACATTTCATTGTTATTACAACAATTCCATCAGATACAAGAATATACAGAGTATAAATGAATAACTTACATTCGATAAATATCAGAGATTACATTTAATTACATAGCAGCGGAAAATATACAAAACACAACTGAAAGTGATACACGGATACAGAGCTTTCCGAGCATCGTTCCAGCTGTAAACCAGGTTCCTGTGAATATAAATCTGCAAAACCAAAACTACTAGCTGCCCGTGCGGAAAATAGGGGCACCCAGAGTTTAGGTTAAAACAATAAACTCCAGGTCATTCATGTGACTGGTGTGAGAACTAAAACAGTTATTAATATTGGTTTTAAAGTTAGGTAAATCAAGGGACCACGCCGTATAACACGGAACGGGTTTCCTCCCAAGAATACCAGTGCATAGAACAAACAGCGCAATGCTAAATAAAGAAATATAAAGCTGTTATAAGACCCAGGTCCCATCACACAATGCAACGCAAGCCGGAGGATAGGGTTTTCCCTTATAACAGCCAAAGCATGCTTGATACGTTTAAAACACATTATTTGATACTACAATAAGTGTATAGTGTCAAAACAATTCAAATCATAAATATCAATCATAGGCGGCATGGGTACCATCTATCATGTCGCCATACTAGTTCTACAATTAAAACCGCAATACACGTATTGGAAATTGGATTTCCGTCATGAGTCGAGGCAAGGGGCAAGCTCCTCTCCGCGTTCGAGACACTCTAGCAAATGCCTCAGGACCCCACTATGATCCTTGGAATCGGCTGGGCCGGTCCTCTCTTACTTTTGAGGATTGGCAATTCCTGAGCACACGTTTCCCGGTCCTTACAGACCTATATCCGAGGCGCCTCGTATCCAACAACCACACAGGTGAAAAGTATATAAATGTCAGGGCTGGTAGGTCACTGACACCAACCTAGCTAGAAAGAAACGTCGTGCTCTCCCAATGGTCCGTCTCCCATTTTTGACTCATACCGAGGTGTGAGGCTCGCGAATTCACGTTATACACAAAGCTACGCCACACAGGCCGTGCTTTGATCATCAACCACAAGACTTTGCTTTTCAACAGAAGCCTTGATAAATTGCCACTTACGCATGCCACATTGGCAATTCACTCCATGCGACTGATGTCCATCGATATACAACCTTTGAGCTCGTACGTCTCAGAGAAGGGCGTTAAGCAAGAGAATAAATTCTCCGCCGCCAAACAGATGTATATTTAATAGAGATCAATCAACACAGAATAAAATCCAATGTCAGACACACAATCCATTTACAAGTTCGTTCTGGGTCTGAACGAAACCGGAGGCACTTTCCTCGCATATCCATCCATCTCCAAGTACGTCTGGACGATCACCAACTGATTCCCTCATCTCGGGTGTACAGCCCAATCAAGATCATCAGTAATCACCCAAACTATGTGAACACTTCCGGTCTTCAACCACCGTCTTCATCTTCGACATCTCGTCGAATCGGTTATTCAGAATGGGTATAACCCGGCCTTTCTGAATAACCCACGTATATAATTAACAAATGTTACACAAACACAATGAACGCCTCATTCCAATTTAGAATATTCTTTTATTCACAAAATCACATTCTTAGGGAAAGGTTCCCTTTAATTTTATCAAAGATAAATTCTTCTAAATTTATTCTTTAATCTTCCTTTGGATATCATTTCAAACTAGTCGGGATTAACGAACCACACCGAAGTAATTATTTAGTTTATTTCCCAATCCCAACCTATATATCCCATGGAGAAAAACTGGTAATACTCCATATCTAACACCACAGTGTTATCGGTAAAATTAATTACCATTTCACGTTCAAATCTAATTAAAGATTTAACTATCGCTTTGGAGCAAAACTGGTGATACTCCACTCTCGATCACTTTTCAGGTTTGATAATTTAAATTATCAATTCACTTTTTAATCTAATTAAAGATTCATTAAAACTCCATTTAGTTTTAATCTTCTCAAAAATCAATATTATGTCTTTAACTGGGTTAAAGAACCAATGTCTTCTAAAACATGATTCACGACAAACCCAAATCACATTTGATATTAAATACAAGGCTCTGAATAGAAAATATATCGGCTTATATTCAATATCAAATTCTGAAACCAACATATATCGTATTGGCAATAACGATATAAAATATATCTTTCAAATTCCCATAACAATATCTGTATAGTCACGAAATCCAACATCGAAATATCCCGAAGATAATTTCGATTCAACTCCAGTCCAATCCACGTATTGGGAATATTGATTATTTTTAAAATCACTTTCAATTTCAATTTATTTATTTCACAAATAAATTGATTTTAATTCTAGTTCAAAACTAGTTCATTTCGACAAAAATCTATTTTTATCATTTCAAATGTGGAATTTTCCAGCCCAATTCTTTCCAATTCACATATTATAATTTTACACAAATTATCGATATTTTTAATAATTTTATCAAGGCCCGTACAGTCGATTTCCATCAACGGCTATCGAATTGCACTTACAGCGACCTTTTTCAAATTTGATTTGGACATAATTCCAAATCCAACCATTAGATTTCAAATTTCTAATATTCATTGGGAAGCTCTTTTCGATACGAACCCAACGGTTCCGGTTTTAGGAGAATCCGATGGTCGGATCTCCCGCAACGTCCGTTTGAAATAAATGGTCGAAATTCATGAACTGCCGCGGCGCGGCGCGTTCTATTCAGGCCATTATATTATATATATAATATATATAATATATATTTCGTCGATTTCTATTTAAAACGAATTTTATAAATAGTTCTAAATTCGTTTCAAAACCATTTCCACACTATATTCAATTTCAAATCGATTTGATTTCAACTCAATTCGAATTCATTTCCATTTTATTTAATTCGAATTCAAATTTGTTTCAATTCAATTCAAATTCAAATTCGTTTCAATTCAAATTGATTTCAATTTAATTTCGATTCGAATTCAATTAAATTTCAGTTCGTTTTCGATTCAACTTGAATTTGTTTTATATTCAATTCCATTCGAAGTCCTTTTATATTCAATTCAAATTCGTTTTCTTTTCAATTCGAATTTGCTATAATATTCATTTCAATTTGAATAAAATCGATATAAATATCGTTCACGTCAAAATGGCGCAAAACTAATCAACACGACTTTATATTTTTCACAACTTCTTTATTCTATTCAACGAACGAATATTTATCCCATTCAACACATGAATCTATATTTCTTTCAACACACGACTAATCTCAATACATGAGTACTGTCAACACATCACTATTGTTGTTATGTAAAATATTTTATAAAACTATGGTATCTATCATTTGATTTTAATTAGATTCCACCGTAATGTAGATTCTAATCGTAAATATGATAAAGATGTAATTTTTATTATTTAAAATATTTCACTCATCACATGAACATCGTCAACACATGACTATTTTTATATTCAACACATGAATTTTCTTTTATAATATTCCTTATTTTCCCGATTGGAATGAGGCTCAATCAATCACCATATAACGTTAATTATATGGATTCCATACAACACATGTATATAATAGCATTGAAGAATAATCAACCAAAGTGCACTACACTGTATAAGCATCAAATATAAATATCTAACGCTTATAACAGCCTGTCAATCGATCGATCGACATATTTAGTCAATCAGGATGAGTGAACATCAAATTTCATCCCAACACCCGTGTGGGGTTTCAAACAATCAAACACAGATTTTATTTGTGCAGTTGGGCGATGTGTAAAATTTATCGACCCAATCAATATCAGTCAAACCAGTGTATATAAACAAATCGGCCGATTTGTTTATAAATATTCATTTATCCACTTTCACGTCAAAAATTATATTTTTAACGATAAACAATTTATTTTAACACCTGAATTTCTATTCAGTTCATTTATTCAATAAAATGATATTTTTATATTTCTAACATATTTTAGAAAATTTCGGCGGCATAACGGCACGATACTAGAAACGGAACAAGGCCTAGCCTTATCCCCGGTCTAGTGAAGGCCCACGCCATTCACACATCAATCAAATCCATTTCAATTCACCAAGCAATTCAATTCCAACCAAATAAACTAACCAACTACTCAACCAAACAATTTAACAAACAAGCCATCCATGGTCTGTGGATGACGGGTGTCGGGTGCTACTAAACACCGTCTACATCCTAGTATATATATATAACTAGAAAAAGAAATTTAGAGTGAGAAGTTCTCACCGATAGCTATCCAATCATCTTGACTCTTCCTTTATATAAATCTTCTTCATTCTCTCCTTTTTATCATCTTCTTTGTCCGTAGCCACTACATATGTAAAAATCACACATTTTCATATTTTGATGTCTTTAAAATAAAAATCACATTTTTATTTGTTCACTTTCAATTTAAAAATCATATTTTTACTTCGTTGTTCGATATATAAAAAATCACATTTTTACTATGCTGTTCAATATATATAAAAAAAATCCCATTTCAAGAAGATAGATTCCGCCTTTATAAAAATAAAGATTTCGCCTTTTCAATTTAAAGATTTCGCCTTTATAAAAATAAAGTTTTCGCCTTTATAAAAATAAAGTTTTCGCCTTTATAAAAATAAAGTTTTCGCCTTTATAAAAATAAAGTTTTTTATTTTTCTCGAAGTAAAAATCATATTTTCATTCTTCACTGCTCATATCAAAATATTGTCTTTTCATATTTAAAAATATCGTCTTTTCCTTTTTAAAAAAAAAAAATCGAATCCTTTACTTTCAAAAAATCGAATCTTTTACTTTCAAAAAATTGAATCTTTTACTTCCGTTTTAAAATCAAACAAATTTCAGTTCTTTATGCTATAAAAGAAAATCAGTTAACAAACTAAAATACTTACGGATTTTAGAAGAGGGAGGGGCTGTTGTAGGCGCCGGAGTTGGGGTTCAGCGGGCGCCGGGTGCTCCTTTCTGATGGTTGGAGGCGCGGCCTTGGGCTAGGGTTCCATTTCAAGAAGATAGATTCCGCCTTTATAAAAATAAAGATTTCGCCTTTTCAATTTAAAGATTTCGCCTTTATAAAAATAAAGTTTTCGCCTTTATAAAAATAAAGTTTTCGCCTTTATAAAAATAAAGTTTTCGCCTTTATAAAAATAAAGTTTTTTATTTTTCTCGAAGTAAAAATCATATTTTTTTTTCTTCACTGCTCATATCAAAATATCGTCTTTTCATATTTAAAAATATCGTCTTTTCATATATAAAAATATCGTCTTTTCCTTTTTTTTTTAAAAAAAAATCGAATCATTTACTTTCAAAAAATCGAATCTTTTACTTTCAAAAAATCGAATCTTTTACTTCTGTTTTAAAATCAAACAAATTTCAGTTCTTTATGCTATAAAAGAAAATCAGTTAACAAACTAAAATACTTACGGATTTTAGAAGAGGGAGGGGCTGTTGTAGGCGCCGGAGTTGGGGTTCAGCGGGCGCCGGGTGCTCCTTTCCGATGGTTGGAGGCGCGGCCTTGGGCTAGGGTTCGCTGGAGCTCGATTTGGGGGTGCTGGCGGTTCACAAGGCCGAGGTGGAGGGTGCAGCGTCGTTCAAAGGGGAGGGGGGTGCCTGCGAGTTGGTCGGAGGGTGGTGGAGGGTGGCTGGCGGTCCAGCAGAGTGGCGCGCGTGGGAGTTTTGTGCTCGGGCGGGGATGGAGAGGTCAGAGAAGGAGAAGGGGAGGTGGAGGAAGAGGGGGCCACGCCCTAGCGGCGGCGCGCCAAGGGGCCACGGCGGCGCTGCTGGGAGGAGCGCCTCCCACCCTTCGTTTCTCTTTTTTTTTTTATATATTGAATCGGGAAAGAAGAAGTAAGGGGGGGCTGGTTAAACGAGGAAGGTAATTTAATTTTTTTTTTTTTGTTTTTTTTATTTTAATTACATATAGTTGACTTTTACATACGACCTCGAAACGAGGTCCACCGCCTGTCGTCCATAGCATATTACCCCTATTCCGAACACAATGGGATATGTATCGTAGGTTGATTTGATCGTTTGAATCTGTTTCCGTTAAATTCACATTTAAATCACTATATTGAATTTTAAACGTACATTTCAAATTACCGGGGTCACATATTAACTTTAATAATTCTAGAAAAATATTTTCTAGCTTCGTATTGACGATACGGTCCTAACAAAACTAGTTTCGTCGAATTCTGAGACCATTTGAAAAATGGTCAATTCCCAGTTGATTAAAATCAACTGAAACTGGTCAAACGCGTTTTCCTTTGCCACGCTCACATATTGATTCAAAAAATTATGAAATTTGGAATCTAGTAATAATTCGACATCACGGACCCAACAAAAGTGGTTTCGTCGAAATCCGAGGTCGTTTGCAAAATGTCTATTTTTAAGGGCCTGAATTCCATAGCGACTATTCAGAATTTTCAACTGGACATATCTTTTGATTCCCGCTATGAAATTTTGATTTTTCGGATTCGTTGGAAAGATATCATCATTTAGATCCTATCATTTTTGGTTTCACTAAAATCCGGATTGTTTTTCACCCGGTACATTCAATTGAAGTTTGAAATCGAATTATCGAACTACCGCGCCATTTTCAATTCTATTTATAATTATATATAATTATTTATATTCTAACGACAACGTATATAAATATATACGTTCGAATTCCATTCAAAATAAATTTCTCGTCGATATTATTTAAAATAATCTATTTTAAATATTCAAAATTCGCTAAAATTGCCAAAATAAAAATTTCAAACTGGCTCGCATTTTACGGGTTGTTACAATATGTTTTTCAAATTAATGTACTCTTGTTTAATTCAACAGAAAAATTGATTTTATTTTTTTACGGTATGTTAATTTAGCATTTGTTGTTACCGTTTTGTTCATTACAATATTTTAATTGGATTTTTTTTCTAGGTCTGATGCGATCAATAATGAAACAAACAGTGTGCTGGTTATTTTTGAACATAATGAGAACTGTTATTCAACTCGACTTACCATAGGCTCTTCTTTATTTGGTGTTAAGAGTGAAATCTGTGATGTTTGGCCACACCTTAATCGGTTTCCTATTGAGTTATCTTACATTCTTGAGAATAAGAATATAATTATGGACACTGATTCAGACTTGCTTAGCATTTTGTGTTTTCTCATTTTTAAGAAAAGTCGATATTTTAAGTTTATAGATAAGGAGAATGTTGGTGCTATGGAAGCTGATATTGGTGGCTGTGATTTGGTTTCTACAAGTGTACAAAGCACTTCGATTGGCAGTAATTCTGGAACAAATTGTGAGTCACATGCTAATTCACCACACTATTTGAAAGATATGCTAAAGAAAGGTTCTCAGAAAAATATTGTGGATTTTATTGGTTTTTGTTTTAATGGGGTTGAGGATTTTAGAGAGTTTTTAATGGGGTTGAGGATTTTAGAGAGTTTTTAATGGCGTATCAAATAAAGAATGGTTATGATTTGATTTTTGTTAGAAACTCTTTCGATAGAATTTTTGTTAATTGCTCTTGGATTAAGGATGGTTGTAAGTTTTATCTTAATGCTTCTTCGGATCCGGGCATACTTTCTCGGTTTTTTATTGGAACCTACAATTTTGATCATTCGTGTGGAGCGGGTCTTAGAGATGTCAATAAAATTACTGTTTCAAGTAGATTTGTTAAATCTTTAATTGTGGATCAAATTCGTGATGCTCCTATGAAGAAGCCGAAGGATATCATAAAGGAATTTAGAAGAGAGTATAATTTCAATCTTTCATACTATTATGCGTATAGCGGAAAACAGTTGGCATTGAAAGAGATATATGGGGATGATGCAATGTCCTGTAATGATTTAGGTTGGTATATGAAGGCATTGCAAAAGTATAATCCTGGTAGTTATGTGTCTATAGGTGTTGATTCGTCAACCAATCAGTTTGAGAGAATTTGTATTGCTTTTGGTGCTTGCTTGCTTGGTTTTAAACACTGTCGACCATTAATATTTTTGGATGCTGCTCATTTGATGGGAAGACCTGGAGTTTTGTTAGCTGCTACTTCTAAAAATGCTAACCAAGGTATGTGTTTCATTTTACTTTTGTTTTCTTTTTCTTGGTTATTTTTGTACTACTTATGATATATGAAACTGTCATTGTTCTACACATCACTTAATTTTAATGCAATAATGCTTACAATAGATTTGTTCGCTTTATTTGTTACTGCTTCTATTGGAAGTGTTTGTAGTATTAATGTTTGGACAGTAAGGTGCTAAAAGACTGATATATAATATATTATATGTTCTGTAACACCCCGCCTCCGCTAGGGTCACTCGCAAAGGAATGCACTAGCTTTAGAGGGGCATTATTGGTAAACATGCACAGAAATATCACAAGACAGAACATATAAAAATAGCGGAAGTAAAATCAAACTTTCATAACATGAATAAATAAGGTCTAAAGCCTTTTACATCAGAGTACATCAAAACATGTCTTGCAATAGTAAAGAAGCATAAAGACATTTTCATAAATTATTCCCCAAGTAAAAACAGTAAAGTAGCCATTAGCCAAGAAAAGTCCAAGCCATCCATGATGACCTTCAAGCAGAAGAAGTCCGAACTAAACAACAGTATTTCCTCCCTGTAACCTGGGGGGAAACGGAAGAAAAGAGGCAAAACAAAACGGGTCAGTCAAAAAGACTGAGTAAGCCCTATCTACTATTAGCATAAAAACTAGTAAAGTTAACTGACATGAGAAACTGAGATGAACATAAGCATGATAACAAGATAGATAAGCTAAATCAAAATAACAGGTTGAACTACTGAACTCAGATAAACTAAGGTGTCATGATAAATTATGATGTCAAGATAAAACAAGGTATCACATCGTCAGGTTTCTATCAAGTATAATATCCCCAAGATATCTGTCACGTATAACGCCCCGTGATATCTATCCTGTATTTTAGCTCTGCACCTACCGTACTAGTATCCCCACCGTGTCATGTGTTAACCAAGAATGACCCTCACTCAAAAGTCGTGTAATGGTCCATGTCAACCTAATATATCGCATATATAGGTTACTCAACTTGTATGTTTTATTCCATGTAAATGTTCAGTCCCTTGCCGTAGACCATACGGGCTTTCCCATGAGATTCTATATTACTTTAACATAGTTCCATGATCCTTAAGATCGATTTGGACTGTTACCCTAAACCTAGCCAGGGTCTTCCAACATGAATTATCGTTTGTACAACTAGGACTTATGCTACCTAGGGCTACTAGGGATTATGCTTACCTATTGCACGTTTTCGTATCTCGGTTTGGGTTCAACCACCTAGGGCCACTAGGGATTACGCTAACCGCCAACCGCGCCCTTTTTCCCACGCATATATCGTGAATCGTTTTTCCATGACTGTATGCACATGTATCACATCGTGCCATCCGATTCCTGTCACAGGGCAGACCAGGAAATACAGGACTCGGTCGGGAGCTTTCAATTTATCTGCCGATGCAGATACTAAGGTCTGTTTTTTCCTATACGTGGCTATGGTCCCACGAGACCACTCCCTCAACTAGTGAAAGACAAGACAGGATAAATCCTGTATGAGAACACAACACTGGCCAACCCACATCCAAGCCTTACCGCAACCATAATTAGATAGCAATTATGGTCTATTGGGTGTTCTCTGCCTTACACGCTTGACCAAAGATGGTAGGTAGCCTGGCGAAATGCTATCTAGGGTACGACCGTGTATCGTCGACTATCCCCTATCCATCCTCGTCTTTAGGTCGCTCGTATAGCAACCAAGGCATACTCTTGGTTCTTCTAACGCAGACCTTAACCTCTCATGAGCCTAGTATAATCACCTGGCAGCTCATAGAGGGATACCAAGAATATCCTCACGTTCCCCGAAGCCGCTGCTTCGTTACCCAGTTCGCTGGAGCCTTTATCTAAATCAGATACTTGCTCCTACTCGTATACTTAAACGATGACCTACCGTATCAGGTTACTCATCTATCTATGAACTGGTCTAAATTTCCTTGACTAAGAATCATTACTTAGTTATTCTTCAACTAAGGTTTACCACTTAGCATTGTTCCCGTTATCCTTGTTAACTACGGTTATCCACCTAATCCTCCGAACTAGGGTTTACATAATGGATTAAGTGTCACTTAAGTTCATGACTTAACCCGTCTACAAATCCTATCAAAATTGGCTAAGTATCCAAGTTCAAGGCTTAACCCTACAACCCATGCTCAAGTTGGTTAAGTATATTAAGCAATTCACGACTTAACCTCGTCCAATTATCATTCTAGATTGGTTAAGTATATATTAACTTGACCCTATCAATTTACTTAGTCAAATCGATCAAGTGTATTCAAGCGATTCGTGACTTAGCCTTATCATGTTTTCACGTTATATTGGTTAAGTATTGGTTAACTTAACCACAATAAATTAACGAGTTAGATTGGATAAGTATAGGTCACTTAACCACATCAATTCATCATGTTTAGATTAGTTAAGTGTTTAACTTAACCCCATTAAACTACCAAGTGGGATTAATTAAGTCTAGGCTAACTTAACCCCATCCGATTTCCATGTTTAGACTAGTTGAGTCTAATCTTAACCCCATTCGTTAACCGTATTTTTCGGTTAAGCGTCATTAAGAAAACTTACTTAACCTTACCAAGTTATCGCGTTGGATTGATTAAGTGTTGGTTAACTTAACCCCATCCACTAGTCATATAAAAATGGTTAAGTGTCATTAGGCAAATCAAGTTACTTAACCTACCCAACCTTGTCATGTTTTGTTAAGTATCATTAGCCTAATCAAATTACTTAACCCATTTGTCCATGTCATATTTGGTTAAGAGTCATTAATCAAATTAACTTAACCCTATCATGTGGCATTAATTACTTAATGCACCTTCACCTCTCACATTAGACTTTGTTGTGGTTACTAGTTAAGCCGGTCGGTTCCGGGTAGCTTTACACCACAACTTGGTCTAACCTCGGGTTCAAGCACAACATGACCAACTTCTCACATTGGGTCCTATTGTTTGCAACTACTAGTTAGGCCGGTCGGTTCCGGGTAGTTTTACGTTGCAAACTCAACCCAACCTCGAGTTGGCCACACTTATATTATCTAAGTGTCATGTCCATCATGTTTCCCAAAACATGTTACAAGTTTTCAAGCATTTGGGTAGACCTAACTTAATAGGTAAATTCCCAAAGGGTAGACCTAACTTAATAGGTAAATTCCCAAGCTTATGTTTTTATGCATACTTACATGTCAACTTCCATGTTATATTTCAAGTCATGTTTTCAAGTTGTATTTTCATGTCATTAGAAATTACCCATAACATAACCCAACGCTTTTAAACTCGCATATACGTTCGCGACAACGTAATGGATTAAAAGAAGAGACTTGGCAAAGGCATGACAAAAATGGATATTAAGCCACAAGTTAATCATGGTGGCAAATGAGGCACAAATGTGTTCATTAACTTGCATGTTACATTCTTAAGCCTCAAAACATGCATAAACCCAAACTTGGCACATAAGCGAATCATGGTGACAAAAGATATGGAATGATGACTAGTAACTCGCATATATCATCATATAAGGGTTATGACTTCATATGCAAGTAGACATAAAGGTTATGAGGGTTCTCATGTTGCCTAATGCAACATTTCAACATAAAGGTTGTAGCTTTTAGCTCACAAGATCAAGATAATGACTTCATAAACTTGCATGACATGATAGCATGTATCATACTCAATGATCAAACCCAAACTTGCAACATGAACATTTAACTTCATAGTTAATATCTAAGAGTAGGGAAAGGGCTTACATTGCTATGAAGGCACAAAAGATATGACAAAGCCCTTATGCAATCAAATAGACCCAAAATGCAAGCTCAAACATAAAAACCCTTGAGCCAAAATGATCAAAACCCTTGCTTTATGATGCAAAGATAGAAACTTGACTTGAATGCAAGCTAATGACACTCATACAAGCTTGAAAACACTTGTATGCATGGAAAATCTCTCATAGAAACCATTTAGAAATTTTATGAAGAGAGTGGAGGCCATGAGAGGTAAAATTTTGCCATAGTTTAGTTGCATGAATGAATAATGAGGATTTAGGATAGGTTAGGGTCTTATTTATAGATTAGGCAAGTGTTTTAGGCCATAGGATTAAACCTAGATTCAATCCAAGCCATCAAAGCATGTCTTGGGGAAGAAGTCAAGTCTAAAAAATGGGGTGGTGTCTTAACCAGGCCTAAAAATGGAGTGGTGTCTTAATAGGGCTGAATTTCAAATCTGTTTTCGGATTTGAATTTTCGTGAAACTTTGCGAGGCCATATCTCAGTCATACGAACTCCGATTTACGAAATTTCGGACTCTATTTCGCGTATTTTTCCGAGACGAACGCAATGGCGCAACCCGTTTATCCTGATTCAGGTTTTATAATTAAATTCTGCCTTGATTTCTTGTTTTAACGTGTTATCGAAATACGGGTTGTTACATTCTCCCCTCCTTTTAGGATTTTGTCCCCGAAATCTCCAAGTTAGGAAGAACATATCCTACCATCCATCATCCATCTACTCAAAACATCATCCACAAGCAACCATTGTCCTTAGATGATTTCTATTGCTGTATGAATATATGCAAAACGTGTGTGTACATGTTCCTTAGCTAATGCTAATGGTCAGGCCTGAATAATCTTTCTAATGCAAAATATGTATAGTGCCATGAATCCAACATGTATGCAAATAGTCCTAGTCATATAGATACTATATGCGTGCAAAATCATTCATTCATATGCAACAATCACATGATAACACATTCAATTTCATCCATAAACAAGTATAAATACTCGTGCATATGCAATATGAAATGTGACCGAGTCGAGCTAGTATCTAATGTGTATTCGCGCATCCACGAGCAACCACCTGCAACCATATCAATCATAACATGTTTCAAATACATGTTTATCCATAGGGTTCTACCTAGGATTCCCTGAAACAGGGTCGAGAAGATAAACAAGACAAACTCCTTACGGGGTTTGTAACAGAAAATAGGACCAAGAAGATGTCCACAAAATATAGCCTACAAGTAAGCTCTACAGAAAACAGGGATCAAGGATATACTCCCAAAAAGAGATATCATGCGCGTATCTAGTCTTTGACCATCAAAGTCGTATTTCCTCGAGCTTAATTCCATTGTGCCTTGACCGTCTTTTAACTTCGCGATTTCGTAGCTTCTTATTTCCTGTTTCCATAACATGAGCTGGAACTCATTTCTTCGTCGCCTCTCGTTCCACTTGCACTTATCCTTTTCCTAGAATACTCGACGCAAACATGACTGCGTACTCATGATCTCATGCAAGCTTTCCAAAATTCACTAGTGAATCTTGGATCTCGTTTATATACTATAAGGTATTCCATGTAGAAGAACTTTCTCTTGAAAGTAAACAGATGTTAACCAGGTTATCAAGCGCACTTACTAGGGTGATCTCCATAACCCATGCATAAATGAAGTAAACCATTCGTCTTATCGGCGCACACCACTCGATCGGGCTTCAAATTTCCAATAAAGGCATCAAGGGATTCTAAGTAACTAGTCATGACAGAACCTCAAAAAGGTTACCCGATACTTCGAGGGCATTACCAAGGCTAGTCAAAAGGTCTAACTACCCTCCTATCAAAACCGAGAGTGGCACCCCCTACTGGATAACCACTTCATCCCTAGAATCCATCCATAGCTTATAAACATAAGCATTATTTCCAAACTCAACACTTGGCATAGACATTCCCAAATCCAAACAAGTCATGTATAAATGGACTGATTCTCCAATAGGACTTTGAGACAAAAATGGGATTCTCTATTACGCTAGTACTTAAGGTGCAGAGACTCAACTATCGAAGCAGACTTAAATGATACGAACAACGAAGTCCTAACGGGATGATAGAGAAGAAATGCTAAACCTTTAACAAGATCGTTACCCTCCTTCCGAGGTACTCTAGAAATGAGAGCATACTACTGCCCTCCCGATGATCTTGTCCTTGTCCCATAATACTTAACTATCCGCCCCATTTTACCATGCCAAAGGTACTCTCTCGTCATGGGTTTCATTGTTCATCTTTCTCCCTCCTTTGAGGACTAAGCCATACCAACAAGTTGCTCATCCTTAAGCTCGTATCCTTTATCCTTCTTTCTCACGATCCTTTCTTATAACGCGGCCACTGGTCTCTCGAGAACCACCTCCATCGTATGGAAAGCACTTTCGTAGGTAGAAAAGACTAGTCGCAGTTAAAACTACTGTGACTACAGATGGAGGAAAGAAAGGAAAAGAGACTCAATTAAGGAAACACGAATAGTGCTAATGGCCTTTGGGGAATAGCCTTTTTCTTTTAAAAGAAAATTTTCTTGAAAAATGCTTCTTTGTAAACGGTTTTTTTTTCAAATAGTTTTCAGAAGGTCTTTTAAAACTTTTGCCCAGTCTGGTAACCTTCTGCTCTGATACCACGTGTAACACCCCGCCTCCGCTAGGGTCACTCGCAAAGGAATGCACTAGCTTTAGAGGGGCATTATTGGTAAACATGCACAGAAATATCACAAGACAGAACATATAAAAATAGCGGAAGTAAAATCAAACTTTCATAACATGAATAAATAAGGTCTAAAGCCTTTTACATCAGAGTACATCAAAACATGTCTTGCAATAGTAAAGAAGCATAAAGACATTTTCATAAATTATTCCCCAAGTAAAAACAGTAAAATAGCCATTAGCCAAGAAAAGTCCAAGCCATCCATGATGACCTTCAAGCAGAAGAAGTCCGAACTAAACAACGGTATTTCCTCCCTGTAACCTGGGGGGAAACGGAAGAAAAGAGGCGAAACAAAATGGGTCAGTCAAAAAGACTGAGTAAGCCCTATCTACTATTAGCATAAAAACTAGTAAAGTTAACTGACATGAGAAACTGAGATGAACATAAGCATGATAACAAGATAGATAAGCTAAATCAAAATAAAAGGATGAACTACTGAACTCAGATAAACTAAGGTGTCATGATAAATTATGATGTCAAGATAAAACAAGGTATCACATCGTCAGGTTTCTATCAAGTATAATATCCCCAAGATATCTGTCACGTATAACGCCCCGTGATATCTATCCTGTATTTTAGCTCTGCACCTACCGTACTAGTATCCCCACCGTGTCATGTGTTAACCAAGAATGACCCTCACTCAAAAGTCATGTAATGGTCCATGTCAACCTAATATATCGCATATATAGGTTACTCAACTTGTATGTTTTATTCCATGTAAATGTTCAGTCCCTTGCCGTAGACCATACGGGCTTTCCCACGAGATTCTATATTACTTTAACATAGTTCCATGATCCTTAAGATCGGTTTGGACTGTTACCCTAAACCTAGCCAGGGTCTTCCAACATGAATTATCGTTTGTACAACTAGGACTTATGCTACCTAGGGCTACTAGGGATTATGCTTACCTATTGCACGTTTTCGTATCTCGGTTTGGGTTCAACCACCTAGGGCCACTAGGGATTACGCTAACCGCCAACCGCGCCCTTTTTCCCACGCATATATCGTGAATCGTTTTTCCATGACTGTATGCACATGTATCACATCGTGCCATCCGAGTCCTGTCACAGGGCAGACCAGGAAATACAGGACTCGGTCGGGAGCTTTCAATTTATCTGCCGATGCAGATACTAAGGTCTGTTTTTTTCCTATACGTGGCTATGGTCCCACGAGACCACTCCCTCAACTACTGAAAGACAAGACATGATAAATCCTGTATGAGAACACAACACTGGCCAACCCACATCCAAGCCTTACCGCAACCATAATTAGATAGCAATTATGGTCTATTGGGTGTTCTCTGCCTTTCCGTACGTACACGCTTGACCAAAGATGGTAGGTAGCCTAGCGAAATGCTATCTAGGGTACGACCGTGTATCGTCGACTATCCCTTATCCATCCCCGTCTTTAGGTCGCTCGTATAGCAACCAAGGCATACTCTTGGTTCTTCTAACGCAGACCTTAACCGCTCATGAGCCTAGTATAATCACCTGGCAGCTCATAGAGGGATACCAAGAATATCCTCACGTTCCCCGAAGCCGCTGCTTCGTTACCCAGTTCGCTGGAGCCTTTATCTAAATCAGATACTTGCTCCTACCCGTATACTTAAACGATGACCTACCGTATCAGGTTACTCATCTATCTATGAACTGGTCTAAATTTCATTGACTAAGAATCATTACTTAGTTATTCTTCAACTAAGGTTTACCACTTAGCATTGTTCCCGTTATCCTTGTTAACTACGATTATCCACCTAATCCTCCGAACTAGGGTTTACATAATGGATTAAGTGTCACTTAAGTTCATTACTTAACCCGTCTACAAATCCTGTCAAAATTGGCTAAGTATCCAAGTTCATGGCTTAACCTTACAAACCATGCTCAAGTTGGTTAAGTATATTAAGCAATTCACGACTTAACCTCGTCCAATTATCATTCTAGATTGGTTAAGTATATATTAACTTGACCCTATCAATTTACTTAGTCAAATCAGTCAAGTGTATTCAAGCGATTCGTGACTTAGCCTTATCATGTTTTCACGTTATATTGGTTAAGTATTGGTTAACTTAACCACAATAAATTAACGAGTTAGATTGGATAAGTATAGGTCACTTAACCACATCAATTCATCATGTTTAGATTAGTTAAGTGTTTAACTTAACCCCATTAAACTACCAAGTGGGATTAATTAAGTCTAGGCTAACTTAACCCCATCCGATTTCCATGTTTAGACTAGTTGAGTCTAATCTTAACCCCATTCATTAACCGTATTTTTCGGTTAAGCGTCATTAAGAAAACTTACTTAACCTTACCAAGTTATCGCGTTGGATTGATTAAGTGTTGGTTAACTTAACCCCATCCACTAGTCATATAAAAATGGTTAAGTGTCATTAGGCAAATAAAGTTACTTAACCTACCCAACCTTGTCATGTTTTGTTAAGTATCATTAGCCTAATCAAATTACTTAACCCATTTGTCCATGTCATATTTGGTTAAGAGTCATTAATCAAATTAACTTAACCCTATCATGTGGCATTAATTACTTAATGCACCTTCACCTCTCACATTAGACATTGTTATGGTTACTAGTTAAGCCGGTCGGTTCCGGGTAGCTTTACACCACAACTTGGTCTAACCTCGGGTTCAAGCACAACCTGACCAACTTCTCACATTGGGTCCTATTGTTTGCAACTACTAGTTAGGCCGGTCGGTTCCGGGTAGTTTTACGTTGCAAACTCAACCCAACCTCGAGTTGGCCACACTTATATTATCTAAGTGTCATGTCCATCATGTTTCCCAAAACATGTTACAAGTTTTCAAGCATTTGGGTAGACCTAACTTAATAGGTAAATTCCCAAAGGGTAGACCTAACTTAATAGGTAAATTCCGAAGCTTATGTTTTTATGCATACTTACATGTCAACTTCCATGTTATATTTCAAGTCATGTTTTCAAGTTGTATTTTCATGTCATTAGAAATTACCCATAACATAACCCAACGCTTTTAAACTCGCATATACGTTCGCGATAACGTAATGGATTAAAAGAAGAGACTTGGCAAAGGCATGACAAAAATGGATATTAAGCCACAAGTTAATCATGGTGGCAAATGAGGCACAAATGTGTTCATTAACTTGCATGTTACATTCTTAAGCCTCAAAACATGCATAAACCCAAACTTGGCACATAAGCGAATCATGGTGACAAAAGATATGGAATGATGACTAGTAACTCGCATATATCATCATATAAGGGTTATGACTTCATATGCAAGTTGACATAAAGGTTATGAGGGTTCTCATGTTGCCTAATGCAACATTTCAACATAAAGGTTGTAGCTTTTAGCTCACAAGATCAAGATAATGACTTCATAAACTTGCATGACATGATAGCATGTATCATACTCAATGATCAAACCCAAACTTGCAACATGAACATTTAACTTCATAGTTAATATCTAAGAGTAGGGAAAGGGCTTACATTGCTATGAAGGCACAAAAGATATGACAAAGCCCTTATGCAATCAAATAGACCCAAAATGCAAGCTCTAACATAAAAACCCTTGAGCCAAAATGATCAAAACCCTTGCTTTATGATGCAAAGATAGAAACTTGACTTGAATGCAAGCTAATGACACTCATACAAGCTTGAAAACACTTGTATGCATGGAAAATCTCTCATAGAAACCATTTAGAAATTTTATGAAGAGAGTGGAGGCCATGAGAGGTAAAATTTTGCCATAGTTTAGTTGCATGAATGAATAATGAGGATTTAGGATAGGTTAGGGTCTTATTTATAGATTAGGCAAGTGTTTTAGGCCATAGGATTAAACCTAGATTCAATCCAAGCCATCAAAGCATGTCTTGGGGAAGAAGTCAAGTCTAAAAAATGGGGTGGTGTCTTAACCAGGCCTAAAAATGGAGTGGTGTCTTAATTGGGCTGAATTTCAAATCTGTTTTCGGATTTGAATTTTCGTGAAACTTTGCGAGGCCATATCTTAGTCATACGAACTCCGATTTACGAAATTTCGGACTCTATTTCGCGTATTTTTCCGAGACGAACGCAATGGCGCAACCCGTTTATCCTGATTCAGGTTTTATAATTAAATTCTGCCTTGATTTCTTGTTTTAACGTGTTATCGAAATATGGGTTGTTACATGTTCATATATCATTTCAAGTCTACTTCAATTGTGTCTGTCATACATTACTATCATTTAATTCAATTTGATGTTTACTGTGGTTCATGTATCTTTGTATTGAGAAGTCAATAATTATTTATTTTGCGGGTTTCTTTCCTCTTGCTATGGGTATTATTTCACATGAAAACGAATTTAACTGGTCTTGGTTTTTGTCCCATTTGAAAAAAAATGCTAAATGAAGGCTGGTCTCTAGTTTTTATGTCTGATCGTCATTGGGGTCTCATTTTAGGTGTTCCTAAAATATTTCCTTCTTCATATCATAGCTATTGTTTGCTTCACATGGAACAAAATATTGGTAGTGTTGTGAAGGTAGCTAAAGTTGATTTTTCTGTTGTAGAGTTATTCAAACTTTGTGCTAGAGCTTCTAATATGTATTGTTTTGAGCGATATCTTTCTAAATTTAAGGGAATTGGGGGCACGGCTGCAGAAAATTTTCTATAAGATAAACCATTTGATCATTGGGCAGATTTATTTTTTCAAGGAAAGCGGTATAGTGAATATTCTTCAAATGTTGCAGAAAGCTTCAACTCTTGGATTTTGGAAGATAGAGTAATGCCTATAACTTCTTGTTTGGATGGTATTCGAGTGAAAGTTATGGAACAAATGGCTAGGCAAAGGGAGGAATGTCGTTTGTGGACGATGATTCTTTGTCCTGTTATGGAGGAACGCTTGTCTAAGATATTAGATGATGGCTTCGGTCGGGATGTTTTGCAGTCTTCAGACTTTGTGTTTGAAGTAAAATCCCCTAAGTCTCATATTGTTGACCTCAAAAATCATTTATGTAGCTGTAATCAATGGAGAGTCACTGGTTTTCCATGTGCACATGCAATCAAGTGTATTAATAAGTCTAGGTTATCAGTTTATGACTTTGTGGAGGAATATTTTACTGTTAGTGCTTTCAGTTCTTCATATGCTTATGCTATCAATCCAATTCCAAACTTTGATAAGCCAACGGTTGTTGAAAATGATGTTTTGATTAAGCCTCCTAAACAAGTTCGTGGTGCAGGAAGACCATCTACAAAGAGGCGTGGTGGATTTGGATATTCTCAAAATAAAAGAAACAGATGCAGTCATTGTAATGAAGTTGGCCACAATAAAAGGAACTGTCTTGCTTCTTCTAAAATTTAAATAAAAAAATCATGTTATTTGTTAGTGTAATAGATTTTTTTTATTGTAAAGCTGCTACAGCTTATAGTAAATTGAAGTCAGTATTTGTGAATTGTTTGCAAAATGAAAAATGAAGTGTTATGTTGTCTGTTTTGTTTAATTTTTAATGTCTGGAAATGTATAATGTCTTCTGCTTTGAGGTAAGTTTTTTTTTATATAAATTCAGGTTATTTTATCAATGCTAACCGTACTTTAGTTCAGTGCATGAGTTCAGCATTTCATTTTTACCAATTCTTTTCAATGCTACCAGTACTTATCATTTCAGTTGAATGCTAGTTGTAACCAGCATTCCTTTATCATTAGTATGCATCTTGTATGAAATACTTTTAATAGATCAGCCAATATTTCTAATACTACAAGCTGTTATATCTCATATGCTCTTTTATCAGGAAAACTCTTTTAATTTATTTGAGGTTAAGTTGTGATGTGCAGATATGATGGACATCATTGGAAGTCTACTGTAAAAATGAATTAAATGTTTACATTATTTGGTGAATTTAAGGTTGTTTTGTTCAATTATAATTGTAATTTAGATGAATTCATGAGTTTATTGTACGAGCCTACCTGTATTTTGCATTTCAGTCGAAAGCTAAATTTAACAAGCATTCCATTATAAGTAGTATGCATTTTACGTGACATATAATTTCAACATTGAAAACTCTAATCAGATTTTCTATTTACCATAATGATACTAAACTGTCACAACAGAATTTTATTTTCACATAATGCCAGTTTTACATAGCATTTCAATATAAACTATTGTCACCACATCAAAAATACAGAAAACGCATTTAAATTCACGTGACAATTACATTTGCATATACTCCCAGTAGTTCGTACAACGAAAAAAGACAATTAAAACTTCAATCCATCAATTACAATCCTATTTGAGCAGTTCATACAGGCAAATTAAAATCAATAGAAAATTTGTAAGACTATCTATCATTTGTTGTTATCAACAACATCTTTACTCATCATCATGCTTAATGTTTGTCTGGTGACCAACTGTATTTCCTGTCGTTCAGTACATCAAAAGCAACTGCAGCTTTTAGCATTCTCATGGTTTCTTTTGGGTAACTCAGCGGCAATTCTTCCTTGTCCAATTGTTTATGTTTGCCATCACGATGAAACCACAATCAAGTCTGTATCAAATGTAGAGATAGTATTTAATATTACGGTATAAACTTATGCTAAATTAAGTTATCATTCTTTACTTCAGAACTGTCATTTTGCATATTTATTCATTCCACTAAATTAAAAAATACAAATGATATTTTGGCTATCAGTTTGAATTTTTAGTTTAGTATGTATGCTAGTGTAAACAATCATTTGGATTTTGATAAATGTATATACACTAAAAAAATTAGATGATAGTTTGAACTGTCATTACCGATTTTATGCTCATTGTATTTTTCAGTTGAATGTTTTGCTATGATTTTGATCATCACGATTTGTTGGCTGTATTTTTCAAAATAAAAACAATAATTGAATAAAGATACTCTATGATCTCATATTCTCATATGATGCATGTAAATCAAATGATATATTGAATTATCATTCAATTACTGTACATATAATTATTGTCTATTGTTTATTAAATATTGATATTCTACTTTCATGTATTATCTATCAATGCATCCTAACACATACATTTAATAAATTGAGAATAAAATAAGTTACTTATGAATCAGAATCTTGTGGTGGACTTTTAGGCTGCTGCACTGTTGGTTTGTTGAATTTCTTGTTCATTATACCTTCTTTTACACACGCATCCTTGAACAGTGACTCAATCAAATTTTTCTACAAAAAAAATATATATATTAGTGTTGACTTTTACTTGTAGAGTTTTTATAAAAAAATAAGAATTCTCTTACAGTGAAAATGGCTTGGTTGTAGCTGGGGTTTGATGTCCTTGTTGATCTGGTTTTAGGTTTTGTTTAGTCGTAATGACTCCACTGCATTATTTCATAATTTAGTACCATCAAGGTCCATTGGTTTCTGAAATGCAGAGGGAAGAAAATTTTATCGCACAACTCATCTTTGACAATCTTTTGTATTGTTGGCATGACTATGTCATTGATCACTGTTTTCTGATCATTTGTTATAGCATTCTGCATATTCATATGTATTAGAACAAAGTTTTTTTAAAGCATTTATAATTGAATGATTATACTTACCATCATGATTGTAGTGAAGTAATAACTATGGGGGTACATTTCTTGATTGTAGTAAAACCAATCAATCAGCTGTTTAACCAAATAAAGGAAGTTTTAAGTGAATAATTAAATTTTCTACATTCTTAAACCAGGGCTTTTAGTTCTTATTTTCACTATCATTTACTTATCTACTGCACTGAATAATGCAAATGATAGTTTAAACTAACGTCTTGGATATTCAATATACTTGCATGCACTCAATAAATACTAATGCTACTTTTAACTTTCATTTTGTTATTCAATACATTAACATTCAATTTGGAAGTCTGAATGCAAGTTCTAACTATCATTCTATCATCCTATACACATATGCACTAAAAACTTTTAATGATAGTTTTAATTTTCATTCTCCCATCCTATACATTCATAGGTATTTAACATATAATGATGCTACTTCTAGCTTTCATTCCCCCATTCAATTCATATATATACTAAGAATACTGCTCAAAATATATGAAAAGATGAATGATATGTTTACCAATCATTATCTAATCTTGTACACCCTATTACCCTATTTTTTACTGTCAAAATTCTAGTTTGATATTTACCTAACCGTCGGTAAACCCATCGTAAAGAACATCCTCTAGCATTGATTTCACTATAGTTATTCCTCCTTGGTTTCCTTCGTCTTTGTGCTATGCTATAGTGCTGCAATTGATTATAAACATTTTATAAGTCATTTTTTTATTCAAAGCTTACAATGCTACAGATATAAAGAATGAAAACAAGTGACAAATCGTACTTCTCATTTTCCTTGAATTTTAAGAAAGTGGTAATCTTTTGTTGTTGTGCTCTAGTCAATAATTTCAGGTTATGGCTTTTTGTGATATCTTTGCTTTTGTAACCTTTTCTTGTTGGCGAATATCTATCAATATCAATCATTTCTTCATTTTCAGGTGTTTCGGATTCAGTTTAAAACTCCTCTTCATAATCATACTATTCATTTTTTTTCTTTTTCTTGCTCAGTTTGGTCACTTTCTTCACTTTCTTCAGCTTCTTCAACGTCTTTAGCTTCTTCAACCTCTTCATATTCTTCACGATCTTCACCTTCTTTATTTTCACCTACATCATCTTCTTCAACTTCGTCATCTTCACCTTCTTTATTTTCTTTAACTTTTGTTTTCTTCTTGTTATATTTTTTTCCTTTGAATTAATTTGTATCGGGATTCTGAATCAAATGTACTCGTTCGTGGCTTTTAACCCTCTGAACAAAAGAGCTTGGTTTTTTCAATGTTTTTGCGTTCTTTTTTAGGATTTCCTTTTTTTCCTTTGAACTTTTGTGTTTATCCTCTTGTTTTTTCCCAGTTTCAAGGACTTCACCAGTTGTGTCTTGTTTTTTCCTTGTTGCAGCATTAGCATTTGCTGTGTTACATCAAGATTAAATGTTGGTGGTTCTACTTCTTGTATTTTTTTTGATACCAACATTGTTACTTTCTTTCTTAGCTCTACCACAAGGGCTTCAGCATCCCTTCTTTTCTGCTGCTCAAATTCAAATTCTTCTTCGTTCTTCTTTAATTTCTGTACCAAATCCTTGTTATACTGTTACAAAGACTCTACTTGTTTGCTCAAAGTCTCTATCAGACTATTTGTTGGTTGCATATCCATATGTTCATTGGTTTCAATCTGAAGATGTTGATGTTGGGGACTTTTTTCAGGAAAAGCTTTTTCATCTTCTGATATATTTCTCAATTCAACAAAAATCTGTATAATAACATATATAAAAATGACTGAGTAACACCCAATAAATTAACTAATGCTATGTGTAATTATCATTCTCCATTTGATGCTATATATAACTTTCATTCTTCAGTATTAAGTACATTGAATTCTATTTCTGCATTAACAATAAAAGTAACTATCATTTAGACTATGAATGTATTATAATAACATGACTACTATCACTATATTCCAAGTTAACATTTACTGTATGTATGTATTTTGTTTGTGTGTTAAAATATACCTTTTCATCATCCATGTTTGCCAAAATATTTCTTGATACAACCTTCTTTAAGCTAGAAATATTCCATCTTCCAAATCTTGGCAATGTTGAAGAATAGTTTGGCAACGGGGATATCAAACTAACATGCCCGCATAGAAAAAACTGAAAATAAAATTTTATTTGTTAAAATAAAGAATATGCATAATCTAATTTACAGAAATAAATGCATGAATATAAAGTTAAAATGTTGTACTTACCATTGGAAGCATGGAACAACCTGGCATGTTTCTTGGCTTTGTTTTAAAATCCGTCAAAGATCTAATCAAAGAATAATGGATTGAAACTGGCCAAGATATTGAGTTCATTTTCCTTATATCAGTGATATAAGGAATGTATCCCCATGGCAAATACCTTTGATTATCGAGAAAAAAGAAGGTGATCATTGCAAGAATTAAGATTAGTTTCGGAAAATCGGTTTCATTTTCAGTTTTTTTTTGTCTCCAGCACATTGTTTATTTTAGAAATTGTAAGGTCTTTCGAGATATGCTCTACAGCACCAAAATTTCTTAAAACAAAGTCTTTACAATTTTCAGGAAGAACTTGCAAACTCATTTTAAGTACTGGAAACAAATTAATTCCACACATAGGTAATCCGAAAAGAATTGAAATTTCTTCTGGTTTCAATTTTAGAAAAACATTCCCAATTTTGAAAGCTTGTTCCTTAATAGAAAATGTTTCTACTATATCATCTAAGGTTGTAGATGATTTAGTGAAAGCCAAAATGGTTAAAATTTGTTTGAAAAAGACATGAACAAACTTTTCAAATGGGGTTTGGTTTAAAAAATTAAACTGATTTGCAAGATCATCACCTTTCTGGATAATTTTTTGGGAAATTTTTATCATAGGCAGCAAGATACAATGATATTGAATTTTTTCTTGAGATGCCTTTTTTTCTTTTTTCGTTGTTGCTCCCTTTAACTTCTTCATTCATTTCCCTGTTGATTCCTGCACAATATTTTTTTGAATGAATCAACGTATATATAATTAACTTTAATGCTATTTACATCTATCATTAGTAAACAAGTATATGATATGTGAAACTATCATTTCCAATGTCATGTATATATTATTAGTAAACAATAATATGATATATGAAACCATCATTCCAAATGTCATTTGCATGTCTACCATTAGCACCCAGTATATGATATACGATAGTTACGAATGTCAATTTCATTTATCATTGGAACCTTATATGATAAGTGAAACTTTCATTCACATCTATCAATAGCACCCAAGTATAAGAAAAGTGAAAGTTACATCTATCATTAGTACACAAGTAATAATGTGTAAAGAAGAGAGTAATATAGTGTACAAGATTAGATAATGATTGGTAAACATATCATTAATCTTTTCATATATTTTGAGCAGTATTCTTAGTATATATATGAATTGAATAGGGGAATGAAAGCTAGAAGTAGCATCACTATATGTTAAATACCTATGAATGTACAGGATGAGAGAATGACAATTAAAACTATCGTTAACAGTTTTTAGTGCATATGTGTATAGGATGATAGAATGATAGTTAGAACTTGCATTTAGACTTCCAAATTGAATGTAAATGTATTGAATAACAAAATGAGAGTTAAAAGTAGCATTAGTATTTATTGAGTGCATGTAAGTATACTGAATATCCAAGATGCTTGTTTAAACTATCATTTGCATTATTCAGTAAAGTAGACAAGTAAATGATAGTGAAAACAAGAACTAAAAGCCCTGGTTTAAGAATGTACAAAATTTAATTATTCGATAAAACTTAAAACTTCCTTTCTTTGGTTAAACAGCTGATTGACTGGTTGTACTTCAATCAAGAAATGTACCCGCATAGTTATTACTTCACTACAATCATGATGGTAAGTATAAGCATTCAATTATAAATGCTTTAAAAAAAACTTTGTTCTAATACATATGAATATGCAGAATGCTATAACAAATGATCAAAAAACAGCGATCAATGACATAGTCATGCCAACAATACGAATGATTGTCAAAGATGAGTTATGCGATAAAATTTTCTTCCCTCTGCATTTCGGAAACCATTGGACCTTGATGGTACTAAATTATGAAATAATGCAGTAGAGTCATTACGACTCAACAAAACCTAAAACTAGATCAACAAGGACATCAAACCCCAGCTACAACCAAGCCATCATCACTGTAAGAGAATTCTTATTTTTTTTTTAAACTCTACAAGTAAAAGTCAACACTAATATATATATTTTTTTGTAGAAAAATTTGATTGAGTCGTTGTTCAAGGATGCGTGGGTAAAAGAAGGTATAATGAACAAGAAATTCAACAAACCAACAGGGGACAATGACATAGTTTGATGAGGGTGTATGGAACCGTGCAGGTTGTGATGTAGTGAGTGAGTGATATGCAGTGTATGAGGAGTTGATAATGGTGGTTGAATTTGTTAGACGGGGTCGGTTTGGGTTGAAGTTGAGGCAGGTAAGGGAGAAGGTGTGCTTGAAAGGTATGGTTTGAAAGAGGAGTAGCTTGTACTTGGACCTTTATTTTAGGGCTACCAGATTTATCAGCTTTAATTTCGACCTTTAGCTTTGGGATAGCAGCGCATAAACTTAAAATTTTACGGATTTGTGTACAGCAAGCGAACACAATGTATTCCTTCATTTGTGGACAAGGCTTTGTATCACATGCTGCCACACAAAGTATCTTCCTGGCATTGTATCAATAGCAAACATATACAGTTCATTTGCCTTAGATGACTCTAGGAAAGATCTCTAAGAGCATTTCTAACAAAATAAAAGATTCATGGGTAAGCAAATATGGGACAAGAGATAAAATGAACATTAGTAAACAGAATAACACAAAGGTTTGTTGGCATCATTTAAGACATGTCCAAAATCAGACTGTGGTTATGGGGGAGGTTTGTGTAGGGTATGCAGTAAGCGGGAGAAGTACTGGTGATTGTGCATGCAGTGGGATGATGGTTGGAGTTTGGTGTATGTGGTATGTTGGAGGTAGATGGAGTAGGTGTAGGAAGAAGTTGTGACAGTGCAAAGTAGATAAAAATCTGTGAAATCCAGACAAAGGAACACATGTTAATTCTTCATATTCAACAAAAAATAGCGTAGATAATCTGAGAGTCACCGCGAGAAGGAATGTAGCTGCCAAGAATGAGCTTGGTTAGAGATGAAGCGAAAGACAAGTGGAAAATAAGGTTGTGGGAATCTAAGGTTAGGAAAAAGACTGTCAAATATTTCACAAAAATGAAAGCTAACAAGAAGTCTGGAGAAACGGAGAGAAGATTAGCATGAGGGAAGATTTGAGGGAGAGTGGAACGATGATTAAGACGTAGAGGGAATGAAGAAGGGTGATGTATCATCAGTAAATGGATGAGAAATTTTAAATTTATGGCTTTGGTTGCAAATATATAAGGCTATTAGATCAATAATTTTAGGCTTGTTGCCTTTATTTAATTCATTATGGAGGATGAACTTACATAGTGCATGTGTTTACATGTGTATATGTGAATATAAAGGACAGTAGAAGATCAACACAGAAAAAATAAGTTAATAACGAATGTACCTTATCCCGTTTTCCTTTCTCCAATTCAGTTGTCTATTTTCCCTTTGAAGTTGCTAATGACAACTTTGTCGAAACAACCTGATTTTCATTTTCCATCATTAATCATTACACAATAAAAAAACATCAAACAATGTGGCATATTCAACTATAAGTACGTAATGCTATATTTGTCTACCATTTTTTTTTTTCAAAACTGAATTTACTTATCAATCCATAACTATCCGTCTAACTTTTATAGATCATTTTCCAAACATTGAATGATATGTTTGTATATCATTTCTCATACCCCATAGAGCACACAGCAAAACAATTTGACGTATTCAACTAAACTTTTTCCATGATATATTTGCATATCATTTTCTTAATGCTATGTTTACAAATCATTTTACAACTATGCATATAACATTTCTGTATAATGCTTGCAACTAATAATATGATATATTGAACTATCATTTTAATAATATGTATAATGCTTCCAAACATTGAATGATATGTTTGTATATCATTTATCATTCCCCATAGAGCACACAGCAAAACAATTTGACGTATTCAACTAAACTTTTTCCATGATATATTTGTATATCATTTTTTAATGCTATGTTTACAAATCATTTTACAACTATGCATATAACATTTCTGTATAATGCTTGCAACTAATAATATGATATATTGAACTATCATTTTAACATGATATATTTCTATAAAAAATATAGATCTAATGTTATACCTTTGATTTCCTTTTCCTACTGATTATTTCATCGCACAACTCTTGTTGCTTTAGTTGGTCTTGTTTCTCGGTCTCAGATGCGAATAATCTTCTTGATTTTCTTCTTTTCCCCTGAATATTACTCGAATCGACTGGTTTTGACGTTCACGGAGAAGACCTAGTGCTTGGAGAAACTGATTTTGACATTCGTGGAGAAGATCTAGTTCTTGGAGAAACCCTAGTTTTGAAGAGATTTGAATCTTTGGGTTTTTGTGCAAAATCTGAGGAAGTCGGCGAATTCTCTTCCATTGCTAGAGTCATTGCGTGAGAAATCTAGTTTATGATAAGATAAGAAGTTTAGAGCGAGACTAAGGCTGCCATTTTTGTTGAAGATTGAAAAAGTAGTTTTGTAGAAGAAAATAAAACTAATTAACACGATGGAGAATTTGTCGCCTGTCCTTCAGACGGAAGTTAAAACTTAACGTCCATTAAATTTAAATATTATTATTAAACATTTTCCTCCAAACTAATTTTCTCTTTCAACAAATCAGAACATTGAAAGATTGTTTCAGTTGTTAGTATGGACTAGAACATAAATTAGTTTTATTTAGACAATTAGATTTAGGAAATTTATTCAATCTTATGATTGCTCATCCATAGTTGATATAAGGAAGATTATTTATCTTTATAGGACTAACATAGTTACCTTTTTAGAAATTGATGGGCACCCTTGAAGTATTTCAAGGGGGCTATATGAAGCATCAAAATGTTGAAAGGATAACCGTCGATAAACTCTACTTAAACCAAATTTGTTATTAGTAGCTTTGGAAAAAGTCAAATTTGATCACGCAACTTGTGAAGGTTATAAAATTTAGTATTATATTTGGGCTTTTCCAATATTTGGAACATAACAGAGGTTGATTGATGCTTAGAGCCCATAGGGTTTTCCGTTTTATATTTGATAATATACTTTCACATTGTGACAAATTTCTGGGGACTACGACAGAACCTTTAGCATCTTATGCCACCACAGACATTGTGGATCACAGGATTTCAAGGCTCCACAACATTAAGTAATAGACTGGTTCGAGTACATTAGGGAGAAATTTTAATGGAACGCATGAAAATTTTAAATTTCATAGCCATTTTTGAAAATTTTAGGATTCAATGGTTGCATTGTTGTTGCTAAATTGGATGGTACAAATTGATTGCTACATAATGCATCGAGCGCTCATATAGAAATTATATGCATATAAGAATGGTTTGCATACATACAACATCACTTATTACTCTTTCACGTTAGGACTGAGCTCACTTTAGCGAGCCTGCGGTACATAATCACATTCAATATGGTGGTTTTATGGATGTGTAAATAAATAACTTGGTTATATAACATGTTTGTTAGAGTAAGTTATGTTTTTCACCCCTTCAAAAAGAATTCGTGATGAAATCTCTTTTAAGAGGGAAAGAATATAATAGCCTGCAAAATACACCATAGTTGGACATAGGAACTAAATTAAGAATAATTAACTATAAATAATAAAATAATAATACGAATATATGATAATTAAGAATTTGGCTATGAAAACGTTATAATTGTATTCATGGAAAGATTCTTGCCTAATTTCGTATTTTATTTATTAAAAATGGAGTTCCTATGAGAAAGATACTCATAAGAAGTTGGATAATAAAATAATATATTCAATATTTAAATTTGAAATTATAAACAAAAATTTAGAATAAAATAAATACAAATGGCATAAGTGAACATTCCATTTTCAAATTCTAAATTATATATATATATATATATATATATATAAATATATATATATATATATATATGGAATCGTTCGTTAATGGCGACAGGAGATTTTTTTTCTCTCCTGATTTCGCCATGCGTGAGCGATTCCTAACTTCTATTGTTTCTCGTTTTCTTTATATCACTTTCCATCTACAACCTTCAACGAGGTTTTCTCGTTGATAAGCCTTCCGTTTTCCTTATGTGGTTTTTATCTGTTCTTCACACCTAATTTCAGATCTGAGGTTTTCACCATAACAAATCGATATGCACTTTTGTCAACCTTCAACGATGCGAGCTTGCATCGTTAATAAGCCAAATCCTCATATCACCTTCTAACCCTAATTTCAGTGATTTTAACCATCCTTTTCAATCTCGTTTAAACCCAGATCTCAAATCTCCTCTAAACTGATTCGAGAATTTCGGTGTCGTCACTTAGATTGACTATGGGTTCTAGCGGATTTTCGAACTAAAGTGAAACAAGACATCCGGGTTCTTGGGTTCTGGAATAGCCGGCGCAAGCTTCACGCTTCCAAGTTCTCTAACCGATTCTACAGGTAATTCGATTGTTTGTCTACTTTAGTCAATGGGTTTTTATTGTTATGGTTCTGGGGTTCTAGATCTACTAAATGGAGGTCGAGATCTGTTCGCTTTGGGATGTATGCTAGTGTTTGGTTGATTGCGGAGGCGATTCCTGTGTTAGAAGAAGGATAGCGTCTACAATTTCACTTTTAATCCATTATAGTTGATTATTCTCAGATAAATATTCGTTATATTTTCCTGGTTTGTGAAGTAGGTGCCCTTCTCAAGTATTTTTACCCCCAATTTGGTAATGCTTTCAATTCCGTTATGTATAGTCCAATACTATGGAATTGGTCGATCTACAGATTCATAGTCGTTTATATGTTTGGGGTTATTCATAGATGTTAATCAGTGGGTTTATGGAAAACAGTTTTAGTTGGGCAACATGTGATAATTATGATGATGTTTAATCAATTTTGGTTTGGATGAAAGGTAGTTAACTGCATATAGATAGTTATTGGATCCATATGTGCAGATTAATGGTAAGGGATGGTGTTTTCCACCTGTTAATAGGCAAGCATGGTTATTCAATTTTACTTTCTTTCATCTGGGTTATGACTTTTGTTTTGACTGAAGCTAACCATGTTCATCCAGTCTCTTGCGTTTGTTCCAGCTCTTATTTTAGAAATCGGCACTTAGACTCTTGTTATAGATTCTAACACTAAGATTCACAAAGTTGTGAATCATCAACCAGGCTTAGTATTGGAGTTGAAACTTTTGGATAGGTGCTGTTACATGCCAATAGGCTGGTTAATTACTATTTGGGGCTGGATGAAATAATGAGACTAGTTAATGTTAATGAAGAGGTGCTTCTTTCTAAAGTAAAATGTTGTATTAGATATAATCTATTATGGAAGCTGATGGATTGTTTGAGTGAAGTGCAGTGTGGTGCACGTCAGCGGGTTTGGTGGCCTCATCATGGGCTGTTGCAAGTTAGTTTATAAAAGGTGGGACAAGATTTGAAAAGAAACGAAAATAAGTGAATGAAATTAATTATCAATTAATAATAAAATGAAAGTGCAATGATGGTAAAAAGATAATATGGAAATGTCAAAAAAGAGAAATGAGAAACCCTTCCCAATGGCTACTGGCAATCGCTCCCTTTTTTTCTTCGCTCTTTTATAACCTCTTATGCACTTTTCCCCCTCCTCCCTCTTTAAATGTGCCCGACCCACTACAGTCAACCAACCCTTGGTAGCTTTGGATTTTGTGGAGGAGTTCCCCTTCTTTTTCGAAACCCTAATACGTTCCAAATCTACTTTTTGTCCTTCATCTGTCCTTATTTATTTCGCCAAATCTGACGCCACCCTATCCACACTTTCTATGAATACTTCGTGTGGTGTCCTTGATTACCTGCTTTGGCTTATCTAGAGATGGGTAATAGTAAGTATCGCGACTAGCTCTGTCTCTCTTGTTGCTTGATAACTCTGAAAGGCTAACCCTCTAGGGGTGTGAATTGCTTCGGCAACGAGCTGAACTTTCTTTTATCGAGTTTGACGCTGCTGAGGTTGGTTTTACTCTTACGGTTTCTTGATTTTCGTATGAAGTTGTTTCTATCGAGCTTTCGACTTGCGTTGTCTTTCTGTGGATTAGTTGTGGATTGTGTTTAGTTAACTAAGTTGGTAAAGTGAGTAAGGATGTATTTACTTCAGATCTGGTGGCGTTGTTTGGGTTGTGGAATGTTAGATATTGTGTGAGTGAAAGTGAGTTTGTATGAAATTTTGTTGCGTCTTCTACAACTTGTAATTAGTTCTTCTTTTGAAGGTTGTAACTACGTCTGCAGCGACGTGATTTTTGGTGTGTTTAACAGCCAGTGTGGGACGTTCTCCTTCGAGTCTTTTGCTGGCTTTTGGTTTTGCAAATCTTGAAGATGCAAAACTGTAAGTTGTTCTAGATTTGGTTGCTACGTCATGCCACGAACATTTGTTCATTTTTTGTATACTTATTCCTATGTAACTTTTATTTTGGGCTTGTAATAGTAGCTCGAAATTTGTTTGACTCTTGTGATGTAATCTGGTTAGATTCAGTGGACGGTCCACTTCAAAACCGTATGTAGTTGATAGAATTACTCTCTATCACCTGTACTTTCATGTATCATTACTAGTTATAATGATCATGTCATGGTCCATTATAAAAATCCAGTTGGCCTTGCCAAAAATAATAATGAAAGTGCAAGTGAATTAAATTCACTGCGCCCCTAGCCTAAAGGGGGGTCGACTACCTCCCATTAAGGGGGGTTGACTGCCATCTTATGGTGGGTGTCAACCGCCCAATGGAGAAAAGGGGTGGAGGCTAGGTTAAGTTTTCTTTTCTGGTTTGCTGATTTAAACACTTCGAAATTAATAATATAAATCCAGTGGTTCTTACGCACTTCAACAAATATAAATAAACTCCTAGCCTCATCCCAAAACCTCACATCTTCTCTAGACTCTGCCTCCATTCTTTCTCTTCTTTATTGCGTTTAGTTCCAGATTAGGTCAGGTTAATTTTCTATGCCTCCTCAAGTCTATTTTATTTCTTCTTCTATTCTAATTTCTATTTCTATTTATTTATTATTATTTTTTTGGCAAAGCTGGTGGGGTTGAATGGCCCCTACCATTTATTTATATTATAACAAAACCCTTACAACATAAACGGGGGCAATAATACAGAGAGGTAAACAATTAAAAAACTAAAAATAAAAACAGGAGAGGGGGTCAACCCCACTTGTTTATTACATGATCATCAAAGCAAAAGGGTGACATCTAATCTCATCGTGTATACCAGCACATATAGCTTGCACTACACCAAAACTGGGGATTCCCAACAAGTATAGGTGTTACAAAAAATTTCTGTAACACTTATAAGTGTTACCAACGGCGTGTGAGGAATTGTCCAGCCATATTTGTAACACTTATAAGTGTTACAAACAGAGTAATTGCTAACACTTATAAATGTTGGAACCAGAAGATATGGTAACACTTATAAGTGTTATAAACATATTCATTGCTAACACTTATAAATGTTGGAAGCATAAGATATGGTAATACTTATAAGAGTTATGAACATATTCATTGCTAACACTTATAAATGTTGAAACCAGAAGATGTTGTAACACTTATAAGTGTTATAGACATATTCATTGCTAACACTTATAAATGTTGGAACTATAAGATATAGTAACACTTATAAATGTCAGTATCATAATCCTACTAACGCTTATAAATGTTACCATACATAAATTGGTAACACTTATATGCATTACAGTACGAAATTAAATTCATTTCTATTTTTTGCACAAATAATATTAAAAGTCTCAAAACAAATGAATACAACATATCTTTATAATTTTCATACCATACATATAATTCAACACATCAATTCAATATAAGATTTAATACACTTTCATATCTCAAATTCAACAATGTCACATTTCCATAATACTCAAATATGAGTTACATGCTTCCGATTTCAAAATATCATAATATCATGTTCAAACTACAAAATATAAGTGCACTCGTCACATTCCAAAAACTCCAGAGATAGGATCATTCTCAAGGTCACACGTGTTTGCTTTCTCGTTGTGATTACATTCCGAAATATGTTTTATTCCTCTTCCACGAGTGCCTACAAAATATAAATGCACTCATTTTTATATAAAAAAAGAAATAACAAGTTGCAATGGAACATTTTTCACTGAGGTGATACATACATACATACATCAACAATCAAAAACCAATCCTTACAACGACATATCCACCAATCAACTTAATAGCTTAAAGATCACTCATATATGCTTTTTCTTCAACAATGTCTACAGTTTATAAAGTATCCACGTTAAATATATTATGATCAATAAGTTATGAACTGGGTTGATGTATATGAAGCAAGCATTATCATACTGAGATAGCATGTCTTGGATAATATTCACAAATGAATGTAATTTCAAACCGGGATAGTTTGTCTGAGACAGTATTGACTAGTTTAAGCTAGGATAAACCTCAAATTAGAACTGAAATGAATCCAACTTACTTTACCTTCTCACTCAATGAAGAAAAGTCATGCGAAAATGCCTTTGACTGCATTGCCCAAAGTCAAAGAAAATAAGTATTGAACCCTCTCAAGCCACGGTAGCCAAGCGACCTGCTTTATAAAAAGGATAAACGTGAATAATTTAGGAATAAATGGTCATGCCTACATTTTCTCACAAATGAAGCAAAATAAAAAAATAGGTGAAGTACTGAGACAAAAGAGGATTTTCTTTTAAAGGACAAACTTTGGAAATTTTTTGGTGAAAAGTATGGGAAGTTTCAAAATTAGGGAGAAGGACACATTTACACTAAAGGTGGAATTCAGGGGCCCACTAACCTTTTTCCATTTACACTAGCATTTGTCCTTCTCCCTAATTTTGAAACTTCTTATACTTTTCACCAAATTTTTTGTTAAGTTTGTCCTTCTCTCTATTTTCCACGAGAACAGAATATCTAAATTTTGACATCATTGTTTTCCGGTTGTGTCAGGATAAAAGGATTGGAAAAAAAATCAAGCATGAGATAGTTTTCTAAGATAAAGAATAAGTAGGAAGTGAATCAAAAGAGCCATAATTACATGTAGCAAGCACAAACTTGCTTGCTGAAGCAAGCTTGCTTGCTGCAGCAAGCACAAACTTGCTTGCAGCAGCAAGCTTGCTGCCTGCAGCAAGCTCGCTTGCTTACCTACAGCAGCAGGCTTGCTTGCTTGCAAGCAGCAGGCTTGATTGCTTGCACGCTGAAGCAAGCTATATGTACTATAATGAATCAGAGGGTGTTTTAGCAGCATCAACGTCCAAGAACTAACCACTATTCACTCATTGTACCAATTTTAGCAAATGCATGTATATATATATAATAAATGGAATTAACTTCAAAGGCAATAACTTTTAAATAACATGTAAATGAGAGTACCTTAGGGAGGAAAACATAATGCTTAAGCTGTAAATTGAACACATAAGGTAATGATCTTAATTTATTGTTGTGTTTAGCATCAACGTGTATTACGGGACTCGCACAAATATTAATTTTATCCATCAATGTAAATTTTTTGAAGGTGTTGCCTAAAGAGAATATAAAGAGATAAGTTACCAGAAGTTGTAGCAAATATTTGGGCTTGCTTCAGCTGGCGTCAACAACTCAGGAGGCTTTCCCAGTAAGATTGCTTGGCCGTCTTGTTGGAGTAATATCTGTAAATAAAATTAATGACAGCCAAAAAAAGGTATAAAACAATTGAGCAAAAGGAAAAAAGAAGAAAAAATGTCTTAAACCAAATTGCTTAAACCATTATATGTGGCATACCTATATATAAACTAAGAAATATTAATGACAATCAAAACCGCTAACTTGACAAATAGCATGTTCTTGCTAGTCGGAAGAATATGAATCAGTGTTGCTTGGTGTATCAAGAATAGCAGCTCCTGTCTCATATGTAGACTAAGGATGTCCTCCAACTGACATCATATTGTAGTGTGCCATTAATTGTGCTTACTTGTTGACCATATGAAGTAGCAAGCTAAGGAAAGTATAGATAGAAAAATACATTAGAAGCTCCAGAAAATTTACTTCTATACGTGAAACAAATAAAATGAGTAACCACATTTTAAATTTAAATACATATATATTGACAAAAACACTATAGCAATATTTCCATACTTCATATCTCTAAGTTGGCTTATTTTGTCAAACTCAATAAATAAATTATGCATAATAATATTGCAACATACTTTTCTACCTCTATATTGGTTACCGAAAGCTTTGAAAAGAATTAATTCATATTTAGCATCGACAAAATTACAGAAAAAAATACATATTAACTTTGAAAATTTAATAAAGTGAACATGTGTGCACCTATTATAAATGGCCCTCTTCTCGAGTATGTTCAAATGACATCTGAAACAGAGGTAGCTTCCGAAGAATCAGAAGGAAGCAATCATAACGGTAAAGCTATCCTAGAAATTCAATGTAATCGCAACCTGCAAACATAACATGAAAATTCTCAACCTTCTTAAATATGTTTATTCTTTAATAGAAGGCTGCCTGCAGCTGTACAAGAGCAAAGGAGAAGTGGTAAAGGCCCTCTCTAGAGAAGCCAGAATTGAATCTTCTGTTACTACTGCAATATGGGAGATAATGGGAAAAAAATGATTATTTTTTTCAAAGCATACTATGTAAGGTTGAAGATAGTAAAACAAATCAGGTTGTTCAATCAGTTGTTGAAACAGAAAAACCGATCTGATGAAGCCTGCTGCAGATGCACCTAGGGCTCAAATGGCAGATCCAGGTCATGTAGTCAATGCAAATATTCAAGCATATGCTCATTGGTCATTTCATCCAATGGTAGCTAGTATTGGAAATAATTTTGATACACTTATGGATAGTACTTCCATGCCAGTCCCAGAAGCCTTTTTCAAGAAAAAAAATGTTAGATGGACTTTAAGGACAATTGTATTTGGATCATAATTGGAAATTATCCCAAAAGCCAAGAATTTAGAAATCCGAATCACAAATGTATGACTTCCATATTGAACATATGTGATTGTCGCGCTAACTCTTTCAACTTCTTTTTCCTAAATAAAAACTATACCTGATGCATTAGGCATTAACTGGTGAACAATAAATTTATGTACAGTATCAGGAAAGAAAAAATATAATAGACAGTATAAATATTCATACTACATTTCAATATCTCTCTCAAAGTGAAGTTTACATAGTAAATATAACAATCTGGTTAAAAAATCTGGGCTATCTTTTATGATCTCCCTTGTTGATGTAATTTTTAGCTACAAATATAGAAAGTGCAGTCAATAGAATTAGTAAAACAGAGGTTTGTTGTACGATCATGTAAATATTATCCTATCATTTCTTTCCTATTGAATGCAACCCTCCCTTTAATAGGATTAAATTATCCACCATTCATATATAATTAAAATAGAAAGGTAACCCATTAAATATTTCAATATTTATGCATACTGCTATCTTATTAAACTGAAAGCATATTCCATCAAGATCCACACATTAGCAGTTCGTTGTTTACTGCTGCATTAGCAGTTCGTTGTTCGCTGCTGCAGCCATATATGCGAACAACAAGTGTTTGCTGCTGCAGCAGTTCGCTGTTGCTGTAGCTCGCAGCAGCAGTTCGCTGCTGCTGATAGCTGCAGCAGTTCATCGCTGCTGATAGCAGCAGCGATGATTTGCTGCTGTTCACAGCAGCTTGTTATCTTGCATTTAATTTGATGCTTCTTATGTATATTTCTGTCATTATCTTTATTGTCGTCATCTTGTTTTTCTTAAACAGGAAATGTTGAGAAGCTATGCTGGATGGAAGAAAGAACAAAATTTATCTTGGTTTCTATGTTTTTTTAATTTGAATTGTAGTAGCGTACGAATTTGTTTGGTATTTTGTGTATTGCACTTTTATGTACTACTATTGTGTATGAACTTGTTTGAGTATGTGATCTTGCTTGAGAAAGTAAATGATTGATCTGTTTTGCTTTAGTTTAAGAAAATCTAGTATAGTAAATGATTGATCTGAGTCATCGTCTCTTGATGGTTGTTTGGCTCACTAGGTATGGCAGTGTATTACGCTTCAGTTGCGACGCCTACAAATAGTAATTACATGGAACTTACATTGACTCTATTTTGAAAGTGGATGTAAAACTGTTCTCTAGATAAATAACCCACCATCAGTCTCTAAGCGCTTAGCAGCCTCCTGCAAATAAAGATAAAAAACGGTGAGCTCAGATAACACAAATAATGAACCCCATAGTATTATAAGAACAGGTTAAATAATATTACATTCTTCATTATTGTCTCCTTTTTCCATGCTTCAACCCCTTTCAAAAAAAAAAAAAAAAAAAACTCAGGAGATGATTTTCATTTACCTATCTCCGTAGGTTACAATAATATATCACAAGAAAATCTTTCACGAGATTAGGAACACAACAATTGCTCATGCAGGCATACTAAGGGATCAATATTGGAAACATAGCAATTTATATACACTTGGTGGCGCATTGAGACTTGTAGCATTATTTAACAAAAAATTGATTCAGGCTTTACATCCATCTCTGGGAACTGTTCATTATAAGTTCTCCATAGACATATTAGTAACTAAATATGTGATTATACTTGAAGCGATAACAAAAGATCACAAATTCCGTAAAACTGTTAGCTCATTTATGTGATATTGAAAACTTGAATATAGCTATGCTAATGAAATTACTGATAATTGATATACTAACTAAGAAAGTGCAGCGTTGAATATAAACCTGCTAATGAAATTACTGATATATTTATTAAAAATGTGTACTGTCTCTGGCAATGTAACATTAATTGTGATACAGGCGCCAATGGAAAGCGTTATTGCACAAGAAAATGCGTATATTAGTTGGGTGTCATACTCGTCATTTTGTCCTTATTACCGAAGTTGCTAAGCTTATGAAAAATATAACACCAAACTGTTAAGGCAAGGGATGCCTAAGGGTGAGATGATAAGATTCATGAACTGAATCTAGGTACAAATGCAGATCAACATACCTTGCATTTCTAATTATATGCTCCGGTATTGGTCCCAAAACTCTTTCCATCATAGCCAAATGTTTCCAAATTCTCATGTGTTTGAAACAGTGCATCCCCCTAGAAAAATGATAATCTTTTAGATGGTAATAAAGATTTATGTACTGAATGGTTGTTGATAGATTAAGCTGAACTGACCAAAACGAGCTCAACAACTATGCAACCAGCACTCCATAAATCACAAGGATAACTCCACCCTAAACCTGTGATCAACAAAGCACCACAAAATTTTATAAACAAGACCCTTTAATCTCAAACGAAAGCTTCAAGATCCCTTTACCAAAAATTACCCAATGACTAATTTATGCAATGATTTTCGCTGCCATCCACCATTAAACACACGTCAGATAAGAAATCAATATGAAGGTACTCAGGTAATTGGCAGCTACTACAATGCAGATAAAAAAATACTGTAAATTAAAAGATAGTCACATAATGAAATGCACGCAAACACTAGAAGAATATTCTCAGGCTTTAGATCAGTGTGAATAATTCACAAATCATGCATATCTACGGTAAATGGAAAAAGAAGAAGAAAAGACAAGCATCAACCATGCTACCCTTAAAACTTTTGGATTACAGGTTATAAATATTAATTGGATTAAATAACAGAGGAACCAAATTTGATTCACATACATGCTACATATTCCAAAAGATGGCGCCCAAATTCGCGAACAAGGTCAACAGGAGATGGTGTATACCTATTTCTCTTTAAAAAATAAAATAAGCTAGGTCCAAGCTTCTCATAAACCTGTTATAACAACATTCAAGTCCATTCAAAGAAAATGTTTCCTTTCAATTCTAATCTATTCCTTCATATCCTAAAGTAAATCCACATGAGAACCATTAGCCGTTGCAACTATTTATTTATATATAATATGTTGCTAGCTCATGGCGGACAAAATTTAAGCAAAAGAAATATCAGCAGCAACAAAAGGAAAAGTAAACGAGTCCAAACGCAACAAAAATGAAATCGATTTTTTACCTATTATCGTGATTCCTAGAAACCCCAATTCGAAGTCAAGGATTGAGAAACGAGTTGAGAAGCCCCAATTCGTAGAAGCCGTGATTTCTAGAAGCCCCAATTCCTAGAATCCCCAATTTGAGAATACCAAAATCGTTAGAATCGGTGATATTGATATCCATTAGAGAGAGCTGATATCAATTCTTCGATGTCCATTTTCTTTTTATTTGCTAAAGACGCGGCCTTCAGAGGAATAAGCGTTGGAGAAAAAGAACTGAGGCAGCAATTAGGGTTATGGGTGAGAAGTTACACTTTTGCCCTCAAAATATAAGTGTTGAGCAGGCATATCAACACAAATAAGTGTTGGCACATTTTTGGTGACACATTTTTACTATAGCAACACATATTAGTGTCACTAGTGTACAACACATATAAGTGTTGGCAGCTGAAAAAAATAAGAGTTGCCAAATGGCGATTATGGTGTAGTGTTGATATGTTTGCAGCCAATTGTTTTTTTTCCATTGAAAATCCTTTGATTTCTTTCCTTCCATAGCTCACCGATTGTTACCTTGAACATGATAAGTATCTCATATGTTGTCTCTTGCTTCCATATGGTAGGTTTATAAATGGTCATCCATTCTTCTTTGTTATCAGTTCTTGTAGCAGAGAAACCTCCTCTAGGCTTGAACTTCCTCCATATAAAGTATGTGTAAGAACATCTGGAAAAAAAGGTGATGTGTGTCTTCTTCCCCGAATCTACAGTATATGCACGTCTTTGATATGTTTGTGACTTTGCACACGAGATTCGAGAGAGTCTGAATACCACTTGCATACACTTTCCAGAGCATTCAGTTCAGTTTTTCATTTGATTTTGCATTCCATATGCGTCTATACTAGGGGGAGTTTATCAAATGGGATTCACCCATTAGTGCTTTATATACGACAACAATTTTGTATTTAATTTTTTCAGACGTCCATATATACTCATCGTGATGCATTAATGTATAGACAGTACCATTGTATTGCTGCCAAGTTCCGTTGAGTACATTGGTATTTGACCGACGTAGATGTATATTACCATTGAGAACATATGATGCAACTTTTGCATTAAAAGGAATACTACTATTTTGTATATCCACATAATTGGATTTCTGGTAAAGTATCAAACCCGTGTGAAGCCAAGGGGTTGTCCAGAATTTAGCTTTGCTTCCACTTGATATTCTGATCAATGAATGGGGTATCACTTTATCTCTTATCTTGAACATTGAGTTCCAAACTCAATTGTGCATTGGGTTTGGAGTTGCAGACCATATTTCATCCTACTTAAGATTGTGTTTAATGCACCATTTTACCCATAACGAGTCACTCATCATTACCAAATTCTCAAATTTCCTGGATAAAGATTCTACGTTCCACTGTTGGATGTCCATAATGCTAGTCCCCCATTCTTCTTTGGCTTCTCACGTTTGCTGAAAGCTCTTGGCGCGAGCTTAGTTGTGTGCATAGAACATGACCATAGGAAATTTCGCATCGCAGTTTTCAGCATAGATAAGAGCTTGGTTGGTAGCAGAAAGGTTCTACACTAGTATACGGTCATTGAGGAGATTACAGCATTAAGGATGATAATCTACCAGATAGAGCATTAAATCAATTCTCCCAATGAGTGAAAAAAGCGTGATTTTCTCGTATAAGGGAAGGCATTAAGTTGTCAATATTCTTTTAGTTTCTAACGGAATACCCAAATAAGACATGCTCTAGGAAATTGGTGGCATGCCAGTAATAGATAGAATGGTTTGATAGCTCTAGAAGAGATGTTGTTCCTAGAGTATCCATTCAGTAGCTCATGTGTTAGCAACACATTGTCAAGCATATTTCGAGATGGTAGAAAAGCAGCATGATTTGGTGATATGATTGGTTGAAGCACTTCTCTAAGTCTCCTTGCTAAGATTCTCGATATTGCTTTATATATGGCGTTGCAGCAGGCTATTGGCCAGTATTGAGTAACGTCAGGGGGCTATTGACATTTGGGTATTAAGGCTAGATTGGTTGAGTTTACAGATGTGAGAAGTTTTCTTTGCTAAAAGAAACTGTGGACTGCCTTTAACACAACATGTGAAATTATGTTCCAGCAATGAATATAAAAAGTGACATTAAAACTATCTGGTCCTGAAGAAGCAGCCTTTCTCATGGAAAATATGGATTCTTTAATATCATTATCAGACACAGGGTTAGTTAGATAATCTTGCTTGTTTCAGGGACAGTAGTTATGTTGAGATTGTTTAGAAAAGTATGGTTTGGTTTAACAACAATTCCGCCAAGTAGGTCAGTGTAGTATGATAGAAAAGCATTATCCACCGATGTGGGGGTTGTGTGGCAGTTACCATGCACATCATCAATATGATGTGTATATTCTTTTGCCTTCTTTATTTTCAATAAAGCATGATATAGCTTAGTATTTCTGTCCCAATGCACATTGCATTGTAGTTTGTTCTTTTTTATCATGTTAGCTTCTTGCTTAAGTGCTCCTTCTAGTTGCCTTACCAAATCTTTCTGTCTCTCTGTTAGTAAGATATATTAGCATTTGGTTGTAATGTTTGCTCCTGAACTTGCTCAAGTTTCTATGCAATGTATGTGGATCTTTTATTGTTATTCCCATATATGTCCTTTGACCAACTTCTTAAGAGCCTCTTTTGTATTCTTCAGCATCTTCTGCAAAATCAGCATCGGATTACCATAGGTGTGCATGTTCCATGCTTCTTGTACCACCTGCAACAAAGTTATGTTTGTAGTCCGAGTATCAAAAAAATTGAAATTAACCTGCTTAAAAGTGGTTGCTGAGCCAAAAGAGAGGACTAAAGGGCAATGGTCAGACAGGAGAGGCATGGTGATGGTTATGTTTATGGATGGCCAGGCTGAGAGGGAGGAGAAATTCATGAAGCCACGGTAGATTTTTGTTAGAGTTCTAGGGCTAGAGATGCTCTTGTTAGACCATGTGTATTGGAAGCTAGAAGATGGAATATCTAACAAAGAAGATTGATGCATTGCAGAGTTGAGAGGATTGAGATTAGCAAGGCTCAAAGTAGTGCTTCCATGCTTATGAGTGGATAAGTAGGAGCAGTTAAAGTCTCCTAAAACTATCCAAGGGTGGGATGATTGACTGAAATTAGATAAGTTTACCAACATATTATTTCTGTTTGATGGGGTGTTTCTAGCATATATGAAAGTGAAGAACGTGGTGGTGCTGGTTGGAATCTGTAAAGCTTTGGTGTGAATGTATTGAAAATCAAGATGGATAGGAGTGAGAAAAAAGGTTTGGTGTGGATATATTAAGAATTTCTAGAACTAGATTTATATATGTATATTATTCTAATTTTATTCCTATACATGTATAATAATATAGAAGAAGGAATTGAAGTACGTATATTTGAGGCTGTAATCCAATATTAGGCTTTCGTAGCTATCTTCTTCTTATTGTACTGTGAGTGGGAATTCTTTCAAGTTTACCTACTTTTCTATAATCGTTAGTACAAAACTAGATTTGGTATGCCTATAGGGATTTGGGATGTTCATGAAAACAAAAGATATGTAAATCCTCCAAGTGTCAAATAAATTGAAAATGGTCAATCTAGTTGTGTTATTTGTATTTTACTATTGATATAAAGACAAAGGATTTTTGTTATGTTCAGTGTATACATGAATTTACCATCTATTCTGTTTTACTTTCTTTCATTTTTATTGTAAACCAAATTAACATGAAAGCATGGATTTGGATATTGTAATTTATGTATGTTTAAAACTCTATTTTGTAAAATAGATAAAAATCCTTGTTTTTGAGTGAATATCTTAAATTAAAGTAAAACGGTATTAGAATAAATATACATGTATTTTTGTTATTTACCTTGTCCCTTTTTATATATTGAAATAATCTTGAAGGCCTATGTTTATTTCCCTATTATTGCTTTAAATTTGAAATGAAGAATTATATGTTATGTTGTGGAATTCGGGAAATATTATGCATGTACCTTAACTATGATTAAGGATTGACATTTCAAACGTTTAGTATGTTTTCTTTACGCACGCCACTAATCATGGTTTTATTTATATTTATTAAATAGCGTAATTACGTATCATAAATGTGTATAGAATGTGTTTAATTTGGAATTCATATTAAATGTCCCTATAGGAAAATTTGTATATCGTGTGTGTATTGATGGCATTAAAAAAATATTACATTACACGTATGGGTGTGAGGTTAACCCCTACTTGTGGTTGAAGTCTACTCGAAATCGACCCATAAATCCAGCAGCTACAAGAAGTCGGGTCAATGTGAGAAGACTAGTTTTATAAGCCACTGGTATGAAGTAGGACTGCTCGAGAAGGTATTAAGTGGCTAATCCGCCTTATTTTGGATATCAAGGGGCTAGGACTTGGTCCGTTCCTACGGTTCATTCCTTGGATTTAGATTAAAGTCATGGGGCGTTCCCTTATTAGGTATTAAATGGTCTATAGGTCTGCCTTTCTAGTAATTATGAGGTATTAAATGGCCTTATATATATATAAGTGAGGTTGTTCTCTAGAAGTTGCCCCTTTCTTGTCTAGGGGATATGTGAAGGCACAACTAAGGGGAACCGCCTATCTAAGGGAAGTATTAAGTGGCTAGTATTTCACCTGTAATGACAGTTAGATGGTAATTTGTAGGTCTGCCGAAAGGGTCATAACTGGCGATGAGTGTCTTCATAGACCCAGTATTAAGTGGTTGCTTACTATCTCTCGTATTATGTTGAGAGAATATTCGGTAGCGTTGTTGACTAGGAAACATCTTAACCGATTGGGATCCGCCGTAGATTATTAAGTGATCATGGGAATCCAGTCGTAGGGTATTAAGTGAACGTTGGAATCTGCTATATTTGTGATGGCCTTAAGTGACCAAGAATAGTTCACCTATTTCCATTAAATGCATATATGTGTGTTATATTCGCATAGATGTAAACTTGATGGGCTTGTACTGCCAAGTGTAGGGAATCGGTTTCACTTTGAACTCAATATTTTTATTCACCGGAACTGTTGTTCTGACCGCCTCCTCTTCAACAACACAGGTTAAGTAGTGTGGTAATGTTTGCTAGATGATGTCATAGAGACATGAGCTTAGTGATGGAGACTTCTACATTTTATTATTATTGTATTTCGCATCTGATTGTGTTTGTAGATTATTCATGATGTACTTTTATTATGACACTGACATTTGTTTTAATGTATTCAACATTTATGAGGTTTTTATGATTTCATACATCTATTTTGACAATTATATTTTGTCCATTCCACTCTGAGAGTCTAATTTCGTTTTAGTCTGGCTCTGCTATTTTATTTCTTATAAAAATTAATGACTTGCTTAGAATGGCTAAGTTCCAATGGGTCTTTTGTGGGTTAGGATTTAGGCCCATTTCGGATAGGTTGTTACATGGGTGTTACATTCTCTCACCCTTAAGGAAATATCATCCTCGAAATTCGGCAAGTTTAAAACTATGTAATTCCTCACATAATTCACATCCAACATGTATACATCCTATTTTGCAACTATCCTTATACTTGTGCAGAGTGCAAGGCATCATAAAAATTCATGTATGCAATGAATTTCTAAGCGCTACCTCCTATATGAGTGTTATTTTCTTTAAAATACTTTAAAATTATGATGCATATATCCTAAGTATATGTGCAATTTCTACATGAATGCTATATTTTAAAAATCAAAATATCTTTTCATCCAATTTTTTCCATACCCTTACTGAATGAGGGTGCAGTTCACCTAATATTTGCATCCAAACCCTACCAAACAACTTTAAATATTTTAATTCTAGAAAAATCTATTTTCTTGCTTGATTTGTTATGTAACGTCCCGGATTTTTAGCTGTTTTATACTGAATATTTAAATTTATTTCAAATATTGATTTGGAATAATAAATGGATTTTTATTGAATTTATCGACTTATAATCAATACATGATTTAATGTCGAATATATCGAATTATCGGAATACAGAAAACAGAATAATTGAATTCGCAGTTAAAACTGAATCAAAACAATTCAGTTGATCAATATAAATTCTGTTTGAATTAGAACGGTAGTAGTAATTTATTATCGACGAGTTAATTGTTTGAAACTGGTTATTTTTTTAAAATCAAATTTAATTTAAATCGTCAATTTAATATTGACAATCTGTATAAATGATCAAATTATTGTTCAGAATATTGTATACGTCGGTCGTTGCGACTAGATAGTGGTTCAGAATGGCGAGTTATAGCCCACGAGATATTTTGGAACATTTTAAAATCAAATAAAATAATATACATCGGAGCCGACCTATATTTGCTTAAGCTATCCTAAAACATACTACGCTGTCTCCTTCCTTCCATTCAAAGAGATTCAACTTTTCTGTAATTGTGGGTACGAAGCCGACCTCATTTTATCCATCGCAAACCTATTGTTAAAAACTCCGCAGCCCTATATTTTTCTCGAGTTAACATTTTTATCCCCCTCTTCAATTATTAAAACACGATTTCTCCTTTTAGAAGTGGAAACAAATAAAAGGCTTTGAGAAATGGTAGCGACTTCTTCCTCTCAACAAATCAAACCCGATACTCCATTATATAATACGCGGATTCCTTTTTCCAATTTCAACATCTCAAAAGCCGACCACGATTTCCACTTCCCTCATCTAAATAAAAAGTAAAACCAGACGAATTCTTCTATTTTAATTCATGGAAAATTGGTATTCGAGTTTGTATGAACTAGCTCTTCATGTTTACACCCAGATTTGTTGTGCAATGGTCATTCTCGAGTTCGATAGTTAAGTTTAGGGTTGCGATTTGTGGGTTCACGAGGGGATTTGGGGCGTGGAAATCATGGTTCAACGGGGTGCGATGTCGATTTACTGATGAGGTAATTTAAGGGAGTTCGATGCACTAGTGGATGGACAGATTTGGGTGAGGTGTGATTCACTACAGGAAGTCAGGCATGTTTAGGGTTTTGGTTAGGATGGGTGCAGGCCGCTACCTCCATGATACGTGAGATGATAAAGGGATGAAAGTGTGTTGCGATGTTAGTAGAGGTCAATATTTATGATGGTCGTGACCAAGGTTTTAAATCTCAGATATCGGTCGCGTTTCGTTTTAGGGATTTTATAGACTTAGTCTCGTATCGGGGGAGATTTTGGACGAGATGAGTCTAACTCGGGAGTTTGTCTTGGGTTTTGTAACACCCCGGATTTTTGAATAATCGAATTAACTAAATTAAAGAATAATTAATCTCAGACGTGAGAATTATGGGGATTGGGTTGCGCCATGTGTTCGTCTCGGAATTCTGGTTGAAATAGAGTCCGAGTTTGCGGGAAATGAGTACCGGATGAAGGAGTTATGGACGAACGAAGTTTGGTGGCAAAATAGAGAAAAAAATATAACTGCACTGGCGCACTTGGGAAGTGCGCCAGTACATATTTACACTGGCGCACCTGCCAAGTGCGCCCAGGCCGAGGCAGGAGCCTGCACAGCTTTCTGGTTCAGGCTGACCCGTGTTTTTGAGTCCTTTCTGACTCCTTGCTGAGTCATTAGGGCTGACTCATCACCCTATCATGATTGAATGGTTTTGATTAACCCTAAGAATATCCGACGGCTTAAATTAATTCATAACTCTATAAAAAGACCCATAGACTCAAACCCTAAATCAGAATTAAAACTAAAACTATGGCCGTCATGCTGTTGTCTTGAACCCTAGAGCAGCCGCCACCAAAATTAAGAGGAAGAACAACAACCAAATCAGAACTACTCAACCCTAACAGCGAATCTTCTTCAAAGGAGAGCTAATTCAACTCCAGAAATCAGAATTCAGAACTCAAGACTGCTTTTGAGTTGTGAGTTCGATAGTTTTAGCAAAATAATTAGTAATTTAATTAGATTAAGTTATAACGCGAATTGTATGGATGTGATATGAAGTATTGATTGCATGTTGTAATTATGTTGTAGGATTATGATTGAAATATCTATGATGTTATGTTATGATGCTATCATTTACGATGTAAAGTTATGTTGCTATCATCCATGTTGTAATTTTATATACAATCAAATCGTCATGTTTCTTATGCTAGTTTGTTATATTGATTCATATGATAAATCATATGTACGAAAGTTTAGATGTTGATTCAAACATGAACCATATACAAGTTTGGGTAGAATTATATGTGACCTTACATGGCTATGGCACCTAGTTTATGTGAAAATTTAATTGAAAGTTAGGCTATGACATATGCTAAATTCTACATGATACTTTACATGTTAGATACTAGTCTACACCATTGTTGCGATGTATAAATCACATATGTGAGTTTATGAGTTGGATATGAATCATGTTAAGTTATTACCTATGCAAGTTTACCCCTTAGACATAGATTTATGACATATGTTGTTTATGCAAGTTTGTGGCCATTTTCTCATCAAGTTCACACCTTTAGATTGGATCCATGACATATATTGTTTATGTAAGTTGTAACTTTGTCCTATGCAAGTTTTAGATGTAGAACATCATTCATATATGCAAGTCACCCCTATGTTAGATCTATGTTTTAATTATGTGTATATATTGTGATGTTTTCTTTTATTTCATGAGTTAGACTATTCGAGTCTAACGTATATTTTACGTTAAACGAACAAACGTACTACGTGGGGTAGAGGGGATAATATTAAAAAGGTTTAATTGGCATAAATGCCTTAAAAGGCATAAAATAAAATTTTGGTGAAATTGGTATGATTTTACATACCATAAATGGATGGACATAATTTAGTCAATTATGGACATCGTTAAATTTGGAATTGATTGATAATTTGAATAGGGAAAGTAATTCAAATTTAGGAATGATTAATTAGGAATAATTAATCGTCTAAGACACGAGGTTAGACTCTTTTGTGGTGTAAGACTGTCTGGACCCGCCCGGCAAATCTAGCTGCCACAAATGCCAGTCTAATGTAAGAGGTCTTAGGCATAAACTAAATACGTAACAATTGTAAAGACACGAGGTTAGACTCTTTTGTGGTGTAATACTGAATGGACCCGCCCGTCAAATCCAGCTGCCACAAATGTCAGTCTAATGTGAGAGGTCTTTATGAGGTTACGGTCTTAATGAATTAAGAAACACTTAACCAGATAAGCATGTAGTGGGACATGAGGGGGTTAAGTGGGTGCCTTGGGTGGCATGTGGAATCTATTGGGTGCCTTGGGTGGCATTTGGAAATACGATTAGAAACACTTAACCAAAATTGAAACATGTAATTGAAACATGAATAAGAAGTGGGTTAAGTGGGATGTACTAGAGGGGACCAAGCTTAGGAGGATAGCTTGTGTCAAGTAATGGGGGCCCGTTTCAACCAGTAACCTATACGTATCTTTGTGGGCTCGACCCAAGTCGAGGACGGGACATGCATACTGGGCATGACTGTAAGAGGCCAAACCGGGTTAGCGGTGGCAACGCAAGTCCAACGGGTTCATATGCGTGTGTGGACCCGGGCTGGTAAGTAAGACGTTGTTGCATCGTGTAGGTATAAGCCATGCATTCTTGGTTGTATCGGGTTGCCACTTTGGGGAGTGATACACCCCACTGTGGGGCCAGCACGGGTATCTACGAGTTAGGGAGCCGATCGTTTGGGGGTAGTGGGTACACCTAGTGGAGATAGGGGCAGATGTCACCTATGAAGGCAGTTAGGGGTGCAAGAAACTACCAATATCATTATTAAGTCAGTAGGCGGGATCAACCTTAGGATGACTAGTGGTAGTGCAGTATACTAGTGGCGATGCAGTATAGCAATTATCTGTAATAACCCGCAAAATCTGGGCCAGTTTAAAATTTTTATTTTGGCAATTTTGGCGGATTTTAATTATTTAAAATGAATTATTTTAAATAATATCGACGAGAAATTTATTTTGAATATAATTCGAACGTATATATTATACGCGTCGTCGTTAGAATATAAATATTTATATATAATTATAAATAGAATTGAAAATGGCGCGGTAGTTCGATAATTCGATTTCAAACTTCAATTGAATGTACCGGGTGCAAAACAATCCGGATTTTAGTGAAACCAAAAATAATGGAATCTAATAGTGAATATCTTTCCAATGAATCCGAAAAATTAAAAGTTCGTAGCGGGAATCAAAAGATATGTCCAGTTGAAAATTCTGAATAGTCGCTATGGAATTCAGGCCCTTAAAAATGGACATTTTGCAAATGACCTCGGAATTTGACGAAACCACTTTTGTTGGATCCGCAGTGTCAAATTATTGCTAGATTCCAAATTTCATAATTTTTCGAATCAGTATGTGAGCGTGGCGAAGGAAAACGCGTTTGACCAGTTTTAGTTGATTTTAATCGACTGGAAATTGGCCATTTTTCCAACGGTCTTAGAATTCGACGAAACTAGTTTTGTTAGGACCGTATCGTCAATACGAAGCTAGAAAATATTTTTCAGGAATTTTTCTAGTTAGTATGTGACCCCGGTAATTTGAAATGTACGTTTAAAATTCAATATAGTGATTTAAATGTAAATTAAACGGAAACTGATTCAAACAGTCGAATCAGCTTGCGATATATATCCCATTGTGTTCAGAATGGGGGTAAAACGCTATGGACGACAGGCGGTGGGTCTCGTTTCGAGGTCGAAAATAAAAGTTGCTTTTTTAGAATTAAAATAATTAAATAATAAAAAAAATATTCTCCTTATCATCAGACCCCCCCCCCCCCCGGTTTACTTTTGGAAATCAATTTTAAATAATAATAAAAAAAGATCGCGTCAGGCGATCGACGAACCCCCCCCCCCCCTTTCAAGTGGCGCACCGCGCCTGGCTTCCCCTCCCCCTCCGACCAACCCCCACCTCAACCCGACCCCCTCTCGCTTCTCTCTTCTCCATCCTCTTGAAGCGCCGCCGTAAACCCAAGCCACAACCGACGCTGAGACCACCCACCTCCGCCTGCCCCCTGACCCACATCCGACGCCCCTGGAAGCGAGCTCCGCCTCCTCTCAGACGATCTGCGAGACCCCCCCCCCCCTTTTCTTCAAAATACTGTAAGTGTTTTATCGTATTTTATTTTTATTTTAATTCGTTAATACTAATTTCGATTTTAGGTATAAAAAAAAACTGATTTTAAAAGCATTTTAAAACTGATTCTTAATAGAAGAAAAACTGAATTTTTATAAAGAAGATTAAAACTGATTTAAAAAGAAAAGAATTTAAAACCTGATTTTATTTTAAGAAAAAGATTTGAACTTTAAAACTGATTTTTATTTAGTAGAAGAGGTAAAAATATGATTTTTATATTTTTAAAGTAATAAAAATACGATCTTTATATTTTTAAAGTATTAAAAATATAGTTTTTATATTTTTAAAAGAATTAAAAATATAATCTTTACTATATAGAAGTGGTAGAAATATGACTTTTGTTTAGGTAGAGAATTAAAAATATAATTTTTACATGATAGGAATATTAAAAATATCATCTTTATATGTGTAGAAAAATAAAAATGAAATTTTTATAAAGATGAAATCTTTAAATTTAAAAAGGCGAATTCTTTAGGTGGAAAATAGCGTGATAAAAATATAATTTTTATCTATATAACATAGTAATAAAAAAAAATGATTTTTATCTATTGAACTTCGAAGTCAAAATTCGATTTTTACATATGTAGAGGATCCGGGCAACGAAGATGACGAAGATGCGGTAGCGATGAGGATTTCTATCAATGAAGTGTCGTGAAGTTGGATAGCTTTCGGTGAGAATTTCTCACTCTTCAATTTATTTTCTAATTATATATATATATACTAGGATGCAGACGGTGCTTAGTAGCACCCGACACAATCGTCCACAGACCATGGACTTGTTTGTTTGGCTGCATAGGTTAGTTATATGATTTGATTTGAATTGGGTTGTTTGGTGATTTTGATTGATGTGTGAATGGCGTGGGCCTTCACTAGACCGGGGATAAGGCTAGGCCTCGTCCCGTTTCTAGTATCGTGCCGTTATGCCGCCGAAATTTTCTAAAATAAGTTAGAAAAATAAAAATATCATTTTATCGAAGAAATGAATTGAATAGAAATTCATATGTTGAAATAAAATGTTTTATCGTTAAAAATATAATTTTTAACGTGAATGTGAATAAATAAATATTCAATTACAAACCGGACGGTTTGTTTATGTACACCTATTTGAAGGACATTGATTGGAACGATAAATTTTACACATCGCCCAACTGCACAAATAAAATATGTGTTTGATTGTTTGAAACCCCACACGGGTGTTAGGATGAAATTTGAAGTTCACTCATCCTGATTGATTAAATATGTCGATCGATCGATTGACAGGCTGTTATAAGCGTTGAATATTTACATTTGATGCTTATACAGTGTAGAATGCACTTTGGATGATGGTTGACTATTCATCGTTGTTGATATATACATGTGTTGTAGAAAATCCATATAATTAACATTATATGGTAATTGATTGGGCCTCATTCCAGTTTCGAAAAAGAAATATTTGAAAATAGAATATTTGAAAAAGGAAATATTTGAAAAGAAATATTTGAGATAGAAATATTCGAAATAGAATATTTGAAAATAGAAACATATGAAGCCGTGTTGATTAGATTGACGCTATTTTGACGTAAACGATATTTATATCGGTTTTATTCATTTTGAAATGAATTGAATTGAAAACGAATTCAAATTGAATTGAAAACGAATTCAAATTGAATTGAAAACGATTTCGAAATGAATTGAATTGAAAACGATTTCGAAATGAATTGAATTGAAAACGATTTCGAAATGAATTGAATTGAAAACGAAAATGAATTGAATTGAAAACGATTTCGAAATGAATTGAATTGAAAACGATTTCGAAATGAATTGAATATAAAACGATTTCGAAATGAATTGAATTGAAAACGATTTCGAAATGAATTGAATTGAAAACGAATTCGAATTGAATTGAAAACGAATTGAAATGAATTCAAATTGAATTGAAATTTGAATTGAATAGAAATGAATTTTGAAACGAATTTATAAAGAAGAATTCAATTTTGCTTTGAATTGAAATGGAAGTTGAAATAGATTTTGAAACGAATTTTAAAACTATTTATATAATTCGTTTTAAATAGAAATCGACGAAATATATATTATATATATTATATATATAATATAATGGCCTGAATAGAACGCGCCGCGCCGCGGCAGTTCGTGAATTTCGACCATTTATTTCAAACGGACATTTCGGGAGATCCGACCGTCGGATTCTCCTAAAACCGGAACCGTTGGGTTCGTATCGAAGAGGGCTTTCTAACGAATATTAGAAATTAGAAATCTAACGGTTGGATTTGGAGTTACGTCCAAATCAAATTTGAAAAAGGTCGCTGTAAGTGCAGTTCGATGGCCATTGGTGGAAATCGACTGTACGGGCCTTAATAAAATTATTAAAAATATTAATAATTTGTGTAAAATCATAAGAAATGATTTAGAAAGGATTGGGATGAAAAACTCCATGTTTGAAAAGATAAAAATGGATTTTTATCGAAATGAACTGGTTTTGAACTAGAATTATAATTCTATTTATTTTTAAATAAATAAATTGAATTTAAAAAGGGTTTTAAAAATAACCAGAATTTCCAATGATTGCATTGGAGTGGATTTGAATCGAAATTGTCTTCGGAATATTTCGATGTTGGAATTCGTGATTATACAGGTGTTGTTAGGGAAATTTGAAAGATATATATTTATATCGTTATTTCCAATACGACATTTGTTAGTCGTAGAATTCGATATTGAATATAAGCCGATATATTTTCCATTCAGAGCCTTGTATTGAATATCGAATGTGATTTGGGTTTGTCGTGAATGGTGTCTTCACTAACACTGTTCTTGAACCCAGTTGAGAAAAGATTAAATCTTTTTATTTAGATTTAATGAAGTGTACCAGTTAAATAATATTTAATTGGAATTGATATTGATTTTTGGGTTTATCGTGGACAGTGTTTTTAAAATAACACTCGTTCTTTAACCCGACAATTAATGAATGTGATTTTGGGTTTATCGTGAACCGTGTTTTAAATGACACTGATTCTTTAACCCAGTTGAAGATTAAAACTAAGTGGAGTTTTAATGAATCTTTAATTAGATTGAAATGATCGAGAATGGAGTATCACCAGTTTTACTCCAGGCGATAATTAAATCTTTAATTAGATTTGAACGTGAAATGGTAATCGAATTACCGATAACACTGTGGTGTTAGATATGAAGTACTACCAGTTTTACTTCATGGGATGAATAGGTTGGGATTGGGAAAATAAAATAAATGATTACTTCGGTGTGGTTCGCTAATCCCGACTAGTTTGAATTGATATTCAAAGGTGATTAAAGAATAAATTTAAAGAATTTATCTTGGATAAAATTAATGGGAACTTTTCCCAAAGTATAGGAATATTTGAATAAAAGAATATTCTGAATTGGAATGAGGCGTATGTTGTGTTTGTGTAACACTTTTATAATATATACGCGAGTTATTCAGAAAGACCGGGTTTATCCCATTCTGAATAACTGACTCGACGTGGTGTCGAAGATGAAGACGACGGTCGAAGACCGGAGGTCTTCATGTCGTTTGGGTGATTACTGATGATCTTGATTGGGCTGTACACCCAAGAAGATGGAAACAGTTAGGGATCGTCCAGACGTACTTGGAGATCGATGGATATGCGAGGTACTAGGTGCCTCCGGTTTCGTTCAGACCCAGAATGGACTTGTAAATGGACTGTGTGTCTGACATTGGATTTTAGTCTGTGTGATTGATTTCTATTAAATATATATCTGTTTGGCGGTGGAGAATTTATTCTCTTGCTTAACGCCCTTCTCTGAGACGTACGAGCTCAGGGGTTATATATTGATGGATATCAAACGCATGGAGTGAATTGCCTGTGTGGCATGCCTAAGTGGCAATTGATCGAGGCTTCTGTTGAAAAGCAAAGTCTTGTGGTGATGATCAAAGCAAGGCCTGTGTGGCGTAGCTTTGTGTAACGTTTGCTTCGCGAGTTTCACACCCGGTATGAACCAAAAACGGGAGACGGACCTCAGGGAGGACTTGCGTTTCTTTCTAGCTAGAAGTGGCGTCAGTGGTTTTACACGCCCTGACGAGTTTGACTTATGTTGTTGTTGCTGTTGCGAGGCGCCTCGGTTTGATCGGACGATCCGGGTCCGATGGAGTCATTTGTTGGCTCATTTACGCCCCATAGGGCGGAGAGACGTAGCGTTCAGGCATAATAATCCACATCGGTGGACCGGCCCTGACGATCCAAGGCCCACCTGAGTCTGGGACCTGAGACATGGGCTAGATTGTCTCGAATCGGTTGAGGACTATCTTTTGCCTCGGTTCATAGATGGAAACCCAATTTTCAAATACGTGACATGTGCGGTTTTAATTGTAGAACTAGTATGGCGACATGATATATGGTACCCATGCTGCCTATGATTGATACTTATGATTTGAAGTTGTTTTATACACTATGCACTTATAATAGTATCAAATGATTTGTTTTAAACGTATCAATCATTCTTTGGCTGTTATAAGGGAAAACCCTATCCCCCGGCTTGCGTTGCATTGTGTGATAGGACCTGGGTCTTATAACAGCTTCATTTTTCTTTATTTAGCATTGCGCTGTTTGTTTTATGCACTGGTATTCTTGGGAGGAAACCCGTTCCGTGTTATACGGCGTGGTCCTTTGATTTACCGAACTTTAAAATAAAGATCAACAACTGTTTTAGTTCTCACACCAGTCCCATGACTGACCTAGAGTTTATTGTTTTAACCTAAACTCTGGGTGCCCTTATTTTGACACGGGCAGCTAGTAGTTTTGGTTTTGCAGATTTATATTCACAGGATCCTGGTTTACAGCTGGAACGATATCCGGATAGCTTTGTATCCGTATATCTCATTCTAGTTGTGTATTGTATTATTTTTCCGCTGCTATGTATTTAAATGTAATTTAAATCTCTGATATTTCTGTGTAATATTCATTTATACTCTGTATATTCTTGTAATCTGATGCATTGTTGTAATATACAATGAAATGTTCTATTGTATGCGTTCTGTTGTGGTTTGTTCTCGAACTATCCGACGCTTTCCATTACGGGGAAGTTACGGGTTTTTACACGTGGTATCAGAGCTTTGGTTTACAAAGCAGAGAACAAGGCACATTAGAACCATACGAAAGAATTCATCAGATATTGGATTAGTAACATCCAATTAGAATGACTCGTTAGAGATGGGATCAGTAGTATCCTAGAACGAGTGTGAAGAGTATATTTTTAAAATAAAAACAAATTTTGTTTTGAAAATTTAAATCAAATATTCATATTTGATTATTTATTTATATTGATTTGGACAATCCGATATATAAAGATTTTGCATATATGTCTTGCAAACGTGTATTCGAAGTTTCAATGTATTGGATAGTTATAGGATCATACTCTAGTGCCCGGGAATAATTCTGGTGACGGGGCACCATCGCAAGTATTTATTTTCGAGCGACGAAAGTGAGATTTCTATATATTTCCTATTGACTGGTGTGAGAACAAAAATTAGATAGGGCCTATTGTTGTGATTTGGCATCAAAAATCTGATTTTTGACTATGTATCAAAGTTATGAATTTCAAATGATAATTCACTAATTGATTGATGTTTGTGTTGTTTGTTTAATTGTTTGATAATTTGGAACCATTATGCCTAATTGAATCAAATAATGAATTGTATTGAAATTGGTCGCATTTGCTTGCATATACCTATACTTACATTGAACAGGTCATAGCAAGGAGGCTAGAGCAGAGAATAAAATTTGTTTGCCCGACAAATAGGTACATGTTTACTACATAATTTACTGTTTTGTTTGGGTGATGATGATTTTATGAGCCTATTGGCTAGCCGCTTGGCTTTTTTCTTTTTCTTTTTGAGATCTGAAGGACCGGGGAAGCTATTTGAAATTCCCCGATGCTCCCGGTGCAGGGGAGGTTATGGCGAAATTTTTCAAAAATGTAGGGTGTTAGCCAAATTTTTGAAGTTTTGAAAATTCTCAGAAACTAAAGAGTTGGAGAATGGAAGCCAGATCGAACGTAGAGTTGATTAATCAAACCACTTTCGACTTTGTTCCTTTTCGGGGACGAAAAGTTTTAAGTGGGGGAGATTGTAATAACCCGCAAAATCTGGGCCAGTTTAAAATTTTTATTTTGGCAATTTTGGCGGATTTTAATTATTTAAAATGAATTATTTTAAATAATATCGACGAGAAATTTATTTTGAATATAATTCGAACGTATATATTATACGCGTCGTCGTTAGAATATAAATATTTATATATAATTATAAATAGAATTGAAAATGGCGCGGTAGTTCGATAATTCGATTTCAAACTTCAATTGAATGTACCGGGTGCAAAACAATCCGGATTTTAGTGAAACCAAAAATAATGGAATCTAATAGTGAATATCTTTCCAATGAATCCGAAAAATTAAAAGTTCGTAGCGGGAATCAAAAGATATGTCCAGTTGAAAATTCTGAATAGTCGCTATGGAATTCAGGCCCTTAAAAATGGACATTTTGTAAATGACCTCGGAATTCGACGAAACCACTTTTGTTGGATCCGCAGTGTCAAATTATTGCTAGATTCCAAATTTCATAATTTTTCGAATCAGTATGTGAGCGTGGCGAAGGAAAACGCGTTTGACCAGTTTCAGTTGATTTTAATCGACTGGAAATTGGCCATTTTTCCAACGGTCTTAGAATTCGACGAAACTAGTTTTGTTAGGACCGTATCGTCAATACGAAGCTAGAAAATATTTTTCAGGAATTTTTCTAGTTAGTATGTGACCCCGGTAATTTGAAATGTACGTTTAAAATTCAATATAGTGATTTAAATGTAAATTAAACGGAAACTGATTCAAACAGTCGAATCAGCTTGCGATATATATCCCATTGTGTTCAGAATTGGGGTAAAACGCTATGGACGACAGGCGGTGGGTCTCGTTTCGAGGTCGAAAATAAAAGTTGCTTTTTTAGAATTAAAATAATTAAATAAAAAAAAATATTCTCCTTATCATCAGACCCCCCCCCCCCGTTTACTTTTGGAAATCAATTTTAAATAAATAAAAAAAAAAGATCGCGTCAGGCGATCGACGAACCCCCCCCCTTTCAAGCGGCGCGCCGCGCCTGGCTTCCCCTCCCCCTCCGACCAACCCCCACCTCAACCCGACCCCCTCTCGCTTCTCTCTTCTCCATCCTCTTGAAGCGCCGCCGTAAACCCAAGCCCCAACCGACGCTGAGACCACCCACCTCCGCCTGCCCCCTGATCCACATCCGACGCCCCTGGAAGCGAGCTCCGCCTCCTCTCAGACGATCTGCGAGACCCCCCCCCCCCTTTTCTTCAAAATACTGTAAGTGTTTTATCGTATTTTATTTTTATTTTAATTCGTTAATACTAATTTCGATTTTAGGTATAAAAAAAACTGATTTTAAAAGCATTTTAAAACTGATTCTTAATAGAAGAAAAACTGAATTTTTATAAAGAAGATTAAAACTGATTTAAAAAGAAAAGAATTTAAAACCTGATTTTATTTTAAGAAAAAGATTTGAACTTTAAAACTGATTTTTATTTAGTAGAAGAGGTAAAAATATGATTTTTATATTTTTAAAGTAATAAAAATACGATCTTTATATTTTTAAAGTATTAAAAATATAGTTTTTATATTTTTAAAAGAATTAAAAATATAATCTTTACTATATAGAAGTGGTAGAAATATGACTTTTGTTTAGGTAGAGAATTAAAAATATAATTTTTACATGATAGGAATATTAAAAATATCATCTTTATATGTGTAGAAAAATAAAAATGAAATTTTTATAAAGATGAAATCTTTAAATTTAAAAAGGCGAATTCTTTAGGTGGAAAATAGCGTGATAAAAATATAATTTTTATCTATATAACATAGTAATAAAAAAAAATATGATTTTTATCTATTGAACTTCGAAGTCAAAATTCGATTTTTACATATGTAGAGGATCCGGGCAACGAAGATGACGAAGATGCGGTAGCGATGAGGATTTCTATCAATGAAGTGTCGTGAAGTTGGATAGCTTTCGGTGAGAATTTCTCACTCTTCAATTTATTTTCTAATTATATATATATACTAGGATGCAGACGGTGCTTAGTAGCACCCGACACAATCGTCCACAGACCATGGACTTGTTTGTTTGGCTGCATAGGTTAGTTATATGATTTGATTTGAATTGGGTTGTTTGGTGATTTTGATTGATGTGTGAATGGCGTGGGCCTTCACTAGACCGGGGATAAGGCTAGGCCTCGTCCCGTTTCTAGTATCGTGCCGTTATGCCGCCGAAATTTTCTAAAATAAGTTAGAAAAATAAAAATATCATTTTATCGAAGAAATGAATTAAATAGAAATTCATATGTTGAAATAAAATGTTTTATCGTTAAAAATATAATTTTTAACGTGAATGTGAATAAATAAATATTCATTTACAAACCGGACGGTTTGTTTATGTACACCTATTTGAAGGACATTGATTGGAACGATAAATTTTACACATCGCCCAACTGCACAAATAAAATATGTGTTTGATTGTTTGAAACCCCACACGGGTGTTAGGATGAAATTTGAAGTTCACTCATCCTGATTGATTAAATATGTCGATCGATCGATTGACAGGCTGTTATAAGCGTTGAATATTTACATTTGATGCTTATACAGTGTAGAATGCACTTTGGATGATGGTTGACTATTCATCGTTGTTGATATATACATGTGTTGTAGAAAATCCATATAATTAACATTATATGGTAATTGATTGGGCCTCATTCCAGTTTCGAAAAAGAAATATTTGAAAATAGAATATTTGAAAAAGGAAATATTTGAAAAGAAATATTTGAGATAGAAATATTCGAAATAGAATATTTGAAAATAGAAACATATGAAGCCGTGTTGATTAGATTGACGCTATTTTGACGTAAACGATATTTATATCGGTTTTATTCATTTTGAAATGAATTGAATTGAAAACGAATTCAAATTGAATTGAAAACGAATTCAAATTGAATTGAAAACGATTTCGAAATGAATTGAATTGAAAACGATTTCGAAATGAATTGAATTGAAAACGATTTCGAAATGAATTGAATTGAAAACGAAAATGAATTGAATTGAAAACGATTTCGAAATGAATTGAATTGAAAACGATTTCGAAATGAATTGAATATAAAACGATTTCGAAATGAATTGAATTGAAAACGATTTCGAAATGAATTGAATTGAAAACGAATTCGAATTGAATTGAAAACGAATTGAAATGAATTCAAATTGAATTGAAATTTGAATTGAATAGAAATGAATTTTGAAACGAATTTATAAAGAAGAATTCAATTTTGCTTTGAATTGAAATGGAAGTTGAAATAGATTTTGAAACGAATTTTAAAACTATTTATATAATTCGTTTTAAATAGAAATCGACGAAATATATATTATATATATTATATATATATATAATATAATGGCCTGAATAGAACGCGCCGCGCCGCGGCAGTTCGTGAATTTCGACCATTTATTTCAAACGGACATTTCGGGAGATCCGACCGTCGGATTCTCCTAAAACCAAAACCGTTGGGTTCGTATCGAAGAGGGCTTTCTAACGAATATTAGAAATTAGAAATCTAACGGTTGGATTTGGAGTTACGTCCAAATCAAATTTGAAAAAGGTCGCTGTAAGTGCAGTTCGATGGCCATTGGTGGAAATCGACTGTACGGGCCTTAATAAAATTATTAAAAATATTAATAATTTGTGTAAAATCATAAGAAATGATTTAGAAAGGATTGGGATGAAAAACTCCATGTTTGAAAAGATAAAAATGGATTTTTATCGAAATGAACTGGTTTTGAACTAGAATTATAATTCTATTTATTTTTAAATAAATAAATTGAATTTAAAAAGGGTTTTAAAAATAACCAGAATTTCCAATGATTGCATTAGAGTGGATTTGAATCGAAATTGTCTTCGGAATATTTCGATGTTGGAATTCGTGATTATACAGGTGTTGTTAGGGAAATTTGAAAGATATATATTTATATCGTTATTTCCAATACGACATTTGTTAGTCGTAGAATTCGATATTGAATATAAGCCGATATATTTTCCATTCAGAGCCTTGTATTGAATATCGAATGTGATTTGGGTTTGTCGTGAATGGTGTCTTCACTAACACTGTCTTGAACCCAGTTAAGAAAAGATTAAATCTTTTTATTTAGATTTAATGAAGTGTACCAGTTAAATAATATTTAATTGGAATTGAATTGATATTGATTTTTGGGTTTATCGTGGACAGTGTTTTTAAAATAACACTCGTTCTTTAACCCGACAATTAATGAATGTGATTTTGGGTTTATCGTGAACCGTGTTTTAAATGACACTGATTCTTTAACCCAGTTGAAGATTAAAACTAAGTGGAGTTTTAATGAATCTTTAATTAGATTGAAATGATCGAGAATGGAGTATCACCAGTTTTACTCCAGGCGATAATTAAATCTTTAATTAGATTTGAACGTGAAATGGTAATCGAATTACCGATAACACTGTGGTGTTAGATATGAAGTACTACCAGTTTTACTTCATGGGATGAATAGGTTGGGATTGGGAAAATAAAATAAATGATTACTTCGGTGTGGTTCGCTAATCCCAACTAGTTTGAATTGATATTCAAAGGTGATTAAAGAATAAAATTAAAGAATTTATCTTGGATAAAATTAATGGGAACTTTTCCCAAAGTATAGGAATATTTGAATAAAAGAATATTCTGAATTGGAATGAGGCGTATGTTGTGTTTGTGTAACACTTTTATAATATATACGCGAGTTATTCAGAAAGACCGGGTTTATCCCATTCTGAATAACGGACTCGACGTGGTGTCGAAGATGAAGACGACGGTCGAAGACCGGAGGTCTTCATGTCGTTTGGGTGATTACTGATGATCTTGATTGGGCTGTACACCCAAGAAGATGGAAACAGTTAGGGATCGTCCAGACGTACTTGGAGATCGATGGATATGCGAGGTACTAGGTGCCTCCGGTTTCGTTCAGACCCAGAACGGACTTGTAAATGGACTGTGTGTCTGACATTGGATTTTAGTCTGTGTGATTGATTTCTATTAAATATATATCTGTTTGGCGGCGGAGAATTTATTCTCTTGCTTAACGCCCTTCTCTGAGACGTACGAGCTCAGGGGTTATATATTGATGGATATCAAACGCATGGAGTGAATTGCCTGTGTGGCATGCCTAAGTGGCAATTGATCGAGGCTTCTGTTGAAAAGCAAAGTCTTGTGGTGATGATCAAAGCAAGGCCTGTGTGGCGTAGCTTTGTGTAACGTTTGCTTCGCGAGTTTCACACCCGGTATGAACCAAAAACGGGAGACGGACCTCAGGGAGGACTTGCGTTTCTTTCTAGCTAGAAGTGGCGTCAGTGGTTTTACACGCCCTGACGAGTTTGACTTATGTTGTTGTTGCTGTTGCGAGGCGCCTCGGTTTGATCGGACGATCCGGGTCCGATGGAGTCATTTGTTGGCTCATTTACGCCCCATAGGGCGGAGAGACGTAGCGTTCAGGCATAATAATCCACATCGGTGGACCGGCCCTGACGATCCAAGGCCCACCTGAGTCTGGGACCTGAGACATGGGCTAGATTGTCTCGAATCGGTTGAGGACTATCTTTTGCCTCGGTTCATAGATGGAAACCCAATTTCCAAATACGTGACATGTGCGGTTTTAATTGTAGAACTAGTATGGCGACATGATATATGGTACCCATGCCGCCTATGATTGATACTTATGATTTGAAGTTGTTTTATACACTATGCACTTATAATAGTATCAAATGATTTGTTTTAAACGTATCAAGCATTCTTTGGCTGTTATAAGGGAAAACCCTATCCCCCGGCTTGTGTTGCATTGTGTGATAGGACCTGGGTCTTATAACAGCTTCATTTTTCTTTATTTAGCATTGCGCTGTTTGTTTTATGCACTGGTATTCTTGGGAGGAAACCCGTTCCGTGTTATACGGCGTGGTCCTTTGATTTACCGAACTTTAAAATAAAGATCAACAACTGTTTTAGTTCTCACACCAGTCCCATGACTGACCTGGAGTTTATTGTTTTAACCTAAATTCTGGGTGCCCTTATTTTGACACGGGCAGCTAGTAGTTTTGGTTTTGCAGATTTATATTCACAGGATCCTGGTTTACAGCTTGAACGATATCCGGAAAGCTTTGTATCCGTATATCTCATTCTAGTTGTGTATTGTATTATTTTTCCGCTGCTATGTATTTAAATGTAATTTAAATCTCTGATATTTTTGTGTAATATTCATTTATACTCTGTATATTCTTGTAATCTGATGCATTGTTGTAATATACAATGAAATGTTCTATTGTATGCGTTCTGTTGTGGTTTGTTCTCGAACTATCCGACGCTTTCCATTACGGGGAAGTTACGGGTTTTTACACTATCCTATAGTGTTGGTGTAGTTTAGTCAATTCATCTTAGCGGGTTAGGTTCGCTTAACGATATCGTTGATCATCCTGTTTCCTTATTTACTCTGCCATACTCAATGGTTCATGATCATTTCCTTATTTTCCAACTTATGCCTTAGCCTAGTTACTTTGTTAATTATATTGTTAGAATTATCGCACTGGCCAGACTTTATGTCTGACCCCCTTTTTCCATCTCTTTCCTTCCCCCCCCCCCAAGGTGCTCAGGTTGGGACTAGCACTAGTAGAGCTTGATTTTGGACTGCTTTTAGAAGATTTCTTGGACCGCTGAAGTAAAGTTTAGCTTCTCTTTAATTATGGCTATTTTAAATGTTGGGGATTATGTCTTTCAGATTATGTACTTTGTTTTATCAAGATGGATATGATGTACTTGACTTTGGTTTATGGTTTTGATGATGTAACCAAACATATTTACCTTCTGCTGCAATAAATAAAGTTTTGAATTTTCAAGTACTGTTTTATATCTGTCTTGTTGTGATTTTCTGTTCTATACTTACTTAAAACGCTCCATTGAAGTTAATGCATTCCCTTTGCGAGTGACATTAATGGAGGTGGGGTGTTACACCTGGTATCAGAGTTGAAGGTTTCCGGAACAGATATGAATTTTTGAAAAACAATTTTTCAAAACAATTTTTATAAAGAAGTACTTTCAAAAGTATGTTTTAAGGAAAGTATTTTCAAGAGAAAAGTATATTTTAGAAAGCATAACCCCAAGAGCCATATATCTTTCCTTCGGTCCTTTTTGTATTGAATCTTTCCTTTTTCGTTTTAGCATGTCTGAAGCATCTAAGATACCAGAGGGTGTTCATGTGCCTGGTTGGTTTCGTCAATATCTCGAGGCTAGGGCCGCCACCGCAGGTCCAGCCAATGCTCCTCCTCCTCGTGTCGATAATTTCGCAAAGATATGTAAGGACTTTAGAGCAATGGGTGGAAAACCTTTTCACGGGACGGAGACGTTTGTTGAAGCTCGTAATTGGCTAAAGGAGGTGGAAGAATTGTTTAGAATCTTTGAAGTGGATGATGGAAGGAAAGTCCAGCTAGCTGCGTGGCTAATGAAGGATGAGGCCTCGTTTTGGTTGGAGGTCACTAATGGGGGACGTCCAGTCGATACATGGCTAGATTTTAGGCAGAGGTTTGAGGCGAAGTTTCTCTCACGGGCTGAAGAGAATCTATACATGGAAAGGTTTTTGTCACTGAAGCAAGGGAATCTATCGGTGAAAGAGTACGTCAACAAATTCAACCAATTGGCAAGGTTTGGCTTGGACTTGGTGAATACTCCAGAAAAGAAGGCTCTAAGATTTGTGAAGGGTTTAAACGAGCCGCTTCATGGGTTAGCTATGACCCACATTCCCATGGGGGCTACCTTTGAGAGGTTAGTTCACATGGCACTCATGCATGAAGAGGAGAAGGGCGCCAATGCTAATAAGGCACCCGAGAAGAAAGGTGGCAAAGGCAACAATGCTAAGGGGAAGAAGAAATGCTTTAACTGTGGGACACCCGGCCATCTAAGCAAAGACTGTAGGAAGAAAAAGAAGACTGGTTGTTTCCACTGTGGCGAGGAGGGACATCTTATTAAGGACTGCCCAAAGAAAGGGCACAGGGTAGGGTCTACCTCGGGAGGACAGGTGCAGGCTCTTATGGCACCGGAGCAGGCAAGGGGACAAGTTCAGGTTCTCGTGGTCCTACCGCTGCAAGTACGAGGTAGAGCAATTTCCGTTGAAAGTTTAGTTTTTCTGTTTGATCAGCCTGTCCGTACTTTATTTGATTCTGGCACATCACATTCGTTTATCTCTACATCATTAGTTGAAACACTGCACCTAGATACTAGTCTAGTTATTGATCCTTTAGTTGTCTCAAATCTTGTTGGTGGTTCGGCTCATCCTTCAATGGTTTGTCAGGATTTAAGAGTGTCTATCTTGGGCATCGGATTTGAATGCAACGTCTTCGTCCTTGGTTTCACGGGCTATAGTTTGATTCTAGGGGTGGATTGGCTAGCCAGGCGGGGTGCCATCCTAGATTGTGAAAGGAGGGTAGTTAGACTATTGATTCGTTAGGGAAAGACCCTCGTATTTCTTGTGACCCTGGGGGTTCAGCGATGCTTAGTTGCCTAGAATCTTCTGACGCATCCAATGATAATTGGGAGTCTGTTTGTGTCGTCCGTGAGTATGGAGACGTCTTTGATAAAGTGCGGGGTTTACCCAGAGGCGCGGAATAAGTTTTCGTATATGCTTAATAGATTAAGCAAAGCCAGTTATGTGATCAACGGTGGTTCTGGGGCAAGACTGGCAAGGACAGCCAGAGTCGGTCAAGTGCTTAATTGATTGACCGTCTTACTAGTATCATCTCACGTAGCTCGTTTGAATTCGAATGAGGTATCCCTTGGGTGTTTGTCTGATATTGGTTTAGGCCTTTGGGGCTTGCACTTGGGGGATGTCGAGTTCGACTAGGATGGTCTTCGTGAGAGATGGATAGTTGTGACGATTTTGCATGGGATAATATCCTGGTTTTCTCTAGAAGCAGAGAAGAGCATACCTTACATCTTAGGGAAAGCTTAGGGACCCTACAAGTGCACCAGCTTAAAGCTAAGTTCTCCAAAATACCATTTTTGGAGGAAATAAGTGAGGAAATTAGGGCATGTGGTCTCTAGGGAAGGGTGATATGTTATGGTGGATAGAATTCTTAGCATCCTACGACTTCGAGATAGCATATACCCCTGGCAAGGGTAACGTAGTGGCAGATGCCTTAAGTAGAAAAAGATTATCCTTGAGCCCGTTGTTTGTTGAGCGGCAAAGTTTAGAGTTCATCTCTACGTTTGACTTTAAACCTTCCATTGACTTTGTACCCGGTTTGCTAGCATCCTTAGAGGTCAGACCTACGCTTTTGGGATGGATTGGTGAGGCACAGCGAGACGACCCACAGTTGGTTGAGTTAGTAGAGAAGCTCAAAGGAGGGGAGTCATCGAGCCATCTCCGTAGGTATACCCTAGATGATAAGGTCTGGTTACGTAGGGACGGTAAACTTTGTATACCAAAAGACGATGACCTAAGGAAGACCATTCTTGATGATGCACATCGTTCGAAGATGACCATCCATCCCGGCGGGGACAAGATGTACATGGACATGAGACGAGTTTACTTTTGGGCCGGCATGAAGAAAGATGTGGCTGAGTATGTAGCTAGATGCTTGGTGTGCCAACAAGTAAAAGCAGAGCAAAAGAAGCCCGGTGGATTGCTTCACCCATTGGAGGTCCCACAATGGAAGTGGGAAAGCGTTTCGATGGACTTTATTGACGGATTACCAAGATCGAGGAAGGGTAATACGGGGATTTGGGTCATGGTAGATAGACTTACTAAGAGCGCCCATTTCATTCCCGTAAAGAGTAAGAGGACTGTTTCATGGTTAGCCTCTGTATACATTCGAGAGATAGTTCATTTGTACGGTGTTCCTTCTAGCATAGTGAGCGACCGCGATCCTATTTTCACTAGCGAATTTTGGAAAAGCTTACAAGAGGCGGTAGGGACTCAGTTATGTTTGAGCATCGCATATCATCCTCAGACGGACGGCCAGACTGAGAGGGTGAATCGTATTCTAGAGGACCTATTGAGGTTGTGTGTCTTAGATTTCGGAGGTACATGGGAGGAACATCTTCCATTGGTGGAGTTCGCATATAATAACAGCTTTCAGTCTAGCATTGGCATGGCACTGTTCGAGGCTCTTTATGGACGGCCGTGTCGTTTGCCTACATGTTGGTGGGAGTCTACAGATAAGATCTTGCTTGGACCCGATATGATTAGAGAGACTTCGGAGAAGATCGATTTGATTCGAAGGAGGATGAGGACGGCGCAAGATAGGCAGAAATCTTATGAGGATAAGAGGAGGTCGGATCTTGAGTTTGATGTTGGGGACATGGTCTTTGTCAAAGTGTCTCCATTACGAAACGTCGTTCGCTTTGGGTCGGTTGGGAAGTTAGCACCAAGGTTCGTAGGGCCGTTTCCTATTAAGGAAAGGATTGGGCATATGGCGTATAGAGTGGAGTTGCCCGAGAGACTTAGTGGTGTACACGACGTATTCCATGTATCACATTTGAGGAAGTGCTTGCACGAGACCGCGGAGGTGGTAGAGCCGAGCTTGCTTAGAGAGGTGGAGATCGAGCGTGATGCGACGATTCGACGAGCTCCTACGCGCATTCTTGGGTCGGAGATTAGGAAATTAAGAAATCGAGAGGTCAAGCTAGTCAAAGTGCAATGGGGAGATGATGAGAGCGACGCTACTTGGGAGACGGAAGCAAAGATGCGTTCATTATACCCTTTTCTTTTTGAGGGTATGTCTTTTAAATTTCTCCTTTATGGCTTACCTTGTACTTATCTTATCTTTAGTGTGTCCTCTCGCTAGTATCTTTGACCTTTAGATAGGATAGTCCTATGGTTGAAACATGTGTTTGAGACATGTTATGTATGATGGATGCACATGGATGCAAGTGTTTGCTAGTGGTTGCTCGTGGATGCATACACACACACTTTAGGCACTAGATCGGCTCAGTCACTTCATACCGCATATTGCATATAAATGTGTGTACATATTTAAGTAATGGATGTATAATGGTTGTACCATCATATGGATGTTGCATTTTGGTGAATGTTTGTGCACATATGTAGAAATAATATGTATCGATAAGGTTCTTTCGCATACATAATGGATGCATGACACTATCATGGTTTGCATTAAGGAGGTCGAATGAATCAGTAGACCGCCTGATTTTGCATTAGATAAGGAACATATACACACACTTCTCGCATATGTTTATACAGCATTAGAAATTTTATAAGGACAATGGATGCCCGTGTTTGATGGTTGAGTAGATGGTTGTTTGGATGGTAGGATATGCATTCTCCTTAACTTGGAGATTTCGGGGACGAAATCCTTTAAGGAGGAGAGAATGTAACACCCCAGATTTTTGAATAATCGAATTAACTAAATTAAAGAATAATTAATCTCAGACGTGAGAATTATGGGGATTGGGTTGCGCTATTGTGTTCGTCTCGGAATTCTGGTTGAAATAGAGTCCGAGTTTGCGGGAAACGAGTACCGGATGAAGGAGTTATGGACGAACGAAGTTTGGTGGCAAAGTAGAGAAAAAAATATAAATGCACTGGCGCACTTGGGAAGTGCGCCAGTACATATTTACACTGGCGCACCTGCCAAGTGCGCCCAGGTCGAGGCAGGAGCCTGCACAGCTTTCTGGTTCAGGCTGACCCGTGTTGTTGGGTCCTTTCTGACTCCTTGCTGAGTCATTAGGGCTGACTCATCACCCTATCATGATTGAATGGTTTTGATTAACCCTAAGAACATCCGACGACTTAAATTAATTCATAACTCTATAAAAATACCCATAGACTCAAACCCTAAATCAGAATTAAAACTAAAACTATGGCCGTCATGCTGTTGTCTTGAACCCTAGAGCAGCCGCCACCAAAATTAAGAGGAAGAACAGCAACCAAATCAGAACTACTCAACCATAACAGCGAATCTTCTTCAAAGGAGAGCTAATTCAACTCCAGAAATCAGAATTCAGAACTCAAGACTGCTTTTGAGTTGTGAGTTCGATAGTTTTAGCAAAATAATTAGTAATTTAATTAGATTAAGTTATAACGCGGATTGTATGGATGTGATATGAAGTATTGATTGCATGTTGTAATTTTGTTGTAGGATTATGATTGAAATATCTATGATGTTATGTTATGATGCTATCATTTACGATGTAAAGTTATGTTGCGATCATCCATGTTGTAATTTTATATACAATCAAATCGTCATGTTTCTTATGCTAGTTTGTTATATTGATTCATATGATAAATCATATGTAGGAAAGTTTAGATGTTGATTCAAACATGAACCATATACAAGTTTGGGTAGAATTATATGTTACCTTACATGGCTATGGCACCTAGTTTATGTGAAAATTTAATTGAAAGTTAGGCTATGACATATGCTAAATTCTACATGATACTTTACATGTTAGATACTAGTCTACACCATTGTTGCGATGCATAAATCACATATGTGAGTTTATGAGTTGGATATGAATCATGTTATGTTATTACCTATGCAAGTTTACCCCTTAGACATAGATTTATGACATATGTTGTTTATGCAAGTTTGTGGCCATTTTCTCATCAAGTTCACACCTTTAGATTGGATCCATGACATATATTGTTTATGTAAGTTGTAACTTTGGCCTATGCAAGTTTTAGATGTAGAACATCATTCATATATGCAAGTCACCCCTATGTTAGATCTATGTTTTAATTATGTGTATATATTGTGATGTTTTCTTTTATTTCATGAGTTAGACTATTCGAGTCTAACGTATATTTTACGTTAAACGAACAAACGTATTACGTGGGGGTAGAGGGGATAATATTAAAAAGGTTTAATTGGCATAAATGCCTTAAAAGGCATAAAATAAAATTTTGGTGAAATTGGTATGATTTTACATACCATAAATGGATGGACATAATTGAGTCAATTATGGACATCGTTAAATTTGGAATTGATTGATAATTTGAATAGGGAAAGTAATTCAAATTGGGGAATGATTAATTAGGAATAATTAATCGTCTAAGACACGAGGTTAGACTCTTTTGTGGTGTAAGACTGCCCGGACCCGCCCGGCAAATCCAGCTGCCACAAATGCCAGTCTAATGTAAGAGGTCTTAGGCATAAACTAAATACGTAACAATTGTAAAGACACGAGGTTAGGCTCTTTTATGGTGTAAGACTGCCTGGACCCGCCCGGCAAATCCAGCTGCCACAAATGTCAGTCTAATGTGAGAGGTCTTTATGAGGTTACGGTCTTAATGAATTAAGAAACACTTAACCAGATAAGCATGTAGTGGGACATGAGGGGGTTAAGTGGGTGCCTTGGGTGGCATGTGGAATCTATTGGGTGCCTTGGGTGGCATTTGGAAATACGATTAGAAACACTTAACCAAAATTGAAACATGTAATTGAAACATGAATAAGAAGTGGGTTAAGTGGGATGTACTAGAGGGGACCAAGCTTAGGAGGATAGCTTGTATCAAGTAATGGGGGCCCGTTTCAACCAGTAACCCATACGTATCTTTGTGGGCTCGACCCAAGTCGAGGACGGGACATGCATAGTGGGCATGACTGTAAGAGGCCAAACCGGGTTAGCGGTGGCAACGCAAGTCCAACGGGTTCATATGCGTGTATGGACCCGGGCTGGTAAGGAAGACGTTGTTGCATCGTGTAGGTATAAGCCGTGCATTCTTGGTTGTATCGGGTTGCCACTTTGGGGAGTGATACACCCCACTGTGGGGCCAGCACGGGTATCTACGAGTTAGGGAGCCGATCGTTTGGGGGTAGTGGGTACACCTAGTGGAGATAGGGGCAGATGACACCTATGAAGGCAGCTAGGGGTGCAAGAAACTACCAATATCATTATTAAGTCAGTAGGCGGGATCAACCTTAGGATGACTAGTGGTAGTGCAGTATACTAGTGGCGGTGCAGTATAGCAATTATCCTATAGTGTTGGTGTAGTTTAGTCAATTCATCTTAGCGGGTTAGGTTCGCTTAACGATATCGTTGATCATCCTGTTTCCTTATTTACTCTGCCATACTCAATGGTTCATGATCATTTCCTTATTTTCCAACTTATGCCTTAGCCTAGTTACTTTGTTAATTATATTGTTAGAATTATCGCACTGGCCAGACTTTATGTCTGACCCCCTTTTTCCATCTCTTTCCTTCCCCCCCCCCCCCCCAAGGTGCTCAGGTTGGAACTAGCACCAGTGGAGCTTGATTTTGGACTGCTTTTAGAAGATTTCTTGGACTGCTGAAGTAAAGTTCAGCTTCTCTTTAATTATGGCTATTTTAAATGTTAGGGATTATGTCTTTCAGATTATGTACTTTGTTTTATCAAGATGGATATGATGTACTTGACTTTGGTTTATGGTTTTGATGATGTAACCAAACATATTTACCTTCTACTGCAATAAATAAAGTTTTGAATTTTCAAGTACTGTTTTATATCTGTCTTGTTGTGATTTTCTGTTCTATACTTACTTAAAACGCTCCATTGAAGTTAATGCATTCCCTTCGCGAGTGACATTAATGGAGGTGGGGAGTTACAGATTTTCATCTCGAATCTGAAAGTTCATATCGGAACAATCTCGGGGTACATGATATGTTAAAAATGATATTTTAACAAAATGATTTTTATGAATGCTATCAAAAACATAGTAACTTAAACTTAAAATGCAAAATAACGTTATTATTCTTTATTTTGCGAAAGATCGTTCATACTCTAAATCGTAATATGCTTAAAATAGGAATATTGTTAGACAGGAAACATTAAAAGTATTCGAAACATTAAAAAATTCGGCATAAATAGACCATAAAATACATAATTTCATAAGTTACATGTATGTAAAAAGATGAATATGAAAATCATAAGCATTATAAAACATATACGAACATACAATATAGTCATTTAACATGCAAAATGTAAAATAACAAAAGACTGATATGGCTAGATTTGAGTTTTTTAAATATAGTTCTAGTTCAGGCACAAATTTAAATTTTAACCAAAAAAACTAAGATCTCGGATGACATTCCAGTATTTCGTCTTGGTCGATATATCGTTCGATATTGCAATATCTCTGGCGATATATTCGAAAGGAGATTTAGAGTGATATTTGCTGTTTCGTTTCGGAAGGTGCCCAAAACGAGATCTCGGAGGATATCTCAGGCGATATTGCGAGATTTGAAACAGTGGTCGTGACTAGGGTTATCAATGGGTCGGATCGGGTCGGGTTCGGGTCGGGTCAAGTCGGGTTCGGGTCAATTTTTAAACGGGTCGGGTCAACCCGTTTAATAAACGGGTCATATTAAGCCAACACGTACCCAACCCGTTTATAAACAGGTCGGGTCGGGTCGACCCGTTTTGACCTGTTTAATTTCGCAGAAATCCTTTTATCACCAACATTTTGCAAAATAAAAGCATACTGAAATAGAATAATACATTGCTTAAAAACACAACACTTAAAAAGGCAACATACATGGTTTTACACTTAAAGTTACCTCTCTGCTGGGCGTATGAATTTCATAAAAATGGTTTTATACGGCTTGGGCTTGGTATGTTTTATATTAAACGGGTTATGACGGGTCAGAAACGGGTTCATGGGTCAACCCATAACCCACCCGTTTATTAAACGGGTCAGAGCGGGTTGACCCAAAATTGACCCGTTTGTAAATGGGTCGGGTCGGGTTTTTTTCGTGCGGGTTACAAGTCGTGTTTTGGGTCGTGTATGAAATTGACGGCCCTAGTCGTGACTGGCATGGAGTTTGATGGTTGAAGGATTGGGCGGTTTTTTGGCAGGGATGCAGTTTGAATGGTTTGATGTTGAGACAGTGGAGTATTGGAGGAGTTTGGTCTATGTTGATTAGAGACGTGAATGCAGCAGTGAAGCAGTGTAGTGGTAGTTTGGCGAGGTTGGGTCTTTCTTGTTGGAGAATGGTGGTCCGATTGTAATGCAGGTTGGAGGGATTTGTGGAGTGTAGGATCAGATGAGGTTTGTCAATAATAATGCAGGTCTGGACAATAAGATATAGAGGTATTTGGTCTGAAATTTTTGGAAATGGCAGATGATATAGAAGTGTTTGGTGAAATGCCGACATGGGAGGGTGCTATTTTTTCAGAGGCCAACTTCAGTTTGTAGCTGTTTAAGGTTTTGCTACATCAAGTGGTCGAATGGTTTGAAACAGCGATAAGGTATACGCCTTTATTAAATTTAAATTATACAGAATAAGTTATTTATTTATTTTTGTAGTTAATATAAATAAATAACTGCTTTGTTGATTAATGAAAATTAAATAAGCGTAGGTGTAAAGTAAATTTATTCGAGATGATTTAAGAAAATTCGTAAGACGTACGATGCTGAATTCAAATGGATATTCAGCGAAGGAAAAATTAAGGTGAGTAAATCTCACTCAAAAGGTTTTATTTAAATTTATTTTTAATCGTTAAAATATGTTGTTGATTATTTGGATGCATGAATGAATTATTATGGTTATATGTGTGTGTGTGTGTATATATATATATATGTTATTTAGGCTTGGTGATTATGGCTATTATATATATATATATATATATATATATATATATATATATATTGGATATTTCCCGCAGTACCATTAGAAGATGCCCGCAGTATCATTAGAGGATCACCCTATTGCCCCATGATATATGAGTGGATGACCTTCTATACCGTGATATCCTGCCTTGAAGCAGGATTGGTATTATTTATGTTATTTGATATCTTTGGATGCAGGAAACAGGTTTGAGGAATCCAATTGGATTCCTCAAAATTTATTATTATTGTTTACGTGTTTATATATTTGATGTGTTGAATTGGATCAATTGTTCATGTTTGGATGTTGAATATCACTTGCCCTAGTTACTGATATATAAAAATATCATAGAAAGGGATTTTTAGATTTAAAAGTAAAAACTTATTTTTCGGAATAAAAATGGAATTTCAAATGGGTTAGGAAATATTTACTAGTTCAAATAATAAAAACAAGTAACTGAATTTATAAACAATGTTTTAGAAATAGAAAGAAATATTATCATTTGATAATATTAAGTTTTAATTTCAAGTCTAAATTTAAAGAAGGAAATTTTATTTTTTGAAGTGGAAATTTGATTTCAAATGGAATATAAAATATAAGCTTGATTTAAATATTTAAAATAAGAAGTAAAATTTATAAACGATGTTTATAAATAGAAATGGATAATTATCGTGGGATGATTTGGGTATTTAAATTCAAATATGAATTTAAAAAGGTATTTATAATTTTAAATCTTTCGGGCAAAAGAAATAATGAAATTTATTCCAATGTTCAGAATTGTAAAATGAATTGAAATAAAATCCAGACTGATTTATGATATAAATTCGACTATGTCGAATTTGTAGAGATAAAAATTATTTTCAGAAGATATCAGAATTGTAGTAAATAGGAATTTAAGATTTATTATGAAAATAGATTATAAATATATAGGCTATAATAATAAAATGTTTGAAATGGGAATCGAGCTTTAATTGAAATTTTAAATGAAGCTCGTTCGATATAAAATAAGAAATCGATTTATAAACAATGTTTATAAAGGTAATGAAGTAATTTTCATTGGATAATTTGAAAATAGATTTCTCCAAATATAAGAAATGACATTTAAAAAATCAAATTTTTAAATAAGATAGAAGAGGAGATTTTATTGATAAGTAATGGTGGTTTTGTATTAAAAACTCTTATTCGTCTCAAGATAAGAACATTGTCGGTCAAGGTCTGAGAGGTAAATAAAATACCCCAACTTGAACGACTTCACTATTATCAAGGGATGGTGTTAGTTTGTAATGGTAAAATATGTTTAAATAATTGATTATTCCCATAAAAGAGTTTATAATTGGAATTCGATTATATCGAATTTTAGTAATCTAATTCCGTGTGAATTGAGATTGAATATAGAAAATTAGAGTTGAATTAATTTATAACGGAGTATGAATATGGAATAAAATAATTGACGAGTTTGGGAAATCAGGATTGTTAAGTTTAGATTCGGATAACGGGTTCATTTTAAAAATATTGAAAGTGGAATTGAAATTTATTTACTAAACGAAGTTTTTAAAGTTTATATTTAATTTAATTAAAACGAACTCGCCGCAGCGCGGTAGTTCATAATTTGGCATTTTGAACTTTAATTGAGTATATAGGCCTCAATATAAATCGGAATTTGATGAGACAAGAAACGCCTAGACCTATTGAATAATAATTTTCTAATGGAAGAGAAAAATATTGATTTCATCATATAAATTTTGAGTTATATAAAAATCAAATTTCAGAAGTCGTTGTAAAATTGTTTATAAACCATAACGATTTATTACATAAATAAAAAGGATTTTAAGCGGAAAAAAAATCCAAATTCTTATTTGAAAAATCCAAATTTGAGTGGGGGTTTACTCATTAGAGATAGGGTCAGTAGTATCCTAGAATGAGTTGAGTGTAATATATGAGAGAGCGTATTTGTAGATTTGTATAAAAATTGCTTTATATTATGTTGATCGATCTGTTGAGTGGTATATAAATTTCACATCGACGCGTTTAGCTGACGTGGCCGATAGGGATTTATAAACACTTGAATAGTGTAATTTGACACAATATGTTTTGAAAGTTGGGTAAATGAAATAATTTTACCCAAAATTATATTTTTTATATAAAAGTGAATAATTTTTTGAAATTATTATAATATATGGATGTGTTGGTTGGGATTATATTCAAATAAATTTGTATATACATAATATGTATAAATGAGATGAAACTGAATTGGATTAAAGCCAGAATTGGAATTTAAATCTTGGATGTTTGGAAAATATTTTTGTTATAAATAATATAGTTTGGTTTTGAAAGGACTTTTTGAATAAAAATCATTTTGATTGGATTTTGAAAAGGGATAAAGCACTGAACTTACTTCAGTCACTGGAAAATAATTCCGATGATGATCCGGACATCATCGGTGTTCATTTTTAAGTTTCTAAGTTAGTGATTGCTACCATGGTAAAATTTCCAATGGGAATTACTTGGGAAAACGAGTTGTTCGGAAGATTCAAGTGTTTTGAATTTGAAATGGTTATAAATATTTGTGTATATATTTATATGATTTAAAAAGGATTTGAAAAAAAAACCAGGTATTTGAGTTCTGGAATTTAAAATTTAACTTATGCCCGTTAAATAAATTGAATTAGTAAAAGTGAAGCAGAAGAATTGATTTGAAATCAATTAAAATTGGACAGAAAGAAAATAAATGGTTATTACATTAACTAGAGAATATCAAATATACAGAAAATTTTCCAGAATCAAGCTGAATAAATTTGAATGCATTTAAATGAAATATGAATTGAATGTGAATAATTGATAGCGAATCATTCAAATTAAATGAATGTAAGCATATGGTATGTAATATGAAGGAAATGGAGAATATACAAAAGATAGGAACTTGTATTAGAATTTGCGTGCTAAATATACATGGATATGAATGTTTGGGTATGAATATGAATGGATTGTAAAAATATTGATTAATCTGAATGGAATGGTATATGAATTGGTGAAATGAATAATGAAATAGTAAAATCCAGGAAATTGTTTATAATTATACGTGTACTGTATATAATACATGGAATTTTAGCGTTTGCATTAGTTAACGAATGACGTTATTTAAATTTCATATATTTAAGGCTTATGAGTTTAAATTAAGTAAGTATAGGTACATGGAGCTATCTGGCTTAATCTTGGTTGCACATATTTCTTACTAAGGAAGTAAACTCGCTAAATTAACGCTTATATAAGGTACGCCTACGCAAAAATATCAAACTAGGATATATGAATTGTTTTCCGACCATGAGGGTCGATGTATACATTTTCATCTCTTTTGGTATATTGCAAAAGCTCCTCCGTACGAGGGAGACTCTACCAATTTTTTTCCAAAATTTAGGGAGTTAGAAATTTTTCAAAAGTTATGGAAATTTTTGTAAAGACAAAAGAGAGGATTTTCAGACTAAATTCAAGCTGAAGGTTTTTTAATGGAAAATGGGAAATTAAATATTTCCATGAACACTTAAAATTGAAAGGGACTTGAGTTATGGAATATGAAATACAGAGTTATAACAAAATTGGCTTTTGAAAAGTTAGCAGGCTTATAACATTTCTTCTGCCTTTGTAATTTTGGGGACGAAATTCTTTTAAGGGGGAAGGAATGTAACGTCCCGGATTTTTAGTTGTTCTATATTGAATATTTAAATTTATTTTAAATATTGATTTGGGATAATAAATGGATTTTTATTGATTTATCGGCTTATAATCAATATATGATTTAATTTCGAATATATCGAATTATCGGAATATAGAAAACAGAATAATTGAATTCGCAGTTAAAACTAAATCAAAACAATTCAGTCGATTAATATAAATTCTATTTGAATTAGAACGATAGTAATAATTTAGTATCAATGGATTAATTGTTTGAAACTGATTATTATTTTTAAATCAAATTTAATTTAAATCATCAATTTAATATTCACAGTCTGTATAAATGATCAAAGTAAAGTTCAGAGTATTGTATACGTCGATCGTTACGACTAGATAGCGGTTCAGAATGGCACGTTATAGTCCACAAGACATTTTGGAACATTTTAAAATCAAATAAAATAATTTACATCAGAGTCGACCTATACTTGCTTATGCCACCCTAAAACGTACTGCGCTGTCTCCTTCCTTCCATTAAAAGAAATTCAATTTTTTTGTAATGGTGGGTACAAAGCCGACCTCATTTTATCCATCGCAGATCTATTGTTAAAAACTTCGCAACCTTATATTTTTCTCGAGTTAACATTTCTGTCTCCCTCTTCAATTATAAGAACATGATTTCTCCTTTCAAAAATGAAAACAAATCAAAGGGTTTGAGAAATGGCCGCGACTTCTTCTTCTCAACAAATCAAACCCGACACTCCATTATATAATACGCGGATTCCCTTTTCCCATTTCATCATCTCACATGCCGACCGCGATTTCCACTTCCCTCATCCAAATAAAAATTAAAACCAGCCGAATTCTTCAATTTCAATTAATGGAAAATTGGTATTCGAGTTTGTATAAATTATCTCTTCACGCTTATACCTAGATTTGTTGTGCGATGGTCATTCTTGAGTTCGACAGTTAAGTTTAGGGTTGCGATTTGTGGGTTCACGAGGGGATTGGAGGTGCGGAAATCATGGTTTAACGGGGTGCGATGTCAATTTACTGATCAGGTAATTTAAGGGAGTTCGATGCACTAGTGGATGGACAGATTTGGGTAAGGTGTGATTCAGTATAGCAAGTCGCGCATGTTTAGGGTTTTGGTTAGGATGGGTGTAGGACGCTACCATCATGATACATGAGCTGATGATGTGATGAGAGGGTATTGCGATGTTAGTAGAAGTCAATATTTGTGATGGTCGTGACTGGCATGGAGTTCAATGGTTGAAGGATTGGGTGGTTTTTCGGCAGGAACGGAGTTTGATTGGTTTGATGTTGAGACAATGGAGTATTGGAGGAGTTTGGTCTGTGTTGATTCGAGACGATGATGCAACAGTGAAGCAGTGAAATGGTAGTTTTGTGAGGTTGGGTCTTTCTTGTTAGAGAGTGGTGGTCCGATTGTGATGTAGGTTGGAGGAATTTGTGGAGTGTAGGATCAGATGAGGTTTGTCAATAGTAATGCAGGTCTGGACAGTAAGATATAGAGGTATTCGGTCTGAAATTTTTGGAAATGGCAGATGATATAGAAGTGTTTGGTGAAATGCCGACATGGGAGGGTGCTATTTTTTTAGAGGCTAACTTCAGTTTGTAGTTGTTTAAGGTTTTGCTACATCAAGTGGTCGAATGGTTTGAAGCAGCAATAAGTTATACGCCTTTATTAAATTTAAATTATGCAGAATAAGTTATTTATTTTTGTAGTTAATATAAATAAATAACAGTTTATTGATTAATGAAAATTAAATAATCGTAGGTGTTTAGTAAATTTATTCGAGATGATTTGAGAAAATTCGTTAGACGTATGATGCTGAATTTAAATGGATATTCAGCGAAGGAAAAATTAATGTGAGTAAATCTCACTCAAAAGGTTTTATTTAAATTTATTTTTAATCGTTAAAATATGATGTTGATTGTTTGGATGCATGAATGAATTATTATGGTTATATGTGTGTGTATATATATTTATATATATTAGTTATTTAGGCTTTATATATATATATATTGGATATTTCCCGCAGTACCACTAGCGGATTCCTGTAGTAGCATTAGCGGATGACCCTATCGCCCCACGATATATGAGTGGATGACCTTCTATACCGCGATATCCTGCCTTGAAGCAGGATTGGTATTATTTATCTGGTTTGATATCTTTTGGATGCAGGAAACAGGTTGGAGGAATTCAATTGGATTCCTCAAAATTTATTATTATTGTTTACCTGTTTATATATGTGATGTATTGAATTGGATTAATTGTTCATGTTTGGATGTTGAATATCAATGGCCCTAGTTATTGATATATAAAGATATCATAGGAAGGGATTTTTAGATTTAAAAGGGGAAACTTAATTTTCGAAATAAAAATGGAATTTCAAATGGGTTAGGAAATATTTACTTGTTTTTATAGTAAAAACAAGTAAGTGAATTTATAAATGATGTTTAGAAATAGAAAGAAATAATGTCATTTGATAATATTAAATTTTAATTTCAAGTCTGAATTTAAAGAAGGAAAAATTATTTTTCGAAGTGGAAATTTGATTTCAAATGGAATATGAAATATAAGCTTGTTTTAAATATTTAAAACAAGAAGTAAAATTTATAAATGATGTTTATAAATAGAAATGGATAATTATCGTGGGTTGATTTGAGTATTTAAATTCAAATATGAATTTAAAAAGGGATTTATAATTTGAGCTCTTTCGGGCCAAAAAATAATGAAATTTATTCCGATGTTCGGAATTGTAAAATGAATTGAAATAAAATCCAGGCAGATTTATGATATAAATTCGACTATGTCGAATTTATAGAGATAAAAATTATTTTCAGAAGATATCAGAATTGTGGTAAATAGTAATTTAAGATTTAATATGAAAATAGATTATATATATAGGCTATAATAATAAAATGTTTGAAATGGGAATCGAGCTTTAATTGAAATTTTAAATGAATGCTCATTCAATATAAAATAAGGAAGTCGATTTATAAACAATGTTTACAAAGGTAATGAAGTAATTTTCATTGGATAATTTGAAAATAGATTTCTCCAATTATAGGAAATGACATTTTAAAAATCATATTTTTAAATAAGATAGAAGAGGAGGTTTTATTGATAAGTAATGGCGGTTTTGTATTACAAACTCTTATCCGTCTCAAGATAAGAACGTTGTCGGTCAAGGTCTGAGAGGTAAATAAAATACCCCAACTTAAACGACTTAACTATTATCAAGGGATGATATTAGTTTGTAATGGTAAAATATGTTTAAATAATTGATTATTCCCATAAAAGAATTTAAAAATGGAATTCGATTACACCGAATTTTAGTAATCTAATTCCATGTGAACTGGGATTGAATATAGAAAATTGGAGTTGAATTAATTTATAACGGAGTATGAATATGGAATAAAATAATTGATGAGTTTAGGAAATTGGGATTGTTAATTTTAGATTCGAATAACGGGTTTATTTTAAAAATATTGAATGTGGACTTGAAATTGATTTATTAAACGAAGTTTTTAACGTTTATATTTAATTTAATTTAAACGAACTCGCCACAGCGTGGTTGTTCGTAATTTGGCGTTTCGAACTTTAATTGAGTATATAGAACTCAATATAAATCGGAATTTGATGAGACAAGAAACGCCTGGACCTACTGAATAACAATTTTCTAATAGAAGAGAAAATTAATGATTTCGTCATATAGATTTTGAGTTGTATTAAAATCAAATTTTAGAAAACCGCTATAAAATTGTTTATAAACCATAACAATTTATTTGATAAATAAAAAGGATTTTAAGTGGAAAAAAAATCCAAATTCTTATTTAAAAAATCCAGATTTGAGTTATCAAATATATACGAACTCAAGTAGAGTGAATGAAGTGATTTTTGATATAAAAATCAGATTTTTAATTATCGAATGAAGTTAAAATCAGAGTTTTGGCCCAAATTTAACTTTGTTTAAGTGATTTGAATTTGTTAATTGAATATGGAAATCCGAGTATAGACCTTGAATTAAAATTTGGAATTTGATATGGGAATTCAATTCAAATTATATATATATAAGCGAATAAAAAACATTTGAATGTTAGAGGTTCAAATTGAAAGGGGATTAAGTAAAAAGGGTAATTGGAAATAAAATGGTAAAATCTTAAAGTTGAATTGAATTGGAATTATATGGTAGACAGGTATGGGATGAAGATTATGAAGAGAGTATGAAGATTATAATTTAAGTGCCCAACAAAAAAGTACATGTTTCAATTTCCATATGAGATTTTATGAGCATACTTGGCGAGCTGCTTGGATTTTTTATTTTCTTTTTGAATGGAAAGGGACTAGAGAATCGAGTTAGGTTTTGAGCTATTGACTGGTACAAAGGAGGTGCTGGCAAAAATTATCGAAAATTTAAGGAGTTAGAATATTTTTTAGAAATATAATAAATAGAAATCATATATCGATATATATAGAATTCAATAAGAAATTTGGAAAATAGTTAATGAATGAATAATTAATAATAAGGGCCAGTGATTTGTTTGATGGATGTTTGTTTTTCTTTTGATAGTTAAATCACCGGTTATCAAATATTTTTAACCATCGTTGTCAATACGGAGAGACCAGTTGGACTTATAACCCGAAACCACTTCGTATAGTCATAGGCGTTGCGAATTAGATTATGCTGAAAGTAATTGAAGATGGAGTGAAATGCAAGGTTTGTTCTGTTTGTCCAGACTTAGGATAACTTGTATGGACGAATGTCTGACAGAGTAACAAATCACATAAGACGATCTTTTCAACATATTACGTTTGGTGATGGAGGAATTCATTTCTCTTAGCTTTTATACCCGTAATATTTTTGGGAAGATCAACTAGTGATTTGTTGGGTTTGACGATGTGGCATTCAAAGTGAATGGTAGCCAGATGTTATAAGAAGATAAGCGAAGCCTCAAGCCTCACTACCGAGAAATGACAAAAATCGGGCAGGCAGCATGGCTAGTTGGGTCATACCCAAGCAAGGTCTATTTATCACTGATCTAGAGAAAATTCATTATATATTCTTCTTTATATATCTGTATCTTACGGGTTATTGTTGCACAGCCGATAATCGTGGGTGACAATATATTCGCTACACTCAAGCTAAATGAGTGGGCAGTCATGTGTGGTCGGGTTGCAAGATGTTCTTGTTGAACCCAGTGTATCCCCTCTAGAGTACATTAATCGGGAGGTGGTCCCATACCTTGTTATAGTTGGAATCCAATCTCCAATTAGCGCCCTGTGGTTTTTGATTTTATACTATATATGTTGAGCGTGAGAAACAAGCATTCTGCTATTTGATTATTTATTTGATTAGACATTATTATAATATCATTGGATTTTGATATCAAAAGTGGTTTGGTTATAGTAAGGTAAAAACCGTCTGTGTTTATGTGTGGACTGGTCTTACTATTACCTTTTTTTTCAAATGATTTTTCAAAGTTAAACAATATGGTTGGAGTTTACTCACACCAGTCCCTTGACTGACCCAGAGTTTATTTTGTTTGTTTTTACCTAAACTCTTGGGTGCCCAAATTTGTATGGGCAGTCAAGTGTTTCAGGCTTTTACAGATACACTTGGAGGAGCTTAAAGTAGGAGGCTTCACCGTTAGTTATTTTAAGTTATTTCCTTTGTACCAAATATTATATTGTACTCTGATAATGGTATGTATATAAAACATAGTTTTGTATTTCAAAGTTATGTTATATGCTATTATATTTTGTTCGTTCCGCTGTGAGATTCTGATATTTCTTTAAGTTATTCTTCTATCTATTTATGTTTCTTTAACCCTAATGACTCGTATTTCTGTACTATTTGGGTTGGACGTGTGTTGTATTAGTCAGCTCAGATAGTACGGATTTGCGGGCCGTCGCGTCTTATGTTAGAATAAAAAGTAGAAAATGGAAAATTCTATATTTACCATTTCACTCTTATGCACCATTTTCCCCATACTTGGAACTTATCGTTACCCATTAAAAATTCCTATTTTTTTTCCAAGCACAGTTTGCATAAAAAGATTTTCATTTTAAATTTTCCAAACTTATTTTGGGAGAATTTTTTCCTCTTGCTATTCTCCATTATTGCAGTTTATCATCTTCATCGCTTTATGTATTCTTTCTTCAACTGTTTTTCACTTAGTTGTTCATTTTTTTGCATTCATTGTTATTTAATATACCATATCAAATGCCTTTATTTTTTTTAATAATCATCACAATCGCCTAGAAAGAGAATGTCAGACTAAACAGTCTGTTTTTCAACTACAAAACAAAATACTACATAGGAATGCAAATGTATATTAAAAGAAAACAGGTTCTACTATAATCAACACTGGGTAAGAGATATAATGACTAAATGTACTTATTCGTTAGGACTAGTAGGCCTAGGACAATATCTCTCTCGACATAAATGGTCCTAATCACTAAATCTATACAACAAAGACGCACCTCTTTTTCATCTACAACTCTTTACAAACTCATGTCGTGCACTCGCTAGTTCTTGAGCCATCCACTGCCATAAATGGGCCATCTCTAATTTCGCATGAGTAACATGCTGATATAAAGGCTAATTGTTACCTGTATCCTAATAGACATAAATCTGACGATCCTTACTTCACTACTAGTTAACCCATGTTCTTAGGCCTATTTCTTACTCTACCATAAAGTAATACATCGTGCTAAACCTTCTATTTCCTCAAGAAGTGCTATAAAAGGATTTCCATAAATTATAAATCATGTCACAATTTCACTTATAAAAATCCCAAACTTGCTCTTGCATTCCATTTCCTTTTCATTTCAACTATATAGATTTTAGGCCTTTCTTTGAGAATTCAATCCTTTACCATGATATTACTGATTTACATGGAAGCTCAATTACCATGCAAATTAACAAATCTTTTTCACTCAACTTGTACCCTTTATTAGATATGTATTTATGCGGAATCATTGTTTCTCTACACTTTTCACATAAATTTTACCAATTTTAAAAATTACCTTCGATTCTTTCTCCATTAAAACGGTAACCACTTGGGAGACATCTTTTCCAACTTTCCTTTTTCTCAATCCTCGTGCATTATCTTATAGCCTTTGAATGTTGACCATTCCTTACTTTTACTTCTTTGTTCCTCTCTTAAGTCTTTCTACAACTTATACATAAGTTTTTTGGTTTATACCCTTAGCATAATAATTCCTCTAAGCTTTACCTAGTGTTCAAGCAGACTACTGGAATCGTTCAATTGATCCCCATTTTTGATTCTCTTAAATATATCTTCTCAAAACCTTTCCTAAAAGTTAAAAACTGGAGAAAATAACTGATTACTTCCATTCATTCACTATGGTTTTCTCTTTTTCAAAGGGTAATGTAATTTAACTCAGTTGAAGCCACTTATCTATTTTAATACACATTTCTTTTTCAAAAAGAACTACTAAGATCAAGTTTTTATGGATCTTTCCTAAAGAAGACATTTGTGTTTTGTAAATATTTTTCCTTTCTTTGTTGAAATTGGTTGCACATAATATGGTGCTACACCTATATTTTGTATATCCCTTTCATTGCATATTTCCTAGTTACTTTAGCTAAACACGTTTACTTATAAACAGATTGATCCATCAAATCTTATGAGACAATTCTCCTTGTTCCAATGAGCGAAAGTGTGTCACAACCTATCCTTTACGAGAATTTCTATATTTTCTTTCAAAACAAATATGTTATCTCCTTTATTTCAAAAATTATTTTAATGGAATCTCTATATTTAAAACATTAAAATTTTGAAAACTTTTAAATTCAAAACTTGAAAACTCTTTCCAAAACTTTTTCTTCTTAAGTCTCTAAAAGGTTTTAATATTGGGGATAGACTCAAAACGGGTTCTTATCTTCAATGTCCGAATAGATATTTTATGCAAGACCATCTATTTTTGTACTGAAACATGCCTCTAGCACATCCTGCACAATTAATGTGCCGACATCATTTATATTCGCGCTTTTCCTTAACCAATAATATTGCTTAACCCCACAACTTGCTTACGCACTTTATTTTTGAAAAAAATATATACGTTTTTCTCAAAAATTATTTAATGTTAATCTCAATATTTCAGATTAGTAAATTTCTAAAAACTGAAAACTCTTAATTTTGAAACTTGAAAACTCTTCTTGGAATCTTTCTCTATATCCATCTTTCTTTAAAGTTCTTCTAAGTTTAATTGTGAGGCTAAGTACAAAGTAGTTTCCTTAATTTCTGCTCCCAAATCCTTTACGCGAAATTATTTTACTTCATCCAAATTCTTTTTTACACTAGTCCTTCCATGGTTACTTCTAAACTAGAATTTGAGTCAATTGCTACCTTTGCTATAAATATTTGAATATATTCCTAATCCATTTTCATGTTTCCACTTTTCCATATTATAAGGCTCTACTGTCCAATCCACTAATTTGAAATACTAAAATTTCAAATGCTAACACATGAAATTTTCCTTTTTATTTCAAAACATAATGTACAGTTTATACTCTAGCCACTCAAGGGCCTACTGTTCTTAAATTTCCATAACCATTATATTAGTGTGCAAAACTGATATTCCACTTTTCCATTCGTCTTTTCTTTTTCCTATTGGGTTTCTCTTATAATCTAGGTATATATAATATAATGTATTTTGAAAATACAAATACGTATACTTGCCATCTATATAGGAATCTTAAACCTAAGCTCAAATTTAACAACCTAAATTCTAGCAGGCCCTAATTTTTCGCAAAATACAAAAATCCAGGTCCATTGAAACCCAAATTGATTTGTCCGGTATCCTACAGAAAGGAAAAGATGAATATATAAGAGCTCAAAATAAACATATCATAGTGGAACTGAATAAAATTTGATAATAAGTAAAACTTACCATAATAACGACACGGACTAAACAAGTGTCTTTAAGCTGAAAAATCTTTACCATCTGTCTAACCTGCGAGTTTGTTATAACGAGGGGTGATAACTAAAGTTCTGGCGAGTGGACAAATTATAGTTTTTAAGAATAACAATACATATACCACTCTAACACCAATTTACTTTTATTAGGTTACTAGGATTTATAACACTCTCGCCTCCATGCGTAAATCATATCCATCTACTTCCAAGGAGACCAAATCTAATAATCCATATATATATATATATATATATATATATATATATTTAGCTATATGCCCACCATATATAGGTACTACCCATAGTACCCTCCTCGACAGGCCTTCATTTTCATGCTATGAAAGTGTACTCCAACTACATCTGTAAGGATAACTTCATGAGGCCTACGATGTAGATGTTCCATCATGTGAAAAGAAAATGTGAAACTGCATCAACACCAGCTCGCTCCATTACATGGACATCCACGATGCAACATTCGATGCAATCGTCGAGGATTTACACATAATCGTATTGTCTACTACCTGAGCTTCGCTCACAAGGCCTACCCTTTTACGAAACTCGATAGAGGATTTCTATATTTGTAAAGGAAGCTTCGTTAGGCTTACAACATAGAAATTATTTTTGGTTTGTCTCTTTCTCCGTGGGTATGGATCCAACAGCTCTCCCTCAATTAAATGAAAGACCCATCAAGGGCTAAGCGTATGCGCCTTGCATCAAAAAAATCTAAACATTCAATTGGCATCGTCCCTTATCTAATTCTTGATAGTGAAATATCATTAGCTTGTTGGTTTAGCACCAGTCTTTCTCATACTCTCTCTAACTGAAGACGATAGACATCTGAATGATTACTATCCATTTTGGGCCCTAACCATGAAGTCTGCCCTCGAATATGAGGCAACCGCCAAATCCTAAAGTCAACCACTAGTCTTTTATCTACCCTCTATATAAATGCAGCTAAAGCATACTCTTTTGATGGAATCACTACTGACCTGCCTCGAGGGGTGTAGCATTGTTAGGTCGACCCCAAAGAGATACCCTAGAGTACACTCATGTAACGACCCGGATTTTTAGCCGTTGAATCTGAATATTTAAATTTGTTTTAAATATTTTATTTGAATTATATATAGAAATTTATAAGGAATTCAATAAATGAATTTTAAAATATATTGAATATCGTTTTAACTTAAAAATAGAAATATCGAGTTTAAAATTCAAATTAGATTACTTTGAAGTTATATATATATTCAGATCGGATAGGTATTTTTGTTCACTTATTTTGAAATTGATTCGATTTAATTTCCAAACAATATATGATTATAATGAGATTAATTTTATAAAAATCCGAAATAGGGTATAAGAATCAACTAAAGGTTAGAATGAATTCTATAAAGCTAGTAATGGTATCCATTTACTGCGGTATCGTCTCTAAGTAAATAAATGGTTAAGTCGTAAATCAAGCACTTGTGTAAGTTGGCATAGATATATAAATCCATTTTAAACATTATCTATCGTGATGGCGTTTCACTAACCAAATGGCATTGTACATCCCTACCAGCCATTTTTTTGGATGAGTAGTACACATGAAGTCTTAAGGACTTGAATTCGATCGATGGAAAAGGCATGATGATGGAATAACAAAAATATCAAATAAAAACCCGTATCCCTATTTAGAATAGAATGATGTATTATTATAATGCAATTTTCAGATAAAAAGGGTATACGGTGGATGTTCACTTTTACTGACACTTGCAATTTTCAAACACTACATATTTAGGGATCCCAACCAATCACATGGTATAACTTCATATGGCCAGACTGCCTATACAATTAAATATACCAGTATATATATATATATATATATATATATATACGGAGAATGGCCCATGCTTCGCACACGGAAAATGATTGGAGCTGTAGTTGCATCATTCAGCCGAACTGTTTAAAAATTTGGTGTGGATGTTGAAGAGGACGTATATTGATAATGCAAATTACAACTATATGTCCAACTATTTATAACAATATACTCGCATACAATCGGAACATTTTTTTTACATAGTCATATGCTAGTATAGGAGTTGTAGTAATAAAAATCAAAGTTTATATTAATAGCAGTGAGGACTAAAAATATGTGTATGGATAATATCTTTTCCGGTATGTTTGAAAACAGTGTGAGTTTGAAATGGTGTGTGAGCAAAGTCTTTATTTTCAAGCCGTGCTCCTCACGCCATTCTATTCCGTGCTTTCCAAGCTATCATATGTCGTGCCCCCAAAACTTCGTCTTCTTTAAATACAGTATACCCATTCTCGTTTCTATTTTTCCAACAGCAACTTCCTCTGTAATCTTTAGAAATAAATTAAAAATCCAATTCTTAGTAAAAAGAAAAAAGAGGGAATCGAATACAATACTCGCAACGAAAAATCCAAATCGAAACGGAAATGTGGAATACTGGATCCGCTATGTTTGTATAATCACGAGCTCCAACCTAATCTAAATTCTATCGGGTTCTATTTAAACTTGTTACTGCTCAAATTAGGGTAGCGATTGTTTGGGGGTATTGGAGATCGCGACTGAGTAGGTGTGCGAGCTTAGAGGATTTGGGGCTGGTAGATGGAGCACGAGACGGCAATGGCGAAGTCGGAGTGGAGAATAATGGACTGGAAGAGGAGATCGTGGTGGATGAAAAGTGGTGAATGGTGCTGTGTAGGGCCATCGATGCGGGGTTCTGTCCTTGTTTCTTTGAGCAAGAAGAAGTCGCAGTGATTGTTGAGAGGAGGCTTGTGTCCAGTCCGATGCTGGGATGATTGTGGTGGATTGCTTAAATATTTGGTGAAGTTGGTTTGGTTTAGAAGGAAGAAAGCGACATTCTACTGGTCACAGAAATTTGTGGAGGAGGATTTCGTAGTGACGGTGACAGGTTGGCAGCAGGATACTGTTAAACGAAGGAGTTTCATTCATTTTTATTCAAAACAGGGGGATCCTTTTGTGTTTTTACGTTCTAGTAGGGGAATCTCCAGTCTTTTTGTTCAGGTATTAAGGGAAATATGAAAATGTAATTACTTGCGTATATCAAGGGGTTGTTAAGTAAGGAGTTTAAATGTTTGAGTGTCATTTTGCAGAAAATGGAAATTTACATTGGAAGAGAAAGGAAGTTTGGTTGTGTAATTGGGATGGAGAGAACGTTTTAGTGAAATGGAAACACTCTGTGCGGTTTCAACAGGGAATCAAATTGGGTTCCTTGTTTGTTGTGGTAGAAGACGCAGTGTACAAGGTAAAATTGGGAGTGAGTATGCTTTGTTAGAGTGGGTTTGGTTTCATGATGCAGATGATTGTGAAATGGAGAAAATGATTGTGAAATGGAGAAATAATGCTGGTTTTGACTTTTAAAATGGTGAAGTTGGTTGCGCGTTCTTGCTGTGAGAAGAGGAAATTAGTGGAAGTCGACAGTTCATGTGGTCAGGTTGCTCGGTGAGGCCGTTTCGTCGGTGATGGCCTCCGGTGTTGTTAGAAGAGGCACAGTAAGGCAAGGAGGGAATCATGTTGGAGTTCTGGAATAAAGAACAATGACGGGAAATCACGCCCGAGTGAACGAACGTGTGTTAGCTGAACCATGGATTTACAATGGTATTAGTTGATTATAAGAAAAGTTAGCTTAATTAATTCAATTAAGGGAATTAGTAGTTAATTAAGATTGTATAAACTTAAATGTGAATAACTTTTATTTGTGTTATCAGAATTAAATGATACTGGTCACATTGGAATCGTATCGACCAATTTTACGTTATGGAACTGACATGGCATAGAACAGAGCTATTGGAGTTTTGCAGAAAAATCGAACATCTATTTCGTTTTAAATGAAACAAAAGCAGAACCGTCAACTGCAAACAAGGTGAGTAAACTCACTAACTCTGACTCGTTTATATTTTTATATAAACGAGTTTTAAATTTATTTATAGTAATTTAATACTGTGTGATGGTTGTTTGGATGAATGGTTGATAAAATTGGTTGAAATGGCTGATATAGTTATAGCGTTTATCGATTATTAGATCTGTTTACTATGATATTTCATATTAATGTGAAATTAATATTATTGACGCTGATTAACATCAGTGGATGCAGGGAAATAGGTTGGAGGGATCCAACTGGATTCCTCAATATTTATGTTACTGTTTTTATTTGATTGTGATATATGATGTGTTATATAATCCATGATTGGATATGTTGTGTTTGATTTACCCTGGCCCTAGAAACTTGGTATTTTAGATACCGTAAAACATTCTCGAATATGGAAAAGGAAATTGAGATTTAAAAATTTAATTTATTACCAAAATAGAAATTAAATTTTGAATAGAGTGGAAAATGGAAACTGTTCCAGTGGATAAATCAAGAAGTTGTTTATAAATAAGAATATAAATTAAGTGAATTATTAATCATTAGATAAATTGAAATATAAGTTCAAATATGAATTTATATGGGAAAGTGGAAGTCGATTTTGAAACTAATATTTGAAAATAGGTTTGAACTTAGCAAATTACAAAGGAAATTATAAACGAGATTTTAAATGATTGCAATACAAATACGATTGGTATGGAAAAATCTGAATCGAAGTTATAAATAGAATTTGGGTTTAAGGGAATATTTATAAGTACGAAATCAAACCGATTTGATTGTATATAAAAGAAATATATTCATAATTAAAGTGAACAATAGTTTAAAGTAAATATTTTACAAATGAAATTTCCATAAAGGAAATTTAGATTTGAAGTATGAGTCCAAATTGGAACTTGAATGAGAAAGGAAAATGGGCAATCGTTTAAAAACGATGAGTTTATTCCAAAAATTTGGAATATAAAATAAAGTGTGATAATGTTTTGTAGAGTGACATGGTTATAAAGGAATTTGGTAATTATTTGGAAAGGTTAAATTCAAAAGTGAATTTGGAATTTGAATTAACCTGAAATGGTAGATAAATTCCGAAATTCAGAATATAATTGAATATAGATTATTCGAGAGAGAGTTATTTATTGGAATTCGATTATATCGAATTTAGGGAAGTAGATATTTTTACTCTCCGTTTTGAATCAAATCTAATTATTTATTTATTTACTTATTAATTGAATTAATAAGTACAAGTTATATTTTTATATACCAATTATTTGGGAATAGCGATTATAATGTTGTCGTTAAAATAAATGTTTTGTAAATCTAAACAACGATTATAATGCTACTGTTATCATAAATGTTTTATAAATCTAAACAGCGATTTTAGCGCTGTCATTATAATAAATGTTTTATAAATCTAAACAGCGATTTTTAACGCTGCCGTTATAGTAAATGTCTTATAAATGGAAACAACGATTATAATGCTACAGTTATAATCAATATTGTCTATAAAAGAAATGGATCCTTAGATTGAATCTGAGAATTTGCATAAGCGATGTTTTGTTTGAAGTTGTGAGCTTTGATTATTTCAATTGAAAATGTTGTTCAATTAAGGTATGAGAGGTAATTATACCCCAACTTGATTGACTTCATGATTAATGGAGGAATGGTTAAGGTTCGATAGTGAAGATTTGTTTGCAATATGGTTATTTAATATATTATTAATGGTTTGAGTTATAATAACGATGTTTTATAACATTGCGTTAATTTAAAAGATTTTGAAATGTTTTTCCCAAATAAAATAGGAGGTATTTTCTACGCATAGAAAAGGAAATGAATTGGTGGATAAAGAATTATGAAAAGGAATATGGATATGTTTTCCGATATTAATGACGTATATTTTTTTGAATATAGAAAATAAGGATTTGTGAATATATAGAGATGTTTTCTAACTAGAATAAGAGATATTTTTTCGAAGAAAGGAATTATGATATTGGAAATGTTTTCCAAAAATCGGAAAAAAACAATTGAATTTTAAAAGAATCTAGAAGAGGTAAAAAGGGATTTTGGAATCAATAATATAATGAGGAACTACTATAAAAAGGGGCCAGTGTTGTTTGATGCTTGATTGGTAGAATTTCTAATTGGAAATAGGACCGTTGATTGTATGGATGTTACTTTGATAGTTAAATCACCGACTATCAAAGTTTTGATTTACTTTATGCCTTCGTTGTCAATATGGAGAGACCAGGATCAGATTTAATATCTGAAAACCACTCTGTATTGGTATAAGCGTTACGAATCAACTTACGCTGAAGATATTTGAAGGAGTAAAGTGCAAGGGCTGTTCTGTTAGTCCTAGGTAGAAATTGCCCATGATGGATTAATAGAATGGTGCCTTCGGTTTGTCCAGTCCCAGGACAACGTTTATGGACGAATGGCTGACAATGTGGTATTCAAAGAAAATGGTGGCCAGATGTTCTGGAAGATAATCATGACCTCAAGCCTCATCAACCGGGAAATGACAAAAATCGGGCAGGCAGCATGGCCATGTAGGTCATTCCCATTAGGGGTATTATCACCTGATCTAGTGAAAATTCATTTGTTTCTTATTCTGTTCGCTGCCGTATGCTTTTAGTAACGGTTGCTGATCATAGCCATTGGTGATAATATGCTCGATACACTCAAGTTAAATGAGTGGTCATCCATATGTGGGCCGGGTTGCAAGACGTTCTTGTTGAACCCAGTGTATTCCCCTCTAGAGATACACTATCGGAAGGTGGTTCCCTACCTTGTCATGTTGGAAATCCAATCTCTAATAAGCGCCCTGTGGTTTTCGATTTTATATTATATATGGAGCGTGAGATGCAAGAGTTCCGCTAGATTCTATTTATTTAATGTAGACATTATTATAATATCACTGGATTTGATATCAAAAATATTTTTGGTTATCGTAAGATAAAAACCATTCGTGTTTATATGTGGATCAGTCTTACGATTACCATTTCTTTCGAAAGGATTTTTGAAAGTTAAACAAACGGTTGGAGTTTACTCACACCAGTCCCATGACTTACCCAGAGTTTATTTTATTTTGTTTTCCCTAAACTCTTGGGTGGCCAAATTTATACGGGCAGTCAAGTGGTTTGGATTTTCCAGATTCACTTGGAAGATCTGGAAGCAGGAGGCTTCACCAGTTAGCTATAGACTATCATATTTCCGCTGTGTACTACGTTGTATCTGGAAACAGGTGTTTATAACTATTCCAGAAATAGTTGTTGTATTCTGATGATGGTATGTATATAAAGTTACTGAATTGTATTTCAAAGTTTATGCTATCTAATATATTTTATTCATTTCGCTGTGAGTTTCTGATCTTCGTTTTTTTCTATTCTAATATTTCTTTCTTTCTATTTCTCATCCTCTAACTTCTTTCTAATAATGATTCGTACATCTGTGCAATTTTGGTTGGACGTGTGGTGTTATTAGTCGACTCAAAGAGTATGGAAATTCAGGCATTACATTTGGTATCAGAGATGAAGGTTGAGTGATAACCTTGGCTCTATGGCGTAACTCAATAGAGACGGGGTTAGTAATACCCTAGATTGAGTTGAGTGTTTATATATAAGCGGGTATTTGTGGATTTGATATACAAATTTTTTTTATTGCATTGATTGATTTGTTGAGCGGTTTATGAATTATAGTCGATATAGGATGTACAACTGTATCGATAGGTGTTTCTAAACTCTTGAATAGAGCAATTCGATACAGTATTGTTTTAAAATAGGGTAAATGAAATAATTTTGCCCAAAACTATGTTTGATATAAAATGAATAATTTTCTGAAATTATTGAATTGGTTTGTTGTTATTATAATCAAATGAGATTATAATACCGAAATGGTTATATAAACCAAATTGAATTTGTATAAGAATTGGATATACAAAAAAGCTGAATTACAATTGGATTCAGGCCAGAATTTGGAATTTAGATCCCGGATGTTTAGTAGATATTTTTAAGTAATATAACCATACTTTGAAGGATTTTGGAATAAAAATGGTGTTAAATAGATTTTGAAAGCTATTAAGCACTGAAATCACTTCAGTGGCAAGAAAATAATTATGTTAATGGATCGCGACATTATCGGTATTCATTTTCGTGTTTCTAAGTGATAGATTGCTGCCATAATAATTTGTTAATGAAAAATTTGTTTGAGAAGAACAGGCTGTTTTGAAAAAAAATCAAATATTTTGAATTGCATTGATTATAAATATATGTGTGTAACTATATACGATTTCAAACTAATTTTAAATAAAACCCGGGAATTTGAATTCTGAAATTAAAATTTAACTTATATAAGTTGAATAGATTAAAGTGGTAAAATTGTATCAAATGAATTTAAATTTAACTTAAGTTAATCAAAATTGGATTGGATTAGAAATAATACCGAATGAAATTAAATAAAGAAAATGTTGAGATTTAAATTAGTAATATGAATTCGACATATGAATAAGCAAGTTAAATATATATTAGATGTTGTTGATTGTAATTGAATTGTGATAAATTTGAATTCAAGTGTAATAAGTGGATTGACTTAAATAGAAATCGGATTTGAATTGGTAGAATGGAAATGAACTAATCAGGAAGTTAATTAGTGTATTAAAAATCAGAAGTTGAATTGATTTAGAAACTATTGGAAATCGATATATGAATGTTGAGCAGGTATTGAATGGAAGCAAATATAAGAGATAGAATTTATGCCCGACAAAAAGGTACACGTTTACAATATTACTTGGGTTTGATGGTTTTATGAGCATATGGGGCAAGCCACTTGGCTTTTTGATTTTCTTTTGGATTGGAGAAGGCCTAGAAAGGCGAGTTGTGGTTGTACCGATTGAGCCGTGCAAAGGAGATGCTGGCGATTTTTTTTGAAAATTTAACGAGTTAGATTTTTTTTTAATTTAAAATCGAGTTGTAAATTGTAATTGAAATAAGGAAACCAGAATTGGTTAATAAAATTTCAAGTGGAATAATGAAATTGATAAATGGATTTAAAATTCATTGGAATGGGTGTGGATATGCAGAAGAGCATATGGATTGAAGATAAGAAAGTGATGATGGATTGTCCAAAATGGTGGACATATCATTTGGAAAGAATTATAAATAGACAGCATTGGTATGAGAATTCGAAGGACAGATAAGAACTGGGTTATGAAGATATAGAATATAAGATTTCAACTAAGCAGGTTATGAAGAGTTAAAGTTATAGCATTTTTACTACTTAGCAATTTCGAGGAAGAAATTCTTTTAAGGGGGAAGGAATGTAACGACCCGGACTTTTACCCGTTGAATTCTGAATATTTAAATTTGTTTTAAATATTTTATTTGAATTATATATAGAAATTTATAAGGAATTTAATAAATGAATTTTAAAATATATTGAATGTTGTTTTAACTTAAAAATAGAAATATCGAGTTTAAAATTCAAATTAGATTACTTTGAAGTTATATGTATATATTCAAATCAGATAGGTATTTTTATTCGTTTATTTTGAAATTGATTCGATTAAATTTCCAAACAATATATGATTATAATGAGATTAATTTTATAAAAATCCGAAATAGGGTATAAGAATCAACTAATGGTTAGAATGAATTCTGTAAAGTTAGTAATGGTATCCATTTACTGCGGTATCGTCTCTAAGTAAATAAATGGTTAAGTCGTAAATCAAGCACTTGTGAAAGTTGGCATAGATATATAAATTCATTTCAAACATTATATATCGTGATGGCGTTTCACTAACCAAATGGTATTGTACATCCCGACCAGCATTTTTTTAGATGAGTAGTACACATGAAGTCTTAAGGACTAGAATTTGATCGATGGAAAAGGCATGATGATGGAATAACAAAAATATCAAATAAAAACCCATATCTCTGTTTAGAATAGAATGATGTATTATTATAATGCAATTTTCAGATAAAAAGGGTATACGGTGGATGTTCACTTTTTCTGACACTTGCAATTTTCAAACACTACATATTTAAGGATTCCAACCAATCACATGGTATAACTGCATATGGCCAGACTGCCTATACAATTAAATATAGCAGTATATATATATATATATATATATATATATACACGGAGAATGGCCCGTGCTTCGCACAAGGAAAATGAGTGGAGTTGTAATTGCATCATTTAGCAGAACTATTTAAAAATTTGGTGCGGATGTTGAAGAGGACGTATGTTGACAATGCAAATTACAGTTATATGTCCAACTATTTATAACAATATACTCACATACAATCGGAACATTTTTTTTACACGATCGTGTGTTAGTATAGGAATTGTAGTAATAAAAATCAAAGTTCACAGTGAGGACTAAAAATATGTATATGGATACTATCTTTTCCGGTATGTTTGAAAACAGTGTGAGTTTGAAATGGTGTGTGAGCCAACTCTTTATTTTCAAGCCGTGCTCCTCACGCCATTCTATTCCGTGCTTTCCAAGCTATCATATGCCGTGCCCCCCAAACTTCGTCTTCTTTAAATACAGTATACCCATTCTCGTTTCTATTTTTCCAACAACAACTTCCTTATTAATCTTTAGAAATAACTTTAAAATCCAATTCTCAGTAAAAAGAAAAAAAAAGAAACGAATACAAAACTCGCAACGAAAAATCCAAATCGAAACGAAAACGTGGAATATTGGATCCGCTATGTTTGTATAATCGCGAGCTCTAACCTAATCTATATTCTATCAGGTTAGATTTAAACTTGTTACTTCTCAAATTAGGGTAGCGATGGTTCGGGGGTATTGGAGATCACGACTGAGTAGGTGTGCGAGCTTAGAGGATTTGGGGTTGGCAGATGGAGCACGAGATGGCGATGGCGAAGTCGGAGTGGAGAATAATGGACTGGAAGAGGCGACCTTGGTGGAGGAAAAGTTGCGAATGGTGTTGTGTAGGGACATCGATGCGGGGTTCCGTCCTTGTTTCTTTGAGCAAGAAGAAGAAGTCGCAGTGATTGTTGAGAGGAGGCTTGTGTCCAGTCCGATGCTGGGATGATTGTGGTGGATTGCTTAAATATTTGGTGAAGTTGGTTTGGTTTAGAAGGAAGAAAGCGACATTCTAATGGTCACAGAAATTTGTGGAGGAGGATTTCGTGGTGACGGTGACAGGTTGGCAGCAGGATACTGTTGAACGAAGGAGTTTCATTCATTTTTATTCAAAACAGGGGGATCCTTTTGTGTTGTTACGTTCTGGTAGGGGAAGCTCCAGTCTTTTTGTTCAGGTATTAAGGGAAATCTGAAAACGTAATTACTTACGTATATCAAGGGGTTATTAAGTAAGGAGTTTAAGTGTTTGAGTGTCATTTTGCAGAAAGTGGAAATTTACATTGGAAGAGAAAGGAAGTTTGGTTGTGTAATTGGGATGGAGAGAACGTTCTAGTGAAGGAAAGGTGAAATGGAAACACTCTGTGTGGTTTCAACAGGGAATCAAATTGGGTTCCTTGTTTGTTGCGGTAGAAGACGCAGTGTACAAGGTAAAATTGGGAGTGGGTATGCTTTGTTAGAGTGGGGTTGGTTTCATGATGCAGATGATTGTGAAATGGAGAAATAACGCTGGTCTTGACTTTTAAAATGGTGAAGTTGGTTGCGCGTTCTTGCTGTGAGAAGAGGAAATTAGTGGAAGTCGACAGTTCATGTGGTCAGGCTGCTCGGTGATGCCATTTTGTCGGTGATGGCCTCCGGTGTTGTTAGAAGAGGCACAGTAAGGCAAGGAGGGAATCATGTTGGAGTTCTGGAATAAAGAATAATGATGGGGAATCAAGCCCGGGTGAACAAACGTGTGTTAGCCAAACCATGGAATTACAACGGTATTAGTTGATTATAAGAAAAGTTAGCTTAATTAATTTAATTAAGGGAATTAGTAGTTAATTAAAATCGTATAAACTTAAATGTGAATAACTTTTATTTTTGTTATCAGAATTAAACGATACTGGTCACATTGGAATCGTATCGACGGAATTTACGTTATGGAACTGACATGGCGGAGAACAGAGCTATTGGAGTTTTGCAGAAAAATCGAACATCTGTTTCGTTTTAAATGAAACAAAGGCAGAACCGTCAACTGAAAACAAGGTGAGTAAACTTACTAACTCTGACTTGTTTATATTTTTATATAAACGAGTTTTAAATTTATATATAGTAATTTAATACTGTGTGATGGTCGTTTGGATGAACGGTTGATAAAATTGGTTGAAATGGATGATATAGTTATAGCGTTTATCGATTATTAGATCTGTTTACTATGATATTTCATATTAATGTGAAATTATTATTATTGACGTTGATTAACGTCTGTGGATGCAGGGAAATAGGTTGGAGGGATCCAACTGGATTCCTCAACATTTATGTTACTGTTTTTATTTGATTGTGTTATATGATGTGTTATATAATCCATGGTTGGATATGTTGTGTTTGATTTACCCTGGCCCTAGAAACTTGGTATTTTAGATACCGTAAAACATTCTCGAATGTGGAAAAGGAAATTGAGATTTAAAAATGGAATTTATTTCCGAAATAGAAATTAAATTTCGAATAGAGTGGAAAATGGAAACTGTTCCAGTGGATAAATCTAGAAGTTGTTTATAAATAAATATATAAATTAAGTGAATAATTAATCATTGGATAAATTGAAATATAAGTTTGAATATGAATTTATATAGGAAAGTGGAAGTTGATTTTGAAACCAATATTTGAAAATAGGTTTGAACTTAGCAAATTACAAAGGAAATTATAAACAAGATTTTAAATGATTGCAATACAAATAAGATTGGTATGGAAAAATATGAATAGAAGTTATAAATAGAATTTGGGTTTAAGTGAATATTTATAAGTACGAAATCAAACCGATTTGATTGTATATAAAAGAAATATATTCATGATTAAAGTGAATAATAGCTTAAAGTAAATGTTTTGCAAATGAAATATCCATAAAGGAAATTTAGATTTGAAGTATGAATCCAAATTGGAACTTGAATGAGAAAGGAAAATGGGCAATCATTTAAAAACGATGAGTTTATTCCAAAAATTTGGAATATAAAATAAAGTGTGATAACGTCTTGTAGAGTGACATGGTTATAAAGGAGTTGGGTAATGATTTGGAAAGGATAAATTCAAAAGTGAATTTGGAATTTGAATTAACCTGAAATGGTAGATAAATTTCGAAATTCAGAATATAATCGAATATAGATTATTCGAGAGAGTTATTTATTGGAATTCGATTATATCAAATTTGGGGAAGTAGTTATTTTTACTTTCCGTTTTGAATCAAATCTAATTATTTATTTATTTCTTAACTTATTAATTGAATTAATAAGTACAAGTTATATTTTTATATACCAATTATTTGGGAACAACGATTATAACGCTGCCGTTAAAATAAATGTTTTATAAATCTAAACAGCGATTATAATGCTACTGTTATCATAAATGTTTTATAAATCTAAACAGCGATTTTTAACGCTGTCGTTATAATAAATGTCTTATAAATCAAATAATTGGAAACAACGATTATTACGCTATAGTTGTAATCATTGTTTGTCTATAAAAGAAATGGATCCTTAGATTGAATCTGAGATTTTTCATAAGCGATGTTTTGTTTGAAGTTGTGAGCTTTGATTATTTCAATTGAAAATGTTGTTCAATTAAGGTTTGAGAGGTAATTATACCCCAAATTGATTGACTTCATGATTAACGGAGGAATGGTTAAGGTTCGATAGTGAAGATTTGTCTGCAATATGGTTAATTAATATATTATTAATGGTTTGAGTTATAATAATGATGTTTTATAACATCGCGTTAATTTAAAAGATTTTGAAATGTTTTTCCCAAATAAAATAGGAGTTATTTTCTACACATAGAAAAGGAAATCAATTGGTGGATAAAGAAATATGAAAAGGAATATGGATATGTTTTCCGATATTAATGACGTATATTTTTTTGAATATAGAAAATAAGGATTTTGACTATATAGAGATGTTTTCTAACTGGAATAAGAGATATTTTCTCGAAGAAAGGAATTATGATATTGGAAATGTTTTCCAAGAAACGAAAAAAAAACAATTAAATTTTGAAAGAATCTAGAAGAGGGAAAAAGGGAATTTGGAATCAATAATATAATGAGGAATTAATATAAAAAGGGGCCAGTGTTGTTTAATGCTTGATCAGTAGAATTTTTAATTGAAAATAGGACCGTTGATTGTATGGATGTTACTTTGATAGTTAAATCACCGACTATCAAAGTTTTGATTTACATTATGCCTCCGTTGTCAATATAGAGAGACCGGAATCAGATTTAATATCTGAAAACCAATCTGTATTGGTATAAGCGTTACGAATCAACTTATGCTGAAGATATTTGAAGAAGGAATAAAGTGCAAGGGCTGTTCAGTTAGTCCTAGGTAGAAATTACCCAAGATGGATTAATAGAATGGTGCCTTCGGTTTGTCCAGTCCCAGGACAACGTATATAGACGAATGTCTGACGATGTGGTATTCAAAGCAAAGTGTGGTCAGATGTTCTGGAAGATAATCGTGACCTCAAGCCTCATCAACCGGGAAATGACAGAAATCGGGCAGGCAGCATGGCCATGTGGGTCATTCCCATTAGGCGTATTATCACCCGATCTAGAGAAAATTCATTTGCTTGTTATTCTATTCGCTGCTGGATGCTTTCAGTAACGGTTGCTAATCACAGCCGTTGGTGATAATAGACTTGATACACTCAAGTTAAATGAGTGGTTAGCCATGTGTGGGTCGGATTGCAAGATGTTCTTGTTGAACCTAGTCTATTCCCCTCTAGAGATACACTATCAGAAGGTGGTTACATACCTTGTCATGTTGGAAATCCAATCTCCAATAAGCGCCCTGCGGTTTTCGATTTTATATTATATATGGAGCGTGAGATGCAAGCGTTCCGATAGATTCTATTTGTTTGATGTAGAGAATATTATAATATCACTGGATTTGATATCAAAAATATTTTTGGTTATCGTAAGATAAAAACCATCCGTGTTTATGTGTGGCTCGGTCTTACGATTACCATTTCTTTCGAAAGGGTTTTTGAAAGTTAAACAAATGGTTGGAGTTTACTCACACTAGTCCCATGACTGACCCATAGTTTATTTTGTTTAGGTTTCCCTAAACTCTTGGGTGCCCAAATTTGTACGGGCAGTCAAGTAGTCGGGATTTTTCAGATTCACCTGGAAGAGCTGGAAGCAGGAGGCTTCACCAGTTTGCTATAGACTATCATATTTCCGCTGTGTACTACGTTGTATCTGGAAACAGGTGTTTATAACTATTCCAGAAATAGCTGTTGTGCTCTGATGATGGTATGTATATAAAGTTACTGAATTGTATTCCAAAGTTTATGCTATCTAATATATTTTATTCATTCCGCTGTGAGTTTTTTATCTTCGTTTTCTTCTATTCTAATATTTCTTTCTTTCTATTTCTCATCCTCTAACTTCTTTCTAATAATTATTTGTATTTCTGTGCAATTTGGGTTGGACGTGTGGTGTTATTAGTCGACTCAAAGAGTACGGAAATTCGGGCATTATAACTCACGTCCAGTATAAGTCTCGAATTTCCCTCCAGCCATGTTGAACATTGTGTTGGACGTGATCCCACCATCTGCGATGATCTTTCTTCATTAGGCCTTCATCCAAACTCTATTCGAACTGCACCAAACGCATCCTGCTATTCCATTAAACTATATTTTTAATCTTTCATCATGCATTGCGATTAATTTTCTTTTATTATAACACTTATTAGCGTTACTGCTCAGTTTCCTCTAACCTGAGTTTATTTACTTGCTCATTAACTTTATTTGTAACTTATTTTCCCCAATCAACGTTCGTTTCCGGAATGGACCAGCACCGTTACTTGCTTACTAATTTTATAAGTCACTTATTTTTTCCAATCAACATTTGCAGTCGGAACAGGCCACCACTATTGCATGCTTATTAAACTTAAACCAGATAAGTTTTATTTTGTAATAAGCCTTTCTTACTTTGTTTCATTTTTCCTCTTTTTAATTACAGCCTAGTGTTATAATTTTACTTGCAAACATTTAGATTTTCTTATTCCATGTTTCTTTCTGTTTAGCCCAATCCTAGATCTAAGCATAACCCACTGGCTTAATTTCTTGCTTAAGCCTAAGATATTCTACTTTTATCATAGTAAGTTACATTATTTTGCAGTCATCAAGTGCCTTGATCTGGATTTATCACCATTTTTCCTTTCATAACATCTTTCAGTTATATTAATTTTTTACTTACCGTCTTTGTAATTTTTATCTTTAAGAAGTTATACTTATTTCTAATTGGCTGGTTATTAAATACATACTAAAATTTACTTCTATAATATAATATAAAATAATCTTATAAACATGAATCCGTAATTGCAAACATTTGTTTTAACAGTTTCTGAGCTATTAGATAGTGTGAAATACAGCTGAATCCCTATTTCACACTAATTCATTTCTTTTTTTCTTTTTTTCTTACTTTTGTTGTTTTACCAGCAAACTATGTAAATATATTCTTTTTTCTCAACGAACCAATCTAGGCTATTTATAATTTTTGGTTTAATTGGTATATTTTAATTCATGTTCTTAATTTATTTCTTAAATTTTATATAATTATAGTAAATTTTCAACAATTTGGCTTATAACCCGTTTTCAATTCTTTTGTCTCAATAATACTTATATTTGTCTAAATACAGTTTTAAACTATTAACTTATGTATATAAGTACAAATTTCCCAAATTTAAAGTTTAATTATATATTTACTGTAAACGATCCTGATTAAACTATGTCAAATTTAACCACACTAGGAATTAAACTATTATAAAAAGTTCTAAATAAATTATACCAAATAATAAAGAGGAAATAAAGTAGTCCAAATAATTCTAAATTAATTAAACTAACTTTTAACAAGAATTAAACGATATTATATACCATTATAGAAACGATATAATTTAAATACACTCATCCATTGTTCTATGCTCTTATCCTTGGCTGTTGTAGGTCCCCGCCTTTAGTAGGATTATACAAATATTTAATGTTATAAACCTTCTCCCTTAAAAAATTTAGGTCAAGCCCATCTCAAAAAGAAACAACCCAAAGAGGAAAAGAATGTGTTGTGACAAATTAGCTATGCCTTGGGATCTATTTATAAGTTAGGCTATGGATCTTAGATCGTTGAATTCCTAGATTAAATCTTAGAAAACCATGTCATTCAACCAATAGGAATTTTCCACGTCAGTTATAAATTCAAAGCCAGCGAATGAAAACAAGCCACATCGACTAAATAATGTCACATTTTATCTCGGGTTCATGCCTGGGCGAAATCACGTCCAAGCCAGCGGTCGATCAACAAATGTACAGCTCGGGTCGACTAGTGGGTCGACCCCTCATATCCTGGGTTGACCTATAGGTCGACCCGACTAGGTCTTGGGTCGACCTGATCCATTTAATATTCTTTTTCCTGATTTTTTTAGATTATTCTTCTACGATAACTTCTTCGCTTTAACTCCATTTTTTACAAACCATAGGTCTAAATTGATCAAAAAATTCCATACACGTAATGGCATAACTTTCATAGCCAAATTCTGAAAGTTTTACAGAGTTATTTTACTATTTAATTATTAAAAATGCAGGATGTTACAATACACATTTTTTATCTGTAGCTTTTCATGCGCACTTTGTTCGTAAAATTCTAAATATGAAAATTAACTATAATTCCATCATGAAAGCCTACAAGTTTCGCGATTAAATTCCATCATTTTCTCAAATTCTATTTTTGAAACCTAATTAAATAACTAATTTAACTAGCATCATATTTTGGGGTGTTACATTCCACCATCAACCAACAAAGTCCAACCCCTACATTTTAATTATAGTATTGATTTGGATATTACATTGTATCAACAACCAGATAAGTCCAATCCCTACATTTTAATTACAGTATTAATTTAGATATTACCCCTAGATTTTAAACTAATGGCATGATGATATTTATGGGTCTAAGATGAGTTTATAGTTCTAAAATAGTTTATCGCACTTAGTATAATTAAGGTAATTTTACCTAAAATCCCCATTAAACTTTAATAACATAGCAACCATATGTCACTAATAACCATAACAACCAATTTCCTTTAGTTAATAGACACTGCAATAAATGCCATTAATACTAGTCCCATTAATTTATATCAATTCCGATTAATTGTAACTCATTAATTATCTCTAAATTTATAATATTAATTGCCTAAATTTTGAGTTACAACATTTAATTCTAATTTACCCTAATAATATTTTCACTTAAAGGGATTCTTAATTCAAGGTTATAAATTTTAAGGATAGAAGTTCTAAAAAATTGGTTATAACAATAATTTACAAGGAAAAAATATAAATCAATTTATCAATTTTAGTTACATAGGAATAATGATAAATTCAATTTATTATTTTAATATTCCTACATTACTTGATTTATCTTTTTCCTATAAATTGTCCTTAAAACTAATTTTTCAAAAGTGCTTCCTTAGAACTTATTATGTTGAAATGATAAGCCCTTGACCAAATTTACACTACCATAAGTATAACCATTTTGAAGTCTATAATTTATTGGCGTAAACCCTTAATGTTATAATTGCTAATTCTTCATTTACTGTAGCTAACACTAATTTATACCAATAATATATTGAAAATATTTAAAATTCAAACATACAAAAGCATCAACCTAATGATAATAACAAGCAAAATTAGTATAATTGGATGGATAAAATATTAATATATTAGCACAATATTTATGTATGTACTAATTTTCCTAAACTAACAATTTTCATTCTAGTTGACAATATTAACTAAAACAACCTTTCTATGTTCTGATTGGTCGAAATTAAAATCTCATGAAATGGTCTTTTGAAAATTTTTCCATAATTTTTTTCAAACATAAAAAAGAAAAGACTACTGACATTTTTGAAATTAGAAGGAAATGGTAATCTTTTATTGGGAATAAACAGTATAAATTACGTAGAAAAACATAATTTACACGTCTCTTCCTGTCTTATCCGTGCATATTCCTTATAATTTCAACATAATCTTTTTGCACAAATAGACAAATAGACTAAATCATTATAATTAAAAAAAATCCTAACACTAACCAAAACATAGATAGATCCAACTAAAATGAGCAGATTACTCAAATTTTACTTTTACATCTATTTTACAGATCTAGAATACAATTGAAAATAACAAATTTAATATAGGGACTGATTCCCCAGATTTAGGTGTAAACAATAGCAAAAACTTACAAAATAATATATAGGTAAAATTTTGATATTTTAGTGAAAAACTAGAATTCCATTATCCATTTTTAGGCGTAGAAATTGAAAGTGTAACAACAAAATGTTGGATCTATATTAACCCTAGAGGGGGGGTGAATAGGGTTTATTACAATTTTGAAGAATTAGTAAAATAAATTGCAGTACAAATAATCAGCAAGGAAATAAATGCAGTAAATAACACACATATATATACCCAGCTTTGGCAAACTCTGCCTACTGCTGCATTCACTAAGATTTCTACTAGGTGTTAATAACAGATCCCGCTTACAAACCCTGTAAACTCGCACTCCCTGCTCCTGTATAAACTCTACGCTAAAAACCCTAGACTGATCGATATCCCCTCGACCAGAATTTCCCAAATTACAAACCCGTAATCCGTAACCCTAGATTTTACAGACTCTAGTAAACTGCCAGCTAAACCCTAACTGGATTCCCTAGTATTTTACAAACACTAGAAACTGATGGATCGAATACAAACTAAATAAAAAAATAACACAAAAAATAAACAACTAAAACCCTAGGATTTAAAAAGAAGGGTCATCCCCTTTATCGCTTAGAACACTTGGCCGCTCACTTTCATTTGTGTTGCACCCGATCTCTTTAGTCCCGTTCTCTTTGCTTTGTTGAGAAAAAAATGGCGGCTACTCAAGTTGGGGATTAGGGTTTTAGTTAATTCCCAAACCAGAACGCGATGCTTCTTCAAGTCTGGATAAATCTTCTGATGCTCGAATATGTTGTTACTCTTGGCCGATCTGATTTGGGCAAGCCACTCTGCTTGTGATCCAAAACATGTGAGATTTACTGCTTTGATTTTTTGATTTTGTTCTTGAATTCGAATTCTTGATTTTCGGTCTGGATGATATTTGCCAGTGATGAGATAGATGATGTTTATAGGATTTTTAAAAACCCTTAAACTGCTTTGATTTCATATATGGCTCGAACCTGATTTTGCTCTCGAGTTATTGTTGGCTTGCTTGATAATTTGTGGTTTCCCCTTTTGAAATTCTCGAATGAAATTGAAATTGGTTGCCTTGAATTTAAACGTGATATGTTTCCAGAGTGTTTGTTGTCTTATACCATCTTTGTGCAATTCTGGAAACCATGGATTCATTTCTTGCCAAGACTGAAATCGAGATTTTTGCCTCAATTAATACTTGCCCAAAATTTGGATTGATAACCGATTGATTGCCAAATCATGCGTTTGAAAAAAAAGGAAACATAAATGATTTTCTTGACTAAAAACTGATGATTTCTGGAAGTATTTGCCAAAAACTTATGTCCCATTTTAAAATTTATTTCCATAAATTGATTGCAAAAAAAAAAAAAACTTTGCCAAAAACAGATTAGAGATTATCACTTGCCTTTGTTTCACTGATATATAAGCATAATGGAAATCATTGATTGAGCATACCATACATATCTCAATAAATTATTGGCTTAATCACTACTTTGCTGCTGGATATGTGACACTGATTTCTTGCCAAAAGTATTTCACTGATTGTAGAAAATCTGGAAAATATTGATCACTAAAAAATTAACTGAATTGTTGCATGATTAAGTCTGCATCTTGAATACACTTTATTGTATATGAATTAGTCTTTTCTTTGATTATTCCCATGACTGTTGTGACTATCATTATCCTGTTCATTTTCATGATCAAAGAATTGTTGTCCTGTTTGCATTTCAGTGTGACTATGGTGCTGTGTGCACAACTTTAAGTTGTCTCGTATCCATTTGAATCTGAAATTCACTTACTGTCTGAACCAGTATTGTTGCATACCTATGCAATCATGATTGTGAAACTGATCTTATGCATTTGTCCATATATACATACCTATACATGCAAATATTGAGAGTTTGTCTGCATTCTTTGTTAACTTGGCATTTCCCATGTGTGTTTACTTCCTGAAAGTTGTGTGAACTGGTTCATTCTTTACTTCCATGTTTGTTGCATTCAAAAATGAACAGTGCTGAACCAAATTCTTTGCCATTTACCATTGTTGCTCGATTTACCCATACCATGCTGCAATTAATCTGCTCTATGTAATCAATGTTGTTTGGTTGGCTTCTTCTTATTTGACTGATGGTAACTTGGTTATGCATTCTGCCTGAACTAAGTATGTACATGCCCGAATTCCTTGCAGTTGCAAATACATGTTCTCTTGCCCACTTGTACATATTTCCATGCACCATTTGTTTAAAAGAGTGAGACTGAATATTCTCCCTTCTTTTGGCTGCTGCTCACACGCACACTTTCCTGCTTGTATATGTACATCACTGTCTTTCTTGATTGATCTGAATATTGCCATATACTTGTAATCCACTGATCCATGTACATGTTGTGTTCATGTTGTCTTGACTTTGTTAGCTTGTTGTTGCCATGTTGTCTACGGTACATTGAGGATTTACTTGCCATGATCACACTGATTTGAGCTGTACATATGAGAACTGCCTTTGATATTTGCTTGCATCACTTGTGTACATTGACTCGACCAAGCCGAACCCTTCATTTTGACTTTATCACATTGGTTTGAACCATGTTTTGAGCTATGTTGAACTTTCACTTGAATGTTTGTTGTAGCACTGAGTCGAGTTGGTCGTCGCGGCTACTCCTCAGTTGCTCGCTACATTCTGGTTGGCGAGGCAATGCACACGTGTATATTCATGCACATGTGTACATGCAGCCATCTGAATGGATTTTCATGTCCCTGCACACTAATATGTGTATATACATACACATGTGTGTGTATACATATATCGTGCGCATGCTACATTCACATATCAGATCAAGTCATGAAAAATGATGAGAAACACACCGAAATTCTAAGGCAAATAAAATTTTAAAAATAAAATTATATTTGCATGTGTCCATATTTTATTTCTATTGCAGTGTACTGTGTGTTTTTCTATTTGTGACAGGTAAGTACGAAGATGACTGGACTGACGGTGAAGGTGATGTGATGTAACACCCCGAATTTTCTGAGAATATTAAAATTAACAAATTCAAGAACACTTAATTTTTAGAAGAAGAATTAAGTGAAATGGGTTTCGCTATTACGTTTGTCTCAAAATTTTGGTCAAGATAGACATTTGGTTTGCATAAAACGGATACCTTATGAAGAAGTTATTAAGCCTTGAAGTTTGTGTACATATGAGGAAAAAAAATATAGATATATATAAAAATTAAATAAATAAATATAAAAAAAAGTTCAAAACAACAAATCGGGAGGGGGAATAACCGAACCGGCCCATTTTTGAGGTCGACCCGAGCCCTTTTGGGTCGACTAGGGGTTGATTCAGGGTGTTTGGCTGTCAACCCGTGGGCCGATTCGCTCTAAGGCAGATGTGGCATCTGATTGGTTTTGATGGACTCCTTGCTGAGTCATTAGGGCTGATGTGGCTATTCTATCTTGTCTTAATGGCTTTGATTTGCTCTAGGTTAATCTGACGGTTTCTATTAAATCAAACTTCTATATAAGCAACCTAAATCTATACCCTAAGCCACACAAAAATATTCCTAGAGTCGTCATGCCGTCAACGGTGAACTTAGAATTGTCGTCATCTCTTTCAACTCAAAGGCAAGATAGAAGCTACATCAAAATCAAAACTAATCTAATTCAACTAAGAGAATTCAACGATCTACTTCAAAGGCGAGCAATTCAGTTTCAGAATACAGATCCCTGAAATCAAGTTTTTCCTTTTGATTGTAAGTGTAGTTATCTTTCAGATGTGAATAAATTAAAGACATGATTTGTAATGAATTGTAAAATAGAATTGTATCAAGTTGTATGTGATGCTGATTCATGTTTATTCATGTCTATTCTATCATATATGCCTATGAACTATTGTGGTCTATCGAACCTATCATGTTATGTGGAAATTGGTGAGTAAACCTATGATGTTGTATAGAAATTTGGGAATGAAATTATCATATGTAAGTTTGGTGATATTATGATATATACAAGTTTTAGGCTAAGTCATGTCGTTTATGCCTAATTGTTTAGAGCCATTATGCATACATGTTTAGATCTACGACCTTATATGTTTAGATCTACAACTTTATATGTTAGATCCATATGCCTTTATGATAGATCTAATTTGCAAGTTCACCACTACATGCCAATTTTAACTTGTATAGATTTATGTAAATTCATATGCTTGTGGTTCATGTTGCATAGATCAAATTTGCAAGTTCATAGTTAAAAGTATATTGTTCTATGCCAAATCCATGTGACATATGTGTAGTTAGATCCATACTTTTTTATGATGTTGAAATGTTGCAAAGTTTCTCTTTTCCCCTTTTTGTTTTATAAGTTAGACTAAAATATCGAGCCTAACATTCTATGTAATTTTGCGAACGTACAACAGGGGTAACGTTGGGGAAAACATGAAATTACATGTAATTTGCATGTTTGACACATAAGCATGATAAGTGGCATGAAAATGGTATAATCTATATACCTAAAATTTTGAATGTGATTTAGAAGGAAAGTGGGCCATGACAATAATTAATTTATAATTTACATATAAATATGTAGGATAAACATGAAAAATTACATGGCATAGATTGGTTCACGAAATGGTATATTTAGTATACCATTAATGGTGAGAATAATTAAAAGGATAATTATGGCATAATTAAATTGGGAATAATTTACATATGGAATTTGTCATAAATAAGAAATATGTAAATTTAGAAAAGACGAATATGCCTAACCCGAGGTTAGACTGAGTTATGGTGTAAAACTGCCCGGCACATCCAGTGACCACAACAATACCTATCTAATGTGGGTGGTTAGTGCATTGATCCCAAAAAGGACCCAAGGTTAGACTGAGTTGTGGTGTAAAACTGCCCGGAACCGACCGGCACATCCAGTGACCACAACAATACCTGTCTAATGTGAGTGTTTGGTGCTTAATTAAAGCTAAGTCAATATTGGTAGGGTTAAGTCAATTAAGGAAACACTTAACCAATTCAAAATGTTAACTAAACTGATGGGTGAGGTTAAGTAAATTTAGAACACTTAACCGTTATAACATGTTAATTAGACAAGTGGGTGAGGTTAAGTAAATTTAGAACACTAAACCTTTATAAGATGTTAATTAGACAAGTGGGTGAGGTTAAGTAAATTTAGAAACACTTAACCAATATAACTTGATTTATGGAAATGTTAAGTTAAAATAAGAGGGCAACACTTAACCAATATAACTTGATTTGTAGTAGGGTTAAGTTAACACAAGAAGTCAACACTTAACCAAAGTAACATGACACGTAGATGGGTTAAGTTAACTTGAATTGATTGATGACACTTAACCAATACAACAAGATGAATACGTGGGGTTAAGTTAACAAGAAACACTTGACCAATATAACTTGATGAATGAACGGGGTTAAGTTTATAGGAACAACTTAACCGATCCAACATGATAAGTAAGGAGGGTCAAGTAAATAAGAAATTCTTAATCAACATGACATGATGAATGAGTGGGTTAAGTTAACATGAGCGGACAACACTTAACTAATATGGCGTAATGTGAGGGAGGGTTAAGTACATATCGGGTTGGTGGGTAATATTAGTAAATATAGGCCCACAAAACTTAACCATTAAATAAACATGCTTGAATCAGTGGAAGGGTTAACAACATATCGGGTTGGTGGGTAATATTAGTAAATATAGGCCCACAAAACTTAACCATTAAATAAACATGCTTGAATCAGTGGAAGGGTCAAGTACATATTGGGTTGGTGGGTAATATTAGTAAATATAGGCCCACAAAACTTAACTATTAAATAAACATGCTTGAATCAGTGGAAGGGTTAAGTACATATCGGGTTGGTGGGTAATATTAGTAAATATAGGCCCACAAAACTTAACCATTAAATAAACATGCTTGAATCTGTGGAAGAATTAAGTACATATCGGGTTGGTGGGTAATGTTAGTATATATATGCCCGCAAAACTTAACTATTAAATAAACATGCTTGAATCGATGGGAGGGTTAAGTACATCTTGTGTAGGTGTAGTACATATAGGCCCACAAAACTTAACCGTTTATTAAAAATGCTTGGATCGATGGGAGGGTTAAGTACATATCGGGTTGGTGGGTAATATTAGTAAATATAGGCCCACAAATTTAACCACTAGGAAACCCTAGTAACGGGGACCAATTTCAGCAGTAACCCACATGGATGTATCACGGTACCCTGAACTAGGCAGGGTGGGGCACGATTACTGGGCTGATTATAAGCGGTCAAAGCAGCGGCAGGGGGTACGTCAGTGTAGGTTCCGACAGTTTACGGGCGTGCACGTACTCCGGAGTGGGAAAAAGCAGGCACTGGGTACCAGTAGTTATACACTGTGCATCTTGAATCGTGTCGGGTCGCTATCATAAGGATTGATACACCTTATGGTGGGACCAGCACAGGGTATCTACACGCAAGAGAGGGATGATTGACACAGACACATGGAACATGAATACAAGTAGGGAGCCGATCGATAGGGTAGTAAGGGTACGTCTAACATGTTCATGGCAATTAGGCTGATTGAGGTGGAATCCTCATGACAGATGTACACCTGAAGGCTACCACAATTACGGGGGTTGGGATCACGATTATCATTTTATACAGATTACTAGTTGGGACACTAGTTAGGTGATGCAGAGATAAATATAGAAATCAGATTAACAGAGTAGTAGCGAAGCAGAGAAAAAGTAGAAGCGCATTCAGTTCACCTTGCACTTATGTTGTCTTTAGTTACCTTGTTTTTATGGTATTGTCGTATTTTCGGTTTATTCATGTCATGATCCTTTATCTTGTTTGCATGTTGAAAGATCACTGGACTTACCAGACTTATGTCTGACCTAGTTTGTTTTTCGCCTCTTTTCTTCCGTTCCCCCCCGGTAGTCAGGGAAGGAATAGCTCAGCCTAACTTGGACCTCTTCTCTTTCCAAGCTTGAAGATTACTTGGTGTATCGCTTTGGAATATCTCTCTTTCACTGCTATGGCTGGTTCATGCTTTATCGGGGAATATCATTGTTTTTATGCTTCTTTTATTCTTGGAAGTTTTTAAATCAAGACAGAAGTTCTATGTATTACATTTAAGTATGATTGAGGAAATTGTTGTAAAATCTTGACTGAATTAAGTTGTTTATAAAATGACTTTATTTTCCGCTGCTTTATTTGTATGTCTTGTAATTTATCTGCATCTTTTACCTATAATGCTCCACCAAAGTTAAGGCATTCCCTCTGTAAGTGACCTTAACCGAGGTGGGGTGTTTCACTTGGTATCAGAGCTGAAGGTTACCGGATCAGATAAAAGATTTGAAAAATTATTTTCAAAACGGTTTTAAAAGAAGCATTTTCAAAAGAAAAGTTTTGTTTTAAAGGCGTATTCCCCAAAGCCATATGCACTATCTTTTGATCCTATATTTGGATCCTTGTTTCCTTCTTTCATGAGTCTCCGGGGCTCTTGGCTTTCTGGGAGGTAACCTCATCGTGGCATGGTTCCGTAGGCTCGACGAGACTACGACACTTGTCAAACGGCAAACAAGTGCCTAACTTCCATCTATAGCCGTAGTAGTTTCACCTGCGGCTAATTTTCTCTCGAGCTTTGTAGGATTCTCCGTGCGATGGAGGCAGCTTTCGAGAAACCTGTCAACAAGTTACACAAGGATGGCAAAGATGAGAATGAGGGAATTTGGCTAAGGAGCACAACACAAGGATGAATAACTCATGGATATGGACTTGGTTCACAAAGGAGGGGAGGAAAGAATAGTAAAACCTAAAACAAGAGGAAGTATCTTTATTTTGGTATAACGGGTCTTATAATTAAGGGCAAGGGCAAGAACTAAAGATAGGATTTTCCGGAAGGCAAGTGCCTTCTCTCACCACCAGCATACCTGAGAGAGAGGTAGTAAGGTTTTTGTTGAAAAGTTTAGTTTTTCTTCTTGATCATCCTGCTAGTACTCTTTTTGATTTTTGCGCTTCACATTCGTTTATATCTGCTTCCATAATTGAGTCTCTGCACCCTAGATCTTGTATAGTAGAGGATCCCATTATTGTCTCAAGTCCAATTTGTGGTTCGGCTCATTTGTCTTTGGTTTGTAGGGATTTGAGATACTTATGTTTTTGGTTTCATGGGCTATGGGTTAATTCTAGGCATGGATTAATTAGCTAGTAATTGTGAAAGGAGGGTAGTTAGACTTTCGACTTGCTTCGGGAATACCCTCGAAATTTCGTGCGATCCTAAGGGATCAGTTTGTCTTAGCTACCTAGAATTACTTTATGTATTTATCGACGATTTTCGATCCGTTAGAGTAGTCCATGAGTACGCAGATGTTTTTTGATTAAGGTTAGGAGTTTTCCCCCTAAAAACTCGAGATAGACTTCCGCATAAATCTAGTTGACAATGCAAAGCCAGTTATGCGATCAACGATAGTTTTGGAGCAGGATTGGTGAGGATAGCCAGAGTCGGTTAAGTGCTCAATTGTTTGATTGTTTTACTAGTATCATCTCACATAAATCGTCCAAATTCGGAGGAGGTATTCCTTGGGTGCTTGTCTGATATTGGTTTAGGCCTTTAGGGCTTGTACTTGAGGGATGCCAAGTTCGACTAGGATGGTTTGCGTGAGAGATATCGACCCTCAGATTTGTGACATGAGGGATATGCTAAGTAGAAGAGAGGCCTTTAATCATCTTAGTATATACACTTGGTATCATGGTTAACTTTTGTTTATCTTGTAAAGATAGTTCGACAACATTGGATACCCTCTAGCATAGTAAATGGTTGAGGTCCTATCTTTACTAGTGGGTTTTGGAAATGGAGGTCAAGAAGCTTCACAATCGTGAAGTTAAATTAGTTAAGGTACAGTGGAGTGGAGCTCAAAGAAGATGCGACATAGAATACTGAAGACTAGATACGCGCATCATACCCTTTTTGAGGGTATATCCTTGATTCCTCCTTTTTCTGTAATATTTATTGGCATGCTAGTCTTTATCTTTTAAGTATATCCTCTTGATCCTATCCTCGATCCTTAGGTAGAAGCCAATGGATGAAAACATGTGTTTGAGACATGTTATGATTGATGGTTGCAAGTGGTTGCAAGTGTTTGCTAGTGGTTGCTCATGGATGCATATACACACATTAGGCACTAGATCGGCTCAGTCACTTTCATATTGCATATGCATATGAATGTATTTGTATATGGATTGAAACTTAATGTGTTATCATATGGATGTAGCATATGGATGAGTGAATATGCACACATATAGTATTTACATGATTAGGGATATTTGCATACATATTGGACGCATGACACTCTCATGATTCACATTAAGGAGGTCAACTGTATCAGTAGACCGCCTGATTTTGTACTAGATAAGAGACATATACACACACTCTGCATATGTTCATATGGCATTAGAAGTCTTTTAAGGACAATGGATGATTGTGGATGATGGAATGCTTGTGGATGATGGATGAGTAGATGGATGATTGGATGTTAGGATGCATTCTTCTTAATTTGAAGATTTCGGGGACAAAATCCTTTAAGGATGCGAGAATGTAACACCCCGAATTTTCTGAGAATATTAAAATTAACATATTCAAGAACACTTAATTTTTAGAAGAAGAATTAAGTGAAATGTGTTGCGCTATTACGTTCGTCTCAAAATTTTGGTCAAGATAGACATTTGGTTTGCATAAAACGGATACCTTATGAAGAAGTTATTAAGCCTTGAAGTTTGTATGCATATGAGAAATATATATACATATATAAAATAAATAAATAAATATGCAAAAAAGTTCAAAACAACAAATCGGGAGGGGGAATAACCGAACTGGCCCATTTTTGAGGTCGACCCAAGCTCCGCTGGGTCGACTAGGGGTTGATTCAGGGTGTTTGGCTGTCAACCCGTGGGCCAATTCGCTCTAAGGCAGATGTGGCATCTGATTGGTTCTGATGGACTCCTTGCTGAGTCATTAGGGCTGATGTGGCTATTCTATCTTGTCTGAATGGCTTTGATTTGCTCTAGGTTAATCTGACGATTCCTATTAAATCAAACTTCTATATAAGCAACTAAATCTATACCCTAAGCCACACAAAAATATTCCTAGAGCCGTCATGCCGTCAATGGTGAACCTAGAATTGCCGTCATCTCTTTCAACTCAAAGGCAAGATAGAAGCTACATCAAAATCAAATCAAAACTAATCTAATTCAACTAAGAGAATTCAACAATCTACATCAAAGGTGAGCAATTCAGTTTCAGAATACAGATCCATGAAATCAAGTTTTTCCTTTTGATTGTAAGTGTAGTTATCTTTCAGATGTGAATAAATTAAAGACATGATTTGTAATGAATTGTAAAATAGAATTGTATCAAGTTGTATGTGATGCTGATTCATGTTTATTCATGTCTATTCTATCATATATGCCTATGAACTATTGTGGTCTATCGAACCTATCATGTTATGTGGAAATTGGTGAGTAAACCTATGATGTTGTATAGGAATTTGGGAATGAAATTATCATATGTAAGTTTGGTGATATTATGATACATACAAGTTTTAGGCTAAGTCATGTTGTTTATGCCTAATTGTTTAGAGCCATTATGCATACATGTTTAGATCTACGACTTTATATGTTTAGATCTACAACTTTATATGTTAGATCCATATGCCTTTATGATAGATCTAATTTGCAAGTTCACCACTACATGCCAAGTTTAACTTGTATAGTTTTATGTAAATTAATTTGCTTGTAGTTCATGTTGCATAGATCAAATTTGCAAGTTCATAGTTAAAAGTGTATTGTTCTATGCCAAATCCATGTGAAATATGTGTAGTTAGATCCATACTTTTGTATGATGTTGGAATGTTGCAAATTTCCTCTTTTCCCCCTTTTGTTTTATAAGTTAGGCTAAAATATCGAGCCTAACATTCTATGTAATTTTGCGAACGTACAACGGGGGTAACGTTGGGGAAAACATGAAATTACATGTAATTGGCATGTTTGACACATAAGCATGATAAGTGGCATGAAAATGGTATAATCTATATACCTAAAATTTTGAACATGATTTAGAAGGAAAGTGGGCCATGACAATAATTAATTTATAATTTACATATAAATATGTAGGATAAACATGAAAAATTACATGGCATAGATTGGTTCATGAAATGGTATATTTAGAATACCATTAATTGTGAGCATAATTAAAAGGATAATTATGGCATAATTAAATTGTGAATAATTTACACATGGAATTTGTCATAAATAAGAAATATGTAAATTTAGAAAAGACGAGTATGCCTAACCCGAGGTTACACTTAGTTGTGGTGTAAAATTGCCTGGAAACGATCGGCACATCCAGTGACCACAATAATACCTGTCTAATGTGGGTGGTTAGTGCATTGAGCCTAAAAAGGACCCGAGGTTAGACAGAGTTGTGGTGTAAAACTGCCCAGAACCGACCAGCATATCCAGTGACCACAACAATACCTGTCTAATGTGAGTGGTTGGTGCTTTAATAAGGCTAAGTCAAGATTGGTAGGGTTAAGTCAATTAAGGAAACACTTAACCAATTCAACATGTTAACTAAACTGATGGGTGAGGTTAAGTAAATTTAGAACACTTAGCCGTTATAACATGTTAACTAGACAAGTGGGTGAGGTTAAGTAAATTTAGAACACTTAACCTTTATAACATGTTAATTAGACAAGTGGGTGATGTTAAGTAAATTTAGAAACACTTAACCAATATAACTTGATTTATGGAAAGGTTAAGTTAAAATAAGAGGGCAACACTTAACCAATATAACTTGATTTGTAGTAGGGTTAAGACATGACATGTAGGTGGGTTAAGTTAACTTGAATTGATTGATGACACTTAACCAATACAACAACATGAATACGTGGGGTTAAGTTAACAAGAAACACTTGACCAATATAACTTGATGAATGAACGGGGTTAAGTTAATAGGAAACACTTAACCGATCCAACATGATAAGTAAGGAGGGTCAAGTTAATAAGAAATGCTTAACCAACATGACAAGATGAATGAGTGGGTTAAGTTAACATGAGCGGACAACACATAACTAATATGGCGTAATGTGCGGGAGGGTTAAGTACATATCGGGTTGGTGGGTAATATTAGTAAATATAGGCCCACAAAACTTAACCATTAAATAAACATGCTTGAACCAGTGGAAGGGTTAAGTACATATCGGGTTGGTCGGTAATATTAGTAAATATGGGCCCACAAAACTTAACCATTAAATAAACATGCTTGAATCAGTGGAAGGTTTAAGTACATATCGGGTTGGTGGGTAATATTAGTAAATATAGGCCCACAAAACTTAACTATTAAATAAACATGCTTGAATCAGTGGAAGGGTTAAGTACATATCGGGTTGGTGGGTAATATTAGTAAATATAGGCCTACAAAACTTAACCATTAAATAAACATGCCTGAATCAGTGGAAGGGTTAAGTACATATCGGGTTGGTGGGTAATATTAGTAAATACAGGCCCACAAAACTTAACTATTAAATAAACATGCTTGAATCGATGGGAGGGTAAAGTACATATCGGGTTGGTGGGTAATATTAGTAAATATAAGCCCACAAACTTAACCAATAGGAAACCCTAGTAACGGGGACCCATTTCAGCAGTAACCCACATGGATGTATCACGGTACCCTGAACTAGGCAGGGTGGGGCACGATTACTGGGCTGATTATAAGCGGTCAAAATAGTGGCAGGGGGTACGTCAGTGTAGGTTCCGATGTTTTACGGGCGTGCACGTACTCCGGAGTGGGAAAAAGCAGGCAGTGGGTACCAGTAGTTACACACTGTGCATCTTGAATTGTGTCGAGTTGCTATCATAAGGATTGATACACCTTATGGTGGGACCAACACAGGGTATCTACACACAATAGAGGGCCGATTGACACAGACACATGGAACATGAATACAAGTAGGGAGCCGATCGATAGGGTAGTAAGGGTACATCTAACATGTTCATTGAAATTAGGCTGATTGAGGTGGAATCCTCACGGTAGATGTACACCTGAAGGCTACCACAATTACGGGGGTTGGGATCACAATTATCATTTTATACGTATTACTAGTTGGGACACTAGTTAGGTGGTGCAGAGATAAATATAGAATTCAGATTAACAGAGTAGTAGCGAAGCAGAGAAAAAGTAGAAGCGCATTCAGTTCACCTTGCACTTATGTTGTCTTTAGTTACCTTGTTTTTATGGTATTGTCGTATTTTCGGTTTATTCATGTCATGATCCTTTATCTTGTTTGCATGTTGAAAGATCACTGGACTTACCAGACTTATGTCTGACCTAGTTTGTTTTTCGCCTCTTTTCTTCCGTTCCCCCCGGTAGTCAGGGAAGGAATAGCTCAGCCTAACTTGGACCTCTTCTCTTTCCAAGCTTGAAGATTACTTGGTGTATCGCTTTGGAATATCTCTCTTTCACTGCTATGGCTGGTTCATGCTTTATCGGGGAATATCATTGTTTTTATGCTTCTTTTATTCTTGGAAGTTTTTAAATCAAGACAGAAGTTCTATGTATTACATTTAAGTATGATTGAGGAAATTGTTGTAAAAGCTTGACTGAATTAAGTTGTTTATAAAATGACTTTATTTTCCGTTGCTTTATTTGTCTGTCTTGTAATTTATCTGCATCTTTTACCTATAATGCTCCACCGAAGTTAAGGCATTCCCTCTGTGAGTGACCTTAACAAAGGTGGGGTGTTTCATGTAAAGACAGAAGATTGAAGACAAGAAAAACAATGTATATAAGTGTCAAGGAATGTATGAGTCTGAAACTGTATATGAGTCAATGTGAGTTGTATGTGTATGAATTGTATAGACAAAGTGTGAGTGTTATAGAGAGGAACTATGTATGAAATTGAATATCAGTGAATTTATATAAATAGAGGAGTATAAAACGTGTACTGTTTGATATTGAAATAAAATATTTTGTTTTAAATAAAATACTGTGTGAATATTTAAATTTCTGTACAGTTGTATTTATTTAAACAGAAATATTATATTCCTATTTTGTGTTGTATACTAGTACAGTTACAAACACATTTAATAATAAAATATATTTGGTTGTTATCATCAAACAAAAATCATATAATTGTGTATACAACACCGTTATATGCAAAAATCTCCCCCTTTTGATGATAACAAACAAATATTAAGATTTTGAAAACAATAAATGTATTTTACAGTGAAGATTGAACTCCCCCTATTTATTAGCTCCCCCTACAATAGAAAACTCCCCCTATAACTGTGCATGGGTGAAAAACAATGAAAATTTAATTTTCAAAATTAAAAATATTTATAAAATATTCACTCATAAATCAAAATCTCAACCCATTCTCCCCCTTTTGTTATCATCAAAAGGATACAGAATTTAAAATATCTACGAAAATTGACTAAAAATATAATTTTAGTATAAGAGGAAGAACAGTTGTCAAAAATCTCAATCAGTCAAACAAAAATCATAATAAACTGAGGACAGGTGGCATATTTCACATTGTAGAACGATGGATTTATAATGAATTTTATAAAAATGTAGAGAGTTAAAAAAATGAATTTCAATTATTTCCCAAAGATTTTTTTTATAAAGATGAGGTACATAAAACAGTGATGGATTTGGAATATAATTATAAATTCAATTTAAGTGACGCAATCTAATAATCTCAGATCCCAATAGCTATCAATCAACAAATCATAATACGTCATAAAATATTAACACATTTCACAGATTAGAAAATGGATTGATATGTTGGTTTTTACACACCAAGGAGAATTTCAAATTAATTTCTATTTATAGCACATTTTCCTTTTTCTTTGTATTTTATTTAAGAGCACACTGACCATGCATACCCAGAGCTTGGATTTTTAAATGAGGTCAGTCGCAGCTTAAATTATTAGTTGTCTCATAACCATGCATGACTAGAGCTTGGATTTTTAAATGAGGTTAGAGACACACTTATGAATATTATATTTTATTATTTTCAGTTTCAAAATGAAAAACTCCTCAGTATATGAAACAAATATGGATGATAGAAATGTGATAGGTACAAAAATGATTTGTGAAATAAATTTATAAATTAATCATATTATGAAATATGATCAACTATACTGAGATCATTGAAAATTTTCAATTATCACTAATTCTGAATAATAATACAGTCCCATTTCTATCACAAATATTTCCACTGTTTATTCAAAAAGTTTTAAAAACATATTAACTCTCCACATTAATATAAAATTATCATGGATGGCAATGGTAGATAAAGAAGATGGTCGTGAAATAATTGCCAATTCAAATATATTATAATAATTATTCAACCATCATGAAAATCTAAATAAAATCTCCTCTTGTTGTAAAATATATTGCAGTCACAATTCATCACCGTTTCAAAATCTGATTATAATTTTGATGAATTATAAATACAATTCAATTTGGATATTGATTTCAATTTTTGAATGAATAATCAATAAATAATTTTAAAATTGAAAATCAATTACAAGAGGAATTTAAAGTGATTTATACAAAACAAAAAATTGTGTGGAATCTATACAGGATGATAATTCAAAAACAGATGAAAAAAAAATTATGGCACTTCTGATACCAATTGATTTCTCTATTTACGATGATTTTAACACGACACTGGAGATGAACAAGGACATTACAGACAATAGAATTTTAATCACAAATCCCAAGCAGACATGATTAACAAATCGAGAAAATTAATTTCATATATCAGAGCATGGTATATATTTGATACCAAAACAAGAAGTCACCACAAAATATTTACAAGAACAATATCTGAGCAGCACAAAAATCATTTTCAAATCAGACTTGTCAAGATAACGGTCACATGAGATGATTCATGATCAAATGAATAAAAATACCATTTATTTGAAATCATTTGAGAAATATGAAACTCTCAAGATTCAGTGAATCAGTCACACCAGAATGTAAATTTCAGATTCAAGATATGTGTGTGATTCAATAAATCAATAACTTCAAATGATTTTAAACAAACATATATTCAAATCAAATAATCATGAAAAACAGAGAAATTTAAGGTCGGATTTTCAAAGAATTTTTCACAAGAATTTCTGACAAGCACAAGAGTAATTTCGGATCATTTACATCAGACTTGAGAAATATTCATGATCCAAAAAAAATTAAAAATAGTTTATTTGAAATCACTTGAATCAATGTCAAGTTTGAGATATAATGAATTATTCACACAAGATCGATAATTTCAAATTTAAGTAGTGTGTGATATTCAAAATATCAAGAATTTCAAATGATTTCAAACAAAACTGATTTCAACCATAATATTCATGAATAAAGATGAATTTCAAGATGTATCACTGATTCAAGACAATTTAAAATATTCAAACCAATCTGAAAATCAATGAAATTATCACAACTGGTAAATAGTAGAGTGCTGTAATGAGTATAATATTTTAAGATTTTCTAAAATGAATTAGAAGAAACTCAAAACAGCAGAGGTGTGTGAAACTTCATCAAATTTTCAGATCTTCAAGAATTTAGAATTCTAATTAACAGTGTTCAAGATATGACAATAACATCAACACTGTTATGAATTCAGAAATCAGAAAAATAAACTTCAAAACAATTGCAAATATTTACAAGATTAAATTCAAGATCTGCAAATAATTAAAACATCAGAGTTCTATTCAACTAAAGCGAATTTCCCGAAAATATGAGTTCTACAATTGGAAGTTAATGAAGCCCAGAAGAAGTTACAATGATATGATAGTGACAAAACAGAAAAAGAAGGGGTAGAAGGAATACATAAAAAATATTTACAAAGATGAGTTTAGAGGTTATACCTGAAATTGACGTAAATAAATCTCTAACTCAACAGTCTTGGCTAAGGAACCGTGAATGATTACAGAAGTATTGAGCAGCTTGAATCCAAATCTCTTTTGCCTAGCAGTTCCTCAGCCTCCTCCAGTACCTAGCAGTTTAGAGAATCGAGTGGTCTAACAAAATTTGTAAAACCACTCACAGTTTTGTTCACAGCTTTAGATACCCAAACTTGTTTATATAACAATCCATCAGAATTTACCAAAGTACCTTTAGGGACCCAAATCAGTTTGAAATTAAATGAATTCACTGTATTTCTTTTTGGGGTCCAGAATGGTTTAAATGGATTGTTATCAAACAAATTCACATCATGTTTATGATTCAAAAGTCCTTTGAAATTATCGAAGTTCAAATTATCAAGTCGGTTCTTTTCAAAGAAGTTTGAAGGAATTTTCAAATCTTTTGAATTTCGTTTTTCATTAACATTAATTTTCCCAGAGCCAAGACCACATTTATTTCCAACAGAAACTTGGTTTTGCAATAGCATATTCAACGATTTTTCCCAATTAGAAAATTTATCCAAAGTTGATTCTAATTGTTAAATTTTGGATTTAAGATCACTATTTTCTTTTATCAAATTTGAGCAATGATTTATAGCGATCTCCTGTTCAGCAATGGATTGTTTCAAAACCAAATTCTTGTAACACCCCACTCCCGTTATGGTCACTCGCTAAGGGAATGCCATAACATCGGTGGAGTATTTTTAAGTGAATATAGAACAGAGAAATTACAGCAAGACAGATATAAGTAATACTTGAAAATTTAAAACATCATTTCATTGCAGCGGAAAGTAAAACATGTTTGGTTACATCACAAAACCATAATAAGAGTCAAGTACAAAATATCCATCCTGATAAATAAAAATACATAATCCCAATACATGAACTGATAGCCATAAAAGAAAAGGGTAAGCTGAGCTCTACATCTAGGATCCAAGCTCCAAGAGAGTAATAAAAGCAGCCTGATCAAAGCCCACTCGTGCTGGGCCCACTCTGAGAACCTGAGGGTTGGGAAAAAAAATAAAAACAACGGAGTCAGACATAAGTCTGAGCGAGTCCTATAACTTTAACAATGCAATCATTAAAGTAATTAGGGTATGATATAACTTGGTACGGTGTGACTGGGGATAAATGACTACACTCAGTAGCCAATCAGACTTAGAATGAACTAAGATAACGATAAAGACGCATTTACCCACCCAAGGATAATTACTACACTGCACCACACCAGTCATTCCTACTTAAAGGTTGATCCCTCCCAAGGACTTAGTAAATTTACCCAGTAGTTTCGTGTACCCCTAGCTGACTACATAGGTGCCGCCTGCCCCTATCTCCACTAGGTGTACCCACTACTCCCAAGCGATCGGCTCCCTACCGTAGATACCCGTGCTGGCCCCACAATGGGGTGTATCACTCCCCATAGTGGAAACCCGATACAACAAATGGTGCACGGCTTAAATCTACACGATGCAACAACTTCTTACCTACCAGCCCGGGTCCACACACGCATATGAAACCCGTTGGACTCGCGTTGCCACCGCTACCCCGTTTTGGCCTCTTATAGTCAAGCCCAATATGCGTGTCCCGTCCTCGACTTGGGTCGAGCCCACAAAGATACGTTTGGGATATTGGTTGAAATGGGCCCCCACAAGCTACCCACCTAAGCTTGTCATTTCTAGTGTATACCACTTAACCCTTTAATCATGTTTTAATTACATGTTCCACTTTGGTTAAGTATTCTAATCATATTTTCTATTGCCACCCAAGGTGTAACACCCCACCTCCGTTAAGGTCACTCACAAAGGGAATGCCTTAACTTTGGTGGAGCATTTTAGTAAACAGAACAGAAACTTACAAGACAGATAAAACAGTACTTGCAAAATTTTAACTTTATTGCACAGAAATTAATATGGTTACATCCTTTCAACTTCAGAATTCAAGTACAAAATATCAGTCTTGTACAAAAGCCTTCAAAATGCATAGTTTAAAATCATAATCCCCATGGAACGGAAGCTATACAGAGCCAAGCCATACTTTAAGCACTTCAAGCAAAGAGAAATCCGGATCAAGCTAAAGTATTTCCCTCCTTGGATAACCTGGGGGGGAAACGGAAGAAAGGAGGCGAAACAACAAGGGTCAGACAAAAAGTCTGGCAAGTCCAGTGACTTTCAGCATATGAACAGATAATAATAAAATGATATGAACATAAAACTGGATGTGAGCTAACTATAACAGGTGTAGCAGATATAACAGAAAAACAGAATGATATAAACTATTGTTTTACACTTCTCTGCACTAACACTAGTATAGCAGAATTAGGTGTCACCCTAATGTCTAAATTGCAGCATGAACGGGTACAGAATACTTTAACAGAAATAGAATGCTAATAATGGGCCTTTACTACCCGATCAGAAACAGACAGAAGAAGAAACAGATTTATCCCTATGGAGACAGAATGTGGAATTAGGTGTACACTAGTAATGGGCCTTTACCACCCGAACAGACGGTACCACACAGAAACAGACAGGTGTTACCACCCAACAGAAACAGACGGTACCAACAGAAACAGACAGAACTAAGCGTACCCTAAAACCCTACCCCAAGCGATCGGCTCCCTAATACATAAATATCCTGTGTCGGCCCCACAGTAGGGTGTATCACTCCCTAAAGTGACAACCAATTGGCACAGAACTATTTACAGATGTCACGACATCTTACATCCTCAGAGGCAGACCGGGATCCATGCACGCACATGACCTGGTTGGAACGCACCATCAACACCCCTCGCCATTATCAGAATGAACCACTTATAATTAGTTCAGTAAGCGTGCCCGGACCCTACCTACTGTTGGGTCAAAGTTTTGATACCAGAAAGGGTTACTGACTAATATGGGTCCCAAACAACAGATGACACAAGTAATTCCCCTCCTAACCTTGTGTCCCTAGACTAACAGATTTCAGATTAACTTGTTTACAAGTTCAGACATACAGAATTCAGATTTACTAATTCACAAGTTTTCAGACTAACAGGTCAGATGTACAGATTTTCAGATTTGTCTAACTTGTATTGGGCCTACAGATTCATGGACAGGTTTTACTACATCTATTAATCCCTTTGGTTTAACCCTATTTTTCCCCAATACGTTTTAGACGTTATTCTTATCTTAGATTTGCATTAATTAATTATTAATGCACAGACCTCTCACATTAGGTCGGTAGCTTGTGGCCGCTGGATATGCCGGGCGGTTCTGGGCAGACTTCTGCCACAAGCCAGACCTAACCTAGTGTCTTACGCATGTTATGACTAACTTCTCACATTAGAACCTATTGTTTGCGGCCACTGGATGTGCCGGGCGGTTCCGGGCAGATTTACGCCGCAAACTCATTCTAACCTCGAGTTAGCCATGTTTATCTTTGCGGCCAATTAATTAATAATTTACCGTTTATGCGCACGCCCAATATATATGCCAATTCAGATTATATCAATAACAGGATGATTATATCAACATAGCAGATAACAGATTTTATATGACTTAACAGATTTAACAGATTTAGCAACTTAGCAGATTTTGGCATATAACAGGTTAGGCATTTCAACCGACAAATTTAACAGTCTAGGCAATATAACAAAACTAGTAGTTTAGGCAACTTGACAAATTAGCAGATTTAGCAAATTCAATATTTCTAAAGGTTCTATTTACATGCCTTGCCTAAACATAAATTAGGCCTAAGTTCACATGCCTAAATAATGTCATGATTCACAATATGATCATATACTTCCATGTTTGCATACATTTACATAGCGCAGAATATGGACATAATTTACCCTATAACATATGTTCCAATTTTTGTTAAACTAGCATTTTACAGTAGATTCACATATAACTTATACCAAATATAACCATTAATTCCAATGTATGCCATATATCCAAAAATCCCTATTTAGGTGTAATCACAATAATAAATATCCTAATTAATGTAAATCTTTTACACCTAAGCTTCCATATCTTCTTCTTTTTAAGCCATGAATCATTATGCAAACTATACCCAACAATCTAAATCTTTAAATCATATCTTCTAAAAATCAAATCTTGACTTTTATATGCATTTTGTCCAAAGTCTCAAATCATATGTAATCTTACAGTGGTTCCTCTTCTTCTTTTATCACAGAATATGCATAGGTCTAAAACTAGTTTATAACATATGCTTATTTTTTTCTAATTAATTACCGACCTAAATAACATATGTTCTAATTAGTTACAAATCTAAATTACAACATACTCTATGTATGCAATATAAAAATTGCATGTTCATAGCCTAATTTATGCATCCAATCCCAAGTCACATGTCCAATATGTTTTATGCTTCATATCTAAAGTCATACGTTCAATTCAGTCTTGTCAAATTTCGCATCATTCATTAATTGTCCCAAATTTTGCGTTCATATGTTAATCTCTTTATGAGATTGGGCATAGGCTCGTGGTAGCCTGGCTATAGAAACAGAAAAGAAGAAAGGAATACAGAACAGTCACAGAAAACAGATCCAACAGAAGAGAATATATATATACAACCTCAAACTCAGTTTTAAATGCATATCAAAATTATAATTAACGTTTATAGCGGAGAATAACTGTACTTGCCTTGATTGGATTAAAGAAAGAACTTTAACTTGTTGTAGAATCTTTGCAGAAACTTTAATCTCTAGTTTGAATTGAGTTGCTTAGGCTGATGTTGATTATCTTCTAGTTTTAATTCCAGCAGAGCAGAGACGCCATTTTTATTTTTAATTAGAAGAAGAGAGCAATGGAGGCTAGAGAATTGTGTAAGAAACCTAGGTAGAGTCTAGGGTCATTTTATAGAGTTTATGAACTGATTAGGACCATTGATGCCGCTTGGATTGATCGTAGCCATTCATTCGCAAGAGGGACCAATTAGAGCCTGCCACCTAGCTCTAATGACAAAGCAGACCACAGAAAATCGACCAACATAGAATAGGCCAGCCAGGGTGGACTGGGTTCGACCTGGGTCTGGACCAGGTCGACAGCCCTGTCGACAGCCCTGTCGACCTGGTTAGACCAGGTCGACAGCCCAGTCGACCTGGGTGTCTTAGGCGGGAGTTTTCCCGCCTTGGCCAATTGGGCCCGGTTTTAAATTTTAAACTGTTTTATTCTGTTCGAATTTTAAACTTAATTCAGAAACTTCCGAAGGCTATATCTTCTTCATACGGACTCCGTTTTTCGAAAACTCAGACTCTATTTCGCGTATTTTTCCGAGACGAACGCAATGGCGTATCCCGTTTCCCTTGGTTCTTTGATTTCAAATTTATTATACTTTAATTTGTTAATTCCACAGTTATAGAATACACGGGGTGTTACATTCTCCCCCACTTAAAAGGATTTCGTCCCCGAAATCTTCAAGTTAAGAAGAATGTGTCCTACCATCCAATCACCCATCTACTCAACCATCATCCACAAGCATCCATTGTCCTTAGAAAACTTCTAATGTTGTATGAACATATGCAAAAGTGTGTGTATATGTTCCTTATCTAATGCAAAGATCAGGCGGTCTACCAAGTGTAACACCCCACCTCCGTTAAGGTCACTCACAAAGGGAATGCCTTAACTTTGGTGGAGCATTTTAGTAAACAGAACAGAAACTTACAAGACAGATAAAACAGTACTTGAAAATTTTAACTTTATTACAGCGGAAACAGAAATTAATATGGTTACATCCTTTCAATTTCAGAATTCAAGTACAAAATATCAGTCTTGTACAAAAGCCTTCAAAATGCATAGTTTAAAACCATAATCCCCATGGAACGGAAGCTATAAAGAGCCGAGCCATACTTTAAGCACTTCAAGCAAAGAGAAATCCGGATCAAGCTAAAGTATTTCCCTCCTTGGATAACCTGGGGGGGAAACGGAAGAAAGGAGGCGAAACAACAAGGGTCAGACAAAAAGTCTGGCAAGTCCAGTGACTTTCAGCATATGAACAGATAATAATAATATGATATGAACATAAAACTGGATGTGAGATAACTATAACAGGCGTAGCAGATATAACAGAAAAATAGAATGATATAAACTATTGTTTTACACTTCTCTACACTAATACTAGTATAGCGGAATTAGGTGTCACCCTAATGTCTAAATTGAAGCAGGAACGGGTACAGAATACTTTAACAGAAACAGAATGCTAATAATGGGCCTTTACTACCCGATCAGAAACAGACAGAAGAAGAAACATATTTATCCCTATGGAAACAGAATGTGGAATTAGGTGTACACTAGTAATGGGCCTTTACCACCCGAACAGACGGTACCACACAGAAACAGACAGGTGTTACCACCCAACAGAAACAGACGGTACCAACAGAAACAGACAGAACTAAGCGTACCCTAAAACCCTACCCCAAGCGATCGGCTCCCTAATACATAAATATCCTGTGTCGGCCCCACAGTAGGGTGTACCACTCCCTAAAGTGACAACCAATTGGCACAAACCTATTTACAGATGTCACGGCGTCTTACATCCTCAGAGGCAGACCGGGATTCATGCACGCACATGACCCGGTTGGAACGCACCATCAACACCCCTCGCCATTATCAGAATGAACCACTTATAATTAGTTCAGTAAGCGTGCCCGGACCCTATCTACTGTTGGGTCAAAGTTTTGATACCAGAAAGGGTTACTGACTAATATGGGTCCCAAACAACAGATGACACAAGTAATTCCCCTCCTAACCTTGTGTCCCCAGACTAACAGATTTCAGATTGACTTGTTTACAAGTTCAGACATACAGAATTCAGATTTACTAATTCACAAATTAAGTTAACAAGTTTTCAGACTAACAGGTCAGATGTACAGATTTTTCAGATTTGTCTAACTTTGTATTGGGCCTACAGATTCATGGACGGGTTTTACTACATCTATTAATCCCTTTGGTTTAACCCTATTTTCCCCAATACGTTTTAGACGTCATTCTTATCTTAGATTTTGCATTAATTAATTATTAATGCACAGACCTCTCACATTAGGTCGGTAGCTTGTGGCCGCTGGATATGCCGGGCGGTTCCGGGCAGACTTCTGCTACAAGCCAGACCTAACCTCGTGTCTTACGCATGCTATGACTAACTTCTCACATTAGAACCTATTGTTTGCGGCCACTGGATGTGCCGGGCGGTTCCGGGCAGATTTACGCCGCAAACTCATTCTAACCTCGAGTTATCCATGTTTATCTTTGCGGCCAATTAATTAATAATTTACCGTTTATGCGCACGCCCAATATATATGCCAATTCAGATTATATCAATAACAGGATGATTATATCAACATAGCAGATAACAGATTTTATATGACTTAACAGATTTAGCAACTTAGCAGATTTTGGCATATAACAGGTTAGGCATTTCAACCGACAAATTTAACAAATTAGGCATTTCAATCTAATTAGCAGTCTAGGCAATATAACAAAACTAGCAGTTTAGGCAACTTGACAAATTAGCATATTTAGCAAATTTAATATTTCTAAAGGTTTTATTTACATGCCTTGCCTAATCATAAATTGGCCTAAATTCATATGCCTAAATAATTGTCGTGATTCACAATAAGATCATATACTTCCATGTTTGCATAAAGTTACATAGCACAGAATATGGACATAATTTGCCATATAACATATGTTCCAATTTTTGTTAAACTAGCATCTTACAGCAGATTCACATATAAATTATACCAAATATAACCATTAATTCCAATGCATGCCATATATCCAAAAATCCCTATTTAGGTGTAATCACAATAATAGATACCCTAATTAATGCAAATCTTTTACACCTAAGCTTCCATATCTTCTTCTTTTTAAGTCATGAATCATTATGCAAACTATACCCAACAATCTAAATCTTTAAATCATATCTTCTAAAAATCAAATCTTGACTTTTATATGCATTTTGTCCAAAGTCTCAAATCATATGTAATCTTACAGTGGTTCCTCTTCTTCTTTTATCACAGAATATGCATAGGTCTAAAACTAGTTTATAACATATGCTTATTTTTTTCTAATTAATTACCGACCTAAATAACATATGTTCTAATTAGTTACAAATCTAAATTACAACATACTCTATGCATGCCATATATAAATTGCATGTTCATAGCCAAATTTATGCATCCAATCCCAAGTCACATGTCCAATATGTTTTATGCTTCATATCTAAAGTCATACGTTCAATTCAGTCTTGTCAAATTTCGCATCATTCATTAATTGTCCCAAATTTTGTGTTCATACGTTAATCTCTTTATGAGATTGGGCACAGGCTCGTGGTAGCCTGGCTATAGAAACAGAAAAGAAGAAAGGAATACAGAACAGTCACAGAAAACAGATCCAACAGAAGAGAATATATATATACAACCTCAAACTCAGTTTTAAATGCATATCAAAATTATAATTAACGTTTATAGCGGAGAATAACTGTACTTGCCTTGATTGGATTAAAGAAAGAACTTTAACTTGTTGTAGAATCTTTGCAGAAACTTTAATCTCTAGTTTGAATTGAGTTGCTTAGGCTGATATTGATTATCTTCTAGTTTTAATTCCAGCAGAGCAGAGACGCCATTTTTATTTTTAATTAGAAGAAGAGAGCAATGGAGGCTAGAGAATTGTGTAATAAACCTAGGTAGAGTCTAGGGTCATTTTATAGAGTTTATGAACTGATTAGGACCATCGATGTTGCTTGGATTGATCGTAGCCATTCATTCGCAAGAGGGACCAATTAGAGCCTGCCACCTAGCCCTAATGACAAAGCAGACCACAGAAAATCGACCAACATAGAATAGGCCAGCCAGGGTGGACTGGGTTCGACCTGGGTCTAGACCAGGTCGACATGCCTGTCGACAGCCCTGTCGACAGCCCTGTCGACCTGGCTAGACCAGGTCGACAGCCCAGTCGACCTGGGTGTCTTAGGCGGGATTTTTCCCGCCCTGGCCAATTGGGCCCGATTTTTAATTTTAGACTTGATTCAGAAACTTCCGGAGGCTATATCTTCTTCATACGGACTCCGTTTTTCGAAAACTCGGACTCTATTTCGCGTATTTTTCCGAGACGAACGCAATGGGGTATCCCGTTTCCCTTAGTTCTTTGATTTCAAATTAATTATATTTTAATTTGTTAATTCCACAGTTATAGAATACACGGGGTGTTACATTCTCCCCCACTTAAAAGGATTTCGTCCCCGAAATCTTCAAGTTAAGAAGAATGTGTCCTACCATCCAATCATCCATCTACTCAATCATCAACCACAGGCATCCATTGTCCTTATAGACTTCTAATGCTTTCATGTTTAAATGCACAGTGTGTGTTCATGTCCGTATCTAATGCAAAATCAGGCGGCCCACTGATTCAGTCGACCTCCTTAATGCAAATCATGTTAGTGCCATGAGTCCAATATGTATGCAAATTCTCCTATTTGACACATATCATTTCTATATGAGTGCACAACTGCTCATTCATATGCAACATCCATATGCTGATTCAACCATTTTGCATCCATAAAAAAAATAAAAAAAATGCTCACACATCCATATGCAGTATGAGAGTGTTTTCGAGCCGATCTAGTGCCTAGTGTGTGTATATGCATCCACGGGCAACCACTAGCAACCACTTGCATCCACTTGCAACCATCAAACATAACATGTCTCAAACACATGTTTACACCCATTAGTTCCTACCTAAAGTTCAAATATTCGATCGATAGGATACAGTCGAATGATGGAAGCGAGTACAGATAGAACGAAGACTTGGCTCCCATTAGACATTGGTTGAGAAAATAATTCCCCTAAGTATCAACCCCAAAGACCGAAATCAATATCAGATTGACACCCTACGAAAACTCAGAATGTATGCGTCATACTTGATGCCTAACACAGATATCCCTCAAACCCCAGTCTCAAACAGATGATCCATAACCCTTATGGGTCTGAGTCTATAGCGGAATTCAGAAATAATACTAGCATTAAAGTGCAGAGTATCGATTACAAAATCAAAATACCAAATTCAGAAAAAGTCACAATCAGATAAAGAAATTAAACCTACTATAAAAAAAATTCCTATTTCTATCCTAGCCACTAGCCTCAAGAGTGTTCGCCTGCCCTCCTTGTCCTCGTCTCTTCGGGCAGTCCCTAGTGAAGTGTCCCATCTCCCCACAGTTGAAGCAAGCGCCCTTCCTTTTTCTGCAATCCTTGTTCAGATGAGTTGAGCTCCCACAAGTAAAGCACTTTTTCCCCTTCTTATCTTCAGGCTTCTCATCCTTCTTTTGTGTTTCCTTTTTGGGCCCCGCTTTCTTATTCTGTGGTTCTTCCTTCTTTGTCTCCTTCGGGCCCTTGTCTTCCTCGTGCAGTAGTCCCATATCCACCAATTTCTCGTAAGTTGCTCCCATGGGTACATGGGTCATGGCTAGGCTGTGCAGTGGCTCATTCAATCCTTTAACAAAGCGGAGAGCCTTTTTATGCTGAGTGTTGACTAAATCCAATCCGAATCTTGCTAGTTGGTTGAACTGGTTGACGTATTCCTTGACCGTCATACTTCCTTGCTTAAGAGACAAGAACTTTTCCAATTGTAAACTTCGTTCAGCTTGCGAGAGGAATTTTGTCTCAAACCTTGTTCTGAAATCCATCCATGTCTCAACCGGCCTCTCGGCGTTAGTGACTTCCCACCAGTAGGAAGCTTCGTCTTTGAGCAGCCATACTGCCAACTGTACCTTCTGCCTATCGTCCACCTCGAAGATAACGAATAGATCCTCAGTTTCTTTGAGCCAATTCCTAGCTTCTACGAATGATTCAGTTCCTTTGAAATCCTTCCCACCCATGGCCCTAAAATCTCTACAGATATTTGAGAAAGCAATTGCACGAGTAGGGGGTGGAGGAGGGGAATCATTTGCTGGACCTGCAGCGGCGGTCCTAGCCTCAAGATATTGACGAAACCAACCGGGTACATGAACACCCTCTGGTATCTCAGATGCTTCAGACATGCTGGAACGAAAAAGGAAAGGTTCAATACAAAAAGGACTGAAAGAAAGATATATGGCTCTTGGGGATCATGTTTTTCAAAATAAGCTTTATTTTTGAAAATACTTCCTTTTCAAAACTTTTTTGAAAATAGTTTTCAAAAATTCTTTATCAAATCCAGTAACCTTCAGCTCTGATACCAAGTGTTTTCGAGCCGATCTAGTGCCTAGTGTGTGTATATGCATCCACGGGCAACCACTAGCAACCACTTGCATCCACTTGCAACCATCAAACATAACATGTCTCAAACACATGTTTACACCCATTAGTTTCTACCTAAAGTTCAAATATTCGATCGATAGGATACAGTCGAATGATGGAAGCGAGTACAGATAGAACGAAAATTTGGTTCCCATTAGACATGGGTCCTAAGTATCGGCCCCAAAGACCGAAACCAATATCAAATTGACACCCCACGAAAACTCAGAATGTATGCGTCATACTTGACGCCTAACACAGATATCCCTCAAACCCCAGCCTCAAACAGATGATCCATGGGTCTGAGTCTATAGCGGAATTCAGAAATAATACTAGCATTAAAGTGCAGAGTATCGATTACAAAATCAAAATACCAAAATCAGAAAAAGTCACAATCAGATAAAGAAATTAAACCTACTATAGAAATTTTCCTATTTCTATCCTAGCCATTAGCCTCAAGAGTGTTCGCCTGCCCTCCTTGTCCTCGTCTCTTCGGGCAGTCCCTAGTGAAGTGTCCCATCTCCCCACAGTTGAAGTAAGCGCCCTTCCTTTTTCTGCAATCCTTGTTCAGATGAGTTGAGCTCCCACAAGTAAAGCACTTTTTCCCCTTCTTATCTTCAGGCTTCTCATCCTTCTTTTGTGTTTCCTTTTTGGGCCCCGCTTTCTTATTATGTGGTTCTTCCTTCTTTGTCTCTTTCGGGCCCTTGTCTTCCTCGTGCAGTAGTGCCATATCCACCAATTTCTCGTAAGTTGCTCCCATGGGTATATGGGTCATGGCCAAACTGTGTAATGGCTCATTCAACCCTTTGAGAATGGGACCGAGAGGATAAAAAGAAAAGATAGCATGCAAGTAAGCTCTACAGGAAAAGAGGGATCAAGGATATACACTTAAGAAGAGATATGATGCACGAATCTAGTCTTCAATCTTCTAAGTCGCATTTCTTGAGCTTAACACCATTATGCTTTGTCCGTCTTTAACTTCACAATTTCGTAGCTTCTTAATTCTTGTTTCCAAAATATGAGTTGGAACCTATTTCACTGTTGCCTCTCGTTCCTCTTTCACTTACTCTACTTCAGCTCAAACATAACGACGTACTCATGGTTTCATGCAAGCTCTCCAAAATTCACTAGTGAATCTTGGATCTTGCTCACTTACTAGAAGGTATTCCACATAGATGAATTATCTCTTGAAAATAATTTTTTTCAAAACTTTTTATCTTATCTGGTAAACCTATCTGATACCAAGTGTAACACCCCACCTCCGTTAAGGTCACTCACAAAGGGAATGCCTTAACTTTGGTGGAGCATTTTAGTAAACAGAACAGAAACTTACAAGACAGATAAAACAGTACTTGCAAAATTTTAACTTTATTGCACAAAAATTAATATGGTTACATCCTTTCAACTTCAGAATTCAAGTACAAAATATCAGTCTTGTACAAAAGCCTTCAAAATGCATAGTTTAAAATCATAATCCCCATGGAACGGAAGCTATACAGAGCCAAGCCATACTTTAAGCACTTCAAGCAAAGAGAAATCCGGATCAAGCTAAAGTATTTCCCTCCTTGGATAACCTGGGGGGGAAACGGAAGAAAGGAGGCGAAACAACAAGGGTCAGACAAAAAGTCTGGCAAGTCCAGTGACTTTCAGCATATGAACAGATAATAATATTATGATATGAACATAAAACTGGATGTGAGCTAACTATAACAGGTGTAGCAGATATAACAGAAAAACAGAATGATATAAACTATTGTTTTACACTTCTCTACACTAACACTAGTATAGCAGAATTAGGTGTCACCCTAATGTCTAAATTGCAGCAGGAACGGGTACAGAATACTTTAACAGAAACAGAATGCTAATAATGGGCCTTTACTACCCGATCAGAAACAGACAGAAGAAGAAACAGATTTATCCCTATGGAGACAGAATGTGGAATTAGGTGTACACTAGTAATGGGCCTTTACCACCCGAACAGACGGTACCACACAGAAACAGACAGGTGTTACCACCCAACAGAAACAGATGGTACCAACAGAAACAGACAGAACTAAGCGTACCCTAAAACCCTACCCCAAGCGATCGGCTCCCTAATACATAAATATCCTGTGTCGGCCCCACAGTAGGGTGTATCACTCCCTAAAGTGACAACCAATTGGCACAGAACTATTTACAGATGTCACGGCGTCTTACATCCTCAGAGGCAGACCGGGATCCATGCACGCACATGACCTGGTTGGAACGCACCATCAACACCCCTCGCCATTATCAGAATGAACCACTTATAATTAGTTCAGTAAGCGTGCCCGGACCCTACCTACTGTTGGGTCAAAGTTTTGATACCAGAAAGGGTTACTGATTAATATGGGTCCCAAACAACAGATGACACAAGTAATTCCCCTCCTAACCTTGTGTCCCCAGACTAACAGATTTCAGATTAACTTGTTTACAAGTTCAGACATACAGAATTCAGATTTACTAATTCACAAGTTTTCAGACTAACAGGTCAGATGTACAGATTTTCAGATTTGTCTAACTTGTATTGGGCCTACAGATTCATGGACGGGTTTTACTACATCTATTAATCCCTTTGGTTTAACCCTATTTTTCCCCAATACATTTTAGACGTCATTCTTATCTTAGATTTGCATTAATTAATTATTAATGCACAGACCTCTCACATTAGGTCGGTAGCTTGTGGCCGCTGGATATGCCGGGCGGTTCCGGGCAGACTTCTGCCACAAGCCAGACCTAACCTCGTGTCTTACGCATGTTATGACTAACTTCTCACATTAGAACCTATTGTTTTCGGCCACTGGATGTGCCGGGCGGTTCCGGGCAGATTTACGCCGCAAACTCATTCTAACCTCGAGTTAGCCATGTTTATCTTTGCGGCCAATTAATTAATAATTTACCGTTTATGCGCACACCCAATATATATGCCAATTCAGATTATATCAATAACAGGATGATTATATCAACATAGCAGATAATAGATTTTATATAACTTAACAGATTTAACAGATTTAGCAACTTAGCAGATTTTGGCATATAACAGGTTAGGCATTTCAACCGACAAATTTAACAGTCTAGGCAATATAACAAAACTAGTAGTTTAGGCAACTTGACAAATTAGCCGATTTAGCAAATTTAATATTTCTAAAGGTTCTATTTACATGCCTTGCCTAAACATAAATTAGGCCTAAGTTCACATGCCTAAATAATGTCATGATTCACAATATGATCATATACTTCCATGTTTGCATACATTTACATAGCGCAGAATATGGACATAATTTACCCTATAACATATGTTCCAATTTTTGTTAAACTAGCATTTTACAGTAGATTCACATATAACTTATACCAAATATAACCATTAATTCCAATGTATGCCATATATCCAAAAATCCCTATTTATGTGTAATCACAATAATAAATATCCTAATTAATGTAAATCTTTTACACCTAAGCTTCCATATCTTCTTCTTTTTAAGCCATGAATCATTATGCAAACTATACCCAACAATCTAAATCTTTAAATCATATCTTCTAAAAATCAAATCTTGACTTTTATATGCATTTTGTCCAAAGTCTCAAATCATATGTAATCTTACAGTGGTTCCTCTTCTTCTTTTATCACAGAATATGCATAGGTCTAAAACTAGTTTATAACATATGCTTATTTTTTTCTAATTAATTACCGACCTAAATAACATATGTTCTAATTAGTTACAAATCTAAATTACAACATACTCTATGTATGCAATATATAAATTGCATGTTCATAGCCTAATTTATGCATCCAATCCCAAGTCACATGACCAATATGTTTTATGCTTCATATCTAAAGTCATACGTTCAATTCAGTCTTGTCAAATTTCGCATCATTCATTAATTGTCCCAAATTTTGCGTTCATATGTTAATCTCTTTATGAGATTGGGCACAGGCTCGTGGTAGCCTGGCTATAGAAACAGAAAAGAAGAAAGGAATACAGAACAGTCACAGAAAACAGATCCAACAGAAGAGAATATATATATACAACCTCAAACTCAGTTTTAAATGCATATCAAAATTATAATTAACGTTTATAGCGGAGAATAAATGTACTTGCCTTGATTGGATTAAAGAAAGAACTTTAACTTGTTGTAGAATCTTTGCAGAAACTTTAATCTCTAGTTTGAATTGAGTTGCTTAGGCTGATGTTGATTATCTTCTAGTTTTAATTCCAGCAGAGCAGAGACGCCATTTTTATTTTTAATTAGAAGAAGAGAGCAATGGAGGCTAGAGAATTGTGTAAGAAACCTAGGTAGAGTCTAGGGTCATTTTATAGAGTTTATGAACTGATTAGGACCATTGATGCCGCTTGGATTGATCGTAGCCATTCATTCGCAAGAGGGACCAATTAGAGCCTGCCACCTAGCCCTAATGACAAAGCTGACCACAGAAAATCGACCAACATAGAATAGGCCAGCCAGGGTGGACTGGGTTCGACCTGGGTCTGGACCAGGTCGACAGCCCTGTCGATAGCCCTGTCGACAGCCCTGTCGACCTGGTTAGACCAGGTCGACAGCCCAGTCGACCTGGGTGTCTTAGGCGGGAGTTTTCCCGCCTTGGCCAATTGGGCCCGGTTTTAATTTTTAAACTGTTTTATTCTGTTCGAATTTTAAACTTAATTCAGAAACTTCCGAAGGCTATATCTTCTTCATACGGACTCCGTTTTTCGAAAACTCAGACTCTATTTCGCGTATTTTTCCGAGACGAACGCAATGGCGTATCCCGTTTCCCTTGGTTCTTTGATTTCAAATTAATTATACTTTAATTTGTTAATTCCACAGTTATAGAATACACGGGGTGTTACACAAGGCAACCACTAGATTTCCACATGCCACCCAAGGCACCCACTTAACCCCTCATGTCCCTCTACATGCTAATATGGTTAAGTGTTTCTTAATTAATTAATTAAGATCATGACCTCATAAAGACCTCTCACATTAGACCACCTTTTACGACTGCTGGATATGCCGGTTGGGTCCGGGCAGACTTCCATCATAAAAGGGTCTAACCTCGTGTCTTTACTTTAATCACGTATTTAATTTATGACTAAGACCCCTCACATTGGGCCAATCATTTGTAGCTGCTGGATTTGCCGGTCGGTTCCGGGCAGACTTCCGCTACAAAAGGGTCCAACCTCGTGTCTTAGTTGATTAATTACACCTAATTAATCACCCCCCATAATTTGTATTAATTATCCCTAATTAATTACACATTTTTAAGAATATGGGTAGACCTAACTCAATAGGTAAATTCCCAATTCCATAGTATGGGTAGACCTAACTTAATAGGTAAATTCCCAACTCCATAATATGGGTAGACCTAACTAAATAGGTAAGTTCCCAATTATGTCCATTCATTTTATGTTATGCTTAAGCATACCAACTTTACACATTTCTATTAAAATGCATATTAACCCCATCGTTTCCCACGTAATTCGCTCTCATGACATGACATATAAATGGGAAGATTCACCATAAATGTAATGGGTTCAACTTAGCACAACATTGGCATTTACATGGGTTTAAAAGGTGTCAACTTGCATCATAACATTAAACCCAACTAGCACAAATCATTAACCCAAACTTGCATATGAACTTGCATGTAAACTTGCATATGAACTTGCATATAAACTTGCATATGAACTTGCATATCATGTCATACATAGAGGCAAACTTGCATATGTTATGCATATCATAAAAAGAGACAAACTTGCATATGAACTTGCATATAAACTTGCATATGAACTTGCATATCATGTCATACATAGAGGCAAACTTGCATATGTTATGCATATCATAAAAAGAGACAAACTTGCATATGAACTTGCATATAAACTTGCATATCATGTCATACATAGAGGCAAACTTGCATATGAACTTGCATATAAACTTGCATATGAACTTGCATAACACATCATATCATAAAAAGAGACAAATTTGCATATGAACTTATAACATATGACAACCACAACTTGCATAGATCCACATTTACATCCATAGCCTCCTAATATCCTATCCTAATTAGTTTAGCAATTGCTTGCTAAAGGCATAGGAACTCACAAATAACTAATTAGCACTCCAATGAGGAAGATTAAGTTGCTAGAGTGGATTAGGACTTGATTAGAGTTGATTTGAGATGCCAACTTCCTCTCAAATTTGGTGGAGGCTCCTTCTAGTTTTGATTTGACGGCATGAGGCCCTTGAATCTATTTTTAGTATGAATTAGGGTAGTGTTAGGGTGTATTTATAGATTAGGCAAGTGTTTTAGGCCATTAGATTAACCCTAAATTAGATTAGGACCATCAGATCTCGGAAGCTTCTAGAGAATAGCCCAAAACACAGCCAAACCCTAAAATGGTGCACCAGGCCAGCCAGGGTCAAACCAGAAAGCTGTGCAGGTTTCTAGCTCGACACGGGCGCACTTCCCAAGTGCGCCAGTGTAATTTTGTGTTGGCGCACTTCACAAGTGCGCCAGTGCATTCTGGCTTGTTTTCGGTTTTTCTGCCTAACTTCGTTCGTCCATATCTTCTTCATACGGACTCCGATTTTCGAAAACTCAGACTCTATCTCGCGTATTTTTCCGAGACGAACGCAATGGTGCAACCCATTTCCCCTAATTCCCACATATGGGATTAGTTATTCTTTAATTTGTGAATGTTAATATTAACTGAAATTCGGGGTGTTACATTCTCCCCTACTTAAAGGATTTCGTCCCCGAAATCTCCAAGATAAGGAGAATGCATCCTACCAACCAAACAACCATCTACTAAACCATCAAACACTGGCATCCATTGTCCTTAAAGTTTCTAATACTGTATGAACATATGCAAAAAGTGTGTGTATGTGTTCCCTGTCTAATGCAAAATCAGGCGGTCTACTGATTCAGTTGACCTCCTTAATGCAAACCATGATAGTGCCATGCATCCATTATGTATGCGAGAGAACCCTATTGACACATACAACATCTACATGAGTGCACAATCATTCACCAAAATGCATCATCCATATGATAACACAATCATTATACATCCATAAATATAGCTACCTACACACAATTATATGCAATATGCAATATGAAGTGACTGAGCCGATCTAGTGTCTAGAGTGTGTGTATATGTATCCACGAGCAACCACTAGCAAACACTTGCATCCACATGCATCCATCAACCATAACATGTCTCAAACACATGTTTCAACCATAGGTTTATCCTATCTAAAGGTCAAAAGTACTAACGAGAGGACATACTAAAGATAAGATAAGTACTAGACAAACGATAAAGGAGAATTTAAAAGACATACCCTCAAAAAGGAATGGGTACAATGAACGCATCTTCGCTTCCGTCTCCCAAGTAGCGTTGCCCTCATCTTCTCCCCATTGTACTTTGACTAGTTGAACCTCTCGATTCCTCAATTTCCTAGTCTCTGACCCAAGGATGCGAGTAGGAGCTCGTCGAATAGTCGCATCACGCTCTACTTCCACTTCTCTAAGCAAGCTCGGCTCTACCACCTCTGCGGTCTCATGTTGGCACTTCCTCAAATGTGACACATGGAATACATCATGTACACCACTAAGTCTGTCGGGCAACTCCACTCTATATGCCATCCGTCCTATCCTTTCCTTAATAGGAAACGGCCCTACGAACCTTGGTGCTAACTTCCCAACAGATCCAAAGCGAACCACATTTCGTAACGGAGACACTTTGACAAAGACCATGTCCCCAACTTCAAACTCAAGATCCGTCCTCCTCTTGTCCGCATAAGATTTTTGCCTATCCTGCGCTGCTTTCATCCTTCTTCGAATCAAGTCAATCTTCTCAGAAGTCTCCCTAACCATATCAGGCCCAAGCAAGATCTTATCCGCAGATTCCCACCAACATGTAGGTGATCGACAAGGCCTTCCATAAAGAGCTTCGAAAGGAGCCATACCGATACTGGACTGAAAGCTGTTATTATATGCGAACTCCACCAATGGAAGATGCTCTTCCCATGTACCTCCAAAATCTAAGATACAAAGCCTCAAAAGGTCTTCTAGGACACGATTCACCCTCTCAGTCTGGCCGTCCGTCTGAGGATGATATGCGGTGCTCAAACACAACTGAGTCCCTACTGCCTCTTGCAAACTCTTCCAAAACTCGCTAGTGAAGATAGGATCTCGATCGCTCACTATGCTAGAAGGTACACCATGCAACCGAACTATCTCTCGAAGGTAAACTGAAGCTAGCCATGGAGCAGTCCTCTTACTCTTCACGGGTATGAAATGGGCGCTCTTAGTAAGTCTGTCTACCACAACCCAAATTCCCGTGTTACCCTTCCTCGATCTCGGTAATCCATCGATAAAATCCATCGAGACGCTATCCCACTTCCATTGCGGAACTTCCAATGGGTGAAGCAACCCACCAGGTTTCTTTTGCTCCGCCTTCACTTGTTGGCACACCAAACATCTAGCGACATACTCGGTCACATCTTTCTTCATACCGGCCCAAAAGAAAACTCGCTTCATGTCTTGGTACATCTTGTCCCCACCGGGATGAATGGTCATCCTAGAACGGTGTGCATCATCAAGAATAGCCTTCCTCAAACCCTCGTCTTGCGGTACACAGAGTCTACCGTCTCTACGCAAGCACCCCCTATCGTCTAAGGTGTACCTACTCAAATGGTTGGACGACTCCCCCCTTATGAGCTTCTCTACCAACTCAACCAACTGTGGGTCGTCCCTCTGTGCTTCTCCAATCCGCCCCAAAAGAGTAGGTCTGACCTCCAAGGATGCTAGCAAACCGGGTATAAAGTCAACGGAAGGTCTGAAATCAAACATCGAGATAAATTCCAAGCTTCGTCGTTCCACGAACAATGGACTCAAGGACAACCTCTTTCTGCTCAAGGCGTCCGCCACCACGTTACCCTTGCCAGGGGTATACGCTATCTCGAAATCATAGGATGCTAAGAACTCCATCCACCTTTGCTGTCTTAAGTTCAAATCCTTCTGAGAAAACAAGTACTTCAAAGATTTATGGTCGGTGAACAATTCGAACCTCTCACCAAGAAGATAATGGCGCCAAGTTTTAAGCGCAAAAACAATAGCGGCCAACTCTAAATCATGGGTAGGGTAATTTTTCTCATGTGCCCTCAACTGCCTTCCACCATAGGCTATTACCCTTCCCTCTTGCATTAAGACTGCGCCCAGTCCTATCCCACAAGCATCGGTATAGACAACAAATGGCTTACTCCCATCTGGCAACACTAAAACTGGAGCAGTGGTTAAAGCTCTCTTTAACCGTCGGAACGCATCATCACAATCTACGTCCCATGTGAAGACTAGATTCTTCTTTGTCAAGCGAGTTAATGGGGATGATATCTTCGCGAAGTCCTTGATAAACTTCCTATAGTAGCCAGCCAACCCCAAGAAACTCCTCACCTCGGTAGCATTCTTCGGAACCTTCCAATCTTGGATGGACACTACCTTCGCGGGATCCACAGCTATCCCTTCTTTGGAGACCACGTGCCCTAAGAACCGCACTTCCTTCCTCCAAAAGTGACATTTAGAGAATTTAGCCTTAAGGCTATGCGCTCGAAGAGTCTCCAACACTTCCCTAAGATGTAGGGCATGCTCTTCTTCACTCTTAGAAAAGACCAAGATGTCATCCACAAAGACCACCACGAACTTATTAAGGAACCCCCTGAACACCCTACTCATCAAATCAACAAAGTATGCAGGGGCGTTCGTCAACCCAAATGGCATCACCATCCACTCATAAAAGCCATCCGGAGTCCTAAAGGCAGTCTTGTCTATGCTATCCTCAGCCACCCTCAACTGATGAAACCCCGTGGCTAAGTCCAACTGAGAAAATACTGAAGCGCCAACCAACTGATCGAAAAGATCATCAATCCTCGGCAATGGGTGTCTATTCTTCTTTGTGAGCTTGTTGAGTTCTCTATAGTCTACACAAAGTCTGAGGGACCCATCCGCCTTCGTAGCAAAAACTACTGGAGCACCCCACTCCGATATACTTCGTCTTATGAACCCCTTCTCAAGCAACTCCCCTACTTGCTTATGGAGTTCCCTCCTCTCACGAGGAGCCATGTGGCGCACTGGTAAAGATACAGGTTTAGCATTATCCACCAGATATATTCGGAAGTCAATCTCCCGCTTCGGAGGTAAGCCCTTCACCTCATCAAACACATCCGAGTATTCCCGGACCACTCTAACAGATTGCAAACTCTCGGCCGAAGCGTCAAGCGATTCAAGATAACTTAGCATAACAGAATCCCTGGGATTACAAGAAATCTCGAGAGTGTTACTCAAGCGGGTCATGAGCCTAACAACTCTCCTTTCGCAATCTAGAATGGCACCATTACTGGATAACCAGTCCATGCCCAAAATCAACCCATAGCCCGTGAAGCCCAAAACAAAAGCATCACATCTAAACTCAATGCCAAGTATAGAAATCTTCAAACCCAAACATATCATGGACAAATAAGTGGAGCCCCCAATTGGGTTTGAAACAACCAAGGGATCATCTACTAGACTGGTGTCTAAGTGCAGTGACTCAACTAATGAGGATGAGATAAACGAATGCGATGCGCCAGAATCAAACAATGTACGGACAGGATGATCAAATAGAAAAACCAGACTTTCAACGGAAATAGTTCTACCTCTTTCCTGAACCGGTGGAACCGCGAGAGCCTGTACTTGCCCCCTAACTTGACCCGGTGCCATAAGAGCTTGCACCTGTCCTCCTGAGGTAGATCCCGTCCTTTGCCCCTTCTTAGGGCAATCCTTCACTAGATGCCCTGCTTCGCCACAGTTATAGCAGCCAGTCTTCTTCTTCTTTCGACAATCTTTGCTTATGTGGTCTGGTATCCCGCAATTGAAGCACTTCTTCTTCCCCTTGCCACCGTTGCCTTTCCCACCTTTTTTTTGCTGTTGTTGCTGAGGTCTCTTTTGATCTCCCTTCTTCTCGGGTGCCTTATTAGCATTGGGACCCTTCTCTTCTTCATGCATGAGTGCCATGTCAACTAGCTTCTCAAAGGTGGCCCCCATAGGGATATGAGTCATAGTCAATCCATGCATCGGTTCATTCAAGCCTTTCACGAACCTCAAAGCCTTCTTCTCCGGTGTATTCACCATGTCTAGGCCAAACCTTGCCAATTGATTAAACTTGTTGACATATTCCTTCACTGAGAGGTTTCCTTGCTTTAGAGTCAAGAATCTTTCCATATACAAGTTTTCCTCCGCCCTTGAGAGAAACTTTGCCACAAATCTTTGCCTAAAATCCGCCCAAGAGTCAACGGGGCGTTCTCCATTAGTGACCTCCCACCAGAATGAGGCCTCTCCCTTCATTAACCAAGCAGCTAACTTGACTTTCTTTCCTTCTTCCATCTCAAAGATATCTATCAACTCTTCCACCTCCTTAAGCCAATCTCTAGCCTCCAAAAAAGTTTCAGATCCTTGAAAAGGTTTCCCTCCCATAGCTTTAAATTCCTTACAAGTCTTAGCAAAAGTATCCGTGCGAGGAGGAGGGGGAGGAGGAAGATCGGGTGCTACGGTTGGTGGAGGAACATTTGCTGGACCCGCAGTGGTGGCCCTAGCCTCCATCAATCTCCTATACCATACTGGTATCGTCACACCCTCCGGAAAGTTAAGATCCTCAGCCATGCTGAAACGAAAAAGGAAAGATTCAAAACGGAGAATTCGAATGATAAAGATATGGCTATTGGGGATTATGTTTTTCTTTCAAAAACTTTTCTCTTTAAAGACATGTTTTTGAAAATATCTCTTCCAAAAATGTTTTTAGAAAAAAATAGTTTTCTAAAAAAAAAAAATTATCTGTTCCGGTAACCTTTGCTCTGATACCACGTGTAACACCCCACTCCCGCTATGCTCACTCGCTAAGGGAATGCCATAACATCGGTGGAGTATTTTTAAGTGAATATAGAACAGAGAAATTACAGCAAGACAGATATAAGTAATACTTGAAAATTTAAAACATCATTTCATTGCAGCGGAAAGTAAAACATGTTTGGTTACATCACAAAACCATAATAAGAGTCAAGTACAAAATATCCATCCTGATAAATAAAAATACATAATCCCAATACATGAACTGATAGCCATAAAAGAAAAGGGTAAGCTGAGCTCTACATCTAGGGTCCAAGCTCCAAGAGAGTAATAAAAGCAGCCTGATCAAAGCCCACTCGTGCTGGGCCCACTCTGAGAACCTGAGGGTTGGAAAAAAAATAAAAACAACGGAGTCAGACATAAGTCTGAGCGAGTCCTATAACTTTAACAATGCAATCATTAAAGTAATTAGGGTATGATATAACTTGGTACGGTGTGACTGGGGATAAATGGCTACACTCAGTAGCCAATCAGACTTATAATGAACTAAGATAACGATAAAGACGCATTTACCCACCCAAGGATAATTACTACACTGCACCACACCAGTCATTCCTACTTAAAGGTTGATCCCTCCCAAGGACTTAGTAAATTTACCCAGTAGTTTCGTGTACCCCTAGCTGACTACATAGGTGTCGTCTGCCCCTATCTCCACTAGGTGTACCCACTACTCCCAAGCGATCGGCTCCCTACCGTAGATACCCGTGCTGGCCCCACAATGGGGTGTATCACTCCCCATAGTGGCAACCCGATACAACAAATGGTGCACAGCTTATATCTACACGATGCAACAACGTCTTACCTACCAGCCCGGGTCCACACACGCATATGAAACCCGTTGGACTCGCGTTGCCACCGCTACCCCGTTTTGGCCTCTTATAGTCAAGCCCAATATGCGTGTCCCGTCCTCGACTTGGGTCGAGCCCACAAAGATACGTTTGGGGTATTGGTTGAAATGGGCCCCCACAAGCTACCCACCTAAGCTTGTCATTTCTAGTGTATACCACTTAACCCTTTAATCATGTTTTAATTACATGTTCCACTTTGGTTAAGTATTCTAATCGTATTTTCTATTGCCACCCAAGGCAACCACTAGATTTCCACATGCCACCCAAGGCACCCACTTAACCCCTCATGTCCCTCTATATGCTAATATGGTTAAGTGTTTCTTAATTAATTAATTAAGATCATGACCTCATAAAGACCTCTCGCATTAGACCACCTTTTACGACTGCTGGATATGCCGGTTGGGCCCGGGCAGACTTCCGTCATAAAAGGGTCTAACCTCGTGTCTTTACTTTAATCACGTATTTAATTTATGACTAAGACCCCTCACATTGGGCCAATCATTTGTAGCTGCTGGATTTGCCGGTCGGTTCCGGGCAGACTTCCGCTACAAAAGGGTCCAACCTCGTGTCTTAGTTGATTAATTACACCTAATTAATCACCCCCCATAATTTGTATTAATTATCCCTAATTAATTACACATTTTTAAGAATATGGGTAGACCTAACTCAATAGGTAAATTCCCAATTCCATAGTATGGGTAGACCTAACTTAATAGGTAAATTCCCAACTCCATAATATGGGTAGACCTAACTAAATAGGTAAATTCCCAATTATGTCCATTCATTTTATGTTATGCTTAAGCATACCAACTTTACACATTTCTATTAAAATGCATATTAACCCCATCGTTTCTCACGTAATTCGCTCTCATGACATGACATATAAATGGGAAGATTCACCATAAATGTAATGGGTTCAACTTAGCACAACATTGGCATTTACATGGGTTTAAAAGGTGTCAACTTGCATCATAACATTAAACCCAACTAGCACAAATCATTAACCCAAACTTGCATATGAACTTGCATGTAAACTTGCATATGAACTTGCATATAAACTTGCATATGAACTTGCATATCATGTCATACATAGAGGCAAACTTGCATATGTTATGCATATCATAAAAAGAGACAAACTTGCATATGAACTTGCATATAAACTTGCATATGAACTTGCATATCATGTCATACATAGAGGCAAACTTGCATATGTTATGCATATCATAAAAAGAGACAAACTTGCATATGAACTTGCATATAAACTTGCATATGAACTTGCATATCATGTCATACATAGAGGCAAACTTGCATATGTTATGCATATCATAAAAAGAGACAAACTTGCATATGAACTTGCATATAAACTTGCATATGAACTTGCATAACACATCATATCATAAAAAGAGACAAATTTGCATATGAACTTATAACATATGACAACCACAACTTGCATAGATCCACATTTACATCCATAGCCTCCTAATATCCTATCCTAATTAGTTTAGCAATTGCTTGCTAAAGGCATAGGAACTCACAAATAACTAATTAGCACTCCAATGAGGAAGATTAAGTTGCTAGAGTGGATTAGGACTTGATTAGAGTTGATTTGAGATGCCAACTTCCTCTCAAATTTGGTGGAGGCTCCTTCTAGTTTTGATTTGACGGCATGAGGCCCTTGAATCTATTTTTAGTATGAATTAGGGTAGTGTTAGGGTGTATTTATAGATTAGGCAAGTGTTTTAGGCCATTAGATTAACCCTAAATTAGATTAAGACCATCAGATCTCGGAAGCTTCTAGAGAATAGCCCAAAACACAGCCAAACCCTAAAATGGTGCACCAGGCCAGCCAGGGTCAAACCAGAAAGCTGTGCAGGTTTCTGGCTCGACACTGGCGCACTTCCCAAGTGCGCCAGTGTATTTTTGTGTTGGCGCACTTCACAAGTGCGCCAGTGCATTCTGGCTTGTTTTCGGTTTTTCTGCCTAACTTCGTTCGTCCATATCTTCTTCATACGGACTCCGATTTTCGAAAACTCAGACTCTATCTCACGTATTTTTCCGAGACGAACGCAATGGTGCAACCCGTTTCCCCTAATTCCCACATATCGGATTAGTTATTCTTTAATTTGTGAATGTTAATATTAACTGTAATTCGGGGTGTTACAATTCTCATTTTCAAGTAATTTAATTTTGGCTTGGGATTCAGAAATTTTAAGTTCAAAATGATTTTGCTTTTCAGATTCAAGTTTCTTCAAATTTTCAATCTCATCTTCTAGCTCTTTCAAAATCAAATCCATTTTTCAACAAATTTTGTTTTTCAGCAAATTCATATTCGGAATTTTTGGCAATCTTAAAATTTTTAAAATTCCTTTTTAAAAAAGTTGTTTGTACTTTCAAGCTCAATCTTGTTCTCTTTTAAAATCATAATTTCATTTTCAAGCTTTTGAATATTTTTATTTTGATGAACAAGATTGTTTTCCAAAACCAAACAATTTTTACTACTAGAGTTTGAAGATTTCTTGACCTTCTCAAGTTTTGATTCCAAAATATTATTTTTGCTGATCAACTCAAGCTTTTCAGATATCAGAATTTTATTTTTAGATTTTAGATTCTTAACAGATTCAGTTAAACCATTTAAACGATGAATTAAATCTTTATAAGAAAGAATTCCGGTTGAGTGTTCATTTGAATTTCCATCTATACAACCTGTTAAGCAGAAATATGAAGCTGGGTTAACTTTCTGGGGTTTTGAGCAGTTGTCAGTTTTTCCATACAACGCGTTGAGAGTCTGCCAGATTTCCTGCGCAGTTAAACAATGGGAAATAAAGTTATATTGTACATCATCAATATAAGAATATAAAATATGAGTATTGCGTAAATTAAATTCAATATCAACCCTATTTATAATATCATACCCATTTATAGTACTATTTCAACATTTAATATCAGCAGATTTTAAATAGGATTTCAATTCTGATTTCCAATTTAAAAGATCTGTGCCATTAAAAATAGATGGAATATGATTGGACTGACTCTCTATGGACTGACCACTAGGGATCACCATTACTCTAGAGTTAAAAAAATACCTGCTTTGATACCACTTGTTGGATCTAGATTAATCCTAGAGGGGGGGTGAATAGGGTTTATTACAGTTTTGAAGAGTTATTAAAATAAACCGCGGCACGGATAATCAGCAAGGAAAAAATGAAGTAAATAACACACAGATATACCTAGCTTCGGCAAACTCTTCCTACTGATGCATTCACTAAGGTTTCTACTAGGTGTTAATAACAGATCCCGCTTACAAACCTTGTAAACTCGCTCTCCCTGCTCTTGTACTAACCCTACGCTCAAAATCCTAGACTGATCGATATCCCCTCGATCAGATTTTCCCGAATTACAAACCCGTAATCCATAACCCTAGATTTTACAGACTCTAGTAAACTGCCAACTAAACCCTAATTCTATTCAACAGTATTTTACAAACACTAGAAACTGATGGATCGAATACAAACTGAATAAAAAAATACAAAAAAATAAACAACTTAAACCCTAGGATTTAAAAAGAAGGGTCATCCCCTTTATCACTTAAAACACTTGGCCGGCCACTTTCATTTGTGTTGCACCCGATCTCTTTAGTCCCGTTCTCTTTGCTTTGTTGAGAAAAAATGGCGGCTATTCAAGTTGGGGATCAGGGTTTCAGTTAATTACCAAATCAGAACGCAATGCTTCTTTAAGTCTGGACAAATCTTCTGATGCTCGAATATGTTTTTACTCTTGACCGATCTGATTTGGGCTAGCCTCTCTTCTTGCAATCGAAAACATGTGAGATTTACTGATTTGATTTTTTGATTTTGTTCTTGAATTTGAATTCTTGGTTTTCGGTTTGGACGATATTTTCCAGTGATGAGATAGGTGATGTTTATAGGAGTTTTAAAAACCCTTAAACTGCTCTGATTTCGTATATGGCTCGAACCTGATTTTTCTCTCGAGTTATTGTTGGCTTTCTTGATAATTTGTGGCTTCCCCTTTTGAAATTCTAGAATGAAATTGAAATTGGTTGCCTTGAATTTAAACGTGATATGTTTCCAGAGTGTTTGTTGTCTTAAACCATCTTTGTGCAATTCTGGAAACTGTGGATTCATTTCTTGCCAAGTCTAGAATCGAGATTTCTGCCTCAATTAATACTTGCCCAAAATTTGGATTGATAACCGATTGATTGCCAAATCATGCGTTCGAAAAAAAAGGAAACATAAATGATTTTCTTGACTAAAAAAATAGTCTTTGATACTGATGATTTCTAGATGTATTTGCCAAAAAATTTTGTCCCATTTTAAAATTTATTTCCAGAATTTGATTGCAAAAAAAAAACTTCACCAAAAATAAATTAGAGATTATCACTTGCCTTTGTTTCACTGATATATAAGCATACTGGAAATCATTGATTGAGCATGCCATACATGTCTCAATAAATTATTGGCTTAATCACTACTTTGCTGCTGGATATATGACATTGATTTCTTGCCAAAAGTATTTCACTGATTGCAGAAAATCTAGAAAATATTGATCACTAAAAAATTACTGAATTGTTGCATGATTAAGTCTGCATCTTGAATAAACTTTATTGTATATGAATTAGTCTTTGCTTTGATTGTTCCCATGACTGTTGTGACTATCATTATCCTGTTCATTTGCATGACCAAAGAATTGTTGCCCTGTTTGCATTGCAGTGTGACTGTGGTGCTGTGTGCACCACTTTAAGTTGTCTCGTATCCATTTGAATCTGAAATTCACTTACTGTCTGAACCAGTATTGTTGCATACCTATGCAATCATGATTGTGAAACTGATCTCATGCATTTGTCCATACATACATACCTGTACATGCAAATATTGAGAGTTTGTCTGCATTCTTTGTTAACTTGGCATTTACCATGTGTGTTTACTTCCTGAAAGTTGTGTGAACTGGTTCATGTGTTTACTGCCATGTTTGTCGCATTCAAAAATGAACAGTGTTGAACCAAATTCTGTTCCATTTACCATTGTTGCTCGATTTACCCATACCATGCTGCAATTAATCTGCTCCATGTAATCAATGCTGTTTGTTTGGCTTCTTCTTATTTGAGTGATGGTAACCTGGTTATGCATTCTGCCTGAACTTAGTATGTACATGCCCGAATTTCTTGCAGTTGCAAATACATGTTCTCGTACCCACTTGTACATATTTCCATGCACCATTTTTTTAAAAGAGTGAAACTGAATATTCTCCCTTCTTTTGGCTGCTACTCACATGCACACTTTTCTGCTTGTATATGTACATCATTGTAACACCCCGTGTTTTCTGTTTATGTTAAATTAACGAATTGAGGAATAATTAATTTTAAATGTGAAAATCAAGGGAAATGGGTTACTCTATTATGTTCGTCTCAGAATTCTGGTTGAGATAGAGTCTGAGTTTGCGTAAATTGGACTTCGTATGAAGAAGTTATGGCTGTCGGAAGTTTCCAGAAATCCGAATTTAAATTCAAAAACGAATTCAGACCCTGAACTGGGCAGGGCGGGAAATTTCACGCCTAAGGCCAGGTCGACCAGGGAGTCGACCTTAGTGTCGACCTCCCCTATACAGGTCGACCTTAGTGTCGACCTAGGGGTCGACCTGCCCCCCCGGGCAGATCTGAAAGATGACGATTTTTTGACTCAATGCTGAGTCATTAGGGCTGAGGTGTCATTCTATCTTGACTGGATGGTCTTGATTGATTCTAGGTTAATCTAATGGCCTAAATTAATCATAATCTCTATATAAACACATGTAGACTCAAACCCTAAAACCTAATCCAAATTAGAACCATAGTCGTTATGCTATCAGCCCGCAACCTAGAGTAGCCGCCATCAACTAAAGGAAAAGTAAAGCTAATCAATTCAACTCAAGTCTATAACAACAACAACAACGAATTTGTCTACTTCAAAGGCGAGCTAAATCAGTTTCAGAACACAGATCCCAGAACTCAAGAACTTCTTTGAGTTGTGAGTTCGATTTCATTAATAAGATAATTAACAAGTTAATTAGGTTGAGTTATAATTTGGGTTATATGGCTATGTATGTGTAACATTGGGAAAATGTGATATTTTGTGAATATATGCAAGTTGTTCATAATGATAGTTTTTGTTGTGGATCCCTTTGTATATGCCAAATCACCTATGTTCAACTTGATTCATGCTTGACATCATTTTATATGCAAGTTTGGGTGTAGATTATATGCTAGTTTCTATGTGAATTGTACACAAGTTTACATGTGAACCAAGTAAAATGACTATATGCAAGTTTAGGTAGGGGAATTGGATCCACAAATATGCATGTTTACACCTTTAGATTTAGATCTATGACATACATAGTTTTATGCAAGTTTGTGACTATGGCCTATGCAAGTTTGGGCAAAAATTATATTCATACCTGCAAGTTCACACCTTTAGGTCTATGTTTAGATTCATGACAACACAAAGTTTATGCAAGATATGTTGTAATCCTTATTCGTAATTTAGATCCATTTTGTGTGTTATGCAAATTTGCGATGTTCTTCCCTTTTATGTGAATAGACTTATTGCTAGTCTAATATATATATATATATATATATATATATATATATATGTCATGATAAGTGAACGAACAACGTGGGGATGATGGGGGAAATATTGAATATACTCATATTGAGAATTGGCATGTAATGGCCTTAAAAGGCATACAATTAATTTGAGGCAATAATTGGTAAAATTTGTTATACCTGAAATAAATGGACCTAATTTAGGTGACAATTATGGACATAAGTATTTTGGAATTTATTGACAAATTTGAATAGGGATATTAATCCACTTTGGGGTTAAATAAAGATATGTAATAATTAACTGCCTGAGACATGAGGTTAGACTCGTTTGTGGAGTAAGACTGCCCGCATGTAACACCCACACCCGCTACGGTCACTCTCTAAGGGAATGCCATAACATCGGTGGAGTATTTTAAGTGAATATAGAACAGAAAAATTACAACAAGACAGATATAAGTAATACTTGAGAATTTAAAACATCATATCATTTCAGCGGAAAGTAAAACATGTTTGGTTACACCAAAACCATAAATAAGAGTCAAGTACATAATATCCATCCTGATAAAAACGAAAGTACATAATCCCACTGCATAACCTAATAGCCATAATAGAAAAGATAAACTGAGCTTTACATCCACGGTCCAAGCTCCAAAAGATAGATAAAGCAGTCTGATCAAAGTCCACTAGTGCTAGGCCCACTCTGATAACCTGAGGGTTGGGAAAAAGATAAAGAAACAACGGGGTCAGACATAAGTCTGAGTGAGTCCTATAACCCTAACAATACAATCATTAAAGTAATTAGGGTATGATATAAACAAGGTACGGTACCTCTGGGGATAATGACTACACTAAGTAGCCAACTAAACACAGGATGTACTAAGATAACCGAAAAGACGCATTTATCCACCCAAGGATAATTACTAGATTGCACCACCCCAGATCTGCCCTTCCAAGGGTAATTCCTACACTGCACCACACCAGTTCTACCCACCAAGGGTAATTCCTACTTAAAGGTTGATCCCCTAAGTGTACTTAGTAAATTTTAATGGTAGTTTCGTGTACCCCTAGCTGACTACATAGGTGTACCCACTACTCCCCAAGCGATCGGCTCCCTTACGTAGATACCCGTGCTGGTCCCACAATGGGGTGTATCATTCCCCAAAGTGGCAACCTGATAATATCAACGGTGCACGGCTTTATACCTACACGATGCAACAACGACTTACCAACCAGCCCGGGTCCACACACGCATATGAAACCCGTTGGTCCTGCGTTGCCACCGCTAACCCGTTTTGGCCTCTTATAGTCAAGCCCAATATGCGTGTCCCGTCACTCGACTTGAGTCGAGCCCACAAAGATACGTTTGGGATATTGGTTGAAATGGGCCCCCACAAGCTACCACTTAAGCTTGTCATTTTATCTAGTGCATCCCACTTAACCCCTTTTATAATCATGCCCCCTTACATGTTAAGGTTTGGTTAAGTCATTAATCATATTTTAATTGCCACTTAAGGCCCCCACAGGCTACTTCTTAAGCTTGTCTTTTAATTATATTTCAATGGCCACTTAAGGCACCCACTAGATTTCCGCATGCCCCCATCTCGCTAGGCACTTACTTGATTCCCACATGCCACCCGAGGCACTTACTTAACCCTTTAATCATGTTTAATTACATGTTCCACTTTGGTTAAGTATTCTAATCGTATTTTCTATTGCCACCCAAGGCAACCCACTAGTTTCTACATGCCACCCAAGGAACCCACTTAACCCTCATGCCCCACTACATGCTAATATGGTTAAGTGTTTCTTAATTAATTAAGACCGTGATCCTCATAAAGACCTCTCACATTAGACTATCTTTTATGACCGCTGGTTAAGCCGGTTGGGTCCGGGCAGCCTTATGTCATAACCGAGTCTAACCTCGTGTCTTTACATTAATCACGTATTTAGTTTGTGCCTAAGACCTCTCACATTGGGCTAACATTTGTAGCAACTGGTTAAGTCGGTTGGGTCCGGGCAGTTTTACGCTACAACTGAGTCCAACCTCGTGTCTTAGTCGATTAATTACATCTAATTAATCACCCTCATAATTTATATTAATTATCCCTAATTAATTAATCATGTTTTCAAGAATATGGGTAGACCTAACTCAATAGGTAAATTCCCAACTCCATAGTATGGGTAGACCTAACTTAATAGGTAAATTCCCAACTCCATAATATGGGTAGACCTAACTCAATAGGTAAATTCCCAATTATGTCCATTTAATTTATGTTATGCTTAAGCATACCCATTTCACATCATTTTATTAACATGCATATTAACCCCATCGTTCCCCACGTAATTCGTTCTCATAACATGACATAATAAAGGGAAGATTCATCACAAATGCCATGGGTTTAACTAACATAGCATATAACTTTATCATGGGTTTAAAAGGTGTCAACTTGTATATATGAGCATACATTAAACCCAACTAGCATTTAACCCAAACTTGCATAATCACATATGTCATAAAGATGGTAACTTGCTTAAATGTTCATGTCATAGACCTATCTTAAAGGTGTCAACTTGTATACATGTCATAGGTCTAAAAGGGATGAACTTGCACATGTACTTATGTCATACATAGAGGCAAACTTGCATATATTATGCATATCATAAAAAGAGACAAACTTGCATATGAACTTGCATCATAACTTGCATATGAACTTGCATCATAACTTGCGTATAACGAAACACTTAGCATGCATAAAACCAAATACTTAGCATGCATAAAACCAAACACTTAGCATGCATAAAACCAAACACTTAGCATGCATAAAACCAAATACATAGCATGCATAAAACCAAATACTTAGCATGCATAAAACCAACTACATAATTTGCATAACATGTTACATATAAACTTGCATATAATCTCACATATAGCTTGCATAACATGTTACATATGAATCAATGTTCAACATAGTGTTTTGCATCATAAAACATAGCATTAAACTTGCATATAGCATAAAACTTGCAAAACACACAACATACACTATACTAAACTTGCATAAACACATTGATTCCACAAACATAGCCATATCTTATCATATCCTATCATAATCAATTTAACAATTGATTATTAAGGCTATAGAAACTCACCACTACACTCCCATAAGCCAACCCTTGCCAAAAATCACCCAAAAACTCTAGCCTTGAACATAAAGCTTGCAACTTGATGATGAATGCAAGCTAATGATCACTCATACAACTCAAAGATGCTTGTATGCACATGAAAGCCTTCATAGAAATAGTTTAGAAATAGGATGGAGGCTAGGGTTTTGAGTGGAGGCCATGAGAGGTAAAATTTTGCCATAGTTTAGTTGTAGGATAGATTAATGATGATTTAGGGCTAGGTTAAGGTCTTATTTATAGATTAGGCAAGTGTTTTAGGCCACAGGATTAACCCTAGATTCAATCCAAGCCATCAAATCCCGTCACTAGCCAACAAAATAGGTCAAAACAGCCAAAATGGTGCACCAGGCCGACCTGGGCCGACCAGAGAACCAAAACAGGTGCACCAAGCCAGCCAGGGTCAAGCCAGAAAGCTGTGCAGGTTTCTGGCTCGACACGGGCGCACTTCCCAAGTGCGCCAGTGTATTTTTGTGCTGGCGCACTTCACAAGTGCGCCAGTACATTCTGGCTGTTTTCGGTTTTTCTGCCTAACTTCGTTCGTCCATATCTTCTTCATACGGACTCCGATTTTCGAAAACTCAGACTCTATTTCGCGTATTTTTCCGAGAGGAACGCAATGGCGCAGCCCGTTTCCCCCAATTCTCACATCTGAGATTATTTATTCTGTAATTAGTGAATTTTAACATTAACCGAAATTCGGGGTGTTACATTCTCCCCTCCTTAAACGGATTTCGTCCCCGAAATCTCTAAGCTAAGGAGAATGCATATCCTACCATCCAAACAACCATCTACTCAATCCATCAAACACGGGCATCCATTGTCCTTAAAACAATTTCTAATGATGTATGAGCATATGCAAAAAGTGTGTGTATATGTTCCCTATCTAATGTATGAACATATGCAAACCATGATAGTGCCATGCATCCATTATGTATGCGAGAGAACCCTATCGACACATACAATGTCTACATGAGTGCACAATCATTCACCGAAATGCATCATCCATGTGATAACACAACCATTATACATCCATTAATATAGCTACCTACACACAATTTTATGCAATATGCAATATGAAGTGATTGAGCCGATCTAGTGTCTAAAGTGTGTGTATATGCATCCACGAGCAACCACTAGCAAACACTTGCATCCACATGCATCCATCAATCATAACATGTCTCAAACACATGTTTCAACCATAGGTTTACCCTATCTAAAGGTCAAAGGTACTAACGAGAGGACATACTACAGATAAGATAAGTACTAGTCAAACGATAAAGGAGAAATTAAAAGGCATATCCTAAAAAGGAATGAACGCATCTTCTCTTCCGTTTCTAAAGTAGCGTTGCTCTCATCTTCTCCCCATTGCACTTTGACTAGTTGAACCTCTCGATTCCTCAACTTCCTAGTCTTTGACCCTAGGATGCGAGTAGGAGCTCGTCGAATCATCTCATCACGCTCTATCTCTACTTCTTTAAGCAAGCTCGGCTCTACCACCTCAACGGTCTCATGTAGGCACTTCCTCAAATGTGACACATGGAATACGTCATGTACACCACTAAGTCTGTCGGGCAACTCCACTCTATAGGCCATCCGTCCAATCCTTTCCTTAATAGGAAAGGTTCCAACAAACCTTGGTGCTAACTTCCCAACAGATCCAAAGCGAACCACATTCCGCAACGGAGATACCTTGATAAAACCATGTCCCAAACATCAAACTTAAGCTCTGCTCTCCTCTTGTCTGCATAAGATTTCTGTCTGTCTTGCGCCGCTTTCATCCTTCTTCAAATCAAATCAATCTTTTCCGAAGTCTTTCTAACCTTATCGGCCCAAGCAAGATCTCATCCGTAGATTCCCACCACATGTAGGTGATCGACAAGGCCTTCCATAAAGAGCTTTGAAAGTGCCATGCCAATACTAGACTGAAAGCTGTTATTATATGCGAACTCCACCAATGGAAGATGCTCTTCTCATGTACCTCCAAAATCTAAGATACATAGTCTCAAAAGATCTTCTAAAATGCGATTCACCTTCCCGGTCTGGCCGTCCCTCTGAGGATGATTTGCGGTGCTCAAACACAGCTGAGTCCCTACCGCCTCTCGCAAACTCTTCCAAAACTCGCTAGTGAAGAAGGTACACCATGCAATTTAACAATCTCTCGAATGTAAACTGAAGCTAGCCATGCAGCAGTCCTCTTACTCTTCACGGTTATAAAATGGGCACTCTTAGTAAGTCTGTCTACCCCAACCCAAATTCCCGTGTTACCCTACCTCGATCACGGTAATCCATCGAGATACTATCCCACTTCCATAGCGGAACCTCCAATGGGTGAAGCAACCCACCGGGTTTCTTTTGCTCCGCTTTTACTTGTTGACACACTCGGCCGCGTCTTTCTTCATACCGGCCCAAAGAAAACTCGCTTCATGTCTTGGTACATCTTGTCCCCACCGGGATGAATGGTCATCTTCGACCGATGTGCATCATCAAGTATAGCCTTCCTCAAACCCTCGTCTTGCGGTACACAATGTCTACCGTCTCTACACAACCACCCCTTACCATCTAGGGTGTACCTACTCAAATGGCTGGACGACTCCCCCTTTATGAGCTTCTCTACTAACTCAACCAACTGTGGGTCGTCTCGCTGTGCCTCGCCACTTCGTCCCAAAAGAGTAGGCCTAACCTCCAAGGAGGCTAGCAAACCGGGTACAAAGTCAACGGAAGGTCTAAAGTCAAACATGGAAATAAACTCCAAGCTTCGCCATTCCACGAACAATGGACTCAAAGACAGCCTTTTTCTGCTTAAGGCGTCTGCCACCACGTTACCCTTGCCAGGGGTATACGCTATCTCAAACTCATAGGATGCCAAGAATTCCATCCACCTTTGTTGTCTTAAGACAATGCGCTCAAAGAGTCTCTAACACTTCCCTAAGATGTAGGGCATGCTTTTCTCCACTTCTAGAGAAAATCAGGATATTCTCCCATGCAAAATCGTCACAACTATCCATCTCTCACGCAGACCACCCTAGTCGAACTCGACATCCCCCAAATGCAAGCCCCAAAGGCCTAAACCAATATCAGACAAACACCCAAGGGATACCTCCTTCGAATTCAGACGACCTACGTGAGATGATGCTAGTAAAAACGGCTAAATAATTAAGCCCTTGTCCAACTCTGGATGTCCTCGCCAGTCTCGCTCCAAAACCACCGTTTATCCATAACTGGCTTTGCTCAACCTATTGAGCACCTACGAAAACTTATTTCGCTCCTAGAAAAGACCAAGATGTCATTTACAAAGACCATCACGAACTTATTTAGGTACTCCCTGAACACCCTTCTCATCAAATCAATAAAGTCTACGGGGGCGTTCGTCAAACCAAATGGCATCACCAGCCACTCATAAAAAAAATCATCCGGAGTCCTAAAGGCAGTCTTCTCTATACTATCCTCAGCCACTCTCAACTGACGAAACCCCGTAGCTAAGTGCAACTGCGAAAATACTGAGGCGCCAACTAACTGATCAAAGAGATCATCAACCCTCGGCAATGGGTGTCTATTCTTCTTTGTGAGTTTATTTAGTTCTCTTTAGCCTACACAAAGTCTGAGGGACCCATCCGCCTTCGCGGCAAAAACTACTGGAGCACCCCACTCCGATATACTTCGTCTTATGAACCCCTTCTCAAGCAAATCGCCTACTTGCTTATGGAGTTCCCTCCTCTCACGAGGAGCCATGTGGCACACTGGCCAAGATACTGGTTTGGCATTGTCTACCAGATATATTCGGAAGTCAATCTCCCGCTCCGGAGGTAAGCCCTTTCCCTCCTCAAACACATCCGAGTATTCCCGGACCACTCCAACAAATCGCAAACTCTCGACCGACGTGTCAAGCAATTCTAGATAACTTAGCATAACAGATTCCATGGGATTACAAGAGATCTCGAGAGTGTTACCCAAGCGGGTCATAAGCCTAACAACTCTCCCTTCAAAATCAAGAACGGCACCCCTACTGGATAACCAGTCCATGCCCAAAACTAACCCATAGCCCGTGAAGCCCAACAAGCATCACATCTAAACTCAACGCTAAGTATAGAAACTTTCAAACCCAAACACATCATGGAGCCCCAATTGGGTTTGAAACAACTGAGGGATCATCTACCAAACTGGTGTCTAAGTGCAGTGACTCAACTAACAATGATGAGATAAGCGAACTCAATGCGTCAGAATCAAATAAAGTTCGAATCGGATAATAAAGAAATCCAAATTCCCACCTAGACGGTCCTATCCCTATCCGGTACCATAGCCGTGAGGGAATACAACCACCCTCGCCCTTGCCTCTTTGGACAATCCTAATAAGGTGTCCTATTCCTCCAAAAGGATAACTACTCGCCTTCTTCTACCCATTCTCCACTCGCAACCTCCCACCAATGAGGTTTCATCCTTCATTAACCAAACAACTATTTGAGCCTTCCTCCCATCGTCCATCCAATAGGTACCTACAAGTCCTCCTCCTTCTTGAACCTACTTCTAATCCAACTAATGTTTAAGTCCCTTGAAGTGGTTTTCCATTCTTATCTATCTTAGAAAGATCATCTACACACGGAGGGGAAACTCAAAACGAGAGAGGAAGAGATTCAAAACGGAGAATTCGAAAGATAAAGATATGGCTATCGGGGATTATGCTTTTCTTTCAAAAACTTTTCTCTTAAAAGACATGTTTTTGAAAATACTCCTTTCAAAAATATTCTTTAGAAAATAGTTTTTCTAAAAAATTTATCTGTTCTGGTAACCTTAAGCTCTGATACCACGTGTAACACCCCACACCCGCTACGGTCACTCACTAAGGGAATGCCATAACATCGGTGGAGTATTTTAAGTGAATATAGAACAGAAAAATTACAACAAGACAGATATAAGTAATACTTGAGAATTTAAAACATCATTTCATTTCAGCGGAAAGTAAAACATGTTTGGTTACACCAAAACCATAAATAAGAGTCAAGTACATAATATCCATCCTGATAAAAACGAAAGTACATAATCCCACTACACAACCTAATAGCCATAATAGAAAAGATAAACTGAGCTTTACATCCACGGTCCAAGCTCCAAAAGATAGATAAAGCAGTCTGATCAAAGTCCACTAGTGCTAGGCCCACTCTGATAACCTGAGGGTTGGGAAAAAGATAAAGAAACAACGGGGTCAGACATAAGTCTGAGTGAGTCCTATAACCCTAACAATACAATCATTAAAGTAATTAGGGTATGATATAAACAAGGTACGGTACCTCTAGGGATAATGACTACACTAAGTAGCCAACTAAACACAGGATGTACTAAGATAACCGAAAAGACGCATTTATCCACCCAAGGATAATTACTAGATTGCACCACCCCAGATCTGCCCTTCCAAGGGTAATTCCTACACTGCACCACACCAGTTCTACCCACCAAGGGTAATTCCTACTTAAAGGTTGATCCCCCTAAGTGTACTTAGTAAATTTTAATGGTAGTTTCGTGTACCCCTAGCTGACTACATAGGTGTACCCACTACTCCCCAAGCGATCGGCTCCCTTACGTAGATACCCGTGCTGGTCCCACAATGGGGTGTATCATTCCCCAAAGTGGCAACCTGATAATATCAACGGTGCATGGCTTTATACCTACATGATGCAACAACGACTTACCAACCAGCCCGGGTCCACACACGCATATGAAACCCGTTGGTCCTGCGTTGCCACCGCTAACCCGTTTTGGCCTCTTATAGTCAAGCCCAATATGCGTGTCCCGTCACTCGACTTGAGTCGAGCCCACAAAGATACGTTTGGGATATTGGTTGAAATGGGCCCCCACAAGCTACCACTTAAGCTTGTCATTTTATCTAGTGCATCCCACTTAACCCCTTTTATAATCATGCCCCCTTACATGTTAAGGTTTGGTTAAGTCATTAATCATATTTTAATTGCCACTTAAGGCCCCCACAAGCTACTTCTTAAGCTTGTCTTTTAATTATATTTCAATGGCCACTTAAGGCACCCACTAGATTTCCGCATGCCCCCATCTCGCTAGGCACTTACTTGATTCCCACATACCACCCGAGGCACTTACTTAACCCTTTAATCATGTTTAATTACATGTTCCACTTTGGTTAAGTATTCTAATCGTATTTTCTATTGCCACCAAAGGCAACCCACTAGTTTCTACATGCCACCCAAGGCACCCACTTAACCCTCATGCCCCACTACATGCTAATATGGTTAAGTGTTTCTTAATTAATTAAGACCGTGATCCTCATAAAGACCTCTCACATTAGACTATCTTTTATGACCGCTGGTTAAGCCGGTTGGGTCCGGGCAGCCTTATGTCATAACCGAGTCTAACCTCGTGTCTTTACATTAATCACGTATTTAGTTTGTGCCTAAGACCTCTCACATTGGGCTAACATTTGTAGCAACTGGTTAAGCCGGTTGGGTCCGGACAGTTTTACGCTACAACTGAGTCCAACCTCGTGTCTTAGTCGATTAATTACATCTAATTAATCACCCTCATAATTTATATTAATTATCCCTAATTAATTAATCATGTTTTCAAGAATATGGGTAGACCTAACTCAATAGGTAAATTCCCAACTCCATAGTATGGGTAGACCTAACTTAATAGGTAAATTCCCAACTCCATAATATGGGTAGACCTAACTCAATAGGTAAATTCCCAATTATGTCCATTTAATTTATGTTATGCTTAAGCATACCCATTTCACATCATTTTATTAACATGCATATTAACCCCATCGTTCCCCACGTGATTCGTTCTCATAACATGACATAATAAAGGGAAGATTCATCACAAATGCCATGGGTTTAACTAACATAGCATATAACTTTATCATGGGTTTAAAAGGTGTCAACTTGTATATATGAGCATACATTAAACCCAACTAGCATTTAACCCAAACTTGCATGAATCACATATGTCATAAAGATGGTAACTTGCTTAAATGTTCATGTCATAGACCTATCTTAAAGGTGTCAACTTGTATACATGTCATAGGTCTAAAAGGGATGAACTTGCACATGTACTTATGTCATACATAGAGGCAAACTTGCATATATTATGCATATCATAAAAAGAGACAAACTTGCATATGAACTTGCATCATAACTTGCATATGAACTTGCATCATAACTTGCGTATAACGAAACACTTAGCATGCATAAAACCAAATACTTAGCATGCATAAAACCAAACACTTAGCATGCATAAAACCAAACACTTAGCATGCATAAAACCAAATACATAGCATGCATAAAACCAAATACTTAGCATGCATAAAACCAACTACATAATTTGCATAACATGTTACATATAAACTTGCATATAATCTCACATATAGCTTGCATAACATGTTACATATGAATCAATGTTCAACATAGTGTTTTGCATCATAAAACATAGCATTAAACTTGCATATAGCATAAAACTTGCAAAACACACAACATACACTATACTAAACTTGCATAAACACATTGATTCCACAAACATAGCCATATCTTATCATATCCTATCATAATCAATTTAACAATTGATTATTAAGGCTATAGAAACTCACCACTACACTCCCATAAGCCAACCCTTGCCAAAAATCACCCAAAAACTCTAGCCTTGAACATAAAGCTTGCAACTTGATGATGAATGCAAGCTAATGATCACTCATACAACTCAAAGATGCTTGTATGCACATGAAAGCCTTCATAGAAATAGTTTAGAAATAGGATGGAGGCTAGGGTTTTGAGTGGAGGCCATGAGAGGTAAAATTTTGCCATAGTTTAGTTGTAGGATAGATTAATGATGATTTAGGGCTAGGTTAGGGTCTTATTTATAGATTAGGCAAGTGTTTTAGGCCATAGGATTAACCCTAGATTTAATCCAAGCCATCAAATCCCGTCACTAGCCAACAAAATAGGTCAAAACAGCCAAAATGGTGCACCAGGCCGACCTGGGCCGACCAGAGAACCAAAACAGGTGCACCAAGCCAGCCAGGGTCAAGCCAGAAAGTTGTGCAGGTTTCTGGCTCGACACGGGCGCACTTCCCAAGTGCGCCAGTGTATTTTTGTGCTGGCGCACTTCACAAGTGCGCCAGTACATTCTGGCTGTTTTCGGTTTTTCTGCCTAACTTCGTTCGTCCATATCTTCTTCATACGGACTCCGATTTTCGAAAACTCAGACTCTATTTCGCGTATTTTTCCGAGAGGAACGCAATGGAGCAGCCCGTTTCCCCCAATTCTCACAGCTGAGATTATTTATTTTGTAATTAGTGAATTTTAACATTAACCGAAATTCGGGGTGTTACACTGCACCCGCCCGACAAATCCAGCAGCCACAAATGTCAGTCTAATGTGAGAGGTCAAAGGCACGAATTAAACACGTAACAATTGTAAAGACACGAGGTTAGGCTCATTTGTGGTGTAAGACTGCCCGGACCCGCACGGCAAATCCAGCAGCTACAAATGCCAGTCTAATGTGGGAGGTCTTTACAAGGTTACAGTTTTAATGAATTAAGAAACACTTTACCAGATAAACATGTGGTGGGACATGGGGGGTTAAGTGGGTGCCTTGGGTGGCATGTGAAATTAAGAGGGTGCCTTGGGTGGCATGTGAAATACGATTAGATGCACTTAACCAAGATTGAAACATGTAAGAAGACATGAATAAGAATGGGGTTAAGTGGGGAAAACCTTAGAGAGGACCAAGCATAGGTGGAAAGCTTGTGTCGTGCATGGGGGCCCTTTTCAAACCAGTAACCCATTAAGTATCTTTGTGGGCTTGACCCAAGTCGAGGACAAGACACGCGTACTGGGTTTGATTGTAAGAGGTCAAAACGGGTTAGCGGTGGCAACGCAAGTCCAACGGGGTCATGTGCGTGTGTGGGCCCGGGCTGTTAGGTAAGACGTTGTTGCATCGTGTAGATATAAGCCGTGCATTTTTGGTGGTATCGGGTTGCCACTTTGGGAGTGATACACCCCACTGTGGGGCCAGCACGGGTATTTATGAGTTAGGGAGCCGATCGAATAGGGGTAGTGGGTACACCTAGTGGAGACAGGGGCAGACAGCACCTATGAAGGCAGATAGGGGTACACAAAACTACCATTATCATTATTAAGTTCTATAGGCAGGATCAACTTTTAGGGTGTTTGGTGTGGTGCAATGTAGTAATTATCTTATAGTGATTAGGTGCGCCTTTAATGTTATCTTTATTCATCTTATTTCCTTTGGTTGCTCTGACATGCCCATTGTTCAGAGTCATTTCCTTATTTCCCAGCTTATGCCTTATCCTAGTTACTTTAATGATTATATTATTAAAGTTATTGCACTCGCCAGACTTTATGTCTGACCCCCTTTGTTTCCACCTCTTTTCTTCCTTCCCCTCCCCCCCCCCCCCAGGTGCTCAGGTGGGACTAGTACTAGTGGAGCTTGATTTGGACAGCCTTTTCTCTTTCTTTTGGAAGTTGCTTGGATTGCTGAAGTAAAGTTCAGCCTATCTCATTTATGGCTATTTTATGTTGGGGTTATGTCTTTTATTTTATGTACTCAGAACTTATTTGTCAAGATGGATAATAAGTGTATTTGGTTTTGTAGTTGGTTTTTGATGTGATGTAACCAAACTATTTCTCCGCTGCAATAAAAGTGGTTTTTATTTTTCCAAGTACCAATATATTTATCTGTCTTGTTTACTTTTCTGTTCTATACACAATAAACGCTCCACCAAAATTAAGGCATTCCCTTTGTGAGTGACCTTAATGGAGATGGGGTGTCACACGTGGTATCAGAGCTGAAGGTTACCAGACCAGATATGAATTTTTAAAAACTATTTTTCAAAAAGCATTTTTTTATAAAGAAATACTTTCAAAAATACGTTTTAAGGAGAGTATTTTTAGGAGAAAAGTTTATTTCAAAAAAATAACCCCCAAGAGCCATATATCTTTCTTTTGAATCCTCCGTTTGAATCTCTTCATTTTCTTTTCAGCATGTCTGGAATTCCCGAGATACCCGAGGGGATACCGATACCAGGATGTTTTAGAAGGTATCTGGAAGCTAGGGCCAATGTCACAGGCCCATCAAATGCTCCTCCTCCTCCCCGTGTTGATACTTTCACAAATATATGCAAGGACTTTCGGGCAATGGGCGGGAAACCTTTTCATGGGTCGGAGACGTTTGTTGAAGCTCGAAATTGGCTAAAGAAGGTAGAAGAATTGTTTGGAATCTTTGAGGTAGAAGATGGAAGAAAGGTCCAATTAGATGCCTGGTTAATGAAAGATGAGGCCTCGTTTTGGTGGGAGGTCACTAATGAAGAGCGTCCAGTTGATATATGGCCGGATTTCAGGCGTAGGTTTGAGGCAATGTTTCACTCACGGGCCGAAGAAAATCTATACATGGAAAGGTTTTTGGCATTGAGGCAAGGAAATCTATCATTGAAAGAGTACGTCAACAAGTTCAATCAGTTGGCGAGATTTGGCTTGGACTTGGTGAATACACCCGAAAAGAAGGCCCTGAGATTTGTTAAGGGTTTGAACGAGCCGCTACATGGGTTAGCTATGACCCACATCCCTATGGGGGCCACCTTTGAGAGACTGGTTGACATGGCGCTTATGCATGAAGAGGAGAAAGGCGCCAATGCTAATAAGGCACCTGAGAAAAAAGGGGATCAAAAGAAACCACAACAGCAACAGTAAAACAAGAAGGGTGGTAAAGACAACAATGGCAAGGGAAAGAAAAGATGCTTTAACTGTGGGACACCAGGCCATCTAAGCAAAGACTGTAGGAAGAAGAAGAAGACTGGTTGTTTCCACTGTGGCGAGGCAGGACATCTGATTAAGGACTGCCCAAAGAAAGGGCAGAGGGCAGGGCTTACCTCTGGAGGGCAGATTCAGGCTCTCATGGCACCAGGGCAGGCAAGGGGGAAGGTTCAGACTCTCGTGGCCCCACCGCTGCAAGAACGAGGTAGAGCGATTTCTGTTGAAAGTTTAGTTTATCTTTTTGATCATCCTGTTCGTACACTCTTTGATTCTGGTGCATCGCACTCTTTTATATCTATTGCTTTAGTTGAGCCACTACACCTAAACACCAGTATAGTAGAGGATCCCTTAGTTGTTTCAAATCCAATTGGGGGCTCAGCCTATTTGTCGATGATTTGTTTGGATTTGTAAATTTATATACTTAGCGTTGGGTTTAGTTGTGATGCTTATGTTTTGGGCTTCATGGGCTATGGGTTAATTCTGGGCATGGATTGGTTATCCAGTAATGGAGCCGTCCTAGATTGTGAAAAAAGAGAGGTTAGGCTTATGACTCGCTTGGGCAACACTCTCGAAATATCTTGTAATCCCATGAATTCTATTATGCTAAGTTATCTAGAATCGCTTGATGCGTCTGTTGAGAATTTGCAGTCTGTTAGAGTGGTCCGTGAATACTCGGATGTCTTTGAGGAAGTAGAGGGCTTGCCTCCGAAGCGGAAGATAGACTTCCACATATACCTAGTTGATAATGCAAAACCCGTTGCTTTACCCGTTAGACACATGGCTCCAAGGGAGAGAAAGGAGCTTAGCAAGCAAGTTAAAGAGCTGCTAGAAAAAGGGTTTATAAGGCAGAGTATTTCTGAATGGGGTGCTCTAGTGGTGTTCGCAACCAAAGCGGACGGTTCACTTTGCCTATGCGTTGATTATAGGGAGCTAAACAAGCTGACCAAGAAGAATAGCCACCCGTTGCCAAGAATAGACGATTTGTTCGATCAGCTTGTAGGTGCAATAGTTTTCTCCCAATTAGATCTGGCTACTGGATTTCATCAGCTAAGAGTGGCTGAAGATGACATTGATAAGATTGCATCCAGAACCCCGGACGGTGTCTTCGAATGGCTCGTCATGCCTTTCGGCTTGACAAACGCACTTGCTTATTTCGTCGATTTGATGAATAGAGTGTTCCGAGAATTTCTTAATAAATTTGTGGTGGTCTTCGTAGATGATATTCTGATTTTCTCGAAGAATTAGGAAGAGCATGCTTTGCATTTAAAGGAAGTCATGGAGACTCTCTATGCACATCAGTTAAAAGCAAAATTCTCCAAGTGCCACTTCTGGAGAGAAGAAGTAAGATTTCTTGGACATGTGGTGTCCAAAGAAGGGTTAGCTGTGGACCCCGCAAAGGTAGTTGTGGTCCTGGATTGGAAGGTTCCAAAGAATGCAACCGAAGTTTTCTTGGACTAGCAGGCTTCTATCGCAAGTTCATTAAAAACTTTGCGAAAATCTCAGCTCCACTTACAAGGTTAACGAAGAAGAATCTGACTTTCACTTGGGATTTGGATTGCGAAGTTGCTTTCCAACGATTGAAGAGGGCTCTAACAACAGCCCCAGTTCAAACATTACTAGATGGGAGCAAGATGTTTAAGGTATACACAGATGCATGCGGTACGGGACTAGGCGCTGTTTTGATGCAAGAGAGGAAGGTAGTAGCTTATGGTGGAAGGCAGTTGAAAGTGCATGAGAAAAACTACCCAACCCATGATCTAGAGTTAGCAGCCATCGTTTTTGCGCTTAAGTCTTGGCGCCACTATCTCTTAGGTGAGAAATTTGAATTGTATACTGACCATAAATCGCTGAAGTACCTCTTCTCGCAGAAAGACCTCAATCTAAGGCAGCAAAGATGGACGGAGTTTCACACCTCATACGACTTTGAGATCTCCTATAGTTCTGGCAAGGGTAATGTAGTAGCAGACGCCTTAAGTAGAAAGAAGCTGACCTTAAGTCGTCTCTTTGTGGAAAGGCAAAGTTTGGAGTACATAGCCAATTTTGATTTTAGACCCTCTGTTGATTATGTGACTGGCTTGATGGCAATGCTAGAGGTGCGTCAACTTTGTTGGACTCACTAGGAACTACGCAACGTGAAGACCCTTAGCTAGTTGATGTGATAGATAAGCTGATTAGGGGGAGACCTCGAGTCACCTCAATAGATACTCCATCGATGATAATGATTGGTTGAGACGGGATGGAAGACTATGCGTCCCACAAACAAGAGATTTGGTGAAGATGGTTCTGGAAGAAGCACACCATTCCAAGATGACCATACACCCCGGAGGAGACAAGATGTACAAAGATATCAAAAGAGCTTTCTTTTGGAATGGCATGAAGAGGGATGTAGCAGAATTTGTTTCAAAATGCATGATATGCCAGCAAGTCAAGGCGGAGAAGAAAAAGCCTGGTGGTTTGCTTCATCCTCTAGAAGTCCCGCAATGGAAATGGGAAAGCATCACGATGGACTTTGTTGATGGGTTGCCTAGGTCAAGAAGGGGCAATACCGGTATTTGGGTAATAGTGGACAGGATCACGAAAAGCGCTCATTTTATACCTTTCAAGAGTAGGAGGACCGCCTCGTCTTTAGCCTCCATTTATCTTAAGGAGATAGTTCGACTCCATGGGATACCCTCCAGCATAGTGTGTGATCGAGACCCTATCTTTACAAGCGAGTTCTGGAGGAGTTTGCAAGAGGTTATAGGCACACAACTATGTTTAAGCACAACCTATCACCCTCAAACCGATGGTTAGACGGAAAGGGTGAATAGAGTACTGGAAGATGTTTTAAGACTGTGCATTCTTGACTTTGGAGGATCATGGGAGGATCATCTCCCTTTGGTGGAATTCGGTTATAACAATAGCTACCAAACCACTATAGGCATGGCACCCTTTGAAGCTTTATATGGAAGGCCATGTCGATCACCAACTTGTTGGTGGGAGTCCACAGATAAACTTATACTTAGGCCGGACATGATTAGAGAGACTTCAGAGAAAGTGGACTTGATACGAAGGAGAATGAAGACTACCCAAGATAGACAGAAATCGTACGCAGACAAGAGAACCGACCTTAAGTTTGAAGTTGGGGATAAGGTGTTCCTTAAAGTATCTCCTTTGAGGAATGTCATCCGCTTTGGTTCCGTAGGAAAGTTAGCACCACGATTCGTAGGACCATTTCCTATCATCGAAAGGATTGGGACAATGGCCTACAGAGTAGAGCTGCCGGAAAAACTGGCTGGAGTTCATAATATCTTTCATGTCTCTCAGCTACGAAAGTGCTTACATGAGTCGGCAGAAGTTGTGGAGCCAAGCATACTAGAGGAAGTCGAAATGGAACGAGAAGCGACTATGAGGAGAGTTCCAACTCGTATCTTGGGGATGGAAGTCAAAAAGCTACGCAACCGTGAAGTTAAGCTTGTCAAAGTTCAATGGAGCGACGCCGAGGAAGACGCGACTTGGGAGACCGAGGCCAAAATACGTGCAGCCTACCCTTTTCTTTTTTAGGGTACATCTTTGATCTCCTTTTCCTTAAGTTTATTCAAGCTTGTATCTACATTTTTAGTGTATCTCCTCTTTCATATTCTTTATCCTTAGGTAGAGATCAATGGATGTAAACATGTATTTGAAACATGTTATGATTGATGGATGCTAGTGGATGCAAGTGTTTGCTAGTGGTTGCTCGTGGATGCATACACACACACATTAGGCACTAGATCGGCTCAATCACTTTCATACTGCATATAAATGTGTGCTTATTTAGATTAATGGATGTATAATGGTTGTGTTATCATATGGATGCTGCATACGGATGAATGGGTATGCACGCATGTAGAAATAATATGTATCATTAGGGATCTGTTGCATACATAATGGACGCATGGCACTATCATAATTTGCATTAAGGAGGTCAACTGAATTAGTAGACCACCTGATTTTGCATTAGATACGGACATGTACACAAACTGTGCATATAAACATGAAAGCATTAGAAGTCTTTTAAGGACAATGGATGCATGTGATTGATGGTTGAGTAGATGGACGATTGGATGGTAGGATATGTATTCTTCATAACTTCAAGATTTCGAGGTCGAAATCCTTTAAGGAGGAGAGAATGTAACACCTCGTGTTTTCTGTTAATATTAAATTAACGAATTGAGGAATAATTAATTTTAAATGTGAGAATCAAGGGAAACGGGTTACGCCATTGTGTTCATCTCGGAATTCTGGTTGAGATAGAGTCTGAGTTTGCGTAAATTGGACTTCGTATGAAGAAGTTATGGCTGTCGGAAGTTTCCAGAAATTCGAATTTAAATTCAAAAACGAATTCAGACCCTGAACTGGGCAGGGCGGGAAATTTCACGCCTAAGGCCAGGTCGACCTTAGTGTCGACCTCCCCTATACAGGTCGACCTTAGTGTCGACCTGGGGGTCGACTTGCCCCCCCCCCACGGGCAGATCTGAAAGATGACGATTTTTTGACTTAGTGCTGAGTCATTAGGGCTGAGGTGTCATTCTATCTTGACTGGATGGTCTTGATTGATTCTAGGTTAATCTAATGGCCTAAATTAATCCTAATCTCTATATAAACACATGTAGACTCAAACCCTAAAACCTAATCAAAATTAGAACCATGGCCGTCATGCTATCACCCCGCAACCTAGAGTAGCCGCCATCAACTAGAGGAAAAGTAAAGCTAATCAACTCAATTCAAGTCAAGTCTATAACAACAACAACAACATCAACGAATTTGTCTACTTCAAAGGCGAGCTAAATCAATTTCAGAACACAGATCCCAGAACTCAAGACCTTCTTTGAGTTGTGAGTTCGATTTCTTTAATAAGATAATTAACAAGTTAATTAGGTTTAGTTATAATTTGGGTTATATGGCTATATATGTGTAACATTGAAAAAATGTGATATTTTGTGAATATATGCTAGTTGTTCATAATGATAGTTTTTGTTGTGGATCCCTTTGTATATGCCAAATCACCTATGTTCAACTTGATTCATGTTTGACATCATTTTATATGCAAGTTTGGGTGTAGATTATATGCTAGTTTCTATGTGAATTGTACACAAGTTTACATGTGAACCAAGTAAAATGACTATATGCAAGTTTAGGTAGGAATTGGATCCACATATATGCATGTTTACACCTTTAGATTTAGATCTATGACATACATAGTTTTATGCAAGTTTGTGACTATGGCCTATGCAAGTTTGGGTGAAAACTATGTTCATACCTGCAAGTTCACACCTTTAGGTCTATTTTAGATTCATGACAACACAAAGTTTATGCAAGATATGTTGTAATCCTTATTCGTAAGTTAGATCCATTTTGTGTGTTATGCAAATTTACAATGTTCTACCCTTTTATGTGAATAGACTAATTGCTAGTCTAATATATATATATATATATATATATATATATATATATATATATATATATGTCATGATAAGCAAACGAACAACGTGGGGATGATGGGGGAAATATTGAATATACTCATATTGAGAATTGGCATGTAATGGCCTTAAAAGGCAAACAATTAATTTGAGGCAATAATTGGTAAAATTTGTTATACCTGAAATAAATGGACATAATTTAGGTGACAATTATGGACATAAGTATTTTGGAATTTATTGATAAATTTGAATAGGGATATTAATCCACTTTGGGGTTAAATAAAGATATGTAATAATTAACTGCCTGAGACATGAGGTTAGACTTGTTTGTGGTGTAAGACTGCCCGCACCCGCCCGGCAAATCCAGCAGCCACAAATGCCAGTCTAATGTGAGACGTCAAAGGCACGAATTAAACACGTAACAATTGTAAAGACATGAGGTTAGGCTCGTTTGTGGTGTAAGACTGCCCGGACCCGCACGGCAAATCCAGCAGCTACAAATGCCAGTCTAATGTGGGAGGTCTTTACAAGGTTACGGTTTTAATGAATTAAGAAACACTTAACCAGATAAACATGTGGTGGGACATGGGTGGTTAAGTGGGTGCCTTGGGTGGCATGTGAAATTAAGAGGGTGCCTTGGGTGGCATGTGAAATACGATTAGATGCAATTAACCAAGATTGAAACATGTAAGAAGACATGAATAAGATAGGGGTTAAGTGGGGAAAACCTTAGAGGGGACCAAGCATAGGTGGAAACCTTGTGTCGTGCATGGGGGCCCTTTTCAAACCAGTAACCCATTAAGTATCTTTGTGGGCTCGACCCAAGTCGAGGATGGGACACGCGTACTGGGTTTGATTGTAAGAGGTCAAAACGGGTTAGCGGTAGCAACGCAAGTCCAACGGGGTCATGTGCGTGTGTGGGCCCGGGCTGTTAGGTAAGACGTTGTTGCATCGTGTAGATATAAGCCGTGCATTTTTTGTGGTATCGGGTTGCCACTTTGGGAGTGATACACCCCACTGTGGGGCCAGCACGGGTATTTATGAGTTAGGGAGCCGATCGAATGGGGGTAGTGGGTACACCTAGTGGAGACAGGGGCAGACGGCACCTATGAAGGCAGATAGGGGTACACAAAACTGCCATTATCATTATTAAGTTCTATAGGCAGGATCAACTTTTAGGGTGTTTGGTGTGGTGCAATGTAGTAATTATCTTATAGTGATTAGGTGCGCCTTTAACGTTATCTTTATTCATCTTATTTCCTTTGGTTGCTCTGACATGCCCATTGTTCACAGTCATTTCCTTATTTCCCAGCTTATGCCTTATCCTAGTTACTTTAATGATTATATTATTAAAGTTATTGCACTCACCAGACTTTATGTCTGACCCCCTTTGTGTCCACCTCTTTTCTTCCTTCCCCCTCCCCCAGGTGCTCAGGGTGGGACTAGTATTAGTGGAGCTTGATTTGGACAGCTTTATCTCTTTCTTTTGGAAGTTGCTTGGATTGCTGAAGTAAAGTTCATCCTATCTCATTTATGGCTATTTTATGTTGGGGTTATGTCTTTTATTTTATGTACTCAGAACTTATTTGTCAAGATGGATAATAAGTGTATTTGGTTTTGTAGTTGGTTTTTGATGTGATGTAACCAATCTATTTCTCCGCTGCAATAAAAGTGGTTTTTATTTTCCAAATACCAATATATTTATCTGTCTTGTTTACTTTTCTGTTCTATACACAATAAACGCTCCACCAAAATTAAGGCATTCCCTTTGTGAGTGACCTTAATGGAGATGGGGTGTCACAATCACCGTCTTTCTTGATTGATCTGAATGTTGCCATATAGTAACACTTGTAATCCACTGACCCATGTGCATGTTGTGTTCATGCTGTCTTGACTTTGTTAGCTTGCTATTGCCATGTTGTTTACAGTCCATTAAGTATTTACTTTCCATGATCACACTGATTTGAGCTATACATATGAGAACTTCCTTTGATATGTGCTTGCATCACTTGTGTACTGTAACACCCTGAATTTTAGTTAATGCTAAAATTCTCTAATTACAGAATAAATAATCTCAGATGTGAGAATTGGGGGAAATGGGCTGCGTTATTGCGTTCGTCTCGGAAAAATACGCGAAATAGAATCCGAGTTTTCGAGAATCGGAGTCCGTATGGCCCAATTATGGCCCAATGAAGTTTGCAGAAAAATTAAAGCTTAAAACAGATTTAGAAATTTAAATTAGGATTTCAAATTAGAACCAGCGGGGTAGGTGGGAAGCTTCCCGCCCTAACCATGTCGACAGGGCTGTCGACAGGCCTGTCGACAGGGGTGTCGACTTGCCTGTCGACAGGGGCGCAGCGTCCAGAGAGCCTGGGTGCACCAGGTTGGGTTTTAGGCTGGCTTGGAGGGCTAGGTTCTAGAGATTTCCTAAATCTAACGGACCTAATCTAACCTAGGGTTAATCTAAGGGCCTAAAACACTACCTAATCCTATAAATAAGACCCTAACCCTACCCTAATTCATTCATAATTAGATCTTGTAACTAAACTATGGCAAAATGAAACTTGATCATGGCCTCCACAAATCAATGAAGAGAGTTGCAAGCTAATCAACCTCTAATCATCTTCTTCTTCATATTTGGCAACTAGTTTTACTTCATAAGTTTACTAATCTTGGTTTTGGTGAGTTCCTATGGCTTTAATAATCAATTGTTAAATTGATTATGGTAGGATGTGATAAGACATGGCTATGTTTGTGGATAAATGTGTTTATGCAAGTTTGTATGATATGTGATTTGCAAGTTTTATGTTATATGCAAGGTTAATGCCATGTTTTATGATGCAAAACACTATGTTGAACATTTATGCATATGTAACATGTTATGCAAACTATAAGTGAGAGTATATGCAAGTTATATGTAACATGATATGCAAGTTATGCATGTGATTTTATGCATGCTAAGTATTTGGTGTTATGCATGCTAAGTATTTGATTTTATGCATGCTAAGTATTTGATTGTATGCATGCTAAGTATTTGGGTTTATGCAAGTTAAGTGGTGTGTTTATGCATAATAAGTAATTGATTCTATGCATGCTAAGTAAGTGGTTTTATGCATGTTAAGTGTTTGGTATTATGCATAAATCATGACATATAAGTTTACCCTTTTAAATGTGATGCATACATATGCAAGATGACACCTTTATATGCCATGCATGTTTACCCTCCTTTAAGATGCAAGTCATATATGCAAGCTCAACATGTTATGCAAGTTATGTGCATGATGTTATGTAAGTTATGTGCATGTTGTTATGCAAGTTCATATGCAAGTTATGTGTATGAGGGTATGCAAGTTATGTGCATGGTGTTATGCAAGATTAAGTTTACGAGATTATGTAAGTTATGTGCATGATGTTATGCAAGTTATGTATATGCTTAAATGCAAGTTTAATGTGATATGCAAGTATGTGAATGCTTATGCAAGTATATGAATGCTTATGCAAGTTATGTGTATGCTTAAATGCATGTTTAACATGTTATGCAAGTTATGAGAATGCTTATATGCAAGTTCAACATGTTATGCAAGATATGTGTATGATAATATGCAAGCTCATATGCAACATGTTATGCAAATCATGTGTATGATAATGGGCAAGTTTGTGTTAAATGTAGTTGGGTTAATATATGCACATATATGCAAGTTGACATCCTCTTAACCCATGACAAAGTTATATGCTAAACCCATGATATTTGTGATGGATCTTTCCCTTTATTATGTCGTGAAACGAGAACGATTTACGTGGGGAACGATGGGGTAATAAATATGTTAATAAAAGTATGATTGGGTATGATTAAGCATACCATAAAAATAAATTAACATAAGTGGGAATTTACCTATTGAGTTAGGTCTACCCCGTGGGAATTTACCTATTGAGTTAGGTCTACCCATGTTATGAAAAATGTGTAATTAATTAGGGATAATTAATTGTGGGGGTGATTAATTAGGAGTATTTAATCAACTAAGACACGAGGTTGGAACCTTTTGTAGCGGAAGTCTGCCCGGAACCGACCGGCCATCCAGCGGCTACAAATGATTGGCCCAATGTGAGAGGTCTTAGTCACAAACTAAATACGTGATTAATGTAAAGACACGAGGTTAGACTCGGTTATGACGTAAGGCTGCCCGGACCCAACCGGCTTAACCAGCGGTCATAAAAGATAGTCTAATGTGAGAGGTCTTTATGAGGATCACGGTCTTAATTAATTAATTAAGAAACACTTAACCAAATTAGCATGTAGTGGTACATGAGGGTTAAGTGGGTTGCCTTGGGTGGCATGTAGTAACTAGTGGGGGTGCCTCGGGTGGCATGAGGAAACTAGTGGGTTGCCTTGGGTGGCAATAGAAAATACGATTAGAATACTTAACCAAAGTGGAACATGTAATTAAACATGATTAAAGGGTTAAGTAAGTGCCTTGGGTGGCATGTGGGAATCAAGCAAGTGCCTTGGGTGGCATGCGGAAATCTAGTGGGTGCCTTAAGTGGCAATTGAAATATAATTAGATGACTTAACCAAACCTTAACATGTAAGGGGGCATGATTATAAAAAGGGGTTAAGTGGGATGCACTAGATAAAAGTGGCAAGCTTAAGTAGTAGCTTGTGGGGGCCCATTTCAACCAATATCCCAAACGTATCTTTGTGGGCTCGACTCTAGTCGAGTGACGGGACACGCATATTGGGCTTGACTATAAGTGGCCAAAACGGGTTAGCGGTGGCAACGCAGGATCAACGGGTTTCATATGCGTGTGTGGACCCGGGCTGGTTGGTAAGTCGTTGTTGCATCGTGTAGATATAAAGCCGTGCACAGTGATATTATCTGGTAGCCACTTTGGGGAATGATACACCCCCTTTGTGGGACCAGCACGGGTATCTACGGTAGGGAGCCGATCGCTTGGGAGTAGTGGGTACACCTAGTAAAGATAGGGGCAGACGGCACCTGTGTAGGGGTACAAGAAACTACTGGGTAAAAATTACTAAGTACACTTAGTGGGATCAACCTTTAAGTAGGAATTACTCTTGGTGGGTAGAACTGGTGTGGTGCAGTGTAAGAATTACCCTTGGGTGGGTAGATCTGGGGTGGTGTAAGCTAAAAATTATCCTTGGGTGGATAAATGCGTCTTTTCGGTTATCGTAGTACATCCGGTGTTTAGTTGGCTACTTAGTGTAGTCATTATCCCCAGAGGTACCGTACCTTGTTTATGTCATACCCTAATTACTTTAATGGTTGTATTGTTAGGGTTATAGGACTCACTCAGACTTATGTCTGACCCCGTTGTTTTTATCTTTTTTCCCAACCCTCAGGTTATCAGAGTGGGCCTAGCACTAGTGGGCTTGGATCAGACCGCTATATCTATCTTTTGGGCTTGGATCGTAGAAGTAAAGCTCGGTTTATCTTTTCTATTATGGCTATTGTCTATGTAGTGGGATTATGTACTTCTATTTTATCAGGATGGATATTATGTACTTGACTCTTGTTATGGTTTTGTGATGTAACAAAACATGTTTTACTTTCCGCTGAAATGAAAGGATGTTTTAAATTTTCAAGTATTACTTATATCTGTCTTGTTGTAATTTTTCTGTTCTATACTCACTAAAAATACTCCACCAAAACTAAGGCATTCCCTTTGAGAGTGACCTTAGCGGGTGTGGGGCGTTACATGTACATTGACTCGACCATGCCGAACCCTTCATTTTGAGTTTATCACATTAGTTTGAACCATGTTTTGAGCTGTGCAGAACTTTCACTTGAATGTTTGTTGTAGCATTGAGTCGTGTTGGTCCTCACGACTTCTCCTCAGTTGCTCGCTGCATTCTGGTCGGCGAGGCAGTGCACACGTGTATATTCATGCACGTGTGTACATGCAGCCATCTGAATGGATTTTCCTGTCCCTGTACAATAATATGTGTTATACATACACATGTGTGTGTATACATATATTGTGCGCGTGCTACATTCACATATCAGATCAAGTCATGAAAAATATTGAGAAACACACCGAAATTCTGAGGCAAATAAAATTTTAAAAATAAATTATATTTGCATGTGTTCAGTTTTTATTTCTATTGCAGTATACTGTGTGTTTCTATTTGTGACAGGTAAGTATGAAGATGACTGGACTGACAGTGAAGGTGCTGTGAAGACAAAAGATTGAAGACAAGAAAAACAATGTATATAAGTGTCAATGAATGTATGAGTCTGAAACTGTATATGAGTCAATGTGAGTTGTATGTGTATGAATTGTATAGACAGAGTGTGAGTGTTGTAGAGATGAACTATGTATGAAATTGAATATCAGTGAATTTGTATAAATAGTGGAGTATAAAATTTGTACTGTTCGATATTGAAATAAAATATTATGTTTTAAATAAAATACTGTGAATATTTAAATTTTTGTACAGTTGTATTTTATTTAAATAGAAATATTATATTCCTGTTTTGTGTAGTATACCAGTACAGTTATAAACACATTTAATAATAAAATATATTTGGTTGTTATCACCAAACAAAAATCATATAATTGTGTATACAACACAGAAAAGATTTGATATTACAGAAAATATATAAATTTCCAACTACCTTACAAAGATTTCCAAAAATTTTATATCTGAATTGCAGCTTTTAGGTTTTATTCTAAATCCTTCCAGATCCATATGATATGAGTAAAAAGGGGAGATATAAATATTAAAATTTTTTGATTTATATAAAGAATCAGAATAGGGAAAGAAAATTAGGATCGGAAACTTAAGAAATTTATCTTACGTGCAAAACCCGTCTTTTCTTACAAAATTTGAATGGGCGACGTAGCTTTGGACCTTGATTCAAAATCCTATACCCATATATTAAAAAAAAAATCTTACACAGACTTTGATCGATTTGAAACGAATGGACGACGTAGCTTTGGACCTTTATAAATAATTGTGTAGAGCTAGCCTTCAAACTCATATTTTTCTGAATGGGCGCGGAAGCGCTACCACTTTTATTTCTCCTTTAATTCTTCAGTTAAATATTTTTTAGATTTAGGATTTCTGTTTTACAAATGGATGTCCGAAATATGCCATCAGTATGAAGTAAGTTTTATGAATCTAGTTTTCTAAGTTAGTTCATTTTATTTGTTTAGATCTAGATTTATAAATCCATGCAAATTCGAGTTTATGGGTCCAAATAGGGGTACAAAATGGAAGGCTACGCATAATAGAACTGGATTTGAATAAGATCTAGGATTTGAAGTGTTTTCTCTAGGCGTGCAGATTCAAATTATATATCTTTTAAATAATGGTATATGGTATCGTTTGATTCCCATTATAATCATTTGATTTTGACGTTGTTAATCACAGACTAATCGTAGTAACTATTTTATGAAAGTTATTTGTATGAGAACTGTAACTCTTAAAAAGTTGTACTTATATGTAAATGTCGTTATTGTGAAATAGAATTCAAATAAATATAAGTAAACTTGGGCATAAGAATTGTAGGGAATGGCATAAGCTTAAATGTGGGAAATTTATAGTAAAAATGCCAAACGTGGGAAATGAAATAAAAAAGGAAATTTAAAATATAACTTGATTTGGAAGTCAGTAATAGCTTAGTTGGTTGGTTGAGAAAAGATATATATTTCCATAAATTAATTATAAGAAAGACCATAAACGTAATTGCAAGAATAATAGCAAAGAAAGCGAGATTAGTGCAAAACAGGATGTTACTATATTTTGCAATATCTAACATTTAAGATAAATAATAATAGAAATATCTTGAAATTACGAATTATTGTTTATGGGATTGTTCCATATTAAAATATGGAAATAGAATTTGGTAAGGTTTATATAACCAACCAAATAGAATATGACAAACTTCCTAGAATAAAGCTTACAATGATGGTAAAAAAGAAAGAACACAACAGACAAGCGTTGAAAAAAGAAAATAGAGTGTAATGACCCGCCTTTTTGACCGTTTTAAGATGGTAATCAAACCAACTCGAATCATTCACAAAAATGAATTATTATTGGGGGTAATGACACTTTAGAATAGAAACAAAAGAACTTTTATTGTTATAACAATATTTTTACATCAGAGTTACAAGATATACCAGCGTACATTAATTATACAGTGGAAAACACTAAAGCCCGGTAGAAGAATATAAATGTTCTAATCTCACTCCAGCCCGACTCCAGCACCTGCTCTAAAATTGATTCCAAGACTATTTGCAAACCAAAACTACTAGGTTGCCCATGTGGAAAATTGTGGGCGCCCAAAGTTTAGGTGAAAGAACAATAAACTCTAGGCAAGTCATGGGACTGGTGTGAGAAACTTAAAATAGTTACATTTATTTTAAAGTGGGGTAACTCATAAGGACCACGCTGAAACAACCCAAACTCACCCGTAAGGGAAAGCCCGGATTGAGTTGAGAACACGACAAATCAGAACACAAATAGAAGAACATTTCATTGCTATTACAACAATACATCAGAGTACAGGAATATAACAGAGTATGAATAAATAATATACATCAGAAAATATCAAAGGTTAAATTACAAAGCAGCAGAAAATTAATACAATGCGTAGCGGAAATACATTAACAAATACAACTGAAAGAAATACACGGATACAAAGCTTTCCAAATATAGCTCCAACTGTAAACCAGGATCCTGTCAATTAGAAATCTGCAAAACCAAGACTATGCTATATAAATGTGGAATGGGTTTTCCCCTTATTAATACAAGTGCAGAAAATTCACAATGCTTTTTGGAAAACAAAGCTACCATCAGGTTTCACGGCCCACATACAGTGCAAACGCAAACTTAGGCAAGATTTGTATGATAACAAAAAATGCTTGATACATGGAAGACCCTTTGATATTATTATTATTAGTGCATAGTGTGGAAAAATCATTTTGCAAGTAAATGTATCAATCAACATAGGTACCATATACTATGCAGAAATATAGTATTCAACTGAAACCTTAAGAGTTCGTTGTGCAAAATGGATTTCCAATAAATGATCAGGCTAAGAAACTTCCTTATCTGATTGGTACACCTCTAGAGGGATGTCCCGAGAACCAACATGCCCTCTACCAACACAAGGTTGTGTTACCTCTGTAACTAGGTAACTTAGGGCATGCTTGGGTATGAAATTTCTTAGTCGTTACCAACCTTTAACCAGGGCCCCCACATCATCAACATCCACAAAAGTAGAAGTTTCCACATTAGTAATATATGAGCTACATACCATGGTACACTTTTTATCTAGAAGGAAACTATCATACCCATAACATTGCTGCATCTTTTCATGTTTTGGCCATTTCCAAGGTGTGAGGCTTGACGAAGTCTAGTTACGCAAATACGCTTTATCCTAAAGCCATGCTTTGATCATATATAGCTCAATCACTTGATATGCCACATTATCATTTCATAACATATAATTGAACATCAATAACTATATCACCTTTTAGCTCGTACGTCTCAAAGAAGGGTGTTAAGCTAAGAGAACATATTCTCCGCTATCAACGGAAATATGCTTAGTAAAGATTAACCAGTACATTACAAAATACAATGTCAGACACACATCCATACAAGTTTGTTCTAGGATTGAATGAAATGGAAGGTGCTTTTTTCCTCGTCTAATAAAGGAGAGAAGCCCTTGCAAATCCGAATCTCTTCAAGTATGTCGGAATCGCAACTATAAGTAATCTCGTTCGGGTGACCGCCCAACTGAGCATCAATAAGCAATCCCTTCGATGTGAAGAGTTCTAATCTTATACCATCATCTTCAATATCTTTATTTTATTCCATTTCTTCATATCATTATTTGAAATGGTTTTCGGATAGAAATCTGATCCTGGTCTTTCCGAACAATGAGAGCTATATAAAAACAACATGGATTATACAAGATTTCAGTCAAGTCTCCTTTCACTTTAAAATTTTGGAAAATCAAAACCTTTTTAAACAATTCTCTCTACGAAGTCCTTATTTGAGAAAACCCAATAATTCATTTCCTTAATTCTTTAAAACTTAACCAAGGTTCTCTTTAAACTCGTAATCTGATTTAAATCTTAATTAAAAGATAAACTTTCCCAATTTTAAACTTATTCTTTAAATCGAGGATAATAAAATCTTTTTGATCTTAATCCACATTTCTTATAAATTTACTTACGCTAAACTGATGTTTTGAACCTTTATTGATTTCCTTGATCAAGAATTACTCATAAATCCTTAGCCAAACCAAAACAGCTTTGATATCAAATATAAGATTTGTATAGAAACTAGATCAACTTATATTTAATACCAATTCTCATAGTCAACCAATACTATAATTAGAATATCGGTATAACCCTTTTTCAAATCCCTCGAACAGTATAAGTTTAATTCCGGATTTCAGTATCAAATATCCGTTGATTATTTCCATCCAAGTTCAATTTATTTATACTTATAAAGTTAAGGTTATTTTAAAAAAAAAATCCAAATTATCATTAAAACACTACATTATCCATTTGAAATTGTTTAAAAAATGTTCGGATAATAATCCTTAAGTTAAAACCATTAATTTTTAATACTGGTAAAAAGTATTGCAAAAGCATTACAAAAGTGTCGCTAAATAGCCTGTAATAGCCAGTTTAATCCAAACAACCTTTATATTATCCAAAACTATATATTACTGACTTAAATCACTTTTAAATTAGTTATCATGATTTTTCCACAATTTTAATAATTATTATTATAAAATCGTTTCTATCGGTTTCCAATTACAGTCATCGAACTACAAAACTACGATTTTATTTGAAAATGGATTTGAACATAACTTGAAATCTATATATTGAAATTCCAAACTTTGTTTTCTATTTCAAAACTGTTATCATTAGAAAGAGAACTTTTGTCATTTCAAGAAAATCTGACTTAAATTGCATATGTTATAAGCGTTTGAAGTTGATGGTCAAAATTCGCGAGTTGCCACAGCGCAATTAGTCCTATTCAGACAATATTATAACTTCAAATTAAAATTCATCCGAATTACTTCTAATATGATTATAATTTTTCTAAAACACATATAAACTTATTTTAAAACAATATTTTCAATTTATCACTTTAAATTCATTTATAAATCAAAATTGAATATTTTAATAATATAATATTAATATTGTTGATCTCAAAATTGGAATCAATACCAAGGGAGTGTAATCACTCTTCACCAATTATGGTTTGAAATTAAAAGGGACCACAATCGCAAAATAAATGGAGAAAAACAAGTAAAAGACACATGATTTTATAGTGGTTCGATTCGCTATGAATCTACGTCCACTTTTCAATCACTTCTCATTAAGGAATTTTGCTTTACAACACACATGAAATCCCTCATACATTCATTTCTCACTTCTCTCATTTTTTATGATATAGTTACACTTGAATTTGGCAAGGAATTGTTGGGATTTATATCTTCATGATGGAGGATGTGTGAATCGTCGATCACTTTAACATGTAGATGCTTTTCCTCGATTTGTTAATGAAGTTTGTGCTAGATCCGGATTTTTAGAGATAGCTAATGGCGATTAAAGAGCATTAGACTCGAGTTAGATCAACTTTGAACGGAGAAATGAATTGATTTGATTTTCATGTTGTTGGAGAATGATAAAGCAAAGTTAGGAAGCCATTAATGATGTTTTTGAAGCTTTTAGAGAGGTGTAGGAATGGTTTAGGCAGCCCTTCGGGGTCCCGAAATCGGTCCCTTGATTTGTGGAGTAAGGGGCTATTTATAGAAGAAGTTGGAGGTAGTGGCAGTTTTGTAATTATATAGTGTAGAGTTTGGATCGGGTAGTAACTTGGGTAGGGCTAAACTTGGTTCGGGCACAAAGTTGGATCGGGTGTAAAGTTGGATTGGACGTTAGTTATTTAAAGAAATGCCACTGCTTATTTAACAGACCGATTCACTTTCAATTTATACAGGACCGAACCAGTTTGCACCTTAATGACTGATTCAAGTTCCTACTAACAGCAATAGCTTCCGCATGTTTCATTGCACCAATCCAATTGATTATTCACGTAGGACCGAACTGTTTTACAAACACTCAGCACCGATCCAATTTTCCAAGAAATTACTAACATGCCACCACCTTTTCTACTGATCCAATAATTTATCACTTCTGTTTTACTGTACCGATTCAAATTAACTTGAGTGCATAGATCCTGGTTTCAACATGGCGCCAACGCAGCAGATTCTTCATAGACCGAGCCAAAACATATACGTTCCCTTTTAAACGTTAGAACCAATACACAGTATGAACCGGTCACTTTGCTTGCATGTCTCATTCATGTATCACCTAGGGTACCGATCCATTTGGACTGCACATATTTTCTCTCTTATGTGGCATTCATCTATTGACTGCTTATACATAAAGTATATTGCTCCATTGTTTGAATACATTCGCTATATAAGTGTTGAACCATTCTTTCTAGTACCGTTCATACTTGACCCACGTAAAAGACTTGGTGCTAACCAAAATATTATAGAAACGTGCACTGCATTGTTTTAATGCTAATCCATTATACCCTTAGATGCTCGTCCACGTGTATGTTGCACCACATGATTTCATATGCTTATACTTTAAATGGTATTCATATACGAGTGTAAAATCTATACGTGATGGAGCCAGGGTCTTTACGTCATATCACTGCAGTATGATTACTTTGCTGATATCACAGTATTGTCATATGGTCTTGGCACATGACATTGTTTATTATGTGATTAACATGTCCAAACTTTTATATTGGTCCATTTATATAATAAGTTGCATGAAAACTATTGGAGTCATGTGTCTCACGTGTACTGATTTGAAGTTGTCACCTATTCTTTAATCAAAAACAGGACTGACCCAAATGTGTTGCTCAGTGTCGATCCAATATTAATGCTTTGTCCATCTATGAATTATTGTGGCCGATTTGTTTGCACTTTTATAGACCGAACCATTGTAACAATAATAGTGGCGACCCAGTGTAGCGACCGATCCGGTGCCTTGCAACTGACCGACCCGGTCCATCAATTCTGAATGGACCAACCCGGCACTTTGAACTGTTTTTTAACAGTATTAACATTTGCCCCTCGAAGCTTGTATTTTTTGCTTGCAAGAAATGCGTGATTCGAAATAAACATTGATTTTTATATATTCTACATTGAGATCTAGTTATAAATTTTGGCCTTGCTATAGCAAACCATACTTTGAATCCATATGGTTCGTGTTGCCTGTTCTATAATTAAAACAAACATCCGTGCAATTTTGGACTTATACTTCAGTATTGGTCGTCCGTATCGATAGCGGATTAGTTAATCATTAGAGAATGAAATATAGCGAATTTCATTTTGAATTGGATAAAATATCTGCACAGAATTGCTCTACTCAGCGGTTATAACTCACTGAATATTATCTGTACAAATACGATATTCTAATTCGAATTCGCATTAACAATCAAAATAAAATAATCGACTGAGCCGACTGTGGATTTTGAACGCTATCATTTTAATGACTTATATGATGGTGTATGGTATTTCACATTTGAGAAATACGTATTTGTGATTTATTCTCTGCTTCTTTTCGGAGAAGTTTTTGATTACTGGTGCCCCGGCTCTGGAGGTCATCACCAGTCTTCATTATGAGAAGAATTTTTCCTATAGCTTAATTTTTGTTGATCAGTTTTAATGTTGGAGACTCCGTTGGATTCCCCGCATTTTGGAGAGTTCATTTTAATCCAACGTTTTGTCTTCTCTTATCGACCGAGTCAAAATGATGGAGCTCATCGAGCGTTGTTGATTTTCCCTGTGGAGAAATTGCTTTCTTTATGGAAATGATTTTTGGTTGTCACATCGTTTTGCAGTGCGAACTCCCGTTAAGTTTGGGTGATGGGTGAGGTTGCATCGATCTACAGAACGAACATCAGTCATGAGTCGAGTGATCGTTGCCTGACTGAGGTGTCCTGGACTCCCACGAACCTTTGGAATAAGGTTAAGGTTGAGCCGATCCACGAAGAGGGCATTAGTCATCGGTTGAAGTCACTTAACTCAGTAGGTGTTCGCTGCCCGATTGAGGCATCCTAGACCTCCATGAACCATGAGGTAAAGTTTGGGTTGATCCACGGAGCGGCCATCAGTAATCGGTCGGAGTCGCTTAACTCGGTAAGTGATCGCTGCCCGACCGAGGCATCCTGGACCTCCATGAACCATGAGGTAAAGGTTGAGGTTGATTCACGAAGCGGTGATCAGTCATCGGTTGGAGTCACTTAACTCGGTAAGTGATCGTTGCCTGACTGAAGAATCCTGGACCTCCATGAACCATGAGGTAAAGGTTAAGGTTCATTCACGGAGTGGTGTTCAGTCATCGGTCGGAGTCACTTAACTCGGTAATTGATCGCTGCCCGACTGAAGCATCCTGGACCTCCATGAACCATGAGGCATAGGTTAAGGTTGCATCGATCCGTAGAGCGAACCTCAGTCATCGGTCGGAGTCACTTAACTCGGTAAGTGATCGCTGCCTGATTGAGGTGCCCTAGACTCCTGCAAACATTTAAGGTTTTGGATCCATGGCTACTTGCTAACTTCCTGGGCGTTTGACTTATAGGGACTTCCTCGATCTACCATTGAATCGGTGTTATCGAGGTTTTCTCACTTGGTCGGGTTGTAAGGAAGCAAGCGCTCGTCGGATAGCCTGTAATGAGAAATTGTCAATTAGCAAATTTTCGTATAAATTTGACAAGATAGAGATTTATACAGGCAGGTAATACTTCATTCATAATGCCATCGTTTGGTACAATGCATGTAAATCATTACAGAACATTTACAAGAAAGTAGAACATAGCGGAAAGTAAAGTAATGCGATAAGTAAAGTAAATGCAATAGAGATTGCTCATTTTAAGTTGTAGATATTGGATCATCATCAACGGTCATCAGTTGATTATCAGGCTTGGAATAGTGTGAGCAGAAGCTACGTTGCTTGAACCGAAGTGGTCATTTGATGCCCCTTGCCCTTGGGTAGTCGCAGAAGGATTTGCATCTTGATAATTTTTTACATACTGTCATAAACGGTTCTTCTTAATCAGCTCTTCGATCAATGATCTCAGTTGTCTGCACTCGTTGGTGTTGTGGCATGGTTGGTTATGAAACCGACAAAACTTCCCAGATTTGGTCAGATGGTCATTCATTCTCATTGGCTGAGGCTCTAGATAATCTTCTGCATCCTTTGTGGCAAGGTAAATGTTCTCGGGAGTATCATTCAGAGGTGTTAGATCAGACGAGTCAAGAGGACGAAACTTTTTATTAGCTTTGTTGTTGTTTCCGTTGTTGGTTCGCTTCTGCCCCTGCGTACTCTTCTGATTAGGTTGAATAGCTGCACTCTTAGGAGCTTTAAGGAGTTGGTTTCCGCCAATGATCTGAAGAGGTACGGGATTGTCATCCACTCTCATGTACTTCTCTTCTTTCTTATATAACTTTTCAAGCGTAGTCGGTTCCTTCATCTTTATCCATCTTCCGAATTCGCTCGTTTTATCTATAGCAACGAGTAGAGCCATGAGGATTATACGTGGTTCCGGATTCCTTACATCAGACAAGGCGATATTGAATCGACTGACGAAGGCTTTGACAGTTTCCCCTGGCTTCTGCTTCATTTCTAAGAGAGTTATAGCGTCCTTGGCTTTGGTAGCATACAAGCGGAACTGCTCCTTGAAATTTTTGGTTAGGTCGGAGAAACGGTCTATGGATTTGGGTGGTAGCGTTGTGAACCATAATGACGCGGCACCTTCTAGATAAAGGGGAAAGTAGGTGTATCTCATTTCATCAGTTGCTTTATCTGCGCTCATATGCCACTCATATTTGAATAGGAAGTAGTTGGGATCAACGAGGCCGTTGTATGGAGGCAAAATCGGAGGATTAAATTTCTTTGGACATTCTGCTTCGAGGATCCTTTCGGTGAACGGAGTCCTATCGGGGGAGAAGTCACATTCTATTGCGTCGTCTTTGCTAGCTTGATTTATTTTCATGGCTCATTCTATCATATCCGAAATGTATTCTTCAGTGTTATGGCGCTCTGTGAAGCTGATCTCTTTACCAAATGTTCGTCTATGCATATGATCTCGATTAGAGAGCTTAGGTGCCTTGCCTTCTCGACGAGGGGGTGCCCCGTGATAGGGTTAGCGATCTTCCGAGCATTCACTTTGGAATGATTCTTAGCTTTTGATATCTATTATTCAATGTTAGCTTCGTCCCTGTCACTTGCCCAATCATAATCGTCTTCTATATTGTCGTTGCGGTTATGATCGGAAGCGGGCGATTTTTCATTCTCTTCGAGATCCACATGCACTTTCGGAGGGGTTAGATTTGATCGAGCGTTAAGAATGGCGTCAAGTTTCTCCATCATCATTTTAGTAGAGGCATCCATTCGATTGTTGACGTTGGCAATAGTGATTTTTAATTCATTTCTGGTCACACCGGCTCCGCTTTCTGAATTTTCGCCAACTTCAAAGTGGTTTGCGAACGGTGTTTCTTCATTAGCAACATCATCGGCTTCTATGATGGTTTTGCTAGCGGTCTTCTTAGACTTGGCCATAATTTTGAAGAAGGATGCGACTTAAAACTATAATGGCAAAGCGTTTAACCTTGTGAGAGTGTGAGAGGAGGTAGGAGAAGCGAACGCGGCCCCACAGTGGGCGTCAAATGTTGATCTCAAAATTGGAATCAACACCAAGGGAGTGTAATCACTCTTCACCAATTATGGTTTGAAATTAAAAGGGACCACAATCGCAAAATAAATGGAGAAAAACAAGTAAAAGACACGGGATTTTATAGGGTTCGATTCGCTATGAATCTACGTCCACTTTTCAATCACTTCTCATTACAGAATTTTGCTTTACAACACACATGAAATCCGTCATACATTCATTTCTCACTTCTCTCATTTTTTATGATCTAATTACACTTGAATTTGGCAAGGAATTGTTGGGACTTCTATCTTCATGATGGAGGATGTGTGAATCGTCGATCACTTTAACGTGTAGATGCTTTTCCTCGATTTGTTGATGAAGTTTGTGCTAGATCCGGATTTTTAGAGATAGCTAATGGCGATTAAAGAGCATTAGACTCGAGTTAGATCAACTTTGAACGGAGAAATGAATTGATTTGATCTTCATGTTGTTGGAGAATGATAAAGCAAAAATAGGAAGCCATTAATGATGTTTTTGAAGCTTTTAGAGAGGTGTAGGAATGGTTTAGGCAGCCCTTCGGGGTCCCGAAATCGGTCCCTTGATTTGTGGAGTAAGGGGCTATTTATAGAAGAAGTTTGGAGGTAGTGGCAGTTTTGTAATTATAGAGTGTGGAGTTTGGATCGGGTAGTAACTTGGATCGGGCTAAACTTGGTTCGGACAAAAAAGTTGGATCGGGTGTAAAGTTGGATCGGATGTTAGTTATTTACAGAAATGCCACTGCTTATTTAACAGACCGATCCACTTTCAATTTATACAGGACCGAACCAGTTTGCACCTTAATGACCAATTCAAGTTCCTACTAATAGCAATAGCTTCCGCATGTTTCATTTCATCGATCCAATTATTTATTCGCATGGGACCGAACCGTTTTACAAACGCTCAGCACCAATCCAGTTTTCCAAGAAATTACCAACATGCCACCGCCTTTTCTACTGATCCAATAATTTATCACTTCTGTTTTACTGTACCGATTCAAATTAACTTGAGTGCACTGATCCAGGTTTCAACATGGTGCCAACGCAGCAGATTCTTCATGGACCGAGCCAAAACATATACGTTCCCTTTTAAACGTTAGAACCAGTACACAGTATGAACCGGTCACTTTGCTTGCATGTCTCATTCATGTATCACCTTGGGTACCGATCCATTTGGACTGCACATATTTACTCTCTTATGTGGCGTTCATCTATTTACTGCTTATACATAAAGTATATTACTCGACTGTTTGAATACATTCTCTATATAAGTGTTGAGCCATTCTTTTTAGTACCATTCATACTTGACCCACGTAAAAGACTTGGTGCTGACCCAAATATTATATAAACATGCACCGCATTGTTTTAATGCTAATCCATTATACCCTTAGATGCTTGTCCACGTGTATGTTGCACCACATGATTTCATATGCTTATACTTTGAATGGTATTCATATACAAGTGTAATATCTGTACGTGATGGAGCCAGGGTCTTTGCGTCATATCATTGTCGTATGATTACTTTGCTGATATCAAAGTATTTTCATATGGTCTTGGCACATGACATTGTTTATTATGTGATTAACACGTCGAACCTTTTATATTGGTCCATTTATATAATAAGTTGCATGCAAACTATTGGAGTCATGTGTCTCACGTGTACTGATTTGAAGTTGCCGCCTCTTCTTTAATCAAGAACAGGACCAACCCAAATGTGTTGCTCAGTGTCGATCCAGTATTAATGCTTTGTCCATCTATGAATTATTGTGGTCGATCCGTTTGCACTTTTATGGACCGAAGCATTGTGACAATAATAGTGGCGACCCAGTGTGGTGACTGATCCGGTGCCTTGCAACTGACCGACCCGGTCCATCAATTCTGAATGGACCAACCCGGCACTTTGAACTGTGTTTTAACAGTGTTAACAAATATAATAATATCTTTTTTTAAAATTAATTCTTTGAACCTCAAAATTTGAAGAAATCAAATTAAATATTATATCAGACTAACAGAATAATCGGTTTGAGTTTAAAACATCGTTTATGTACCTAACTCAAGCTCAATTTTAGAATCTACAATTCAAAATCGATTTCAAACTTGAACAACCGTTGAATATCAAAACCTCTTTCAATTTTATATCTTCCTTTACAGCAGTTGTTTATTATCATTTTAATTTCATTTCCAAACCATTTCAAATATAAATTTCCAAAATTTATTTCTGGATATTATTTTCACCTTAAATTAATACAAAACCCGTTTATATTTTCAAATGAGAAAGGGGGACTTAACTAATCACCTACATAATTCCATAATTCAAGGTGTAATGAGTGTGTGATGATATACAAGCAGTAATTACAATCGTATGAACATTCATAGAAAACATCAACCAATATCATAAATGAATGTATTTAACTACGGTGCAAGCATTATGGTATTCAACACATATCGGTGTATAAGTCTAACTAACTATACAATCATCATCCAACATAACATATATATATTTAACGACTATAATAACTGTATAAAAAAAGTGTGTATAGTTTCTCACCAGCATTTCCACTCCTAACTTCACTGTAGGACAGTCTAGCTAACCGACAATGCTTCGGACTGGCAGTATTCCCGCACTGACTTTTCCGACAATAATATTGTTATTATCATATATATATATATCATATATATATATATATCATATATATACATTATAAATGGAAGTAGGAGGAGGTTAAACCAAAAAAGGGTGGCGGGTAGAGGAGAGTACGGCGGTAGAGATGGAAGTGACATGGGATTTGGGCTCGGGTGGAGGGTGGAGGCTCACGGTGGATGGTGGTGGTGGTCAGATGGTGTTGGGATCGTGAGAGGGGGAGCTAAGCCGAGCTTGGCTGAGGAGGAGGGTAAGGAAAGGAGGAGAGGAAGAGGCGTTGGGAAGGAAGGGGATGGTCAGAGCTTGAAGGGTGGTGGTGGTCGGAGGAAGGCCGAGGTGGAGAGGCACTTAGGCCGAAAAAGAAGAAGAGGAAGAGGGGAGAAAGAAGAGAGCTATGAAAATGGTAAAGAAGTGGAGAATGTTGGAATGAAGAATGGATAGGGGAATTACGCTTCTTATATAGGCTTGAACCAAGGGTATTTTGGTCTTTTTATCACATGAACACTTGACCATTAACCTGCATGCACAATGACACCTAAGGGGGACACTTGTTACGTCCTAAGCCTTCCACGTTTTCGTGAATTTATCACACTTTAGTAACGCTTTTAAAGTGTTCCATTTTGCTACATCTTATTAGAATTTCAAACTATGATTTCTAGGTTACTGATTAAAAAATTTAGGAACCCGATGACTAATGCAAACAAAACCCGACGATATTTTTCAACAAATTTAACAATTCAAAATGATTATTTTATTTTTTAATCTATATTTAAAATTTATAATTAACCCAAAGAAGTCATATTAAAAAAAATAGCTTTTTAAATACGTACTTGGAAAATTTGTTATAACAAAAACCGTTGAATCCTTACCAGTATACATTTTTATTTGACAAATTAAAATATCTGTTTTATTACTTAAACCATATTTATATTAAAATAAAATTAAAAATTTATTTTACTATTCATAAATCCTGGATCGTTACAATCTCCCACCTTAAAGCTTTTTGTGCTCGAAAAGGAGAGGTTGTTAAAATTGTAATTATACAAACAAGCCTTATAAGTTTTCAAAACTCAAGATTGTTAAAAAATCTTTATACTTAAATTTGGATAAAATTCTTATCTTTGAAAAGAATAACAGAAATGAAGGGTAGAAAATCAAAATGCTCAACTCAATAACAAAATGTCATGCTATACTCAGCTAAAAATGTCATATCAAATTTGTACCAGAGCGCAAAAATGCACTTGTGGCATAAGTCATATACATGATCCTGCCCTGCCAACGGAGCATGTACTATGCACTTGACGTAGTCTATATACAACACAAAAAATATATAGTCAAAAAGGTGCTAGTCCCAATAATATCCTAGCCCAAAAAATATATCATAGTGCAAACTAAGAACTTAAGATAATCATATACACAGTATCTACAATATCTCCAAAACAATGGCCTTCCACTAACTAGGCATCCGACTCATCATCATATGGGCCTTATAAACTCATCTCCTCTTCAGCAAAATCCTCATCTACGTCATTTGTAGGCTCATCATATGCCAGATATCCATCGTTATCAATAACCTCACCCTCATTGTCATCCTCGAACTCGGGAGCCAAATCCCACTCTAGAACCTCGTCGTCAAGAATAGGCACTATATGATCATTCATGGGTCCATCAAACTCTCCTACTCCATCAGACTCTCCTTTGGGCTCTATGAGGTTACCCTATGGATTTAACATCTCCTCATCACCAGGTACATCCTCACCAAACTCATCAAGGATCCCCTCATTGTCACTAATGGGGCTACCCATCTCCCATAGAAATGTGCTCATCAGCCTCTGAGTCGATTCTCTCGTAATCAGCCATCATCGTGCAGCTTTAAAACATCATCTATCGGTATGGGCTCTACTAGCTCTGACTCTCTAGGAGGAGAAGCCTCTGCCTCCATATCATCCTGATCTCTATCACTATCGCTCGGAGGGTCAAAAATCCATCCGCCTGAGTCATCAGATCCCGATTAACTACTCGAAATAAACTAAGCCAAATACTACCTAACACTCAATGGCTTACTCCATATAATTTACAAGAATTTTAAAGTTAGAATCTTGTTCTTCTAGGATTTGATCTTAACTTGCTAATTATTCTAAATCCAAAAGTTATGAAACTTATTTCCTTTTAAATTTAAAGTCCCGAAAATTTTACAACCTAGATTATCCAAAAGTTTAGATAACTTATAATTGTTCCTTATTTTCCATATACCTTTCAGTCAAATTATGAAACTTAATTCACAGATATTTGTATTTAAGCATTTTATTCCTTATTCAAATGTATTCTAGGATTCGTTGACTGTGAAAATTGTCGAGAATTCCAATCCCTAACTCGATTTCTTTGAGGATTATTTATGATTTAATTTCTTTAGTGTTTGTTATTGTTGATTTACCTACTAATGAGAAGAAATTTGAAAATTCAAAACAATTCCTAGAATAAGTCTAATACCAACTCCCATAGCCTATCGTTACTTGTTATATTCAAATTTATTAGCTTTAAATTCATTTATTTACCAGAATTTATATGCTATCCAAATTCGTCGATAATTCTGATTTTTTTTCTATGTTAGTCCAAGGTAAAAACAGCTTTGTAGATTATCTTTCCAAATTACTAATACTCTTTTAACTAAGTTCTTAGCCTAACAAAATTTATGAAGTTTTTTATACTTGGATTATTTACTCTAATTACAATTGTAAATGAACATCCTTGGTCAAATTGTGAAATTCTAACCATAAGATGTCCATATTTAAATTTTAGCCATCTTAATTATTTAACTAATCATCCAAGTTAACCATATATTTTTCAAAACATATTCTTTCAAAACCAATTTTATTTTTTATATGAAAATACATTCTCTTAAACTCATTCTAGGGACTTACTAAACCTATCTCTAATGAGTTTCTCATCTTAATCCTATTTTTGATGGGTCTTTATTGTCAGTTCCAACAAGTTACACCCCACAAGCTTTGTATAAACCAAAGCTCTGATACCAAAAATGTAATGGCCAGCCATTTTGACCGTTTTAAGCCGGTAATTATACCAATTCAAACCATTCACAAAGGCAGATTATTATTGGGGGTAATGACACATTAGAATGGAAACAAAAGAACTTTTATTACTATAACAATATTTTTACATCAGAGTTATAAGATATTAGAGTGCATTAATTATACAGTGTAAAACATTAAAGCTTAACGGAAGAATAAAAATGTTCCAATCTCACTCCTGCCTAACTCTAGCATATGCTCTAAAACTGACTCTAAGACTATCTGCAAACCAAAACTACTAGGCTGTCTGTGTGGAAAATTATAGGCACCTAGAGTTTTAGGTGAAAGAATAATAAATTCCAGGTCAGTTATGGGACTGGTGTGAGAAACTTAAAATATTTATGTTTATTTTAAAGAAGGTAACTCATAAGACCACGCTGTATAAATGCGGAATGGGTTTTTCCCATATGAATACTAGTGCAGAAAATTCGCAACACTTCTTAGAAAATGAACCGACCATAAGGTCTCACGGCACACATACAATGAAAACACAGACTTGGGCGAGGTTACTCCTTATGATAACAAAAAATGCTTGATACATGGAAAATCCCTTGATATTATTAGCATAGCATGGAAAAATCATTTCACAAATGTATCAATCCTTGCCAGCATAGGTACCATATACTACACGGGCATATAGTATACAATTGAAACCATAAGAGTTCATAGTGGAGAATGGATTTCCAACAAATGACCAGGCTAAGGAACTTCCTTATCTGATGGGTACACCTCAAGGGGGATGTCTCGAGAATCAACCGGCTCTCTGCTAACACAAGACCGGGTTACCTCTGTAACTAGGTAACTTGGAGCATGCCTGAGTATGATATGTTCCGGCTATTACCAATATTTAACTGGGGCTTCGCGTCATCAACTTCCACAAAATTAGAAGTTGCCACATAAGTAATGCCTGGGATCCATACCATGGTATACTTTTTATCTAGAAGAAATGATCATACCCATAACCTTGCTGCATCTTTTCCTATTTTGGCCATTTCTGAGATCTGAGGCTTGACGAAATCTCATTACACAAAGTTACGCTTTATCCTAAAGTCATGCTTTGATCATCTATAGCTCAATCACTTGATATGCCACATTGTCATTTCATGACATATAATTGATAATCACTAACCATATTACCTTTGAGCTCGTACGTCTCAAAGAAGGGTGTTAAGCTAAGAGAACATATTCTTCGCTACCAACGGAAATATCAGTTCAACCAATACTTTACAAAATACAATGTCATACACACATCCATACAAGCTCATTCTAGGACTAAACGAAACCGAATGTGCTTTATTCCTCGTCCAATAAAGGGGAAAAGCCTTGTAAATCTAAATCTCTTCAAGTACGTCGGAATCGTTGTTGTAAGTAATTTCGTTCGGGTGGCCGCCGAACCAAGACATCAACAAGCAATCCCTTTGATACGAAGAGTTATGGTCTTCTACCTTAGCCTTAAATATCTTTATTTTATTTCATTTCATAGTATCATTATTCGAAATGGTTTTCGGAAAGAAATTTAATCCTGGTCTTTTCGACCAATGAGCGCTATTTAAAAACAACATGGATTATACGACATTTCAGTTAAGTATCCTTTCACTTTAAAATTTTGATAAATCAGAACCTTTTTAAATAGTTATCTTTACAAAGTCCATATTTGAGAAAACTCATTAATCCATTTGTTTAATTCCTTGAAACTTAATTAAGGTTCTTTTTAAACTCACAATATGATTTAAATCTTAATTAAAAGATAAACTTTCCCAATTTAAAAGTATTCTTTAAATTGAGGATAATAAAATCTTGTTAATTTTAATCAACATTCGTTATAGCTTTACTTACGCTAAGCAGGTGTTTCAAACCTTCATTGATTTCATTGATAAAGAATTACTCATAAATCCTTAACCAAACCAAAACAGCTTTGATATCAAATATGAGATTAGTATGGAAATTAGATCAACTTATATTTAATACCAATTCTCACAGTCAACCAAAAGTGGAATATCGATATAACCCTTTTTATAATCCCACGAATAATATATAAGTTTAACTCCGGATTTGAATATCAATTATTCATAGATTATTTTCATCCAATTCCAATTTATTTATAATTGGAAAATTAATGTTATATTTAAATAAAATATCCAAATTTTCACTAAAACACTTCATTATCCATTTGAAAATACTAACAAAATATTTGGATAATAATCCTTAAGTTAAAACCATTAATTTTTAATATTGATAAAAACGTTAAAAAAGTGTTACAAAAGCGATACAAAAATGTTGCTAAATAGCCTGTATTAGCTAATTTGATCCTATAACCTTTATATTATCCAAAACTATATACCAAATTAAATCTCTTTTAAATGATTTATCATGATTTTTCCATATTTTTATTGATTATCATAAAGCTGTTTCTTTTAGTTTCCAATTTCCAATCATCGAACTGCAAAATCGCGATTTTACTTGAAACTTGATTTAAACATAACTTTATATATATTGAAATTCCAAATTTCTTTTTCTAATTGAAAACTATTATCATTACAGATAGAATGTTTCTTGTTTTAGGAAAATCTGATTCAAATTGAATCTATTATATGCATTCGAAGTTTATGATCAAAATTCGCCTAAACGGCCTATGGCTCGGACAGGTCAAACCGTCTCGTCATTTTTGCACACATATAAATGAACAAAACTAGAAATCTTAGTTCATTTCTTCTTCCCTGACCTGAGAGAAATTTTTCCTAGCAACCCACCGTATTTTCATCACTTCCACTACCGTCCCAAAACTTCAACAATCACTTTAAAAAATATATCATATCAAAGCGTATTCTTAGATCTACCCATTTCCTTTCCTCCTATGTTCCTAAATATCTAAAGATTTTTCACCAGGCCCTTAAGGCCATCCATGACTGATCTTTTTCCATAGTTGACACCACATGAGATAACTAGTGTCAAGGCAAAAGGAGGACCGTGTAAGTTTATGTGGATACAGCCGCTTATTAGATCCTGTAGGAAAGAGCAGTGAACTTCATCACGGGTACTCCATTGCAGCATCTTTTTATGGATGCTAGATTTTATCAGATTCTTAGTCATGAGACACTCGAGCACAGGGGGTATCCCAAGTTAGTGCGTCTCTTTGATGTTAATATACATTTAGATACTATTAGTGATGAGTAGGCCTTCGAGTCAGAGGTTAAGTGTGTTAAGGTAGCATTCACGGATAGCCAGTTAGCTTCCGTTTTGGGCATCAAGGTCCATGGTCAGGATCTAGAGCAAGTACAGCCGACCGATGATGCCATTTTATAGTATATTTTGTAGATTCACAACATCAGATTTGAAGCATTGGACATTTACGCCATTTGGTGAGAGTAATCATACGCAGTTTGCAGTATAACCTCATCCTCAAGACGAGGAGTTTTGACCAGATTTACCGTATAGTGAGACATGCCACTTATGTCATATTTGGAGGCATACATGTGAAATGAGCCCGAGTGATTATGGCTCTGTACACTGCAGGGGTCGAAGGCTGTAGGACTTCCCTCTAATTTTGTCATCCGTGGACTATAGTATTTCGATGGCTGGAAGTGGATATGGAGAGAGATGTTGATATTGAGCAGACTTGCTCTATGATTGATTCTTCGACACTAAGGAGGATGCACATAGAGTTGGAGGCTCTATAGTTTCAGGTGCATTTTGAACCGAGCCTAAGCAGTGGCATTTACCACAGTTTGAAGCACTGTAGTATTTTGAGCCAGACCAGGCTTTTCCACCACCACTTTTTGGAGAAGGCATTGGGCTTGTGGAACCACAACGGAGTCCTTGGCCGCAAGGGCTAGAGTCTTATATGTCATAGCATCGTGGACCCCTAAAAGAGGGAGAGGTATCCTCTCAACCTGTTGGACGATGGGATATAGAGAAGCAAGTCAGAGCCATTGCTGAGAGGTAGGAGCAGTTAGCCTGAAAGCACTGGGAGATTCTCCGCGGGTAGCAAGAGATCACGTGTACATAGCGTAAGCTCATAGCAAGTAGTAGAAAGCAAGAGGAGCGCGTTAGTTGCTTGGATTCATTGATTATAACCTCTCTTTGTCAAGGGGAATGAGGTCATAGACCTTCAAGCCCTAGAGGATAGCTGTGTTTGGTTGTTATGTTTACGAATTTAGTATGGCTATGTGTTAGCATTTGTGTTCACTTTTATTCATGAGTTAGTACTCCTATGTTAGTGTTTTGTACTTGTTATAAAACCAATACTTATTAGTAAGATGTTATTTTTCTGTGTTTATATGGTGATCACTCTAAAAGAATATAAACACAGGATGTAACTAAAAGGAAACAAATAAAAGAAAATTTGAAACCATAAAAAAAGGACAAATGTATGTGAAAACGATAAAAATGGTTGTAGTACTAAACAACGAAATTTTAAAAGAGAAATAAATTCTTCCACATTAGGTTAGAAAAATTTTATAAAGAAAATTTTTCTATGTAAATTGTACATGGAAAAATTAGAATTTTTGGTGAAGCTTTAATTAAAGTCCTAGATACGGAGAAAAGTGTGCAAAGGTGAGATGTAAAATGTGAAGTCTTTCGTTTTCTACAATCCTTCTAATATAAGAAATCGAGTTTGGAAAATTGAATTTTTCTAAAATTCAAATATTAAAAGTTGCATGTAGGGTTTGGATGAAAATTGGTTGAATTATGCTTTTATTCTGTAGACATATGGGAAAATTGAATAAAAAGCTATTTTGATTTTTTTAGATATAACATGCATGTAGAATTACAAATATATTTAGGATGCTCGCATCATGTTTAAAAAAAGCATTCATATAAGAGGTACCGCTTAAAAATTCATATACATTCATGTATTTCATGATGTAATGCACTTTGCAAATTGACACAGATAGTTGCAAAACTGGATATACACTAAATGGATGTGAATATAGAAGTGGATGCGAGAGAATAAGCATTTTTGGAATGGTCAGAATTTGATCCTGAGACTAATACCATTGTGTCTATGATGATTTTTTGATCAATTTACACATATAATATGTTCAAACGGAGTTTGTATGGAAAAGTGATTGATGTTCGATCGAAAAATAATTATACATGTAAATGCGCATGAATATATTTATTTTATAGATATATGTACATATAAATTTAGAAAACAATGGGTGTTTGAATTTGAGAACAATCGCGCGGCATAAACGGAATTAAATCAGAAATAAACAGAATTTTATTAACATCAACAAATCATTAAACATAACATTACGAAGAAATTAATATGTATAAAGTAAAAATGGCAGGACTCGTCAAAACGATGTATTTGACCTTGTAGAGGCCGACCTATAGATCGACCTAGGCGTGAAGGGTCAACCCATACGTGTTTTAATTGACGCGCTATTTCGAGCATTGTATGTACGGATTTCGATCGTTTTTAAACGAAAGAACAACATTGTTTTGGACCTTTGTAAATAAACATGCATGGCTAGCCTCCAAATATATATATTTTTCTGAATGGACCACAACCTCTACAGCTTTTCTTTCTTCTCCAGTTCTTCAGATAAAATACATTTTAGATTTAGGATTTTTGATTTACAAATTAGAGGCAGAAACCATAGATTTAGGAAGTGGATATACAAAATAAGTGGTACGTATGAGGTAAGTTTTATAGATCTGGTTTTCTAAGTTAATTTATCGTATTTGTTTACATCTAGATGTTTAAATCGGTGCCTCTAGATTTTGTTGAGTTATTATATCCAGTCATTGAATAATTGATGATCAAATGGTATTTACTCAAAGAATCCTTTTATTTAGCTTGGGATTAAATCATCGTGGTTCTTGTATAAATGTGAGGTTTTCTAAATACAAGATATAAACAAAATCTAAATACAAGATTAACTTTAAATACAAGATTAACTTTAAAATTGAAGAATAAAGAATGAAAGAGTTCTTTTCTTTATTGTCGGTTCCTTAATTATAGACCTTGAGGTTGGTGTAAATCCCTTTTTTAACCCGCAGTTTCGGGCCGTGGATCAAGCCAAGGAGAGCTTGTAACACCCCACATCTGTTAGTGTCACTCACAAAGGGAATGCACTAAGTTCTGTGGAGCATTTTAAGGTAAAAGATGCAGATGAATTACAAGACAGACAAAAATTAAAACAGCGAAAAATAAAACTTTGCTTTATTGAGAAAATAGTTTGTACAACGATTTCTTTACAATATCAGAGTATCATCTGTCCTACAAAATAAAGAAGCATAAAACAACATTTATATTCCCCAATGTAGCAAGAGCCAGCCATAGCATCTGAAAAGAGAATCCAAGCAAAACTTCGACAAATCTTCAAGTTGGGAAAGAGTGACGGTCCAACTTATCCTGAGCTATACTATTACCTCCTTTACTACCTGGTGGGGGGGGACGAAAGAAAAGAAGACGAAAGAAAACTGGGTCAGACATAAAGTCTGGTAAGTTCAATTACTTCTAGTATATGAACAGGGCAAACGAAACGACATGAATTAACTGAATACAAGATAATACCATGATGACAGGATCAACAAGATAAGATAAGATTAACACAAGATATGCTAAGACAAGATAAACTGGATATGCTCTAATACTTTCGCCGCTTCGCTATTTCCTTGTTATACTGGTTTCTATATCTCTGCACCACCTAACTAGTGTCCCAACTAGTAATGGTAACGTGATCCCAATCCCGGAAATTTCGGTTGCCTTCAGGCATACATTTATTATTTATTACCTAGATCTAATCTAGGGTTTTCTATCAAGTGCTTCCTCGATTCAACCAGGGTTTATGCTATCTACTAAACGTTTCTCGAATTCAGGGTTTATGCCACCTAGGTCCAAATAGGGATTATGCTACCTGTCGAACGATGCCCTCTAGTCTAGGACACGCTACCTAGAGTGGTATATGTTCCTAGACTTTCCCCACGTATGTATCGTGAATCGTTATCGCTTGTCTAGATGCACATGTCCTGTAATGTGCGACCCGAGTCCCGTGGCAGGGCTACTCTAGAAACACGGAACTCGATCGGGAGCTTTTCAGATATCTGTCGGTGCAGATGCTAAGGTCTGTTTTTCTACCAGTGGTTATGGTCCCATGTAACCCCTCCCTCAACTAATGAAAGGCAATCCAAGAAAATCAAGCGCGAGAACTGTACTTTTGCCGCCCTATGCCCTACTTTCCTATTGGCCAGCCTCACCCATAACTAGATAGCAAGTATATGGTCTGTTGGGAGTTCTCTGCCTTTCCGCATACATACAACGATTGACTAAAGATGGTAGGTAGACGACGAGTTGCTATCACAGGGCAAAAACTAGTCTCGTCGAATCACGCTGATCCACCCTAGTTTTAGGTTGCCATATATTGCAAACAAGGCATACCCTTGGTTCTTCTAACGCAGACCTTAACCTCTGTGAGCCCAGGAGGATCATCTGCCACCTCACAGAGGGATACCAAGAGTACCCTCACGTCTCCTCGAAGCCTCGGGCTTCGTAACCCAATTCGTTGGAGGCCTCTTTAAGATCAGATGGACGTTCGCTCCTACTTGTGATATACTAAGGATTACTACTTAGTTTTCTAACTAAGGTTTACCACTTAGTTTGTTGAATCATCGTTTTCTTAACTAAGGTTTACGGCTTAGTTCATATTAACTAAGGTTTACTACTTAGTTCTTGTTCTTGTCAAGTTGGGTTGGTTAAGTGTCATTAGTCAATTCGAGTCAATTTAACCCTTTCGTTTGCCATATAAAACTGGTTAAGTGTTATCAGTAGTTCATGTTGACTTAACCCCTACCACAAACCGAGTTATATTGGTTAAGTATTTTCTTATTACTTACCCCTACCCATTCATCTTGTATTGGTTAAACGTTCCCTTTAACCTAACCTTGCCCATCTGTTTTAACTGACATGTTATAGCGGTTAAGTGTTCCCTTAGCTAACTTGACCCTAACATCTGTTTAATTAACATGTTCTAATGGTTAAGTATTGTCCTTTCATGTTTTTAACTTAACCCTATTCATTTATCCTGCTATGATGACTAAGTGTTCCAAGTTTACTTAACCCCACCTTCTAGTCTTAGTTAACATGTTAAATTGGCTAAGTGTATTAAACTTACTTAACCCCTACAAGTCTTGTCTTGTTAACATGTTAAGTGGTTAAGTGTCCAGATTAGCCTAACCCCACTCATCGGATTTAGTTAACATGTTGAGTTGGTTAAGTGTTTTAGTTAACTTAACCCTACCATTCTTGCTCTAGCTTTAATTAATAAATTAAAGCTGCGACCACCCACATTAGACAGATATTGTTGCGATTACTGGATGTGCCGGTTGGTTCCGAGCAGGTTTATATCGCAACTCAGTCTAACCTCGGGTTAGGCATATTCGTGTTTTCTAAGTTCAAAGGGTTTTGATTAATTTTCAAATCAGGTTTTGAAAGTAACCATCCCGTCCGTCGGATCAGTTAGGGATAGCCAGGGAGAGCAGGAAACTTGTATTTTCCAAACCAAAGCCTAGACACTATCCTCTCTGTCACCCTAGAACTTTCTGGTGTATGTATTATTAAAAGAGATGTCATTAATAAACCTTTCTTTTGTATATATATAAATTGTTAACAATTTATCCTCAAAGTTTAACCATTTATCCTCAAAGTCCATTTTCCCTTTTTAAATAAATTTGGCCTATACCACATTCAATTGCCATGCCCACTAATGGACTTATATTCTAGGCCCAAATCTTGATTTTCCTATCTTACAGTTTATAGCAATTTAGATCCAACATCCTCATTTACAGTTCATGCCAAAACTAGATTTTATATTCTAGTTTACAGTTTATGCCAAACTAGATTTCATATTCTAGTTCACCGTTTATGCCCAAAACTTAATTTGCATACCAACTACCTACTTTGTGGCCCATTTAACCATTTACCATTTACGCCTAATGTATGTAAATTATTCACAATTATGCTAATATACTTATCATGCTTAATTTAGCCACCCAATTCTGATTTAATATTCTAATTTTAGTTCATGTCAAAACTAGATTTGTTATTCTAATTTTCATCTTAATAGTCATGCTATAATGCATGTTCCCAAATTATGCCAATTTCCAAGTTTAGTCAATTTCATGTTTTTCCCAAAACGTATTCCCATCGTTCGTATAATCGTGATTCAACCTAGATTATAAATAAATCTAGATTCGTGGAAAAAAGGGAATGAACCAAAATGCCATGAAAGAATAGACATAATAACTGGCATAAGATGATAATTCACAGGCATATAGATCTGGTAATATTACGACATGAAAAGGGTTGAATAGTATAGGTTCAAGAACATGGGTAGACCTAACTTAATAGGTAAATTCCCAAGATCAAGATCCAAGGATAACTAAGAATAAACTGAAATAGAAAGTCAAGCCTAGATCCAATATAATGCCAGTTTGGGGTACAACATGGTTTTGTAACTACAGTGTCATGGGCATAAATAATAATCTTATATCCATAGTCATGGACAATAAATCCTCACAGTTAATGAATCACAGTCATAGGCGATGTTCATAGTCAAAGGAAAATAATTCTCACAGTCATGAGTCACAGCCATAGGCAATGTTCATAGGCAAAAAAGGCATATGGTTTTAAGGTCCCTAGTTTCATAGTCACTGTCTTATTGGTCATCGAATCATAACAGTTCTTAATTAGGTCCAAAGATATAAGCACTGATTTGAATAGAAAGATTTGGCATATTCTTTTATTCCTTTAATTTCATGTCACGAATAGAGAAAATGTTCAAATCTAAAAAGTAACCGACTTACAGAGATTATATTAGATTCGTAGAAAAACAGTCGTTGAAGTCGTTTGAATCTTCACTTGAATCCTAACTTGTTTTGAATCTCCTCTTGAAAGTCTTGAGCAGCATTTCCTCGTCTTGATTTATTTTATATATTATTTTATTTATTATTTAATTTAGTGGAGGAGAAGAAGCCATGTCCACCAAGAATCTTTGCAGCATAAGGTTAGAGAAGAATTGTGAATAGTGAAGGCGACTAGGGGCTGTTTATATAGGATTAGGCGGACGAATCTAGGCAGAAAACGAGACCAGGTACATCAGAATGCACCCAGGCCCAAAAGTATGTTTTGCACCCAGGTCGACTGCCCAGTCGACCTGGTCAGGGGGGGTCGACTTCCCAGTCGACTCCCCAATCGACCTGGGTCCTAGGCGGGAATTTTCCCGCCCAGTCCGCTTCTGGGTTTGAATTCGAATTTCGAGCTATTTTCGATTCTGAAAATTCCTGAAACTTCGGAGGGTCATATCTCCCTCATACGGACTCCGATTCTCGCAAACTCGGACTCGTTTCCAAGAAGAATTTTGAGACGAACGCAATGGCGTAACCAGTTTCCCTTATTTTTTCCTCTAACATTTAATTATACCTTAATTTGTGAAACTTAATGTTACAGAATTACGGGGTGTTACATTCTCCCCCTCTTAAAAGGATTTCGTCCCCGAAATCTTCTAGTTAGGAAGAATGTGTCCTATCATCCAATCACCCATCTACTCGACCATTCAATCACAGGCATTCATTGTCCTTAGAAAGATTTCTAATGCTTTCATGTTCATATGCATAGTGTGTGTATATGTCTTTATCTAGTGCAAAATCAGGCGGTCTACTGATTCAGTTGACCTCCTTAATGCGAATCATGTCAGTGCCATGCGTCCAATCATGTATGCAAGCATCCCTAGTTATGTAAATACTACATGCGTGCATAGCCATTCATCTATATGCAACACCCATATGATAACATATCAAGTTAAACTTACAAACAAATACATATCTGTAAATGCAATGTGAAAGCATCTGAACTGATCTAGTGCCTAATACGTATGCATATGCATTCACGAGCAACCATTAGCAACCACTCGCAACCATCAATCATAACATGTTTCAAATACATGTTTACATCCAAAAGAGTTTCTACCTAAGGATCGAAGATACGACCTAGAGGATATACTTTGGAAAGAGAGGAACAAGTATGCGTAAGGTTCCTACAAAAAAGAAATCAAGGATGCACCCTTAAGAAAAAGGGTATGATGCTTGTATCCAGTCTTCTTGAGCTTTACTTTACTGTATCCTAACTAATTTAACTTCACGATTGCGAAGTTTCTTAACCTCCATTTCCAAAATAAACAGATGTCAGCCATGATACCAAGTGTATATACTAGGATGATTATAGGTCTCCCTCTTATCCATCATGCCATAACTATAAGGGTCAAAAGGTCACTACGTGTTTTTTTTTAGACCGCCTGCCACAACAATTCATCTCTCACGCAAACCATCCTAGTCGAACTCGACATTCCTCAAGTACAAGTCCCAAAGGCCTAAACCAATATCAGACAAGCACCCAAGGAATACCTCCTCCGAATTTAGACGATCTACGTGAGATGATATAAACAAACTTGATAGCTATTCTCAAATCCCTACTAACCAAAAATAAACGGGCCGAGTCACCAATTGGATTTGAGACTAATTGGGATCTTTCACTATGCAAGTACTAAGGTGTAGAGACTCAACTATGGAAGCAAATACGAACAAATGCGAAGCGCTAAAAACGAAAGAGTACGAACAGGAAAACTAGACTCTTCCAACAGAACTTTACTACCTTTCTCCTAGGTACGCTTAGTGGTGAAAGTATGTACTTGCCCTTCTGAAAATCTTGTTCCTCGTTCTTTCCCTTGTCCTTAATTATATGCCCTATTATACCCTAGTAAAGATACTTCCTCTTGTCTTAGGTTTTATAATTCCTTCCTCCTTCGTGAGCTAAACCTACATCCATGAATTCCTCATCCTTGGGTTGTGCTCCTTAGCCAAACTCCTCATCCCCTTCCATGTGTAACCATGTTGACAAATCTCTCGAAAGCTGCCTCCATCGTATGGAAAACCCTATAAGTTTTGAAAGAAAACTAGCCGTAAGTGAAACAACTACAGCTATAGATGGAAGTCGGGCACTACTTCGCCCTTCGATGAGGTTACATCCCAGAAAACCAGGAGCCCCAGAGACTCAAGAAAGAAGGAAACAAGGACTCAACAGAGAATCAAAAGATGGTGCATATGGCTTTGGGGAATATGCCTTTAAAACAAATCTTTTCTCTTGAAAATGCTTCTTTTAAAACCGTTTTGAAAACAAATCCTTTTATCTGATCTAGTAACCTTCAGCTCTGATACCACGTGTAACACCCCACATCCGTTAGTGTCACTCACAAAGGGAATGCACTAAGTTCTGTGGAGCATTTTAAGGTAAAAGATGCAGATGAATTACAAGACAGACAAATATTAAAACAACGGAAAATAAACTTTGATTTATTGATAAAATAGTTTGTACAACGATTTCTTTACAATATCAGAGTATCATCTGTCCTACAAAATAAAGAAGAATAAAACAACATTTATATTCCCCAATGTAGCAAGAGCCAGCCATAGCATCTGAAAAGAGAATCCAAGCAAAACTTCGACAAATCTTCAAGCTAGGAAAGAGTTACGGTCCAACTTATCTTGAGCTATACTATTCCCTCCTTTACTACCTGGTGAGGGGGGGGGACGGAAGAAAAGAAGACGAAAGAAAACTGGGTCAGACATAAAGTCTGGTAAGTTCAGTTACTTCTAGCATATGAACAGGGCAAACGAAACGACATGAATTAACTGAATACAAGATAATACCATGATGACAGGATCAACAAGATAAGATAAGATTAACACAAGATATGCTAAGACAAGACAAACTGGATATGCTCTAATACTTTCGCCGCTTCGCTATTTCCTTGTTATACTGGTTTCTATATCTCTGCACCACCTAACTAGTGTCCCAACTAGTAATGATAACGTGATCCCAATCCCGGAAATTTCGGTTGCCTTCAGGCATACATTTATTATTTATTACCTAGATCTAATCTAGGGTTTTCTATCAAGTGCTTCCTAGATTCAACCAGGGTTTATGCTATCTACTAAACGTTTCTCGAATTCAAGGTTTATGCTACCTAGGTCCAACTAGGGATTATGCTACCTGTCGAACGATGCCCTCTAGTCTAGGACACGCTACCTAGAGTGGTATATGTTCCTAGACTTTCCCCACGTATGTATCGCGAATCGTTATCGCTTGTCTAGATGCACATGTCCTGTAATGTGCGACCCGAGTCCCGTGGCAGGGCTACTCTAGAAACACGGAACTCGGTCGGGAGCTTTTCAGATATCTGCCGGTGCAGATGCTAAGGTCTATTTTTCTACCAGTGGTTATGGTCCCACGTGACCCCTCCCTCAACTAATGAAAGGCAATCCAAGAAAATCAAGCGCGAGAACTGTACTTTTGCCACCCTATGCCCTACTTTCCTATTGGCCAGCCTCACCCATAACTAGATAGCAAGTATATGGTCTGTTGGGAGTTCTCTGCCTTTCCGCATACATACAACGATTGACTAAAGATGGTAGGTAGAAGACGAGTTGCTATCACAGGGCAAAAACTAGTCTCGCCGAATCACGCTGATCCACCCTAGTCTTTAGGTTGCCATATATTGCAACCAAGGCATACCCTTGGTTCTTCTAACGCAGACCTTAACCTCTGTGAGCCCAGGAGGATCATTTGCCACCTCACAGAGGGATACCAAGAGTACTCTCACGTCCCCTCGAAGCCTCGGGCTTTGTAACCCAATTCGTTGGAGGCCTCTTTAAGATCAGATGGACGTTCGCTCCTACTTGTGATATACTAAGGATTACTACTTAGTTTTCTAACTAAGGTTTACCACTTAGTTTGTTGAATCATCGTTTTCTTAACTAAGGTTTACGACTTAGTTCATATTAACTAAGGTTTACTACTTAGTTCTTGTTCTTGTCAAGTTGGGTTGGTTAAGTGTCATTAGTCAATTCGAGTCAACTTAACCCTTTCGTTTGCCATATAAAACTGGTTAAGTGTTATCAGTAGTTCATGTTGACTTAACCCCTACCACAAACCGAGTTATATTGGTTAAGTATTTTCTTATTACTTACCCCTACCCATTCATATTGTATTGGTTAAACGTTCCCTTTAACCTAACCTTGCCCGTCTGTTTTAACTGACATGTTATAGCGGTTAAGTGTTCCCTTAGCTAACTTGACCCTAACATCTGTTTAATTAACATGTTCTAATGGTTAAGTATTGTCCTTTCATGTTTTTAACTTAACCCTGTTCATTTATCCTGCTATGATGACTAAGTGTTCCAAGTTTACTTAACCCCACCTTCTAGTCTTAGTTAACATGTTAAATTGGCTAAGTGTATTAAACTTACTTAACCCCTACAAGTCTTGTCTTGTTAACATGTTAAGTGGTTAAGTGTCCAGATTAGCCTAACCCCACTCATCGGATTTAGTTAACATGTTGAGTTGGTTAAGTGTTTTAGTTAACTTAACCCTACCATTCTTGTTCTAGCTTTAATTAATAAATTAAAGCCGCAACCACTCACATTAGACAGATATTGTTGCGATTACTGGATGAGCCGGTTGGTTCCGGGCAGGTTTATATCGCAACTCAGTCTAACCTTGGGTTAGGCATATTCGTGTTTTCTAAGTTCAAAGGGTTTTGATTAATTTTCAAATCAGGTTTTGAAAGTAACCATCCCATCCGTCGGATCAGTTAGGGATAGCCAGGGAGAGCAGGAAACTTGTATTTTCCAAACCAAAGCCTAGACACTATCCTCTCTGTCACCCTAGAACTTTCTGGTGTATGTATTATTAAAAGAGATGTCATTAATAAACCTTTCTTTTGTATATATATAAAATGTTAACAATTTATCCTCAAAGTTTAACCATTTATCCTCAAAGTCCATTTTCCCTTTTTAAATAAATTTGGCCTATACCATATTCATTTGCCATGCCCACTAATGGACTTATATTCTAGGCCCAAATCTTGATTTGCCTATCTTACAGTTTATAGCAATTTAGATCCAACATCCTCATTTACAGTTCATGCCAAAACTAGATTTTATATTCTAGTTTACAGTTTATGCCAAACTAGATTTCATATTCTAGTTCACTGTTTATGCCCAAAACTTAATTTGCATACCAACTACCTACTTTGTGGCCCATTTAACCATATACCATTTACGCCCAATGTATGTAAATTATTCACAATTATGCTAATATACTTATCATGCTTAATTTAGCCACCCAATTCTGATTTAATATTCTAATTTTAGTTCATGTCAAAACTAGATTTGTTATTCTAATTTTCATCTTAATAGTCATGCTATAATGCATGTTCCCAAATTATGCCAATTTCCAAGTTTAGTCAATTTCATGTTTTTCCCAAAACGTATTTCTCGTTCGTATAATCATGAATCAACCTAGATTATAAATAAATCTAGATTCGTGGAAAAAAGGGAATGAACCAAAATGCCATGAAAGAATAGACATAATAACTGGCATAAGATGATAATTCACCGGCATATAGATCTGGTAATATTACGACATGAAAAGGGTTGAATAGTATAGGTTCAAGAACATGGGTAGACCTAACTTAATAAGTAAATTCCCAAGATCAAGATCCAAGGATAACTAAGAATAAACTGAAATAGAAAGTCAAGCCTAGATCCAATATAATGCCAGTTTGGGGTACAACATGGTTTTGTAACTACAATGTCATGGGCATAAATAATAATCTTATATCCATAGTCATGGGCAATAAATCCTCACAGTTAATGAATCACAGTCATAGGCGATGTTCATAGTCAAAGGAAAATAATTCTCACAGTCATGAGTCACAGTCATAGGCAATGTTCATAGTCAAAAAAGGCATATGGTTTTAAGGTCCTTAGTTTCATAGTCACAGTCTTATTGGTCATCGAATCATAACAGTTCTTAATTAGGTCCAAAGATATAAGCACTGATTCGAATAGAAAGATTTGGCATATTCTTTTATTCCTTTAATTTCATGTCACGAATAGAGAAAACGTTCAAATCTAAAAAGTAACCGACTTACAGAGATTATATTAGATTCGTAGAAAAACAGTCGTTGAAGTCGTTTGAATCTTCACTTGAATCCTAACTTGTTTTGAATCTCCTCTTGAAAGTCCTGAGCAGCATTTCCTCGTCTTGATTTATTTTATATATTATTTTATTTATTATTTAATTTAGTGGAGGAGAAGAAGCCATGTCCACTAAGAATCTTTGCAGCATAAGGTTAGAGAAGAATTGTGAATAGTGAAGGCGACTAGGGGCTGTTTATATAGGATTAGGCGGACGAATCTAGGCAGAAAACGAGACCAGGTACATCAGAATGCACCCAGGCCCAAAAGTATGTTTTGCACCCAGGTCGACACCCAGGTCGACTGCCCAGTCGACCTGGTCAGGGGGGGTCGACTTCCCAGTCGACTCCCCAGTCGACCTGGGTCCAAGGCGGGAATTTTCCTGCCCAGCCCGCTTCTGGGTTTGAATTCGAATTTCGAATTCGAATTTCGAGCTGTTTTCGATTCTGAAAATTCCTGAAACTTCGGAGGGTCATATCTCCCTCATACGGACTCCGATTCTCGCAAACTCGGACTCGTTTCCAAGCAGAATTTCGAGACGAACGCAATGGCGTAACCCGTTTCCCTTAATTTTTCCTCTAACATTTAATTATACCTTAATTTGTAACTTAATGTTACAGAATTACGGGGTGTTACAGAGCTCCTCCTACTCCCACCCTTTATATTCCAGTTTGTGGATCTAAATAGGTATTACAAAGGGAAGGCTACAAACAATAGAACTAGACTTAAATCAGATCTGAAACTTCAAGTGGGTTTTCCAGGTGAGTATATTTAAATTGTATATCTTTTAGATAATGGAATACATGATCATTTTATTCCCATTATAATTATTTTAATTTGATGTTGGTAAACTTGTACTAATTATAGTAATTACTTTGTGCAAGTTATTTTCGAAAAACTGAAAATCTTAAGAAGTTGTGTATATATAAAAATGTCGTTAGTATGAAATAGATTTCAAATAAATATAAGTAATCGTGGGCTTAAGAATTGTAGGGAAAGGCATGAGTCTAAATATGAAAAATTTACAATAAAAATGTCAAACGTGAGAAAATAAATAAAATAGGGAATTTAAAATATAACTTGATTTGGAATTCAGTAATGACTTAGTTGGTTGGTTGAGAAAAGAGATACATTTCCATAATTTAATTATAAGAAAGATGATAAACACAATTTCAAGAATAATAGCAAAGAAAGCGTGATTAGCCTTTATATTCACACCCTTTATACTCCAGTTTGTGGATCTAAATAGGGTTACAAAATGGAAGGCTACAAATAATAGAAATGGCCTCCTCCTAATCACACCCTTTATATTCCAGTTTGTGGATCTAAATAGTGTTACAAAAGGGAAGGCTACAAACAATAGAACTGGACTTGAATCAGATCAGAAACTCAAAGTGGTTTTCCAGGTGAGTGTATTTAAATTGTATATCTTTCAGATAATGGAATACATTATCATATGATTCCCGTTATAATCGTTTGAATTTGATGTTGGTAGACTTCTACTAATGATAGTAATTACTTTATACAAGTTATTTGCAAAAAACTGTAAATCTTAAGAAGTTGTACTTATATACAAATGTCGTTATTATGAAATAAGTTTCACATAAATATAATTAATCGTGGGCTTAAGAATTGTAGGGAAAGGCATGAGCCTAAATATGAAAATTTTACAGTAAAAATTTCAAACGTTAGAAAATAAATACAATGGGGAATTAAAAATATAACTTGATTTGGAATTCAGTAATGACTTAGTTGGTTGGTTGAGAAAATATATATATTTTCATAATTTAATTACAAGAAAGATGATAAACACGATTGCAAGAATAATAGCAAAGAAAGCGTGATTAGCGAAAAAAGGGATGTTAACGTATTTTGCACTATCTAGCAATTAAGATAAATAATAATAGAAATATCTTGTAATTGTGGATCACTGTTTATGGGTTTGTTCCTATACTAAAATATGAAAATATATTTTAGCAAAGTTTATGTAACCAAGTAGAATATGACTAAATTCCTAGAATAAAACTTACGTTGGTAGTAAGAAAAGAAAGAACTTAATAGACAAGCGTTGACAAAAAGAAATAGAAATAATAATCAAGTTAAAGACTTGAGAGACCTAGAAAATGAATAAATGAGGAGTGTGATTAAGGTATGCCATTGGAATGTAGATAATAAGAAATAAAGTAATTATTATGATAAATGATTTATAAAAAACATGCACAGTTTCGGACTGAGACTATCATATAATGTAAGAAAGCTAAAGAGAATGTAGTATTGTAATAAAAGTATAAATGAAGAGTAAAAGAAAGATAAGATAAACTAAATGCATAAGAAAAAATTAGATGTAAGGTCTAATAAAAACGTGAGGAGTTTGAGCAGTTTAAGAGGAATTTGGATGTAAGCATAACGTAGTGGACCATAGTAGATCCTCCAGATTACTTGATCTCACGAGGTGCATTAGTTGCGTTCCCATTCAAGTTAGGGACTGATGATCTCAAATCTGAGATTGAGACCTGGCATGTTACGCTAGAGCAGGAAGTAGAGACTTCAAATGAGACATGGAGGATACCCTAGGATGGCCTTTTGTTGTAGGTATCGTGGGGTAATTGTAACACCCCGTAATTCTACAACATATTAAAATGATAAACTAAAGAATACTTTATTAAATATTGGGAATTAAGTAAAACGAACTACGCTATTACGTTCATCTCGGAATTCTGCTTAAGATAGACTCTGAGTTTGCGTAAAACATACAATGTATGAAGAAGATATTAAGGTTTGAAGTTTACACACACATATATAGGCTAATTATATATATAATAAACATTCCTAAAAATCATAAATCGAAGGCGGGTCAACGCGGGAATTCGACCCGTTGGGGGTCGGCTCCAGACACCATAAGGGGATGTCGACACCCATGTCACACCCAGGTCGACACCCCCAGATCCGAACCAGATTAATTCCTATGTAAGTGGACTAAATTCTTGGCTAGATTCGTTGACCCTAGGCTATAAATAAGACCTCATTCTCATTGTTTTATTCATTCAAAAACAATGGAGAACTAGATATTGCCTCTACCTAGATTAAAATAGCCTATTCTTCTTCAACAACAAGAGTCATTCATATTCAGAGATCTGTGCTTCAATCAATTCCCTGTTCTTTAGATCCAATCACAGTGAGTCTATGTTATTTTTAGATATAAACACTTAAAAGTTATCTTGACATGTCTATGAATTGGATCTAAGCCTATGACTATTTGAATCATATCAGATCTACCATTATTTGTATATTTTAATACACTGTTTAGATCTCATCATGCTTGTTTATGATGTCCCATTTATGTTAGTTTGCCTAATCATGTCACTATGCCTAATCAGTTCTATTATCACATGTTCATTAGATCTGTTCTTACATACTTATCTTGTCATTATGCCCAAATCTGTCACTATATGCTTATTCAGTTGTTATGCCTATTTTTGCCATCATATGCCTATCATGTTATTATGTTTATTTCTGTTCTCTTCCCTTCTTCTTTTCCCTTTTCATTTTATAGCCAGGCTACCTTCGAGCCTAGGCATACCGCTGAAATATGTGAATGCGTGAAATTGGGAACGAGGGGAACATTAAAATTGGGGAATAACTTGTGTTGGGAAATTTGGGGCATAACTTGAATTGAGAACATGAATAGGGATTTAGGGGCATAAACCAAACTATGGTTAAAGATCTTTATTTGGGACATAAGGTACATGATGAACAAGACTTGGGAAAGGGGCATGAAAACCTATATTGAAATAGGAATAATTGTTAATTATGCCTAGATTTACAGTAATTAGAAACTATAGCAGTGCTTAGACACGAGGTTAGATTACACTTGTGGTAGAAGTCTGCCCAGTACCACCTGGCATATCGAGCGTCCACAAGTGGTAAATCTAATGTGAGGGGTCTAAGTGCATAAACACGTAACATGCTAAGACATGAGGTTAAGTCTGACTTATGGAAGAAGTCTGGCCGAACCCGACCGACATATCCAGCATCCACAAGTGGCAGGCTTAATGTGAGAGGTCCAGCGCATTATAACCATAAATGGATGAATGATGATGAACATGTAATACTTAAACTGTTTGAATCCATAGGAATTACATAAACATGTTAAATAGAGTAGGGTTAAGTAAACTTGCATGAATCAGTGGGAGGGTTAAGTAAATCTTGGGGAGGTGGGTAATATTTATATATAGGCCCACAAGCTTAACGTATGGGGTTATGCAATCTTGTTACATTGGTAGGCATAGCCCGTTGAAATCCTAGTAGTGGAGATGCAAGCCTAGGGGGAGGCTTGTATCATCTGGTGTGTGGGATCTGTTTCAGTCAGTAACCCATATAGGTATCAAATGAGTACTCCGAACTAGGTTGGAGTTGGGGCACGCTTACTGAGCTGATTATAAGAGGTCGCTTGGGAAAAGGTGTATGAGGGTGCATTCCATCGGGCTCATGTGCGTGGATGGGTCTGCTTCCTCGGGAAAAAAGATGTTGTGACATCAGTAGATATGGTTGTGCACATCCAGAAAACGAAGGGTTGCCAATTTAGGAAGTGATACATCCTACTGTGGGGCCAGCATAGGGTATCTACGGAGTTAGGGAGCCGATCGATTGGGGTAGTAATTAGGGTACATCTGTTCTCGCTTGTTTAGGAGACCGTTATTATCCTTAGGGGTAACACCGGTAAGTTAAGTTGGGTTGCCTGATATTGTATGGGGTAAAACCTCTCACTAGAAGTACGCCTAAATCTATCATCTTGTTGGGGATCATCTTGTTCTTGTTATACTAGTATTGGTGCAGAGATAGAGAAAAAGTATTAGAGAAGCGCAATGCCTATTCTGTTTAGTTTATCCTATTTACCTTGTTATACCTGCCTTGTATGTTGTTATCTCTCTCCAACTTATATGCTTGTCATATTGCTTTTACTTATTTATATGCTAAAAGTAACTGGACTTGCTAGACTTTATATCTAACACAATTTGTTTCCTCTTCCTTATCTTCCGTTCCCCCTCCTCCTAGGTTCTCAGGGTGGGAATACTCAAGCTTGATCAGGATTCTTCTTTCCTTCTGCTTGGAGCTGCTTAGATGTACTGTGTAACAACCCGTATTTTACATATCGGAAGATTGTAAAATATTTTTATTTTATTCCCTGAGGGTTGGATCATTCTCATCCTTTAATATGTTGCTTATGGGGATGTGAGACATGTCCATAATTTTTACCGATTTTGTTTGTGACCATTTTGCCCCTTTCAGTCTTGTACAGGCCATAACTTTTGGCTTAGGTCAAATCAGAGTGTGTGACATGTGCCATTGTAAAGGAATTGATGTTTGCCTTTCCGTAGAATGTTTACATTAAAGATTTGGCTCTGCGGTTTTGGAGAAATCGCTATTTTAAGGTTTTGTAGTTGGTTGCCCAGGTTTTGGGAGCCTAATGGGCTGATTTGGGAGAGGCCCATTAGTGGGCTGGTGGAAACTATAAATAGAGGGCGAGAGGTATGGGAAATAGTTTACTTCTCCATTCTCTCATTTGGTGGCCTTGTGCTCCTCCTTCCTCTAACACACTTCCACCATTAAAAATCAAAATCCAAAGAGGGAAATCATATATCTACACTATTGGAGGCTAGATCTACATCAATTGAAGCAAGGATTCATCGGATCAAGGGGTTTGGTGCGAGGTGCTTGCTGTCCGGATTCATATTTCTATCTTTTTAGGTTGTTTTGGAGAATCGGTGAGTGATATGCATCTCTCACATGGATTCAATGAAGTATATGAGTGTTTGTTCATGTTTTCATCAATTTCAAGCGTTTTTCCATAGATCTATGCATTGGTAAGTCCCTTTTCATATAAATCACCCTATGATCTGATTTAGCAAGTTCAGATAGGAAATTTCTATGTTGTTCCATATGATTATGCAAGTTAGATATATAGTTTTTTTCATATGCACATTTATGGTGATATTGATGAATTTTACATAATTATTGGTGAAATGACCAAATTGGTGATGTTATTGGTTTCATAACATGCTTGTGGTTGTATTGAATGAATAGGATGAGTTGGTTTCGTTGATTGTATCGATTGGCGAAGTTTTGGTCGATATTGGAGTTGCATTGGAGTAGTGCAGGTTTTGGGTCGCACGTATGGGGTCGGTCGCACATCCATAATGTATTTTCTTGGGAAACAAGACAGGAAGGTGCGAGCGAGTCCAAGTTTGAAGTGCAGGGTTTGAGCGAGCGAGCCAGGTCAAAGAGGTTCGAGCGAGCGAGCCTACAGGATGAACGATAGGGTCGGTCAAGCGAGCCTGAGGAAGAATGGTTGGTTGGGCGAGCCTATGGGAATTGGGTCGGCCGAGCGAGACTAGAGAAGAATGGTTGGATGAGCGATCCTATAGGAGAAGGGTTCGGTCGAGCAAGTCTTGACTCCAGCAAGGATCGGTCGTGTGCAGTACTTGAGTGGGCATGAAAACACTGGGTCGGTCGTGCGAAAAGTTGAGCGGGACAGAACAGTTTGAGTGTCTGGTCGGTCGACCAAGGTGTAGAGTGGTCAGGTCAGTCGGTCTTGTTGAGAACAGCCTGGTCGATTGTCATGGCTTAGTTATTGAAGTTGAACCTTATAATTATTGTTGTTCGGTTCAATGATGTTGTAACTTCGACAATAGTCCAGATGAGGATGTTTGAAGTAATGTGTTCGTTGATCGGTGAAAAGCAATGAATGTGCAGACAGCTCAAAAGGTTTTGGGTTGTGGATAATGGTTACTCAAGTAGGACTTGAGTTTATGACGACTAGAGATGCGAAGGCTGAGAGATTATCATTATCGTAAGTTCTAGTAGACCCAAAGCAGAGGTACTTTGGGCAGTCATGAAGGGCCTCGTACCTTGGGTAGTCGTGAAGAGCCTAGTTTTCGAGGACAAACATACGAGTCATGATGGCGTATGGAGTTGTGCTGGAACTGGGGTTACCATTAGCCTTTAACATATGGCAGTCATGACGGGCCGTCATACGATTAACAATGGTTTCAAAGCAGGATTGGAAGTGGTGCCAGAGTATGTCATGGATGTTTGAATGTCTGGATGTTTTGTTATACCATCTCACGTGGATTATTCAACATCGAGGGAGATATTTCTTGAGTGCTTGACTGATATTTGTTTAGGCCTCTGGGGAGAGTGCTTGAGGGATGTTAAACTCAATTAAAATTGTCTACGTGAGACCTATGTAATATGGATGTTATGAATGTTGTTGATGGTTGTTCTGATTGCCATGGACGAATTTTTGTTACCTTGGATGTTATGGATTGTAAAGGCCATCACTGTCGTATGTAGGGAAGATGGGTGTGAGTTCTTCTCTAGTGTTGGGTAGTGGTTGGTAAATCTACCCATTCTCATATACTTTATTGATGAAGTTTGTTAGCTGTTTTATAGCTCACTAAGACTGTTGTCTAACTCAAGGTTTTATATTTCCCTTTTATTACCTTGGATTGTTCATCCGGTTGTGGATGAGCAGACTGAGTAGCAGGTGATAGGTGATGCTTTAGTGAGGATGATGATGCTGATCGATGGCGAGCAGGAGGCTCACATACCAGTTTTATTACTATCTATTATTTTCTGTTTCCGCTGATACTATATATACTCTGAGGGATGTAGTAAGGACCTTTGTACAGAAATATTATCCTAAGTTTTATGGATCTTCCTGCATTGTGTTAAGAATTTTCAGTTTCTGTGCAATTGGATTTCACTATTATTGCCTGTTGTATATGTTCTAGTATATCTTAACCTTGCGCTATGAGGTTTACGATAGGTTCTGCTTGTGTTATCATACTCTGATGATCGTCCATAACTGCGTGGCACACCTTTCAGCGCATTATTCTTCTTGTTTAGTGCGGGGATGTTGCCTGTCGTCACATTTGGTATCAGATCTCTGGTGAATGATTTTAGCCAAAGTTCAAGGACGTAATTACGTTTGAGAGACGTACTTGTAGATCTCATTTGGATGGTTACTATATATATTAGCATATATAGCAGTCACGGTTGTTTTCCTTTTTAAGTTTTTCTTGGAAGTGGCTAATTATTCTAAATTGCAGATTTAGAATGAGTAGATGACCATCAAGACACGCTGCTAGGGGAGCTAATACTGGAGGGGGAAATAGTGGCGAACCAGACTACTCAGCCATGTTCGAGGCCATGGCGGCAACGATCATGAATAGTGTTCTCGCTCCAGTGGCGGCTACTTAACAACCCCAATTTTAAGTATATTTTTATTTAATTATTTCGATTATTATTTTATTTATTTGTTAAATTTCAAATATCAAAATGTGGATTCTTATATGATAACTATTTGATTTTGATATTTGATGTAAAAATAAATTTGTTTTAGACTTTATATAATTAATGAATTTGGTTTTTTGATATAGATATGATTTAAAAATACAAATCAATATTTGTTATTTATAATTTTATTATTTGTATATATTTAATTGAGTTATTTATTTGAATTCGAATTTATTTATTTGATTTATTTTTAAATATTTAACTCAAATTATATTTGGTTTACCAATATTATTAAGATTTGATTTCGTTCTAAAATTTTAATTTAAATACACTGATAAAATATATCTTTGGTTTAATTTCAAATATTTCTATTGATCAGTATTTTATATTAATCGTTATTGTTGAACATCGTTCAATTTCTATTTTGGATTCGTCTCCTCTTGATATTTCCTGTCGTTCATTCTTTCCAAATTAAACTGTTCGTTATATAATTTCAAAAAAACTGTCACATTGGTTTCCATTTTATTTTGGTTACCCTTTGTTCTGATCGTTCATGTGCCATTTCGTTCACCTTCTGCTTCCATTACCAAGTTTGATTTCCCAAACTTTTCATTGTCCAAAATTGGTTTGTACACGATCTTTTTTTCCAAGCTTTGGTTTCTTTTTGGGATATAAAACCGTCAGTTACTTTTGTTCCCAAAGCCTATTGCTTTTATCTCTTTCCCAAATTGTTGCTCCTTTCAAAAACCACTTCATTTTGTTCCATTTTCTTTTCCAAGAAATGTCCCTCTGTCTTTCTAAAGCCACCCATACTTCTTCACATGAAAGAAAATTCCCACCAGCTATTTCGCGATCTCCATCGCCATCTCTTCTTCCCATCGCTGGTGCTCCATTTCTCTTTACCTCCCATCGTACTCCCTTACCTTCCACCATGCCACCTGCGTCCACTGGCCAGCCTCAGCCATCGTACCTCCTCTCCTGCTCATCTTTCCGCCTCGACCTCCCCTACATATCTCAGGCCGAACCCACTAGCTCTCCCTTCCCATAAACCGCGAGCTCACCCTCTCCATGTTGACCCTTCCATCAATCCGTGTTGACCCTGTCGCTTCCGACCGAACTCGAAGCCGACCTCAGCCCAAATGTTGCCGCAACCAGCTGCTCGACATCGCTCCACTCATCTGACTCGCCTTCAGTCTAACCGCCATTATCCCGAAGTCCGCACCACCCTGCATTTTGATGTTGACCCTCCCCACCATGCCACTTCGATCTTGCTCCTTCGTTTCCCAAATCCAGTGCCGACACTGCATCGAGTCTCTTCAACAGTCCGGACTCCAATAGCGCCATCTGAACCCTGCACCTTCCTGAGCATCGACAACCCCTCTACTTCATGGCCATGACCTCCGAACAACCCCATTATCATTGCTATTACCCACCTGTTTGCCCACGTTTCCCCTTTTGCTGCATATTTGTGCATGTTGGTCTTTTTGGTGTGCGTATGTATGTATTATTTTATGTTTGTGTGTATTGGTGTGTGTGAGTTTATGTGAAACTGTGTGGGTATATGGTGTTATGTGTTCGTGATTCTGGTAAATTGAATTTATAAATAACAATTTATAAATAACAATTTCAATATAAGTTTTGAATTTATAAATAACAATTTCAAATTTCATAACTTGAATTGCAAACCATGATATGTTTTGTTTAAAATTGAAATGTAAGTTTTGACTTGAATTATACATTTTGAATTCGAACCAAAATGTTAAATTCATGTGAATCGATTTGAACGCTTTCTTATGAAGGTAGAAATTGAATTATTTGAATTGTTTTGAACTTGAATTATTGCAAATATAAATCAAACCAAATATTCTCGAAGTTAAATATTTGGTATAGATTTAAGTGGAAATTTAGACATTAAAATGTGATTTAAATATAAGTCGATTTTGAATTGTAAATCGTTATGCAAATAATTTTCGGAAAATTTATATAAAATCAAAGTTAAATAGTGTAGTATTAGTTTATATTATATTTCGAGACCTTCATGATATGATTATTGATTAAATTTTGAGCGATTGAAATGAGTTGTTTTCGAAATTAAATATAATCGAAGTTAGATATTTAATTTTGATTTCAAATTCGAATATGAGATTTCATATACACGATTTTATAAGTGATTTATAAAATAATGGCCACGGTGTGAAAATTGTAAATGATTGGTTGTTAAAGAGGCCGGGATCGGCTATTGTCATACTCTCTACCATTACCGAAAACCACTTTAACAACTGTGTATGCGGTGGAGTTCCAGAATGAAGTAGGATGGATGGCGATGACTCTATTTTCTATTTTATATCAATTACGAGACCCTGACTACCTTGAGTCAGCTTGATGTGGCTAAAACAGGAGCTACGCACGGACCAAGTGAGGTCATACCTCCTATCGAGCGCACTTCTTCGATACCATACTATTACTTTTGTGATGTGTTTTGGTGGCCACCCTCCGATTTGATTACGGGAGTGTGTCTCGAGGTGGGTGGTAGTAGCTACTAAGTGTTACTACCAGTCCGGCTCTGCAAACGGTGAATCCACCCTGGCATTCCTTGTGTGCCTTGTCACATGCCTTATACGAGCCAACTACGACTTTGTTTTGTATTGTTTTATATGGAGTGCCCTCTGATAGCCCTCCAGTTTACGGAGGAATTAGGGTACTGTATATTCTATGGGAATATATAAATGGTGTAAGGGTAATCATGGTAATCCCGCTTATGCTATTTTGATATTTTACTTTACTGATAGACACTATTGTATATAGCGTATTATACTATATAGTATTAGTTTAACGGATACTTAGAGGATGGTGATCCCAATCATTCTTTAAGTTAGTGATTGCATTTCATCGAACATTTCATTTGAGTTGATTTACTTCCATGAGAATGTTAGTCCTGATCCGAGTTGTTTTATTTTTCATTATTGCTCGGGTCAGATCGAGTATTACAGCTTTTGAGATTTACTTTCGGAGTTGGAGTTTATATTGGATTTGCTCACCTATATCCACCCGTTCAGTTGATCCAGTTCCAGCTATTCTTGGCATTTCAGTTTATATATTTATCTTCTATTTATGTGTCTGAAATTCATAGTATTAGTCTTCCGCTGCATTATTTATGTAGACTCTGATGTAAATTTATTTAGTACCTTCATGAACTACTATTGTATTTCATAATTTTCCGCTGCGAGATATTATATTGCTCTGTATCTGTGTCTGTGATTCTGTGATTTATTCTGTTTACCCCAGAGGCTAATAACTATCTGTCATTTTGGACGGTTCGAGTTGACATGTTTTTTCGATTCAGCATGGTCAAAATGGTGGGTCGTTACAAGTGGTATCAGAGCTTTGGTTTATCAAAGCTTTAGCCTATGGGGTAAAAGCTCATTAGAGATAGGGTAGCGATACCCTAGAATGAGTAGAATCAGTCGTAGAATCCTTCTTGAGAGAGAGCGTATTTTTAAAAGTATAATTGGTTTTAAAATGTTTGAAACAAATATTTTTGAATATAAAATTTTGTTTAATATTTAAATCTTTCCTGATAATTTCTTTCCATTCGAATCCATCGTCCTTCGTTGATCCCCTTTGATTAGGTTCTTCGGTTTATTCAGCTTTAAACTCGAGTTTTATAACTTATCCTTGTTCCTAACAAGATAAGAAGTAGAAGGAGAGTATAAATCATTTTTCGAGTTCTTTCTTTTTAAATATTGGTTTAAAATTGGTATTTTGAAAGGTATTATAATATAAGGTCTTCTTGATGCAATATTGAATTTTGATATCTATTTATGGAGGATATATATTTGCAAATAACATTTGTTTTTGGTAATACCAATATTTTGAGAAGATTGATGTTTATATAAACCGTATATTTATATAAGATTTAAAGATGTTGATTTTGTATGAAAATGATTTTAGCTTATAGTTTATAAATATTTGTATATATGGGAATTTAAAATTTTTATAGGGGTTTATAATGATTTTAATTTATGATGTATATATATACGTTAAACTTATGGAATTAAACTAGTTTTATAAGTTTGAATATAGAAATATGGATTTTTAAATATTTAGATATAGTATATAGAATATTATTGTTATATATTTGATTTAATAATAATATTGTTATTTATTTATTATCGATTGTGGTTGAATTTTTAATAAATAAATAAGTGGGCGAGTGATATAAATTTTCCCTATTTCAATTTTTTATGATTTGAAATATATACCAATATTGATTTGAAAATTTTGGTATTTATTATGTTGAAATAATAGAAAGATGTTTTGAGTATTTACTTGACATTAAAGTTGGCCTATCGAATACTTAGTGATTTGAGTATACGTCTGATCAACGTATATATTAGATCCTATGTGTATTAGATAAATATAGAGTCACACTCTAGTCGCTTGAAAATGATTCCGGTGATGACCGCAGCATTATCGATATTTATTTTCAGGTTTTGAAAGTGGGACAACTACATAATGCCAATCGAGACGTCGAGTGAGTACTTAAGACTATTTCGAAATATCTGAAAATATTTTAATTTTTGATTTATATATATTTCAAATTTATATAGGTATGATTATAGATATGAACCATTGGTTTAAATATATTATTTAATTACTATTTTGCTGTCTCATTCCTTTTCGGGGACGAAAAGGTTTGAGTAGGGGAGACTGTAACAACCCCAATTTTAAGTATATTTTTATTTAATTATTTTGATTATTATTTTATTTATTCGTTAAATTTCAAATATCAAAATGTGGATTCTTATATGATAACTATTTGATTTTGATATTTGATGTAAAACTAATTTTGTTTTGGACTTTATATAACGAATGAATTTGGTTTTTCGATATAGATATGATTTAAAAATACAAATCAATATTTGTTATTTATAATTTTATTATTTGTATATATTTTATTGAGTTATTTATTTGAATTTGAATTTATTTATTTGATTTATTTTTAAATATTTAACTCAAATTATATTTGGTTTAACAATATTATTAAGATTTGAATTCATTCTAAAATTTTAATTTAAATACACTGATAAAATATATCTTTGGTTTAATTTCAAATATTTCTATTGATCAGTATTTTATATTAATCAGTATTGTTGCAACATCGTTCAATTTCTATTTTGGATTCGTCTCCTCTTGATATTTCCTGTCGTACGTTCTTTCCAAATTAAACTGTTCGTTATATAATTTCAAAAAAACTGTCACATTGGTTTCCTTTTTATTTTGGTTACCCTTTTTTCTGATCGTTCATGAGCCCATTCGTTCACATTCTGTTTCCATTACCAAGTTTGATTTCCCAAACTTTTCATTTTCCAAAATCGGTCTATACATGTTCTTTTTTTCCAAGCTTTGGTTTCTTTTTGGGGTATAAAACCGTCAGTTACTTTTGTTCCCAAAGCCTATTGCTTTTATCTCTTTCCTAAATTGTTGCTTCTTTCAAAAACCACTTCTTCACGTGAAAGAAAATTCCCACCAGCTATTTCGCGATCTCCATCACCTTCTCTTCTTCCCATCGCTGGTGCTCCATTTCTCTTTACCTCCCATCGTACTCCCTTGCCTTCCACCCATGCCACCGTGGTCCACTGTCCAGTCTTAGCCATTGCGCCTCCTCTCCTCCTCATCTTTCCGCTCCGCCCTCCCCTTCAGATCTCAGGCCGAAGCCGACCCCACTAGCTCACCCATCCCATCAACCGTGAGCTCACCCTCTCCATGTTAACCCTTCCATCAATCCGTGTTGACCCTGTCGCCTCCGACCGAACTCGAAGCCAACCTCAACCCAAATGTTGTCGCAACCAGCAGCTCGACAGCGCTCCACTCATCTGACTCCCCTTCGGTCTAACCGCCATCATCTCGAAGTCCGCACCACCCTGCATTTTGATGTCGACCCTACCCAGCATGCCACTCCGATCTTGCTCCTTCGTTTCCCAAATCCAGTGCCGACACTGCATCGAGTCTCTTCAACAGTCTGGACTCCAACAGCGCCATCCGAACCCCGCACCTTCCTCACCATCTACAACCCCTCTACTTCATGGTTGTGACCTCCGAACAACCCCATTATCATTGCTATTACCCACCTGTTTGCCCACGTTTCCCCTTTTGCTGCGTATTTGTGCATGTTGGTCTGTTTGGCGTGCGTATGTATGTATTATTTATGTTCGTGTGTATTGGTGTGTGTGAGTTCATGTGCAACTGTGTGGATATATGGTGTTATGTGTGCGTGATTCTGGGTCATTGTTTTGTGTGTGAGTTTTACTGTATGTTTTGTTTGTGTGTGTTTAACTATTTTGTGTGTATTGGTGAATGTGTGGTGATATATGTCACTGCGTGTGTATTTATGGTGTGAGTGTAATGGTTTTGAAGGTGTGTATAGAATTAATAATATATTTTGGTTTTTATTGTATGGTGTGATGTGCGTCAATTTTAAATACATATATATATTATAAATTTTTCTGTGTATGTATATATATATACTATTTTTGTATAACTAGTTGCGTTTATTTTTGAATCAAGTTTGGTGTTGAGTGCGAAACCCGTTTACAAAACCAAATAGCCATACTGTCCCAAAGACCCAATACCGTACCGATTCATTCCTCCTCTTTAAAAATAAATAAATATTGAATGATCATCGAGTTGAATCTATTCTGAACTGTTCTTGGAAATCGTCGCTTCATTCAATGTCAATATGTCAATCGTCTTCTCCATTTCTATGCCACAAAAGGTGAGTTTATCTCACACCTGACTCACATTTATTTCATGGATGTTAGATCATCTATTTGAACTGTTATGAAATGTATAGGACTGCTAGTAGAAATTGTTTGTTTAATATGTACACTTTCATATATGATACGATATTTATATGACACGTAGGTGCACTGATTTTATATGACTATGATGTGATTGATGCTATGTGATGATTTGTTATGTTGTTGATAGCCCTAGTTTAGGAAAAATCATTAAGAGTTGAAATGATACAAACCCGAACGGACATTAGAATAGGGAAAAATCGTTATGGGTTGAAATGATAGACCTGAACGATTTTTACTGAATTTGGGATTGCGGGTTGAAATGACAAATCCGTAGAAATTTTATAAATTGCGGGTTGAAATGATAAATATTCGTATCACTTGACCATAATGTAGAAACCTATCGATACGGACACCGTTGGTCATGTTTTCGAAGTAAAATGATTTGGAAATTTGATTTCTAAAATAATAACTTAATATCTATATTTTATATTTATATTTGTTTTAAAGCTTAAATTTTATATATTTTAAATTATATGTTTTAAATTGATTTATATAAGTAAATATAGATTTAAATACTTATTTAATATTTTACTTATAATTTTATTTATTTTAAACTATATAATTTAATTTATTATTATTTTAAACTTTTTATATTATTATAAAAAAATTCTTTTAAACTTATTTCTATATTATTTTAATCTTAGATATGTTTATAATCTATATTCTAATTCATTTTAGAATTTTATAAACTTATATATATTTTTTCCAAATTTATTTTCTTATAAATATATTTTATAAACTTTAATAATAAACTCAAGTTTGATAAGTTAGATTTCGCGACCTAAATTCGAAGTTCGAAGATGTAAATTTATATTATGAGATTTGAATAGCGAATGAACTCATATAAAGTATGAATTCGAATTGATACGAACCTTTAGTAAAAATGAATTGGGTAAAAATATGAAATGAATTTGAATTCGAATTGGTTCGAACTTATAAGAGATAAATTTGAATTGTGAAATTGATTCTAAATTTGAATCTTTCAAATTTAGGAAAATGTATTTGAATTTATAATTGATATGGAATGAATTTGATTTATAGTAATTGAATGTGAATTTGAATATATAGATTTTATATATGGGATCAATTTAATAATTGTATGATTTGAACTAGAATGTTTGTGAAATCAAACTTATAAGTATGGTTTAAATTTGTATGAACTATTAGAATTGAAATATAACTTGACATTATAGTAATGAATTTGAATTTTACGACTTGAGATATAAATTTTGATATGATTCTATGAAATTGAAATGTAGGATTTTATTCGAATTATATTAACTGAATTTGAACTGAAGTATCGGATTTTGGAATCGACTTAAACAATTTATTATAAGGGTAAATTAAATTGTGTGAATTTATAAATAACAAGTTCAAATTTCATGACTTGAATTGCAAACCATGATATGATTTGTTTAAAATTGAAATGTAAGTTTTGACTTGAATTATACATTTTGAATTCGAACCAAAATGTTAAATTCATGTGAACCGATTTGAACGCTTTCTTATGAAGGCAGAAATTGAATTATTTGAATTGTTTTGAACTTGAATTATTGCAAATATAAATCAAACCAAATATTCTTGAAGTTAAATATTTGGTATAGATTTAAGTGGAAATTTAGACATTAAAATGTGATTTAAATATAAGTCGATTTTGGATTGTAAATCGTTATGCAAATAATTTTAGGAAAATTTATATAAAATCAAAGTTAAATAGTGTAATATTAGTTTAGTTATATTTCGAGACCTTCACGATATGATTATTGATTCAATTTTGAGCGATTGAAATGAGTTGTTTTCGAAATTTAGTATAATCGAAGTTAGATATTTAATTTTGATTTCAAATTCGAATATGAGATTTCATATACACGATTTTATAAGTGATTTGTAAAATAATGGCCACGGTGTGAAAAATGTAAACGATTGGTTGTTAAAGAGGCCGGGATCGGCTATTGTCATACTCTCTACCAATACCGAAAACCACTTTAACAGCTGTTTATGCGGTGGAGTTCCAGAATGAAGTAGGATGGATGGCGATGACTCTATTTTATATTTTATATCAATTACGAGACCCTGACTACCTTAAGTCAGCTTGATGTGGCTAAAACAGGAGCTACGCACATACCAAGTGAGGTCATACCTCCTATCGAGTGCACTTCTTCGATACCATACTATTACTTTTGTGATGTGTTTTGGTGGCCACCCTCCGATTTGATTATGGGAGTGTGTCTTGAGGTGGGCGGTAGTAGCTACTAGGCGTTACCACCAGTCCGGCTCTGCAAACGGTGAATCCACCCTGGCATTCCTTGCGTGCCTTGTCACATGCCTTTTATGAGCCAACTACGACTTTGTTTTGTACTGTTTTATATGGAGTACCCTCTGATAGCCCTCCAGTTTACGGAGGAATTACGGTACTGTATATACTATGGGAATATATAAACGGTGTAAGGGTAATCATGGTAATCCCGCTTACGCTATTTTGATATTTTACTTTACTGGTAGACACTATTGTGTATAGCATATTATACTATATAGTATTAGTTTAACGGATCCTTAGAGGATGGTGATCCCAAACATTCTTTAAGTTACTAATTGCATTTCATCGAACAATTCATTTGAGTTGATTTACTTCCATGAGAATGTTAGTCCTGATCCGAGTTGTTTTGTTTTTCATTATTGCTCGGGTCAGATCGAGTATTACAGCTTTTGAGATTTACTTTCGGAGTTGGAGTTTATATCGGATTTGCTCACATGTATCCACCCGTTCAGTTGATCCAATTCCAGCTATTCTTGCCATTTCAGTTTATATATTTATCTTTTATTTATGTATCTGAAATTCATAGTATTAGTCTTCCACTGCATTATTAATGTAAACTCTGATGTAAATTTATTTAGTAGCTTCATGAACTACTATTGTATTTTGTAATTTTCCACTGCGAGATATTATAGTGCTCTGTATCTGTATCTGTGTCTATGATCTGTGATTCTGTGATTTATTCTTTTTACCCCAGAGGCTAACAACTATCTGTCGTTTTGGACGGTTCAAGTTGACATGTTTTTTCGATTCAGCACGGTCAAAATGGCGGGTCGTTACAGCTACGGTTGATGTTGGAGTTCCAGTGCCTAAAGCTGTAAAATTTGCAAAGCTATGCAAAGACTTTTCTTCATTGGGAGGAAAACAATTCAAGGGCACTGAACCAGTTGAAGAGGTTCAAAGATGGGTGGATACTTGTGTTAGGATCTTCAAGGACTTGGGCATTGATGATGCAACAAAAAGGAAGCTTGCATCAAGGCGGTTAGAGGGCAGAACAATGGACAGGTGGAACTCTGTCACACTCGAGACTCCGGAGGAAGAGATATCATGGGAGCAATTTCAACCCAAGTTTGAATCAAAGTTTATCTCCACCGTGCAAAGTCGATTCTGTTTAAGAGATTCGTGGAGCTTAAGCACAATGGTCGACCAGTTCTTGACTACATTTATGACTTCGAGGCCTTGTCGACGTATGCTCATTCATATGTGGATGCCCCTTATAAAAAAATGAAAAGTTTGTCTTGGGATTGGATGAATATATTGGGAATCAGCTTGTGGATCACCTCGATGATAGCTTTGAGAAGATCGTCGAGAAAGCTTTTAGGCATGAAAGTTTGTTTCCTAAGAAGATGTCTTTTGTTGCAACTATGGAAGAACAGAAGCCACAACAAGGTGGTAATAATAAGAAGAGGAAGCAGCAACAACAGAAAGGGAAGAATGGTCAGAATAAGCCTAAGTGTGAGTCTGTTTGCTTCAATTGCCAACAGAAAAGCCATTTTGCTAATGAGTGCAAGAATCCAAAGGTCGAGAGGAAGTGTCACAATTGTGGCAAGACTAGACATCTCAAGAAGGATTGTCCGGAACCAGCTAAAGGGAAGCAGATTGTGAAGGCATATGCTTTGGAAGTCGTGCCAACTTCCTCAAGAGATCCTACTGGAGCATCACATTCATTCATTTGCAATGAGATTGTTTGTCGCTTGGGTTTGGAACCTGAGATTTGTGATAGACCATTAATCATGATTAACCCAGTTGGGGGTTCGTCCAGTTTGTGCACGATATGTCGTGGTCTAGTGTTGTCAAGTCATGGTTGATCTTTAGTGTATGATTGCATTGTCCATAACTTCACTGGGTTTGGGATCGTATTGGGCATGGATTGGCTTAAGAGGTATGCAGCAAGGGTGAATCGCGAGAAGCTAGAAGTGAGGGTCGGGGATGTGGAAGGGCGAAAGGTGTTGATTAGACGTAAGCGCAAAGACGGGGTCTTCGTGAGTTATCTATATTCGCTTGGGATTCCACAAGAAGACATGTCATCAGTGTCGATCGCTAATGAGTATGTAGATGTCTTTGACGAGGTCAAAGGGTTACTGCTGCATCGTGAGATCGATTTTAGGATCGATTTGGTCGAGGGTGATAGACCAATTGTTATGCCTCTTAGGCGAATGGAGCCTAAGGAACAACGAGAGTTGGAGGTGCTAGTTCGAGACCTTTTGGAAAAGGATTCATTTGGAGAAGTGTTTCCGAATGGGGTGCACCGGTCATGTTTGCAACCAAGGCAGATGGCTCGTTAAGATTGTGTGTGGACTATCGTGAGTTGAACAAGGTGACCAATAAGAACAAGTATCCATTGCCAAGGATTGATGACTTGTTAGATTAGCGTCACGAAACCAAAGTGTTTTCTCAGATGGATTTGGCAACGGGATTTCACCAGTTGAGGGTGGCTAAGAATAGTGTGCCAAAAACTGCTTTTAGAACACCATCCGGTTTCTTCGAATGGTTGGTGATGCCATTCGGGTTGACTAACGCGCCAGCGTACTTTGTCGATCTTATGAATAGAGTTTTTAGAGATCAGTTGAACATGTTCGTGCTTGTGTTCGTGGATGATATTCTGGTTTATTCGCGGAATGAAGAAGAGCACAAGTCGCACTTGAGAGTGGTGTTGGAAATCTTGCGAAAGCATCAGACGAGAGCTAAGTTTTTGAAATGTCACTTTTGAAAGAATGAAGTGAGGTTCTTAGGTCATATTGTTTCTGGAAATGGGATCACAATTGACCCCGCAAAAGTAGTAGGAATCCAGGACTGGGATAGACCTAAGAATGCGACGGATGTGAGAAGTTTTCTTGGGTTGGCTGGTTATTATTGACGGTTTATCAAGGATTTATCCAAGATAGTTGCGTCGTTGACAGGATTGACAAAGAAGAACCAAGTGTTCACGATGTGAAGTGTGAACAAGCATTCGGTATCCTAAAGGAAAGATTGACGAGTGCACCTATGTTGACCATTCCAAGTGGGAATGAAGAGATGGTAGTGTACACCGATGCATGTGGTACAGGACTTGGAGCGGTGCAAATGCAGAAGGATAAGGTTGTGGCCTATGCGAGTCGACAGCTGAAGCCGCATGAAAGGAACTATCCAACTCATGATTTGGAATTGGCAGCGGTTGTGTTTGCTCTGAAGATGTGGAGGCATTACCTATTGGGAGTACGATTCGAGTTGTTTACTGATCATAAGTTGTTAAAGTATCTTTTCTCCCAAAAGGATTTGAATCTTCGGCAGCAACGATGGTTAGAGTTTCTGGCATCATATAATTTTGGTGTAGTCTATACTCCTGGAAAAGGAAATGGAGTTGCAGAAGCGTTAACTCGAAGACACGCAAGTTTGGGAGCGATGTTTTCAGAATGAAAGAGCCTCGAGTATTTGGCAAGGTTTGATTTCAGACCAAAATGCGAATTGGAACCTGAAATGTTGGCAAGTTTATCGATAAGAACAACTCTTATCGGAAGGATTGGTGAAAGACAAAGGAAAGATGCAAAGCTTGTTGAGTTTTTCCAGAATCTAGAGCTAGAGAATAAAGAGTTCAAAGTTGATCGAGAGGGCTGGTTTCGATAGAAAAGACGATTAGTTGTTCCTGATATCGACGGATTGAGAGTTGAGGTTCTGAGAGAATGTCATCACTCAAAGTTGACGATTCATCCCGGTGGTAATAAGATGTATCAAGACATTAAGCGAGACTACTATTGGGAGGGGATGAAGCGAGATATTGGAAAGTTCATTTTCAAGTGTATGAACTGTCAGTTGGTGAAAGCTGAACAGAAGAAGCCGAGTGGTTTGCTTCAGCCATTGGAAGTTCCTACGTGGAAGTGGGAGAAAGTATCGATGGATTTCATCGATGGACTACCTAGGAAAAGGGAAGGAAACGAAGAGATTTGGGTCATTGTGGGTCGCTTGACCAAAAGTGCAAGATTCATTCCTGTCAAGTCAACTAGGACGGCGTCGAAACTGGTTGGACTTTATGTGAAATAGATAGTTCGATTCCATGGTCTCCCAAAGAGTATAGTAAGTGACCGAGATCCATTATTCATAAGTGGATTTTGTAAAATTTGCAAGAAGCTTTGAGAACCGAGTTGTGTTTAAGTACGGCTTACCATCCCCAAACAGATGGCCAAACCGAAGGGTTTAACTGAGTTTTGGAAGATCTCCTCAGAGCTTGTGTGTTGGATTTCGGGGGATCATGGGAAGACTATCAACATCTAGTTGAGTTTGCGTATAATAATAGCTACCAGTCTAGCATTGGGATGACGCCATACGAGGCGTTGTATTGGAGGCCATGCAATTCTCCAGCTTGTTGGTTGGAAACTTGAAATAAGTCGGTGCTTGGGCCAGAAATGATTAGAGAAACCTCGGATTGTATCGAGATCATTCGACAACGAATGAAGGCAGCTCAAGAACATCAGAAGAGTTATGCAGATAAACATCAAAAAGATTTGAAGTTTGGTGTAGGCGATATGGTCTTCATGAAGATTTCGCCAGTAAAGCATGTGATTCGATTCAAAAATAAAGGGAAATTAGCTCCAAGGTTTGTTTGACCATTTCCGATTGTCGAGCGAATTGGAAAGCTCGCATATAGATTGGAGTTACCCGAGAAGATGTCGAGTGTGCATAATGTGTTCCATGTCTCATTTCTATGGAAGTCCGTTCATGATTCGAATGTAGTGGTATCTCCAGAGCAGTATGAAGACATAGAAGTAGAAACTGCAGTTGTGAAACCTCGAAAGTCGCTTCGTGTTGTGGAAAATGACACGAAACAACTTAGAAGGATGACGATTAAGCTAATCAAAGTACAATGGAGTGAAGATGGTGACGATTGTACATGGGAGACAGAAGAGAGCATGAAGGCAACTCATCTAGAACTCTTCGTCGATAGGAATTTAGATATCGTATCATCGTTATATTGTTGTATCTTGTTATTGTTTGATAGAATTCTGCGTGCAAGGATAAGACTATGGATGCATGGCTTGATGGTTGCTAGTTTAGGTGATAGAATTGGTTTCTCGTAGATGATAGGCATGTAGAATTGTTGTGGTTGCTTATGTTTTCTTGGAATTTCGGGAGCGAAATTTCTAGGGGGCGGGGAGGGGTGGAATGTAACAGGTCGCATTTTACGTATCGCAAGATCGTAAAATACTTTTATTTTATTCCCTGAGGGTTGGATCATTCTCATCTTTTAATATGTTGCTTATGGGGATGTGAGACATGTCCATAATTTTTACCGATTTTGTTTGTGACCATGTTGCCCCTGTCAGTCTTGTATAGGGGATAACTTTTGACTCAGGCCGAATCAAAGGGTTAGACCTATGCCATTAGAAAGGAATTGATGTTTGCCTTTCCGTAGAATGGTTACATTAAAGATTTGGCTCAGTGGTTTGGGAGAAATCGCTTTTTTAAGGTTTTTCAGTTGGTTGTCCAGGTTTTGGGAGCCTAACGGGCCGACTTAGGAGAGACCCACTAGTGGGCTGATAGAAACTATAAATAGAAGGTGAGAGATATGGGAAATAGTTTACTTCCCCATTCTCTCATTCGATGGCCCTGTGTTCCTTCTTCCTGTAACACCTTTCCACCGTTAAAAATCAAAATCCAAGGAGGGAAATCATAAATCTACACTATTAGAGGCTAGATCTACATCAATTGAAGCAAGGATTCATCAGATCAAGGGGATTGGTGCGAGGTGCTTGCTGTCCGGATTCATATTTCGATCATTTTAGCTTGTTTTGGAGAATCGGTGAGTGATATGCATATCTCACATGGATTCAATGAAGTATATGAGTGTTTGTTCATGTTTTTCATCAATTTCAAGTGTTTTTCCATAGATCTATGCAATGGTAAGTCCCTTTTCATATAAATCACCCTATGATCTGATTTAGCAAGTTTAGATAGGAAATTTCTATGTTGTTCCATATGACTATGCAAGTTAAATCTATAATTTTGTTCATATGCACATTTATGGTGATATTGATGAATTTTACATAATTATTTAGGGGTGGGCATAAACCGCACCACAATGCAGAAACCGCCCAGACCGAACCGCAAAAACGGTGCGGAAAACCGCACCGGATTCTCTCTCTAAAGCAAACAACCCAAACCGAACCGCCTCGCATGATACGGTTCGGTTGTGGTTTGAACTTTTACTAAACCGTATTAAACCGAACCGAATCGCATAGCTACACCGACAATGTTATGATAAAAAAAAGTTAACAAATTCCTATCTAACTTTTAATTTAACGCTATATATTCTATTTTCAACGTATTATGTAGTTATATTAATTAAAGATAACACTATGTGTTTTAACCTTCAGATGACACAACGTCATAAAATCGTAAATTGTTTGTTTATGAAAATAATTTTCTGGTTTCATATTTAATACGGGTTCAAACCGAACCAAACCAAAACCAAACCGTATTACATCGAAACCGAACCATTTGAATGGTTAGTATAATGGTTTGTATTTTTGATCAACCGTTTGATGCGGTGCGGAAGCGGTTTGAGCTTCAAACCGAACCGAACCGCGCCCACCCCTATAATTATTGGTGAAATGGCCAAATTGGTTATGTTATTGGTTTTATAACATGCTTGTGGTTGTATTGAATGAATTATATGAGTTGGTTTCGTTGATTATATCGATTGGCGAAGTTTTGGTCGAAATTGGAGTTGCATTGGAGTAGTGCAGGTTTTGGGTCGCACGTATGGGGTCGGTCACGCATCCCTAATGTGTTTTCTTGGGAAACAAGACAGGAAGGTGCAAGTGACTCCAAGGTTGAAGTGCAGGGTTTGAACGAGCCAGGTGAAAGAGGTTCGAGCGAGCCTACAGGATGAACGATAGGGTTGGTCAAGCGAGCCTGAGGAAGAACGGTTGGTTGGGCGAGCCTATGGGAATAGGGTCGGTCGAGAGAGACTATAGAAGAATGGTTGGATGAGCGAGCCTATGGGAGAAGGGTTTGGTCGAGCAAGTCTAGACTCCAGCAAGGGTCGGTCGCGCGTAGGACTTGAGTGGGCACGGAAACACTGGGTCGGTCGTGCGAAAGGATGAGCAGGCCAGAACAGGTTGAGTGTTTGGTCGGTCGACCAAGGTGTGGAGTGGTCGCATCGGTCGGTTTTGTTGAGAACAGCTTGGTCGGTCGTGATGGCTTGGCTATTGAAGTTGAACCCTATATTGATTATTGTTCGGTTCAACGATGTTGTAACTTCGATAATAGTGCAGACGAGGATGTTCGAAGTGATGTAATGTTTTCGTTGATCGGTGAAAAACAACGAATGTGCAAACAACTCAAAAGGCGTTGAGTTGTAGATAATGATTACTCGAGTGGGACTTGAGTTTGAGAACAGTCGCTGGTGATGACAACTAGAGATGTGAAGGCTGAGAGATTATCGTTATCGTAAGTTCTAGCAGACTCAAAGCAGAAGTATTTTGGGCAGTAGTGAAGGAACTCGTACCTTGGGTAGTCGTGAAGGGCCTAGTTGTCGAGGACAAACATACGAGTCATGATGGCGTATGGAGTTGTGCTGGAACTGGGGTTACCATTAGCCCTTGACATATGGCAGTTGTGATGGGTCGTCATACGATTAACGACGGTTTCAAAGCAGGATTAGCAGTGATAGCCAGAGTCTGTCATGGATGTTTGAATGTCTGGATGTTTTGTTATACCATCTCACGTCGATTATCCAAGTCGAGGTAGATGTTTCTTGAGTGCTTGACTGATATTGGTTTAGGCCTCTAGGGAGGTGCTTGAGGGATGTTAAACTCAATTAGGATTGTCTACGTGAGACCTATGTAATCTGGATGTTATGAATGTTGTTGATGGTTGTTCGAATTGCTATAGACGAATTGTTGTTACCTTGGATGTTATGGATTGTAAGGCTATCACTGTCGGATGTGGGGAAGACGGGTGTGAGTTCTTCTCTAGTGTTGGGTAGTGGTTGGTAAATCTACCCATTCTCGTATACTTTATTGATGAAGTTTGTTAGCTGTTTTATTGCGCACTAAGACTGTTGTCTGACTCAAGGTTTTATGTTTCCCTCTTATTACCTTGGGATGTTCATCCGGTTGTGGATGGGAAGACCGAGTAGCAGGTGACCAGTGATGCTTTAGTGAAGACGATGATGCTGATCGATGGCGAGCAGGAGGCTCATGTAGTAGTTTTATTACTATCTAGCATTTTCTATTTTCGCTGATACTATACATACTCTAAGGGATGTAGTGAGGACCTTTATACAGAAATATTATCCTAAGTTGTATGGATCTTCCTACGGGTTCTGTTAATAGTGTTTTGTTTTTGCACAATTGGACTTCACTATTATTACCTGTCGTATATGTTCTATTATATCTTAACCTTGCGCTTTGAGATTTACGACAGGTTCCGCTTGTGTTATCATACTCTGATGATCGTCCATAACTTCCTAGCACACATTTCAGCGCATTATTCCTCTTGTTTAGTGCGGGGGTTGTGTACGGTCGTCACATACTGCTTGATTTCATATCTTCTCTATTATTGCTATATTTTGGGGACTATACTCTTTTTATGTATTATTGTACTCTGATGATGATTTTGTACAAGGCAGAAGTTTTATATTTTCAGTATTTCAGACATATGATCTAACCATGTTTTGGGACCATGATGTTTTCTGCTTAATAAAGTTTTAAATTCCGCTGTTATTTTGTATCTGTCTTGCAATATTTATGTTTCTGTTTATCTATAACGCTTCATGAAACTTAATGCATTCTCTTAAAAGAGTGGCATTAACGGACGTAGGGTGTCACACTTGGTATCAGAGCTGAAGGTTACCAAATCGGTAAAAGATTTGGAAATTTGTTTTCAAAAAGGTTCTAAAAGAAAGCATTTTCAAAAGAAAAGTCTGTTTTGAAAAACATATTCCCCAAAGCCATATGTAATATCTTTCGATTCTCTATTTGAATCCCTTTTTCCTTTTCTTTTTAGCATGTCTGGGGAACCTAATATTCCTGAGGGCGTTACGATACAAGGATGATTCTGTAGGTATCTTGAGGCCACGGCGCCTGCCGGTGGTCAAGCAGACGTTCCTTCCCCAGTTGCACCCTCTGTTCCTCCTCCGCATGCTAATAATTTCTCTAAGATGTGCAAAGATTTCTGTGTTATGGGAGGGAAGCCATTCCGAGGAACTGAGACTTTTATGGAATCAAGGAATTGGCTTAAAGAGACGGAGGATTTGTTAGGAATTTTGAAGTTGACGATCGTAGGAAGATTCAGTTAGCCATTTGGCAGCTGAAAGATGAGGCTTCATTCTGGTCGGAAGTGACGCAAGCAGGGTCTAGTGGAAACTTAGGATGATTTCTGACAGAAGATCGAAATGAAGTTTCTTTAACAAGCTGAGCAAAGCATGCAAATGGAAAGGTTTTTGGCGCTTAAGCAAGGAAGCATGTCTGTGAAAGAATATGTTAATAAATTCAATCAATTGGTGAGGTTTGGTTTGGAGCTAGCGAATACCCCGCACAAGAAGCTTTTAGGTTCGCTAGAGGATTTAATGAAACCCTGCATGGGTTAGCTATGTCTCATACTCCGATGGGAGCAACTTTTGAGAAACACATTGATATGGCATTGATGCATGAAGAAGATAAAAGTGAAAAGAAAGAAGCTAAGGTTGAGGAAACACAAAATATGAAAGTGTGGCCCAAGAGAGGAAAACAACAACAACAAAAGAAGGAGGAAAGGACGGCAAGGCTAGAGATAAGAGGAAGTGTCATAATTGTGGACGCGAGGGTCACTTGATCAAGGATTGTAAAAGAAAGAAGAACGCTTGTTTCAATTGTGGAGAGGTCAGACACTTTTCTAAGGAGTGCCCAAAGAAGCAAGGACAAGGTCAGAGGGCAGGATCTTCGGGATGGTAGGTGCATGCTCTCGTGGCCAGTGCGCCAGATAGAGGTAGGAAAGTTTCCGTTGAAGGTTTGCTTTCTCTTTCCAATCATCATATTAGAACTCTTTTTGATTCGGGCGCTTCACATTCATTTATATCTGATTCTGTGGTTGAGTCTCTACACCTTAGTACCAGTATGGTTTCGGATCCCGTTGTTGTGTCAAACTCCATTGGGGGTACAACTCATCTGTCTATGATTTGTCGGGGTTTGAGAATATTTTTGTTGGGCGTCGAGTTTGAGTACGACGCATATATGCTTGGTTTCATGGGTTATGGTTTGATTCTAGGAATGGATTGGCTAGCCATGTATGGTGCCATTCTAAATTGTGAGAGGAGTGTCGTTAGACTTTTGACTTGCCATGGGAGGACCCTCGAGATTTCTTGTGACTCTAAAGGGTTTGTCATGCTTAGTTTCCTAGACTCACTTGATGCATCTATCGAGGATCTGTGATCCATACCAGTAGTCTGTGAGTTTCTTGATGTTTTTAAGGAGGTTCAGGGTTTACCTCCGAGGCGCAAGATCGATTTCCGTATATACTTGGTGGACAATGCAAAGCCAGTTGCATTGCCTGTGCGCCATATGGCTCTAAGAGAAAGGAGGGAGCTCAGCAAGCAAGTAGGGGAACTACTTTAGAAAGGGTTTATTAGGCAAAGCATATCTGAATGGGGTGCTCTGGTGGTATTCGCCACTAAGGCGGATGGTTCGCTGCGCTTATGTGTGGATTATAGGGAGTTGAATAAACTCACTAAGAAGAATAAGCACCTACTTCTGAGAATAGATGATCTGTTTGACCATCTTGTTGGTGCATCTGTTTCCTCTCAGTTAGACTTGGCCATGGTGTTTCATCAGTTGAGGGTGGCCGAGGACAGTATAGACAAGACCGCTTTTAAAACTCTAGATGGTTTCTTCGAGTGGCTCGTCATGCCTTTTGGGTTGACGAATGCATCCGCCTACTTTGTTGATTTGATGAGTAGGGTGTTTCGGGAGTTACTAAATAAGTTTGTTGTGGTCTTTGTTGATGACATCTCGCTAGTGCAAAACTGCTTATTTGCGACGTCTTATTTTGCGACGGTTTAGCTAGAAACAATAGCATTTATGGTTATGTGCAACTGTTTTAGTTACAACCATAGGAAGTTGTTAGGAAAATGATGTAGAAGTCAAATTTGCGACGGTTTTTTTTAAAATAGTAGCAAATATTTACAATTTGCGACAATTGTATATAAATCTGTGGTAAATAAAAGAAGATTGGAATTGGTGAAGTTTCATTTTACGACGGTTGAATATAAAACAATCGCACATATAAATATTTACAATTTTCGACAGTTATATATAAATCCATGGCAAATAAAATGGGTTGAAATTGGTGAAGTTTCAACCCATTTTATTTGGGCCTGCTGGTCTATTGCAAATAAAATGGGGTTGCGACGGTTAAATATAATCAGTCGCACAATCCATTTTATTTAGGCCTGCTAGTCTCAATCGAACTGTACCTATTTTTGATCAAGCAAAGTATAACCCTTTCTTTCTTTCGATCGAATAGAATATTATATCCACCTACTTCCATCGAACAAAATTAAAGCTCCTCCAATTTCGATCGAACAAAATCTTGACCTTCAAATCATCGGTTTCGATCCACTAGGAACGTAATCGACGTCTTCAATCTCCTCAACCGCTGCATTTCAAATCTAGTTAAGTTATTTTGGTTTATTGCAAAAAAAATTGGATGTCTAGATTCGTCAGAGAATTATTTGGTTTAAAAGCTATATATGGTTTGACATCTATTTTTCTCCTCCATTTTCTGTTCGCATCTATTTTTCTGTTTTGAACTTCTGACGATGAAGATTGATAGTGGTCTCGTTCGTCGTAATGGTAATTTGATTTATCACCTTGCCGACCATTCTGGTTTATCACCACCCATATTCTGAGTTTATTAAACTGTTTCTAAATCATTATTCTGTGGTTTTAGAAGCAATCTGTATCCTTGGTAGAAGGTACAAAGCAATTAACTCTAGCAAATTTAAATTCAGATATGTTCAGTGCGTTTGTTCTGTGAACCGTGACTCAAATGATATATCGAATGTAGTTAATTTTTATTCGCTATTGCTTCGACTTACTCCAATAGGCAAATCAATGGAAAGAGTTGATAGGAAATGTATAAAGCTGGTAAAGTACTAGCTACATATCAATTGGATTATAGCAGGCACCTCCAAAGCTCGAGCGAGAAAGTATACAATCGTATGCACGTCCTATAGCAATGCTAAAGTGAAATATGGAATATAAATATGCTGATCTATAGCTTAGAAAGGATATTAAATAGTGTATATTTGCATTCTTATAGCAGGTTTTAAGAACAGGGTAAGCAGAACAGCAGTTGCACATCTTATGTTTTATTGCTGCAAAACAAAATTGGCATATAAAGTTTACTTTTATTTCAAATTTAAGCATCTCCACTGTCAAATTTAATTTACATTTCTTGGACATGCAAACTATTCAAAGTCATCTTAATTTGATAATTCTTGCTTGAATATCTGAATAATAAAAAATCTATGGAGTAACAGTAAGACGCGTGTTACACTTGGATGTGTAGACATTATGATAGCATTATTATAAGTGATGTATAACACCTTGTATGCGCCTTAAGCAGTTCGCTTGAGTACAACCTGTTATATTATTGATACTTAGGCTAGTGTTCGAGCCCACTTATGTCGCTCTTTTGTATGCTCAACAGCAGCAACAACAAATTCATGAGAACATGGGCAGTGGATCTGAGAAAATTGCATTGATTTTTAACGTTGGAGCGGGTTACTGTGGCGTGACTATCACAGCTACAACCGGTGGTGTTTCTCAAATCAAGGCACAAACTGGGCTGCCTACTGGGGGTGAGGATCTGCTTCAGAACGTGATGAAGTTGGTTGTGCCTGATGTTGAGCTCTAGTGCACATTAAAGCTATGGGAGCGGCTAGGTCAGTGGTTCAAGATGCTATACACAGGCTTTCGTTTGAAAACACTGGCTGGAAAAATTACGAAGCTAGATAGAGCACAGGCTTGGATCGAGCTCAAGCATGCTGCAAAAGAGAAAAGAACTAGGTCATTTTATCGAGTAGTTGACAAGAAAGGCCACATGCATGTAGGTAATTAGATGCATCTTCAAAAATCTGCTTTATGTTATTACAAAACTACGTGGTTAATGATTTAAAATCCATATTCTGATAATAACTACAATAATGGAACGATTGCTACAAAAAGGCCTTTAACTTCTACTCATGCATTAGATAAAATGACATCACCCTCGAGCTCAAAATGATGAAAAATAGATTCTTATTTCTTCTAGCACAGGGAGTCTAGCTCTTGCACACGCGAACACACATACATATATAGTTTTTAGATGTGTATTTCACTGTTTACAGGAGGTCTAGATGTACCAATACAAAGACCATATATCCTAAGAGATTGGAGATTTGGCCACTACGAGATGGAAGGTTAGCAAGACCCACTAAGTCGTTTATCAAGTTTAATTCTTTCACCCATCAAATAAAGAAAAAACAAGGCTCGTGAATTGGAAGATGAAGAGCTTCTCCTGTAGATCTCCAGCAACTGATGCAAACCAGCATTCACACTGTACGTAACAAGAGTAAATAATTAAGTTTTCATCATAGGTAGCAACAAATTATGGTAGTTTCAAGTTTTATTTTTGTCTTATACTAAGCTTTCTCCTATTTTCTTGTTCTAATTGTATTCATTCTGGGGTGCAGATGATTCACCTGTATAAACATAGTGGGTGTCAGAGCTATAGTTAATGACTACTAATAGTCAGGTCAGAAGGCTCGGAGGAAATGTAAAAATCATAGTCATTTATCTGTATAGGATTTCCAGGTACTGAAGTAACTAAAAGTTACTCTGCAAGGTGTATAAAATTAATATCTATAATTTTTCACTCACGAATTCATCCAGAATTTTAGGTCATTTCCCTAATTTTGACTTATTTTATCTGTTTATTTATTTTTTGGGTTGTTTTCTCTTCTTCGGTTTGGCTAGATCCCCTGGTGTGAACAAAGGTAAAGCATAAATACAAAGCTGGTGTAACACCCGTGAATTCTATGACTGTGAAACTCACAAATTAAAGTATAATTAATTTCAAATCAAAGAACTAAGGGAAACGGGATACGCCATTGCGTTCGTCTCGGAAAAATACGCGAAATAGAGTCCGAGTTTTCGAAAAACGGATATCGTATGAAGAAGTTATGGACGAACGAAGTTGGGCGAAAAACCGAAAAAAAAAAGGGCCAGAATGCACTGGCGCACTTGGGAAGTGCGCCAGAACAAAAATGAACTGGAGCACCTGTAAAGTGCGCCAGTACATTTTTGACCTGGCGCACCTGCCAAGTGCGCCCAGGTCAAAAATGACCTGCTGGCCAGGTCTGGTCTAGCCCTGGCTGGCCAGGTCGGTGTGTGGTCGAATTTCTGTGGTCTGCTTTGTCATTAGGGCTAGGTGGCGGGTTTTTATTGGTCTCTCTTCCTAATGAATGGCTACGATCTAACCTAGCAACATCAATGGTCCTAATCAATTCCTAACCTCTATATAAACAACCCTAGACTAAACCCTAATCTATTCATTCAAAATAAGATTATAGCCGCCATGTTGCTAAGGAACGACAAAGAGTAGCCGCCGACTAGAGAGAGAGTTAGGAAGAAAGTTCTAAAGCCTAAAGCAATTCAAGCAACCTAAAGCTAATCAATTCAACAAAGGAATCGTGTCTCTTAATTAGAGAATTCGCCGCAACCATTGTAAGTAGAGTATTACTTTGGTATAATAAACAACTGTGTTGATGTGTATGCTTGAATTGTGGCAATGGAAGTAATTCATGTTTGTGCAAAATTATGTTATTCATTATAAAGAACTACATGCGGTAGTTCTATGCAAATATACGTTTGGAATATTGCGCAAATTATGTAATCTATGTTGAAGCTACATGTATGTAGTTGAGTGAAATTTATGCAAGTTTGGGGCTTTGTTATTATGTCGTCATGATGTATACTTTGTGCATAAATCGTTTTGCAAGCAATTGAGACAAGTTTGGTTGTTATAGTTCATATGAAACTATGTTGGAATTTTGACACCTTAATCCATGTATTAAGTCATGCTTATGAATATGGCTAGGCTATGAATGATATTTGGCATAATTGAAATCTATGATTAAGTCTATCTTGTTTAAAAGAGTTATATGATGACATATGTGAGACATGGCTAGGTTAGACTCAAAAATCCCTTTTTGCAAGTTTAAAGAAAACACCATGATTAGGAATATTTATGCATAAGTATATTTATACCATCGTTATGTGATTAGACTTAAACCATGATTAAGTTGAACTATGCTTTTGTGTTAGTAACAAAGTATCCCCTTTGTAAACATGTAGAAACCTTATGAACATGACTTGTTTATGTTTATGCCATGAACAAATTGAACTTTACCTATGCCATGCTTATGTTTGACATTATGCCATGTTTATGCTAGAAGTATTTATGCCATGCTTATGTTTGACATTATGCCATGCTTATGCTAGGAATATTTATGCCATGCTTATGTTTGACATTATGCCTAAATAAGAATATAGGTTCATGTTGTAGTTAAACCTATGCAAGTTCACATGCTTTGATTCATGTCACCTATGTTACCACTATGCAAGTACACCAATTTCTATTTTGTATTTCCAACGTCGTATTGCAAGTTCATGCGCTCACCTTCCCCTCTTTGTGTATACGCCATAAGCCTCCCCTTTTCGCATGGCTAAATTGGGCTTTAAAAGGCTAAGCCCAATATATATATATAAACGGACGTGTAAAACGGGGGAAAATAACGTTGGGTTAAAAATAAATTAATGAATGAAAATATAAAATAGAAGGGCCCAAATTCAAGTATGGGTTGGGCCCGTGATTGGTGTAACCTTTACACCATTAACTTAATAATGGGCCGCAAATATTTACATATAAATAAAGAAGAATGACAAGATATGTAAATGTAGAACATACGATGTGTTTAACCCGAGGTTGGATTGAGTTGTGATGTAAACCTGCCCGGAACCGCCCGGCTGTCCAGTAGTCACAACAATACCTATCCAATGTGGGAGGTTAAACATGGAGCCCAGCAAGGACCCGAGGTTAGACTGAGTTGTGGCGTAAGACTGCCCGGAACCAACCGGCAACAGGCAGCCACAACAATACCTGTCTAATGTGAGAGGTCAGGGCCTTAATAAGACAATTAAGGCTGAGTCAGGATTGTTAGGATTAAGTGGACTAAAAACTTAATCAAAATGGAACATGCTAAACTAAACGGACTGGTGGGGGTTAGGTAGGAAACACTTAACCAACTTAGCATGTTGGCTAGAGATAGAAAACCTAGTAACGGGGGACCCTTTTCAGCAGTAACCCTAAAAGGTGTATCATGATACCCTGAAACTAGGCAGGGTGGGGCACGATTACTGGGCTGATTGTAAGAGGTCAAAGCGACGGCGGTGGTGTAGCAGTGTAGGTTCTAACGGAGTGCGGGCGTGCACACACTCCGGCGCAGAAAAATAAGGCACTGGACACCAGTAGCATACCTGTGCACTCTAAGGTTGTGTCGGGTTGCCACTATGGGACTTGATACACCCCATGGTGGGACCAGCATAGGTAACTACAGACATCGGGGGCCGTAAGACACATGTAACTATGCGAGTAGGAGCCGATCATCATTGAATGGATCACATCACCCTGATTATGGGGTGCAAATTGGAAACTAGTTTATATGGGTTCAGAGATTAACATGGGGTACGATAGTATATTCGACCCTAGGTAACTTAACCAAGTTCATAGTGTTTGCCCACTTCCTGTTTTACTTATCATACCCAGTTCTTTATTCATAGACAAAGTAGTACTAGACTTACTCAGGCTTTATGTCTGACTCTATTTTTCTTTCATCTTCTTTCTTCCGTTCCCCCCCCCCCCAGGTCCTCAGGGAGGGAACACAGCAGCTTGACCAGCCTCAACATCCAGCTTGAAGAAGAGAAATGTATTGCTTGGACTTTCCTGTTTTGAACTATGGCTTTGGACAATCCACTAAGGGGCTTTTGCAGTTTATCTATGTTTTATTTATGCTTCTTTAAATAATGTACTCAAGACAGATTATGAAAGTGTTATGTTATGTTTTTGGAAAGGATGTTGTTGTAACACGTATTTGACTTTTTGAAATAAAGTTTGTTGTTCTTCCGCTGTTTTACAAATATGTGTTCTTATATCTGTCTTGTATATCTGTGACTTGTACTTATAAACCTCCACCAAAATTAGGGCATTCCCTTTGAGAGTGACCCTAACGGAGGTGGGGTGTTTCACTTGGTATCAGAGCATAGGTTTACCAGATAAGATAAAAAGTTTTGAAAAATTATTTTCAAAAAGGAAATTTAAAGAAGCATTTTTAAAAGAAAAATATCATTTTATTTTTTAAAAGGCAAAGTCCACTCCCCAAAGCCATAGGAACTATCTCTTATCCTTCGTTTTGAATCTATCCTTTTTGTTTCAGCATGTCCCAAGATCTTAACTTGCCTGAAGGGGTGCCAATACCTGGTTGGTTTAGACGGTTCTTAGAAGCACGGGCCACTCAGCCAGGTCCTACCGTTCCTCCTCCCCCAGCTGAAGAAAATCATCCAGCTGCAGCAGCACCTTTTCCTCCACCTCCTCTGCGGGGAAACGCATTCGCTAAGATATGTAAAGATTTTAAAGCCATGGGAGGAAGGGATTTCCATGGAACTGAGTCCTTCGTAGCAGCTAGGAATTGGCTGAAAGAAACTGAAGACCTATTCATCATCTTTGAGGTAGAAGATAGACAAAAAGTACAGTTGGCAGTGTGGCTATTGAAGGGTGAGGCCTCCTACTGGTGGGAAGTCACTAATGCTGAAAGACCAGTGGAGACATGGGAGGACTTTAGGGCAAGGTTTGAGACCAAATTTCTCTCAGATGCAGAAAGGAGTTTGCAGTTGGAAAAATTCTTATTTCTTAAACAAGGGGACAAGACAGTCAGAGAATATGTGAATCAGTTCGATGAGCTGGCTAGGTTTGGGCTTGACCTAGTCAATACCCCGCACAAGAAGGCTCTCCGTTTTGTCAAAGGGTTAAATGAGCCATTACACAGTTTGGCCATGACCCATATACCCATGGGAGCCACGTATGAAAGATTGGTGCAAATGGCATTGCTGAATGAGGAGGATAAGGGCAAGAAGGAGACGAAGGCAGAAAGCTCTCAAGGGAAGAAAGAGGGTTTGCAGCCCAAGAAGACAGACTTTAAGAAAGGCGGGAAAGGCAACAAAGAGAAGAGGAAGTGTAATTTTTGTGGCAAAGTGGGGCACTTAGTAAAGGACTGCCGGAAAAAGAAGGCCAAGGAGAATGGTGGGTGCTTTTCATGCGGTCAGACAGGCCACAGGGCTAAGGACTGCCCAAGGAAACGAGGACAGGGGCAGGGCGCTGGATCCACCCCAGGGGCACAGGTTCATGTGCTAGAAGCGCCACCATTGCAACAGCGAGGTATAAACACTTCTGTAGAAAGTGTAGTTTATCTTTATGATCACCCCGTTCGCACTTTATTTGATTCCGGCGCATCACACTCCTTTATCTCGTCCGCTTTAGTAGAATCTCTGCACCTAAAAACTAGTATGGTAGAGGACCCCTTAATTGTTTCAAACCCAATTGGGGGCCCAGCTCATTTGTCTATGATCTATTTGGATTTGAAAATTTCTATTCTAAGCGTAGAATTTCTATGTAGTGCCTTTGTTTTGGGCTTTTCGGGGTATGGTTTGATTTTGGGTATGGATTGGCTATTCCGTAATGGGGCCATCCTTGATTGTGAGAAAAGGGTTGTTAGGCTCCTAACCCAGCTCGGTAATACTTTGGAAATTTCTTGTAATCCCTCATATGCGGTTATGCTTAGTTATCTTGAATCGCTAGATGCCTCTGTTGAAAACTTGCAATCAGTTAGAGTGGTCCGGGAATATCCGGATGTCTTTGAAGAGGTGAAGGGCTTGCCTCCGAAGCGGGAAATAGACTTCCGCATATATCTTGTAGATAATGCAAAGCCCGTTGCGTTGCCCGTTAGACATATGGCTCCACGAGAAAGGAAAGAGCTCAGTAAACAGATTAAAGAGCTTCTAGAGAAGGGGTTCATTAGGAGGAGCATTTCAGAATGGGGCGCTCCGGTGGTGTTCGCTACAAAGGCGGATGGTTCACTCCGTCTATGTGTTGACTATAGGAAGCTCAACAAGCTAACGAAAAAGAATAGGCACCCTCTCCCTAGAATTAACGATTTATTTGACAACCTTGTAGGAGCGTCTGTTTTCTCCCAACTCGATTTAGCAACCGGTTTTCATCAGCTAAGGGTGGTTGAAGATAGCATCGATAAAACGGCGTTCAGAACCCCAGACGGCTTCTTTGAATGGCTTGTCATGCCTTTCGGCTTGACAAATGCACCTGCTTACTTCGTGGACCTGATGAGTAGGGTATTTAGAGATTTCCTCAACAAATTCGTAGTGGTCTTTGTAGATGATATCCTTATCTTCTCAAAGAGTGAAGAGGAACATGCTCAGCACCTAAGGGCAATCATGGAAACTTTGCGAGTCCATCAACTAAAAGCCAAATTCTCCAAATGCCACTTTTGGAGAGAAGAGGTGAGGTTCCTTGGGCACATAGTATCCAAACAAGGGTTAGCGGTGGACCCTGCGAAGGTAGTGGCGGTACAGGATTGGAAGACACCAAGGAATGCAACTGAGGTCCGAAGCTTTCTAGGACTAGCGGGTTTCTATCGAAAATTTATAAGGGATTTTGCGAAAATCTCAGCTCCGCTCACGAAATTGACTAAGAAGAATCTAGTGTTCAATTGGGATTTGGATTGCGAGTTTGCTTTCCAACGACTGAAAAGGGCTCTCACAACAGCCCCAGTTTTGACGCTGCCGGATGGGAGCAAGATGTTCACTGTTTATACGGATGCATGTGGGACAGGGCTAGGCGCCGTCTTAATGCAAGAAGGAAGGGTAGTAGCTTATGGTGGAAGGCAGTTGAAAGCGCACGAAAAGAACTACCCAACCCACAATCTCGAGTTAGCCGCCATCGTCTTTGCACTCAAGTCTTGGCGACACTATCTCCTAGGTGAGAAGTTCGAACTTTACACTGACCATAAATCGTTGAAATATCTTTTCTCGCAGAAGGATCTTAACTTGAGGCAACAAAGATGGATGGAGTTTCTTGCCTCGTACGATTTCGAAATCTCCTATACTCCGGGCAAAGGCAACGTAGTAGCAGACGCGTTGAGCCGAAAGAAATTGACCCTAAGCCCGTTGTTTGTTGAAAGACAAAACCTAGAGTTTATAGCCAGCTTCGACTTTAGGCCCTCCTCCGATTTCGTACCAGGCTTGCTAGCATCTCTCGAAGTGCGCCCAACTTTAGTGGATTCGGTAGGGGCAGCACAACCCGAAGACCCTCAGCTTGTGGAAATAATTGATAGGCTAATTAGGGGTGAGACTTCAAGTCACCTCAACAGATACTCCATCGACGATAGGGGTTTGCTAAGGCGAGACGGAAGACTGCGCGTCCCACAGACAAACGATTTAATAAAGAAGGTTCTCGAGGAAGCACATCACTCCAAGATGACGTTACACCCAGGCGGAGATAAAATGTACAAAGACATAAAAAGGACTTTCTTCTGGAACGGCATGAAAAAGGACGTGGCAGAATTCGTTTCTAAGTGTATGGTGTGCCAACAGGTTAAGGCGGAACAGAAAAAGCCTGGCGGACTGCTACATCCTCTGGAGGTCCCGCAGTGGAAGTGGGATAGCATCTCAATGGACTTCATCAATGGGCTGCCTAGGTCTAGGAGAGGCAACACTAGCATTTGGGTAATAGTGGATAGGCTTACTAAAAGCGCCCACTTTTTACCTGTCAAAAGTAAAAGAACTGCCTCATCCCTAGCATCACTTTACCTCAAGGAAATCGTTCGACTCCATGGAATACCGTCTAGCATTGTTAGTGACCGAGACCCCATCTTCACTAGTGAGTTTTGGCGGAGTCTGCAAGAAGCAGTAGGAACGCGGTTATGCTTGAGCACAGCCTATCATCCCCAAACCGACGGCCAAACGGAGAGAGTGAACAGAGTTTTGGAAGATCTTCTAAGACTATGCGTCCTTGACTTCGGAGGGACATGGGAAGACCACCTTCCTTTGGTGGAATTTGCCTACAACAACAGCTATCAAGCAACCATAGGAATGGCGCCCTTCGAAGCTTTATATGGAAGACCGTGCAGATCGCCCACTTGTTGGTGGGAGTCCACGGATAAGCTTATACTTGGACCAGACATGATCCGAGAGACTTCAGAGAAAGTAGACTTAATACGAAGAAGGATGAAGACGGCCCAAGACAGACAAAAGTCCTACGCCGACAAGAGGAGGACCGACCTTGAATTCGGAGTTGGAGACAGAGTTTTTCTCAAGGTATCACCGCTAAGAAACGTTGTTCGTTTTGGAACCACAGGAAAGCTAGCGCCAAGATTCGTAGGGCCATTCCCTATTGTCGAGAAAATTGGGAAAATGGCTTATAGATTAGAGCTACCCGAGAAGTTCGCTGGAGTCCACAACGTCTTTCACGTTTCATATCTCCGAAAATGTCTGCATGAGTCTGCCGAAGTGGTAGAGCCAAATATCCTCGAAGAGGTCGAAGTGGAACGCGAGGCAACCATAAGGAAAGTTCCAACCCGCATATTAGGAACGGAAGTGAAGAAACTACGCAACCGCAAAGTCAAGCTCGTCAAAGTTCAGTGGAGCGACGCCGAGGAAGACGCGACTTGGGAAACTGAAGCTAGAATCCGCACAGCCTACCCTTTTCTGTTCGAGGGTACATCCTTGATCTTTCCTTTTCCTTAAGTTGCGCTTTTATCTTTTTAGGTATATTTCCTCGACCGTATCTTTTAGGTAGAATCTTTTTGGATGGGAACATGTAATTGAAACATGTTATGTATGATGGTTGCAAGTGGTTGCAAGTGATTGCTAGTGGTTGCTCGTGGTTGCATATACACACACAATCTAGGTTTTAGATCGGCTCAGTCACTTCATATTACATATGCATATATGTTTGCACTCGTATATGGTTGAACTTTAATGTGTTGTCATGTGGATGCTGCATTTGTATTGAATGATTGTGCACTCATGTAGAATCATGAATAGAAAAATTTGCATACATGATGGATTCATGGCACTTACATAATTCGCATTAAGGAGGTCAACTGAATCAGTAGACCGCCTGATTTTGCATTAGATAAGTTCATGTACACACACACCTCGCATATGATCATGAAGCATTAGAAGTCTTTTAAGGACAATGGATGCTCGTGTTTGATGGATGAGTAGATGGATGATTGGATGTTAGGATATACATTCCTCCTAACTTGAAGATTTCGGGGACGAAATCCTTTTAAGTGGGGGAGAATGTAACACCCGTAAATTCAATAACTGTGAAACTCACAAATTAAAGTATAATTAATTTCAAATCAAAGAACTAAGGGAAACGGGATACGCCATTGCGTTCGTCTCGGAAAAATACGCGAAATAGAGTCCGAGTTTTCGAAAAACGGATATCGTATGAAGAAGTTATGGACGAACGAAGTTGGGCGAAAAACCGAAAAAGGGCCAGAATGCACTGGCGCACTTGGGAAGTGCGCCAGAACAAAAATGAACTGGCGCACCTGTGAAGTGCGCCAGTACATTTTTGACCTGGCGCACCTGCCAAGTGCGCCCAGGTCAAAAATGACCTGCTGGCCAGGTCTGGTCTAGCCCTGGCTGGCCAGGTCGGTGTGTGGTCGAATTTCTGTGGTCTGCTTTGTCATTAGGGCTAGGTGGCGGGTTTTTATTGGTCTCTCTTCCTAATGAATGGCTACGATCTAACCTAGCAACATCAATGGTCCTAATCAATTCCTAACCTCTATATAAACAACCCTAGACTAAACCCTAATCTATTCATTCAAAATAAGATTATAGCCGCCATGTTGCTGAGGAACGACAAAGAGTAGCCGCCGACTAGAGAGAGAGTTAGGAAGAAAGTTCTAAAGCCTAAAGCAATTCAAGCAACCTAAAGCTAATCAATTCAACAAAGGAATCGTGTCTCTTAATTAGAGAATTCGCCGCAACCATTGTAAGTAGAGTATTACTTTGGTATAATAAACAACTGTGTTGATGTGTATGCTTGAATTGTGGCAATGGAAGTAATTCATGTTTGTGCAAAATTATGTTATTCATTATAAAGAACTACATGCGGTAGTTCTATGCAAATATACGTTTGGAATATTGCGCAAATTATGTAATCTATGTTGAAGCTACATGTATGTAGTTGAGTGAAATTTATGCAAGTTTGGGGCTTTGTTATTATGTCGTCATGATGTATACTTTGTGCATAAATCGTTTTGCAAGCAATTGAGACAAGTTTGGTTGTTATAGTTCATATGAAACTATGTCGGAATTTTGACACCATAATCCATGTATTAAGTCATGCTTATGAATATGGCCAGGCTATGAATGATATTTGGCATAATTGAAATCTATGATTAAGTCTATCTTGTTTAAAAGAATTATATGATGACATATGTGAGACATGGCTAGGTTAGACTCAAAAATCCCTTTTTGCAAGTTTAAAGCAAACACCATGATTAGGAATATTTATGCATAAGTATATTTATACCATCGTTATGTGATTAGACTTAAACCATGATTAAGTTGAACTATGCTTTTGTGTTAGTAACAAAGTATCCCCTTTGTAAACATGTAGAAACCTTATGAACATGACTTGTTTATGTTTATGCCACGAACAAATTGAACTTTACCTATGCCATGCTTATGTTTGACATTATGCCATGTTTATGCTAGGAATATTTATGACATGCTTATGTTTGACATTATGCCTAAATAAGAATATAGGTTCATGTTGTAGTTAAACCTATGCAAGTTCACATGCTTTGATTCATGTCACCTATGTTACCACTATGCAAGTACACCAATTTCTATTCTGTATTTCCAACGTCGTATTGCAAGTTCATGCGCTCACCTTCCCCTCTTTGTGTATACGCCATAAGCCTCCCCTTTTCGCATGGCTAAAATGGGCTTTAAAAGGCTAAGCCCAATATATATATATATATATATATATATATATATATATATATATATATACGGACGTGTAAAACGGGGGAAAATAACGTTGGGTTAAAAATAAATTAATGAATGAAAATATAAAATAGAAGGGCCCAAATTCAAGTATGGGTTGGGCCCGTGATTGGTGTAACCTTTACACCATTAACTTAATAATGGGCCGCAAATATTTACATATAAATAAAGAAGAATGACAAGATATGTAAATGTAGAACATACGATGTGTTTAACCCGAGGTTGGATTGAGTTGTGATGTAAACCTGCCCGGAACCGCCCGGCTGTCCAGTAGTCACAACAATACCTATCCAATGTGGGAGGTTAAACATGGAGCCCAGCAAGGACCCGAGGTTAGACTGAGTTGTGGCGTAAGACTGCCCGGAACCAACCGGCAACAGGCAGCCACAACAATACCTGTCTAATGTGAGAGGTCAGGGCCTTAATAAGACAATTAAGGCTGAGTCAGGATTGTTAGGATTAAGTGGACTAAAAACTTAATCAAAATGGAACATGCTAAACTAAACGGACTGGTGGGGGTTAGGTAGGAAACACTTAACCAACTTAGCATGTTGGCTAGAGATAGAAAACCTAGTAACGGGGGACCCTTTTCAGCAGTAACCCTAAAAGGTGTATCATGATACCCTGAAACTAGGCAGGGTGGGGCACGATTACTGGGCTGATTGTAAGAGGTCAAAGCGACGGCGGTGGTGTAGCAGTGTAGGTTCTAACGGAGTGCGGGCGTGCACACACTCCGGCGCAGAAAAATAAGGCACTGGACACCAGTAGCATACCTGTGCACTCTAAGGTTGTGTCGGGTTGCCACTATGGGACTTGATACACCCCATGGTGGGACCAGCATAGGTAACTACAGACATCGGGGGCCGTAAGACACATGTAACTTTGCGAGTAGGAGCCGATCATCATTGAATGGATCACATCACCCTGATTATGGGGTGCAAATTGGAAACTAGTTTATATGGGTTCAGAGATTAACATGGGGTACGATAGCATATTCGACCCTAGATAACTTAACCAAGTTCATAGTGTTTGCCCACTTCCTGTTTTACTTATCATACCCAGTTCTTTATTCATAGACAAAGTAGTACTAGACTTACTCAGGCTTTATGTCTGACTCTATTTTTCTTTCGTCTTCTTTCTTCCGTTTCCCCCCCCCCCCCCCCAGGTCCTCAGGGAGGGAACACAGCAGCTTGACCAGCCTCAACATCCAGCTTGAAGAAGAGAAATGTATTGCTTGGACTTTCCTGTTTTGAACTATGGCTTTGGACAATCCACCAAGGGGCTTTTGCAGTTTATCTATGTTTTATTTATGCTTCTTTAAATAATGTACTCAAGACAGATTATGAAAGTGTTATGTTATGTTTTTGGAAAGGATGTTGTTGTAACACGTATTTGACTTAATGAAATAAAGTTTGTTGTTCTTCCGCTGTTTTACAAATATGTGTTCTTATAATCTGTCTTGTATATCTGTGACTTGTACTTATAAACCTCCACCAAAATTAGGGCATTCCCTTTGAGAGTGACCCTAACGGAGGCGGGGTGTTTGTCTGTAGAAAGTGTAGTTTATCTTTATGATCACCCCGTTCGCACTTTATTTGATTCCGGCGCATCACACTCCTTTATCTCGTCTGCTTTAGTAGAATCTCTGCACCTAAAAACTAGTATGGTAGAGGACCCCTTAATTGTTTCAAACCCAATTGGGGGCCCAGCTCATTTGTCTATGATCTGTGTGGGATTGAAAATTTCTATTCTAAGTGTTGAATTTCAATGTAGTGCTTTTGTTTTGGGCTTTTCGGGGTATGGTTTGATTTTGGGTATGGATTGGCTATCCAGTAATGGGGCCGTCCTTGATTGTGAGAAAAGGGTTGTTAGGCTCCTAACCCAGCTCGGTAATACTTTGGAAATTTCTTGTAATCCCACGTATGCGGTTATGCTTAGTTATCTTGAATCGCTAGATGCCTCTGTTGAAAACTTGCAATCAGTTAGAGTGGTCCGGGAATATCCGGATGTCTTCGAAGAGGTGAAGGGCTTGCCTCCGAAGCGGGAAATAGACTTCCGCATATATCTTGTAGATAATGCAAAGCCCGTTGCGTTGCCCGTTAGACATATGGCTCCACGAGAAAGGAAAGAGCTCAGTAAACAGATTAAAGAGCTTCTAGAAAAGGGGTTCATTAGGAGGAGCATTTCAGAATGGGGCGCTCCAGTGGTGTTCGCTACAAAGGCGGATGGTTCACTCCGTCTATGTGTAGACTATAGGGAGCTCAACAAGCTAACGAAAAAGAATAGGCATCCTCTCCCTAGAATTGACGATTTATTTGACCAGCTTATAGGAGCGTCTGTTTTCTCCCAACTTGATTTAGCAACCGGTTTTCATCAGCTAAGGGTGGCTGAAGATAGCATCGATAAAACGGCGTTCAGAACCCCAGACGGCTTCTTTGAATGGCTTGTCATGCCTTTCGGCTTGACAAATGCACCTGCTTACTTCGTGGACCTGATGAGTAGGGTATTTAGAGATTTCCTCAACAAATTCGTAGTGGTCTTCGTAGATGATATCCTTATCTTCTCAAAGAGTGAAGAGGAACATGCTCAACACCTAAGGGCAATCATGGAAACTTTGCGAGTCCATCAACTAAAAGCCAAATTCTCCAAATGCCACTTTTGGAGAGAAGAGGTGAGGTTCCTTGGGCACATAGTATCCAAACAAGGGTTAGCGGTGGACCCTGCGAAGGTAGTGGCGGTACAGGATTGGAAGACACCAAGGAATGCAACTGAGGTCCGAAGCTTTCTAGGACTAGCGGGTTTCTATCGAAAATTTATAAGGGATTTTGCGAAAATCTCAGCTCCGCTCACGAAATTGACTAAGAAGAATCTAGTGTTCAATTGGGATTTGGATTGCGAGTTTGCTTTCCAACGACTAAAAAGGGCTCTCACAACAGCCCCAGTTTTGACGCTGCCGGATGGGAGCAAGATGTTCACTGTTTATACGGATGCATGTGGGACAGGGCTAGGCGCCGTCTTAATGCAAGAAGGAAGGGTAGTAGCTTATGGCGGAAGGCAGTTGAAAGCGCACGAAAAGAACTACCCAACCCACGATCTTGAGTTAGCCGCCATCGTCTTTGCACTCAAGTCTAGGCGACACTATCTCCTAGGTGAGAAGTTCGAACTTTACACTGACCATAAATCGTTGAAATATCTTTTCTTGCAGAAGGATCTTAACTTGAGGCAACAAAGATGGATGGAGTTTCTTGCCTCGTACGATTTCGAAATCTCCTACACTCCGGGCAAAGGCAACGTAGTGGCAGACGCGTTGAGCCGAAAGAAATTGACCCTAAGCCCGTTGTTTGTTGAAAGACAAAGCCTAGAGTTTATAGCCAGCTTCGACTTTAGGCCCTCCTCCGATTTCGTACCGGGCTTGCTAGCATCACTCGAAGTGCGCCCAACTTTAGTAGATTCAGTAGGGGCAGCACAACGCGAAGACCCTCAGCTTGTGGAAATAATTGATAGGCTAATTAGGGGTGAGACTTCAAGTCACCTCAACAGATACTCCATCGACGATAGGGGTTTGCTAAGGCGAGACGGAAGACTGTGCGTCCCACAGACAAACGATTTAATAAAGAAGGTTCTCGAGGAAGCACATCACTCCAAAATGACAATACACCCAGGCGGAGATAAAATGTACAAAGACATAAAAAGGACTTTCTTCTGGAACGGCATGAAAAAGGACGTGGCGGAGTTCGTTTCTAAATGTATGGTGTGCCAACAGGTTAAGGCGGAACAGAAAAAGCCTGGTGGACTACTACATCCTCTGGAGGTCCCGCAGTGGAAGTGGGATAGCATCTCAATGGACTTCATCGATGGGCTGCCTAGGTCTAGGAGAGGCAACACTAGCATTTGGGTAATAGTGGATAGGCTTACTAAAAGCGCCCACTTTTTACCTGTCAAAAGTAAAAGAACTGCCTCATCCCTAGCATCACTTTACCTCAAGGAAATCGTTCGACTCCATGGAATACCGTCTAGCATTGTTAGTGACCGAGACCCCATCTTCACTAGTGAGTTTTGGCGGAGTCTGCAAGAAGCAGTAGGAACGCGGTTATGCTTGAGCACAGCCTATCATCCCCAAACCGACGGCCAAACGGAGAGAGTGAACAGAGTTTTGGAAGACCTTCTAAGACTATGCGTCCTTGACTTCGGAGGGACATGGGAAGACCACCTTCCTTTGGTGGAATTTGCCTACAACAACAGCTATCAAGCAACCATAGGAATGGCGCCCTTCGAAGCTTTATATGGAAGACCGTGCAGATCGCCCACTTGTTGGTGGGAGTCCACGGATAAGCTTATACTTGGACCAGACATGATCCGAGAGACTTCAGAGAAAGTAGACTTAATACGAAGAAGGATGAAGACGGCCCAAGACAGACAAAAGTCCTACGCCGACAAGAGGAGGACCGACCTTGAATTCGGAGTTGGAGACAGAGTTTTTCTCAAGGTATCACCGCTAAGAAACGTTGTTCGTTTTGGAACCACAGGAAAGCTAGCGCCAAGATTCGTAGGGCCATTCCCTATTGTCGAGAAAATTGGGAAAATGGCTTATAGATTAGAGCTACCCGAGAAGTTCGCTGGAGTCCACAACGTCTTTCACGTTTCACATCTCCGAAAATGTCTGCATGAGTCTGCCGAAGTGGTAGAGCCAAATATCCTCGAAGAGGTCGAAGTGGAACGCGAGGCAACCATAAGGAAAGTTCCAACCCGCATATTAGGAACGGAAGTGAAGAAACTACGCAACCGCAAAGTCAAGCTCGTCAAAGTTCAGTGGAGCGACGCCGAGGAAGACGCGACTTGGGAAACTGAAGCTAGAATCCGCACAGCCTACCCTTTTCTGTTCGAGGGTACATCCTTGATCTTTCCTTTTCCTTAAGTTGCGCTTTTATCTTTTTAGGTATATTTCCTCGACCGTATCTTTTAGGTAGAATCTTTTTGGATGGGAACATGTAATTGAAACATGTTATGTATGATGGTTGCAAGTGGTTGCAAGTGATTGCTAGTGGTTGCTCGTGGTTGCATATACACACACAATCTAGGTTTTAGATCGGCTCAGTCACTTCATATTGCATATGCATATATGTTTGCACTCGTATATGGTTGAACTTTAATGTGTTGTCATGTGGATGCTGCATTTGTATTGAATGATTGTGCACTCATGTAGAATCATGAATAGAAAAATTTGCATACATGATGGATTCATGGCACTTACATAATTCGCATTAAGGAGGTCAACTGAATCAGTAGACCGCCTGATTTTGCATTAGATAAGTTCATGTACACACACACTTTGCATATGATCATGAAGCATTAGAAGTCTTTTAAGGACAATGGATGCTCGTGTTTGATGGATGAGTAGATGGATGATTGGATGTTAGGATATACATTCCTCCTAACTTGAAGATTTCGGGGACGAAATCCTTTTAAGTGGGGGAGAATGTAACACCCGTGAATTCTATGACTGTGAAACTCACAAATTAAAGTATAATTAATTTCAAATCAAAGAACTAAGGGAAACGGGATACGCCATTGCGTTCATCTCGGAAAAATACGCGAAATAGAGTCCGAGTTTTCGAAAAACGGATATCGTATGAAGAAGTTATGGACGAACGAAGTTGGGCGAAAAACCGAAAAAAAAAGGGCCAGAATGCACTGGCGCACTTGGGAAGTGCGCCAGAACAAAAATGAACTGGCGCACCTGTAAAGTGCGCCAGTACATTTTTGACCTGGCGCACCTGCCAAGTGCGCCCAGGTCAAAAATGACCTGCTGGCCAGGTCTGGTCTAGCCCTGGCTGGCCAGGTCGGTGTGTGGTCGAATTTCTGTGGTCTGCTTTGTCATTAGGGCTAGGTGGCGGGTTTTTATTGGTCTCTCTTCCTAATGAATGGCTACGATCTAACCTAGCAACATCAATGGTCCTAATCAATTCCTAACCTCTATATAAACAACCCTAGACTAAACCCTAATCTATTCATTCAAAATAAGATTATAGCCGCCATGTTGCTGAGGAACGACAAAGAGTAGCCGCCGACTAGAGAGAGAGTTAGGAAGAAAGTTCTAAAGCCTAAAGCAATTCAAGCAACCTAAAGCTAATCAATTCAACAAAGGAATCATGTCTCTTAATTAGAGAATTCGCCGCAACCATTGTAAGTAGAGTATTACTTTGGTATAATAAACAACTGTGTTGATGTGTATGCTTGAATTGTGGCAATGGAAGTAATTCATGTTTGTGCAAAATTATGTTATTCATTATAAAGAACTACATGCGGTAGTTCTATGCAAATATACGTTTGGAATATTGCGCAAATTATGTAATCTATGTTGAAGCTACATGTATGTAGTTGAGTGAAATTTATGCAAGTTTGGGGCTTTGTTATTATGTCTTCATGATGTATACTTTGTGCATAAATCGTTTTGCAAGCAATTGAGACAAGTTTGGTTGTTATAGTTCATATGAAACTATGTTGGAATTTTGACACCTTAATCCATGTATTAAGTCATGCTTATGAATATGGCTAGGCTATGAATGATATTTGGCATAATTGAAATCTATGATTAAGTCTATCTTGTTTAAAAGAGTTATATGATGACATATGTGAGACATGGCTAGGTTAGACTCAAAAATCCCTTTTTGCAAGTTTAAAGAAAACACCATGATTAGGAATATTTATGCATAAGTATATTTATACCATCGTTATGTGATTAGACTTAAACCATGATTAAGTTGAACTATGCTTTTGTGTTAGTAACAAAGTATCCCCTTTGTAAACATGTAGAAACCTTATGAACATGACTTGTTTATGTTTATGCCATGAACAAATTGAACTTTACCTATGCCATGCTTATGTTTGACATTATGCCATGTTTGTGCTAGAAGTATTTATGCCATGCTTATGTTTGACATTATGCCATGCTTATGCTAGGAATATTTATGCCATGCTTATGTTTGACATTATGCCTAAATAAGAATATAGGTTCATGTTGTAGTTAAACCTATGCAAGTTCACATGCTTTGATTCATGTCACCTATGTTACCACTATGCAAGTACACCAATTTCTATTTTGTATTTCCAACGTCGTATTGCAAGTTCATGCGCTCACCTTCCCCTCTTTGTGTATACGCCATAAGCCTCCCCTTTTCGCATGGCTAAATTGGGCTTTAAAAGGCTAAGCCCAATATATATATAAACGGACGTGTAAAACGGGGGAAAATAACGTTGGGTTAAAAATAAATTAATGAATGAAAATATAAAATAGAAGGGCCCAAATTCAAGTATGGGTTGGGCCCATGATTGGTGTAACCTTTACACCATTAACTTAATAATGGGCCGCAAATATTTACATATAAATAAAGAAGAATGACAAGATATGTAAATGTAGAACATACGATGTGTTTAACCCGAGGTTGGATTGAGTTGTGATGTAAACCTGCCCGGAACCGCCCGGCTGTCCAGTAGTCACAACAATACCTATCCAATGTGGGAGGTTAAACATGGAGCCCAGCAAGGACCCGAGGTTAGACTGAGTTGTGGCGTAAGACTGCCCGGAACCAACCGGCAACAGGCAGCCACAACAATACCTGTCTAATGTGAGAGGTCAGGGCCTTAATAAGACAATTAAGGCTGAGTCAGGATTGTTAGGATTAAGTGGACTAAAAACTTAATCAAAATGGAACATGCTAAACTAAACGGACTGGTGGGGGTTAGGTAGGAAACACTTAACCAACTTAGCATGTTGGCTAGAGATAGAAAACCTAGTAACGGGGGACCCTTTTCGGCAGTAACCCTAAAAGGTGTATCATGATACCCTGAAACTAGGCAGGGTGGGGCACGATTACTGGGCTGATTGTAAGAGGTCAAAGCGACGGCGGTGGTGTAGCAGTGTAGGTTCTAACGGAGTGCGGGCGTGCACACACTCCGGCGCAGAAAAATAAGGCACTGGACACCAGTAGCATACCTGTGCACTCTAAGGTTGTGTCGGGTTGCCACTATGGGACTTGATACACCCCATGGTGGGACCAGCATAGGTAACTACAGACATCGGGGGCCGTAAGACACATGTAACTATGCGAGTAGGAGCCGATCATCATTGAATGGATCACATCACCCTGATTATGGGGTGCAAATTGGAAACTAGTTTATATGGGTTCAGAGATTAACATGGGGTATGATAGTATATTCGACCCTAGGTAACTTAACCAAGTTCATAGTGTTTGCCCACTTCCTGTTTTACTTATCATACCCAGTTCTTTATTCATAGACAAAGTAGTACTAGACTTACTCAGGCTTTATGTCTGACTCTATTTTTCTTTCGTCTTCTTTCTTCCGTTTCCCCCCTCCCCCCCCCCCCAGGTCCTCAGGGAGGGAACACAGCAGCTTGACCAGCCTCAACATCCAGCTTGAAGAAGAGAAATGTATTGCTTGGACTTTCCTGTTTTGAACTATGGCTTTGGACAATCCACTAAGGGGCTTTTGCAGTTTATCTATGTTTTATTTATGCTTCTTTAAATAATGTACTCAAGACAGATTATGAAAGTGTTATGTTATGTTTTTGGAAAGGATGTTGTTGTAACACGTATTTGACTTTTTGAAATAAAGTTTGTTGTTCTTCCGCTGTTTTACAAATATGTGTTCTTATATCTGTCTTGTATATCTGTGACTTGTACTTATAAACCTCCACCAAAATTAGGGCATTCCCTTTGAGAGTGACCCTAACGGAGGTGGGGTGTTTCAGCTGGCAATGATTTATTTCATTAGTGAAACAAATACCAACTCAGAAGTGTACGTTCTCTTGCCAAAACTTGTCTCACATCCGATCTAGTGGTCCTTTATGTAGGGTACAAGGTGGGAGAGTTGGATGCAAGAAATGTATAAGATTCTTCCAATGCTTTACGGGTGTTTGCTGGTGTTCTTGGGAAGCAAACGCAAAAATCTGGCTTGCCATTTGTCAAGGTGAGGATGCCAATGGTTGATGATGGACATGGAAGGTGTTCCCAGGTTTTGGGTAAGATTTATGGATCAGCCATGGATTTAATTAGCCATTAGAGAGTGAGATGAGTTGTATATTGTTGTGTGCGCGTGTGGGTATGTGTTCCTTGTATTGCATGTCTTGTGTGAGAATGTGTGTTGTCATTTGGATTTGATTGTGTTAGCTAATTATTGTTTTCCTCTGTTTTAGAACCCAACTTTGAAAGATGCACACAGTATCCCTGATGCAGCACTATAATGGTCAATGTGGTCTTGAATGCTTCAATGCTGGTATGTTTAAAATACCCTTGATTAATACTAAACATTTGATGGTTTTATAGTATTGATATTCGCTATTCGACAAAATAATAATAATAATAATAAATATGAATGTTCATACTTTGCATTCGCACTTGTCACGATACAAGAGACAAACTGTATAGTCCTTAACCATGGTACCCACTAGGGCCACTACCAATTTAATGAATACATACCGCTGCTACTACATTATCTTTGTTTATCTGTTGACGTTTTGTCAGATTTATAAAAAATGCACATTCGAAAAATTCATCTATGCATCTTACTGCTTCTCCTACATCCATTTTTTTCAAATGTTTAGATTACTCTATGAAGCAAAGAGCTGAATTTAACACGACAAACATATAATTAATTTTCTTACGATAAACTAAAAGAACAAATGGTGATTCAAACACTTGATTATTGTATGTGATTATGCATTTGGCCAGAAATATTGGCCTACGAAATAGTTTAACTATACATTGTCAACTTTGTTATGTAGCTACAACGCTGCTGCTTACAAGTAGGAAAAATCAAACAGGGAGTGCATTATACAATAAATTGGATTCTTTTGTCCTAAAGACGTTTGACAATATACCAAAAAATAGTTTAGCAGCTGTTAAGGCACCAAACGTAAAACTTACAAATATAACCACCAGACTTCTGTTCTCCAAATCATGGTAGAGCTCTTGTTCTTTCTTGAACTCAGATCTGCAAACATTAAATCATAAGGAGTTACATTAGAATGTACTATGTGTGTGCGTGTGCGTGCGTGCGTGTGTGTGTATGGACCCGTTTCTACTTAAAACTGATAGCATATTGCGATGTATTTTATTTTCATCCCCTTTGTGTATGTTGTATAATCGAAGATAATTGGTACTCTAAAGATAATGCAATGCATCGCCGAAATAGTGCGACGATGCAATTATGTCATATCCCCATCCATATCATAAATTTTGGATATAGAACATCCATGTCCCCGAAATCCTGTCAGATTGATAAAAAATAGTTTTGAACAACAAATATTTGTATATATAAGCCTGACAAAGGAGTAAATAACAATAATTTTGTGTAAAAATATAGATAAGATAAACTATTATCTTTGTAGAAGCTGAACAAGTAATTTTCAGATATTGATTTAAACTGTTGAACATCAATATTTTTATAATCCTTTTTTAGTCGAATAGCAAATATTTTTCATTATTTGGATGGAAATGGGCTCGGTTATAATATTTTTAAGTGATAGATTTTTTGTCTCCTTTATAATTCAATTCAGCATTCATAATATCATTGAAAGAATGTTTCCCTGGTGGGTAAAAGCAGAAGCTTTCGGTATACTTTTTATTTTTGTACCGCTATCCATTTGTAACTCAAATACATGACTTGGTTATTTCATTCATTTAAACAAACAAAACTGTACAACTAATTTCCTTTCATCGTCTAAGTACAAAAAAAATCCAAACACTTCGTGACTTTGCCTATTTCTAGTCAAGCGCAAAAACTGATTAATAGGATCATCTGCATAGGCCACATAATAAGCAGATACATGTGCTTACAGGCAAGCCATCCAAGTAGGAAAGGAATCCATTATAAGAGCATCTCGAAATGTTCTGGAGTTTGGATTTTCATTTTGCGATTATCCACACTCCGGAAATCGTGGAAACACAACAGTTTTCCATCCACACGTTTGTTTAACAAACGCGTAGACCACGCGCTTGTTTGACAACCACGTGGAACCATGCGGTTGTTAAACGAACGCGTGGTCCACGCGTTTGTTAAACAAACGCTTAACTTACTCTAATTCTTATTTACCAATTTGTTTTTAGTATATTTTATAACATTTAAAATTTTAAAAATTCTTCAACAATTTATAATGTTTGAACAATTTGTAGTAATGTTTAATTGCAATCGAATTTATTTCTTTACTCCCGTACGCAATAGCATTTGAATACGATGGAGAATGCATTGTTGCAGACTACATCAGCATTTGGATACATTAATACACTGATACAATAGCATTTGGATACGATGACTAATACATTGTTGCATACTACATAAGCATTTGGATACGTTAATACACTGGTACAACGATACAAGATTGCCTACTCATTGGGATATCGTGGTAACTGGGATTCTAAATCCGAGTTAAGTTGTTTCAGACGGAAAATCTCCCTTTTCAGGCTGTCATTCTCATCTTGCATTTCTAATGCATACTCATGTCCTCTTCGGCACATCGAAGGATCAACCCACTCGGTATACTTACAAACTCTGAAGGTGTTCGGATAAAGTAGGCTCATATCGTATCTAGCACATTTGTATAGCCTACGCCCTGTACTAACGCTTCTATTTTTGTTCACAACCACGCAGCAGGCCGACCCGTAGTAACAAAGCTTTCTTGATACTGCCTCGCCAATTGCTAGAGCTCGGTATCGATTAGTATATTTACCCCCGTGCACCACAACGAAATGAGTTTGGGGTGCACCGCCGAGATGATCTGGGAGTTCTACCATGTCAAATGTTTTAGGGTCGGGGTAAACTTCTTTACCCGTTCGACGATGATTTGGGGACACTTGTTGGGAATCATCAATAACCGTCAGGCAGTCATAAGCGTCGGACTCCAAACTTTCCCAAATTTTTTCCAAAGTGTTGTCGTCAGTTTCCCATTGATTCATCCTACACAGGCATGGGTTAAAATTTTATTTTCAAATCAACTATTTAAAATTCATTGCTAAATATTGGTAAAGAGAATTTCATGTAAGTACCTTGGTTAGAGCACAATTTTGATAAAGAGAAGGAAGCACACACCTTTGTTCTTCGAATTACTAAAAGCTAGAAGTGAACATGGATTTTGGTAAAGTGGCAGGAAGAAAAGGCAAATGAGGAATTTAATTTCACTTTTGTTCCACTTACTTTGCATTGAATGGTCAAATAACAAGTAGGTAGTAGGCACCAACTACATATTGTTACTTTTTAGGCCAAACACAAGGGCAACTACCGTAATTTATTCCTCCTACACAAATCACACCTTCTTATATAGCAATACTTGTTCACCTTCTTAGAACACCTCCTCCTTCTAATACTAAGACAAAATGCCATCTTGGCCATCCTCCTCAGACTCCGAAGAAGAAGCGTATGAACAAATGCGACTTCAACAGTATGCGGACGAATTCCCGGAGCTAAACCTGTTGGGACTTCAGGATGTACCACCTCAACAAGTTCAAGCATGTCAACAAGTTCAATCAGCTCAACAAGTTCAAGCACGTCAACAAGTTCTAGTACGTCGACAAGTTCAAGCACGTCAACATACTCAAGCACGTCAACAAGTTCAAGCACCTCAACAAGTTCAACCACCGCATGAACACATGGCTGAATCTTATCCTGTACGATATTATTGCGGTTATGAGCTTGACGTTGTTGTTCGAGCTGATGGCAACGATATAGGTCGCCGCATTTATATATGTCGAGCCTATCCAAATGGTTGCAACTACACCGAATAGGTAGATGAACCTTTTAGCCCGAGGGCAATAGCTTATGCAAATGAACTAGAACGCGAGATTAGACGACTCCAAAATGTTATTGAACATATGTGTTTCGACCGTAACCACTAGTTTGTACGTGTGTGTTTAGTGCACTTAACTTTGAATGATTTTTATTGTATCGAATGAATTGCATTGACATGTGTTGAATGAATTGTATTGAATTGCATTTAAGCGTGTCGAAGTCCAATGTCGAATGAACTTAACTATAGTCACAGTCGACTGAAGCGGGTAGTAAATTAAACTTAACTATAGTCACAGTCCATTATCGTCGTGGTTGATGTAAAACACACAATTCTGTAGGTATGTTTGGGGGGATGAATTGTAAACTATTTAAACAAGGGGGTTGCTATTTGGCAAAGCTCTGTCATCATTAATTGAGTTGTAGGATACAAACATATGACAAGACAACCCTCTGTCCTAAACAGTTGGGTTGCTACGGCTCTGCATTTCAACAGTTGATGTTACTACACTCTGCACCGAATAGAAACAACATGACTTGACAACTCGTATTGATTAAAGATGACTTGACCACTTCTTTAATAAAGCAAAGCCAGAAACAAGGGGACTTGTCGACCTTTAATGAAGCAAAGCCAGAAACAAGAGGACTTGTCATCCCTGTGTATATTCTTAGTGGATGGGGTCGTCACGTGTAAAGTTAAACCACAAATGTTCTACAACAACAGTCACACTTCTACAACAACAGTCACAAGCGAAAAATCAACGACCGGCATTATAGTGCAGTCCTTGGGAATTTGTACTGTTGGGACTGGTCAAGTCTTGCACATTTCACGTTTTATGGCAGAGTGGAGTCATGTCACTCTTTTTCGAGAGTTTTCGGATTATAGTGCAGTCCTTGGGAATTTGTACTGTTGGGGTCGTCCTCGATGTACTGTTGGGGAATTTGTAAGTTTATTGTTGGACCTATTGGTGCTATTGTCAAAAATCAACAATACGAGTATTAACAATAAAAAGATAAGTTACAAGGTACGAAAGAAAGAGACAGAAAGATAACAATACAACCATTATTGCTTTATGTTAGCAATAAAGCCATTATTACAAGGTACTGTTTTATATCAGTAATCCATGCAGACTTTGGTCTCCAAATAAAATGACTAGCATAATGTATATTTTTGTTATTGTATATAACATGATTATAGAGGACGAAAGAGACATGGAGGATGATTTCAATTACGAATGCCCTGCTCCTCCACCTGAGATTTGGCACGAAAATATGATTGAAAGCGAGCTAGAGCTTGAGTTTCATGTCAAAAGCCAGATGTCCTACCGTAACGCTCAAATTCATCGAAGAATCCAGAAAGATTTAACAAATCATCTATGGAACTTTGTTGGAAGTCAGTAAAACTATTTACCGTTAGTTGTCGTGTTTTCGTTGCTTTGGTAGTTGTAATAGTGTTCTGTAACCTTTATTTAGTATATGAACCTATGTATCTGTTTATTGTTAGTGAAATCATGTACCTTAAGCTTTTATAACCGTTCATCGTTTTTATTTAATTACATTTTCGTGTTTGCATTTCTATTTTTGCCACACTATTTCATCAGAAATCAGTAATCTAAATTTCTAAATAGATCAAACAATTTATTATAGGGAAAAACACTCCAAGCGTTTGTTCAACAGGCGCGTCGATACCTTGAAACGTACGCGGTTGTTCAACAAACGCGTGATACACGCGCCTGTTGAACAGCCGCGTGTATTCACGCGCCTGTTGAACAACTGCGTGTATTTACGTGTCTGTTGAACAACCGTGGAAAGAGTTTGCACATTCCGAAACTTTCAGCCCAAAAATCCGAGTTTCCACACACCGTTGGAGCTGATTATGGGGTTGGATTTCAGAAATTTGGATATCTCATATTTCGTTGGAGTTGCCCTAAGCAAATACATGTACTTGATTATTTCTTTGATGACTTTGCATAGTTAACAAGTATCTTCTATACAAGAAAGAAAGGAATATGATAAGTAGAGACTAAAAGACAGAAAAACAGATAAGTAGTAGCAGTAATTATATAAATAAAATGGGTGATAGATGAAATATTAACTTTGCATCCAGCTTTGCTTAAAATTAAGGCAATGCATTTTCCGAAATAGGTTGGACCTGAAGCCTACCACCAAAGTTGGGTAATTTGCATGATAGCCCAGAACGAGACAGGTTGGACCTGCCAACAAATTGAGCCTATGGCCGTCATAAGTAAACTGAGCCTCAGTAAACTAAAATAATACAGTAAATATCTGAGAAATCAGGTTCAATGAGTTTAACTGAAATAATATAATTAATAAATCCTTTTGCTTTCCTGTTTATTGAATCATTTATGTCCCACCCTATTGCAGTCTTATGATGATGATGATCTCTTGGAAGGGCAGTATTTCTGGATTTGGATATGACATCTAATAATTATGGATTTTTGTTGATTATTCATTGGTTGCTAAGGAGATTACTATGAATACGTGGACTTGTGTTGTCTTGTAAAGGTTAGATAATGCAATCTCGGTATTATGAAGTTAATGATGAATTATATAACATGTGAATTTGTGTTAATTATGGTAAATGTAACCATTGATATGATTTTGATTTATGTTAAATGTTGATTTTTGGAAGTATGTTTGTTGTCCATTCATTTATAGTTTCAGCTGAGTTATGTGGAATACTAAATCCATATGGATATAAATCTGATGATATCAACAATTTTTGGTGGATGTTGAGTCGCGTAAATTTGCGACAGTTAATATTAAAACTTGTAGCATAACAAACAAAAACATATATCATATGTGATGGTTTTTAATAAAAACAGTCGCATAAGAAAGCATTTTTGCGACAGTTGTTAATTAAACCATAGCATACCAGGAAAATTCAACCAAAACAAAGTTCATTTGCGACGGTTTTTAATTAAAACCAGTTGCAAAGAAACTTTTTGCGATGGTTTTTAATTAAAAACCGGCGCAATCCGTAGCATACCAGAAAAAATCGAAACCAAAACAATGTACACTTGCCATGGTTTTTACTTAAAGATAGTCGCAAAAAAAAACTTTTTGCGGCTGGTTTTAAGAAAAAACCGTCGCAGCAGATTTTTACTATTTGCGACGTTTTCATTTGCTACGATGGTTGAATGGCCGCAAATCATGCTAAACAACCATTGCAAATGGCCTCTTTTGTAGTAGTGTCTTGATTTTCTCGAAGAGCGAGGAAGAGCATGCCCAACATCTAAGGAAGGTTTTGAAAAATCTACGTGCGCATCATCTTAAGGCAAAATTCTCTAAATGTCATTTTTGGAGAAAAGTGAAATTTCTAGGGCATGTGGTATCTAAAGATGGGATAGCGGTATATCCCGCGAAGGTAGTTGCAGTTCAAGATAGGCAGATCCCAAAGAATGCAACGGAGGTAAGCAGTTTTCTTGGATTAGCAGGCTATTATAGGAAGTTCATTAAGGACTTCGCAAAGATATCAGTCCCACTCACCAGACTGACGAAGAAGAATCTGACATTTTCATGGGATATAGATTGTGATGATGTTTTCCAGTGATTGAAGAGGGCTCTGACAATAGCCCCTGTCTTGACCTTGCCTGACGGGAACAAGGTGTTCACAGTATACACCGATGTGTGTGGTACAGGGCTTGGTGTGGTTCTGATGCAAAAGGGAAGGGTAGTTATTATGGAGGTAGACAGCTAAGAGTCCATAAGAAGAACTACCTTACCCATGACTTAGAGTTAGCTGCCATATTATTCGCGCTTAAGACTTGGCGCCATTATCTACTTGGGGAGAAGTTCGAATTATACACCGATCATAAATCTCTCAAGTACTTGTTCTCGTAGAAGGATCTTAATTTAAGGCAACAAAGATGGATGGATTTCCTAACATCCTATGACTTAGAGATTGCTTACACCCCTGGCAAGGGTAATGTGGTGATAAACGCATTGAGTAGGCTGAGGATGACTTTGAGTCCTTTGTTTGTGCAGAGGAAAAGCTTGGAGTTCATATCAACTTTTGATTTTAGACTCTCCATCGAGTTTATACCTGGTTTATTGGCATCACTAAAGGTGCGACCTAGTCTTTTGGATCAAGTAGGAACTTTACAACGAGAGGATCTACAGATTTCATACATCTTGGATAGGCTCAGTAGAGGGGAGACTTCTAGTCACCTCAGTAGATACTCCACAGATGATAGAGGGTGGTTGCGACGAGATGGAAGGCTTTATGTTCCCCGAGTAGGGAGTTTGTTGAAGACAGTCTTGGAGGAATTCCATTATTCTAAGATGACTATTCATCCAGGCGGTGATAAGATGTATAGAGATATTAAGAGGGTTTTATTTTGCGCTGGGATGAAAGATGTGGCAGAGTTCGTTTCTCGATGTTTGATCTGCCAGCAAGTAAAAGCTGAGCAAAAGAAGCCCGGTTGTTTACTTCATCCACTGAAGGTCCCACAGTGGAAGTGGGAGAGTGTCTCGATGGATTTCGTTGATGGTTTTCCTAGATCGAGGAAAGGCAACACCAATATTTGGGATATAGTGGACATGCTTACTAAGATCGCTCATTTCATTCCTGTTAAGAGAAAGAGGGCGACAGCATGGTTGGCAGCAGTTTACGTTCGTGAGACAGTCTATCTTCATGAAGTACCTTCTAGTATCGTAAGTGATCATGACCCCATTTTCACCAGTGAATTTTGGAGGAGCTTGCAAGAAGTATTAGGTACACAGTTGTGTTTGAGCACCGCTTATCACCCTCATACCGATGGATAGACGGAAAGGATGAACATAGTTCTTAAGGATCTCTTAAGAATGTGTATCCTAGACTTCGGAGGGACTTGGGAAGAGCATCTTCCTTTAGTAGAGTTCACCTACAACAACATTTATCAAGCTAGTATTGGCATAACACCCTTCGAAGCATTATACGGACGACCCTGTAGATCACTGACTTGTTGGTGGGAATCTACACATAGACCAGATATGGTTAGAGAAACTTCAGAAAAGATTGATCTTATTAGAAAGTGCATGAAGACAGCTCAGGACAGGAAAAAATCCTATGTAGATAAGATAAGGACTAACATTGAGTTTGAGGAGGAAGACATAGTTTTCATCAAAGTATCACCTTTGAGGAATGTGGTTCGCTTTGGATCTATAGGGAAATTGACACCAAGATTTGTAGGGCCATTTTCCATAACAGAAATGATTGGCTAAATGGCCTATAGAGTAAAGCTGCCAGAAAGATTGTCCGACGTTCATGATGTTTTCCACGTTTCTCATTTATGGAAGTGCTTGCATGATACCACAAAAGTAGTTAAGCCAAGTACGCTTGAGGAAGTAGAGGTGGAATGGGAGACGACAATTAGACGAGTTTCTACCCGTGTTCTTGGATCAAAAGTTAAGAAGCTATGCAACAGAGAAGTATAGTTAATGAAAGTTCAGTGGGGAGATAACCAAGAGGATGCAACTTGGGAGACCGAAGACAAGATTCACGCTTTGTACCCTTTTCTTTTCAAGGGTATGTTCTTAACTTCCTTTCCAAAGCTTTTATTCATGCTTGTTTCTATTGTTTAAGTATATCCTATCGATCGAATCTTTGACCTTTAGATAGGAGCCCCATGGGTGTAAGCATGTGTTTGAGATATGTTATGTTTTATGGATGCAAGTGTTTGCTAGTGGTTGCTCGTGGATGCATATACACACATTAGGCACTAGATCGACTCAATCACTCTTATACTGCATATGGATGTGTGTGCATTTTTCTTCTTTTAATGGATGAAATTGGGTGTATCATCATATGGATGTTGCATTTGGATGAATGATTGCGCATACATATAGAACTTTCATGTTATAATGGAATTATTTGCATACATGTTGGATTCATGGTACTAACATACATTGCATTAAGGAGGTCGACTGAATTAGTAGACCGCCTGATCTTTCGCATTAGTATAGGGACAAATACACACACCTTTGCATATGTTTATATAAACATTAGAAGTCTTTTAAGGACAATGGATACCTGTGATTGGTGAATGGGTAGATGGATGATGGATGTTAGGATATACATTCTTCTTAACTTGGAGATTTTGGGGACGAAATCCTTTAAGTAGGAGGAATGTAACACCCCGTAATTCTACAACACATTAAGATTAAAAACTAAAGAATATTTAATTAAATACTGGGAATTAATAAAACGGATTGCGCCATTGCGTTCGTCTCAGAATTCTGCTTAAGATAGACTCCGAGTTTGAGTAAAACGGACATCGTATGAAGAAGATATTAAGATTTGAAGTTTACACATATATATAAGCAATTACATATATAATAAACATTCCAGAAAATCAGAAATCGAAGACGGAACAACGTGAGAATCAGATCCGTTGGGGGTCGACCCCAGCCCTAGGGGTGTCGACCCATGGGTTGACAACATAAGGAGGGTGTCGACACCTATGTCGACACCCAGGTCAACAACCCCTAGATCCGAGCTAGATTAATTCCTGCGTACGTGGACTAAATTCTTAGCTAGATTCGTTGACCCTGGGCTATAAATAAGACCTCATTCTCATTGTTTTATTCATTCAAAAAAAATGGAGAACTAGATGCTGCCTTTGCCAAGATTAAAATAGCCTATTCTTCTTTAACAACAAGAGTCATTCATATTCAGAGATTTGTGCTTCAATCAATTCCCTGTTCTTTAGATCCAATCATAGTGAGTCTATGTTATTTTTAGATACAAACACTTAAAAGTTATCTTGAAATGTCTATGAATTGGATCTAAGCCTATAACTATTCGAATCATATCAGATCTACCATTATCTGTATATTTGATCCACTGCTTAGATCTCATCATGCTTGTTTATGATGTCCCTATTATGTAAGTTTCCCTAATCATGTCACTATGTCTAATCAGTTCTATTATCACATGTTCATCAGATATGTTCTTATATGCCTATCTTGTCATTATGCCCAATTCTGTCACTATATGTTTATTCAGCTGTTATGCCTATTTCTGCCATCATATGCCATCTTGTTATTATGTTTATTTGTGTTCTTTTCCCTACTTCTTTTCCCTTTTTATTTTATAGTCAGGCTACCTTCGAGCCTAGACATATGCTGAAATATGCGAACGCGTGAAATTGGGAACGAGGGAAACGTTAAAATTGGGGCATAACTTGTATTGGGAAATGTGGGCCGTAGCTTGAATTGAGAACATGAATAGGGATTTGGAGCAAAAACCAAACTGTGATTAAAGATCTTAATTTGGGACATATGGTACATAATGAACATGACTTGGGAAAGGGGTATGAAAACCTGTAATGAAATAGGAATAATCATTAAATATGCCTAGATTTACAGTAATTAGAAACTGTAACGGCGCTTAGACACGATATTAGATTACACTTGTGGTAGAAGTCTGCCCGGAACCGCCCGGCATATCCAGCGTCCACAAGTGGTAAATCTAACGTGAGGGGTCTAAGTGCATAAACAAGTAATGTGCTAAGACACGAGGTTAAGTCCGACTTGTGGAAGAAGTCTGCCCGGACCCGACCGACATATCTAGCATCCACAAGTGGCAGGTTTAATGTGAGAGGTCTATCGCATTATAACCATAAATGGATAAATGGTAATGAACTTTTAATACTTAACCTGTTTGAATCCATAGGGATTACATGAACATGTTAACCTGAGTAGGGGGTTAAGTAAACTTGCTTGGATCAGTGGGAGGGTTATGTAAATACTGGGGAGGTGGGTAATATTTATATATAGGCCCACAAACTTAACATGTGGGGTTATGCAATCTTATTTCACTGGTAGGCATAACCTGTTGAAATCCTAGTAGTGGGGATGCAAGCCTGGGGGGAGCTTATATCATCTGGTGTGTGGGATCTGTTTCATTCAGTAACCCATATAGGTATCAAACGAGTACTCCGAACGAGGTCGAAGTTGGGGCATCCTTACTGAGCTGATTATAAGAGGTCACTTAGGAAAAAGTGTCTAGCGGCGCGTTCCATCGGGCTAATGTGCGTGCATGGGTCCGCTTGCTCGGGAAAATAAGACGCTGTGACATCAATAGATATGGCTGTGCACATCCTAAAAACGAAGGGTTGCCACTTTAGCAAGTGATACATCCTACCGTGGGGCCAACACAGGGTATCTACGAAGTTAGGGAGTCGATCGATTGAGGTAGTAATTAGGGTACTGTAACAACACGGAATTTTGGGGTCAATTTTTTTTTTTAGAAATTTTAATGGATTTTAATATTTAAAATAATTTATTTTAAATAATAACAACTAAAAATTTATTTTTAAACGAATAAATTTAATTTAATTATAAAAGGAGTTCAAAAACAGCGCTGCGGTTCGAAAATTCGATTTCAATGATTGACAGTCGCTGTAGAATTTATATATATTTTAATTAAATATATTGGCCTTAAAAATAGCCATTTTGCAAACGACCTCGGTTTTCGACGAAACCACTTTTGTTGGAACCGGAATGTCAAATTATCACTAGGTTTCAGTTTGCAGAATTTTTCGAATTAATATGTGAGCGTGGCAGATGGAAACGTGTTTTGTCAGTTTCAGTCAAATTTAATCGACATGAAAAAAGCCATTTTTCAAATGGTCTCAGTATTCGACGAAATTAGTCTTGTTAGGACCGTATCGTCATAACAAAGCCAAATATATTTTTTCTGGATTTTTCTGAGTCCGTATGTGGCCTCGGTGAATTTATTTATGCGAACAAATTAATTTAATAAAGAATTTAATTATTAAATTAAATAATTCAGGCCACAAACAGCCGTTTGGGCTGACGGAACCTGGCCCATTGGATCCGGAACGTGGGCTATTGGCTAGGGTAAACTCCTGTTGGACTGAGATTGAAATGGTTTAAGGCTTTTGGATTTATTTGAAAAATTACATTTAATAGTATATAAATATTAGAAATTAGAAAACCTAATTTACGATACACTATTCACTGTCGTTCTTCACAGCCGCCACCCTTCCTTAAGCTGAATCCTTCTCTCCCAATTTCCTCCTCCTACACCGAATTTCAGACTCCATCCCATAGCTAACTCCAAAGCCCTTCCTCTCCTCTTCAAAACCATACCAGCCTCGCCTGAAACCGTGCTCCCTACCTCGAGAACCGAGACTCCAAAGAGACGCCGCTCGCAGCAACGCCGAGCCCACCAGTCGACCCCACACCCCCCGCCACCGCCAGCACACGTGCGCCCCTCCAAGCCCGATGACGTCCAACCAACAGCTCCTCCAACCGACCACCCTACCGCCTGATTTTTGGATCTAAAGATTTGAACAAGTTTTGAAACTAACGGCTGTATAATTGAGAGGTATAAATTAATTCATTTCCATACTTATAAGCGTTGCAAACTATAAATCATGTCATAAAACTTCGTATTTGATTCATACAAGTTCAGAATTTGACGATTTCAGAAACGTTGGAACCGTAACAGCGAATACAACATTCTAGAACTGATTGAGACTGATTCGGAACATCACTGAATTTTAGAATCGCTCAAACGAGGTGAGATCTCTGATTTATAAATTAAATAAAATCTAATTATTGCTTTTGCTTTTAAAATTATGTTGTGAATGATTATGATTCTGATCTGTGATGTGATATTTAAATTTGTTGTTTGATGATTGGGTTGGATTATGATGCTCATATTTTGTTAGATCCGACAAGGATACTTTTTTTTATTTCATATTCATGAACATAGACCTTATAAAGATCCTCCTTTTACCTAGATCCCTGGAATTCAATATGGTTTGATAATAAAGTTTTAATCTTTATTGTTGATTCTTTAACAATGAATTGATTTCAATGCAAAGGTCATATTTTTAACATCGAATAATTTACATACAAAAAGATACAATTTATAATGACTTACATTAAAAGGAGACAATTCTTAATGTCATTATTTTAGATTAAAAAGGTTAACATAGATAAGAACCAATTTTGGTTGTCATTTTCTTTTTGTACAAAAAGAACAAATTTTATTGTCATTTTTGTTTTCAACAAAATATTACATGTTTTTAATGTCATTTTGTTTCTACTAGAAGTATTATAATTTTTAGTGTCATTTAATAAGAATCATAACGAAATTCATATTTTGTTAATGTTAAAAGAATCATAACAAAATTCACATTTTGTTAATGTTAAAAGAATTATAACAAAATTCACATTTTGTTAATATAAAAAGGATTATAACAAAATTTATATTTTGTTAACATTTTAATGAAGAGTCGAAGATGAAGACGGTGGTTGAAGACCGACAATCTTCACATCGAATGGATGTGTTGCTACAGAGACCATTGATGGGAGTAGCTACCTTGAAGGGGCTTCAGTGGTGGCCGTCCGGACTATTGTTGATTGTTCGGATTTGGTTTTCGCTCAAACCCAAAGCATAAGCTAGTAAATGGATGTGTGTCTGACATTGGATTTCGTTCCATGTGAATTAAATCGATTTCTTTTAATGTATGTCTGTTTGGTGGTGGAGGATTTATTCTCTACTTAACACCCTGGTATATATTAATAGTGACTGATCGCATGGCGTGAATTGTCAATGTGGCACGTCAAGATGCAAATGATCAAGGCTTTTGTTGAAAAGCAGGGCCTTGTGGGATGATCAAAGCATAGCCTATTACGGCATAGCTTTGTGTATATCGTGACTTCGCGAGCCTCACACCCCGGTATGAGTCAAAAACGGGATATGGACCGTAGGGAGTGCACACGTTTCTTTCTAGCTATTGGTAGTGTCAGTGCTTAAACTGGCTGGCATTTTACTTATGTAGATGATGGATTTTGAGGCGCCTCAGATTTTTATAGGTCGTTAATGGTCATATTATAGGTCCAAAGGGACCGGGAAGCGTGTGTTCAGGCGTAACTAGTCCATTGCGGATAGGCGGGGACCGGCCCTACCGCTCCAAGGGTTCATTGCGGGGAATCCTAAGGCATATGCTAGAGTGTCTCGAATCGGAGAGGAGCTTGCCCCTAGCCTCGACTCATGATGGAAATCCAATTCCCAATACGACCTTGCGGTTTTGATTGTAGAACTAGTATGGCGACATAGTAGGATGGGGTACTATGCCGTCTATGATTGAAATGTTTATTATGTATATACCCATATATATACACACTAATATTAAATCCGTTTTATCATATCAAGCATCTTTTGACCATTATAAGGTAAAACCCTATTCTCCGGTTTGCGTTGCATTGTGTGATGGGACTTGGGTCTTATAATGGTTTCATTTTTCTAAAAAGCATTGCGTTGTTTAACGATTTACTTTAATTTATGCACTGGCAATCCAATGGAGTAAACCCGTTCCGCGTTAGCGACGTGGTCCTGTGATTAGCCTTATTATTAGACAGTTAAGTTAATATTTCTCATACCAGTCCCATGACTGACCTGTAGTTTGTTTCACTGGCAAACTCGGGTGCCCTTATTTTCCACACGGGCAGTCGAGTAGCTTTTTGCAGATATATTTACAGGATCCTGGTTTACAGCTGAAGCGGTATTCGGAAAGCTCTGTATCCGTGTATTCCTTTCAGTTGTATATTTGTAATATTTTTCCGCTACTATTTAAATGTAATTTAGAACTCTGATATTGTATTTCTATTGTGTAATAAGTTCATACTTAGTTATATTCTTGTACTCTGATGTAATTGTTGTAACAGCAATAAAATGTTCTCCAGTTTGTGTTCTGATGTGTGTTGTTCTCAAAGCAATCCATGTTTTCCTTACTGGGAAGTTTGGGTCGTCACATGTGGTATCAGAGCTTTGGTTTACAGAGCTCGAGAACAAGACACATTAGAAACGAACGAAGGAATTCATCAGAGATTGAATTAGTAATATCCAATGAGAATAACTCGTTAGAGATGGGATCAGTAGTATCCTAGAACGAGTGTGAGGAGTATTATTTTCTTTAAAATAAAAATGAAAACAAATTTAGTTTTGAAAATTTTATCTAAATATACGTATTTGAGTATATTATATTTTAATGTGGATAATCGAGTATATAAAGATTTTGAATATACGAGTAATTAACGGATATTCGAAGTTTTAATATACTGGATAGATATAGAATCACACTCTAGCCGCCTGGGGATAATTCTGATAATGCTGCAGCATTATCAGTATTTATTTCCGAGTTTCGAAAGTGGTATATCTATATGTTTCCATTGACTGGTATGAGAACCAAAACTTAGTTAGAACACATTGCTGTGATTTGCATTAAGAATATGATTTTTGACTATATATAAAAGTTATATATATTTAAAAAGTTAATCACCTAATTGATTGCTGGTTGTGATGTTTGATAATTAGTTTCACTAATTAAAATATTAGAATGATAATTAATTCAACCAATAAATAATAAAATTTAAAATTGAGTTGGTTAAATTAAACAACTTTTAGCCACGTACCTTTTCGAGGACGAAAAGATTTTAAGTGGGGGCGATTGTAACAACCTGGAATTTTGGGGCCAATTTTTTTTTTTTAGAAATTTTAAAGGATTTTAATATTTAAAATAATTTATTTTAAATAATAACGACTAAAAATTTATTTTTAAATGAATAAATTTAATTTAATTATAAAAGGAGTTCAAAACAACGCTGCAGTTCGAAAATTCGATTTCAAACTTTGATTGACTGTACAAGATTCATTTTAAATCAGAATTGAGAGAAACGAGAAATATTTAAATCTGTTCAATCATATCTTTCTAACGAATATAAGAAACTGAAATTTCATCGTAGGAATAAAAAGTTATGTCCAGTTTAAAAATTAGAAAAGTCGCTGTAGAATTTATATATATTTTAATTAAATATATTGGCCTTAAAAATAGCCATTTTGCAAACGACCTCGGTTTTCGACGAAACCACTTTTGTTGGAACCGGAATGTCAAATTAGTGCTAGGTTTCAGTTTGCAGAATTTTTCGAATTAATATGTGAGTGTGGCAGATGGAAACGTGTTTTGTCAATTTCAGTCAAATTTAATCGACATGAAAAAGGCCATTTTTCAAACGGTCTCAGAATTCGACGAAATTAGTCTTGTTAGGACCGTATCATCATAACAAAGCCAAATATATTTTTTTTGGATTTTTCTGAGTCCGTATGTGGCCTCGGTGAATTTATTTATGCGAACAAATTAATTTAATAAAGAATTTAATTATTAAATTAAATAATTCAGGCCACAGACAGCCGTTTGGGCTGACGGAACCTGGCCCATTGGATCCGGAACGTGGGCTATTGGCTAGGGTAAACTTCTGTTGGACTGAGATTGAAATGGTTTAAGGCTTTTGGATTTATTTGAAAAATTACATTTAATAGTTTATAAATATTAGAAATTAGAAAACCTAATTTACGATACACTGTTCACTATCGTTCTTCACACCCACCACCCTTCCTTAAGCCGAATCCTTCTCTCCCAATTTCCTCCTCCTGCTCCGAATTTCAGACTCCATCCCATAGTTAACTCCAAAGCCCTTCCTCTCCTCTTCCAAGCCATACCAGCCTCGCCTGAAACCATGCTCCCTACCACGAGAACCGAACCTCCAAAGAGCCGCCGCTCGCAGCAACGCCGGGCCCACCAGTCGATGCCGCACCCTCCGCCACCGCCAGCACATGTGCGCCCCTCCAAGCCCGACGACGTCCAACCAACAGCTCCTTCAACCGACCACCCTACCTCCTGATTTTTGGATCTAAAGATTTGAACAAGTTTTGAAACTAACGGCTGTATAACTGAGAGGTATAAATTAATTCATTTCCATACTTATAAGCGTTGCAAACTATAAATCAAGTCATAAAACTTCATATTTGATTCATACAAGTTCAGAATTTGACGATTTCGGAAACGTTGGAACCATAACAGCGAATACAACAGTCTAGAACTGATTGAGACTGATTCGGAACATCACTGAATTTTAGAACCGCTCAAACGAGGTGAGAATTCTGATTTATAAATTAAATAAAATCTAATTATTGCTTTTGCTTTTAAAATTATGTTGTGAATGATTATGATTCTGATCTGTGATGTGATATTTAAATTTGTTGTTTGATGATTGGGTTGGATTATGATGCTCATATTTTGTTAGATCCGACAAGGATACTTTTTTTATTATTTCATATTCGTGAACATAGACCTTATAAAGATCCTCCTTTTACCTAGATCCATGGAATTCAATATGGTTTGATAATAAAGTTTTAATCTTTATTATTGATTCATTAACAATTAATTGATTTCAATGCAAAGGCCATATTTTTAACATCGAATAATTTACATACAAAAAGATACAATTTATAATGTCTTACATTAAAAGGTGACAATTCTTAATGTCATTATTTTAGATTAAAAAGGTTAACATAGATAAGAACCATTTTTGGTTGTCATTTTCTTTTTGTACAAAAAGAACAAATTTTATTGTCATTTTTGTTTTCAACAAAATATTACATGTTTTTAATGTCATTTTGTTTCTATTAGAAGTATTATAATTTTTAGTGTCATTTAATAAGAATCATAACAAAATTCATATTTTGTTAATGTTAAAAGAATCATAACAAAATTCACATTTTGTTAATGTTAAAAGAATTATAACAAAATTCACATTTTGTTAATATAAAAAGGATTATAACAAAATTTACATTTTGTTAACATTTTATGTAAAGGAAATTAAAAGGACATTTTGTCACTTGAAATAAAAGAATATATTTTTGTCACTTGAAATAAAAGAATATATTTTTGTCACTTGAAATAAAATAACATTTTCTTATAAATGTTACAGTGGAATAAAACCACATTTCCATACAAATGTTACCTTGTGAATAAAGACAACCTTTTTATTTGAAATAGGTTTTGCAAATAAAAATAACAATATTGAATTGAAGTGTGTTTTGTAAATAAAAAGAAATAGTTGTTTACATAGAAGTATTAGACAAATTAACATATTTTGTTTGCATATAAGAAAGAATAACAAATACATATTTTGTCTACATATTAAGGAGAAGATTAACATCTTTTGTTAAGTATATTATAAAGAAAAAGATTAACATTTTGTCAATTAGATTATAAAGAATAAAATTAACATTTTTGTTAACTAGGTTGTATAGGACAAAAAATTAATATTCTTGGTAATTAGAAAGAATAAATTGGAAAATGTATATTTTATACATTAGAAAGAATAAATTAAAAATGGGCATTCTGTCACTTTGAGAAAAATGAATAAAAAGCACAATTTTATCATATTTAGTAGAATGAATGTGAAATACACATTTTATCATATTTAGAAGAATGGATAAAAAGGACATTTTGGTTAGAAATGTTAAAAAGGATTAAAAAGAACATTTTGTTAAAATGTACATTAGTAAGATAAAAGGATGAACTAGAAAATGTATATTTTTATACATAAAAGGATGAACTAGAAAATGTATATTTTTATGCATTAAAAGAATGAACTAGAAAATGTATATTTTTATATGTTAAAGAAGAATGAATTGAAATTGTATATTTGTATACATTAAAAAGGTATTAGAATAAAAAGTACATTTTTGCTAGAAAATGAATATTAGAAGTAAAAGACACATTTTTGTCCAAATATGAATATTAGAAGTAAAAGACACATTTTTGTCCAAACATGTTTATAGAAATAAAAGACACCATTTTTGTCAAAACTTGATTAATGGAATAGAATCAACATTTTTGTTTAGTTAAAAAGATTAAGCAAAATAATCATATTCTGTTGCATTGAAAGGATTAAGCAAAATTATCATATTTTGTTGCATTGAAAAGATTAAACAAAGCTATCATATTTTGTTGCATTGAAAGATTAGACAAACGTATCGTATTTTGTACATTAAAAGGAATTAGGCAAATTACAATTTTTGTCACTTTAAAAGAATTAAAATAAAAGAGACATTTTTGTCATTTTTAAAAGAATGAAGTAAAGCATTCATTTTATCATGTGAAAAGAATGAGATTAAAATATAGTCATTTTATCATGTAAAAGGGAATAAGACAAAAACATTCATTTTTGTCATTTAAAAATGAATGAAATCACAATCTCCATTCTTGGTTATTTAAAGGGATTATACCAAAATCTCCATTTTTGGTTATTTAAAGGGGTACACCAAAATCTACATTTTTGGTTATTTAAAAAGATTACACAAAGATATGAAAGATTGGATTTTATTGTCATTTGTTAACTATAAAAAAAAGAATGGGAATAAAGGGCTAGATATTTATTGTCACTTGTTCACAATAAAGAATTGAAATATATGTCTGTGATGTTGAAATGTTTGATGTATTAAATATATTGTTAGTATATTCAAATTGAATATTACACTTCCATTTACAAGCTACCCGATGTGATGGCCCGCCCCGCACCAACCGACCTTTACTCCAAAGGTGCGTTGTACACATGTCCAGTTAGCACGGAACGGGTCATCAGAAGGAAAGGGAAGAAGAAGGAAATGAACTAACAAAGAACCTGTAGAATGTCTCACAGCGCATAGAATAAAATATAATAATAACATACTTGACATAAAACAGGTGAGACAGTGCATAAGCTGAAACAACTAACATAGCAGCGGAAAATGTAAGTACAGCTTATGATCCAAAGTTAAACATTATTACAACTTTTCAAACTGTCTCATAGGAAAAGCAAGATAAAGGAGGTACACTACTAATGCCCAAGTAGCGACCGCCAATGACACAGGGAGAATATCTCTATATCATACGTGGAAGCCTCCTGCCCGCCTCCGAATCAGCTACTCGCGCATCACCAGCTAACCTGTCTCTAGTCTGCTCGTGTGAGCACCCAGAGTAATAAGAGGAGACATAAAACTCTGGGTCAGACATAAAGCCTGGTATGAGCGATAAGCATCTAAAGTGAACAATAACAGGTAGACTAAAACATACCTAGACCTGGACCTGCAACCAAAGAGTTAGCACTACATACTGTACAACACTCTAAGGTGTCATATCAAATGGTGTAAAGATACGGAGGTGGGGGTGTGCATGTCATAGTGATGGCAAACAATCAAGCATAGCAACCATCCTCACATCTCTCACTCGGTGCGTAAAGCATACGATATTCACCACTTCGATCACCCAACATACCTTGCTACGATCACTTTGCCCCATGAAGTCATAAATGGCTTCACTGCACTGATAACGTAGCCACTAGTCCTTTGCTATGTCCACTTGCCCCATGGAGTTATTCGCCCCATCTACGCTAGCTCATAACCTTACCAGTCCTTTGCTATGTCCACTTGCCCCATGGAGTTATTCACCCCATCTGCGCTGGCTCATAGTCTTACTACGCATCACCTTGCCCCTCAAGTCATAATGACTTTACTGCACCGATAACGTAGTCTTGCTACCATCACCTTGCCCCTCGAGTCGCAATGACTCTAAGTAGCCCATCATCCATTTTTAGTGGTGAATCGAAGTTATGAACGTCGACAACTCCTTAGCACACGTCCCGCAGCAAAGTCCAACCATGAAGTGAACTCATCGGTTCCCAACTGGATCCTGAGCTCTAACTTCCCATATTGGACTACCTTTGCATCTCGGGTTATTGGTCAATACTGGGTCGGGTCGGATTTCTCTTCAAGCCATCGGTTCGGGTCGGGTGTCAATTCTGAGTTGGGTCGGTGTGCTGTCTCCCCCTGTAGCGGTTCGGTTCGAGCTCCCAGCATTGTATCGGTTTAGGTCGGGTGTCCTCCTCCGGGTCGGGTCGGGTGCCATCTCCCTTCCAGTTCGTGCTTCCGCTCCGATCCGCTCCCTCGTTCTTCACGTGCTCCGATCTGATCCCTCCTTCTTTATCCGATCCGATCCCAGTTCAATTAGCGTGGCCTTCCTTTTTGCCAGTTCTCTCAAGTGTCAGGTTCCGATCCGATCGAATCCCTTGCCCAGTTCAACTTATCCGATCCGAGCCACCATATCTGATCCGATCCGAAACCTGCACTGTTTCCTGAAGCTTTTCCAGCAAGTGTTTACGCCGTTCGACGACGTTTTCGACCATTCTAACTATTGAAATCAATCACAAAGCATATCATACAGTCATAGCAACATGCATAATTAACCACAAACATCAAAACATCAATATGATAGGTTAAAATGGATCAAACCTACCCAAAACACCATATTTCCCCTTAAGCATATTTAGATGAAACTAATGATAGGATTAGCAAAACTTAAAACCCAAATTCATATCAGAGGTCTAAAATATCATTTAAGAATTTATGAATATTTTCCCCAAATTTATTAGTGTATAAATTCGCTAATTAACACTAATTACCCGTAATTAGCCATAGTTAGTGCAAAACTATGCAAATCACTCACCTTAGCTACAAATAAACTAAGATCTGAAATAAATCTTTGATTTGATGCAAATCCAAATGCTAAACCGCAGCTCCAATGTTGATGTGGTGTTAATCTCCCTTGATTAGATGTTGCTAAGCTAAATCCTTGATTAAAAGATGATTTGGAGGTGATTTAGAGGTTGGAGGCCATTTTTAGGGTTCCTTGGTGATAAGTGGAGGCTAGAAAACTGAAATGGAATAATTCTCTAACTCATTTCAGCCTCCCCATAACCCTAATCCCGAAACGGGTTATGGGCCTATTCACTAATCACCCTATTTGGCCCGGTTAAGCAGTTTTTCACCTTCCAAACCTTATTTCAGCCATATCTCCCAAATAGTAAGTCCGTTTGGCTATTATGACCACTCTACGGAAAGGTAAACCATCAAACGAATCTAATGAAAGTGGTTTCAGGTCAAAATTCCTTTCCAATCAAAAGTTATGGCCAAAACAGTACCAACTAGGGGTAAAATGGTTATTTAAAAATCGACAAAAATCATAAGCATGGGTAATGACTCTAATAGATGTTTCCCAAAGTTACATGGCCATACGACTTCATATGGGAAAGAAATAAATATTCTACGATCCTCCGATGCGTAGAATGCGGGTTGTTACATTCTCCCCCCTTAAGAAATTTCGCCCCCGAAATTCCCTAACCAAAACACACAAAGGGTCCCGCATGCCTATCAACCATAAAACAACAATCAAACATGCAAAACAAGTCTATCCTAGCATGCGGAATAACTAAATTACGAAGTAAGTCTTACCAGGCAAAGAGTTCTGGATACGTCTTTCTAATGCTCTCCTCTGTCTCCCAAGTACAGTCACTCTCGTCCTCGCCCCACTGAACCTTGACTAGCTTCACCGCCTTCCTTCGAAGTTGCTTCGTATCGTGCCCCACAATACGAATCGGCTTGCGGTTCCCAACCGCCTTGGGTTCTACTTCGAAGTCCTCTAACTGATCAGGTGAAATAGTCACATCTGAGTCGTGAACGAACTTCCTTAGTTGGGAAACATGAAATACATTGTGAACTCCCGCCATTTTCTCTGGTAAGCCAACTCTATATGCCAAATTCCCGACTAGTTCAAGAACAGGGAATGGGCCAACAAATCTTGGTGCCAATTTGCCTCTCCTTCCAAATCGTATCACGCTCTTCAACGGAGAAATTTTGACGAACACCAAGTCACCAACGGAGAAATTCAAGTCTCTTCTCCTCTTATCAGCATAACTCTTCTGCCTATCTTGGGCAGCTTTAATTCATTGCTGAATGGTCTTGATCTTGCCTGAAGTTTCCCTCACCACATCTGGTCCAAGCATAAACTTCTCGCCAGTCTCTATCCAACATGATGGTGAGTTGCACGGTCTTCCATACAAAGCTTCAAACGGAGCCATACCAATACTGGATTGGTAGCTATTATTATATACAAACTCTACTAGATGCAAATGGTCATCCCATGATCCACCAAAATCCAATATACAGGCTCTCAAGAGATCTTCCAATATACGATTCACCCTCTCCGTCTGACCGTCGGTCTGAGGATGATATGCGGTACTGAGATGTAATCCTGACCCTAAAGCCTCTTGTAAGCTCTTCCAAAACCCACTAGTGAACAACGGGTCTCGGTCACTCACAATGCTTTTAGGTACTCCATGAAATCTCACTATCCACTTCATATACAATTCTGCTAACTTAGTTGTCGTTCTGGTCGATTTGAATGGTATAAATCTTGCGCTCTTAGTCAATCGATCCACAATTACCCAAATGCTATCAGATCCCTATCTAGTCCTTGGTAAACCATCGATGAAATCCATCGAGACTTGCTCCCATTTCCATTCGGGAATTTCTAATGGTTGCAATAAACCACTAGGCTTCTTTTGCTCGGCTTTAACTAGCTGGCAATTCATGCATTTGGATATAAACTTCCCAACGTCTCTTTTCATCCCTTCCCAGTAGTAAGTCTGCTTCATATCTCGATACATCTTATTACCACCGGGATGTATAGTGAGTTTTGAGTGATGACATTCTCTAAGCACTTCATCTCTCAAACCATTCACGTTGGGCACTACTAGTCTTCCATTCTTTCGAAGCCATCCATCTCGATCAAGCCCATACACACTCATCTCCTCATCGTCGATGTCCATCTCTAACTTGGAGATGATTTCCAATAGATTAGGATCGTTCCTCTGGCTGGAACCAATCCGCTCTATCAAAGTGGGTCTGGTCGCCAAACTAGCTAGCATAACTGGATCCAATTCGCACTTTGGTCTGAAATCAAACCCCGCGATATACTCCAGTTGCTTCCATTCAAGAAACATTGCCCCTAAACTGGCATGTCTCCTACTCAAGGCATCGGCTACCGCATTACCCTTCCCAGGTGTGTATGCGATATCAAAATCATACGAAGCCAAGAACTCTAACCATCTCTGCTGACGGAGATTCAGATCTTTCTGAGAGAAGAGATACTTTAACGATTTATGATCGGTAAAAAACTCAAATCTTTCTCCCAAGAGATAGTGTCTCCACATCTTCAGCGCAAACACAATCGCTGCTAATTCCAAATCATGGGTAGGATACTTTTTCTCATGCGGCTTTAGCTGTCGACTAGCATAAGCTACAACCCTACCTCCTTGCATCAATACAGCACCTAACCCGGTACCACAAGCATCCGTATATACCATCATCTCTTCATTCCCTATAGGAATGACTAATACTGGCGCACACATCAACTTTTCTTTTAGACTCTTGAATGCATTCTCACACACTCTGTCCCAGACGAAGGACTGATTCTTCTTAGTCAACTGAGTCAACGGTGCTGCTATCTTGGAGAAGTCCTGGATAAACTTACGATAATATCCATCTAACCCCAAGAAACTTCTTACATCTGTTACATTCTTGGGCGTAGGCCAATCCTGTACCGTAGCCACCTTCGCAGGGTCCACGGCAATACCATTCTCTGAAACAACATGACCCAAGAATCTCACATCCCTTCTCCAAAAGTGACACTTAGAGAATTTCACTTTCAATTGGTGTTTCCTCAACACCTCCATCACTATCCTCAAGTGTCCCTTGTGTTCCTCCTCTGTCCTTGAGTAAACAAGGATATCATCTACGAACACAAGAACAAACTTATTCAACTGATCTCTGAATACTCGATTCATAAGATCCACAAAGTAGGCTGGTGCATTGGTCAACCCAAATGGCATGACCAACCACTCATAAAATCCAGACGGCGTCCTAAATGCCGTTTTTGGAACACTCTCATCTGCTACTCGAAGCTGATGAAATCCTATCGCGAGGTCCAACTGGGAGAACACTCTTGCTCCTTCCAGTTGATCAAACAAATCATCTATCTGTGGTAGAGGATACTTATTCTTCCTCGCTACCTTATTCAACTCGCGATAGTCCACACACAAACGAAGGGAACCATCTGCCTTAGTGGCAAACACAACTGGTGCTCCCCACTCGGAGACACTCCTTCTAATAAATCCCTTCTTCAAAAGATTGCTGACTTGCACCCCGAGCTCTCGCTGCTCCCTTGGTGCCATACGACGAAGTGGCATCACTATAGGTCTGGCATCTTTCACTAAATCAATACAGAACTCAATCTCTCGGTGTGGTGGAAGCCCAATTACCTCCTCGAAGACGTCCGGATACTGGCCAACCACGGGCACCTCTGACAGCTCATCCTGCAGGATGTCGAGGGAATTTACAAAACTAGCCATAACCCCATCACTAGGTAGATTACCAAACACTACCCTCCGCCCATCATCCACCCTAACTGTCACCAAAAAGCCCTCACAGTCTACCACCACCCCGTATCTTTGGAGCCAATCGACTCCCAATATAATTCCATACCCAGTAAAGCCCAAAATGAAGCAATCACAAACAAACATACATCCATGACTCGATAAGACCAAATTCCTGCAAATCATACTAAGGCTAGTCGAACCACCAATCGGGTTCGTCACAACCAATGGTCTATCGACTATCTCGGGTTCCAGTCCCAACCTATCTACCAGGTCACTAGATATGAAGGAACGGGAAGCCCCAGTATCAAACAAAACTCGAACCGGTACATCATAAATAGAAAGCATACCTTGAATAACAACATTCTTTCCTTTCTCCGCCGCAGTTGGGGCATTTGACGAAGAAGGAACAACATCAAAAGCATATGCTTTCACAATCTGCTTCTCTTTCAGAGGTTGCGGACACTTATCCTTGAAATGTCCCACTTGACCACAGTTGAAGCACTTCTTATCCGCTGGCTTGGCCCGACAATCTTTATCATAATGGCCTTTCTTACCACAGCTGAAGCACTCAACATCCTTCTTGCTCTTTTTCTGGCCACCCTTAGATTGGTCCTGCTTCCTCTTATTCTGAGAGTTATTCTTGCCTCCACCGCCTACTTGCGGCTTCAGCCCTTCTGCAGATGTAGCCTCAGTCTTTGACTTAGGGTAAAGACTCTCGGATCTCAAAGCTTTCCCCACAATCGATTCAAAAGTCTCATCGATGTGATTGATAAGCCTTTCCCCCAAGTATCCATCCAAACCAGTAATGAACTTCTCATTCTTCTTCTCAGGAGTATCGATAAGAGATAGTCCATACTTCGACAAAGTGTCGAACTAGGCAATATAGTCAGAAACTGCCCTTCCACTCTGCTTGAGTTCCAAGAACCTCTTAAACAACACTGACTTCTGGGCAGCCGGAATAAACTTCTCGCTAAAGCGAGCCTTGAACTGATCCCAAGTAACCTGATCTTCTGGAGTAGCTGTTCTAATGGCATTCCACCAATTCATCGCTCGCCCTTGCAGCTGACGAGACGCTAGCCTTCTTTTCATCGCATCCTCAAGACCCAAGTCATCGAAGATACGGTCGCAGCTATCCATCCAATCTTGAACATCTGTGGCCGACTCCGTCCCGTGGAACGGCTTCCGACCAAGGTTAGTGTAATCTTTGCACAACTTGGCGAAATCGACCATAGGCGCCTGCACTACTGGGCCAGCACCAACTCCGGGATTGGGAACTGCCCCTTGCACTTCTCTAAGCATGTCTCTCATGAGGTCAGTAAACATCGCCCTCATGTCAGCGGCATTCCCATGGTTGGTCCCTCTACCAGCACCCCTCGTGTCTCGACTCAACGTCAATCTGTAAAAGGGAAACGACTAACGACCCCATAGTGGTGCTAGTGCAGTGCGACTTCATTCTTTTACTACTAATGGTATATATATAGCTTTGAAAACCAAAGTAATCACAAATACGCGCTCTCATATACGTACTATCTCTCCCTAGTGTCTTTCCCTAGGTTAACTACACAACCTAGAGCTCTGATACCAAATGTGACGGCCCGCCCTGCACCAACCGACCTTTACTCCAAAGGTGCGCTGTACACATGTCCAGTTAACACGGAACAGGTCGTCAGAAGGAAAGGGAAGAAGAAGGAAATGAACTAACAAAGAACCTGTAGAATGTCTCACAGCGCATAGAATAAAATATAATAATAACATACTTGACATAAAACAGGTGAGAGAGTGCATAAGCTGAAACAACTAACATCGCAGCGGAAAATGTAAGTACAGCTTATGATCCAAAGTTAAACATTATTACAACTTTTCAAACTGTCTCAAAGCAAAAGCAAGATAACGGAGGTACACTACTAATGCCCAAGTAGCGATCGCCAACGACACAGGGAGAATATCTCTATATCATACGTGGAAGCCTCCTGCCCGCCTCCGAATCAGCTACTCGCGCATCACCAGCTAACCTGTCTCTAGTCTGCTCGTGTGAGCACCCAGAGTAATAAGAGGAGACATAAAACTCTGGGTTAGACATAAAGCCTGGTATGAGCGATAAGCATCTAAAGTGAACAATAACAGGTAGACTAAAACATACCTGGACCTGGACCTGCAACCAAAGAGTTAGCACTACATACTGTACAACGCTCTAAGGTGCCATATCAAATGGTGTAAAGAAACGTAGGTGGGGGTGTGCATGTCATAGTGATGGCAAACAATCAAGCATAGCAACCATCCTCACATCTCTCACTCGGTGCGTAAAGCATACGATATTCACCACTTCGATCACCCAACATACCTTGCTACGATCACTTTGCCCCATGAAGTCATAAATGGCTTCACTGCACTGATAACGTAGCCACTAGTCCTTTGCTATGTCCACTTGCCCCATGGAGTTATTCACCCCATCTGCGCTGGCTCATAGCCTTACCAATCCTTTACTATGTCCACTTGCCCCATGGAGTTATTCACCCCATCTGCGCTGGCTCATAGTCTTACTATGCATCACCTTGCCCCTCAAGTCATAATGACTCTACTGCACTGATAACGTAGTCTTGATACCATCACCTTGGCCCTCGAGTCGCAATGACTCTACTGCACTGATAAGTAGCCCATCTTCCATTTTTAGTGGTGAATCGAAGTTATGAACATCGACAACTCCTTAGCACACGTCCCGCAGCAAAGTCCAACCATGAAGTGAACTCATCGGTTCCCAACTAGATCCTGAGCTCTAACTTCCCATATTGGACTACCTTTGCATCTCGGGTTATTGGTCAATACTGGATCGGGTCGGATTTCTCTTCAAGCCATCGGTTCGGGTCAGGTGTCAATTCTGAGTCGGGTCGGTGTGTTGCCTCCCCCTGTAGCGGTTTGGTTCGGGCTCCCAGCATTGTATCGGTTCGGGTGGGGTGTCCTCTTCTGGGTCGGGTCGGGTGCCATCTCCCTTCCAGTTCGTGCTTCCAATCCGCTCCCTCCTTCTTCACGTGCTCCGATCCGATCCCTCCTTCTTTATCCGATCCGATCCCAGTTCAATTAGTGTGGCCTTCCTTTTTGCCAGTTCTCTTAAGTGTCAGGTTCCGATCCGATCGAATCCCTTGCCCAGTTCAACTTATCCGATCCGAGCCACCATATCCGATCCGATCCGAAACCTGCACTGTTTCCTGAAGCTTTTCCAGCAAGTGTTTACGCCGTTCGACGACGTTTTCGACCATTCTAACTATTAAAATCAATCACAAAGCATATCATACAGTCATAGCAACATGCATAATTAACCACAAACATCAAAACATCAATATGATAGGTTAAAATGGATCAAACCTACCCAAAACACCATATTTCCCCTTAAGCATATTTAGATGAAACTAATGATAGGATTAGCAAAACTTAAAACCCAAATTCATATCAGATGTCTAAAATATCATTTAAGAATTTATGAATATTTTCCCCAAATTTATTAGTGTATAAATTCGCTAATTAACACTAATTACCCGTAATTAGCCATAGTTAGTGCAAAACTATGCAAATCACTCACCTTAGCTACAAATAAACTAAGATCTGAAATAAATCTTTGATTTGATGCAAATCCAAATGCTAAACCGCAGCTCCAATGTTGATGTGGTGTTAATCTCCCTTGATTAGATGTTGCTAAGCTAAATCCTTGATTAAAAGATGATTTGGAGGTGATTAAGAGGTTGGAGGCCATTTTTAGGGTTCCTTGGTGATAAGTGGAGGCTAGAAAACTGAAATGGAATAATTCTCTAACTCATTTCAGCCTCCCCATAACCCTAATCCCGAAACGGGTTATGGGCCTATTCACTAATCACCCTATTTGGCCCGGTTAAGCAGTTTTTCACCTTACAAACCTTATTTCAGCCATATCTCCCAAACGGTAAGTCCGTTTGGCTATTATGACCACTCTACGGAAAGGTAAACCATCAAACGAATCTAATGTAAGTGGTTTCAGGTCAAAATTCCTTTCCAATCAAAAGTTATGGCCAAAACAGTACCAACTAGGGGCAAAATGGTCATTTAAAAATCGACAAAAATCATAAGCATGGGTAATGACTCTAATAGATGTTTTCCAAAGTTACATGGTCATACGACTTCATATGGGAAAGAAAGAAATATTCTACGATCCTCTGATGCGTAGAATGTGGGTTGTTACACCCGACTTGTCTTTGTGATTGGGACGATAATTTTCACACATCGCCCAAGTGCACCAATAATTTATTATTTGGTTGATGGATGAAACCCCACACGGGTATTGGGATAATATTGAATACACACTAATCCCAATATTTAGTTATCTGTCAATCGATGGATTGACAGTCTGTGATGAGCGTTAGTCATTTACCTTAATGCTCACACAGTTATAAATTCCACTCTGGTCGTCATTTGGATGTTTAATAATTACTTATCATGATTGTTGATCACATACAATTTATGGTTGTTGATTGAGTCACATTTCGATAAAGGGTATTCTAGAAAAGAATATTTTAGAAAAAGAATATTTTAGAATAGGAAAATATTTTAAGAAAATATATTTTTACTGAAATGCACTAGTTATCAACTAGTATTAATCAATAAATTTAAATTTAATGAAGATTTCCAATTTGTTAATATTTAATTGAAATTAAAGTAAATAAATTGGATTTTGGGTTTGTCGTGAATAGTGTCTTAAATAACACTGTTCTTAAACCCCATATGAAAAGTATAATCTTTAATTTAAGATTATTAAAAGTTTTCAATTATATTTAGTGATTGAAATAAGAAGAATGTGAGTCGGGTTTATTGTGAACTATGTTTTTAAGCGACATTTGTTCTTTAACTCAACTGACAGTGAAGATTATGATTTGGAATTTATAAATCTTTTATTAAGATACAAAGGGGAAATTTTCCAAAAGTAAAGTTTTCCAATTTAATATATTAGATTGGAATTGAATAGAATTCGAATTAATTATAACCGAGATAAGCTTCTGTAAAAGAAAACTGATACTACATATGGAATTTAAAAGGCTTTGCCGTTATTCCATTTATATTATTGGTCGGATACAGAAATTTATTAGATCATATATTGATTTGATTTCTGTGAAGGTTCCATATTTAATGGAAGTCGATTTTGGGTTTATCGTGGACGGTGTTTTAAAATGACACTGGTTCTTTAACCCAGTTAAAGATAAGATATATTTCTTAAATTGAAATAATCATTGAATAATGATTTTTGATATTTAAAAACCAAATGGTTTTTTAATTAAATCTTTAAAAGAAAGATTTAAGAATAAATATGAAGAATTTATCTTTGATAAGGTAATGAGAATGTTTTATTTAAAGAATATTCTGAATTGGAATGAGACGTTGGATGTGTCTTTATAGTACTTAATTTTTAATTATAAAAATACGTGAGTTATTCGGGAAGACCGGGTTTAACCCATTCCGAATAATTACTATGACGATGAAGAGTTGAAGATGAAGACGGTGGTTGAAGACCGACGATCTTCACATCGAATGGATGTGTTGCTACAGAGACCATTGATGGGAGTAGCTACCTTGAAGGGGCTTCAGTGGTGGCCGTCCGGACTATTGTTGATTGTTCGGATTTGGTTTTCGCTCAAACCCAAAGCATAAGCTAGTAAATGGATGCGTGTCTGACATTGGATTTCGTTCCATGTGAATTAAATCGATTTCTTTTAATGTATGTCTGTTTGGTGGTGGAGGATTTATTCTCTACTTAACACCCTGGTATATATTAATAGTGACTGATCGCATGGCGTGAATTGTCAATGTGGCTCGTCAAGATGCAAATGATCAAGGCTTTTGTTGAAAAGCAGGGCCTTGTGGGATGATCAAAGCATAGCCTATTACGGCATAGCTTTGTGTATATCGTGACTTCGCGAGCCTCACACCCCGGTATGAGTCAAAAACGGGATATGGACCGTAGGGAGTGCACACGTTTCTTTCTAGCTATTGGTAGTGTCAGTGCTTAAACTGGCTGGCATTTTACTTATGTGGATGATGGATTTTGCGGCGCCTCGGATTTTTATAGGTCGTTAGTGGTCATATTATAGGTCCAAAGGGACCGGGAAGCGTGTGTTCAGGCGTAACTAATCCATTGCGGATAGGCGGGGACCGGCCCTACCGCTCCAAGGGTTCATTGCGGGGAATCCTAAGGCATTTGCTAGAGTGTCTCGAATCGGAGAGGAGCGTGCCCCTAGCCTCGACTCATGATGGAAATCCAATTCCCAATACGACCTTGCGGTTTTGATTGTAGAACTAGTATGGCGACATAGTAGGATGGGGTACTATGCCGTCTATGATTGATACATTATGATTGAAATGTTTATTATGTATATACCCATATATATACACACTAATATTAAATCCGTTTTATCATATCAAGCATCTTTTGACCATTATAAGGTAAAACCCTATTCTCCGGTTTGCGTTGCATTGTGTGATGGGACTTGGGTCTTATAATGGTTTCATTTTTCTAAAAAGCATTGCGTTGTTTAACGATTTACTTTAATTTATGCACTGGCAATCCAATGGAGTAAACCCATTCCGCGTTAGCGACGTGGTCCTGTGATTAGCCTTATTATTAGACAGTTAAGTTAAGATTTCTCATACCAGTCCCATGACAGACCTGTAGTTTGTTTCACTGGCAAGCTCGGGTGCCCTTATTTTCCACACGGGCAGTCGAGTAGCTTTTTGCAGATATATTTACAGGATCCTGGTTTACAGCTGAAGCGGTATTCGGAAAGCTCTGTATCCGTGTATTCCTTTCAGTTGAATATTTGTAATATTTTTCCGCTACTATTTAAATGTAATTTAGAACTTTGATATTGTATTTCTATTGTGTAATAAGTTCATACTCAGTTATATTCTTGTACTCTGATGTAATTGTTGTAATAGCAATAAAATGTTCTTCAGTTTTTGTTCTGATGTGTGTTGTTCTCAAAGCAATCCATGCTTTCCTTACTGGGAAGTTTGGGTCGTCACATGTGGTATCAGAGCTTTGGTTTACAGAGCTCGAGAACAAGACACATTAGAAACGAACGAAGGAATTCCTCAGAGATTGAATTAGTAATATCCAATGAGAATAACTCGTTAGAGATGGGATCAGTAGTATCCTAGAACGAGTGTGAGGAGTATTATTTTCTTTAAAATAAAAATGAAAACAAATTTAGTTTTGAAAATTTTATCTAAATATACGTATTTGAGTATATTATATTTTAATGTGGATAATCGAGTATATAAAGATTTTGAATATACGAGTAATTAACGGATATTCTAAGTTTTAATATACTGCATAGATATAGAATCACACTCTAGCCGCCTGGGGATAATTCTGATAATGCTTTAGCATTATCAGTATTTATTTCCGAGTTTCGAAAGTGGTATATCTATATGTTTCCATTGACTGGTATGAGAACCAAAACTTAGTTAGAACACATTGCTGTGATTTGCATTAAGAATATGATTTTTGACTATATATAAAAGTTATATATATTTAAAAAGTTAATTTCCTAATTGATTGCTGGTTATGATGTTTGATAATTAGTTTCACTAATTAAAATATTAGAATGATAATTAATTCAACCAATAAATAATAAAATTTAAAATTGAGTTGGTTAAATTAAACAACTTTTAGCCACGATCCTTTTCGAGGACGAAAAGATTTTAAGTGGGGGCGATTGTAACAACCCGGAATTTTGGGGCCAATTTTTTTTTTATATAAATTTTAATGGATTTTAATATTTAAAATAATTTATTTTAAATAATAATGACTAAAAAAATATTTTTAAACGAATAAATTTAATTTAATTATAAAAGGAGTTCAAAACAGCGCTGCAGTTCGAAAATTCGATTTCAAACTTTGATTGACTGTACAAGATTCATTTTAAATCAGAATTGAGCGAAACGAGAAATATTTAAATCTATTCGATCATATCTTTCTAACGAATATAAGAAACTGAAATTTCATCGTAGGAATAAAAAGTTATGTCCAGTTTAAAAATTAGAAAAGTCGCTGTAGAATTTATATATTTTTTAATTAAATATATTGGCCTTAAAAATAGCCATTTTGCAAATAACCTCGGTTTTCGACGAAACCACTTTTGTTGGAACCGGAATGTCAAATTATCGCTAGGTTTCAGTTTGCAGAATTTTTCGAATTAATATGTGAGTGTGGCAGATGGAAACGTGTTTTGTCAGTTTTAGTCAAATTTAATCGACATGAAAAAGGCCATTTTTCAAACGGTCTCAGAATTCGACGAAATTAGTCTTGTTAGGACCGTATCATCATAACAAAGCCAAATATATTTTTTCTGGATTTTTCTGAGTCCGTATGTGGCCTCGGTGAATTTATTTATGCGAACAAATTAATTTAATAAAGAATTTAGTTATTAAATTAAATAATTCAGGCCACAGACAGCCGTTTGGGCTGACGGAACCTGGCCCATTGGATCCGGAACGTGGGCTATTGGCTAGGGTGAACTTCTGTTGGACTGAGATTGAAATGGTTTAAGGCTTTTGGATTTATTTGAAAAATTACATTTAATAATTTATAAATATTAGAAATTAGAAAACCTAATTTACGATACACTGTTCACTGTCGTTCTTCACAACCGCCACCCTTCCTTAAGCCGAATCCTTCTCTCCCAATTTCCTCCTCCTGCTCCGAATTTCAAACTCCATCCCATAGCTAACTCCAAAGCCCTTCCTCTCATCTTCCAAACCATACCAGCCTCGCCTGAAACCATGCTCCCTACCTCGAGAACCGAGCCTCCAAAGAGCCGCCGCTCGCAGCAACGCCGGGCCCACCAGTCGACACCGCACCCTCCGCCACCGCCAGCACATGTGCGCCCCTCCAAGCCCGACGACGTCCAACCAACGGCTCCTCCAACCGACCACCCTACCTCCTGATTTTTGGATCTAAAGATTTGAACAAGTTTTGAAACTAACGACTGTATAACTGAGAGGTATAAATTAATTCATTTCCATACTTATAAGCGTTGCAAACTATAAATCAAGTCATAAAACTTCGTATTTGATTCATACAAGTTCAGAATTTGATGATTTCGGAAACGTTGGAACCATAACAGCGAATACAACATTCTAGAACTGATTGAGACTGATTCGGAACATCACTGAATTTTAGAACCGCTCAAACGAGGTGAGAATTCTGATTTATAAATTAAATAAAATCTAATTATTGCTTTTGCTTTTAAAATTATGTTGTGAATGATTATGATTCTGATCTGTGATGTGATATTTAAATTTGTTGTTTGATGATTGGGTTGGATTATGATGCTCATATTTTGTTAGATCCGACAAGGATACTTTTTTATTTATTTCATATTCGTGAACATAGACCTTATAGAGATCCTCCTTTTACCTAGATCCATGGAATTCAATATGGTTTGATAATAAAGTTTTAATCTTTATTGTTGATTCTTTAACAATGAATTGATTTCAATGCAAAGGCCATATTTCTAACATCGAATAATTTACATACAAAAAGATACAATTTATAATGTCTTACATTAAAAGGAGACAATTCTTAATGTCATTATTTTAGATTAAAAAGGTTAACATAGATAAGAACCATTTTTGGTTGTCATTTTCTTTTTGTACAAAAAGAACAAATTTTATTGTCATTTTTGTTTTCAACAAAATATTACATGTTTTTAATGTCATTTTATTTCTATTAGAAGTATTATAATTTTTAGTGTCATTTAATAGGAATCATAACAAAATTCATATTTTGTTAATGTTAAAAGAATCATAACAAAATTCACATTTTGTTAATGTTAAAAGAATTATAACAAAATTCACATTTTGTTAATATAAAAAGGATTATAACAAAATTTACATTTTGTTAACATTTTATGTAAAGGAAATTAAAAGGACATTTTGTCACTTGAAATAAAAGAATATATTTTTGTCACTTGAAATAAAAGAATATATTTTTGTCACTTGAAATAAAATAACATTTTCTTATAAATGTTACAGTGGAATAAAACCACATTTCCATACAAATGTTACCTTGTGAATAAAGACAACCTTTTTATTTGAAATAGGTTTTGCAAATAAAAATAACAATATTGAATTGAAGTGTGTTTTGTAAATAAAAAGAAATAGTTGTTTACATAGAAGTATTAGACAAATTAACATATTTTGTTTACATATAAGAAAGAATAACAAATACATATTTTGTCTACATATTAAGGAGAAGATTAACATCTTTTGTTAAGTATATTATAAAGAAAAAGATTAACATTTTGTCAATTAGATTATAAAGAATAAAATTAACATTTTTGTTAACTAGATTGTATAGGACAAAAAATTAATATTCTTGGTAATTAGAAAGAATAAATTGGAAAATGTATATTTTATACATTAGAAAGAATAAATTAAAAATGGGCATTCTGTCACTTTGAGAAAAATGAATAAAAAGCACAATTTTATCATATTTAGTAGAATGAATGTGAAATACACATTTTATCATATTTAGAAGAATGGATAAAAAGGACATTTTGGTTAGAAATGTTAAAAAGGAATAAAAAGAACATTTTGTTAAAATGTACATTAGTAAGATAAAAGGATGAACTAGAAAATGTATATTTTTATACATAAAAGGATGAACTAGAAAATGTATATTTTTATGCATTAAAATAATGAACTAGAAAATGTATATTTTTATACGTTAAAGAAGAATGAATTGAAATTGTATATTTGTATACATTAAAAAGGTATTAGAATAAAAAGTACATTTTTGCTAGAAAATGAATATTAGAAGTAAAAGACACATTTTTGTCCAAATATGAATATATTAGAAGTAAAAGACACATTTTTGTCGAAATATGTTTATAGAAATAAAAGACACCATTTTTGTCAAAACTTGATTAATGGAATAGAATCAACATTTTCGTTTAGTTAAAAAGATTAAGCAAAATAATCATATTTTGTTGCATTGAAAGGATTAAGCAAAATTATCATATTTTGTTGCATTGAAAAGATTAAACAAAACTATCATATTTTGTTGCATTGAAAGATTAGACAAAAGTATCGTATTTTGTACATTAAAAGGAATTAGGCAAATTACAATTTTTGCCACTTTAAAAGAATTAAAATAAAAGAGACATTTTTGTCATTTTTAAAAGAATGAAGTAAAGCATTCATTTTATCATGTGAAAAGAATGAGATTAAAATACAGTCATTTTATCATGTAAAAGGGAATAAGACAAAAACATTCATTTTTGTCATTCAAAAAGGAATGAAATCACAATCTCCATTCTTGGTTATTTAAAGGGATTATACCAAAATCTCCATTTTTGGTTATTTAAAGGGGTACACCAAAATCTACATTTTTGGTTATTTAAAAAGATTACACTAAGATATGAAAGATTAGATTTTATTGTCATTTGTTAACTATAAAAAAAAGAATGGGAATAAAGGGCTAGATATTTATTCTCACTTGTTCACAATAAAAGAATTGAAATATATGTCTGTGATGTTGAAATGTTTGATGTGTTAAATATATTGTTAGTATATTCAAATTGAATATTACACTTTCATTTACAAGTTACCCGACTTGTCTATGTGATTGGGACGATAATTTTCACACATCGCCCAAGTGCACCAATAATTTATTATTTGGTTGATGGATGAAACCCCACACGGGTATTGGGATAATATTGGATACACACTAATCCCAATATTTAGTTACCTGTCAATCGATGGATTGACAGTCTGTGATGAGCGTTAGTCATTTACCTTAACGCTCACACAGTTATAAATTCCACTCTGGTCGTCATTTGGAGGTTTAATAATTACTTATCATGATTGTTGATCACATACAATTTATGGTTGTTGATTGAGTCACATTTCGATAAAGGGTATTCTAGAAAAGAATATTTTAGAAAATGTCTTAGAAAAAGAATATTTTAGAATAGGAATATATTTTAAGAAAATATATTTTTACTGAAATGCACTAGTTATCAACTAGTATTAATCATTAAATTTAAATTTAATGAAGATTTCCAATTTGTTAATATTTAATTGAAATTAAATTAAATAAATTGGATTTTGGGTTTGTCGTGAATAGTGTCTTAAATAACACTGTTCTTAAACCCCATACGAAAAGTATAATCTTTAATTTAAGATTATTAAAAGTTTTCAATTATATTTGGTGATTGAAATAAGAAGAATGTGAGTTGGGTTTATTGTGAACTATGTTTTTAAGCGACATTTGTTCTTTAACTCAACTGATAGTGAAGATTATGATTTGGAATTTATAAATCTTTTATTAAGATTCAAAGGGGAAATTTTCAAAAAGTAAAGTTTTCCAATTTAGTATATTAGATTGGAATTGAATAGAATTTGAATTAATTATAACCGAGATAAGCTTTTGTAAAAGAAAACCGATACTACATATGGAATTTAAAAGGCTTTGTCGTTATTCCATTTATATTATTGGTCGGATACAGAAATTTATAACGATTATATATTGATTTGATTTCTGTGAAGGTTCCATATTTAATGGAAGTCGATTTTGGGTTTATCGTGGACGGTGTTTTAAAATGACACTAGTTCTTTAACCCGGTTAAAGATAAGATATATTTCTTAAATTTAAATAATCATTGAATAATGATTTTTGATATTTAAAAACCAAATGGTGTTTTAATTAAATCTTTAAAAGAAAGATTTAAGAATAAATATGAAGAATTTATCTTTGATAAGGTAATGTGAATATTTTATTTAAAGAATATTCTGAATTGGAATGAGGCGTTGGATGTGTCTTTATAGTACTTGATTTTTAATTATAAAAATACGTGAGTTATTCGGGAAGACCGGGTTTAACCCATTCCGAATAATTACTACGAGGATGAAGAGTCAAAGATGAAGACGGTGGTTGAAGACCGATGATCTTCACATCGAATGGATGTGTTGCTACAGAGACCCTTGATGGGAGTAGCTACCTTGAAGGGGCTTCAGTGGTGGCCGTCCGGACTATTGTTGATTGTTCGGATTTGGTTTTCGGTCAGACCCAGAGCATAAGCTAGTAAATGGATGCGTGTCTGACATTGGATTTCGTTCCATGTGAATTAAATCGATTTCTGCTAATGTATGTCTGTTTGGTGGTGGAGGATTTATTCTCTACTTAACACCATGGTATATATTAATAGTGACTGATCGCATGGCGTGAATTGTCAATGTGGCACGTCAAGATGCAAATGATCAAGGCTTTTGTTGAAAAGCAGGGCCTTGTGGGATGATCAAAGCATAGCCTATTACGACATAGCTTTGTATATATCGTGACTTCGCGAGCCTCACACCCCGGTATGAGTCAAAAACGGGATATGGACCGTAGGGAGTGCACACGTTTCTTTCTAGCTATTGGTAGTGTCAGTGCTTAAACTGGCTGGCATTTTACTTATGTGGATGATGGATTTTGAGGCACCTCGGATTTTTATAGGCCGTTAGTGGTCATACTATAGGTCCAAAGGGACCGAGAAGCATGTGTTCAGGCATAACTAATCCATTGCCGATAGGCGGGGACCGGCCCTACCGCTCCTAGGGTTCACTGCGAGGAATCCTGAGGCATTTGCTCGAGTGTCTCGAATCGGAGAGGAGCTTGCCCCTAGCCTCGACTCATGATGGAAATCCAATTCCCAATACGACCTTGCGGTTTTGATTGTAGAACTAGTATGGCGACATAGTAGGATGGGGTACTATGCCGTCTATGATTGATACATTATGATTGAAATGTTTATTATATATATACCCATTTATATACACACTAATATTAAATCCGTTTTATCGTATCAAGCATCTTTGACCATTATAAGGTAAAACTCTATCCTCCGGTTTGCGTTGCATTGTGTGATGAGACTTGGGTCTTATAATGGTTTCATTTTTCTAAAAAGCATTGCGTTGTTTAACGATTTACTTTAATTTATGCACTGGCAATCCAATGGAGTAAACCCGTTCCGTGTTAGCGGCGTGGTCCTTTGATTAGCCTTATTATTAGATAGTTAAGTTAAGATTTCTCATACCAGTCCCATGACTGACCTGTAGTTTGTTTCACTGGCAAACTCGGGTGCCCTTATTTTCCATACGGGCAGTCGAGTAGCTTTTTGCAGATATATTTATAGGATCCTGGTTTACAGCTGAAGCGGTATTCGGAAAGCTCTGTATCCGTGTATTCCTTTCAGTTGTATATTTGTAATATTTTTCCGCTGCTATTTAAATGTAATTTAGAACTCTGATATTGTATTTCTATTGTGTAATAAGTTCATACTCAGTTATATTCTTGTACTCTGATGTAATTGTTGTAACAGCAATAAAATGTTCTTCAGTTTGTGTTCTGATGTGTGTTGTTCTCAAAGCAATCCATGCTTTCCTTACTGGGAAGTTTGGGTCGTCACAGGTACATCTAGTCTCACCTGTTTAGGAGCCCGTTATTATCCTCAGGGGTAACACCGGTAAGTTCAGTTGGGCTGACTATTATTGTATGGGGTAAAACCTCTCACTAGAAGTACGCCTAAGTCTATAATTTTGTTGGGGATCATCTTGTTATACTAGTATTGGTGCAGAGACAGAGAAAAAGCATTAAAGAAGCGCAATGCATGTTCTGTTCAGTTTATCCTGTATACCTTGTCATACCTGCCTTATATGTTGTTATCTCTCTCCAACTTATATGCTTGTCATGATGGTTTTACTTATTTATATGCTAAAAGTTACTGGACTCGCCAGACTTTATGTCTAACCCATTTTGTTTCCTCTTCCTTCTCTTCTGTCTCCCCTCCCCAGGTTCTTAGGGTGGGAATACTCAAGCTTGATCATGATTCTTCTTTCCTTCTGCTTGGAGCTGCTTAAATGTACTACTTGATTCCATATCTTCTCTACTATGGCTATAGTTTGGGGACTATACTCTTTTTATGTATTATTGTACCCTGATGATCATTTTGTACAAGGCAGAAGTTTTATATTTTCAGTATTTTAGACATGTGATGTAACCATGTTTTGGGACCACGATGTTTTCTTCTTAATAAAGTTTTAAATTATGTTGTTATTTTATATCTGTCTTGTAATTTTTTTTTATTTTACTTATAACGCTTCACGAAACTTAATGCATTCTCTTTAAGAGTGACATTAACGGACGTAGGGTGTCACAGTAATCCATTAGTTGTAGGTCTGCAGTGCTCTCAAGAGAGTATGCCTTGACTGCATTTGTATTGTAAGCCTAATAGGGTTGTCCTTTATAAGCAGTCAAAAGGTTGGTGGGTGATTTGAGGATTCATGCGGTTGCCTGGCTCTGGGAGTAGACTTATTGGTCGGGACCCATAAGGATAGGAGTCGTTCGGATATCTATCATCATTAGTTAGTAGCGAGCACGAAAAATATTTCAGGAAAACCAACAGGCCACTTATCTTTCACTATCGAGACGCTGGACAAGGTGGCAACGCCAATTGGTTTCTTAGCTTGTTGTCGTGAAGCAAGCCCGCTAACCCATTAGAAAGTCTTCCAACTAGTTGAGCGATGGCTGCGTGGAGCCATAACCATGTTGAGAAGAGACAGACCGTTTAGAACATTTGTATTGTAAGTCTAATAAAGTTTTCATTCATTTATAATAGATATAGTAAATCCCCGACTGAGTTTTATACCAAGTGAGACTTAGTAGTGTCACCTGTCAGTGGGACACGGTAGCATAGACAGAGCGATTACGTGTGAATTCTCAATGTATGCATTGGATGGTACATCGCGGATATCCGCAGTGTATATAATGCGGATACGACGAAATATCTACATTATAGACTTGTAGTGTAGGGCATATTAGGCGGTCCTTTGCATATGTAGATGAAATACTCTCTCGAAAAGACAGTGACGACATTATATCGATGAGGTTGCGAAAGATATTATGGGTAATATCTAGGACCGAGGTAGTCGAAGAGCATGTAACTACATCTATATTGACTATTAGGTTTGATCTACATGAAAGTATATGAGTGCGATTTGCGGATGAAGGTGAGAGTATTGTAACCTAAATAAACTTAATATAACTAAAATGGAAATGGAACGGTGTATGCAGTGTTATGCTTAAAAGTATATAATTTTCCATTCATCAAAACTTTAGTTTGACCTCCTCCTCATAACAACCCGTAGGTTAGATTGAAGACAGAGATTATACAGCCAAAGACACTTATTTTAGAAAGTGTCATTTCCTTGGTAAGTATTTACTAATTATTATATTGTAATCATTTCTGTCGTGAGTTATTTACTTGAGCCTTGATATATCTATCTTTATCTATTTGCATGATGTAATGGCGCGTTTTGTTAGCTGTCGAATAATTAATTTATTTAATTATTTATATATCGATTTGGCGATATCGATAACTTAAAGTACAACGTTCGAACTTATAATTTATAATTATAATTAAAATCGAGCTCGAAAAGGCGCTGCCGTTCGTAAATTGACGATTCGAACTTCAACTGAGTGTACAGGATTCGTTTTAAATCGGATTTCTGTGAAACAAGAAACGTGTGGAGCTGGTGGAGTATATCTTTCTAGTGGAAGAGAAAAATAAAGATTTCGTCGTGTAGATTTTGATTCACGTCCAAATCAAATTTTGGAATAGTCGCTATAGAATCGTTTATCGACCGTATCGGTTTATTTGAAATAACTAGATATCAGGCGTGAATTTAGACAAGGTTCTTTTGGGACATAGCGATAATTTAATTTTTAGAATTTTATGGAAATTTTTAATTAATTAAATAAGCAACTTTTTATTTGAAGTATTTCGCACCCTGTATTCAACATTTTGAAGTTTCAAAATATGAGTCCACCTACCGGTATTGTTATATTTTTGGGATCGTGGTGCGATACTGGACATGACTGCGTTTTTATCTCTGTCCGTAACAAGCGGTAAATAAAATGGAATATTTAATTTAGTAAAGTGTGTATAATTCTTTACCAATCATTTTCCGTGATTTGAAAATATGCCACATCTCCTTTGTTAGTCTCAAGTGTTTGTGTCCTCAAAAGGAGAAGAAAACGTGGAGTGTTCATATCATACATCCTTACCTAACCATTAAGGGTTCAAAAGGCTATAAATACGCAACAGAGGCTCCATCCTTTTTCTTTTGGAAATCGGCCAAGGTTTTAACGGCGTGGAAACTAAATTCCGAGCCAGTGAAATACTCATCGGTCCTCGTCAGTTTGGCTTCAACCCGACATGAAAGTCTGAAGTACTTCGTTCGTTTGTGGTATGGGGAAGTTCAAGTGGCACTTAAATGTTTTGAGGAGATTTAAACGAGATGGCAGGAGGTGGTGTTCAGGAAAGGTCGCAAAGCAAACGTGGAAGGGTTGGCATTTGAGAAGTGTGTGGAAATAGGAAGGACTGGGTCCTTGCGTGTATGTACTGGAGCGGGCACAACTAATATAGAAGATAAGTGAAATGGTTTCCGTGAGATGTATAGGGAAGGAGATCGAAAGATGTGGGGTTGGAGCGTTGAGATGGTGAGTTTCTGAGCACATAAATGGTGCGGACGTGGATGTTTGTGGATGGGTAGCGTCGGGTTTAAGGTGTGAAAGAAAGGTGATGGGCGAATGGAAAACGTGGAGTACCATACTGGAGAAAATGTGAAGTGAGTGGTGACTGTTGTTTGCATGCTTGCATGTAACGTGAGCTTGTGTGAGGGAATTGAACGTGAAGAAGGAGCGGAAGGCAATTTCGTTGAAGGGGGATATGGGTTCTACAGAACTGATATTGGATCAACGTGAAATAAAGGGGTGCTGGAGCTTAACCCGAAGCAGAACGGACCCAAGTGATTGCGGTGATACCAATTCGAACAGTACTTTATGAAGATGATAACGAAAGGTTGGGCTTAAATTTCATTTGAAAGCAGAATATTTAAAGTGGGTCTGTTGGGCTTTAGCACTAAGTAACGTGGCAATTTGGGAATACAAAAGGATGTGTTATAGCAGCACGGTTTTTGGACGGAAGTGGTCACTTCGAATTGAAGAAACAAAAGGTATTAACGTGAACCGTGGGAAGAAATAAGTGGGCGGTCTCAGATACTTGTATGGAAGCAGTGCGTGTCTGCTGAGATGAAGTGCAGATGTAACGATTTTGGAAGCACTGTTTTAACCATTAAGAGTCCAACGAAACAAATTGCACTGGAATCATGGTAAAGAACAGAACAGTATGGAACTGATCTGGACAGTGCAGAAGATGACTGGAGTTTACAGTTGAAATTAAACGATCGTTTAATTTAACTGTAACCAACTCGAATCAAATCAATGTGAGTAAATCTCACTAACTCTGAACAGTTTATATTTTCATGTTGTATTGTTAGAACTGTTAAAATTGACTGTTTGACTGTGTGTTGACTGTTTGATTGAACTGCTAGTCAGTTAGTAGAGATTTTATATATATATTTACGTATATATATAAACCGTTAAATAGTCATATGTTGATTCTGCTATCAGAATATTTCACAGTGAAGTGAAATCGATGTTGTTGTATTGTCTAACATCTGTGGTGCAGGGAAACAGGTTGGAGGAATCCAACTGGATTCCTCAACAGTATTTTACTGTGATTTTTATAGTGTGATATATAATGTGAAGTATATAATCTGTATGACTATGTGTGGTGGGACGATATTTATCGTTGTTATATGGTGTGTTGAAGACCATGAGAAATACCAGACTGTAGGAGAGGGGTTTTCAAAGTATATTTTGAAAATAGTTTATTTATATAAAATCAAGGGATTTTATATATATATAAGAAAAAGGATTTTTGAATATTAAGGAATATAGTTGGTAAAACAAATATAAAAGAATTTTATTTGTAAATCAATATAAGGGAATATATATGTTAATCGAATATAAGAGGATATATTTGTTAGTCAAAATATAAAGGAATTATATTCGTCAGAACAAATATAAGGGATATTTATTTAGAGATTAAATAAATAGAGTATTATAAAGGGTATTTATTTAGAGATTAAATAAATAGAATTAAACTAAAGAAGATATTTATTTGTTAAATAAATAGGAGTTAACCAAGTGAATTGGTCGAGTTAACCAAGTGAATTGGTTGAGTTAATCGAAGTGAATTAGTTAAGTTAACTAAGTGGTTAATCGAAGTGAATTAGTTGAGTTAAACTAAATGAATCGGTTAGAGTTAATCAACGTGAATTAGCTAAGTTAAACTGAGTGGATTTGTTCAGTAATCAAGACGAGTTAACCAGTTAGGTTAAACCAGGTAGAGTTAACCAGTTGAGTTAACCAGTTAGAGTTAACCAGTTAGGTTAAACCAGTTGAGTTGACCAGTTAGAGTTAACCAGTTAGAGTTAATCTGTTAGAGTTAACCAGTTGAGTTAACCAGTTGAGTTAACCAGTTAAAGTTTACTAGTTAGAGTTGATCAGTTAGAGTTATCCAAGTAGAGTTAACCGAGTAGAGTGTCGAATAGCACTTATCCGAAGTAGAGTTATCGAATATAGTGTATTCGAGAGAAGAGAAATCGAATATAGTTTATTCGAGCGGAGAAATCAAATGTTATTCATTTGAGAAGAGTTATCGAATATAGTTTATTCGAGTGGAGAATTCAAATGTTATTCATTTGAGAAGAGTTATCGAATATTATTTATTCGTAGAGTAGTTATCGAATATTGGTTATTCGAAGTTAGCTAATCCAAAGGAGTTATTCGAAGTTAGTTAATCCAAAGGAGTTATTCGAAGTTAGCTAATCCAAAGGAGTTATTCGAAGTTAGTTAATCCAAAGGAGTTATTCGAAGTTAGTTAATCCGAAGGAGTTAATCGAAGAGTTAATCCGAAGGAGTTAGTCGAAGAGTTAATCCAAAGGAGTTATTCGAAGTTAGTTAATCCGAAGGAGTTAATCGATGAGTTAATCCGAAGGAGTTAGTCGAAGAGTTAATCCAGAGGAGTTATTCGAAGTTAGTTAATCCAAAGGAGTTATTCGAAGTTAGTTAATCCGAAGGAGTTAATCGAAGAGTTAATCCGAAGGAGTTAGTCGAAGAGTTAATCCAAAGGAGTTATTCGAAGTTAGTTAATCCGAAGGAGTTAATCGAAGAGTTAATCCGAAGGAGTTAGTCGAAGAGTTAATCCAAAGGAGTTATTCGAAGTTAGTTAATCCGAAGGAGTTAATCGATGAGTTAATCCGAAGGAGTTAGTCGAAGAGTTAATCCAAAGGAGTTATTCGAAGTTAGTTAATCAGAAGGAGTTAGTCGAAGAGTTAATCCAAAGGAGTTATTCGAAGAGTTAACCCAAAGGAGTTAGACGAAGAGTTAATCGAATATAGTTATTCGAAAGAAAGTGTTAATCGAATATAGTTTATTCGAGTAAAGTAAAAAGGGTTAATCGAATATAATTTATTCGAGTAGAGTTAGAGAAGTTAAATCGAATTTAGTTATTCGAAAGGAGTTAATCAATTTGAGTTAAATTAATCGATTTGAATTAAGTTGAATCGAAATGGAGTAAATCGATTAGAATTAAGTTAATCGAGTTAGAGTAAATCGAATATTGGTTATTCGAAGGTAAGTTATTCGAAGGAGTTAATCAAATGAGTCGATCCAAAGGAGTTAGTCGAATATTAGTTATTCGAATAGAGTTAAAGGAGTTATCGATTTTAGTTTGATCGAAAGGAGTTATCGATTAGTAAATCGAAAGGAGATTTTCGAATATAGCATATTCGAAAGAAAGAGATCGAATATTGTTTATTCGAAAGAAAGAGATTTCGAATATGAGTTATTCGAAGAGAGATAATCGAATATAGGTTATTCGAAGAAGAGTTAATCAAATAGAGATTTCTCGAAAGAGAGTTATACGTCGAATTCGATTATAGCGAATTCGGGAAAGTACTATTTACTTTCCAGGGTTTAAATCAAGATTAAGTTATTGATTTAGAAATTAGGTGTCTGTTAAATTATTCGAGTTAGGAAATAAAATATATAGGGGTAGGAATTATAACGTTATAGTTATAATCAAACACTGTCATATAAGAAGTGGATTCGTAACCTGAATCCGAGAATTTGCGTAAACAGATGATTGTAAAAAGTGAGCGATGAGCTTCATCTATTTCACAGTAAAGGACGTTGTTCAATTAAGGTCTGCGAGGTAATTATACCCCAACTTGATTGACTTCAGAATTGACAAAGGAATAGTTGTGGTTCGATCTAAAAGGTTGATTAGGAATAAAGTTAAGGAATAAGCGATAAATGGATTAAGCGAAACGATGTTTTATACAACGTTCATTGGAAATCCGTAAATGAGTTTTGGAAACGTTTTCCAAATATAGTCAGATATGTTTTCTAAACATAGAAAATGAAATGTTTTCATGATAAGAATTTAAGAAATAGAGTTAAGCAAATTCAGAAACTGACTGGAGAGGGTAAGTTGAACGGTTTTCTAAGTGACGATCTGATGTTGGTTTCGACCTTCCGTATTGATACTTAGAGAATTGTTCTCATACTAGTTACAGTTAGGGACTGATAGTTGCGAAATAATAGTGATGTGAAAATAAGCTATGGAAATGTTTTCCAATGATTAATAACATATATTTTCTAAATATATGAAAAAGGGAAATATGAACATATGATGATTGATCGATCGAATTTCCATTTGGAAATAAGATCGTTGTTTGTACACCGACATGTTTTCATTTGATAGTTGAATCACAGACTATCAAAGTTTTTACCATTTTAACGTTGTTAATATGGAGAGACCGGTTGGATTATTATCCAAAGAACCACTCTGTATCGGCATAAGCGTTGCGAGCAATATGTGCCAAAGATAAATTGAAGACGGAGTAAAGTGCAAGGGCTGTTGTATAAGTCTTAGATAACAGTGACTAAGATGGATATACTGAATAGTGCCTTCGGTTTGTCCAGTCCCAGGACAACGTATATGGAAGAAGGTCTGACAGAGTATATCCAATGGATCGCGTAAGTTGATCTGTTCAAATGTATCCACGTTTGGTGGCGGAGGAATTCGTTTCTCTTAGCTATATACCCGTGTTATTTTTGTATAAGTCAATTTGTGATTTGGCGGGTATGACGATGTGGCATTCAAAGTGAATGGTGATCAGATGTTCTGAAGATAGACGTAGCTTCTATCCTCACATCGGGAAGTAACAAAAGTTGGGCTAGGCAGCATGGCTAGTTGGGTCATTCCCAAGCAGGGTGTATTGTCACCGATCTAGGGAATATCCATATTTATACTTCTTTTTTATTCTGTATCTTCGAATGACGGTTTGATGGCCTATAACCGTGGTGGCAATATATTCGTGACACTCAAGCTAAATGAGTGAGCGGTCATGTGTGGCCGGGTTGTAAGACGTTCTTGTTGAACCCTGAGTGTATCACCTCTAGAGTACACTATTCAGAAGGTGCTCCCATACCTTGTCTGTTGGAATCCATTCTCCGATAAGCGCCCTGCGGTTTATGATTTTATACTATGTATGTAGAACGTGAGATGCAAGCATTTCTGCTAGATTGATACCTATTTGTACTTAGACATTATTATAATATCACAATGATATTGCTTGTCAAAGTTGTTCAGATACTCATAAGGGAAAAACCCGTTCCGTATTCACGGCGTGGTCTTATGAGATATCCTATACCTGTTTTAAACTATTTACTCATACCAGTCCCATGACTGACCCGGAGTTTACTTTGTTGTTTTCCCTAAACTCTTGGGTGCCTAAATTTGTACGGGCAGTCAAGTAGTCGGGATTTACAGATATACTTGGAGAGCTTGGAGCAGGAGACTTCAAGATTCTATAGCTATAGTTATTTCCGCTGTGTTGTAAGTGTTGTACTCTGATAAGTGCTGTTGTATATATATAACTGTTTACTTCAAAGTTATGTTATATATTATATGTTATTCGTTCCGCTGTGAGATTCGTGTTACTCTGATGATTCTGATGTTCTTCTTCTTCTTCTATTCTATTAGTTATATCTTTTCTTTCTCACCTTATAAATTCTTTCACTAACGTTCTCGGAATTTCCGACTCTCGAGGAGTCGGAAATTTCCAGCCGTTACAGTTGGTATCAGAGCTTAAGGTTAAGTGATTACCTTGGCTCTGTGGCATAACTCGATAGAGATGGGATTAGTAATATCCTAGATTGAGTTTGAGTGTATATATACGAGTGCGTATTTGTTATTTAATATAAAGTGATTTTATATTGTGGAGACTCATTGGTTGAGTAGTTTGTGAATTCTGGTCGATCAGTTTGATCCACTGTATCGATAGGGGTTACTAAACACTCGAATACGATGGACGACACGGTATGTTTTAAAAGGAGGGTAAAAGAAACAATTTTACCCGAATATATTTTGAAATAATATATTGGTAGTGTTGGTTGTTATTATAATCGAGTAAGATTTATAACATGTGAAATGGTTATATATAACTAATCAGAATTCATATAAGTAAAGTATATGAAATAAGATGAATTAAATATGAATTTAAATCAGATTTGGAATTAAAATAAGGAAATTTTAAGTTCCTGGGAGATTTTGAAAATGTTTTTCAAATTGAAAATGATATAGTATTGAACGCACTTCGATAGCTGGAAAATAGATTCTGATGATGAATCTAGACATCATCAGTGTTCATTTTCGAGTTCTAAGTGACGGATTACTACCAAAGGTTTTGTTTTTGAATTGTTTTGAGAAAACAAGTTGTTTAGAAATTCAAAGGTTTTGAATTGGCATTATGTGGTTTCAAATTGATATGAAAGAAACCCAGGAACTTAAGTTCTGGAATTAAAATTTAACTAATGAAGTGAAATAAATTGAGATGGTAAAAATAAATTGAAATTTAACTTGAACCGAGTTAAATAAAATTGAATTGGATTAGAGATAATCTAGAATGGAACCAAATTGATAAGTCAATAGTTTGAAATTTGATATTGGAGTTTGGATGGAATTCGGCTTGGGTAGAAGCGAATGATTTGGTTTGAGGGTGTAAACTGAGTGGAATGACCATGATATATGCAGAAGTGATAACAGATCAAAAGGATATAATGATACGACCGACAAAAAGGTACAAGTTTATATTATATATGAGTTTGGATTTTATGAGCCGAATTGGCAAGCCGCTTGGCTGTTTGATTTTCTTTTGGGTTGGAGAAGGCCTCGAGAGGCGAGGGGTGGTTTGTCATATGGACCAATACAAAGGAGGTTATGGCGAAATTTTTCGAAAATTCCAGGCGTTAGAACATTCTCATGATTCATGGAAATTCAGTTAGCCAGAATGAATTAATAATTTAATTGAAAATTAAATGGTTCAGTTGAAACTGGAGTTGAGAAGTAAACTAAAAGATATTTGAATCTAGTTAGTAGAGTTAGTAGCATTTTTCTAACTTAGCAATTTCGAGGACGAAATTATTTTAAGGGGGGAAGTCTGTAATGGCGCGTTTTGTTAGCTGTCGAATAATTAATTTATTTAATTATTTATATATCGATTTGGCGATATCGATAACTTAAAGTACAACGTTCGAACTTATAATTTATAATTATAATTAAAATCGAGCTCGAAAAGGCGCTGCCGTTCGTAAATTGACGATTCGAACTTCAACTGAGTGTACAGGATTCGTTTTAAATCGGATTTCTGTGAAACAAGAAACGTGTGGAGCTGGTGGAGTATATCTTTCTAGTGGAAGAGAAAAATCAGGATTTCGTCGTGTAGATTTTGATTCACGTCCAAATCAAATTTTGGAATAGTCGCTATAGAATCGTTTATCGACCGTATCGGTTTATTTGAAATAACTAGATATCAGGCGTGAATTTAGACAAGGTTCTTTTGGGACATAGCGATAATTTAATTTTTAGAATTTTATGGAAATTTTTAATTAATTAAATAAGCAACTTTTTATTTGAAGTATTTCGCACCCTGTATTCAACATTTTGAAGTTTCAAAATATGAGTCCACCTACCGGTATTATTATATTTTTGGGATCGTGGTGCGATACTGGACATGACTGCGTTTTTATCTCTGTCCGTAACAAGCGGTAAATAAAATGGAATATTTAATTTAGTAAAGTGTGTATAATTCTTTACCAATCATTTTCCGTGATTTGAAAATATGCCACATCTCCTTTGTTAGTCTCAAGTGTTTGTGTCCTCAAAAGGAGAAGAAAACGTGGAGTGTTCATATCATACATCCTTACCTAACCATTAAGGGTTCAAAAGGCTATAAATACGCAACAGAGGCTCCATCCTTTTTCTTTTGGAAATCGGCCAAGGTTTTAACGGCGTGGAAACTAAATTCCGAGCCAGTGAAATACTCATCGGTCCTCGTCAGTTTGGCTTCAACCCGACATGAAAGTCTGAAGTACTTCGTTCGTTTGCGGTATGGGGAAGTTCAAGTGGCACTTAAATGTTTTGAGGAGATTTAAACGAGATGGCAGGAGGTGGTGTTCAGGAAAGGTCGCAAAGCAAACGTGGAAGGGTTGGCATTTGAGAAGTGTGTGGAAATGGGAAGGACTGGGTCCTTGCGTGTATGTACTGGAGCGGGCACAACTAATATAGAAGATAAGTGAAATGGTTTCCGTGAGATGTATAGGGAAGGAGATCGAAAGATGTGGGGTTGGAGCGTTGAGATGGTGAGTTTCTGAGCACATAAATGGTGCGGACGTGGATGTTTGTGGATGGGTAGCGTCGGGTTTAAGGTGTGAAAGAAAGGTGATGGGCGAATGGAAAACGTGGAGTACCATACTGGAGAAAATGTGAAGTGAGTGGTGACTGTTGTTTGCATGCTTGCATGTAACGTGAGCTTGTGTGAGGGAATTGAACGTGAAGAAGGAGCGGAAGGCAATTTCGTTGAAGGGGGATATGGGTTCTACAGAACTGATATTGGATCAACGTGAAATAAAGGGGTGCTGGAGCTTAACCCGAAGCAGAACGGACCCAAGTGATTGCGGTGATACCAATTCGAACAGTACTTTATGAAGATGATAACGAAAGGTTGGGCTTAAATTTCATTTGAAAGCAGAATATTTAAAGTGGGTCTGTTGGGCTTTAGCACTAAGTAACGTGGCAATTTGGGAATACAAAAGGATGTGTTATAGCAGCACGGTTTTTGGGCGGAAGTGGTCACTTCGAATTGAAGAAACAAAAGGTATTAACGTGAACCGTGGGAAGAAATAAGTGGGCGGTCTCAGATACTTGTATGGAAGCAGTGCGTGTCTGCTGAGATGAAGTGCAGATGTAACGATTTTGGAAGCACTGTTTTAACCATTAAGAGTCCAACGAAACAAATTGCACTGGAATCATGGTAAAGAACAGAACAGTATGGAACTGATCTGGACAGTGCAGGAGATGACTGGAGTTTACAGTTGAAATTAAACGATCGTTTAATTTAACTGTAACCAACTCGAATCAAATCAATGTGAGTAAATCTCACTAACTCTGAACAGTTTATATTTTCATGTTGTATTGTTAGAACTGTTAAAATTGACTGTTTGACTGTGTGTTGACTGTTTGATTGAACTGCTAGTCAGTTAGTAGAGATTTTATATATATATTTACGTATATATATAAACCGTTAAATAGTCATATGTTGATTCTGCTATCAGAATATTTCACAGTGAAGTGAAATCGATGTTGTTGTATTGTCTAACATCTGTGGTGCAGGGAAACAGGTTGGAGGAATCCAACTGGATTCCTCAACAGTATTTTACTGTGATTTTTATAGTGTGATATATAATGTAAAGTATATAATCTGTATGACTATGTGTGGTGGGACGATATTTATCGTTGTTATATGGTGTGTTGAAGACCATGAGAAATACCAGACTGTAGGAGAGGGGTTTTCAAAGTATATTTTGAAAATAGTTTATTTATATAAAATCAAGGGATTTTATATATATATAAGAAAAAGGATTTTTGAATATTAAGGAATATAGTTGGTAAAACAAATATAAAAGAATTTTATTTGTAAATCAATATAAGGGAATATATATGTTAATCGAATATAAGAGGATATATTTGTTAGTCAAAATATAAAGGAATTATATTCGTCAGAACAAATATAAGGGATATTTATTTAGAGATTAAATAAATAGAGTATTATAAAGGGTATTTATTTAGAGATTAAATAAATAGAATTAAACTAAAGAAGATATTTATTTGTTAAATAAATAGGAGTTAACCAAGTGAATTGGTCGAGTTAACCAAGTGAATTGGTTGAGTTAATCGAAGTGAATTAGTTAAGTTAACTAAGTGGTTAATCGAAGTGAATTAGTTGAGTTAAACTAAATGAATCGGTTAGAGTTAATCAACGTGAATTAGCTAAGTTAAACTGAGTGGATTTGTTCAGTAATCAAGACGAGTTAACCAGTTAGGTTAAACCAGGTAGAGTTAACCAGTTGAGTTAACCAGTTAGAGTTAACCAGTTAGGTTAAACCAGTTGAGTTGACCAGTTAGAGTTAACCAGTTAGAGTTAATCTGTTAGAGTTAACCAGTTGAGTTAACCAGTTGAGTTAACCAGTTAAAGTTGACCAGTTAGAGTTGATCAGTTAGAGTTATCCAAGTAGAGTTAACCGAGTAGAGTGTCGAATAGCACTTATCCGAAGTAGAGTTATCGAATATAGTGTATTCGAGAGAAGAGAAATCGAATATAGTTTATTCGAGCGGAGAAATCAAATGTTATTCATTTGAGAAGAGTTATCGAATATAGTTTATTCGAGTGGAGAATTCAAATGTTATTCATTTGAGAAGAGTTATCGAATATTATTTATTCGAAGAGTAGTTATCGAATATTGGTTATTCGAAGTTAGCTAATCCAAAGGAGTTATTCGAAGTTAGTTAATCCAAAGGAGTTATTCGAAGTTAGCTAATCCAAAGGAGTTATTCGAAGTTAGTTAATCCAAAGGAGTTATTCGAAGTTAGTTAATCCGAAGGAGTTAATCGAAGAGTTAATCCGAAGGAGTTAGTCGAAGAGTTAATCCAAAGGAGTTATTCGAAGTTAGTTAATCCGAAGGAGTTAATCGATGAGTTAATCCGAAGGAGTTAGTCGAAGAGTTAATCCAAAGGAGTTATTCGAAGTTAGTTAATCCAAAGGAGTTATTCGAAGTTAGTTAATCCGAAGGAGTTAATCGAAGAGTTAATCCGAAGGAGTTAGTCGAAGAGTTAATCCAAAGGAGTTATTCGAAGTTAGTTAATCCGAAGGAGTTAATCGAAGAGTTAATCCGAAGGAGTTAGTCGAAGAGTTAATCCAAAGGAGTTATTCGAAGTTAGTTAATCCGAAGGAGTTAATCGATGAGTTAATCCGAAGGAGTTAGTCGAAGAGTTAATCCAAAGGAGTTATTCGAAGTTAGTTAATCAGAAGGAGTTAGTCGAAGAGTTAATCCAAAGGAGTTATTCGAAGAGTTAACCCAAAGGAGTTAGACGAAGAGTTAATCGAATATAGTTATTCGAAAGAAAGTGTTAATCGAATATAGTTTATTCGAGTAAAGTAAAAAGGGTTAATCGAATATAATTTATTCGAGTAGAGTTAGAGAAGTTAAATCGAATTTAGTTATTCGAAAGGAGTTAATCAATTTGAGTTAAGTTAATCGATTTAAATTAAGTTGAATCGAAATGGAGTAAATCGATTAGAATTAAGTTAATCGAGTTAGAGTAAATCGAATATTGGTTATTCGAAGGTAAGTTATTTGAAGGAGTTAATCAAATGAGTCGATCCAAAGGAGTTAGTCGAATATTAGTTATTCGAATAGAGTTAAAGGAGTTATCGATTTTAGTTTGATCGAAAGGAGTTATCGATTAGTAAATCGAAAGGAGATTTTCGAATATAGCATATTCGAAAGAAAGAGATCGAATATTGTTTATTCGAAAGAAAGAGATTTCGAATATGAGTTATTCGAAGAGAGATAATCGAATATAGGTTATTCGAAGAAGAGTTAATCAAATAGAGATTTCTCGAAAGAGAGTTATACGTCGAATTCGATTATAGCGAATTCGGGAAAGTACTATTTACTTTCCAGGGTTTAAATCAAGATTAAGTTATTGATTTAGAAATTAGGTGTCTGTTAAATTATTCGAGTTAGGAAATAAAATATATAGGGGTAGGAATTATAACGTTATAGTTATAATCAAACACTGTCATATAAGAAGTGGATTCGTAACCTGAATCCGAGAATTTGCGTAAACAGATGATTGTAAAAAGTGAGCGATGAGCTTCATCTATTTCACAGTAAAGGACGTTGTTCAATTAAGGTCTGCGAGGTAATTATACCCCAACTTGATTGACTTCAGAATTGACAAAGGAATAGTTGTGGTTCGATCTAAAAGGTTGATTAGGAATAAAGTTAAGGAATAAGCGATAAATGGATTAAGCGAAACGATGTTTTATACAACGTTCATTGGAAATCCGTAAATGAGTTTTGGAAACGTTTTCCAAATATAGTCAGATATGTTTTCTAAACATAGAAAATGAAATGTTTTCATGATAAGAATTTAAGAAATAGAGTTAAGCAAATTCAGAAACTGACTGGAGAGGGTAAGTTGAACGGTTTTCTAAGTGACGATCTGATGTTGGTTTCGACCTTCCGTATTGATACTTAGAGAATTGTTCTCATACTAGTTACAGTTAGGGACTGATAGTTGCGAAATAATAGTGATGTGAAAATAAGCTATGGAAATGTTTTCCAATGATTAATAACATATATTTTCTAAATATATGAAAAAGGGAAATATGAACATATGATGATTGATCGATCGAATTTCCATTTGGAAATAAGATCGTTGTTTGTACACCGACATGTTTTCATTTGATAGTTGAATCACAGACTATCAAAGTTTTTACCATTTTAACGTTGTTAATATGGAGAGACCGGTTGGATTATTATCCAAAGAACCACTCTGTATCGGCATAAGCGTTGCGAGCAATATGTGCCAAAGATAAATTGAAGACGGAGTAAAGTGCAAGGGCTGTTGTATAAGTCTTAGATAACAGTGACTAAGATGGATATACTGAATAGTGCCTTCGGTTTGTCCAGTCCCAGGACAACGTATATGGAAGAAGGTCTGACAGAGTATATCCAATGGATCGCGTAAGTTGATCTGTTCAAATGTATCCACGTTTGGTGGCGGAGGAATTCGTTTCTCTTAGCTATATACCCGTGTTATTTTTGTATAAGTCAATTTGTGATTTGGCGGGTATGACGATGTGGCATTCAAAGTGAATGGTGATCAGATATTCTGAAGATAGACGTAGCTTCTATCCTCACACCGGGAAGTAACAAAAGTTGGGATAGGCAGCATGGCTAGTTGGGTCATTCCCAAGCAGGGTGTATTGTCACCGATCTAGGGAATATCCATATTTATACTTCTTTTTTATTCTGTATCTTCGAATGACGGTTTGATGGCCTATAACCGTGGTGGCAATATATTCGCGACACTCAAGCTAAATGAGTGAGCGGTCATGTGTGGCCGGGTTGCAAGACGTTCTTGTTGAACCCTGAGTGTATCACCTCTAGAGTACACTATTCAGAAGGTGCTCCCATACCTTGTCTGTTGGAATCCATTCTCCGATAAGCGCCCTGCGGTTTATGATTTTATACTATGTATGTAGAACGTGAGATGCAAGCGTTTCTGCTAGATTGATACCTATTTGTACTTAGACATTATTATAATATCACAATGATATTGCTTGTCAAAGTTGTTCAGATACTCATAAGGGAAAAACCCGTTCCGTATTCACGGCGTGGTCTTATGAGATATCCTATACCTGTTTTAAACTATTTACTCATACCAGTCCCATGACTGACCCGGAGTTTACTTTGTTGTTTTCCCTAAACTCTTGGGTGCCTAAATTTGTACGGGCAGTCAAGTAGTCGGGATTTACAGATATACTTGGAGAGCTTGGAGCAGGAGACTTCAAGATTCTATAGCTATAGTTATTTCCGCTGTGTTGTAAGTGTTGTACTCTGATAAGTGCTGTTGTATATATATAACTGTTTACTTCAAAGTTATGTTATATATTATATGTTATTCGTTCCGCTGTGAGATTCGTGTTACTCTGATGATTCTGATGTTCTTCTTCTTCTTCTATTCTATTAGTTCTATCTTTTCTTTCTCACCTTATAAATTCTTTCACTAACGTTCTCGGAATTTCCGACTCTCGAGGAGTCGGAAATTTCCAGCCGTTACAGTTGGTATCAGAGCTTAAGGTTAAGTGATTACCTTGGCTCTGTGGCATAACTCGATAGAGATGGGATTAGTAATATCCTAGATTGAGTTTGAGTGTATATATACGAGTGCGTATTTGTTATTTAATATAAAGTGATTTTATATTGTGGAGACTCATTGGTTGAGTAGTTTGTGAATTCTGGTCGATCAGTTTGATCCACTGTATCGATAGGGGTTACTAAACACTCGAATACGATGGACGACACGGTATGTTTTAAAAGGAGGGTAAAAGAAACAATTTTACCCGAATATATTTTGAAATAATATATTGGTAGTGTTGGTTGTTATTATAATCGAGTAAGATTTATAACATGTGAAATGGTTATATATAACTAATCAGAATTCATATAAGTAAAGTATATGAAATAAGATGAATTAAATATGAATTTAAATCAGATTTGGAATTAAAATAAGGAAATTTTAAGTTCCTGGGAGATTTTGAAAATGTTTTTCAAATTGAAAATGATATAGTATTGAACGCACTTCGATAGCTGGAAAATAGATTCTGATGATGAATCTAGACATCATCAGTGTTCATTTTCGAGTTCTAAGTGACGGATTACTACCAAAGGTTTTGTTTTTGAATTGTTTTGAGAAAACAAGTTGTTTAGAAATTCAAAGGTTTTGAATTGGCATTATGTGGTTTCAAATTGATTTGAAAGAAACCCAGGAACTTAAGTTCTGGAATTAAAATTTAACTAATGAAGTGAAATAAATTGAGATGGTAAAAATAAATTGAAATTTAACTTGAACCGAGTTAAATAAAATTGAATTGGATTAGAGATAATCTAGAATGGAACCAAATTGATAAGTCAATAGTTTGAAATTTGATATTGGAGTTTGGATGGAATTCGGCTTGGGTAGAAGCGAATGATTTGGTTTGAGGGTGTAAACTGAGTGGAATGACCATGATATATGCAGAAGTGATAACAGATCAAAAGGATATAATGATACGACCGACAAAAAGGTACAAGTTTATATTATATATGAGTTTGGATTTTATGAGCCGAATTGGCAAGCCGCTTGGCTGTTTGATTTTCTTTTGGGTTGGAGAAGGCCTCGAGAGGCGAGGGGTGGTTTGTCAAATGGACCAATACAAAGGAGGTTATGGCGAAATTTTTCGAAAATTCCAGGCGTTAGAACATTCTCATGATTCATGGAAATTCAGTTAGCCAGAATGAATTAATAATTTAATTGAAAATTAAATGGTTCAGTTGAAACTGGAGTTGAGAAGTAAACTAAAAGATATTTGAATCTAGTTAGTAGAGTTAGTAGCATTTTTCTAACTTAGCAATTTCGAGGACGAAATTATTTTAAGGGGGGAAGTCTGTAATGGCGCGTTTTGTTAGCTGTCGAATAATTAATTTATTTAATTATTTATATATCGATTTGGCGATATCGATAACTTAAAGTACAACGTTCGAACTTATAATTTATAATTATAATTAAAATCGAGCTCGAAAAGGCGCTGCCGTTCGTAAATTGACGATTCGAACTTCAACTGAGTGTACAGGATTCGTTTTAAATCGGATTTCTGTGAAACAAGAAACGTGTGGAGCTGGTGGAGTATATCTTTCTAGTGGAAGAGAAAAATCAGGATTTCGTCGTGTAGATTTTGATTCACGTCCAAATCAAATTTTGGAATAGTCGCTATAGAATCGTTTATCGACCGTATCGGTTTATTTGAAATAACTAGATATCAGGCGTGAATTTAGACAAGGTTCTTTTGGGACATAGCGATAATTTAATTTTTAGAATTTTATGGAAATTTTTAATTAATTAAATAAGCAACTTTTTATTTGAAGTATTTCGCACCCTGTATTCAACATTTTGAAGTTTCAAAATATGAGTCCACCTACCGGTATTATTATATTTTTGGGATCGTGGTGCGATACTGGACATGACTGCGTTTTTATCTCTGTCCGTAACAAGCGGTAAATAAAATGGAATATTTAATTTAGTAAAGTGTGTATAATTCTTTACCAATCATTTTCCGTGATTTGAAAATATGCCACATCTCCTTTGTTAGTCTCAAGTGTTTGTGTCCTCAAAAGGAGAAGAAAACGTGGAGTGTTCATATCATACATCCTTACCTAACCATTAAGGGTTCAAAAGGCTATAAATACGCAACAGAGGCTCCATCCTTTTTCTTTTGGAAATCGGCCAAGGTTTTAACGGCGTGGAAACTAAATTCCGAGCCAGTGAAATACTCATCGGTCCTCGTCAGTTTGGCTTCAACCCGACATGAAAGTCTGAAGTACTTCGTTCGTTTGCGGTATGGGGAAGTTCAAGTGGCACTTAAATGTTTTGAGGAGATTTAAACGAGATGGCAGGAGGTGGTGTTCAGGAAAGGTCGCAAAGCAAACGTGGAAGGGTTGGCATTTGAGAAGTGTGTGGAAATGGGAAGGACTGGGTCCTTGCGTGTATGTACTGGAGCGGGCACAACTAATATAGAAGATAAGTGAAATGGTTTCCGTGAGATGTATAGGGAAGGAGATCGAAAGATGTGGGGTTGGAGCGTTGAGATGGTGAGTTTCTGAGCACATAAATGGTGCGGACGTGGATGTTTGTGGATGGGTAGCGTCGGGTTTAAGGTGTGAAAGAAAGGTGATGGGCGAATGGAAAACGTGGAGTACCATACTGGAGAAAATGTGAAGTGAGTGGTGACTGTTGTTTGCATGCTTGCATGTAACGTGAGCTTGTGTGAGGGAATTGAACGTGAAGAAGGAGCGGAAGGCAATTTCGTTGAAGGGGGATATGGGTTCTACAGAACTGATATTGGATCAACGTGAAATAAAGGGGTGCTGGAGCTTAACCCGAAGCAGAACGGACCCAAGTGATTGCGGTGATACCAATTCGAACAGTACTTTATGAAGATGATAACGAAAGGTTGGGCTTAAATTTCATTTGAAAGCAGAATATTTAAAGTGGGTCTGTTGGGCTTTAGCACTAAGTAACGTGGCAATTTGGGAATACAAAAGGATGTGTTATAGCAGCACGGTTTTTGGGCGGAAGTGGTCACTTCGAATTGAAGAAACAAAAGGTATTAACGTGAACCGTGGGAAGAAATAAGTGGGCGGTCTCAGATACTTGTATGGAAGCAGTGCGTGTCTGCTGAGATGAAGTGCAGATGTAACGATTTTGGAAGCACTGTTTTAACCATTAAGAGTCCAACGAAACAAATTGCACTGGAATCATGGTAAAGAACAGAACAGTATGGAACTGATCTGGACAGTGCAGGAGATGACTGGAGTTTACAGTTGAAATTAAACGATCGTTTAATTTAACTGTAACCAACTCGAATCAAATCAATGTGAGTAAATCTCACTAACTCTGAACAGTTTATATTTTCATGTTGTATTGTTAGAACTGTTAAAATTGACTGTTTGACTGTGTGTTGACTGTTTGATTGAACTGCTAGTCAGTTAGTAGAGATTTTATATATATATTTACGTATATATATAAACCGTTAAATAGTCATATGTTGATTCTGCTATCAGAATATTTCACAGTGAAGTGAAATCGATGTTGTTGTATTGTCTAACATCTGTGGTGCAGGGAAACAGGTTGGAGGAATCCAACTGGATTCCTCAACAGTATTTTACTGTGATTTTTATAGTGTGATATATAATGTGAAGTATATAATCTGTATGACTATGTGTGGTGGGACGATATTTATCGTTGTTATATGGTGTGTTGAAGACCATGAGAAATACCAGACTGTAGGAGAGGGGTTTTCAAAGTATATTTTGAAAATAGTTTATTTATATAAAATCAAGGGATTTTATATATATATAAGAAAAAGGATTTTTGAATATTAAGGAATATAGTTGGTAAAACAAATATAAAAGAATTTTATTTGTAAATCAATATAAGGGAATATATATGTTAATCGAATATAAGAGGATATATTTGTTAGTCAAAATATAAAGGAATTATATTCGTCAGAACAAATATAAGGGATATTTATTTAGAGATTAAATAAATAGAGTATTATAAAGGGTATTTATTTAGAGATTAAATAAATAGAATTAAACTAAAGAAGATATTTATTTGTTAAATAAATAGGAGTTAACCAAGTGAATTGGTCGAGTTAACCAAGTGAATTGGTTGAGTTAATCGAAGTGAATTAGTTAAGTTAACTAAGTGGTTAATCGAAGTGAATTAGTTGAGTTAAACTAAATGAATCGGTTAGAGTTAATCAACGTGAATTAGCTAAGTTAAACTGAGTGGATTTGTTCAGTAATCAAGACGAGTTAACCAGTTAGGTTAAACCAGGTAGAGTTAACCAGTTGAGTTAACCAGTTAGAGTTAACCAGTTAGGTTAAACCAGTTGAGTTGACCAGTTAGAGTTAACCAGTTAGAGTTAATCTGTTAGAGTTAACCAGTTGAGTTAACCAGTTGAGTTAACTAGTTAAAGTTGACCAGTTAGAGTTGATCAGTTAGAGTTATCCAAGTAGAGTTAAACCGAGTAGAGTGTCGAATAGCACTTATCCGAAGTAGAGTTATCGAATATAGTGTATTCGAGAGAAGAGAAATCGAATATAGTTTATTCGAGCGGAGAAATCAAATGTTATTCATTTGAGAAGAGTTATCGAATATAGTTTATTCGAGTGGAGAATTCAAATGTTATTCATTTGAGAAGAGTTATCGAATATTATTTATTCGAAGAGTAGTTATCGAATATTGGTTATTCGAAGTTAGCTAATCCAAAGGAGTTATTCGAAGTTAGTTAATCCAAAGGAGTTATTCGAAGTTAGCTAATCCAAAGGAGTTATTCGAAGTTAGTTAATCCAAAGGAGTTATTCGAAGTTAGTTAATCCGAAGGAGTTAATCGAAGAGTTAATCCGAAGGAGTTAGTCGAAGAGTTAATCCAAAGGAGTTATTCGAAGTTAGTTAATCCGAAGGAGTTAATCGATGAGTTAATCCGAAGGAGTTAGTCGAAGAGTTAATCCAAAGGAGTTATTCGAAGTTAGTTAATCCAAAGGAGTTATTCGAAGTTAGTTAATCCGAAGGAGTTAATCGAAGAGTTAATCCGAAGGAGTTAGTCGAAGAGTTAATCCAAAGGAGTTATTCGAAGTTAGTTAATCCGAAGGAGTTAATCGAAGAGTTAATCCGAAGGAGTTAGTCGAAGAGTTAATCCAAAGGAGTTATTCGAAGTTAGTTAATCCGAAGGAGTTAATCGATGAGTTAATCCGAAGGAGTTAGTCGAAGAGTTAATCCAAAGGAGTTATTCGAAGTTAGTTAATCAGAAGGAGTTAGTCGAAGAGTTAATCCAAAGGAGTTATTCGAAGAGTTAACCCAAAGGAGTTAGACGAAGAGTTAATCGAATATAGTTAGTCGAAAGAAAGTGTTAATCGAATATAGTTTATTCGAGTAAAGTAAAAAGGGTTAATCGAATATAATTTATTCGAGTAGAGTTAGAGAAGTTAAATCGAATTTAGTTATTCGAAAGGAGTTAATCAATTTGAGTTAAGTTAATCGATTTGAATTAAGTTGAATCGAAATGGAGTAAATCGATTAGAATTAAGTTAATCGAGTTAGAGTAAATCGAATATTGGTTATTCGAAGGTAAGTTATTCGAAGGAGTTAATCAAATGAGTCGATCCAAAGGAGTTAGTCGAATATTAGTTATTCGAATAGAGTTAAAGGAGTTATCGATTTTAGTTTGATCGAAAGGAGTTATCGATTAGTAAATCGAAAGGAGATTTTCGAATATAGCATATTCGAAAGAAAGAGATCGAATATTGTTTATTCGAAAGAAAGAGATTTCGAATATGAGTTATTCGAAGAGAGATAATCGAATATAGGTTATTCGAAGAAGAGTTAATCAAATAGAGATTTCTCGAAAGAGAGTTATACGTCGAATTCGATTATAGCGAATTCGGGAAAGTACTATTTACTTTCCAGGGTTTAAATCAAGATTAAGTTATTGATTTAGAAATTAGGTGTCTGTTAAATTATTCGAGTTAGGAAATAAAATATATAGGGGTAGGAATTATAACGTTATAGTTATAATCAAACACTGTCATATAAGAAGTGGATTCGTAACCTGAATCCGAGAATTTGCGTAAACAGATGATTGTAAAAAGTGAGCGATGAGCTTCATCTATTTCACAGTAAAGGACGTTGTTCAATTAAGGTCTGCGAGGTAATTATACCCCAACTTGATTGACTTCAGAATTGACAAAGGAATAGTTGTGGTTCGATCTAAAAGGTTGATTAGGAATAAAGTTAAGGAATAAGCGATAAATGGATTAAGCGAAACGATGTTTTATACAACGTTCATTGGAAATCCGTAAATGAGTTTTGGAAACGTTTTCCAAATATAGTCAGATATGTTTTCTAAACATAGAAAATGAAATGTTTTCATGATAAGAATTTAAGAAATAGAGTTAAGAAAATTCAGAAACTGACTGGAGAGGGTAAGTTGAACGGTTTTCTAAGTGACGATCTGATGTTGGTTTCGACCTTCCGTATTGATACTTAGAGAATTGTTCTCATACTAGTTACAGTTAGGGACTGATAGTTGCGAAATAATAGTGATGTGAAAATAAGCTATGGAAATGTTTTCCAATGATTAATAACATATATTTTCTAAATATATGAAAAAGGGAAATATGAACATATGATGATTGATCGATCGAATTTCCATTTGGAAATAAGATCGTTGTTTGTACACCGACATGTTTTCATTTGATAGTTGAATCACAGACTATCAAAGTTTTTACCATTTTAACGTTGTTAATATGGAGAGACCGGTTGGATTATTATCCAAAGAACCACTCTGTATCGGCATAAGCGTTGCGAGCAATATGTGCCAAAGATAAATTGAAGACGGAGTAAAGTGCAAGGGCTGTTGTATAAGTCTTAGATAACAGTGACTAAGATGGATATACTGAATAGTGCCTTCGGTTTGTCCAGTCCCAGGACAACGTATATGGAAGAAGGTCTGACAGAGTATATCCAATGGATCGCGTAAGTTGATCTGTTCAAACGTATCCACGTTTAGTGGCGGAGGAATTAGTTTCTCTTAGCTATATACCCGTGTTATTTTTGTATAAGTCAATTTGTGATTTGGCGGGTATGACGATGTGGCATTCTAAGTGAATGGTGATCAGATGTTCTGAAGATAGACGTAGCTTCTAGCCTCACACCGGGAAGTAACAAAAGTTGGGCTAGGCAGCATGGCTAGTTGGGTCATTCCCAAGCAGGGTGTATTGTCACCGATCTAGGGAATATCCATATTTATACTTCTTTTTGATTCTGTATCTTCGAATGACGGTTTGATGGCCTATAACCGTGGTGGCAATATATTCGCGACACTCAAGCTAAATGAGTGAGCGGTCATATGTGGCCGGGTTGCAAGACGTTCTTGTTGAACCCTGAGTGTATCACCTCTAGAGTACACTATTCAGAAGGTGCTCCCATACCTTGTCTGTTGGAATCCATTCTCCGATAAGCGCCCTGCGGTTTATGATTTTATACTATGTATGTAGAACGTGAGATGCAAGCGTTTCTGCTAGATTGATACCTATTTGTACTTAGACATTATTATAATATCACAATGATATTGCTTGTCAAAGTTGTTCAGATACTCATAAGGGAAAAACCCGTTCCGTATTCACGGCGTGGTCTTATGAGATATCCTATACCTGTTTTAAACTATTTACTCATACCAGTCCCATGACTGACCCGGAGTTTACTTTGTTGTTTTCCCTAAACTCTTGGGTGCCTAAATTTGTACGGGCAGTCAAGTAGTCGGGATTTACAGATATACTTGGAGAGCTTGGAGCAGGAGACTTCAAGATTCTATAGCTATAGTTATTTCCGCTGTGTTGTAAGTGTTGTACTCTGATAAGAGCTGTTGTATATATATAACTGTTTACTTCAAAGTTATGTTATATATTATATGTTATTCGTTCCGCTGTGAGATTCGTGTTACTCTGATGATTCTGATGTTCTTTTTCTTCTTCTATTCTATTAGTTCTATCTTTTCTTTCTCACCTTCTAAATTCTTTCACTAACGTTCTCGGAATTTCCGACTCTCGAGGAGTCGGAAATTTCCAGCCGTTACACATGATAACAAATACCGAACTCGAGCTTCATTGGACTTGGGTTTTAGCATCTTACGAAACATCCGAATCCGTTAGAATTTGGGTTGTTATAGAGGCTAGGAGATAGTGGATTGGTCTGAGTGAGACTTGGACATGAAGATGTAGTTGAGGATAGCTCTTCAAGGATGGAAGTATCAAAGAATCGTTGATAGCTCAAAATGCTCAGGTGTTGACTCGAAACAAGGGTATTATGGGGACGTCCATTTGACTGGTAGCATGGTCTTGTATCCTATATCACTTAGGAAGTGGTTTAGATGTTAAACGCCTGAATCCTAAAAGCAAATGTGGTGAACTGTGGGTTCGGCAAACATGGTAATCCGACTATAATTGGAGTTTTCCATTATCTCTCGACTCAAGTGGAACTAGTCATATGGATTATCAATGTATTTATGGCTTTAGAAGGTAATAGTTATGATTTGGCTGATGGGTGTGATGGTTTCTCATATCTTTATTTTATGGGGCAGACTATCACCCATATGATTCTGGAGAGAGGATGATACGTGGGGTCAAAATGAGCTATTTAGGTTCTTCTATCCTATAACAATATTTTTTATTGTTATTTTGAGCAGAATATAGTATTCTATCATATGTGCTGGCTCTGTGCATGTAGAAATAACAGGTATGACTCTCCATAGTTATGTTCCTTATACTATTACGACTTTTACAATAATTTGAGCTTTGTTTATCGTTCACACCAGACTGTTTTCTGATTCAAAGTTTTTTGTTTCCTCTTATTACTTTAGGTGCTCATCCATCATGTAGATGCGTATGCTACATTACAGGTTAAAGTGTTGTCTAGAGCCGCGTTGGTGGGTTGGCATGTATTAATGACTTCTTATACTTATATTTGTACTTTTGATGTATATTCCCGATATGGAACATTGTTGAACATTCACAATTGTCGACTTGTTATTTGAGAAAGTTTGTTAGTGAGTTTATTTTCTCATTTGTATAAATTATGGGAGAGCGTTTAGTCGGCTTGGTCGGTTTTGAAGTAAAAAACTCTAGCGAATTGGAACCGAAAATTCTCCAAACCAAACAAAATCAAACCAAATTAATTTTGGTTAATTCGATCGATAACCGATATAACCAAGCTTGAAAGATATGTTATTATTTAAATCATGAATTAACTCAAAGTAAAACATAAATTCATGTTTTGAGAAATTTTATATAATAATTTTATGTTTATAGTGAAATTAACCTATTTTCAACACATGCATTTGTATTTTATCACTAAACTAATAATTTAAAGTGCTACAACATCATAAAGTTAGAAAATGAATTAAAAGTTCGTCTAACTTGGTTAAACCGATAATAATTTTTTTATTTTACAAGCCAAATTCAAACCGATTTAGTTTTAAAACCGAACCGAACCGATCGAAATGAATCGGTTTGATCGGTTAATTCGGTTTGAACCGAATATTGCCCACCCTTAGTATAAACTCTATTTATGTAGTTGTATGATCTAATACACTCTGATTATATGACTAATATAGTTATTACTATCTTGCTTGTTTTATATCCGTGATTTTTATTATATTTTATCTGATGTGTTGTGAGATATACAATATGTTTTGTTTGGTGTTTCTTTTCTTCTCTTCTACCCATTTTTTTTCAAATTTTACTCTACTGTTTCTTTTTCTTTTTCTTTGACAGCTATCTTACACGGAGCCACTGTGCTCGTTAGATATATTGAGAACAGCTTACATGTGCTAAATTCCCAACTTTTGGCTATGTGCACGTGTCATTTAAAGCTACTAAGGTAGTATGATCGGTCAATCGACCCACTTGTTCGAGTCTGATCCGCAACTTTTCCCATATATAGGCCCTCTCAAGTTTTTCTACGTTGGCTCTCATCCACTGCATCTTTGTACCCCTCCCACTTGTTCCGATGCTCATCAAACTTTCAATATACCTGTTGACTGCTACATTAAGGTTCTCTCCCCTGCCAGAAGCATGTGGTATCTCCCTTGTGCATTCTCCATCGGTGTTCATTTTAAGGTGCAAAGGCTTTTGTTTCGGGCTCAGCTTTGTGTCGCTGCTTCTTAGTACACTATCAATGTGTATATAGCAGAGCAATGCACAATGCAATGCACAATGGTAGAAGTTCAGTCTGTTGGGGTTTTGTGCGCAGCGGAAGTTTTGACAAAACACCCAAAAACAAAATGAATCTTTTTCACCCAATCACTTGAAGATGAATGTGATTGAATAACAAACAACAACACAAAAAAATATCGGAAATATGAACACACGATATTCCACCCAACCACCCTCTTTATTGATTCACCAAAATATTGTTTACAACTGATCTCAACTATCGTTAAACAAACACAACTTGAATCAATAACCTTATTGAGAAATAGGTAGAAAATATCTAATGGCTAAACAATTTGAGGAGAAAGATAATGAAGAACAATGGCAAATTTTTCCACCCCATAATGAAGATATCATGTAGGCCTTTTATAGAGTAACTTGTCACCCAAATTATCCTCATATATCTCAAATATATCTATTTGGATAAGCACCAAATAATCCTTGCCTTCATTTTCAAATATCCCACAAAAGTAGCAACAAATATCTCCACCAAAAATGGATCCACATAGAAAATTTGTTGCCTGCAATTTTGTGATTTGCGTATCACAAATCTCAACACTCCACCTTGATACCAAATCACAACATCTCCTCCACTCAACACTAGCCAACTTAGCTCTCACTTTCAACCTTCTTTTCTCAATTAACATCATTACAAACCTCCACCATCGCCCACTAATGGTGCACCTCCCTCATCCGTGCACCACACCAATAGCGATCTTCAAAAGCGTTTGTAATACCACAAAAACCTCCATCTTGTCTTTGTGGATTTCACAACTCGACATCCGTCTTCCATTTGACATGATCTCTTCATCTCCGGGATCCCTCGAGCATCATCAACATCTAGACCCTTGTCGATACCATGATCCTCCACCTTAGGACCATCAGCAGTGACCATATTAACCTCTCCACCTTGCTGTGGACTAGGTTCTTCAACCGTCACCCGCCTTCCACTGTTGACCACTGAACCGACCAAACTATATAGGTTCCCCTTCTCCAAAACTCCTCGCATCATCACACGACCACCCTTCTTCACTCTCAAAACTCCACCTCGAGTCTCATAAGTGCAACCGCGGCGATCTAACTGACCGAGAGATATGAGGTTATGCGAACAAGTGGGTATGTGCCTCACACCGGCAACTTCTCTCTCCACTCCATCATGCATCCGAAACATAACAACTCCAACTCCACAAATTGGTAGCTCTACTCCATTGGCCGTCTTTATCATGCCAACACTCTTCTCATACGAAGAAAAACTTTTCACATCTAGACATATGTGAAAACTGGCTCCTGAATCCATCTTCCAAGGCTCCACAACACTAAATAGGACATCACATGAAGAATTGCCTTCGGTACCTTCAGCAAAGCCTGCCTGTGCCTCATCACTATTATTATCACCTTGCGCATTCTTCTTCTTCATATCTCGTATATATGAATAGCAATCATTGCGCTTGTGGCCTTTCTTACCACAATAATGACAAAAGATAGTACCTTTCTTCTTCCTTGTATCTTTACTTGAGTCCCTTGCTACCATCGCCTCAGTTTGAACCGATTTCAACTCCGACCCTTTTCTCCTTAGCTCCTCATTCAAAAGACTGCTTCGAACCGTTTCCAAAGAGATAGTTCCATTAGCATTGGAATTACTCCATGAAACAACCAAAGTCTCCCAGCTTTCCGAAAGAGAACTCATCAACAAAAGAGCCTGCAACTCATCATCAAAATTGACCTCCATGTTTGCCAATTGATTGATGACATCTTGAAACTCGTTCAAATGCTCTGCAACAGACTTCTCCTCATCCAATCGAAGTTGCACCAACTTTCGAACCAGAAAAGCCTTGCTTGTAGCACTCTTTGACTCATACAGCGATACTAATTTGTCCCACAACGCCTTTGCGGATTCACAACTAGCCACATGGTGGAACACAGAATCATCCAAATATTGGTGAATCAACGCAATCGCCTTTTTGTCCATTTTCTTCCACTTTCCCTCATCCATATTCGAGGGCTTCTCCCCATTTCCATCAATGGGATCATGCAAATCATTGAGATATAGAACGTCCTCCATCTTCGGCTTCCATATACCCCAATTCCTCCCATTCAAAATAGCCATCTTTGACAACGTCATCATCTCCGACATAAAAAAATCAATTTTTTTTTCAATCCAACAAACACTCCAAGCTATGCAGTGATCTGAGCTCTAATACCAACTGTTGGGGTTTTGTGCGCAGCGGAAGTTTTGACAAAACACCCAAAAACAAAATGAATCTTTTTCACCCAATCACTTGAAGATGAATGTGATTGAATAACAAACAACAACACACAAAAAATATCTGAAATATGAACACACGATATTCCACCCAACCACCCTCTTTATTGATTCACCAAAATATTGTTTACAACCGATCTCAACTATCGTTAAACAAACACAACTTGAATCAATAACCTTATTGAGAAATAGGTAGAGAATATCTAATGGCTAAACAATTTGAGGAGAAAGATAATGAAGAACAATGGCAAATTTTTCCACCCCATAATGAAGATATCATGTAGGCCTTTTATAGAGTAACTTGTCACCCAAATTATCCTCATATATCTCAAATATATCTATTTGGATAAGCACCAAATAATCCTTGCCTTCATTTTCAAATATCCCACAAAAGTAGCAACAAATATCTCCACCAAAAATGGATCCACATAGAAAATTTGTTGTCTACAATTTTGTGATTTGCGTATCACAAATCTCAACACTGTCACGACAAACTTAATGAATTATACATTAATTTTAGAGAAACTAGAAGCAATAAAGATTGAAGTGGTTGAACGTAGTAAAACTTGAGATGATGGTAATTTTTGTAATTTATATTTGTTTTTTTTCTAGATCCATACAAATAACAATAATGAAAGAGAGTTACACATTAAAAAGTTAAGGGGAAAAAAGGTGGCTTAACCATCTAAAATTAATGGTAGCACTCCAACCTGGATTCATGCACAATAAAGTTTTAACTAAGTTCTGGACCGTACTTATTCATGGTTTAAGATTATCCAAAGTCAGACAGTGACTGGATAGGGTCATGAAAACACTGGTTGAATCTTAAAATTTAGACCAACATTTGATCCCTTTGACCTATATCTCATCCAATCCAATCTAGAATTCCTTGGATCTCACTTGATCGAATATCAATTGTTGTTTGCGATAATAATTCCAAATTGATGTGTTTTTGGATCATTTGTATGAATATCATTAATTTTATCTTATACGACCATTTATTTGCATTTTAAAGAAAAGTTTGCTTTGTTATTTGTTAAGGATCTAAAAGTGGTTAGTCTATTATGGATGCCGCTTGACAGGGCCGAACACAAATGTGTTTAGCTTACGTCTTGAATGAAATCAAGTCGAACACACACTCAAATTCATATCTATATAAAATTGGACAACATACGTTTTTTGACACGAACGTGAAAGAACATGAACATGTAACAATATTTATACCAAATTTTATGTTTTTATAATAGACTTTGTTTTCAGTTGTATATTAAATTACAAGAAATTCAAACGAATATGGAACAAAAAAATTTCGACATCATAGCTCTCGTCTTAAATGAAAATCAGACTCACTCGAACGGATGAATCTCAAAGACGAACATTAATGGACATTGGACACTTGTACAGAATTAAGAATGTTGATCAGCAATTTGGTAAAAACCATCACAAGTCAAAAACTTCACTACTGATTGGCATTTCACCTCTGATATCAAGCTTTGTTCGGGTCGACTAGAACTTGGTTTGACCCATATCGGTCATATTTCAAGAGGAAGCATCCTTCTTCCACAAAGAGTTCAGAGATCAAACCGATCAATCCAATAATTCGATCCTAGATATATTGATCTGTTTTCTACGCTACACAACAAAGCCCAATTCTCAAGGCTACTGTACTGGTCAAAGATGACATATTCTCTATCCCAGCTCCAAGTTTTCGAGTCACATGTGTCCCTCAATTTTTGAAAAGAACTATTCCCCAATAGGAGACCAGGTCTTGTCGCCTACAACTACTTTTTTGAATCAAATAACACGTGGCCAAACTAATACCGGATGGATGCCACGTGACACACTGCAGAAATAAAAAGAGGAGGATATTTTTTTGGAAAAAGTTCACGGTTAGCTTTCTAAAAATAGCTCACCGTACAGTTCGATAGACTAACAATGTAACACAAAGATTTTGTATATAAACCACTTATTTCTCTTCCTAATTTCAATCAAACAACTGTAACATGTAATCAGCAGTATAAACAGATATTATGAAATGGACGTAGACTTGGATTAAGCCAAACCACAATAAAAGTTATTGCATGCTCGCTGTATTTGATAATTTTCTTGCATTCTGTAATTGAAACTATGAGAATACTCTGTGATTTGTGTGTAGACTACACACTTTTAGGGTTGATCGTCATAAAACCAACTTTTGGCGTCAACAAAGAACCCAAGTGCTATGACACCAAAATCTCTCGAGGTCGTGAGCTCCAGTCATCAAAGCATCAAAATGAATGTTTTACTTTAACCCCTCCTATGAAAGGGAAAAAGGAAAGTTTGCCTTTCGTCAGGGCCGGTCCGATGGGTTTGGTTGCCCCAACCGAACAATACTGCAAGAAGATTTTAAAAAAAATTGTGCTGCCCCAGTATTGGGGAAGACTGGATAAAATAACGCAAAAACTGCTCTTGCAAGGGATTGAACCCTGAATCTCAGTGAAGCAAGCCACACATATTACCACCTAGACATGTCTCTCTCAATATGCATAGTCTCTCTCAATATACATGTGATATATATAGACATATAGTGATATTCGTAAAATGTGCCCCTTTCTCCTCCACCACCAGCTGCTGCCCTAGGCGGTCGGCTCGCCCGCCTACCCCTAGGGCCGGGCCTGCCTTTCGTTATGTAGTCCATAATGTTTAAATATTATTGTCCAACCAATTGTATTATGGATTTTTAGCATTAATACAAACAAAAATAGCTATCTGTATGAGGAGTATGAGATTGTAAATTGTAATGCTAGATTTATCAACAAAGGAGGGTAAATTATCCTTCTGCCACAAATTACAGGAAATCAAAATCAAGCATGGGAGATAATGGAGTAAAATTAATGCCACGCGTTGAAGTAAAAGCAAGTCAACGCGTCAATATGGAGTCAACCATGCATTAGAGATGCTCTTGTAAAGCCTATACAATCCCTGTTTACGTGTTCGAAGTTCCAACAAGGGTTAAGCATCTTCGTGAAAGAAAATATTCTTAATAACAATTAAGAAATATTTTCTATCAAATCATGGGCCCCTCCAGCACAAAAAATTCGGCCCATGATTGAGAGTTAGGCAGGGAGAATGGATGAACTATTTTTAACTGTTGACCAAAACAACCTACTGCTTGATTAATTTAATTTATCATGGATTCTATTATCCAAAGTGGTCATTAAATTAACTAACAGAATGAATTCCTTGCTTTATTGCACCAAATTCCTTTGAAAATTTGAAATTTGGATCTCCTATTTTTGCGCTTCCCCTAAACAGAAAGCCTTTATTTATTGTATTTTATTTTATGTTTTTTTTTTTTTTTTTTTTTTTTTTTTTTTTTTTTTTTTTTTTGTGTTTTGCTTTCCAATCCCATACACGGTTTTTACCCTTAAGGACAAAAAAAAACAAAAAAATTGTTAGTATTTTCAACAAAAGATTAACAGAGGAACATCTGAGGTTATTTGAAGCTCGATTGAGGCTGATGTTACAACTAGGTATCTCGAACAAACATCTTTTTTAAGAGATACTGATATGCAAATTCTAAAATTTTATTCAACAATCTTTATTCTACAACTTTATACAGATACCTGATTTCAACTCTAACCCCCTTATGGAAAGAAAGTTATCTAACATGTTAGCTCTAATCCTGATCAATGTTACCATTTTTGTAAGAATACCTGACTCCCAATAATTGAGAGCAGAAACCATTATTATATCCGCTTTATTGTTTGTATAATCATGATGAAGACTGCATGTTGTTCGTCGGGGTTATAGTTGTTAACTAAACTAAAATGTCATTAAGGCCGTAATTTCCCTTATAATAGGTACTTTACAAGGATGTGTAAGGACCATGCTTTACCGGCTAAACTCATCAATAAGAAGGATCATATTCATATTCTTGATCTTAACCAATCACGTATTCTCCTTCAAGCATACTGGAATTATTCAACAAAAAATCTTGAGCTCAACTTGAATTGTTCAACAAAAATTCAACCTTAGCTATCAAATGATATTATTATCATTTGTTCCAAGGTATAGACAGCATCAACTGTAGGCCCAGCCATTTAATTTTAATAATGTTACATTAACCAATAGGTTACACTTGAATCCAATCCGATCTGAGCTCAATTAAAAAAAATTAGGTCCATTAACAAGGCTACAAAGTTCGAAGTACTTCTGCATACTAAATATAGTTTACATACTACCAAATAATGTAACTTGTAAGCCTTTGCCCAGCTATATATATACATATCACCCATCCACTGCTATAGCATAAGCTCAAACCATACCCCAAAAAAATGTCAGCCCTTCAGTGCACCGATATAGAGGGAGCTAGAGTTCAAAAACAAGACAATAGTCACATCAGAACTGGTTAGGGAAAAACAAAATGACAATTTGCATGATGCATCATCATTTCATGCGTTCTGACTGTTTTGCATGGTTGTGATATATAGGAACTCTATGGAGCTGTGTTGCTCATATAATAACTGCAGTCATTGGCTCCGGTGTTCTGTCTCTTGCATGGAGCATAGCACAACTCGGGTGGATTGCAGGAACTATATCCTTGATCAGCTTTGCAGTTGTCACATACGTATCAGCCCATCTGCTATCAGAATGCTATCGATCTCCTGACTCAGTCACCGGAACAAGAAACTGTTGTTATATGGATGCTGTTAGAGTCACGTTAGGTAATGCAATCTTTTATTTATGCATATTCACAGAGCCTTTGTGTTAAGACTGTACATGCATACAGGTAAAAAGAGGACAATAGTGTGTGGTACTATTCAATACCTTTGCTTGTATTGCGGCTGTATTGCCTACACCATCACTACTTCAATTAATATGAGGTACAATCTCTACTTTATCATCTATAATTATCGTGTATGAATTGGTTATATAAGGTGCTTCTGTATTAAATATTATAGTTCATAAATGCAGGGCAATGCTGCAGAATTATTCCTACCACAAGGAAGGGAAGAATTCTTCATCAAAATATGGAACAATTATGTTCATGCTATTATTCGGAGCAGTCGAAATAATATTGTCACAAATACCAAATTTCCACAATTTGTGGTGGCTATCCGCTATGGCTGCAGCCATGTCATTTTGTTACTCAATCATTGGATTTGGACTCGGGGTTTCAAAAGTCATAGGTGATGTACAAATTTTTGTATATAACATCCAATTATTATGTTAAGTAGAAACGCAGATCCAAAATCGTCAAACAAAATGAAACATGGAAGTGAAATTTCACGATATATCAAAATATTCAACAACATTATCTGATATCATTTGAATTTATATAACTTCAGCTAATGGAACAATAAAAGGAGGAATTGGAGGTATTTCAAGCAGCACATATCAAAAAGTATGGTTAGTCTCCCAAGGAATTGGTGACATCGCATTTGCCTATCCATACTCGTATATTTTACTAGAAATCCAGGTAAAATTCGTGTAAATTACCTATTTTTCCACCCAAAAAGATGGTTAGATAATAAATTTCTTTGAATGTGTTTTCAAATGAAGGATACACTGAAATCGCCACCAGCAGAGAATAAAACAATGAAAAGAGCGTCAATGATCTCTATTTTTGTCACTACTTTTTTCTATCTTTGTTGTGGAGGTTTTGGATATGCAGCTTTTGGAAATAAGACACCCGGTAATCTACTTACTGGATTCGATGAACCATTCTGGCTAGTTGATTTTGCAAATGTTTGCATTGTCCTTCACCTTTTGGGAGCCTATCAGGTAAATCACCCCCCCCCCCCCCCCCCAACCCCCCACACCCAAAAAAAAAAAAAAAACACACACACACACACAACAACAACAAAACTCCCAAACATGTATGTAGAAGTTAGACTTTATTTATCAATGTTAACCCTAAGGACACTGACGTAGAAAGAACGAATATACCTACCACTGTGACATGTAATAATATTCCATAATACTGTACCACCATGGTATTATCAGAGAATGGTGAATATATCATTGAAAGTAGATGCACACAACATTCAACCAAAATAGTTTTCCATCCGTGTTATCTCCAATCCAATTTTGCCCTATTTTGTACATACGGAATAGACAAAAAACGAAGAAAAATATATTAATTAGCACGGTGAGTAAGCCAGCTATAACAGAGTTAAAAATGGAAATCTCTTAAAAAATGCAGTCTCAAAATCAAGAATAGTCAAGATAAGACAGAATAATATGCAGAACACCACTTATTCCAAAATACAGAGTGGTTAACTGAACACCCTAGACACCCCTTAACTTGTCACATTTCATTGGTCAGATTTGGCATTTTTATATATGGTTATACTACTAATTTTCAAATGCAAAATTTTGAAAATGATAATTTATAAAGCTACTTAAGATAAAATATCTGTACTGATCACTGAAAACCAACGAAATTTGTTTACGATAGATCCCCTGTAATATTGTGTATGTAACAAGTTGTTGCAACCATAACTACCTGCTTAATCTTTATATATTCTTTACAATGGTGTTTCGCAATAGTTTCCAACAGTTGAGTCTCAAATCCTAAATACTGAATTATTTCCTTACTATGAAACAGATGTGCAGCCAGCCAATTTTTGCATTTATCGACAGATGGTTAAGCAAAAAGTTTCCTTGTGGACGATTTCCAAATGATTTTTACACAATTAAACTCCCAGTATTACCATCTTACAGATTAAATCTCCTTACCCTATGCTATAGAACACTCTTTGTGACATCAGCTACAGCCGTAGCAATGATACTACCCTACTTCAATCAAGTGTTGGGAGTCATCGGTGCACTAATGTACTGGCCGATGTCTATATATTTTCCTGTGGAGATGTATTTCGTGCAAAAAGAGATAAAACCATGGACAAAAAAATGGATTGCTCTTAGGATATTCAGCGTTGGAAGCTTCTGTGTCAGTGTTTTTGCATTGTTTGGTTCACTTGCCGGGATCTTTATTCAGAAAGTGGGTTAATTATTAGTATTTACTTTTAAATTTCATAACTGCTGCTATGTGGTAGTGGTATTACATATTTTGAAAATAGTGGCAACTATAGTACTGTGCCAGATGTGCTTTTACAGTGATGATGGATCCATTAATGCGATCTACACAGAAAATAAAAACGCGCAGCAAGGCCATTTGTAAACCTTATAATATTCAGTAGATATGTTATGTCGTTTTACGCACATTCTCAACAGAAGAAACTGTCACATTCAAAAAAAAAAAAAAAAAGGAGATAGCTAACCAAACAAAATCACCTTCTTACAGGAGCGGAGTCCTGACAGCTGAGAAGGTCATGTGACCTCACCAGGAATTAGGAGAAACAATATCAGTTATTCTTTTGACAGCTCAATAAACCCTAACCTTTTTTGCATTACAACCTCCCAAAATTCATTCATGGCAACACCGTTTTCATCTGACGCAGCAACCACAGTAATCTTCTCCAATTCCGTTTCATGGTTACCCACTTTTATGTTTTCAATCTGAATTTGAATGTATTTAAATTTGAGGAACTAGTTTGCAAATTGTATCTGCAGTATAACCAAAGTTTTGATATTTGAAAATCAGTTTTAATTGTTGAAATAGGTTTTTGTATTCAATTAGAATCTGCAGTGGAATTTGTTGCTTTAACATGTTTGAATTTCATAACGAATCATACAATTTCTCTTATTGTTGATTGTTTGTTCCTCCATTATTTAGTTAGTAAGCTCGTCACTAATTGATTTCTGATAAAATGTTGCTATTGATATAATGATTTGCCTAGCTGGTATAGACTGAACTAGTACAAATTGATTAACCTAATCAGTGTGTAATACGTGAATTAATTCAAACAAGTATAACAGATTTACACGGTTGACTAGTTCGAAAATAAGATAATGATGCCAACTTCGTTTACCATACAAACCTGAGTCAGTGAATGAAATATACCATACAATGTGCTACGTGATTCACTTGGTTGATTAGCAAAATATGAGCTATTGTAGTAAATTGTCATTTTTAATTAATTGTCATACAATCAGTGGATAGAATAAAATGAGCAGAAATAGGAATGATGCATAGCGATTTATTTTACAAGTTTATCCGCAACTATTATGGATTTTTTTTTCAACCATTTCTATAACGGGAAAAAAATTTATAAGGGCAAATTAATTAAAAAAATTATCCAAAAGGACAAGCCAGTGAGCCACTAATAATTTATCCATAAGGACAGTAAATAGACCAGTCCAACATAATTCCTCTTTTATTACGTTCTTTTTATAGTTTCCAACTTCTCACTGTAAACCCTAGTCGTTGACCTCCTCTTCCATCAAACCCTAATCAACTCCGACGATCAACTTCCACCACGTCACTGGCCGCCTCTTCCATCAAACCCTAATCGCCTCTGACAAACAATTTTCGCCTCTTCCATCAAATTTCTCGATCTCCTCACTGATTTCCAATGCGATTTCTTCCTCAACAATCCGACTCGTGCAAATTTCTCGATCTCCTCACCGATCTCATCATTTTTGATTTCGTGAATTCGTCGTAGAAAATCAAACGAGAGAGATGAACGGAAAAAAATCGCCGGGAAATAATTTTTTTATAGACAATTTAGCAGCAGTTTTTAGGTATCAGTTTGCTATTTTTTAAGGTATCAGTTTTCGTGTTTTAACAAATGTTATGCTTTTGTGTTTATAATTTTGGTGCAATATTAGTTTTCTACATGTACTGTTGCATTAGCTTTGCAACTCAATCGAAATTATGTCATTTTAATCAATCAAAGTGGGATGTAAACATTTTTTGTATTAGTTTTTCTTTGAAATATCATAGCAGTTTTTAGGTATCAGTTTTATATTTTTTTAGGTATCAGCTTTATATTTTCTAGTTGAATTTACAACATAGCAGTTTTTAGGTATCAGTTTTATATTTTTTTTAGGTATCAGTTTTATATTTTCTAATTGAATTTACATCATAGCAGTTTTTAGGTATCAGTTTTATATTTTTTTAGGTATCAGTTTTATAATATAGAATGGGGAACAGTCGAACTTATTTCAGTATAATCAACCAAACTGTAATGTAACATTTTTTGCATTAGTTTTAGTTTTAAAATAATGCAACATTAAATTTAGTAGAAAATGATACCTAAGTTGGTATAAAAATGATACTCACTCATTGTACAAAGTAAAAACTGTTACTTTACACTATTAAAAAACTGATATGTGCATGTGAAATGATCATTTATGATGCATAACATTTACATCTGATACTCACAAATCATATCATTCAGTTCTATAATGTATTTTTTTCCAGAGAAACAGGGAACGCGGGACGTGGCCACGATTGGCGATCCAGTTCGCTCGTCCCCGATCCCGGAACAAACGCGACCTGAAACGCTGGCGCTGACGACCAGAAACGCTGACGATGACGATCCGTTGACCTGGAGTGTCTCCTCGATTTAAGGGAGCTAGGGTTTTATGAATGGGATTGTTGGAGGAGGGGTAGTGTGTCGAAAGGCGGCTAGGGTTTAAGGGAGGCTGAGAAGAAATGGGGAAGAAGATATGACGCACAGATTTTTGAAATAATACGTGACCCCTCGATTTGCGTGATGTACAAGTACATATGAGCTGTAATATATTATATATTGGGGCCGAAAGACACCTATATAATATGGAGTATTAATTTGCATGTATTGGAAGGAGTCGAAGGACAACACAACTGTAGCATATAGATATTTAATACTCCATATTAGATATTATGGTTGTCCTATATAATATGGAGTATTAAGATATGAAAGTTTGCATGTAGTTTCCAAGGACAGCTGCAAGTTTTTCCAAACTTTAGATTAAATTTAAACGTCACATTGGAAATACAAAAGTCACCCTATTTCCAAAGTTAATTGCTGCATGTAGCATATAGATATTTATTTATGTCTTAATCTAAATGTTTAATTATGGTTCTTGGAGAGTCAAGAGATGCAAATTCTACAAGTATTATATTATATTGCACAATGACACATTGTACCCATACGTTCGCTTGTACCCACGCGTTCCCTCGTGCCATTGCGTTTCCTCGTATCGGAAACATTCAGTGCAGCTTTCCACGTATCCGTTTTCGTACCACGTTTCGTACCGAACCCCGTCCTATGTAACCATGTTTTTTTTATTAACCAGGATGATGATTTTGTTAATCCGCGGGCAAGAGACATTAAGTTGACTACATCTTCTCTTTTGTTAGCTATGCATGAGTGTAGTATCATTTTTAACTAAGTATTGGTATCACTTTCTTATCTGTTGTTACTTTTCAGCAATAATGTATAAATTTTAGTTGAAAAGTGGTATCGGTTTCTTATTTCTAACCATCAATAAAGAATAAATTTTATACTATTATTTCTAACCATCGATATTTTTCATACATACAGAGCAGATTGTGGAATATTTGTGATCATATTTATGACATCACACAACAGATCTGAAGTTACGCTGAAGGTGACAGAAGAAAACATGGATAAAACAAGAGCAATGATTGTGTGCGAAATACTATCAAATCATGCTAGCTGCTAGAATTTGGTTCGATTCATCACTGGATTGAGCAAAAAAACTACAAGAAAATGAATGAATTAATGTCTAGAATAGTGTTGTATGTAACTAGATTGTGTTTGAAAATGATGTTTTTTATTTCAGATTTATATGTAAACAGTTTAAAATGTTTTGCAAATCAGTAATGACTATTATGTACATGCTGATGTATTGAACACTAATCTTGCTTATGTACATGTTTATTAATGGAATGATTGTTATGTTGGTGAGTTGGATGGCAAATTAATGATATCAAATTTTGTCAGTATTGATACTCTGAAAGTCATGCAGTTTTTAGGTATCACTTTTATATTTTTTTAGGTATCAGATTTATATTTTCTAGTTGGATTTATATCATAGTAGTTTTTAGGTATCATTTTTATATTATTTTTTTAGCTATCAGTTTTATATTTTCTAGTTGGATTTATATCATAGTAGTTTTTAGGTATCATTTTTATATTATTTTTTTAGCTATCAGTTTTATATTTTCTAGTTGAATTTACATCATAGCAGTTTTTAGGTATCATTTTTATACTTTTTTTAGGTATCACTTTTTTATTTTCTAGTTGAATTTACATCATATCAGTTTTTAGATATCATTTTTATAAAAATTTTAGGTATCACTTTTATATTTTCTAGTTGAATTTACATCATAGCAGTTTTTAGGTATCATTTTTATATTTTTTTAGGTATCACTTTTATATTTTCTAGTTGAATTTACATCATAGCAGTTTTTAGGTATCATTTTTATATTTTTTAAGGTATCAGTTTTATATTTTCTAGTTGATTTTACATTATTATGTTGGTATAAGTTTTGATTGTGTATGAAATTCTTGCAGATACTGCATGCTGTTGGAATTTACTTGAATTCAAGACTGGATTGAGTACAAGTAAAAGTAAATGCATGAACGCATTCTTGGAATGGAGAGCAGTGTTGTATATACTTATATTGTATAGGAAAACAATGTATCCTAGTATATCAGTTATGTATAGTTGTAGGTATCATATGATACAAGTGGGTATTATTGTGTATTATTGAGTATAATCTCATTTTTGTGATAATTAAATTGAATCGATTGCTATTATTTTTTAAATCAGTAGGTATTATTGAGAATAAATATTATTTTTGTGAGATTTGAATTGACTAGATGGGTGTTATTTTTTTATCAGTGGGTATCAGTTAGAATTAATGTTGTGTATAAAAAAAAAGTCAATTACCAAAGCAAACAACACAAATCTACCTACTTGTCACAGTTCTCATACACAAAGCCATAAAAATAATACCTAGAAAACTATAAAAATAATACCTAAAAACTGCTTTAATATTTTAACGACAAAAGTAATACAGAAAATGTTTGAATCACAATTTGATTGATTAAAATGAAATAAATTCAATTGAATTACAAAGCTAGTGCAACAGTACAACAACAAAATTAATACAACAACAAAAATTTACTAAAAAAAACTTAGCACGGTGAATACAGTAAAAATGATACAAAAAAAATATAAAAATGATACCTAAAAACTGCTCCAATGTTTTAAATAAAAAGTAACACAAAAAATACTTACATCACAGTTTGGTTGATTATAACGAAATAAGTTCGACTGTAATACATAGATAATGTAACAATAAAACTACAAAATAAATACAACATTAAAACACAACAAACGAATATAAAATAGTGTTAAATAAACAAAAATGATACCTAAAAAAATATAAAACTGATACCTTAAAACTGCTCGATTCAAACATAATCATCGTTAATCTTGTGAACATAATCGAAATATTTTTTAATAAATTTTAGTCGATTCAAACAGAATCATCGTAAATCTCGTGAACGAAATCCCAAATCAATACGCTAGAGAGTGATTTTGCAATCTGAAACTCAGATCGAGAGATAAGATGTCGAGATCAGATCTGGTCGAGATATCAATACGCTCGAGAGTGATTTTGCAATATGAATCTGAAGAAAAAAATGCGTTGGAGAAGAAAAAAACGCGTTGGAGAAGAGAATGCGAGATCGAGGGAAGCGCGATGTCCGAATGAGGAAGAAAAAGAAATCAGCGCACGTGAAATAATAAAGAATCAGTATATTGTCCTTGTGAATAAAATTTTAGTAGGTTATCATTATGGATAAAAAAAAACCTAAAATTTGTCCTTGTGATCATTTACCTGTTCTATAACGAATAACTATTACATTTACTATTTTATAATGGCTACTTAATAGTTTGCTATGAATTCTTCTGTAAACATTTCAACGATTGGAGGAAGAAAAAAAATTCTATCATCCCCTAATTACTTCAAATCGCGACATCGCCAACGTAAAATCCTGGCTACACCGCTGCCTTCTTACATAATCATTTTATACTATTTCAAAACTTCAACCACCCCTTGATATAATGCTAAGAGTTAACATCACTTCATCTTAGACACTAAACAAGTCTTCGTCTTCCATCTATGTGTTTTTACCAAAAACGGCATGAAACACCAAAGGTACTCTTTCAAATACTTCAACAAAAGGTATGTGGAGCCACAATCGCAAGCATGGAAAGCATTAAAGTAAGACACGAGAACATTTTTATAGTGGTTCGATCATAAAAGATCTAAATCCACTTTCACATAAGATTTCATTGCCAATTTATCAATTACAAGACTTGATTCACTCTCACAACAAGTTTTATCACTCTCTCACTTGTAGATCACACTTGAATTTCAAAAAAGTGATGAAGAAATGGAATGACCAGCGGAGATAAGGAATGATCCGAGGAGAATTAGAAGGATTTCTTCAAATGTTTGGACTTAGATGATGGATCTCCAACTCTTAGATCACTTGAATGAACTTGGTGGAAACCATGATCAATGAATGGATGAATCTTCACTTGATGATGATGGATGGGTGTTAGAATAGTTGTGGAGAGATTTTAGCAGCACTTCGTGGCAAGGAAAATCGTCCCCCATTAAAGTGGGATAGGTCCCCTATTATAGGAGTGTTGAAACTAGGATATCATGTGCAGGATACCGATCGGTCGGAGCTTTATTTACGAAAATTGCCACTGGTCAGCCTGTCAACAGCTGGCAACAGAACCGACCGGACCAAATTAGAATCGATCGGTCGGTGTATCTCCTTTGCTACAAAGATGGTATGCGATGGGTTTCATACTATGACCGATCGGTGGTCTGCCTCTTTGACCAACCGGTATGATAACGTTTGAATAAGGTGAATTGCTCGAGGGGCGACCGATCGGTGTTATTTTTCTGACCGATCAGTGTGGTGAGGTTGCATCAAGATGAGCCATTCCTGCCATGACCGGTCAGTATGATGGTTCCACGTCATTGCTAGCCAACCGATGTTCTTTCCACTTGTACAATTATCAGCTTAAGACCGACCGATCGGCCTGTGCTTAATGAAGATGAAGGCGCTGGGTATTTTCACTTAGACCGACCGGTACATCTTCCTTTCTTGTGAAGTTGGTCGGCCTGCCCTTCATGATATGACTGACCGGCGGTAATCCTTCCCAACCGATCGGTGCGATAAGACTTGTTGGAGTAAGTCGCTCCTAGTACGACCGGTCAGCTGTACTTCGTCCTGACCGATCGGTGTGATTGCTTCATATTATTGTTAACCGATGCTCTGGAGCCCCAAAACATGACCGGTCGGTCTTGTATGCTTATGACCGATCGGTATAGCAACGATGGAACATAGCTTACACTGTGAGAACCGTCCGATCAGTACCTGTATTCATCACGTTGAAGCAGGGCACTTCTGGTCTTTCTCTATGTTTTGATCCATCAATGTGTGTATGATTTTAAGGTGTAAACATTTGCCCCTCGAAGTTTACAGTTTTTCGCTTAAGAAAATTGTGAGCTTCGAAATAAACGTTTAAATTACAAGTTGATGGATCATTTGCACGGACCTGTATTGAGCCAACACACACTATCGTTCGCCTCATTAAACTGAATTATCGGTCGGTTAGGTTGAATTAGCCTGAGAAATGACCGATCGGTTGGATGGACCGGACCTTTTATGGACCGATCGACCCATCTGGCCGCGGGATATATATTATTCTTATGGCCTTTACTCTTCCCATTTGCCCTATTCTCCTCAGCCGATCAGAAAAGTCTTATTAATGGCGGCAGCTCCCGCGATTTAACACTGATTCAATCAACTTCGATCCCAGCTCGACCACCGTGATTCAAAATCAATCAGGAGGCTTTCAACTCCAATTCCATCGTCGCGATTTAAGGCCGATCGAGCAAATTTCAATCTCTGCTCAACCCGCTCCTTCGAATTCGAGTCAATACTCAGGTATTACGCTGAAATTTCACGCGCTTTGTGTAGACATTAGGCCTGGATTGAATTGGACTTGGTTGGCGATAAATCTTGAATCGAATTGTCTTCGGGTTTTTAAGGTTTTGATTTTCAGTATTGGGATGATATGAATTGGACTCATATTTTGTGCTTGATCGGTTTGGGGTTGTATTTGAGAGATGCGAAGTGCATTGGCCTTCTTTGAACTCTATTATAGTTTCATGCATATATGGTGTTTGTTGAAATGTTTCAATAACATTTTTCAATTTTATACACCTTGTATATTCCTTTGTTTTGTTGTTGTGGAACCATGATGACCATATGAACTTCCGGTTTAATCCTTGCAAACCTTGCGTCATCAACACTCGTTATTGAAAGCATGCATGATTTAGAAGTAGTTGTAGATTTCAGAAACACATCAGTACTGATCGGTCATCACCATCTGTCTTGGGGAAGTAACTGTATTGCCTGACCGACCGGTCGACATCAGGTTTTTGGGAAATTGGAGGTACCGATTGGTTTACCATTGAATACCGATCGGTTAGCTCTAATCTTCTGGGGAACTGATGGTACCGATCGGTTCGTCCTTGGCACTGGTCAATCTTGGTCACATGCACCGATCGGTCGGTTTCAATCCGGCAGAGGGTACCGATCGGCTTATAGGCAGCGCTGGCCGTCCCCTTGTGTTTTATTCTATTTTCTCAATTTCCCTCTTACTAGTCTCTTCATCTCATTGCTTGTTTGTGCTTGCTTTTATGTTGCCACATATAATGCCTCTTATTTTAGGAAAAAGTACACTTATCTGTGTAAAATGATAACCCGAAAACAGTTGCGCGATCAAACTGAGGAAACATCTGGACCTGTTCAAAGTGGAACTTCCGCCCAGACTGCAATGGCTAATGCCCCTGGATCCGAGGCTACTTCAAACTTTCCTGAGCCTAAACCCCTTACTTTACCATCTAACTAAAGGAAAGCGACGAAACTTTCCGACAAGACATACAAGAGTTTATGTGCTCAATTTAATATCTCGGAGGACAATGTTAGACTTCCGGAGGATAACGAATTTGCTGATTCTCCACCTCCAGGATTTGTTACCGTTAACCATCAGATGTTAACAATGGGAGTCGTTCCCCCATTTAATTCTTTCCTAGAAATGGTTCTTAAACGTCTAGCCATTGCCCCTATGCAGCTACACCCGAATGGTCATGCCATCTTAATTGGTTTATGTGTACTTTTTATGAGGGTTAAGCAACCTCTGCCCACTTTCCAAGAGATATGCTTCCTTTATTCCTTTAAAAAGAGCCCAGGTTCAATTCTTTTTATGGAAGTGAAACATTCTAAGATTATCACCGACTTACTAGACAGTATCAAGGGATTTAAAGAAAACTATTGCTTTGTTCTGTGCCCTGACAGATTCTATAGCAGATGGATGGAAGGGGGTAAAGATCTTCTTATTTAAAACTTTTCTGTTTCTCTTTGCGTTCAAATATTAAATCTTACATTCTTCATCTGTTATACAGAAATCCCATCTACTGACCCAGATTTTGCCTTGGATGAGGGCTTATTAGACGCTCTGAAAAATGTAGATGTAAAAGAGAGAAGTAGGAAATTCTTGATTACAGAAGAATTTCTCCATCAATATCACTTACTTGACCCTTCTCAAAGCTTCAAACCAGACCTAATACTTAAAGGAAAGGCTACCACTAAATCCCCCGCTTCAAAAGCTTCTTTACGGAAATGCTCTGCTACTGCAAGTAGTAGTAAAACACCTTCTAAAAGTAAATTACCCTCCGTTAAAGAAGGGGGTCCTGATCATCACAAGGATGTAAGTGACCGGGCTGACAAAGACGAGAGAGAGGGTATTGACTCGGAGTCCGCTCATGAAACTGAACATGTTGAGGAAAGTGAACTTGCACTAAATCATGATCCAATTATTGAAACGACGATTGAGGATCCTCTTATCAAGAATGTAACTGAGGAGGGTTCCACAGGTACATTTGACAATCTGGGCGATCTTAACTCGGTCAGATATCTTAGTCAAGATGACGTTGTCACCCAGCCTCTTGAACCTCAAACCACAATCACAGCGGCTAGCATAATGGAAAACCCTCTCTGAGCCAGGAAACTTGTTGAAATCTTTAGGAATTTCCTTAGAATCAACTAGGAAAACCGGTTCGTTAGCAACAGCTTCTTTTTAGAAAACGCTTCTAGTACTCAATATTTTAAATAAACATATCCTATGATTTGCCTTTAGTACTTTGGATGTCATGGACTGAACTCTGTCTTAATCTTATTCCAGGTTCTGATATGCACAAGAAACGTTCATCAAGTTTTAGATCAGACTTTAGCAAGAAAAGCAAGGCCATCGATCCAAAGCACTTGTTACAGTATGATCCCCCACGGCCATCGCATCATCACAAACAACTCCATCCTCCTCCGCCACTGAAATCTTCTCATCAACCTTCTCGCATACCAGAATTTGACTTGACTGAGGAGCAGAGGCGGAAGATACGTGAGGATGAGGAGGAAGCAAGAAGATGTACTTGACTAATAGAAGATTCTCCTGATGAAGAGGGCTGAGGAAAGAAACGAGGGAGAGATGATCAAGGACGAGGTGATTCATACAAACATTCCCGAATAGAGAAACTTCCTATTAAACCTCGATCGATTCCATCTTCTAGTCCCTATGGTCCTCTGCGTGAGATCCATTCAATCATCCATAAACCTCATCACGATTCTGGACCAGTGAGTTCCTCTTTCCGAACGACTCCCAGGTTGAAATTTAAAAGGGCTTATGTTTGATCGTGGTGTAAGTCTAACTGACGTCGATGACCTATCTGAGGAGGTAGATGCAGTAATTAGGCAAACATACACTCAGTTTGACAATGCCAACTTGAGACAAAGTGGAATATTGTCAAAGATAGTGCCAAAAGAAAGCTGCACGGATGGAGTAGATTTGGTGATGATCTCCAAAAGCGTCATGACACTAACCTTGCTAACATTGCCGAGTTGGAGAAAACAAGGTCAAATTGAAAAAGTTTTAGATTCCCGTGATGCTACCATTGCATCACTTGAAAAAAGAGTTACAGAATTAGAGGCTTCAGGTAATGAGAACAAGAAGCTCCGAGAAGAACTCGAGGCTGTTAAACAAAGGGAAAAGGAAGCCTTAACCACCAAGTGCAGTATTGAAGCTACATTATTTGTGGAAAAGGATTTCTCCAAGCAGTATCGGGACGAGGCCGCCCAACTCAGGAAAATCATTGATTCCTTAAAGGCTTCCAATCAAACATTGACAGCTAAGGTTGAATCACTCGAGAAAGACAAGACAACTGATGAGGAAGCTCTTAAGCAAGCTGTGGATGAGGCTGAAGAAGACATGTTCCGATTTTATGTCTTCAGCGTCACGAGCCGTGGGAGTTTGCACTACTTAGGGGACAGTTTTGCAACTAGTTTAGCGCTTGTCTGGGAACGAGTGCTTGAGATCAATGGTGATGATTGCAGCGAGGATGAGCTTATTACTAGACTTTTAGATGATAAATCTAAGAAGGCTTTGGCAGAGGGAAAAGCTCAATTAGCCAATGAGAGGGCCGGTACTTTTGGAGAGCAAATTCAAAACCAACCTAATATTAGCTCTTCTGCTGATCCTATGGAACTTGGAGCTTCTGGTTCACAGACATTGGTTAATCCTCCTGATGTTCCCAAAGAGAAAGAAGTGGTTACTGAGCAGAATGCCAATGTAGAGAATATTATTGAGAAGCATAATGGAGATGATGAAGCTGATGATGAAAACACCAAGAATTGGGGAATTGAGCACAGGGATGCCCAAGAAAATCTTCTAGATGCAGGTAAAATCGAAACCAATTATATTGTGTCATACTTAGAGTCCATTTTTGATTATCCTGGGACTCTTGCCTCTTATGCTCATTATCTCCATAATCTAGGTTTAATTTCACCATTATCTTCTCCCTCTTATGCTCATTATCTTATTATCTCCATAATCTAGGTTTAATGCCACAACAATTGAAGCTGCTATAACTGATTCACCCTTGATGACCATTCCTCTTACTTCCGTTATTGCTGCTCCTCCTAGTAACACTTTCCTGCTTGTGATTACAGTTCCCGGGTCACAGGATGCAAGAATCAGTGCTTTCTCAAACTTAGATGATGTTGATTATAATCTTAGTGATGACCTTGCAGCCACTGAAACGGATGAAAGCCCAAAGAATGCTTCCAAGGATAAGGGCAAGAAAGTTGCCAAGTCCTCCTCATCTAAGAAGCACAAGAAGAAGAAGAAGAGAAACACGGAAGCGATTACTTTATCTTATAAAGAAAATCCGGATAATGTGGAAGAAACCCCTCCTCCTTCTCTTAACAAACCAGTTTTAAGGTCAGGTGACAGGAAGAAGTAGTAGTGCTCTATACCGACTTATTTTGTTTCTTGACTATTTTCTCTTATATGTTTTGTTCAGACCGATTGTATATGCAAGTGCCGGTCCCTGCTTATTACTTTATGTTTCTCTGTGTCTTATACTTATGTGCTGGATTTATGACTTTGTGATTTTGCTATCTGATTATGTGATGTTGAAATGAAATTGTGTTCTGCTTTCTGTACTTAAGCTTTTACTCTTAGCTTTGTCGTACCTTCTTGTTCTGCATTCTACACTTGTTTTCTTTTCATGCTTGCATCATAAGTTCTTTTTATTACAAGTCATTTGTTTTTGCAACATTTTGTATTGAAATGACTTTGTTGCACTTTTGAAAAGTTGATTTTTCAATTATAACCACGAATTATTATTGATTGGACCTAGCTTGACCAATTTTGCTTGATTTCCTTGATTCTGACTATGGTAATTTTTGAGATTTATATGAATAACCGCTTTTATGCTTGTCATAATATCGAGGTTATCGATTTTGCCTTTATCATCTCAAAGTTCCGCTTTATCGGTCAAATTAGTTTTTACAGAAACTTAACCCTTATTTTTCAAAGTTGTGACGAGTTTGTGGTATGTCTTAAGAAGTGAGCATCATTAAATCCCTTTAATGCAGTGGTGATGCCCCCATACCAGAATTCGTTACAGATTTTTAAAGTCAAGAGCGGCGTTATGCGACCAACTTTATTTGGAATCCTTTGATCATGTGTTTTTGCCATTGTTGGATTTTTGGTACGATTCCGATTAAAGGTTTCCAGCTTTGTTGGTCTTATTCATATCCTTTTACGGAAATGAACGCCTGTTTTTGTGCCCCTGCTCGAGAGATCTTATATTTTATATATCCAATCATATTTCTTGCTAGTCTGGTAATCCGGACCCTTCGGTTAGATTTGAATATATGCCCCCGGGGAGGTCTTATATTCCGTTCTTTCGAGGAGGTATTTGTAAATCCGTTATTTGTTGTTACCGAATGACTCGGTCACTTGTAGAATTTGTAGGGCACCTTCGAAAAGGGCTTTGGATCCGTCAGTAATTGGATTTGGAAGACCCAGAATCAATAGCTGATTTGGAAGATCCAGCATCTGATCGGATGCACCCGAAGGGGTCTTTCATAACCCAGTGTTTGTATCGTTGTCCAGCCATATATCAGTGGCATCGACGATGAACCGGGTGCCCTTCGGGAAGGTCTTTGGTTTTGAAGCCCAGTGTTTGTATCGCTATCCAACCATGTATTAATGACATCGACGATGAACCGGGTGCCCCTCGGGGAGGTCTTTGGTTTTGAAGCCCAGTATTTGTCGCAATCCTACCATGTATCAATGGCGTTGGCGATCGACTGGGTGCCCCTCGGGGAGGTCTTTGGTTTTAAAGTTGCGTTGTTTCGCGGGGCGGACACTAGTTCATTTATCAGGTTTTACCACGATTTGTTAGAACTAGGGCCTGAAACCTTGCAATTAAGAAGGTGCTCCTTTGGTGAAATTTGCAGCTTCATTTGTAGCTCGAACGCTGCTTCATTTGACCGCTTAATTCCTGATGTCCCTTCTTTTCGTTGTTGTGCTTCACATCTTTCGTATTTGTTGCGAATGATGTTTTATGCATTAAGGAATGTGTATTTGAGCTATCCCAATCGGGATGTGCTGCAACGATCACCAGGTTATATTAGGTCATAGATGTGTCAGCATTCTTTTAAGAGACCTGCAATCAAAATTGAATCTTAGCATACAGTTTACGAATCGTACGATTTAGGCAAGTAAAGCATTTTCCTTTCATTTATATGTACAAAGCTTGTAATAACGTTGCATGATATTTACAATGCATGATATTTACTATTTTTTCAGAACATATGAAAGAAACATGGAGTAAGCAGTGACGGAGGTGTATAGCACTCCACGCTCTCGAAAGTTGGATTCCATCCACCGTTTTCAGTTCAGATGTACCATCTGAGAATTTTTGGCTAATCATATATGGCCCCTCCTAGTTGGGTCCGAGTACCCCAGTTCCTATCATGATTCTTTTCAGAACAAGGTCCCCAACTTGAAAGGTTCTACGTTTTACTTTAGCATTGAAATGACGAGCTATTCTTCTCTGATGTGCTATGACTCTGAGTTCTGCTTCTTTTCTTTTCTCTTCAAGAAAATCGAGTGCTTCGAGTTACAATTTCACATTCTCTTCTTGGTTGAAGTGGATTCTTCTACGAGTTGAGACTTCCAGTTCTACTGGAATCATAGCCTAGGATCCAAATGCAAACGAGAATGGAGTGCGTCATGTCGCAGTTTTATAAGCGGTACGGTATGCCCATAGTGCAAGTGGAAGCTCGTTTACCCAAGCACCCTTAGCTTTTTCGAGTCGCTTCTTAATGGTTGACTTCAAGATTTTGTTAATTGCTTCGACTTGCTTGTTGGCCTGCGGATGAGCAATGGCTGCAAAACTCTTCTTGATCTGTACTTAGCACAAAATCTAGAAACTCACTGCTTTCAAATTGAGTTCCATTATCGGTGATTATTTTCTGTGGTACGCCAAACCTGCAGATGATGTTCTTCAAAAAAATTGATCACCTTCTTTGAAGTAATAGTAGCTAGCAGTTCAGCTTCAACCCATTTAGTGAAATAGTCAACTGCTACTATTGCGTACCTCATATTCGATTTAGGTGTAGGTAATGCTCCGATCAAGTCTATGCCCCAGACGGCAAATGGTCACGGACTGACCATTTGAGTCAATTCAGTGGGAGGCGCTCTTGGAATTTTTGCAAATCTTTGGTATCTATCACACTTTTTCACATAGGTCATCGCATCTAGGTTGACATCGGTCCAAAAGTAGCCATATCGCAAAATTTTCTTGGCCAGTGTTTGACCGCCTGTGTGACCACCGCAATCTCCCTCATGCATCTCTGCCAAGATTGCTTTTGATTCCTCCTTGGTTACACATCGCAGCAATGACGTGGAGAATCCTCGCCTATACAACCTCCCATCCTGGATTAGGTATAACGGAGCTTTACGCAGTACCTTCCTTCGTTTTTCAGCTCTTCGGGGAGTGTCCCGTTGAGGATATATTCCTTGATCGGAGTCATCCATCACATGGGTTCCTCAATTGTCTCCATGATCCAGTCAACATCTGCTTCCTCAATGGCGGGAGTTGAAAGGACTTCGACAGGAATAAGGCCCAGTAACCGTGCATCTGAAGAACTAGCATATTTGGCGAGAGAATCTGCCTTTGAATTTTCTTCTCTTGCAATGTGAGATATAGTATAGTGGTCGAGGTCGTTGAGAAGTTCCATGGTTTTGATAAGATAGGAAGGAAGGTTTCCAACCTTAGTCCAGAATTCTTTAAGGATTTGACACACTACCAGCTGGGAATCACTGAAGATTTGTAAGGTTTTTAGATTCAACTCCTTTGCTAACTTCAGCCATGTTATTAATGCTTCGTATTCGGCCTCATTATTTGTCGATGGGAATTCCAATCTCAAAGCATAGCACAGAGAATGACCATTTGGAGTTTCTAAGACAATTCCGGCCCCTGAACAGCAATCATTTCTGGACCCATCAAAATATAGCTTCCAACTAGCCACTGTCTCTGCTGGTTCTTGAATTTCCTCTCCTATGTCCATGAATTCGGCTATGAAATCTGCTAAGGCTTGCCCATTAATAGCTCTTCGGGGGTGATAAGTGATATCATATTGGCTATGCTCAATATTCCACTTCAATAACCTTCCCGAAGTTTCTGGGCAAAATAGAATTTGTCTTAGCGGTTGATCGGTGAGAACTTTTATAAGATGGAATTGGAAATATGGTCTCAACTTTTTTGACGCAATGAGCAAACATTATGCAAGTTTCTCCAACTTCGGGTAGTTTAACTTTGCTCCAGCGAGCCGCTTGCTAATGTAATAAACTGACCATTGGACTTTGACATCCTCTCGGACGAGTGCAGCGCTTAAGGCATGTGATAAGACGGCCAAATATAGGAAGAGCTCCTCTCCATCTCTAGGCTTAGAAAGCATCAGTGGCGATTCCATGTGTTTAATCAATTCTTCGAATGTCGTTTGACACTCAAGAGTCCATTGAAAATCTCTTTTTCCCTTCTTTAACGCATCAAAGAGTGGGATGCATCGATCTGTCGCCTTTGAGAAGAATCGGTTCAGGGCAACAACTTTCCCATTCAAGCTTTAAAGCTCTTTCTTTGTCCTTAGAGCTCGCATTTCCCGCATGGCTGTGACTTGGGAAGGATTCGCCTCAATGCCCCTAGCAGCGTTGACTATGAACCCAAGAAATTTTCCCAACGAAACTCCAAATGAGCATTTAAGGGGATTTAGCTTCATGTCATACTTTCTGAGAATATGAAACATCTCAGCTAGATTCTCTAGATGATTTTCTGCCTTTTTTGACTTTACTAGCATATCATCTACATAGACCTCCATTGTGTTCCCGATTTGGGATTTGAATGTGGAATTCACAAAGCGCTGGTAGGTTGCCCCCGCATTCTTTAGTCCGAACGGCATAACTTTATAGCAATATAGACCTCTATCAGTTATGAAACTCGTGTTCTCCTCATTTGGCTTATGCATCATGATTTGATTATACCCGGAGTATGCGTCCATAAACGATAACAATTCATGCTCCACTGTTGCATCGACAAGTTGGTCAATTCTCGGTAATGGAAAACTGTCTTTGGGACATGCATTGTTAAGGTCCGAGTAATCTATGCACACTCTCCATTTGCCGTTGAATTTTTTAACAAGGACAGGATTCGAGACCCAATCGGGATACGTAGATTCTCTTATAAAATTATTTTTGAACAATTTGTCTACTTCTTTTAATGCCACAGATCTTTCAGGCCCTTGCATTCGTCTTTTTTGCTTTACAGGAGTCAAACTAGGATTAATATTCAACTTATGAACAATTACATTGGGCGATATTCCGCACATGTCAGAATGCGTCCATGCGAAAACATTTAAGTTTGCTTTTAAAAACAATATCAAATCCTTCTGCAATTTTAGGCCTAACCGAGAACCTATCTTTAGGACTCGGTCAGGATCTTTATCTTGTACTGAAACGGAATGGTGTCCTCAGCCGGTGCCGCTATGTTTTCCCCCATACTGGTTTTTCTTGGATCAATCTCCTTCTGGGCTCCGCTATGCTCACCAGTATGAGGGCCCCGCCTTAATTGCTATAAGGGGGAATCACAAATGCGAAGCGGAGGCTCCACATCCTTTTGCACTTCCATGTTCCTTGCCTCGGCAAGCTCAACCAGATAGCACTCCCTCGCTGCCTGTTGGTCGCCCTTGACTATGCCAAATCCGTTTTCAGTTGGGAATTTCATTGTGAGACACCACAGAGCCATAGTTATTCTAGACGCTGCGAGGGTTGGCCTCCCACGGAAGGCATTGTAAGCAGAAAACTCATCGATTATGACAAAATCTTGCTTTAGTGCCGCCTGATGCTCTCCTTTTTCAAGCTCGACAAGCAGATTGATGATGCCAATTGGTCGAACGGCTTGCCCCGTGAATCCATGAATTTTATTCTGGCAAGCTTTTACATCATCCATTGAGAGCTTCATCCTATGAAATGCACTGATGAAGAGGACATTGACCGATGCCCTACTATCAACTAAGACCCTTCTAACAATGGCCGAATCCAGGCCAATGGTTATTTCCATGTGGTCCACCGTTGGAGCTATGAGTCCATCTGAATCTTCATCTTTGAATACAATGTCATCCCATGGAATTCTTGACATCTTTGATGATAAGGCTTCGTTCATGATCATGAGCTCTTCTCCTTTCGGCAAGTTCTTCGTCCTTGGAGTATTTCACAATGTCCCTCCAGCTTCTTCCGGCTGGATGTGGCCCACCTGAAATAGTATTGATTATCAACCTTGGAATAACTACGACCGAAGCATTCTCATTCTGCTTAGATTGTCCCGCAACGATTCCTTGTCCTTGAGCATTATGGGTATTCTGCGGGTTCTTTGTATATTGTTGAAGTCTGTTTTTCCTTATCAGTTCTTCAATTAAGCTCTTCAGGTGTCTGCACTCGTTTGTATTAGGACCGGGCTGGTTATGGAATCGGCAAAACCTCCCTGACTTGATCGCAACATCACTGACCTTCATTTGTTTCGATACTGGGTAATCTTCAGTGTCTTTGGTTGCCATGAAGATGTTCTCCACGGTATCGTTCAGAGGAGTCAATTCCGAATTCTTAAAGAAACGAAGCTTTTGGTTTGGTCGGTTGTCTCTTTCATTATTCCCTCTTTTCTGACTACCGGGATTCTTTTGACCGCCTTTGGCATTATCATTCTTCTTTTCGGGCTGTGCACTGCTTTCGGGAACATCTATAGTATAGGCTGGATCCTCATCCACGCCTATGTATTCCTCAGCTTTGTCAAACAGTCCCTCAAGAGTACTTGGTTTCTTCTTTTTAATCCATCGTCCAAGCTTGGTCTTCTTGCTTATAGCACCCTTCAAAGCCATTAAAACCAAACGTGGCTCATAGTTTCCAACCTCAGCTGCGGCGGTGTTAAAACGGGTGAGAAAAGCCCTTATGGGTTCTCCTGGCCTTTGCTCAAGCTCGTTCAATTACATGACATCTCGTACTTTTGTCGCTTGAAGCCTGAATTGCTCTCGAAATAGTTTGGCCAAGGTAGCAAAATCATCCACAAATCTGGGTGGTAGCTTTGTGAACTAGAGTGATGCGACCCCCTCAAGATAAGTTGGAAAGTATAAGCACTTCAGCTCATCCGTGACACGTGCTCCGTCCATATGTTGGTCATATTTAAACAGGAATATGTTGGGATCACTTGTTCCATTGTAAGCTTGGACTGTCGGTGGTTTAAATTTGTTCGGATATAGTGTCATTTTTATCCTTTCTGTAAGTGGGGTTTTAGTGAGAGCAAATCCCCAATCCTTTTCGTCATCTTGCTTCTTCGAGCCTTTTTCCATAATTCTGCGTACCATCTCCGATATGCGCTCTTATTCGTTGAACTGGACCACGAGGCGGACACCGTCATCTTTATCGGATGTTGCCTAAGCAAACGATCTCGGTTCAGATTTCGGGGCCCTGAGCCCCCTACTTGAGGAGGTGCCCCTTTGGTGGTTACAAGCGCTTGTCGAGAAGTCGCTTTATCAGTATGGTTGCGCGTGGGTGACTTGGCTTCCTTACGTCGAAGATCTTTAGAATTTGTAATCTCTTGAATAGAATCTTCTCGGTTTGGACTCGAAGAAGAGGAGCCCGCATTTTCCGTATGACTGGTTTCAACGGTCTTAGCACGAGCGACATTTATGGTAACTTTCGTCGTAGCGGCTTGCATGACAAACACCGACTCAAGTTTTTTCATCATGGCCTTGTTTGCAACGTCCATTTGGCTCGTAAAACCAACAACAACTTCATCCAACTCCCCTTTCGTTATAACTTCTCTTGCCTTAGAGGTTTCTCCAACCTCGAATTGGTTGGTGAGAGGAGCGTTTTTTTTGTTGGCGGCATTATCGACATCTTTGACACTTTTACTAGTAGTCTTTTTCGATGGTCTACTTGGTTTACCCAAAATTTAATTAAGGCCTTGAACTTGTGAGAGAACTTGTTGAATGGCTCGGACTCTAGATTTGCGAAATCTATAGGAGAAACGAGCTCAAACTTTCACTTTTGCGAACGGTTTAAGAAAGAGATATGCGAATCATACCCACGGTGGACGCCAAAATGTTTATACCAAAAACGGTATGAAATACCAAACGCACTCTTTCAAGCACTTCAACAAAAGGTATGTGGAGCCACAATCGCAAGCATGAAAAGCATTAAAGTAAGACACAAGAACGTTTTTATAGTGGTTCGATCATATAAGATCTACATCCACTTTCACATAAGATTTCATTGCCAATTTATCAATTACAAGACCTGATTCACTCTTACAACAAGTTTTATCACTCTCTCACTTGTAGATCACACTTGAATCTCTAAAAAGTGATGAAGAAATGGAATGAACAACGGAGATAAGGTATGATCCGAGGAGGATTGGAAGGATTTCTTCAAGTGTTTGGACTTGGATGATGGATCTCCAACTCTTAGATCACTTGAATGAACTTGGTGAAAACCATGATCAATGAATGGATGAATCTTCACTTGATGATGATGATGATGATGATGATGAGTGTTAGAATAGTTGTGGAGAGATTTTTGTAGCACTTCGTGGCAAAGAAAATCGTCCCCCATTAAAGTGGGATAGGTCCCCTATTTATAAGAGTGCTGAAGAGCTAGGATATCATGTGCAGGATACCGGTCAGTCGGAGCTTTATTTATGGAAATTGCCACTGGTCAGCCTGTCAACAGCTGGCAACAGAACCTACCGGTCCAAATTAGAACTGATCGGTCGGTGTATCTCCTTTGCTACAAAGATGGTCTGCGATGGGTTTCATACGGTGACCGATCGGTGGTCTGCCTCTTTGACCGACCGGTATGATAACGCTTGAATAAGGTGAACTGCACTAGGGGCGACTGGTCGGTGCTGTTTTTCTGACCGATCGGTGTGGTGAGGTTGCATCAAGATGAGCCATTCCTGCCATGACCGGTCGGTATGATGGTTCCACGTCATTGCTAGCCGACCGGTGTTCTTTCCACTTGTACAATTATCAGCTTAAGGCCGACCGATCGGCCTGTGCTTAATGAAGATGAAGGCGCTATGTATTTCCACTTAGACCGCCCGGTACACCTTCCTTTCTTGTGAAGCCGGTCGGCCTGCCCTTCATGATATGACTGAAGGGTGGTAATCCTTCCCAACCGATCGGTGCGATAAGACTTGTTGGAGTAAGTCGCTCCTTGTACGATAGGTCAGCTGTACTTCGTCTTGACCGATCGGTGTGATTGCTTCATATTATTGTTAATTGATGCTCTGGAGCCCCAAAACATGACCGGTCGGTCTTGTATCCTTATGACCGACCGGTATAGCAGCGATGGAACATAGCTTACACTGTGAGAACCGTCCGATCAGTACCTGTATTCATCACGTTGAAGCAGGGCACTCTGGCCTTTCTCTATGTTTTGATCCATCAATGTGTGTATGATTTTAAGGAGTGAACACTATGATTAAGTTCAATAGCGTTAAAACAGGACTCTGATATTTGCATGGACTTAATTATCATAAGATTGACTTACCTCATTTCTGTCAGAAGCATGATCAGACTGAATCATGGTTGTATTAGTGTTACTTTCTCTTGCTTGAGAATTTCCCTGCATACCGAAGGAAGAAAAACGATAAACAAGATATAACAAAATTACAAAACATGAATGACACCTTGTATCTGATAGTGAAAAAAAGCAATAAAATGATTGAACTTGTATCAACATGTATACTTCCAGAGAAAAAAAATGAGCCATGAAATTACAAATGCTTCAAGTCATATAAATCTATATTATGCTGGCACAATATAATTTTACTGTCAAACTAAAATCTCAACCCACGCTACCTTATAAACTGACACATAAAATGAATCATAAATAAAAGTCTACCCATAGATCAAAATCATGTACATGTGTTTTGAAAAAATGCTTATAAACATTACTCTCCAATAAAATATCATGTGTAAGTGGATTCCTTGGCATTTGAAGCAAAATGTTATCAGCAGTAACACATGTGTGCGAGTGCGGGTGCGCGTGCACAAAGAAAACGAAGAACAAGAAGAAGAAAAAGATAAGAAGTTTGTGAGGCAGTTATCGATTATAATATCGCAGCCAAATCTTTCCATTGGAGCACTACCCTTTTGTCATTCCAACCCTTTTGTTATTCCAAACAGCTGACAGAAAAAAGGGATGTAAAAAATGATGCAATAAACATCAGCAGGTTAAAAATATGGTTAAATAGTGATTTACTGATAGCCAGCTGACTTGCTGGTAGAGTTTTCAATGTAGATAACAACCAATCACTATAAATCATGTTCAACAACGTTTAATATGATACTGCTCCTTTACAAGCTACATATAGTCGAAGATGGATACAAAGTACGAGAACTGGTGCTTATGTCCAAGCTTGCTATTCAGTGTTCTAGGCCTTGCATTTTTATGCGATAAAGATATTCAACTTCATATATTTAATGCCACTGATATATCACATTTCCAGACAACAAATGGTTTTCTTTTTTACCCTTTTTCAAATATCAGTAAAAATGTTGGTTGGCGGTATATTCGAGATACATCGATGATAACCGTGATATTTGCGGATATATCACCGATTTCAGACCACCATTTTAGGGGTGAAAAATCTTCGGTCAAACTAAATAAACCAAATAAACTAACCAAACCAATTCATTTCGGCCAAGTTGGTTTGGTTTTGAAACTATATTGGTTTATAATATTCCCATAGAAAATAAATAGCTTGGTAATCGGTTTAACCAAATTAACAGAACTTTTACAATATTTTCAAAATTAGTGATGTTATAACAAAATATTTAGATTAGTTTAGTGATTTAAATAAATTTATTTATTGTATATGTATCAAAATTACTATTAGAAAGAATAAGAATGCTAAATATTTAATCATCCTATATTTAGCTTATATTTCAAATTAAAATAAATATTCTAAACATAAAATGTGAACCATTTTCAGTTCCGCAAATTGGATAATCAACCGAACATAATTTGGATGGTTTAATTTGGTTTTCAATTTTATTAGTTTTAGTTTGGTTTTTATTGTGCAAGAGAACAAAACAAGGAAAACCAGACAGGAAAATATAGCAAAAAATAATGAGGATCATATACGAAACAATGTTTAAAGTGTTCACGCATGCACGTATGCATACACGAATGTGCACGCACTCACGCACGCGCACACACGTGTTTGTATGTGTGTATCACTGTGTAACACAAACTAGTTATATTTGAGGCTTATAAGCTAATAATTTATTAAACAAAATATAAGTACATACCAGCTCAAACTTCAGCTGCTCAATAGTTTTCAGCTCGCTTATATGTTGACTAAGCGCCTATATAACAGTATAAGATATAAATCGGTGACTCGCGAAACTATGAGGTTCACTTGCAAGATGACACAGCATAACTTTAGTAGCATATGAATTCAATGCTTAGGATTTTGTCAAAATACTTTTAGGCCTAAAACAACAGGGTCGTTTATAATTTTTTCCTTGGAAATAAACAAGAGCAAAACCTTTGGGAACCCTCTCAATTGCAATTAAAACTCCACCGCTTTCATATTCTAGTATTCGTGCAAAATTCTCAACAAATGATATATTTTTCTGCTTTGAGATAAATTTTACCAACTCCCTGTGTTTCCAATGCAGGTGCATATTTCCAACGATACCATTATAACCATCACGAACGCCTAGTGAATAAGACGCAAAAATTTCATCCGAGTGTTCAACTTAAGTGAATAATTTATTAAGCTATTTGTAAATGGAAAAAAAAAAAAAAACCTCACCAAGAGCTAAGTATGATTTCATTTGTAACCCAATCCTCCGGAAAACGGATTGCTCTTCATCAGTTAACATTTTCCTGGCAATAGATGGATTGATAGGAACCATTGATGCTTCTGTTTTAGCTAGTAGTTTCACAGTTCTCGACTTCTTCGACTGGGCCTGTTCCATTTATATTAGAGAAAGTCATATTCAAATAATGAACATGTTATCCTTATGAAAAGGAAAGTGAAACCGCAACTACACTATGATAATACATTGACGACCTGAATATCACAGCAGATAAGAACAAATAAAGATGCCATACAAGAACAGAAACTAAGTCGCAGAGCAATACATTATATTAGACTATATGCGGAAGCAAGACGTCTACAAGCAACATAAAACCTGTTACTAATCTGAAAAGAGGATGGCTATAAACAAATTTGAAACTTTTCCATCGGTTCAATATTCAAGCAAAACATATGGTGCTCAAAACTGAAAAGAGAAAATATGTAAAACTAATTTGAAATATATTGCAGGTATAATGCAAACGAACTGAATAACTAGCAAAGATACAGAAAGAAAAATATGCATACTAATTTGAAATATATAGCAGGCGGGTTAGTTGCTGTTAACCAGCCTTTCTGCAGGGCGGTTACATGTTGGATTTTGACTTACTAAACTTCAACATTATAAAGGCAGGAGACTTGGCGAGATAACCACGGGATTTGAAAACTTAAGTGCAACCGGATATCTTGGAACCTAGTGAAGGCAGGCCAGAAAAAAATGCAACAATATCCCTAAGCAAAAGGGATCGGCACTGACCCCAAACCTATGAGGATCGGTACTGCTCCCTCCAGCACCTTATAATGGAGCCCTGGCTCCGACTGATTGATTAGATACTTCACGCTACCTTCACTCAATTCACACACTCTCATTTTGAATCTCATGAACTTAGAGGTTAGAACAACTAGTCTTCAACATCCGACCATCATGGCTACAACCGAGAATAGGTATTGTATCGTCGCTATGTAATCAAATACAACACACTTAATCTCAACGGAAGCCACTCAATCACTCAAGATTTAGGCAACTTCACAAATTAGCATTGGAAACCCAAAGTAGAAGCAAAATGGAACACATCGGAGAAGTCACAATACCCGATTCTCAATTATTGGAGATCGGTATCGATTGCCCTGTTATAGGGATTTGTACCAAGTACCAACCCCTGATTGTGGGCCTAGATGGACCCACTTTCTAGAGGGTGCTCTACTTCGTTAGGTCTTCCAGACGAAATTTCAATTTGATCTGACTTGGTCTACACTTGTCTTCTACATAGAGAAATGGATATCCTTCCTTAAAAATTATGCTAGATTATGCAATTTTTCATCCTCAAACTTCAATGATTGTAACTGTAATATCTATGCAGTATAAATAAAAGAATTACTCTAAAGTGGACGTAAATTGAAGAATTGCCAAACTACTATAAATCTTGTGTCGCATTTCGTACAGGTTTAATTTTTCTTCTTCATTTTATTTCTTTGTTGCGTTATCCGTGTTTGGGTTTGGATTTGGTATATAGGTGCTTTCAAAACAAATTGGGTGTTTTTGACCATTTTTGATGCGAACATTTGATATTTCACTGAATGGTACTAGTACCCGCTGACTGGAAGAGTTTTGAAAGGGTTCTACAATGGTTAGGCCATCAACAAGAACACTAACTTAGGGAACTAGACGAGAAGGAAGTCATAAAGCTTCTTCTGGATAAAATGATCAATTTACCCACATGCCCCGTGGGGAAATGTTGGCTAGACATGAGGAAATGGTGACTTTGCTCCAAACGATTGGATAAACTGCAGAAGCTGGACCGTCTGGAATCTAAATCTGTGAGCATGAAGCAGATCAGTACAGACGAATAGACAGATCTCAGCAATCAGGGTCGACTCTCGGACAAGTATCAGGGATTGGTAGTATCAGGGATCGGTACCGATCCCTTCATAGAGATGGTGTTGATCCCAAGATAACCGGAGCACAACTCCGGCTAACCTTGATGGAACTATGGATGAACCTATAGCTGGATTTGCGGCTAAGCCTGGAACTGGACTTGCGAATGCAAATTGGGCTATGAGTGCAAATATGTACTGGAATTTTTTTGCAAACTCAAGAGTGGGGTACGGTGAATGCAAATTGGAGACAACCCATGAGAACTAAATATTAGTAAAGGCAATCAAATATGTGATGATAGGAGGATTGTCGAATATGAATCTGAAAGATGTTAAAAGGAGTCCATCATTCACTCTTAACATCAAGAATGACAAAAATCCATCAGAATTCAAACAACCCTAGACACATATAACGGAAAGAAAGGTCATAAAATGCACTTAATGAGATGCATCAGACATATGGAAGTACTGATGGGATCGCATGAGGTTATGGCGAAGTGTTTTCCTATGCACTTAACGGAAATAGTTGCCCTTTCGATTTAAGAAACTGGAAAGCGATTCGACTGGAACATAAAATGAGTTAACTGATCGACTTATGAGGCAATTTCATTTCACATCTCTATATCAAAAAACGTGATGACGTTGAAGACAATGAAGCAAAGGACAGATGAGCCCCTTAGAAGTTTTCTGATAGGATTTAACACGGCTTTGAGGGAGTCGATGGAAATCAGAAAAGTATTGTATATTCCATGAACTGAATGGACACACTACAGACTAGTGCAGGCAGTTGAAGAATTTAGTGGAGGAGCATGTGAAAGTGGACAACTCCCAGGTATGTCAGAAACAAAGCAACGGTGCCGAAACAGGAGCAGTCGTCATCCGCTGCAAACAACATGCCCAACTCAATGGAAAATGTCGTCATCTCTTGATGGAGATGACATGAAACTAAATAAAAAATGATTGTCTCAATACAACTAAATCACACACACATGTACGGAAACGATATCAATCCCTAAACATACTCTGAGACCACGATAAACCATCGTACCCAAAGAGGTAGCCTTAGAATTTTCGGTTTTTTCTGAATTGTCGGATCGTTTTAGAACTCATACTTAGTTATGAACTTTAAATAGTAAATCCGCATCAAACAAGATCAATCCCTAAGAATGTCGCGATTGTTCTGACTGGAGAGATGAAGCAATAACCGCAAGGTGCGAGTTTCTTCGTCGGAGGACGACAGGATGAGTTCGTACATCATGAATCAAACCATCAATCAGGGTCGAGGCTGAAGAAAGGAAGTTAGTACACGATTGATCGTGTTTGCCACTAACTGAAGAGTCGGGACCGGAAAGCATAAAATGAGTTGCTTCTTAGGAGAGCAACATGATCAACTTACTTAAACGCTATGCTCCCACTTCGGAGAGCGGACATTTGGGGTACAATAAAAGCTTGGAGAGCGAATCGGATCAGGAGAGTTACGACATTGCTTTGTATTTTAGGACACGGAACCAGAATGCAGGAAGTAACGCCGCTTCGTCGGAGAGTGACAGGATCGGCTTCGTTGTCATTGTTTCTTCCACATCGGATAGTGACAAAACAAGGTTTAGTTAGGATTCGAGGTGGTCGGATCGGCTAAGGAGAGCTATGACAGTGCTAGATGTACCAAGACTCTTAGGACTCGAATGCAGAGTATGATGCTTCATTGGTGCACATGACTTGATCAAATTACTCATTATTGATCCCCTTTCGTCCATAGTTGTGAAAGGCACGGCATGGCGCGCTGCGCGGCACAGCGCGGTGTTTGCGCCATTATTACTTGCGGTGCGGCGCACATGAAAAGGCACGGCAAATGGCGCATCTTTTCTTTATTTTATGGTTTTTGGTTTTTTTTCCCATCTCAAACTGTAGCAACTACTACTACAAATACTATTACCATCACTACTACTATTACTAGTATTATCATAATAACATGAAATGTGAATAACTTTACTAACATTTTTTTCAATTATATGGAAACATAATCACGTCATTATTATTTTCTATTTGATTATCATCAACGAATTAATAACCTTACAGTTATGTAATTGATTGACCTTAACATGCCGACATTTAGAACTGACATATGTTTTATCATCCAACATAGTTTGGATTCATTTTAATATTGTTAGAAATATTTAATGTGATGTATAAAATATCATAAAATATTGCCTAGCATAGATGCAAAAGCAAATGAATAGGACTAAGAACCTGTGAACAATAAATAAATAAAAACAGCTTTAGAGAAAGAGAAAGCATTCTCAGAAAATCAACATTTAATCAGCTCTGAAACATACTTTTGGATATAATTTTTTTGCATGTGTGAATATGTCCAATATCTTTGTATGATTTGCTTTCAACAAGAAAATATTTCATGATTTAGTATTTGTTAAATACAATCGAGCATTAAATTTATCAAATTCAAATTTCTAGTTTATCAGTAATGTTTATTATTAATTTAGATTTGAAAACTATTGTGCTTGAAATTTTATAATTTATGTTCTTCTGTAAAATGCATAAAAAAATTGTTGCATATGTTTAGCAAAAATATTGAATTTTTTAAATTTTTTTGTTAACATATTAAATTTATTAAAAAAAATAAACATGCACAGTAAATTAAAAAGGCGTGCGTCATTTGCTGCACCGTGCGCCAAGGCTCAAGAGAGGGTTTCCGCCTTTTTGCGCCATGCGTCATTAATAACACTGCTTTCGTCGAAGAGCAACTGGATTAGGCTTAGAAAGGGTCTGAAGAGACCATTAATCTGTTCGAATAGACCATGAACCATAATTTAGTACTGAATTCCGATGGTGATGGACATGGATATCGACCCGAAAATGTCGCAGATTTGGACAATACTAGCTCTAAATTGCTATGAATTTGGATTACAATCCGAAGAAATCACATAACTCGACTATCAACTTGAAACAATTGCGGGATTCAATTGGATATTGGTTTGGAAATTTACTCTTGAACAAATACTGGATTGGGTTAATTCAAAAGTCAAAACACATCTTCCTATCAGAAGACGCGCTTTGGAAGACAAGTGTAAACTCATCTTTTTACAAGTCAGTTGCTTATCAGATTTTGGTGGACAAACTTCAACGTTATCAAGGCGCGACGCCCTCAAAGATAACCACGAGATTTGAAAACTTAAGTGCAACCGGATATCTTGGAATCAAGTGAAGGCGATGCCAGACAAAATGCAACAAAATTCCTAAGTGAAAGGGACGACACTGACCCCTAGCCTATAGGGATCGGTATTGACCCCTCCACCATCTTATAATGGAGCTCCGACTCCAGTAATCGATCTGATACTTCATGTTGCCTTCACTCAATTCGCACGCTTTCATTTTGAATCTCATGCACTTCGAACAACTCATCTGCAACATCAGATCATCATGGTTATAACCAAGGATATGGACCAGATCGTTGCTACTTAAACAAATTCAACACACTTCAACTTAGTAAAACTAAATTACTCAAGATTTCACTTTGGTAACTTCACAAACTAGCACTAGAAACCTTGAAGCAGAAGCAAAGGGGAACACACCGAAGAAGTCGCATCACCCAATTCCCCCCTGCTCTACACCTATAAATGCATGGTCTTTTGCATGGAGAAAGGGATCTTCTTTTTGAAAATTAGGCAGGACAAGACACTGCTATTTTTTGTGTCGTTTTTTTTTTTTTTATGTTGTAGTACACGGTACTACAAGTTTTAGGTAGTGTATAACATATTACGTATCAATAAATGTTCAAAATGCAGGAGGCAAGTATCGAAACCGTATCATCTCACACTAAAGTCCAAGTTTCTAAATCCTTGGGACATTAATGCTTGTTATTCTTCTTCATTTTATTTCTCTACATTATTTGTGTTTGAATTTGGATTATCTGTGGTTTCACAACAAATTGAGTGTTCGTTTTTACACAAACAGCGGCCGAGTGGTCTATTGGTATAATATAAACCAAATGATAGATAAAATGCAAAATATAGGGATAACTAGGTGGCTTACAATAGCAAATTTGTGTTCAAGCTTTCGGAGAAATATTGCAGATTGATCTCTAGAAGTTTCTTCCTTCATTACCATTTGCTTTTGTACGGTCCCTTTTCTTCCCCGATGTATTTGAGCCTGTTGAAATCGAGCAAATGTACCAACAAGTGAAGTGCCTTCTTTCACTTCCACACATGGCTCAGTGGTTGAACTGAAAATGTGTTTCTTCTTCAACTTTTGGAAAATCTCTTGTTGAATCACCTTCAATAAGAGCAGTAGCCACGGCTGTAGGAAGAAAATCCTTGCCACGATACATAATAACATAATATTTGTTCCGAAGAAGCAAGATGCCTCCTGTCAAATTCTATCATAAAGGAAGACAAAAAGAATAGAATGCTTAGACTTTAAAGTCTGTACATTTCAGAAATATGTTTCAACTTATTATTGGGAATATAAATAAACTAACTGCCTGCCTAACTGTATGGTCTGAAAAAATTAATTCACATGCAGATAATAATAATAATATGACACTGAATGCTTCGAATGTTATCAAAGATTAAGAGCATCCCCAACACCACATCACCAACTTCCACTAACTCACCCTCAATAGACACGGTTCAATCTAGTTTGCATAAAAGGTGGAAATTTTGAACCAACTTTTGTGGCATTTACAAATCCAGTTAACCATGTGTAATTCACTGAATCCAAGCATATGAAGCAAATATATTGTGCAAACACCTACTCAAAAAGCACTAAGAATGCTGGCTAAGAAGCAACACTCCTTGTTGCTTTGGCAACCCAAAGATTGTTTTAATTGCTTTTAGTTCAAGCAACTGACTCCCCATTGGTGGTGAGTTGGCAAACAACTCAGCCATTACTGGAAGTACTCAAAGGGAGTTCATAGCTGATGAAAGATATTACTCAATCTGGAGCTCACGACCTAATTGTTATATGTCTGCTCAAAAAGATGTAGCGTGTACAGTTCACATGTGCATGTGGCTTATGGATGAATATTTACCATCCATTCATCAGCCATTAATTTATTATTTGTGTTCTGGATTCCTGGCTTGATAGCAATTTTCACAATTAAACTCCTCTCCCAAAGCTTCAAAACAGCAGATGCCAAGCCCTGATGGTTCCTGTTTCTCCCTTAAATAAAATATAATAAATCAGAACATAAACTGAAGTACACAATTTTGACAGTAGCTGCAATAGTGTAATACCAAGCGCAAAGTGGCAGGGAAGTTTCTTTGCAAGTTTTATCAAACTTGTCATCTCTGCATTTGTAAGCTGTGGCATTATTCCATTTGGTATCATTCTTAAGGGCACTCTGTAACCTGGGGTAGTTTGGGGGAGCAAATCAGCATCAACAGGTAATAATCCAGTACCCCACCAACCAACAAATCTTGGCCCCGGTCCATCAAGCATTCCATCAAATCCTTTTTCCTCTTCACTGATGCTTTCAGAAAACTGAGTGTCAAATGACAATGACATTTTGTTTTCAACGGTTGCTTTGGTTTCTTTGTAAGTATCTGACACACCAGGTATGCACAGTGTGTCTTCTTCAGTGGAAGGCTGTATATAGTTGGTTCCTCGGTAGACAACCATATAACATCCTGATTGCCATATAACTAGTCCACCAGTCCGTCGCTGCTCAAAACTTAATGGCGTTAATGGTGATATATCAAGTATTGTATTATCTTCATTATCCATCAAAGACAATATGTTCGACCGAACTTTTTTTTGATATAGTTGCATAAAAGATCTGGTATGTAAAGTGTGTGGCCAGACGACTGACTTTCGCTTCGTTTTATGGAATTTAAGTCTTCTTTCAAGTGGTGTTTCATGGAATTAAATCTTTCAAGCAGCGTTAAGTAGAACTTAATTTGGAAACCAGTATACAAAAAATAATTAATATACAAATTCACTTAAATCATATATTTCCAACCTTATAGTTTTTTTTTTAATCCTACATTTTGTGAATGAAAGTAAAATTACACAATCAAGCGAACTATGAAAATAACGAATGCATGAAACCATACTCCATATTTCAACTAATATCAGAATTTAATATAGTTGTCAAGTTATTAAGCCATAACAAATCGTTAAATAGTCTTCATATAAAACAAAAATGCTTGATTGTTAAATGCATAAAATCTGAAAGACTGCATCACTATAAATTAATAGACCAAACATTCATCGCTAGAACAGGTTCATTCATTAAGGCATTCATTGTTATTGTTTTCGATTTTCATATCCACATAATATATTAGTCGTATTTTTTCTCTTTAACTTTGACTTTACTGCATTTTTGACTCCATTGTATCTCTCTTTTTTATACACAATTCACTAATGCATTATACCAATCTACAATTTTATGTTGACAGCACTAAAGACTGAGCTGACTATGCTTAGGGTACAAGCGCAGCTTTAAATCGCATTAAACATACTAAAGCATTGTGCGTTGTTTTGCTTTATAACCCCAATAAGCTTAAAAGTAATAGATCTTGCTTAAGCAACACTTATGCACACTTTCAAGTAACCACATCACAAACCGGCAAAGATAAGGGATCAACTTGCAATATGCATTTGAATCAGTATAATTTAAATTCTTAGTTATGAATGATATGACAGACAATTGATGCAGTTAATGATTAGATATATTAATGAGTCAACATAAGATGTTAACTGGATCTAATCCACCAGTTGAAGGGTCACATTTTATGATAAATTTAGATGACTTCTAGCACATTATTGCTTGAATTTGGACATGTAATGTTCAAATTTACATTTGAACATGTTTTACTACTCTGCTAACAACGAAACATATTTGCTAAATTAGCTTTGAATAGAGTTAAAATTTCGACATGGGTGTTGATATCAACTTCAATGTTATAGAAAATAAAAAAACTTATTTTGTTCATTTTGGACGTTTCGGCAAGAGTTCCAGCTTTTTTTAAATAATCATCATAACTCATCATTTTCCATCAACTACACGGCTCCCGCTTAAGCATGGTTTGAGAGAGTCAACATGTATAGTAGTTTTACCCGCATTGCTAGAAAGATTGTCTCTGAAACTTGATCTCTAAGCCCAACGCACATAAACTTTAAATCCAACAATGCATGAATGAAGTTCAGGGTATACTGCAAATTTAAAAAAAAAAAAAAAAAAAAAAACTGTGTCGTATATAGCATGTTTTTACTTTTTCTTTGAAATGACTGAGGTCCAACTAATTACTGTAATTAGACATTCTTGCATCAACGTAGTTTCAACTAATTAATGTTAAAATTTCCAACTACGTTTAATTAATCACGTTAATAGCAAATGATATTTTAGGTCCAATTCAGTACACTATAATGTTTCGATTTCAAGTAAAACTGGGCATGCTTGCAGTAAAACAAAGTAACAGGTATTATACTATAACATAGAGTGTGCTCGTTGGAATTGTTTCTTCCCTTATTTCCTTCTTCTTGTTTATTGAAAGTTGATGGCAAATGCTGAAAACAATGTTTAATACTTTTCGTTTAACTCGCAGCTTTTTGTCACTTCTACCTCTTTTTGTCTTTTTACCTCTCGATGCATTATTTCATTGTTTTTTCTCTCCAGTTTTTAATCTTTTTCTTCAAATTGTATCATTTATTAACTTTTGTTTAAATAATTGTTTATTTATTTTTAAAAAAATAAATAATGATGATGGTTAGAATCAAGATTCATGGTTATGATTGAAATCGAACAAGGTTTGTTGGAGTATTAAAATTACCTTACACCTTCATATCATGGTTAAAAAACTTGAATTGATGTATATTGATGTATATGAAAATACATGTTTGAATATTACATATTTGTGGGAAATGATACAAATTTTAAACATCTTATCTAAATCAAGTTTTGAGTGATTCACAAGATGAAACACAAACTCCCATGTGGAACTTGTATGATGGTTAACTTTGATTGATTTTTATTTTTTATTTTTGTTGAAATATTGAATGAGATCCCAATTGTGATCTTATTCAAAATCATGCACAATAAAAAAAAAGTACATTTTTTTCCTTTTTGCTTGATCCACATACTATATTATTTTATACTTTTATAGACTTGTAAATTTTGTGAAAGTGGTGTCTGGCACAATGGTAAGGTTACCCGACTGGTAATCTGGAACGCGCAGGTTCGAGTCCCGGCCTCTTCACATATGTGAGGGAAAGGTTGTGCGCACTAATCGACCGCCCCCAGAGCCCGGAAAGCCGTGAGAAAAGTAACAAGATGGGAAACTGACCTGGGAAATCCTCTCGCGCTTGAGTACGAGAGCCTTTGGCACTGGGTATCCACCTTTAGACTTGTAAATTTTGAATTCTAAAAAAGAAGATTTACACACTCTTATTGTCAGACATTTAATTGTTTTTTTTTTTTTACACCAAAAAAACAAATATTATACAAATATTTCACTAACACATTACTTCATATTCTTTTTTTAATACTCTTTCTTCCTCGCTAATGTAATGTTCTTTGACCTATACCCAAAATGCAACTTAAATCTAGGTTTTGTCTATCCAAGATGTAACATTGAGTCGCTAATTTAGTAATATATCAATGATCTATAATACTATAGACTTCAGCTGAGAATAAAAATGAAATCATGATATATCAATCAGTGTTTTCCCAACATTCGACTGGTATTAGTGTAATTTATCAGATAAAATGTTAAATATCATCCATTATTTTCATTAATGGAAAAAATGTGAAACAAAAATCATCTAATTAGTTTTATGTCTTTTTATAGGAAAGCAAACCGCATTGATTTAATCAATAAATTTTTCCATCATTATGCTTCATATTTGCTTGCTTTGTTTTGTCATCCACACTGAATATTCATCATTATTTTCACATAATGAAAGCTCTAGTTCTTTAAAGTTCAACAGTTCAATCTATATGATTTGTTATTGAATAATAATCACTTTTGTTTTCATTTATTAATTGTAGTTGATATTTGTAATTCGTTTTATTTTAACAGTTGATACAACTTTAGTAATACCATTGTATGCTAGCCATATCTCCGCGAAATCTATAAGTGGCCCAACTTTAAAAAATTACTTCTCTACATTGAACTTCTTTACTAACATGCAACAATGGATACTTCTATGACTTTACTGTCATAATTTTCATGTATATCAAAAAAAAAATTTGTACAAAATGATATCTCGGAGACCACTTATTCAAAATTGTATTGTTTTAGACAATATCTACCATATGAAAATGTTTTTATAGAAATAATTGTTACCCTTAAAGATATTTGGTATACTTACATGCTATAATTGGAAAGGAAATTTGTTGCATGCATATTTTATGATACATGCTAGGCAACACAGTCTTGGGATAAAGTGTGTTTCTTTGAGAAATAAGTATGGGAATATTGAGGTATCTCACATTTCTAGATACCACATATCAATATACAACAACATTACAATATTTTTGACATTTGTGATTTGACTAATATTATTGTCGATATTTTGTACCAAACGTAACAGGTGTTCATATTAACAATTTAGCCAAAAACAATATCATGAGCAATTATCTCGTTTGATAAAAACTCAAGGTAAATGTAATTTATTTTAGAATTAAAACCAATGTTGAAATAATAATATATCATTTACAAAAAAGAAATGTTCTTTGTATTTGTGAGCTGATAATGATACAGATTGCATCATAATCATTGGTGGATCAAACCAATAAATGGTTTTTAATCTGTATTTGATCCAAATATCCCCTTGATGCATGGATTCCGATTTTATTATTTGAACCATGATCTATGTAACATTACCTGGTTCGACGATGGTTTGATGGGATCAATGCTAATCTGATCTATCGATAATATGTATTACAAAAAAAAAAAAAAAATCATATTAAAAAACCATAATATTATTATTCACACTATAATTTTTATAAAAATCACAATATCAATCAATATATCTACATACGTTGTCCAAAGTAGAGTGGAGCTTCAATTCCTAAAACGCCTTATAGTCCTCCAGGCAGAGTTTGAACGAAATAAATATTTGGTAGATAAATTTGTTATATACTATACACATGCAAACGCATATATAAATATTTTAGAAACATATGTGAAGCACAAGTAAGAGAGACAAAATACCTCGAGACAACTTCATTTCATCCCTAAGGTGTATATGAGGCATGCATCTCAGGTTGTTAAGGAATAAGTCACACATGTACAATATATTATGTCACAATAGTATTGATAAATTCGTTCAAAGTTTCACCCCAAAAAAAAAAACAGTAAAATGATAACAATGTGTAGTTTTTAAAAAAAAAGAACGAAATTATTTTCTAAATTGAGTTTCATCAAGGAATCAGTTTTTAAAATTAAACCCCGGTTGAAATAGAAGTCAAGTGAATCTATCTTGATTGAATATTTTTGGAACAAGAAAAATCAAAGAAGAGAAAACAAAATTACTTCTTGTTGCTTTTGTTAAGCTTCAAAATTAGATGGATATGGTTTATTACAAATGAAATACTGAGCTTTTTGTTTTAAAATACATTGAATGGTGTGTTTACGTGTGTGTGTGTGTGTGTGTGTGTGTGTGTGTGTGTGTGTAATAACAAACAATGCATAAGTAAGCAACTTTTAAAACAAAATGTTTAACGTTTAACGATCCATATTTAATTTCTTTAATACGTCATGTGTGTAGTAATGTTCACCCAAAAAACTTAAGCTCCAAAGCCTCAAGGCTTATGCTGTCTTAGAATTTTGAAGCACCTAAACATCTAGTATATGCCACCTTTTAAAACATCGATATACACACACGTAATATCTACGTTTCATACTAAATAATTATAAGAGCAATAAATATGCATAGTTTAATTTGGAGTTTCCTGGTCCGTCAGGTTCTCCTTGGGTATATTCACAAAACAATAAATATGCATCATCCAAAATCTCTTGATTAGATCACCATTCATTTACTACGTTATTGTGAGTGTTAGACGCATATGTTATTTCATCGATGAATAAATAAAAAATCAAACAGAAGCATAGTTTACAAAAATAATACAATTTATGCATAATTTATATCATAAATACGATCAAATATTTGTCCATCAAATCATCAAGAAAGCTTCTAAATATAAATGGTGATTATGATGAGAAATTTGATTATTAATTGATACAAGCTGCTTTAGTTTACATGCGAAAAGTTAAAAATATACAAAAGAAGAATTTGATTAACAAACATAAACTAGATAAAAGTGAAAAAAACATTAAAATCATTTTTAAAAAGGTGAAAAATTAAAGTGTTATTTTAGGACTGCTTTTATTTTGAGTTAGGGAAATAAATGGTTCTTTAATAATTGCATATATAATCTGAAATGAAATATACAAAGAGGAACGAATTTCCAAAACATTACTAAAATTTGAAAAGTTTCAACATACATAGGAAGTCCACAACTTAAAAAACCTAATTCATTAAATCCCAAAGAAAAAATTAGTACTTAGATGCCATCTTGGATTCAAAGAAAGATAAAGCGCCAAAAGTCACGAAGGGAATTAAATTTTCAAAATAGCATCTTGATGGCGCCCTCAATGGTATAAATATCCGAGCAGTAAATAAAAAACTGAAAAGGGTAAGAACAGTAAGAAGTATACAACAAATTTCTATATGAAATTAATGTATTATAATAATAAGTTAATGACTGGAATCTCTAAAGAAGCCAAAGCGAATTAGTACATTCATGATGGTATCATCACTCCCCCATACTCCAACAACCCTATAAAAAGGAATCTTTGGAGTGAGCTGCAACAAATTTCTCTTCCATCTATTCTTAATGAAAAGCATGTTTGGTCTAGCAATGCTTTAGCCACTCCTGAAGCAATTGCTAAATAAGTTCGGGGAAGAGGGATTTGGAACTATAACAACCTTCAGAAACATGATTTCCTTTTGTGGAAGGTGATGAAGAATGTTATACGCACTTCTAGTAACGTGGTGCACAGAGGTTAATTTGTTCCAAATAGCTGCATTTTCAGCAATGACAAAGGGGAAGATATCCATTACTTTTATTTTTATTGCTCTTTACTCATGAATTATGGAAGAATATATTATATAAGGGTGGTTTTCACGATCCGGTTAGGGAGAGCAAGCTAGAGTGGAACTTCATTTTCTAATTGACAAAATGGAGGAACTCTAATTCGATTAGCCTGCTCTTTTTTTTTTTTTTTTTTTTGAAGATTTCTATACATTGATGGAAAAAGCAATATGAAAGAAACATTTTTCATCTTGCTTCTTAAAGAAATTAGGCATGACATGATGATTTCTAAATTCTAATTATGATAAGAATAAAGTGTAACGACCTGGATTTTTAGTCGTTGAATTCTGAATATTTAAATTTTGTTTAAATATTTTATTTGAATTATATATAGGAATTTATTTAATAAAACGATATTTAAACGTATAATTTATAATATAATTTAAAACGAGTTCAAAATGGCGCGATAGTTTGAAAATTCGATTTCAAATTTCAAATGAATGTACATGATTCAAAATAAATCGGATTTTAGCGAAACAAGAAATATTTGAATCTGTTTGAAAATATCTTTCCAACGAATGTGAAAAATCGAGATTTCGTTTTTATATATTGTGAATTACGTCCAAATCAAATTTTCAGAAAGTCGATGTGGAATCGTATATAAGTCATAACGGTTATTCAAATATATTTAAATATCAGTCTTGAATTTGGACAAGGTTCTTTTGAGGCGTAGTTATAATTTAATTTTTAGAATTTTACTGTAATTTTTAATTAATTAAATACGCAACTTTTTATTTGGAGTATTTTGCACCCTATATCAATATTTTGGGTTTTCATAATATAAGTTAAACTACCGGTATTATTATATTTTTGGGATCGTGGTACCTCGCTGGACACGATCGCATTCTTACCTCTGTCCGTAGCAGCTCTTACAGGAATGAAGTTTACGACAATGACATATCGCTTGACTTCATTAAACGTATATTTTATAAGTTCACCTTAGATCATCGCATAAAAACAAATACATTTCATGCGGTTCACGTTGTGTTGAGTTGTGAAACAATGGAATCAATGAAAGGCATGCATGTACTGATAAAAATTTCCACACAATAGCGTATTAAGAATATAGTTTGTGGAACATTTGACTGACTTATACTAGTGTATAATTGTAATCACATTTTCAGTTACAACGTTCTCGAAACAAAGGAAGAATGTGCAGGCAAGACCTTAAGCCTTCATCAAAGTAATAAGGATGCATGAATATTTAGAAATGTTTTTTTCTAACTGGAATAAGAAATATTTTCTCGAATGAAGGAATTATAATATTGAAAATGTTTTTCAAAGAATCGAGAGGGGAAATCGAGTTTCAAAAGAATACGAAGATTTGAAATGGGAATTGTAAATAATAATATAATAAGGAATTGATTTAAAGGGGCCAAATGTTGATTGATGGTTGATCGATCGAATTCCTACCTGGAAATAAGATCGTTGGTTGCACACTTATTTTTCTTTGATAGTTAAATCACCGACTATCGAAGTTTTGACCGTTTTTCCGTCGTCAATACGGAGAGACCGGGATCAGATCCAGTATCTGAAAACCACTCTGTATAGACGTTAGCGTTGCGATCGAATATAATGAAGATAATTGAAGACGGAGTAAAGTGCAAGGACTTTTTCTATTAATAGAAATTGTGCCTTCGGTTTCGTTCAGTCCCAGAACGAATGTATATGGACGAATGTCTGACAAAGTATTTCCAATGATCGAATATGATTGTGCTGTACAAATATACATGGTGGCAACGGATTTATTCCCTTAGCATAACATCCAGAATATTTGTGCAAATCAATAAATGATCAACGGATCTGCCAATGTGGCATTCAAAGTGATTGCGCTATCAACGAATGATAAGAAATCGTAGCCTCAGGCCTCAACAACCGGAAATTGACAAAAATCGGGCAGGCAGCATGACTATGTGGGTCGCACCCATTAGGATGTATAATCACCTATCTAGAGAAATTTCATTTGATTCTTTAATCTATCGATGTTGTCCCTTTCGGGGAAACGGTTGTTGATCCCAACTGTTGGTGATATACATTCGATACACTCAAGCGAAATGAGTGGTCGGTCTTGTGTGGGCCGGGTTGCAAGACGTTTTTGTTGAACCCAGTGTATTCGTCTCTAGAGATACACTATCGGCAGGTGGTCCCATACCTTGTCATGTTGGAAATCCAATCTCCAATAAGCGCCCTGCGGTTTTTGATTTTATATTATATATGAAGCGTGAGATGCAAGCGTTCCGCTAGATTCTATTTATTTCATGTAGACATTATTATAATATCACCAGATTTTGATATCAAAATGTTTTGGGTTATCGTAAGGTAAAAACCATTCGTGTTTATGTGTGGATCGGTCTTACGATTATCATTTCTTTCGAAAGGATTTTGAAAGTTAAACAAATGGTTGGAGTTTACTCACACCAGTCTCATGACTGACCCAGAGTTATTTTGTTTTGATTTCCCTAAACTCTTGGGTGCCCAAATTTGTACGGACAGTCAAGTAGTCGGGATTTTACAGATTCACTTGGAGAAGATCGAAGCAGGAGGATTCACCAATTAGCTATAGACTATCATATTTTCCGCTGTGTACTATGTTGTATCTGGAAACAGGTGTTTATAACTGTTCCAGGGATAACTATTGTGCTCTGATGATGGTATGTATATAAAGTTACTGATTTTATTCTAAAAGTTATGTTATCTAAATATATTTTATTCGTTCCGCTGTGAGGTTTGTGTTCTTTGTTTTCTTCTATTCTAACTTTTCTTTCTTTCTATTTCTCATCCTCTAACTTCTTTTTAAAAATGATTCGTATTTCTGTGCAATTTGGGTTGGACATGTGGTATGATTAGTCGACTCAAAGGGTACGGAAGTTCGGGTCGTTTCATAAAGGGAACGTATAAATGTCGCTCTAACACGCCTTTTGAGTTTGTTTTATTGTTTTTGGTGTTTCTTTTTAAAATTACTTTTTTTTCTATGTACTTCCTTGCTTTTTAGGGTTCTATTTTTGTTGTTTTCTTATGAGTATTAACATAATAATAATCAATTTTTTTGTATTTGTGAGCTGTATAAAGGCCAACCCCAACTTGTTTGGGATATATGGCTTTGTTGTTGTTGTTGTTGTGAGCTGTATAAAGGAAAGGGACCCGTAAACTCCGTTAGCTTAGTTATAAAATAATAATAATAATAATTTTAATAATGTATCTTCTTAAAGACGGTCTTCATTGATTTTTGTTTCTTGTCTTATTCGCTGTTTTGAGTTCTCTAAAATATCAATAATCAATAGTGATTTGTCCCAATTGTTTACAAATGCAATAGCAGCAACACAAAATATCCTTTTTGAATAATTAGTTGTTTTAAACGGGTGGTATTAGTGAATCATATATCACCATTCCCTTCAATTATTATGAACATGGATTTAACAGCTCACAATTTGTCAAAGAAACGGATGGATTTACCGATCAAGTTTTGATTTTGTAAATGGATAGTAAATGAGACTAATATGATTCAAATTGGATATAATTACATGTCCTTTTTTTCTGAATAATAAACCTTACATTCCTTGAATGCACAATGACATAAGACATCTTGGATTTCTAGTATTGTTGTTAATTAAAGAGGTGTTATTTGATCAAGGATCAATGTGAAGGCAGGGAAATTAGGCAAATAATCTTCAAAACTTTATTTTTACTTGAAATAAATCAACATTCAAGAGGTTTTGTCCAAGATCTGATGCACAATTACAGAATACATAGTTTTACAATCTATTATTCAAACAAAATTCCCTAAGATGACACTTTTAGTCATAATTACCATATGATCCGTGCTTTATAAAAATAAAAAAAAAAGTTGCAGTTGATTATGATTGGCCTTTTGACAATGGTGTTTTGAAGAGATATCGTTCTCAAAATTAGCCATCCTAATTATTGCCTTCCAAGATTACAAGTTTATAACAAATATGTATGTATATGTGGTCCAAAGTAATCAATTAGAAAATAGGCAAATTCTATTTATACACCAATAATTTCTTAACATACACCAATGTTTTAATAAGAAAAACAATGACTATGTTACCCTTATACTTAATTGCATTTTCAGCCCTTCCTCATAATGCATCTGATTAAAACTTTAAAATCTATAATTTATGATTAAATCTATAGAAATTTATGAAGTTAATAAAACCTAAAATATCAATTTAGGCAACTTTTACAACTAAACACTCTAATTCAAACATGTATAATCATCTAAAAGTGGAGTTGATTTTTGAAATAAAAACAATCAAATAATTTATACTAGTGTTAAAACTTAAAGTTTTTTTTTTTTTTCAATTTTAGATAAATTTATTGCAATGAATTCATAGTTTTATGTAATTTAGTTTTAAGGTCAAAGAGGGAAGATGATGAAAATATAAAAGGGTAATTTTGTGAATGACATGGTGTACGAAAAGAAATTTTTGGTTTATACTATTTCATTTCATTTCATGGTGTCTATAAAGAAATTATTGGTGTATGAATATAATTAGCCTAGAAAATATTGCCGTCCAATGTTAAAACAGCTCTACCTTGTAATAAAAATGAATGGTTGAATACTGCTTATAATTTTATTTGCATTTGTCTTGGTAGATGCTCCAAAACTGGCGTTGCATGCTTATCTTTGTACCAGATGCACTTGTCCTGCGTGAAGTTCACAGTGAAGATATGTTGTGCCACATTCATATCTGTCCCATACGTGTACATAGAAAATTTGTAGACAATCCCGAATTGAACAGCCTAAGCTTTAAGCATAACAGCAGTTAACTCGGACTAACCTGGACAAGAACATGCGCGGTTTTCATGTCATGAGCCAAATCCTCGTGAAACTTCAACTTAATAACCTCCTTTTCTTTCCAAACCTCGTGAATCTTATCAAGCACCGCAGCAGTAAGTCCTGCCTTCGGAACAGTGACCTTCTCTTTCAAACCTTTTCCAAGCCTCCTCAGATTCATTAACTCCTTATCCTCAACCGTTAACTCCGCCAATGTTGGAGCCCTAGTTCTCTTCCTCTTCCCGACTTCCATCTCTATATTTCCCTTTTTTCCCACTGAACTCATCAAATCTGGTCGGCTCCAATCTCTTTGCAGCAACTCACCCATCTTTCCATTTTCATACATGCAGAAGCTTCCTTTACAGGAATCTCCTCGTCTTCTTCCAGTTCCGGTTCGAGGTCGCGGTGGCGGTGAACGATGCGTTCTATGGCAGATGGGGATTTGATGGGTTTGGTTTGCTGTTCCTGAGGTGGAGATGGTGGGTCCCAGTGGTGGAGCCATGTCGCGGAAGGGAGTTCTTTATAGTCAGGGTTAGGGCTTTGAGGAGAGGAATTGGAGGAAGAAGAGTAGCAGGAGAAAAGTTCAAGTGGAACTGTGGAAGCAGAAGGGAAGAGAAACGCTCCGGGTCGTTATAATGCACCAGAGGACACAGAGCTGGTACAATAATCCTAAGAAAACGAACAAGTTCGCCAATAAAAAAAAAACCAACTATTGCAAAAATAAAAGAATATACGAAATGAGAAAGAGCAGACATTTTTATTCATTCAGATATGATTACAACATACACAAGCTCTCTATTTATAGGTTTTACATGTTTCATCAATTACAATAGTGTCACTTGCATTAAGCGTATTCACCCTTAAAGATATATATATTACAACACTCCCCCTTGAATATGCGTATGCAAAGATGATAAGATTGATTGCCTCATTAAAAACCTTTTTATGAAAAACCCTGTGGGAAAAATCATAAACAAGGAAAAGAGTACAATTTTCATCTCTAGGTAACATATTGACAATGTTCCAATGAGGGTTGATACTTCTGGATCAAAATAATGCCTCGTTAAAAACCTTACTAACAAAAACCCAGTGGGAAAAATATTAGTGAAGGAAAAGAGTACATTACAGCATAATATATGCTCCCCCTGATTCGTAACGCATTATTCAAATAGTTTGGTGATGTAAACGACGCATACCAATTTTATAAATCATCTTCTGAAATGTTGACTTTGGAAGTGCTTTGGTGAATAAATCTGCTGGATTTTCTTGAGACTGAATTTGCTTCACTTCTATCTTATTGTCTTTCTGAAGTTCATGTGTGAAGAAGATTTTGGGAGAAATGTGTTTTGTCCTATCACTCTTGATGTATCCTGCTTGAATCTGAGCTACGCATGCGGCATTGTCTTCATAAATAATGGTTGATCTTTCTGTAGTTGAGGGAAGTTGATATGTGTTTCGAATATGTTCGATTAATGATCTTAACCAAATACATTCTCGACTTGCTTCATGTAGTGCTAGTATTTCAGAATGATTGGATGATGTTGCTACCAATGTTTGCTTTGTAGATCGCCGTGAAATAGCTGCATTGCTGTTAGTAAACACATATCCAGTTTGTGACCTTGCTTTATGTGGATCAGAAAGGTAACCTGCATCAGCATAACCAACTAGAATCGGATTATTGCCTATGTTAGAATAAAATAAGCCCAAATCTGTGGTTCCTCGCAGATATCTCATGATATGTTTTATGCCATTCCAGTGTCTTTTAGTTGGTGCAGAACTATATCTTGCTAGAAGATTGACTGAAAATGCAATATCTGGTCTCGTGCATTGGGCTAAATATAACAATGCACCAATTGCACTGAGATATGGTACTTCTGGACCAAGTATATTTTCATCATCTTCTTTTGGACGGTAAGGGTCCTTTTTAATATCTAGTGATCTGACAACCATAGGTGTACTAAGTGGATATGCTTTATCCATTTGAAAACGCTTCAGGATTTTCTCAATGTAATTTGATTGATGGATTAATATGCCATTTTTACTGTGCTCAATCTGTAGACCAAGACAGTATTTGGTTTTTGCAAGATCTTTCATTTCAAATTCCTGTTTTAGGTAATCTATTGTTTCATTGATCTCTTCTGGAGTTCCAATCAAATTTATATCATCAACATATACCGCTAAGATAACAAATCCCTTTACCGATTTCTTTATAAAGACACATGGACAAATGAGGTTGTTTTTGTATCCAGCTTTTACTAAATATTCACTAAGACGGTTATACCACATTCTTCCAGATTGTTTCAAACCGTATAGTGATCTTCTCAATTTTAATGAATACACTGACTTTGATTTTGCTTCAGGCAATTTATATCCGTCTGGGATTTTCATGTAAATATCGGTATCTAATTCACCGTATAGATAAGCTGTCACAACATCAGTCAATCTTATGTCAAGCTTCTCAGAAACTATAAGGCTTATTAAATATCGAAATGTTATGACTTCCATAACAGGAGAGTATGTTACTTTGAAGTCAAAACCTGGTCTCTACAGGAAACCTTGTGCAACAAGCCTTGCTTTGTATCTCACAACTTCATTTTTATCATTTCGTTTTCTAACGAATACCCATTTGTAACCGACTGATTTAACACCTTCTGGTGTTTTCTCTATTGGTCCAAATACACCATGTTTTTGAAGTGAATCTAACTCAACCTGAATAGCATCTTTCCACTTTGGCCAATCTTGTCTTTTTCGACATTCATATATGCTAGTTGGTTCATTATCATTATTCTCATTATAATCATGACTTTTAGTTATTTCAGTAGCTACTGCGAATGAGAATACATCGTCAATTGTTATTTTACTTCGATCCCACATTTCTCCATAATTCGTATAGAATATTGAGATCTCATTATTATTAGGTACCATTTTATTTTCGGAAGCTTCTATTATTTCTTCTGGGATAATAGTTCCTTCACTGATTTTAGGAGAATTAAGATTTTCTTTTGAGTTATCCTTTGGATCATTCATAACCTCTTCGGGAGGTTTGCTAATTGGTGATTTTTCATTAGACTTTCTTTTTCTAGGCGCCAAGTCTTTTGAACCTATCGGTCTTCCACGTTTTTGTCTAGCTTTAGATTCATTTGCTGCTATCGGTCCTTCGGGGATTTCAATTCTAGCTGGCGTATTTGCTGCTGGAATGTGAGATTTAGTTATTTTTGCAGCATCATTAAATGCATCTGGCATTTAATTTGCAATATTTTGAATATGCAAAATTCTTTGTACCTCGTATTGACATTGTTTGGTACGTGAATCCAAATGAAACATAGAGGGATTATTTCATGAAATTTCACGCCGTTCTACTGGAACGGTCTTTTCTCCCCCTAACGGCGGGAAATTTGACTCATCAAATTTGCAATCTGCAAATATTGCACTTAATACATCGCTCGTAAGAGGTTCAAGATAACGAATTATCGAAGTTGAATCAAATCCCACGTAAATTCGCAACCTTCTTTGAGGACCCATTTTAGTACGAAGTGGGGGACTAATAGGTACATGCACAGCGCAACCAAATTTTCATAGATGCGAAATATTTGGTTGAGATCCAGTTAAAAGTTGTGATGGTGAAAATTGATGATAAGCCGTTGGTCTAATTTTAATCAATTTGGATGCATGCAAAATTGCATGTCCCCAAGCTGTAACAGGCAGCTTTGATTGCATAAGCAGCGGTCTTGCAATAAGTTGCAAACGCTTAATTAATGATTCTGCCAGACCATTTTGAGTGTGAACATGAGCTACTGGATGTTCAACTTCAATTCCCAGTGATAAACAATAATCATCAAATACTTGAGAAGTGAATTCTCCTGCATTATCTAATCGTATTGATTTAATTTGATGATCGGGGAAGTGTGCTCTTAATTTAATTATTTGAGCAAGTAATTTGGCAAATGCCATGTTTCTAGTAGAGAGCAAACATACATGTGACCAACGAGTTGATGCATCAATTAAGACCATAAAGTATCTAAATGGCCCGCAAGCGGGATGAATTGGACCACATATATCACCTTGAATTCTTTGCAAAAATGCTGGAGATTCAGAGGTGATCTTACTGTATGAAGGTCGAGTAATTAATTTTCCTTGTACACATGATGTACACATGTAATCATTTGGTAAATTCAACTGATTTGGTAAATCATGCCCATTTGAGTTCTTAGCAATTTTACGCATCATAGTTGATCCAGGATGACCTAAACGATCATGCCAAAGAATCAATTTCTTTGTATCTGTGAGCTTCTGGCTCATGTTTATAAAATGAGATTCAACTATGCCAATTTTGGTAAAGTATAATCCAGTTGAAATTGTACCAAATTTTTCTAAAATAAGCTTCTGGCTTTCAATTTTAGAAATAACACAAAGATATTCTTTGTTGTTTTCATTTATAGTTTCAATATGATATCCATTCATTCTTATATCTTTGAAGCTAAGCAGATTTCTTTTAGAATTGCTTGAATATAGTGCATTTTGAATGAATATATGTGTACCATTTGGTAATACTATATGGGCTCTTCCGGACCCTTCAATTATATTGGCTGAACCAACAATAGTTGAAACTTTATATGAAATATTTTCAGATAATTCAGAGAAAAACTTCAGGTTTTTCAATATCGTATGAGTAGTTCCACTATCAACCAGACAAATATCATCGTTTAAACATTGTCGATCCATACCTTAAGAATTAAAAACAATACAGCTAGTCAATAACTGAAAAAACCCATAAATATAAATAAATATCCACGAGAAAAAACTAGTCATCATGTCCAACATTACACATTATTTCTACAGTTCCATAAGAAAATACTAAAAGAAAAAAATAAATAAACAAAAGTTCCAAACTAATACATGTTGAAAAGAAACAAACTGAAAGTCATATAATAAGCTTCAGGCTACTTATTGGTTGGTTCGGTCATCTCTTCGAATATTGCATTTAAATTTTCGTCGCTGAACAAATTCCCATCATAGTCTTCGAAGAAATCATCTAACTTCAGGTCAATGTTATCGGACAATCCCTCAGTGTTATTTGTCTCGATATTCTTCGATTTATGATACTCTTCGATTGTTTTCTTTGATGATCTACATGTTCGTGACCAGTGACCAGTACGCCCACATCTGTAGCAGATTTCCTCATAATGCTTCTTATTTTCAACAGCTGAATTATTGCTATTTCCAGGCTCATTTTTCATTTGCTGCTTAAAATCAGTAGTTTTGTTGACTCCAAAACCACTATAACCACCTCTGCTGGGGTTGTATCCACGTCCACGTCCACGACCACGACCACGCCCTCTTCCTCTTCCTCTGCCACGACCTCTTCCGGAGTGGGCAAAGTTAGCATTAACTTCAGGTAATGCAACTGAACCAGTTGGTCTTGAGGAGTGGTTTTTAAGAAGTAGTTCATTGTTTTGTTCAGCAATCAATAGACATTCTATGAGTTCAGAATATTTTGTAAAGTGGCGCTCTCGATATTGCTGCTGCAGGAGCACATTCGAAGCATGAAATGTTGAGAAGGTCTTTTCCAACATTTGCGCATCATCTACCTTTTCTCCACATAATTTTAGTTTAGAAGTAATTCTAAACATAGCGGAATTATATTCCCTTACGGTTTTAAAATCTTGAAACCTCAAATTTAACCATTCTTGCCTTGTATTTGGAAGTATGACCGTCTTCTGGTGGTCATAACGCTCCTTCAGGGAGTTCCATAAGTGGAGAGGGTCTTTTTCAGTTAAATATTCTGATTTTAAATCATCGTGGATGTGGCGTCTTAAAAATATCAGAGCCTTTGCTTTGTCCTGCTGGGACATATTATTGCCGTTTTTAATGGCGTTCTCTAAGCATTGAGCTTGTAAATGGATCTCGGCATCCAGTATCCATGGCAAATAATTGTCTCCAGAAATGTCCAATGCTTTAAATTCAAGCTTAGCGATGTTCGACATTTTGCAAACTACGTTAGAAAAAAAAATACATAAAAAATTTGACAACCACAGAATATACAGCCATCATGATAATGAAATTTCATCAAACAGCAGTGACAAGTATAACGTACAACAAAATCATGTGCTACCATAATGTAATAAAAAAAAATAAGGCACAATATCACAGCAGTTTAGCATTACATACAGTTTATTGAAATCAAGTACAGATGTGATAAAACATTTAAACATAACACTGCCACATATGTACATATAAACATAAAGATAAAAAGAAAGCCACAGTGATATGTTGAATATTGCATGAGATTTGAACATGTAAATCATGAGCAGCATGGTCCATGGAGAGAAAAAATAAATGAAATAAAGGTATCTAGTACCTTACTGATAGAGATGTGCATGAAAGAATAGTACAGCAAGTATGAATAAATGGTAAAATAATATACTATGGTACTTGGAACTTCATACCACATCAGAGGAGGGCAAAGATTAAAGTAATATAGAAAAGTCGATGTACAGGCATTGACTTGCGAAACTAAACTATAAAAGTCTACTGACAAAATCATTGTGGCAAGAGTATTTTGTTTTGAAAAAAATGAAAACAAAACATGGCACTGTAGTACCTTGGTTGGCAAAACAGAATAACAAAGTTGCGATGAAAAGTAACCCCCTCCCTTTTTTTTTTTTTAAGAGTGAGACAGATAGAAGTGGAATAGGAACAAAAGTTTATATAGTAAAAACAAAGCGGTATATGGTGTAGTGGAACGAGTAAAAGGGGTGAAAATATCTAGCGCAACCTTTTTGAATAAGTAGACGGTATACATATGTGGTAATATCTGAAGCAACTAGAGAATAGGTAAGAGCAGAGAATGGGTAGTCTGACTAAATAATAGCTCGCTTTGAAGATTCAGTAAAGGTAAGTTTTGAACGTAAGAAAAATTATATGAAGAGCAAAATTCGTGCTGATAACGTATTGCAAAAATAAAAGAAGAACATAAGAAATGAGAGAGAGCAGACATTTTTATTCATTCAGATATGATTACAACATACACAAGCTCTCTATTTATAGGTTTTACATGTCTCATCAATTACAATAGTGTCCCTTGCATTAAGCATATTCACCCTTAAAGATATATATATTACAACAAAAACAAGGAAATATACCAAGTTGTGCATCTTTTTAAAAACAGGGTGCTACTGTTCAAACCTCAATTTACATTTCTGGCCACTAAAACCAAAAACATCCCAAATATTTCAAATTTCCTCTGCTGGTCACTATCTGAATTAATAACCTAAAAATGGAGACGTGACCAGCACCTTCCTCTATATGTAAGCTTCCTTTCTCACTTATATCATGCATTTTTGTCTTTTGAGTAATTTGATCGAATATCTTGCATCATATTATCACAATCATCATGTTTATCGCTCAATTTAATATCGTTCAAATACTCTATCTATTAAACAACAAAAAAAGTTAATGTATCAAATTGTAAAAAAAGATAAGTAGGTTATACGGATAAAAACCCTACAAGTCAAAACTTACATTATCATTCTCTATTACAACGCATCAAATTTAATGTCCACCAAGCTTTAAATTTCCAACGGAGCGGAAAATATATCCTAAAATCAGTGGAAAACCCTAACCATTAAAAAAACTTTAACAACATATTCTATAACATAATAGAAATCAATAAAAATCAAGCAATTCTACTTTTTTTTATCTTCATCTTCCATCTATATTGAGCACAAAAGAATATCTGCTTTTGTAAGGATTTAAGGTTTGAAATTGTAGAGAAGTACGTGTTTTTTAGGAGAAGTACGGTGGTTGATAACTAAGTAAAAGAATAATATATGGTGGCCAGAAGAATATAAAAAATAATCATTTGTATTAAATTTAGAAAGGTGGCCGGAAAGGTAAATTGGGATGTGAATAGTAGCACCCACAAAAATAAGTTACATATGAAAATAGTACACATGATTTGTTGACAATTTGTCGTCAACTACAAATTCAGGTTCAGTTGCATACGTGGTCAAAACTGACATATATGTGTAAATATTTTAAAAAAAAATTATCTATTTTTGCTATGTTTTTCCAAAGAAGACCTAAATATGCAATATTTCCTTTAAATAGTATGACAAAATGGTATTTACATCGAAAATTAGGGTGAACTTGGTTTATCCAAACAAGTATCATTTGTCGAACTTAGTTATCAAAACATTGCATTTAGTTATTTTTGTTGCTCACATTTAGATACAATTAATAAGATAATTTTGATAATTAGTATAACTACAAACATGCACCCAAAGCATTAACGGTTCACTAAGAACGTAGCGAAAATTGATAAATTTTAGACTAATCACTGATCAAACACAATTAATTTCTTATCAAAAAAGGTTGTTAAATTAAACGGTAGACGAAAGCAACACTATAAGAAGAACAACGGTTTTCAACGGCTACCAACCGTTGGCGGCTGTTGGAAACGCCGTTGGTATACGGATCAACGGCTCTCAATGCTTTCCAATTCCGTCAACGGACATTTTCCAACAGTCTTCAACGTTTAAAGTGACCACGTGGAAGGAATTGTTGATCAATTAGTTGTTGTTGTAAACCGTTCTAAATCGTTGGAAATTTCCGTTGGAAACCTTTGAAAATCAATAACTTGTAAGTCATTGTCAATCGTTGGAAATCTGAGTATCTTTTTTTTTCTTTCAAAATTTACATAGCTTAGTTCCATCCATCCGCAATCTCAAATATAACATAACAACTCCATTTAGAACATATGTATAACAATAACACTCGCATATATACGCAAACATAATATCAAACATAAATCATACACACACAACAGTCCAATATACACAACATAAACCAATATATACAACATCCAACAAGCCATAACAAACTAGAGCCATTCAAACATATATAACTCATCATCCAAAATAACATCTAAATTAACATCCAAACCAACAACAATATATACAATCTATCACAATGTATCAACCAAATCCTTACGCACTCAAAGCGTATATGTGCATAACCACAAAACGTATCAAATCATACCTCAAATCATTCTCCTTCGGAACCAACAGATGAAGGAAATTGCCCGTAATGATCTATGAACTCCGCCAAATACTGATTCAGCTCCTCTATCTGTGCATCACGGTGGAGCTCACGTTCCTCAAATGTGGCGATCTGGGCTCGTAACTGTGCAATCTCCTCTTTGTCCTGAGCTCTCTGGTACGTCTTCTGAGTTGTCTCCTGTAAACAAATTTAAATTATCAGTGTTTTTAACATCATAATTATAATTCATGTTGATTTCAATTTACATTAAATTATCAGAGGAAATATAATATATGTTTACTATAATCCATCACAATGTGCAACAGTTTTGAAAATGCAGCAGAATAATTATTTTAAAATTTAATTTAAATTTATCGTTTGGTTTTCAAATCCATAGCGTCTGTTGCGGGTCGGTGGATCCATGACGGACTCAAAAATGACATCCTCTTCATCAATAGTGAAGTCAGCTCATTTAGTGTCATTGATGAATTGTGCATGTGCTTGACGGAACTTTTGTTGTTATGAAAAATACAGATGAATTTAGATAACGTTATTTTAATTAACTTATAATTTTTAGTTAATTATGCTATACTTACATATGCGGTATTTGCTTTCTTATCATGGTCCTAGGAGTATGAAACTGTGTCTGAATCGTCGGTCTGACTCACCGCATGAGTATGCATGAAAACATCGCAATAAGACATAGGAGCAACGTGCTATCTCTCCTGAAATATACACATATAAATATGTATTATGTATTGTTATATTATTTATTTTTTAACAACTTAGAACTTAAAATCTTGTATTGTTTATCTTAATTAATAAATATAATAAGACCTCGTGATGATATTGAAATGACTTAGAACCACCGCGATGTGTAATGGCGTTCTTGCTCCTATTTGTTGAATTCCTCTGTGACTCCCTCTATAGATTTAAGTTGAAAAAAAATGGTTTATAACTCTATTTTATATATTGATTGTGCAGAACAAATTAAAATAAATATGTGGTTAATTTACCTGAAACTCCTCGTTGCCCCACCAGTTGACAAAATCACCACATACAATAGCGCTCATCCAATTAGGCTTATTTCCATCAGTTTAAGATTATTTACAGTTTTCCTATAGTTCTTTGCAATTTTACTATTGCAGTGGCGCTTTACGATGGAATATCAGCATCTTGAAGATCCACTGAACCCTGCACGTTTGAGAAAATAAGAGTTATACATTTTTATAAATAGTATAAACATGAATTGATCGTATCCTATATACATGAATCAATATAACATGTTCTTAATGTATAAAGTGATATTATATAAATTTACCTAATAAACATGGCAGTGTTCTATAAATAACATGACATTATATAAAGTGTTATATAAATAACTTGGCAATGTATAAAGTGTTATATAAATAACTTGATAATGTATAAAGCGTACCTTATAAACATTAGTTGATAGTTAAACCTATAAAGTAAAATATACAACAAATCAATGTACATGACTACATAATGTAATAATTGATATACCACACATACCAAAAAGTCCTACCAAATAGTCTTCTTTGCATATTATCTGGAATTAATGTCCAATTAGGCAAACATGCCTTCATGCGACTCATGTATGTCTGTCGCGATATCCCAAGAACTATGTTAGACGGTTGTAGCTCAAATCCACTGCATAAAAAAACATTTAATATTTCATGACTACTATATGTGTGTGTGTGTGTGATATATTATACAGAAATGAAATTTAATTTTGAAACTTAGTACTTACCCTCCATTTGCTTTAGGCTGCAACCATACTATAGGACACGCTAGCTCCTGTAATGGCCATCACCATCTGCAGGAGGACTAGTCCCTCTCTGAGAGGCAAGAGGAGAGTCAGAATGTGAAAAGGTGCATCTACGTGATGACATATTTACAGTACCTGTTAAAGACAAACATTATAGTAGCACATAAAATGGCTATGTAAAACATACTTTACGACATTACAAAAAAAGACCATGTGACACATATCATTTTTAATGGAAATGGTATATTGTTAAAAAAATATAAATGTACCTTCTTAAAATGTAGATTATTATCAGTTCTTGTCACTTTCGGATTCAGACTATGTTTCGTACTTTATATTTTTATTTCTTTGTAGTCTCAAATGCTTCATTTAGTGCATTTGATTCATCATTTAGAGGTACAAAATCTGTTTGATCGTCGGTTATTATTTTCCCTCTATTTTCCTCAATATCTGCTTAATAAGCTTGTTCGTCGGGAATATTCCGTCTATCATATGTAAATTTAACGACCCGAGGTTTTCGACTCCGAAAATCAACACAAAACTACCATGTTGACTATTCAAACATCGGAAATACCTGATCATTAATAGAAAGAAGTTAGAGGGTGAGAATAGATAAGATAGAAAATTAGAATAGAAGAAGAAGAAGATCACCACAGAACAGAATCAGAGTAATACGAATCCCACAGCGGAACGAATAAAATATAATATATAACATAACTTTGCAATAAAACAGTATATATATATATAATAACATTATCAGAGTACAACACTTACACACAGCAGAAATAACGATAGCTATATAATCCTGAAGCCTCCTGCTTCAAGCTCCTTCAAGCTCCTTCAAGTATATCTGTAAAGACCTAAACTACTTAACTGCCTGTACAAATTTGGGCACCCAAGAGTTTAGGGAAAACAAAACAAAATAAACTTTGGGTCAGTCATGGGACTGGTGTGAGTAAACTCAAATCATTCGGTTTAACTTTCCAAAATCCTTTTTAAAAGAATGATAATCATAAGACCAATCCACACATAAATACGGATGGTTTTTACCTTACGATAACCCAAACATTTTTGAAAATCAATATTTTTCTGATATTATGATAGTGTCTAATCACAAGTAATTAACAATCTAGCAGAACGCTTGCATCTCTCGTTCCACATATATAGTATACAAACAAAACCGCGGGCGCTTATTGGAGATTGGATTCCGACTATGACAAGGTATGGGACCACCTGCTGATAGTGTATCTCTAGAGGCGAATACACTGGGTTCAACAAGAACGTCTTGCAACTCGGCCCACACATGACTGACCACTCATTTCGCTTGAGTGTATCGAATGTATATCACCAACGGTTGGGAGCTACCCACGTTTCCCGAAAAGGGACAACATCGAAAATAGATAAAAGAATGAAATGGATTTTCTCTAGATAGGTGATATACACCCTAATGGGAGCGACCCACCTAGCCATGTTGCCTTCCCGATTTTTGTCATTTCCCAGTTGATGAGGCTTGAGGTCATAACGTATCTTTTGGAACACTTGACCACCATTCACTTTGAATGCCACATCGTCATACCCGCCAAATCACAAATTGATTTCCCCAAAAATACCACAGGTATAAAGCTAAGAGAAACGAATTCCTCCACCACCAAACGTAAGCACGTTTGAAGAGATCAACTTACACAATCCGTTAGATATACTTTGTCAAACATTCGTCCATTCACGTTGTCCTGGGACTGGACAATCCGATAGCACTATTATGTAACCAGGATAGCCCTTGCATAGCTCCGTCTTCAATTATTTTCATTATATTTGATCGCAACGCTAACGTCCATACAGAGTGGTTTTCAGATTATGAATCTGATCCCGGTCTCTCTGTATTGACGACGGAAAAATGGTCAAAAATTTCGATAGTCAATGATTTAACTATCCAAGAAAAATAGGTGTACAACCAACGATCTTATTCCCAGATAGAAATTCGATCGATCAATCATCAATCAACGCTGATCTCCTTTAGTTTAATCTATCATTAATTTAACCATTTACCCATTTCCTGTCTCCATATATTCGTAGGTTCTTATTTTCTACATTTAGAAAATATACTTATTAATCATTTGAAACATTTCTGTATTTGCTCCATTCCTTATTTCTATATTAGAAAACATTTCTAATTCTTATTTGGAAAACATTTCCAAAACTCCTTCATTTGATTTAAACAGATGTTTAAATAAAACATCACTGAGCCAATTCAAACCATTACACTCATTAACTAAATTCACTTAACCAACCTTCACTATTGAACCTTACCCATCCCTTAGTTAAAAACGAAGTCAATCAAGTTGGGGTATAATTACCTCTCAGACCTTAACTGAACAACATTTCTAACCTCGAAATAGACAAAGTTCATCCTTTTAAATCTTTTACCCAACCTACTTACATAACTCGGATTCTATTTACGAATCCACTTCTTTTACCAAAATCATTTGATTATAACGATGGTGGTATAATCCCATACTTCCGAAATAAAATAACTTAAATATTACTCTTTCTTATTAATTTGGATAAATAAACAAATAGCTAATTTATTAATGAATAAATAAATCTTGGTTTTAAAACGAAAAGTAATTGGTACTTTCCCTAATTCGATATAATCGAATTTCAACTTACAATTCTCTCTCGAATAATCTCAATTCGATAACTCCCCTTCGAATAACTATATTCGATTATCTCTCTTCGAATAACTATATTCGATAATCTCTCTTTCGAATAAACTATATTCGATAACTCTTCCTTTCGGATAGCTTATATTTGATTAACTCTCTTCTTCGAATAACTTATATTCGATAATCTCTCTCGAATAACTTATATTCGATAAATCCTCTTTCGAATAACTTATATTCAATTAATTCTCTTTCGAATAACTTATATTCGATTAATCCTCTTCAAATAACTTATATTCGATTTATCCTCTTCGAATAACTTATATTCGATTATCAAATATCGGTTTCCAACTGAATACTAATTATCTTGTTAAATCCTGATTTATTCAATATATATTTCTTTAAATAATTTATTTTTAAAACATTTGGCTTAGTTGAATTCTAATTACAAATCTTTACGGATTTTATTTAATCCTTTTTACATTTCGAATATCGAATGGATTTCATCGTTCCTTTTTAAAACAACTCCAAATTTCCCATTTTCCAAATTCACTATTGAATTTGCAATCTCAATTATCCACTGATAATTATATTTTAGTTCATTTAAAAACTTTTTTTATAAATCAAACACTTGTTTTCATTATTAAACAAGTTATTTATTTCTAATCATTCGAAATTCCATTTCTGTTAAATTTCTATTTCCAAAAAATCCACTTCCCTTTATAAAGGTGTTTATTTGCAAAATATTTGCTTAAATTCATTATTCACACCAAATGTGAAAAATATTTCTTTTATATAATCTATTTAGTTTGATTTTATATTTAAAAACAATATCTCATTTTCGATTTCTATTTATCGATTTATTTATACGAAATCTTCTTTTTATTTCCAACACTTAAATCTCATTTAAAATTCTCTTTATAAATGTTGAGTTCACATTCTATTTAAAATATCGGTGTTAAAACCGATCTCTACTTCTCTATAGAGGTTCAGACTTATATATTCCATTTATCAAAAGATAAATATTCTTTTTAATTTATAAACATCGTTTATAAATTTATTTGCTCAATTTATCTATTAAAACAGATTTCTATTTAAAATCTATTTTGAAACCATCTCCTTGTTGATCTTTTATATCTTCTCAATTCTCTTTTATAATTCTATTTATTTCCCCAAATAATTTCTTTTATAATTCAATTTGATTTCCGAAATATTTCCTTTCAATTCTATTTGTTTTCCTAAATATTATATTTACACCATAAAGTTCTTTGTTTACTTCTTATTACTTTCATTTAGTATTTTAACCAAATCGGTCTTTCAAACTTCCATATAACTGTTGTTAACTTCATACAGAAGTCTTTTAGTTAATTTTCAAATATCTCCTTTTAATAAGTCCATTTGATTTTATAAAATTCCAAAATCCCATATTCACTTCATACATTTCTTTTTATAAAATACTTTGATTTTATACAAATATTTTTATTTCAATACACACTTTGAAAATTTCCTTTTTATATAAAATTCTTCGATTTTATATAAATATTTTATTTCAAATTACAGTTTGAAATTTGCCTTTTCACACTCCAGTATTTCCTTTGGTATTTAAAAGTACCAAATAACAATGATCAAACACACATACTCAACAATAGATTATAAATCACATCATATATCACAATATATGAAAAAAAACAGTAAAATAAATGTTGAGGAACCCCGTTCGATCCCTCCGACCTGTTTCCCTGCATCCACAGATGTTAATCACATGAATAACACGAATATGAAGTATTCTGATAAACAGAATTAATATTCGATTAACGATTTATATCTATATTGTTATCTATATTTTCAACCAATTAACTAGCAGTTCAACCAAACAGCCAACACACAGAATCAACCATCATCTATCAGTTCTAAAAACACGTTATAAAAATATAACTGGTAGAGTTGGTGAGTTTTACTCACATTGGCAGTTCATCGTTAAATAACGGTAAACTATTGTTGATTCAGATCAAACAATTTATCGCTATAAATTGAAACGAACTCCAATTCACTTCCAGTCAGTTCCATTGTGTAGCTCCCGTCCATACGATCCCAACGTGACTGACCGCGTCAATTTCTGACATCGTACGAATAAGTTATTGAGTCAACAAGTTGACATGTTATTTGAATTAAATAAATCATTAAGAAATTTACTATTGGGCTTTACCCATTTCTACCTCGGCCCAACACCCGTATTACTCCCTTTTCTTCTCCAGATCAACTAGAACCGTAACCTCCTTCTTATGGCCGCTGCATTTGTTTTTCCTTCATCACAAAACACCTTCATCACATCAGTTAAAAATCAGACAAAGAATCTCAACCACCTCCTCTCCAAAATCTCATTAGGCGCTAACTACTCTTCTCTCCCCTATCAATACACCTGCTGCCTTCTCGCAGAAACCCATTGTCGTGAATTCAGGACTCCACCGCTCCTCCACTTCTTCACGGAATCCAAAACAAAAACCATCTTCTTTCTCCTCGCTAAAATCTCCATCTCCTCATACAAACCTTATCTAACTCGCACGCCTGGTACGAAATCCGACCATCCCTCTTTCCGTGTTGCTGCAGTCAGCCTATCGATATCAATATGTGTCGATCTCCACAATAATTTCCCTATAAGTGCCAAATTACTTCACGAATTCAAATCCGATAATAGAAACTCGAATCAACCCTTATATTACTCGAAAATATCAGCCCTAGCTTACAAATGACCCACGCTGGAAGATGGAGACTACATCGAACACGGCAAGACTCATATCAAAATGAAGAGAAACCTCTCAGCATCTCATATATAAGGAGAATGTGATTTATAGAATTTGTTTGGAATTTTTTTGATTTTTGAAATGGAATTGTTTGCTCACGTTCACTTTGAAAGTGGCGGCCAGAATGTTTTGACCAGTGAACGAAATTTTCTAGGTTTTGGGAAAGGTAGTGGTTATTTATAAGGAGAGGATATTATTTTTATAATGGTTATTATATTTATTTTTAAGCAACCACTATTTTTATTTGTCCTTTAAAATTCCTGTAATCACACATGACATCCAAAAATCACGAAACTGGACATGCAGCTACAGTTCGACATTACGGACCCAACGAAACTGGTTTCGTCGAATTCCGACTCCATTTGCTCACACAGCGTATTTTTAATCGTCGAAAATCGACTATTTTTCACATTAAAATCCCGTACGGCCACATACTGACTCCAAAAATCACGCAAATTGAAATCTAACAATTATTTAATATTACGGATCCAACAAAATTAGTTTCATCGAAAACGGAGGTCGTTTGCAAAACTGGTTATTTTTAAAGCTCTAAATAACCTATTTAAATATATAAATATATTTAAAAATAATTAAATTAAATATAAATAAATCAATATTATCGTATATATATTCACACAGAATATCGTATAGCTCCAATTGGATTTATAACTCGATATTCAAATCTCGGTTGAATCAATACTCAATTTATATTGAAATTCCTTTTATATATCGTAATAAATTATAAAGGAATTCAATAGCAACTTTTTGAAAATTTGATTTGGACATAAATCAAAATCTACCAACGAAATCCGATTTTTCTCTTCCACTAGAAAAATATACTTCACCAGCTCCTAACGTTTCTTGTTTCACAGAAATCTGATTTAAAACGGACCCTGCATATTCAGTTGAAGTTCAAATCGCCAAATAGCGAACTGCCACGCCATTTCAAGCTTGATTTTAATTATAATATAATTATACGTTCAAACTTCATTTAAAAAAAAAATTCGTTATTCTAATTCAATTTCAAACTGGATTATAGCTTATATATGATCCAATTCACATCGTATTGTGAATTCTACTATTTCCGACTATTCTGGAATTTAAATATATTATTTAATTATAATATAAATTAAATATTCCTTAATTCTGGTCATTTTAAATTACCAAACCTTTATTTAAATAATTAAATAAATTATTTGTTATCCGTAAAAGTACGGTTCGTTACATTTTTTCCCCCTTAAAATAATTTCGTCCTAGAAATTGCTAAGGTAGAAAACAAACCCTATTAACTGGGTTAAAATTTATATATTTACTTTTAACTTTAGTTTCAACTGAACTCGTTCAATTCCAGTTAAAATATTAATTAATTCCTACTAACGAAATTTTTTAAAAATCCTTAAAATTTTCTAACACCTGAAATTTCCGAAAAATTTCGCCACCACCTCCTTTGTACCGATCAAAAGTTCAAACCCCTACTCGCCTCTCTAGGCCCTTTCCTTTCAAAAAGAAAATCAAAACCAAGCGGCTTGCCGATTCGGCACATAAAACCTCATACGAAAATTTAAACATATACCTTTTTGTCGGGCATTTCATTACATCCTTGCACTTGCTTCTACCCGATACCTGCTGATCATATATCCATCTATACTAATCGATTTCCAATCAATTTCAACCAATCAAATCTCAACACACTTATTCTCTTATATCCAAACCTCATCTCATTTCAAACTCGAGTTCCATTCTCGATTCCAAACTCCTAACTCACCAATCCAATACCATTCCAGCTTCTTATCTCATAATTCAAAATCTGATTTTACTTGATATGTTATATTCCAATTCAATTTTCAGTTAATTGGTTTCAATTCAATTCGTATTTGCTTTCACAAATTTCTATTTAAATTTATTTTTGTTCAAACAATCCCTCCTGGGAATTTTTAAACAGTTTAGCTCTTTCAAAAATCAAATATTCCTTTTCAGGATTCAAAACAACTTGTTTTCTCAAAACAATTCAACACAAAATCTTTTGTAGTAATCCGTCACTTACAACTCGAAAATGAACACTGATGATGTGGCCAGCATCATCAGAGTTATTTCCCAGCGATCGAAGTGAGTTCAATACTATACCACTTTTCAAAACACATATTTAAACCTTTCTATTTTGGAATCTTTTTCAAAATATCATTCAAGATGCTTGTAAAATAATTTTAAAATCTCCCAGGATCTTAAAATTCTCATATATTTTACCCAAACCCATTTATAAATACTTTTTCAAATTTCCAGAGTTTTAATTCCAATTCTGATTTGAATTCAGATTTAATTCATATGATTTCATATGTTTCTCTTATATGATTTCTGATTGGTTATTTACATAACCATTTCAATTATAGTCTTATCTGATTATAATCACAACCAACACGTCCAATATACTATAATATTTCAAATACTATACTTTGTTTATATCAAAATATATTTGGGTAAAATTATTTCATTACCCTCTTTTCAAAACATACCGGTCGGTTCATCGTATTCGAGTGTTTATAAACCCCTACCGATACAGTGGATCAAACTGATCGACCAGAACTCATAAACAACTCAACCAATAAATCTCCACAATATAAAACAATTTTTTTTATAAAATCTACAAATACGTTCACTCGTATATATACACTCAAACTTAATTTAAGGTATTACTAACCCCATCTCTACTGAGTTACGCCACAGAGCCAAGGTAATTACTTATACCTTAAGCTCTGATACCACTGTAATGACCCAGGGTTCTCGACTCCGAAAATCAACACAAAACTACCATGTTGACTATTCAGACATCGGAAATACCTGATCATTTATAGAAAGAAGTTAGAGGGTGAGAATAGATAAGATAGAAAATTAGAATAGAAGAAGAAGATCACCACAGAACAAAATCAGAGTAATACGAATCTCACATCAGAACGAATAAAATATAATATATAACATAATTTTGCAATAAAACAATATATATATAATAACATTATCAGAGTAAAACACTTACACACAGCAGAAATAACGATAGCTATATAATCTTGAAGCCTCCTGCTTTAAGCTCCTTCAAGTATATCTATAAAGACCTCAACTACTTGACTGCCCGTACAAATTTGGGCACCTAAGAGTTTAGGGAAAACAAAACAAAATAAACTCTGGGTCAGTCATGGGTCTGGTGTGAGTAAACTCAAATCATTCGGTTTAACTTTCCAATATCCTTTTTAAAAGAATGATAATCGTAAGACCAATCCACACATGAATACGGATGGTTTTTACCGTACGATAACCCAAACATTTTTGAAAATCAATATTTTTCTGATATTATGATAGTGTCTAATCACAAGTAACTAACAATCTAGCATAACGCTTGCATCTCACATTCCACATTTATAGTATACAAACAAAACCGCTGGCGCTTATTGGAGATTGGATTCCGACTATGACAAGGTATGGGACCATCTACCGATAGTGTATCTCTAGAGGCGAATACACTGGGTTCAACAAGAACGTCTTACAACCCGGCCCACACATGACCGACCACTCATTTCGCTTGAGTGTATCGAATGCATATCACCTACTGTTGGGAGATACCCACCGTTTCCCAAAAAGGGACAGCATCGAAAATAGATAAAAAAATGAAATGGATTTTCTCTAGATAGGTGATATACACCCTAATGGGAGCGACCCACCTAGCCATGCTGCCTGTCTATCATTTCCCAGTCGATGAGGCTTGAGGTCATAACGTATCTTTTGGAACACTTGACCACCATTCACTTTGAATGCCACATCGTCATACCCGCCAAATCACAAATTGAATTCCCCAAAATACCATGCGTATAAAGCTAAGAGAAACGAATTCCTCCGCCACCAAACGTAAGTACGTTTGAAGAGATCAACTTACACGATCCGTTAGATATACTTTGTCAAACATTCGTCCATTCACATTGTCCTGGGACTGGACAATCTCGAAAGCACTATTCTGTAACCAGGATAGCCCTTGCATAGCTCCGTCTTCAATTATTTTCATCATATTTGATCGCAGCGCTAACGTCCATACAGAGTGGTTTTCAGATAATGAATCTAATCCCGGTCTCTCCGTATTGACGACAGAAAAATGGTCAAAAACTTTGATAGTCGGTAATTTAACTATCCAAGAAAAATAGATGTACAACCAACGATCTTATTCCCCGATAGAAATTCGATCAATCATCAATCAACACTGATCTCCTTTAATTTAATTTGTCATTAATTTATCCATTTACCCATTTCCTGTCTCCATATATTCGTAGATTCTTATATTTTACATTTAGAAAATATACGTTATTAATCATTTGAAACATTTCCGTATTTGCTCCATTCCTTATTTCTATATTAGAAAACATTTCTAATTCTTATTTGGAAAACATTTCCAAAACTCCTTCATTTGATTTAAACAGATGTTTAAATAAAACATCACTAAGCCAATTCAAACCATTACACTCATTAACTAAATTCACTTAACCAACCTTCACTATCGAACCATACCCATCCCTTAGTTAAAAACGAAGTCAATCAATTTGGGGTATAATTACCTCTCAGACCTTAACTGAACAACATTTCTAATCTCAAAATAGTAAAAATTCACTCTTTTAAATCTTTTACCCAACCTCCTTACGTAACTCGGATTCTATTTACGAATCCACTTATTTTACCAAAATCATTTGATTATAACAATGGTGTTATAATCCCATACTTCCGAAATAAAATAACTTAAATTTAACTCTTTCTTATTAATTTGGATAAATAAACAAATAACTAATTTATTAATGAATAATTAAATCTTGGTTTTAAAACGGAAAGTAATTGATACTTTCCCTAGTTCGATATAATCGAATTTCAACTTACAATCCTCTCTCGAATAATCTCTATTCGATAACTCCCCTTCGAATAACTATATTCGATTATCTCTCTTCGAATAACTATATTTGATAATCTCTCTTTCGAATAAACTATATTCGATAACTCTTCCTTTCGGATAGCTTATATTCAATTAACTCTCTTCTTCGAATAACTTATATTCGATAATCTCTCTCGAATAACTTATATTCGATAAATCCTCTTCCGAATAACTTATATTCAATTAATTCTCTTTCGAATAACTTATATTCGATTAATCCTCTTCAGATAACTTATATTCGATTTATCCTCTTCGAATAACTTATATTCGATTATCAAATATCCATTTCCAACCGAATTCTAATTATCTTGTTAAATCCTGATTTATTCAATATATATTTATTCAAATAATTTATTTTTAAAACATCTGGCTTAGTTGAATTCTAATTACAAATCTTTATGGATTTTATTCAATCCTTTTTACATTTCGAATATCGAAACGGGTTTCATCGTTCCTTTTAAAAACAACTCCAAATTTACCATTTTCCAAATTCACTATTGAATTTGCAATCTCAATTATCCACTTATAATTATATTTTAGTTCATTCAAAAACTTTTTTTATAAATCAAACACTTGTTTTCATTATTAAACAAGTTATTTATTTCTAATCATTCGAAATTCCATTTCTGTTAAATTTCTATTTCCAAAAAATCCACTTCCCGTTATAAAGGTGTTTATTTGCAAAATATTTGCTTAATTCATTATTCACACCAAATGTGAAAAATGTTTCTTTTATATAATCTATTTAGTTTGATTTCATATTTAAAAACAATATCTCATTTTCAATTTCTATTTATCAATTTATTTATACAAAATCTTCTTTTTATTTCCAACACTTAAATCTCATTTAAAATTCTCTTTATAAATGCTGAGTTCACATTCTATTTAAAATATCGGTGTTAAAACCGATCTCTACTTCTCTATAGAGGTTCAGACTTATATATTCCATTTATCAAAAGATAAATATTCTTTTTAATTTATAAACATCGTTTATAAATTTATTTGCTCAATTTATCTGTTAAAACAGATTTCTATTTAAAATCTACTTTGAAACCATCTCCTCGTTGTTCTTTTATATCTTCTCAATTCTCTTTTATAATTCTATTTATTTCCCCAAACAATTTCTTTTATAATTCAATTTGATTACCGAAATATTTCCTTTCAATTCTATTTGTTTTCCTAAATATTATATTTACTCCATAAAGTTCTTTATTTACTTCTTATTACTTTCATTTAGTATTTTAACCAAATTGGTCTTTCAAACTTCAATATAACTGTTGTTAAGTTCATACAGAAGTCTTTTATTTAATTTTTAAATATCTCCTTTTAATAAGTCCATTTGATTTTATAAAATTCCAAAATCCCATATTCACTTCATACATTTCTTTTTATAAAATACTTTGATTTTATACGAATATTTTTATTTCAATATATACTTTGAAATTTTCCCTTTTATATAAAATTCTTTGATTTTATATAAATATTTTATTTCAAATTATATTTTGAAATTTCCCTTTTCACACTCCAGTATTTCCTTTGGTATTTAAAAGTACCAAATAACAATGATCAAACACACATAATCAACAACAGATTATAAATCACATCATATATCACAATATATGAAAAAAACAGTAAAATAAATGTTGAGGAACCCCGTTGGATCCCTCCGACCTGTTTCCCTGTATCCACAGATGTTAATCACATGAATAACACGAATATAAAGTATTCTGATAAACAGAATTAATATTCGATTAACGATTTATATCTATATCGTTATCTATATTTTCAACCAATTAACTAGCGGTTCAACCAAATAGCCAACGCACAGAATCAACCATCATCTATCAGTTCTAAAAATACGTTATAAAAATATAACTGGTAGAGTTGGTGAGTTTTACTCACATTGGCAGTTCATCGTTAAATAACAGTAAACTGTTGTTGATTCGGATCAGATAATTTATCGCTATAAATTGTAACGAACTCCAATTCACTTCCAGTCAGTTCCATTGTGTAGCTCCCGTCCATACGATCCCAACGTGACTGACCGCGTCAATTTCTTACATCGTACGAATAAGTTATTGAGTTAACAAGTTGATATTTTATTTGAATTAAACAAATCATTAAGAAATTTACTATTGGGCTTTACCCATTTCTGCCTCGGCCCAACACCCGTATTACTCCCTCTTCTTCTCCAGATCAACTAGAACCGTAACCTCCTTCTTATGGCCACTGCATTTTTTTTTCCTTCATCACAAAACACCTTTATCACATCAGTTAAAAATCATACAAAGAATCTCAACCACCTCCTCTCTAAAATATCATTAGGCGCTAACTACTCTTCTCTCCCCTATCAATACGCCTGCTGCCTTCTCGCAGAAACCCATTGTCGTGAATTCAGGACTCCACCGCTCCTCCACTTCTTCACGGAATCCAAAAAAAAAACCATCATCTTTCTCCTCGCTAAAATCTCCATCTCCTCATACAAACCTTATCTAACTCGCACGCCTGGTACGAAATCCGACTAGCCCTCCTTCCACGCTACTGCAGTCAGCCTATCGACATCAATATGTGTCGATCTCCATAGTAATTTCCCTATAAGTGACAAATTACTTCACGAATTCAAATCCGATAATAAAAACTCAAATCAACCCTTATATTACACGAAAATCTCAGCCCTAGCTTACAAATGACCCACGCTGGAAGATGGCGACTACTTCGAACACGACAAGACTCATATCAAAATGAAGAGAAACCTCTCAGCATCTCATATATAAGGAGATTGTGATTTATAGAATTTGTTTGGAATTGTTTTGATTTTTGAAATGGAATTGTTTGCTCACGTTCACTTTGATTGCGGCGGCCAAAATGTTTTGACCTATGAACGAAATTTTCTAGGTTTTGGGAAAGGTAGTGGTTATTTATAACGAGAGGATATTATTTTTATAATGGTTATTTTATTTATTTTTAAGCAACCACTATTTTTATTTGTCTTTTAAAATTCCTGTAATCACACATGACATCCAAAAATCACGAAACTGGACATACAGCTACAGTTCGACATTACGGACCCAACGAAACTGGTTTCATCGAATTCCGACTTCGTTTGCTCACACAACGTATTTTTAATCGTCGAAAATCGACTGTTTTTCACATTAAAATCCCGTACGGTCACATACTGACTCCAACAATCATGCAAATTGAAATCTAACAATTATTTAATATTACGGATCAAACAAAATTAGTTTCGTCGAAAACTGAGGTCGTTTGCAAAACTGGCTATTTTTAAAGCTCTAAATAACCTATTTAAGTATATAAATATATTTAAAAATAATTAAATTAAATATAAATAAATCAATATTATCGTATATATATTCACACAGAATATCGTATAGCTCCAATTGGATTTATAACTCGATATTCAAATCCCGGTTGAATCGATACTTAATTTATATGGAAATTCCTTTTATATATCGTTATAAATTATAAAGGAATTCCATATCGACTTTTTGAAAATTTGATTTGTACATAAATCAAAATTTACCCGACGAAATCCCGATTTTTCTCTTCCGCTAGAAAAATATACTTCACCAGCTCCTAACGTTTCTTGTTTCACGGAAATCCAATTTAAAACGGACCCTGCATATTCAGTTGAAGTTCAAATCGCCAAATAGCGAACTACCGCGCCATTTCAAGCTCGATTTCAATTATAATATAATTATACATTCAAACTTCGTTTAAAAAAATATATTCGTTATTCTAATTCAATTCCAAACTAGATTATAGCTTATATATGATCCAATTCACATCATATTGTAATTTCTACTATTTCCGACTATTTTGGAATTTAAATATATTATTTAATTATTATATAAATTAAATATTCCTTAATTGTAGTCATTTTAAATTACCAAACCTTTATTTAAATAATTAAATAAATTATTTATTATAAGTAAAAGTACGGGTCGTTGCAGTAAATCTGGCCTTTATTCTAAAAACAGCCGAACAATCTATTTTATCTCTTCAATAGATGGGTAAAAAGCATAATAAACTTGAATAGCTTGTTTGGAAAGTACAAAAAGATCATACTTATAATAACGCGAAGTATGTTTTATTTCTGTAAGATTATATTTTGGATGCACGTTGATTCCAGAACGTAAAACGTTGTCGAACCAATTGTATTTAAACAAAAATACTTCTTTCGCGGGTCGCGTAAAATATGTCAATTGCAAAACCTGGGTTAACATGCCATAAAAATCATTTACATGATCGTTTGGATGATCACTACCATTATCAAATACACCAGTATTGTTAGTTAATTTTTTAGCACCTTAGACTTTGGTATTAAATTTATATCAATTGACAAATAATATTGGATAGGTCTTGACTTTCCTTTTTGGTCTTATGGCTAAATGTTTCAATTTTTCGTCTACAACACAATTTATTGTATCAAAAATGCAATTAGAAAACCAAGTAGCCAATTCTTTGCCAATATCGCCATTTGGATGTTGTGATTCGTAAGCACCGCAATTATAGAACAAACGTTGCATTATAATTAAGATACATGTGTGTATATTTGTATATGCACATATGTAGATGATATAAGTGTATTATGATGAATATAAGTATATTACCTAACAAACGGTGCAACTTCAGCGTAGTTGAGAAGAATACATGTGTGTGATACATGATAATCTCTATCATCCAATCATACTTCCACATATTTACCAGCATGTCGACCATGTTGTTTAAAAATAGATAAATTCATTTGACAATCATCTTGTTCAATGCCTTCATCATTACGCATAGCACTTTCAAATGATATGCTCACATGGTCACTAAAATAGTGAGAGAAAATGAAGCTTCTTCTTCAATGTATGATTTGCAAATTGAACATTCAACTCGAGTTTTCTGTAACGACTCACAATTTACGTATCGAAGGATCGTAAAATATTTTTATTTAATTCTCTAAGGGTTGGATCATTCTCAAATTTTGATATGTTGGTTATGGGGATGTGTGACATATCCATAATTTTTATCAATTTTATTTGTGATCATTTTGCCCCTATCAGTTTTGTACAGGGCATAACTTTTGATTGGGATCGAATCAGGTGCTGAGATAGATTTCATTGGAAAGGAAATGACGTTTCCAATTCTGTAGAGTGAACACATTAAAGGTTTGGTTCAGCGGTTTGGGAGGAATCATTGTTTTAGTGCTACACAATTTCTGGACAGGCTAATTAGTCATTAGTGGGCTGATTAGTGAGGCCTATTAAGGCTAGGGGCTGTTGGCTATAAATAGAGGTCTAGAGGCAAGGAGAATTGTTTAGTTTCTTCATTTCTCTATTTGGTTGGGGTTTGAGATTCTCCTAACTCTAATCAAATACCTCTCCACTTCATTTAATTCGTAGATCTAGATTAATAGATTGAAGATCAACATTAAGAGAGAGTAGATCGCATCAAATTCGGCGATTTGAAGATCGTTCTTCGTTGTCTGGATTAGAGTCATTGATTTCAAGATATTTTGAAAATTTGGTGAGCGATAAGCATCTCTCACGCGGATTCAATCGAGTATATGGGTTGTTTGATCTTATTTTCGTCATTTCAAGCTATTTTCACCTAGATCTACATCATGATAAGTATATTTTCATTTGAATCACCATAGGATATAATCTAGCAAATTAAATCGGTAAATTCATGTATTAATAATATGTGTTATGCAAGTTTAGATCCCTTTATTTGATCATTCATTGTTTTATCACGGTTTGGTGAAAATTTTATACTCTTGAATGATGATTATTTGAAGTATTAAGTATTAATGTTTGTTGATGATTGCTTAATTTTGTTGTTGAATGGTTGTTTAAAATTGCACGAGTTGAATCAGATTGGTTTCAAGTTTGGATCGCATCTTGTTGCACAAGAAACTTGGATGGATCTGCGATGATTTTGATGGATTGGAAGTGTCGGAGTGGCAATGCAAAGAGCTTTGGATCAGAAGTTATGGATCGAAAGCTATGGATTGGTCGTGGAGCTTCTTCATGGATCGACATAGGGTTTTACTGATGGATCGACATGCGTTTAAGTATGGATCGGGCAAGTTTCTAAAGATGGATCGGGTACTTGCTTTTGATGGATCGGTCTAATGCCATATGATGGATCAACACAGTTTCTGGTGATCGATCCGACTTGCGCAATCGGTGGATCGGTGAGCAAATCCGATGGATCAGGCACAACACGATATGATGGATTGGCCACGAATTTTGGCATGGATCGGCAATGTTTTAACGTGGATCAGTCATGCTTTTAGTGTGGATCGGCACAGTTTTTACTGATGGATCGGCATGGTGTGATCGAGTGGACCGGTCAGGTTTTCATGGTTTGGAAAACGTATGGATCATTGCAATAAAACTTTGGAACGACAGAGTTTAGATGGGTTTGCAATGCTCTGATGGATCGACAATGTTACCCGATGGGCTATAACGTTTTAGAAACGCAATGGAAGGAGAAATGAAACGTTGTGGATTGTGATGCATAACAAAAGGGTGAAACGCTGTGAATCAAATATCGACCAAACGAAGCTTGTTTTTGGTTTGATGATGACTATAGCTTCGACATAAGTTCAAGATGGAAAGTTCGAAGTGTTGAATGTTAGTTGATCGATGAAATACAATGAACGTGGAGGCGACTCAAAATGATTTGAGCTCGTGGACAATGGCTGCTCAAGATGATTTGAACTTATTGATAGTCGTCGATGACGACGATTAGAGATATCGAAGGTCGGGGAATTATCATTAGTCGGAGGTTCTAGCGGACTCAAAGCAAGGGTGTAAAGGGACACCTAAAAGACTGGTTGGACTAGTAGAGTACCTTGGGTTGCGATGAAAGTCCTAGTTGTCCTCGAGGAAGACAAACATACATATCGATGAAAGGCATATGGAGTTTTGCTAGAACCGGGGTTACTATTAGCCCTTGACGGATGACATGATGATATGGCTAGTCATACGACTAACGATAGTTTCATGGCAAGGCAGGCGGTGATAGCCAGAGTCATGGATGTTGTTGTTTTGCTTGTATCGTCTTATGTAGATTGCCCAACATTGAAGGAGATTTCTCTTGGGTGCTTGTCTGATGTTGGTTTAGGCATTCGGGGCTTGTGCTTGAGAGTTGTCGAATTCGATTAGAATGGTCTACGCTTGATAACTGGTTGCTATGAATGTACTGTTAGTTTCATTCTGATTGTTTATAAAGGTCATCACTATCAGATGTGGAGGAGACATGTTTGAGTTTCTTCTCTGTTGATGTTGGTAGATTAGATGATTGATCTAACTGTTTCTCATATACTTTATTGATGATGTTAGATAGTTGTTTTATCGCTCATTAAGATTATTGTCTGACTCAAGGCTTTATGTTCCCTTTTATTACCTTAGGCTATTCATCCGGTTTTGGATGGGCAAACTGAATAGCGGGTAACAGGAAGTAGATCTTGATGAGGATGATGTTGATGAGCGACGATGGGAAGGAGGTTGGCATATTATTTCCCACTATCTACTATTTTCTGTTTTCCGCTGTTATATTTGATGTATTCTCTGAGTGACTTGTAGTGAGGCATTTTGTATAGACTCTTATGATGTACTCTAATGATGTATGGATTTTTCATGATGATATGAAAAGTTTAAGATTCTGCTCAATTCTGCTTCACTGTTATTGCTTGTTGTATGTTCAATTATATTTTATCCTGGCACTGTGAGTTATGCGGCAGGTTCTGCATGTGTTATTCTACTTTGAAGATCGTCTATAGATGTCCGACATGTCTTTTAGTGCATTATTCATTTTGTTAAGTGCATGAGTTATGGGCGGTCGTCACATTTGGTATGAGAGTTATGGTTAATCGATTTTAGCCAAAGTTCGAAGACGTAATGACGTATGAGAGATGTATTTGTAGTTTTCTGATGGATGTATGTTATATATTAGTGTATAGTATAATAGCGCTTGAACTCCATTTGCATTTTTTCTCATGTGTGGACTAATCATTCTATTTTTCATATTTAGAATGAGTCGTCGAACGTCGAGACATAATGCCAGGGAAGGGAGGGGGAGATGGCGGTATACCAGATTACCCAGCTATGTTCGAGTTCACGGTGGCAGCGATCATGAGAAGGATACCTGCTCTAGAGACAGCCGTGGTAGATGTGGGGGTTCAGGTGTAGGTGCCTTGGATTATGGACTTCGCGAAGCTATGTAAAGACTTCACTACTCTAAGAGGGAAGCCGTTTAAAGGGACAAAACCGACTGTATAGGTTCAAGGGTGGCTTGATACTTGCATTCGGATATTTGGAGACTTGTGAATTGATGATGCGACTAAGAGAAAGCTTGCATCAAGACAGCTACAAGGCAGAGTTATGGATTGGTGGAACTCTGTCACTCTAGAGACTCCGGAGGATGAGATCACATGGGATCAGTTCCAAGTCAAGTTTGAGACGAAGTTCATTTCTACCGTTCAGAAGTCTATTCTGTTTAAGAGATTTGTTGAGATAAAGTAGAATGGTCGACCGGTGTTGGAGTACGTTTCTGACTTTGAAGCTTTGTCCAAATATGCTCGTTCGTATATTGACACTCCTTACCAGAAGAACGATAAGTTCGTCATGGGCTTGGACAAATACCTTGGGAATCAACTGGTTGATCATTTGGATGCTACATATGAGAAAACTGTGGAGAAAGCCTTGAGGCACGAGAGTTTGTTTCCTAAGGAAGAGACTGTTATTATAGATAAAGAGGAATCGAAACCACAACAACGTGGTAATAACAAAAAGAGGAAGCAATAACAGCAGAAAGGAAAAGATGGCTAGAAAAAGTAGAAAAGCAAGGAGATATGCTTCAACTACCAGTAGAAGGCCCATTATTCCAAGGATTGCAAGAGTATGAAAGCTGAGAAGAAATTCTACAACTGTGGGAAGCCTGAGCATAACAAGAAGGATCGTCCAGAACCAGCTAAGGATAAGCAGATTGTGAAGGCATGTGCTTTGGAAGTTGTGCCATCTTCTTCGAGGGATCCTACGACGGAAGAGAAAGGGAAGAGTGTCGTTGTTCAAGGTATTGTTTATGTTATAAATGTTTCAGTTCGTGTGTTGTTTGATACTGGAGCAGCGCATTCTTTCATTTGTATTGAGCTTGTGTGTCGCTTGGGTTTGGAACCTGAGATTTGTGATAGACCATTGATTATGACTAATCAGTTGGGGGTTCGTACAATTTGTGTATGACTTGTCGTGGTCTAGTGTTGTCGAGTCATGGTTGCTCCTTTATGTGTGATTGTTTTGTTTTAAACTTCATTGGATTTGAGATTATTTTGGGTATGGACCGGCTCAAGAGGTATGTGGCAAAAGTGGATTGCGAAAAGCTCGAGGTGATAGTCAGGAATGTGGAAGGGAGAATGGTCGTGATTCGATATAAGCCAGAAGACGGGATCTTCATAAGCTATTTATATTCGCTTGTGGTTTCACGGGAATACTTATCATCGGTGTCGATTGCTAGTGAGTTTAATGGTGTCTTTGACAAGATCAAAGGGTTACCGCCGCATCGCGAGATTGAGTTCAGAATCGATTTGGTCGAAGATGCTAGACCTATCGTCATGCCTCTTAGGCGGATGATTTGAGTTTTCCCATGCCGATTTTCCAAACTGGCCCGCACTTTGTTTTACTATAATGCTTGGGTTAGACTGGACATATTGGACGGGCCAATTTAAATGCCTGGAACTTAGAAGAGGTGTTGGGCCCTGGACGTACTTTCATAGGTTCTTTATTTTCCATGAGTATTCTTGTAGTTATCTAGATTTGTACGGATATTTTATTATAACTATCCAAGCTAGTACTGGTTGGTTACTCTAATGTTATAAGTATGGTAAAAGAAATAAGTCGTTTTAGTAATGACTTGTTATATAATATGTTTTATCTGTTGCGATGTAAGGTTATGTTCTATCTTTTATTTTTACCCCTAACGATTTGATTTTCCGACAGTTGAATGCTCGACAAACGAATATCATGCATGTTGTAGTGTCAACTATGAAGGTCGAAAAACATAATTCTAAAAATACACATACGTAAATTACATGAACTGAAATGCAAATATACCACATTTCCTTTGCATTTGTAACACTTCAACAAACGCAAATCCAATATCTTACAATTTATCAAATATTTCAATCAAACAATACATTCAAGCAAACAATTCAACATTTATAATAATTCGATTCTCAAACAAACATCCCAACAAATCAATTCAACAAATGTAGGGATTATAAGTGTCTATTATATTATATGAAAGCACAATCTTTCTACGAAGACCTTTCAGATTCCGATTCTCCAAAAAATTCATAGCTCGACACGTGTACAAATTTCAATCCTAGC